>CM029549.1:9205602-11715990 GCA_017141385.1 Sogatella furcifera
TTAAACAGAAAGAATATAATGTGCAGCTAATTTAGAAGGGGTATGATATTTCAAAGCAAACATTATTTGAAAAAATGAAAAACAGAATAATATGCCCCTACGATGCAATTGCAAAAAGGGAGAAGAAAAAGAAGAGGAAAATAATATGTATGCCATAAGCCCATAAGTCTACTTTTTAGTGAACAAGGATGTTTTTTATATTGGACTTCATGGAAACAACAAAATATTTCTTCTTGGATTCTAGAATGCAATATAGTTCAAGACATTTGATGTGAAGACAAAGAAATGGATTTGATTTCAAAAAATGATAATTCTAGTATATCATTCTCTCTCAAATGATAAAAGAGGAAATCTTATACATTACCTAGCGTAGAAGCAGTGCAGAAGTGGAATCATAAACAATGAAAACTCAAAGTGTACCTGAAAAAAGGAGAAAATTAGAATTGGATTATTGTTTGAAATTCTAATTCAAAGCAAGAAAGAAGAAAATGAGAATCATTGTGTAGTACTCAATTTAGAAAATAAATTTAATAGTGTTTGAAATCGATAACAGAAATCAGCGGAATTTTTTATAAGAGTGATAACAGGAGCAGTAGGCCAACAGCTTGCTATATGATATATGAAAAGATAACATTACTTAATCGAGAATTAAATCTTCATGAAAAACTGTGAATGTAACAAGAAACAGTATAGTAGTATCTCATAGTTATGAAGAAGCACATTTTTTTAAAACTAGACAGTAATTCAGCCCTAAAAAATTAATGCCCTGAAAAGATCACATATTCTGAATAAAATGGGATATAATAATTATACTATACTTGTAGACACATGAAAACAAACATGAAGTTCAAGAGCGAACCAATTTTATAGAAAATTAATACCTTTGAGCCCCAGAACACTTAAACCGTTACAATAATCGATTTCCAGAAGTTTTTCTAAAAAATTCATTTCTCGTCCTTTCCTGTCCATTCATAAAACAAAACTCCAAGACCCATTCACCTCCCTCCTATTAGCAAGAGGAATATCACAGTGGAACAATACAAAATACAAGAAATTGTTCATCCTGTCCACCCCGTAGGTGGCTGAAATAATTAGTTTGTCACGGACGCGATCCTCCTTCTGCCGGTTATGGCATGTCGTTACGCTAAATAACACACATTTCCGCTTAAATTTCCTTACAGTGGTGTACTGGTATTGTCTGGCCGAACAAAGAAGACATTCTGGCAAGATGGGAAAATTACTCTAGCTCGATCAATATTGGTTCAAAAATTATAAATTCGGTCTTAAATTGTAGAGCAGAATGTTTTCTAGAATTTGAGTACAAATTTATAATTTTTGAACAAATATTGACCAAGTTTGAGTAATTTTCCCATCTTGCTTTATGTATTCTCTGCTCGACCAAACTATAATGCCCAAGACTTGGAGCGCCCACTGTACGTGAATGTATATAACTTCCTTATTAGCATGGCTCGTATATAGAAATAAATACAATGAATTTTGATAAGAAATATACATCAATTTAAGTATAATTCAGATAGTAGTCACGACTTTGAGGCCGACAGAGTTGATAATAATTTGAATTTCCTCCGCCCTCACTGTCAACTTCCCCCTCCTCCTTGATTATTCCCCCCTCAGGGAATTGTATAGTCTGTCCAAGCTAAGAAGACATCCCGGTACGATGGGGAGATTACTCCAGCACGATCAATATTGGTTCAAAAATAATCAATTTGGTCTCAAATTGTAGATCAAAATGTTTGCTACAATTTGAGACCAAATTTATAATTCTTGAACCAATATTGTCTGAGCTAAGGTCATTTTCCCATCTTGCCAGAATGTCTTCTTTGCATGGACAGACTATATCCTCCACTAGACAATTGTTACAAACCACAAAATCACCTGGGAATGTCTCTCTCAGCAGGCACAATCTCCGAGGCGTCTCCCGGGACCTGATGTCATCAACTTATCAATGCTAAACTCCTGGCTACACGTTCAGAATTCTGACTTGCATACTTGATCAGTTATACTATTATAGTACTACTTGATCCTACTTGTATAGTCATACTTGATCCTACTATTATAGTAGGCTACATCAGTATTCATTTTTAAAAGAGAAAAAGTGTTGAAAATAAAATGTCAAGAGAATGTAGATGGGGAGTATTCCCCCGAAAAAATACATTGATAGTTTTTTTTCATTTGAATATTATGTAATCATCCATCAAGATAATATTGGGCTACAATGAACTTTACAAGTAACTTTATCATTTGCTTCAATTTAGGCACTCACCATTATCATATAATATCATCTCTATTTATGGATTCAGTATTATATTTTCCAAACAGAATTTGAAAAGGTCTAACCGAGACTTTAACAGTTGAACAACCTCCATTCTGAATGTCATTTCCTCATCTCACTGATCACATACCGTATCGTGGTTGAATGTTACAGTAAACAACAAACACTGAACAAACTCTTCGACTCCAAAAAATCAAGAAATCATTCTCATTTCTGGTTTCATTCTCTTTTCAACGTTCATTATCGAATGTCAACTCTAGTATCAGAATCGTTTGTGGATTCCACGACAGTCTATAATTACTAGAATTTTGTACTCATTTTATCTAGAGATAGACTTATGAGGTAGATAGAAGTCTCACCAGGGCCCTCGCGTGTTTTTCGGCGCCCTGTGCAAGATTTTGGCAGGCGCCAAATTTTATGTATTGGATAGTATATAGTAATACGTGATAAGCAAAAGCCTACAGGAATTAATAAAAAATAACTAAAGGCTATCTAAATTGAACAAAACTGTCGAATTGTACCGTAATTTATAATTAAAATATGAAATTTTTAATTATTGATTGATTTATTTAATTAGTTTGATTGAAAGCACATCAGGAAGGAAATGAAAATTTTTCACAGAACATTATTGGGAATCATCATGAATATTTCATTTCACTGGAAATAAAGATATTTTAACAAAAATCGTAAACTCAATAACAAGAAAATTGAAGATTCCAGCCCTATTGATTGCTCTACCCAACTTTCTTGAATAACATTCGAAATAGTTCCAAATTCAACCAGCAGATGGCAGTAGCGATAGGGTGACTTGCTTCGACTTCCATTGGACACGCCTCCAAGATCCGCCTACGATCAAAATGGCTGAAAACATCGGCTAGGAAAGTTTCCAAATTCAACCAGTAGATGGCAGCAGTTGACGAGTGATGTTTCAGATTTGACTTGGACACGCCTTCATGCCCTGCCTGTTCTTTTCTTATTGGTTGACAGTCTTTCGTGAGTTCTGCCTTAGAAAATGGCTGCTAGCAAGAAAATTATGGATGGTGTATCATACACAAAAAATTACGCTGATTTACTATCAAAGATCTTGTGATAATAAATATTTATCTATGTTTTCAGGCTAGTAAAATTCTATCAAGTTAGTATTTGAAGAATTTAGATTTAGTTTTACTTTTATTGTGTAACTTAAGCCAGAACTAGACTTAAATAGTTTCATGCTGTATGAAATGAGATGAAAATATGATTTCGCACTTCCATCTTATATTCATCAATTCTATTTTTTATACGATGAATATAATGAAATAGAACTCAAACTATTCAAGATCCAATACCGACCTCTTGCCACAAAGAAGTTTGGAGATCTACAACAATTCGGTACACATATTAGGGTGAAGATTTTATCGGAAACTGGTTCGTGATTGGTCGACAGAGTGTAAGGTGGTTGTCAGCCAACAATAGAATTTATTAAATTTAAGAGGGGCGTTTCTTGGCTTGCTTCATACATTGATCGTGGTTTTAAAATTGATCAATTCAATATGATGAATCATCTTATGCACAGGAAATAATTTCTTGTGGATTCAAGTTGCTGGTAAAATAAGTTTCTATCAAAAAGTGAGAAAATTATGCTAATAGCTCAATTGAAATTTTTTAAATTCTCGTTTTAAAAGCAGCCGCGGCGCCCTCTTGGCCGTGGCACCCTGTGCGGTCGCACATTCCGCACAAGCCACGCGAGGGCCCTGAGTCTCGCAAATTTCAATAATTTTCAAGATGTGTAGCCTACATGTTTCATATCGATGAATTCTTATTTTATGTTTTTAAAAGGCGGTTTTTATTCTTATGGCTGTATCAGAAGAACAATAAAAATATTACGGCAGTGAATGGTTGGAATCAAAAGGCAAGAAAGGTGCTGCTCAGAAATGGAAGAGGGAGAAAAAAGAGGATAGAGAGAGAGAGTCACACGAATAAGAAGAGGAGATATAGAGGGAGCGTAGAGTAAAAATGTATAAGAGAAGTAAGAGAGGAGAGAGAAAAGGAGAAATTAAGACAGGGTAGAGGAAAAATAAAATTGAATAACGGAGCAATATGAACAGAGTTGCTCGGCCGTAATCTGGTTTTATTCGACTCGCGCCCGTCAAAAACTCCAAAATGTCGAGATGAAACATGAAAAAGTAACAGAGATAGTGAAGGACTGATAGTGGAAGAATTTTTACCGAACACTCTCAAGATACGGTTCATTTGGTTTTCTCCAAGCGAACTGCGCTCCAGTAGTTTTGCCAGTTGAATCTCCAGGGAAAACTTTTTCAAATCGTGACCTTCTCTCATATAAGCTCTGAATGGTTGAGGAAAACTACGGATAAGACCAGTTTTGTGAAAGTATGGTGGATAAAACGTTGCAATACTATGAGTAAAGTTGAGAACTCAGGAGCGGTATTCAGAAAATAGGAGATTCGAGGACAGTATTCAAGAACTGTGTTTGAAATCTATAATTTAAATTAGATGAGGAAATTGGGAACATTTCAAAGAAGAATTGCGGTATTTTTCAAATAACAGACTACAAAGACTTCTAAATAACTGTTCGAATTTATTCTTAATTGAAGTGCTACGAAAATATAACCTAGTTTCGAACTTTATTATTCATGAAAATTTGGTATGAAGACGTTTTGGACATTAGTCTGTGTTTTTAACCAATAAGTTTGATAGTTTCTGTAAAATGAGTCAATAACTGAATAAATTGAAGAATAAAAAGATTAGAGTTAACGCTGAATTTGTATATAAGAGACTACATAAGTTCTTCAAATGTTGTGACTACCAGAAATCTTTGATGTTATAATATAGAAGATGGATTGAATTTGCATTATTTTGATCATGACGGCCAATTTCATAGTTCTTTCCCAACTGTAATAAATAAAGTTGACAATGAATGAATAACATTGATACAACGATAAGACATTCAAGCAAGGAAAGTAAATTATGATAAGTCAACTATATCTTTAGGAAAAGTAAAAAACGAAATGAAAAAAATAGGCATAAAAAGCTTTAACAATTGGTTTTAATGAATTGTATGACAAAGTTCGTTGAAAAAAGCATTGTGTTGCGAGAGGTTACAGTCATCGAAATAATTCGACAACCAAAAATAACTAGAGCAATTCGATTAGAATAGAGCAGAGCAGTAGGTCAGAGCGCATGCGTATGCTGATTGACGGTTGAAAGATGATTGAAGATCAGGCAAGGAGCAAATGCCACCAAGTGACCTGTGGCAACGCGATTCGATTGACCCCCTCAACAGACAACCAAATTGCTCATGCCCAATGTAACAAATTCATTGGCAGACAAAAAATGTGATAGAGAAGGAGGAGGAATTACTGTAGAGGATGAGAGAAAGAATAATGTGACACGTCTCTGAATAAATGATAAAACCAGAACAGTAGGAGAGAGGAGTGTGTGTGTGAGAGAAAGTGTGCAAGTAAGAGAGAGAGAGAGAGAGAGAGAGAGAGAGAGAGAAATAGAAAGAGACTATGAGAGAGAGGTCAAGACAAAAACTTGAATTTAAAAATCCGTTTCACAAAAAAGTTGATCGTTAAAATTTCTATCGGAAAAGTTTTTATCAACTGAACAGGAATTTCATTGAATGATTTCCTCTTCCAAGTAGTGAAACAACAAATACTCGATAAAAAATTGTTCTAGTTTGCCAAGAGAGATTAATTCACAAGTTTAAAAGTCTTGATTTAGTGAGGAATGATTCGGATTTATGGATGCTTCAACTCGAGGCTAATGAGAAAAATTTGTAATCCAATGATTGATTATTCTTCACAATTTTTTAGACTGATTGAGAGAAGTATAAGATTATTTTGATTTATACCCTAACTTCTCTATCTCTAATACCCGAGTTTTTAAGAAGTCAATAAATTAGAAATGAAAAGAATGATTTATTATTATCCATTATTACTACTCAACAATCACTAACGCATTGATCAGGTGGTGCCAACTCTTCTTTCTTCGTTCAATACAGTTGTTAAAAATAAAATTGTAACTCCAATAAATATTTTGAATTTGAAAAGAGCATTGGAATTATTCGAAGAATCTGATCTCCTCCTAGTTATCTAGAAACCCCTGGTACTTACCACAATTCCACTTCCTATGGAATAAATCTTTGATGTATATATGATGTGTGGTGAAAGAAAAATGTATAATGAATTACTCAGTAGCTTGTCGTAAAATGGAAAGAAGCTATCTTGTAGGTCATTATTCTATAACAAAGGAGGTGCAATTGCAACTCTTGACCTCCAACATTTGTGACATTAACGTCTAACATCATTCTAATTTCTTGTAAGCCCTCCCTTTATTGCTCTTCCAAATATCCAGCTTCAAAAAGATTCAGCTTCCTGCAAGAGTTCTATCACTGATGAAGAAGAAGAGAAGAATAACCAATAATTTTATATTGGAGATAAATCCAAAACATCACAGACACCTTCACTCTTGCTTTTTACCAATGATATTACTTTAAAAACTAACGTTCCCCTTCTCCGTTCAATTAGAAGCGATTGTGAATCGACTACAACCTACCATACAAAATGAATGTAATTTATGTCTTTTGTTCCACGATAGAAAGGTAGACTGACAACGCCCAGGTAAGTTTGCGCAAGCAGAGAAGACACGCCGTTACAATACACTTGACAATGTAACAGCGTGTCTTCTTAACTCGCATAGACAGACTTTCAGAATGACTGAGTATTGAATGAAAATTATTCCGTCTGCCTTCATTCATGTTTCCTGTCTGGTTAATATCGCCTTTTTTCTACCAGTGAATGATACCGCCGAGTATACTGTATGACATTTTTTATCACTTCAACCTACCTGTTCACACATTATGACAACTTTAATAACAGAGTATGAAGTACGTTGCAGCTTTGATTACATAATAATAAGTAGTAGTTACTGAAGAAATATATGAACCGTTTCAGTGGCATAGACTAGGTACATTGATATGTTCTTGTATGAGACAGTAATCATTGATTGATCTATTCAAATTCCAATTTGAAATGTGTGGAGAATCTATTCAACGTCTCTATTTAACAGTTTGCATCTAATTTAATGATTTTGTCTATAAATTGATTTATTATCATGAATACATTTAATAATTATTTTTATAGTGAGATTTGAATAGGAATCATTTTTGTCGCTAAAATAATATCATAACCTACAAAGAAAATCGTAACAAGAAACCAAATCAGAAGACCCTAGCCTTGTAATCTAAAATGGCCGCGATGGTTCGAGTTTGAACAGCTGATATCGTGAATTTGTCGTCTACACCAATTTACATGGGATTTCCTATTCCACTCGAACCATCGCGGCCATTTTGGATTTGAATGTTAGGGTCTTTTAGTGAGTTTTGGCTGATCGTTGATTCAACAGCTGAAAAAAAATTCTTTCCAAAATTTGGAACATTGTAAATCGAGAGTTTTATTGGTGAATCTACAATCCCAATCACTTGTTTTTCATCAGAAAAACAAGCTGTAAATCTTTATAAGCCAGGGCCCAGGGCCCATATCCGATCATATGGAAGGAGATGAAAATAGGATTTCGTATTTTCATCTCTTACCATAATTATGATCAGATATGATCATAGAACTATTATCGTGTAATACCGGCCTTAGACACAGAATCATATAATCAAATACTGTAACAAAGATCACAAGCCATAGAATCAATGACACGAACATCAAGAAATTAGGACGATGATCACACAGTGCAAACTGGCAATTGTGCTATTTGTTGGGGTGGGTTAGTTGTGTAGGTGGCGTGCCAAGCTCAAATGAAGTGGCTGTGCGGTTGAACAGTAAGGTCCACTCTTGTATACAGCAGACGCCAGAAAACCTGTCGGTTGGCAAACGATTGTTATCAATGCTCAGCTCTGTCAGAACAGTCGGCGAGTGGTCTACAAGATTTTAAAATGTCGAGAGTGTAGTCAGGTGAGAAGTTTTGCTTTTGCAGACCACTTTCAGACTGTCCTGAAAGAGGTTTAATGATGAAAAGAGATTCGCCAACCGCCAGATTCATTGGCATCTACTCCATTCCAGGGTATAGTCTGTCCAAGCAAAGAAGAGATTCCGGCAAGATGGGGGAATGACTCCAGCACAGTCAATATTGTTTGGAAAATGATGAATTTGGCCTCGAATTGTATAAAATATACTGATCTACAATTTGAGACTAAATTGGTAATTGTTGAACCAATGGTCTACAAGCTGCAGTCATTCTCCCATCTTGCCGGAATGTCTTCTTTGCTTGAACAGACTATAGCAGGGTAGCAGCAGCAGTAGTTAATCAGACCAGCAATTGGGCGTTACCCCTGAGGTAAAGGTTGGCGGGTCAGCGAGCCGTCCGTGGTACGTGACGCCGGGTGTGAGGAGTTCATCCAAAGTTTAAAGGTGGATGATTCCCCAACCAGCCCCGACACGAAACGGGGTTGCAAGTTTCACAGGGACACGGCAAAACTTTGGGGAGGAGAATCCTTCCTCCCCCCCCCCAACAACCCACAAAACAGTTATCAACTATGAAAAGCTCCCTACTCTTTTCCTGTTTGTAGACAAGAGCGTACAGTCTGTCCAAGCGAAGAAGACATTCTGGCAAGATGGGACAATGACTCCAGCTCGGTCAATATTAGTTGAAAAATTATCAATTTGGTCTCAAATTGAAGATTAGAATGTTTCTCACAATTTGGAACCAAAATTATATATTTTTGAACTATTATTGATTGAGCTGGAATCATTTTCCCATCTTGCCAGAATGTCTTCTTTGCTTGGACAGACTTGAGTCGTCTTTTTCCTTGTCTAGCCAAATGGGATCAATAGTACCACCTAGAACAGTTCCACCGCCTAGAGTCTGTTCCACCAAAGAGGACCTTCTAGCAAGATGGGAAAATTACTCCAGCTCCGTCAATATAGGTTCAAAAATTATCAATTTGGTCTTGAATTGTAGGAAACATTCTGCTTTACAATTTGAGACCAAATTTGTAATTTTTGAAACAATATTGACCGAGTTAGAGTCATTTTCCCATCTTGTCAGAATGTCTTCTTTGCTTGGACAGACTATGACACATTCCACCCTTTTACACTCGTCGCAAGATAGAGCTGGCGCCAAATACTAAGGCGGTTGGTGAATGACTGTTATCATTCCACAGCTCTGTCAGGACAGTCGGCGAGCTGTCTGTGAGAGTACATCGATCCGAGAGCGACCCCGGCTATACTAATTCACTTTCCAAGACAGCTTCAGACTGTCCTGACAGAGCTGAGTATCAATAACAGGCATTTGCCAACCGCCTCATCAGCACTTTCCCAAAACATTGTTCAACACCTAAATTACCGTAGTTGAACAATGTTTTGGGAAAGTGCTGGAGCAATCAACTCGACATATTGTACAACTTCTACTACTACAACTAACTAAGGATATGTACAATAGTGTGATTAAGTTATAGAATATAACTTCCGTATTTTCACGAAGATAGGGAATACAACTTATAACGATAAGCAAGTTACATCAATCCAAGTATGGTAAGGTGCACAGCAACCTGAGCATGAAATTGCATTCAAGTGCTCAAGTACAGAAACTGATTATAACTTTGGAATGAGTAATCATGAATGCATAGTTTGCAGGAATTGTTCAACAAATGAGCATTGCAATCAGTTCTATCCCGAATAAAATTTGGACACTTTATTATGTGACTAAATTAGGAATAGAAGAAGTTTTGGGCAATAGCCTGTTTTTTCTTTGAATGAATATACATGAATGAAATAAATGAATAAATAAATTACTATGTTCTAATTTGTTGTGAAATTCTTCACTTGAAAAACATAATACTTTTTGAAATATTATTTATGATGATAAGAATGATTATGTTTTCACCAAGCCCATTATTGTTGGTTGTAGAGTATACACAATACAATGTCTCTCTTATCTGTATATGCTTCTGAAGATGAAATTGGGGGGCTGCTAGGTTCTAGTTGTCTCATATTTCAATTTACCCTTCACTACATTTCTTTACCCTTCAATATTAATATTTTAAAATATTGATATATTCAGAAGCTGGAATACAGAGCAAACATTATTTTACAAGTGATTCAACACAAAGATAACTTTTAAACTCATTGTGAGTGCCAATAATTGAACAATCAACAGCGATATTACACCGAGTTCATGAAGAAGGACTCAACAGTGAATGGCAAGAAGTGAACTTATAAACTGGTTGTCCTTGAGTAAGAAAATCACAATACACCTCGATTGCAGTTACGGTTTACTTCAAGGTAAAATGTGGTCACTGTTAAATATTCAACGTTACAAATAGCTGATTTCATAGCTCCAAAGCATACTAGTACAATTGAACGTACCTTATAAAGTTGTTGAGGTATTTGTTTGTGGTATAAATAAGTTCCTTGCACATAAGTACAACTTGAATAATGAGTTTATTGCCTATCTATCAAAAGTACAGAAATGAGTACTTGGCCCATAATGAATGATATATTAATTTTAGGTGATTATCTTTATTATTTAATTATATCTAGCAATCAAGTTGATCAATGACATATTAATAGCCAGTAGCAATAGAAAAAGTAATAAGTTACAGCATTAATATATATTTTCTTGACATATGGGAACTCAGTTTCGCAAATAAATCCTTTGGAAGAATATCTTCTACCTTCAGATCTTTTATGGCTCATCTAGAGAAGCCCTTTTCCAACGGAGTTTTTAGAGAAGAAATATTTACTTATCTTACCACCAATCCAAAACCATGATAATAATAAATTATGATTCATTTATTTATTTATTTAGCGTAATGGCTTTTAATAGTGGGAGACCCAAGGGTTGTTCCACTTCGCCAGATAACCTCATTTTCCACAAACTATGATTTGATTAAATTATGATTGAACATATTCCTACATTAATCATCAAGCTTGCTTCGTTGTATTGAACTCTAATATGATAAAGCGTCAGAGCCTGATAAAGTTAACCACAGGACTACAGGAGGAAACACTGAATAGCTGAAATTAGAATGCTCTCGCATATACAGTAATAGATATTTGCCATAAACGCCTAGACTAAACATAATTTGTAAACCCGATACTAATTATTACAATACATGAAAATTCAACTAGAACACACTGCAGTGTAAGCTACTACATAGCATTGATGAACTATGCACTTTCATGAGCTGAGCATACTATATCAAATCAAATATTTTTTATTGCCATGAACAAATACATGTATCAACAACGTCAGTGTATAATATTACAAAAGTCAACAACAATTAGGCTACACAGTAGGTATAAAATTTGTGTACATAGAATCATACATATAAATAAGTTATATTAATAAATAAGAGAAAAAGTGATATAAGCCTTCTTTTTTAGATTAAACCTAAAAATTTACGTCTGCATTTTCAAAGAACTCCTCAACACTGTAGAAAGGATTCTGAACAAGCCAAGTATAATGAATGTCATAGGATAAAAATACGTTAATATCATGTAAAACAATAATGGAATATAACATAGGAGCCAAACCTAAAGGTATATCATATAAAATAAAGCTTAGGCATAATAATGATTAAATTATATACAGTTGATACTTGATATTTAATAATGATGTCATTTTCTTCAATATGACTAGTGGGACAAACCAATAACTCTCCTTCATACGATAGATAATTATTATGGAAGTTGAATAGTTTAAACTGAGGATTGCTTGTTTAATTATATAAATTTTTATGTAAAGTACTGAAAATAAGAAGCCTGAGCCAGGAGGAAATGAGAAATTTATTCAAAAAAATAAACTGAAAACCACTCACTCAATGATCAAATTAATTTTTCAAAATTTGAAACTGGTAGGTTAGTCCTTAAGTTGAAGGGTTTTAAGATTTTAAAATAATGATTATGATTTCCTAATTGATTCACTCTATTGCTACAAAAGTTAGTTGCTTCGGACTGCTCATCACTATTTTTAATTATTTAATTATCACTATATTTAATCATTCATTATCGTCACATAGAACATCAAAATTTGAGTTTCACTCATATGACAGGTGAAATGTCAGTATAATCGAATTATAAATTATTCCTATAGCTATCCTTATAACTAAAAATTGTAATATGATCTGATTGAATCATCTATTTACAAAGTCCAAAAATTATAATATTGCACTAAAGATTAGTGTACCTTTTTTGCAAGATTAAGCAAGTCCAGTAACGTATGAAAGTGAATTGTACTACGACCCAACAGCATAGTAAACAATCGAATAAAACGAATGATCAATCTTGTTTGTTCCACCCAAACCTTAGGTAAGGCGACTCTGTTGATAAAATCAATACAGGTAATGTATGTGTACGCGTTGGAGACAAATCGCTTTCAAGTAGAGAGCAATATCTCAACGTGAATAACGATGGAGTGTGATAGGGTGGAAGGGAGGGGGGTAGTTTCATGATAAGACTATGCGTACTGACGTCAACGGTGAGATAGGCCAATCACGAGCTCCCCTGCTGGGGGGGTGAAAAGGGGGTTCGATGAGGATACGATGAGTGATGGATGAGATTCATGGGGGAAATGGACGCTATGGTATAGTCTGTCCAAGCAAAGAAGACATTCTGGCAAGATAGAAAAATGACTCCAGCTTCGTCGATATTAGTTCAAAAATTATCAATTGGTCTCAAATTGTAGATTAAAATATTTCTTACAATTTAAGACCAAATTTATGATTTTTGATTCAACATTATACGAACTGGAGTCATTTTCCCATCTTGCCAGAATGCCTTCTTGGCTTGGACAGACTATATAGCATGGCATGGCATTCTATCCCTTGAGAGTTTTCTGAGAAGCCCAGGTTATCCGTTTACGCGATATTCATTGGCTGCAAAAACTCCCCAACCTACCCCAAGCATGACAGTACTGAGCTTGAGCTTGAGCCCCCCCTCCCTCTAACTTGGTCCTGATCGTTTAATTGAGAAGAGAAAATTAAAAATTATTCTCAGGGAAGTTTCAATTTATTAAAACGTGGAAATTCAAAATTGTTTTAGGTTAGTTTTAATTAAAAAGAGAAAATTGGGAATTATTTTTAGGAAAGTAACTCAGAAGTGATATTTTTAATTAAAATGACAAGAAGCGTGATATCGTCAATTTCATAATTTGATTGGAAAAAAATTAGAAACCAGCATCATACTTCTCCTATTTTCAACAATCAAAATGTTACACTAGCTAGCTAATTATAGCTTATGATTGTAATGAAATTATTATATTTGAAATATTATATTGGTCAACAAACTTATTCAATATTTGACAGTCTATTTGAACCATGAAAAATGAAAACATGTAGCAAGATGAATACAATAAGTTTTATTATTATTTTAGGATCTCAATATTGAGTCAATTATTATAAATGGAACATCAAGAGTCCACAATTCTCCTTTATTATGGAATATCATTGACTTTTGTAAACCTGGATTGCTTCTGAAATAATATTATAATATTTACCTGTTACTGGGTTAACAGGTTCGATTTTTCTCATGTATGTGATGAATACCTGGAACAGAAAAATATAAACATTAGCCTTGATAAATCGATAAATTATCAGAGTATCCTTGAAATATGTTTATTTCTCCTCACAACTAGTTTTGAACTTTCAAGTGAATTTCACTTGAAAATTACACTTGAAATTTCAAAACTAGTTGTGAAGAGAAATACGCTTATTCCAAGGGTACAGTGATTATTTATTATACATTAGTAGCCCCAATAACAAAGTGAACATTGGCCTTGAATATATTTTTATTGAATCATGGAAAAAGCTCAGTTTGAAGTTTTTGAAAACGTGATCCCAAAAATGTTTTCTGAGCTTATTCAAAGAATATTTTCTGAGCTACTGTACAGATGGCGCAAAGTTGTACATTATCAAATACATTTGTTAATTATTATTACCAAAGCGAATGTTTGCAATCTGGAATACACATAAAAATTAACTATTCTGATTAGAAATACATTTCCATATTCAACAAAAACAGCTTCAAGAATATTACTTTGTTTCTTCAACAAGAAGATGAAAACAAGTAATTAATGTTTTATAGGCAGTCTATAAATCACAATAGTTGATTAATTTGTAATGAAGAAGCGATCAGTTTATCTGATACATTAAGCTTTAGGGCCCATTTCTGTTTTTGTGAGCGTAATAAGATACTTCTAATAAATGTTGTGATGAATGAAGGGATGAAGATATCGTTTTTGCTTAGTACAGTTGATATTCATACTTTTTTAGCACAAGCTTTCTGCTTCACCATGAATGAGGATGATGATGATGATCAGCGATGGTTGGACCAGACAGTATAGAAAAACGCTAATAAGAATACAAAATAAGTCTAATGAGAACGTAGTATAGTTATTTTCTCTCTAGAATGGATCCCCAGCTTTAAATGGGTTCAGAAGTATTGGAAATTGATTTAGATCTCATGAATGAATGACCTTTAGCGGAAAAGTCATCAAACTAAAAGTGGAATGGGAGAAACGGATGAACATTTCTTATATTGTGATTAGCCAACAGCAAAGCTAACCACTATCATTTATTTATATGTTCTCCTGTCTATACTACGATTAAGATAACTATATTATTTTATTCAGATAACAATAAAGAAGAAACAGCCGACCAAATCCAAACCATTTTTAACTAGTTTCCACAAATTAACCAATAGTTTAATGTAAACTGAGGAAATGTTTGCAGCTCTTAGAAACGGTGTATAGTAATGTGTTTAATACTGTGCAAGGCCTCCACATACTAAAATATAATAGAGACTGCGACCACAGAATAACAAATTATAAATAAATAAATAATCATTTTATTTGTTCACGGCCAAACCATAAAAATACAGAGTTGCAGACTAGAAAAACATTACATACAATATATTACATGCACAATTTTTTTACGAATAACAAATTATAATAAAACAGTTTTTATCCTGGATACTGGATAGAGGCAACGAGAATTATATATCTAGTATAATATATCTAGCTACTCTATGATAGAGGCAATCTGGACTACTATACACTATAGCCTACAGTGTGGTAGTCAAGCAAAAGTGTGGATAATTTGCCGTTTATAACGTGCTAAGAAACTGAATAAGCCCAGAGAAAGTTTGATCTTCCATTATCCTCGGACAAGTGAGGTAAAACCTGTACAACAGTTGCAGTTAGAATAGGACACGGATTAAAGCATTACAATAGATACATACAATATGCTGTATTATATACATATATACAGGCGACGGCGCCAGGCGGTTTTATCCCAGCAAACAATGAATGTCAGTGGTGCAAGAGTTTTCTATGCTATATGCCAGTCATTCTGATTTATGAACAAGGTTGCATGCAATGTTTGTTGCAACGAGCAATCCAACATAAAGTAGCTAGGCCTACTGTGACAAAGTATAGAAGTGTTCTTGAGTTCTTCTGAACTCATCCAAATGAAATAAGATAGAGTTGAGTTCCACTATGTTTACAAACAATAAAAAGATGGGATAAAAGATACCTGCAGGATAAGAAAAGAGACAGAGAGTATTCAATTTCAAAGTTGAACCAACAGAAAGTAGAGAATACAGTATAATAAAGTTACAATATTATCTGTAGGACATTAATTTCTCTCGTCATTTTGTAGGAGAGAACCAGACTGACTGATATGAGCTTGATTAGAAAATAAAAAAAGAATTAAAAGTCAGTCTTGAATAATGTTATACGAATGGTTAGACGATGCTATACCCTATTCACGATCACTTGAGACGAAATAAAGCAACTTTTTGCATATACAGGTAGCTATTTTTGTTTGAGCTTGAGGAAAAGTCAAGAACTGTGATTGACTACAGTTGTTTGACTGCGGCCAACCGTCGTATGAAGTAATACCTTCCTTTATCCGCACACACGTGCAAAAAATTTGTTCATTTCGTCTCAAGTGATCGTGAATAGGGTATAGACAATGGTCTAAAGCAGTGGTCACCAATTAAGTTTCATGAAGGTCCGTTTCAAAGTCTTAGCGAGCTTCCGCAGTACCGGGGGTACTCCCCGGAATTTAAAAAAAAAATGAATAGCATAACTAAATTAATTTCAATCATTATTCAAATACTTGAGATAGTTATTACTCTGTATGTATCTCGATTTATGTTCTTTAAATATATTGAAGTTTGATATTATGCTATTAATATGCAAATATGAAAATAAATGCCATTATAAATGAGATTCGGCAATAGAAATTACTCAATTGTTCATTCTATTTATATGAAGAATGATTTCTTTTAAAATTGTCAAAACTATTCTCGAATTTAGTCCTTGAATCTTGACTCTTTATAGCTATTTAAATACCAATATAAATTGAATCAAACGTTTTACTTGACATAGAATAATTGGATAAAATAATGCAACAATATGAAAAGTGTGTAAGTAACATAACCTGAATTTGGACATTTTAATCAAAATTGGTGTAGAAGAAGTTTTGGGCTAACGCCTGTTTTTTCTCTCCTTTACTGTATTATTCTGATGAAATAAATAAATAAATATTAAATGAGTAACCAACTTTTTATTGAGAGTTGTAAATAAGAAGTGTTTATCTAATGTTGTGGTTGTTTTTTTATAATTCAATTTCATTAAGACTCTAGAGGGTTTCTTATGGATGTATTGTTTTAGAATTTATTTAAAATTTTTCTCGTTGAGATCGGTATATGATATCGCGGCGGTCCGCACAAAATTAGCTGGCGGTCCGGATGCGGACCGCGGTCCGCCATTTGGTGACCACTGGTCTAAAGCTATAAAATGGCCTAAATCTAGACAATGGTTTCTTAACGTTGGACAAAACTAAAAGGTGGTCACAAATTACTCCAGTTTATGTTATAAAAATTCAAAATTAATGTAATAAGAATCATTAGCCTACATCTAAAATCTGTAAAATCCAACTCTTTGAATGTAAAACTTAAATTGCTTTTTTGTATATTAGTGCTGGAGATAGTGTGGGAGTTTTGGTAGATTTGCTAGTTGCATGGAAAGACTATAGATATGGTCAAACCACAGATTTATTAGAAATTGAGAGAACCAGAGATTAAAAATAGTGTAACAAAAGAAACAAGTATCTCGATTTTCAATAAATATGTAGTTTGAGAATATCAAGTCGTTTCATACAATTAAATGGATTACATGAAAAATCTTGAATTATTTTAAATGTGAAGGAATTCGTGATGAAGTAACACTCAATTTCGATTACTTTTTCCACCAAATTAACTGGTCTGATTATACAGTCTCTATAAACTGTCCTATCCTCTTAGAGACCTCATCACGTAAATGATAAGGTGTGCAGCTTCTACTACCGAACAGCACACCGACACAACTTTGATAAACATTTTGATAGGATGTGGCCAATACCAGACCAGACCAATGTGCTGTCATTTCACACGCGTTGCCTCCATTCAAAGTGTAAGCTATTAGGATCTTCTATGGACAAAACGTGTCACCACAGTGTGGAGCGAAGCGATATCGACCGCACCGTTTTCTAGAGTTTGGGGAGGAAAATGTTTCATCCAGTCACCTATAGATGTAACTTATGTGCCACATATACAGATATATTGAGCTAAACTTTCCCGAAACGGCTCCGATCTCGTTTAAAGCCCCAAAAAGCCCCCCAACCCCAACCACGAGTCCCCTAACGCCCCCCCCCCCAGACGCTTTTACAGTCGCCAAATCGCCCACTGACATGGACTGAATCCAGTACGAACAATGGGATCGTTATAGTCTGTCCAAGCAAAGAAGACATTCTGGCAAGATGAGAAAATGACTCAAGCTCGGTCAATATTGATTAAAAAATTATCAATTAGCATTCTGCTCTACAATTTGAGACCAAATTTATAATATTGTTGAACCAATATTGATCGAGCTGGGGTCAGTTTTCCATCTTGCCAGAATGTCTTCTTTGCTCGACCAGACTGTACCCTGAACTATAGATGCTGTGGACTATACTTCACTAGATTTAACTTCCCTCCTCCGTAACGCTTATAAGATGAGGAATACCGTGTATTCTAAGTCGAAAGCTACATCAGATTTAGAAGTGGTCGACTTCAAAGCTTCTCTGTGGCTAGTAGCTAGCTTCCAAGGCGTGATGGACATCAATATTAATTATTTTATCAGCTAAAACGGATTATGCATTATTCATTATTCATACGTGGTATACTGTTAAGAATCTCAAGAGTTGAAGAGAAATTAAATGAACTTTTGTGTGTGTTGAATAACTTGAAAAGTGATGAAATTATTCAATAGCTATAGTGGAAATGGAAATTGATGAAAAAATTTGAAGGAAAAATGGATTATGAAATATTTGTTCACATAACTTATAGTCAAATATTTATTTGGATAAACGTTTTAATTGTTCTACTATCAATATTACTTTTAAATGTGGGAGAGTGTCTTTTGAAATGCATTTCTTGTAATAGCTATAATACATAAATAATCATGTAAAAAGTACACAGTAATTGTCATCATAAACTTTAACCGACTGATAAATTTGTCTAATATGCAGATGTATTATAAAATGGATCCATGCTTGATAAGCGACCACTTATTAAAGACGTTTAAGGCGGAATAATTTACATATCTGATAAAAAGAGGTTACCGTATTTTCTTTTTGCTTAGGGCTACTTATCAATGTATTTTATTAAATGAAATATAGATCTACCCTCTAAAATTTGAATGATTTTTCTTATTTCAATATGAAATGTTTGAACTCTTTAGAGCCATTTTGGCAAAAATCATTAAAAGGGTACTGAGATTTATATTTAATTAAATAAAAGTTACATTATCTACAGAGATATGCACTCATTGCTAAAATTGATCTCAGATGCAATGGCTTCTTGTAAGTTCAATTTTATTCTGGTCTAAATTTTCCAAGTTTATTCAAAATTCTCGAACATTTTGGATATTTTTATTTAGTGATTATGTTTGGTGAACTTTTTTGTGAACAGATTTTAGAATTCAAAATATGTCAAATTTTTCTTTTGGTGTAAAATTTAGTGTTTTAGGCTTGTTAGTGTGTTATAACCTTTTTTTGTTTGTATAAATTTAAGAGGAACAGTTTTGGGCTATAAAGCCTGTTGTACTCTTTGATGTTAATTAACTGAATAATTGAAATTGAAATTAATATCAGCAATGTTTGAAGGATATTGGTCGTTAGTTGAAAAAATTGCCAATTTTCAATAGCAAGATTAAATTCATTTTTTAGTTTAATATTAATATGACCAATTCTGATGAGAATACAGTTGTTAGTAGGATTCTATTGATGATTAGTATTGGTCAACTGTGTAGACTGTCAACTTTTTAAAATAATTTTTTTACAAGAAAAAACATTAAAAAATTAATATAAAGTACAATATTTCCAAGAATTGGTCAACTGTGCGGACTGTTAACTTTTTAAAATAATGTTTTATGAAGTAATTTTTACACGTAAAAAACTGAAAAATATTTAAAAATTAATATATAGTACAATACTTCCAAAAATCAGAGCCTCCTGAAAATCATAATCATCTCATATAATAGATCGAACACTGTAGGATATACAGTATTAGGATTTGCTCTGGTTTTAACAACATGGACTGACTGTTTCACAATCAACAAGTAAGAAACATTTATGAGAACAATGAACAATAAATTATTTTTGAAAAAGAGGATTATTCATTTCTAGAAAAATATCATACAAAACTGTAGTTCTAGAACTTATTTTCTGAGATAGAAAACTGTCCTCAGAACTCCTGGTGAGAACATTCATGAATAGATCAAGAAACTTATCCATGAATAGTTCATAAGACTAGTATTGAAGCAGCGATCTATCCAAGCGATGAATAGCTTTCCATAATAGCACAGCGCGACATTCATTAGATTTTTATCTAGTTTCTGATTGAAGTCACGACACTCCATTGATGAATGGTGGGTGGCTAATCGAAATCCAAAAAAAAACTTGAGAATGAATTAAAAAAGAGTTTTATGAATAGGAATTCATTCATAAAAATCGATTTGACAAAAATAAACAAAATACAATCGATAACGTTCAGCTGGCTGGTGATGAATTATGAAAACATTCAATTGCTCGAAATTCAGCGGAAATTGGACGAATTTATTGGTGGCGCGCGCACGTCATACTTCCTCCATGCCGGTGAACCCTAGCGAAAAGGTCACGATGCTAGTAAGAATGCTGATTTTATTGTCGATTGTAGATGTCATTGAAAAACACAAAAACTATCCTATTCGTGGTGACTCGACGACGAAAGAGACATTCTTTTTCAAACGTCTATTGTTTGAAATAGAATAGAATTCATATTTTCTCTCCACTAGTTTGAGAAAAAATGGAAGATATTGATAAAAAGGTGAATGAATATTGAATATGAATATCTCAATCACAATAATGATGCTATAAAATAAAACACGGTTTGAAATAATTGTATAATTAGTTATCAAACGGTTATAATTGTAATTATTACACTGTTTGGAATAATTGTATAAACTAACACTGAACTGGTTTTGAGACCTTATATACTAGTCTCATTCTCAACAGTACTAACCTAAAAACAATTAAAATATTATATTGTTTACAGTATTGCAGATTAAGAAACCAGTATTAAGATTCAAGACCATATCATACTGTACATACAATATACTCACGGCACAGAAATATTGTATTAGCTACTGGATCGCTAATAGCTGAGAGAATATGTTTAGTTTTACAATTTTCTTTCACAATTTTCGTGACACACAGGCTCACAATATCCGTGAAGTACTATACCATAGAGGAATTATTGTAAACTTATATCATTTCTCTATATTACTTCTCACAACGGAGAAGAAATAATAGTAACAGGAAGAGAAGAAACCACAAAGAAGAAGAAGAAGAAGAAGAAGAAGAAGAAGAAGAAGAAGAAGAAAAAGAGAACAACAAATAGAGATAAATAAAATTGAGTAGAAGAAGAGAGTCTCTGGTAGCTACTGAGCTACTCAATGTGATGTACATAGAAACTACTGAAGAGGAATATGGCTGATGTAACTAGAGGTGGTGTATGTAACTCCACTCCTACAATGTCAATGATCGACGCTTGATTAATGGATGCAATACATGAAATGGTGAGTGTCTGCTAGCATCCCGCGGTAGGTAGCAAGGAGCATGGATGTGAATATTGAGATCTGTTCAGAACAAGCAGCTTGACATGCTATTGAATACTAATGACCCCAAATACTGTAGGCTACCAAGTAGTTCAGTTTCGGTTGGGGAAGCTACAGACACCCTTGTCATCAATCACTCTCACCAATCACGACTATGGCTATATTTATGGAAAGTTGTAAAAGGTATAGACACACTGAGCATAAAAATAAGAATTCTAATCAAGGGTTGCTACAAAATAGCTGTGGATGTCTAGAGTGTGGATGGAGGATGGTTATCTCTCGCTTGCAACTCGTACCAATTTGCATTCAACATTCAAATGTGGCTTTAACCGTGACCTTAGTCAGTGTATAACTTCGTAAGAAACTCATATCTAAATACTGTATTTATTGTCTCAGTGTAACTGGTATCAACGTTACTACCAGATGGCGTTATTCTACTATTAATGCTCAGCTCTATGTGGAGAAGGTATCGAAATACGATTACCATGGATACCAAAATGCAAAATAAATTGATTTTATAGCAACTGAAACCTTTTCCAAAGTATAAAATTATCAACATGCATCAATTGTATATAATGTATCTCACCATGAGCCAAGAAAAGAAACTCTTTAAAAAATGGAAAAAATTCATGAAAAAAATTAGAGGTGGGTCTCTGCAATTGACAATGCATCCAGATAATGTTTGCCAAGAGACATTAGCAACCCTGACATGTAAATGTCACTCCAAGTGCAGACTGGCTCCTCCCACTTGATTCGCCACGCAATTAGTTCATGTAAAATTCATCACATGCACTCACCACATGAATTAGTTCAATTGCAGCTGCAGGGGTGTTAGGGAGGGACGGATCATAACACACGAAAATTCCTAACGTTTTCAAATCCTACTTTGGTTTACAATAGTGAATGAGAATGAAAATGAATAAATAGTTTAATTTGTCTGAATCATACAATGTATATTATAGTTTAGAAGTATATAAATAACTAAAAATAAAATTCACAGTACTGTGATATCGATTTTTATTATCTCTTAACATACATTGATAGTAGCCCTAGACAGGAAGGAAATATTATAGAATTATAGCATGGAACGGAGAATAATAGCATAAAAATTGTATACGTACTGTACTGTAACAATAAACTTTAAAATCGTTTTATTATTATGGGCATTGAGTCACAGAACAAAGAACGACTGATTTATCAGTAAAAACTCTAGATTCTAGAACCTCATTCAAGTTTGCAAGTCACTCATTTCTCCGAATCTAATTGCAAGAGAGGATAGAAATACATGATATTAATAAGAATATTATTCATAACAATTATATTTCTCTCTGATTATTGCTTCAAGTAGAACTATAAAATGCTCTCTTCGCACAAACTTCAAGAATTTTCTACAGTTGAAAAGATTTTAAGAAAAACTTCTTCCAAAATACAGTAGCACTTGGAACACGACAGATTGGTGAAATGCTATGAAAGTTGTTGTCAGGAGTAGCGTTACATGTGCGTGACAATGCCCGTGAGATTGCTTTGCGTGTCAAGAAATTATTGATCTTTCATTCTCACGTCAGCCAGGGCGCATTCAGGGTCGGAGATGTGCTGCACAAATATTACGCCAATTTTCAAAATGTCTAGAGGTAGCACAATTGCAAACATCAAGCAGAGTGAGAGCAAGAAATACTGTGATTATTTTTAAAATGCGGCGGTTTCTTGATGCTCCGTTAATGATTATCAAATCATGGATTGAATATTGAATACTCAAGGATTTTTGTGCAACCGGCCCCAGGACTATGTTTTAAAATTGTACAAAAATGAATACAGAATTATCTTGAATTTGAATTGTGGCGACCAGTTACCATATTTTTACCATGCTCAATGATATATAAACTGGGTGAGTGTTTCACTTCCTATGTTTTTCACTTATCGATGTTGAGGTGAAAAAGCATTGATCATCGATATTTCGTCTTTCGATACTCATCCCAAGCTTGAAATAGTCAGTTGAATTTAATTGGTTTGAACAGAGATAGCGGTTCAAGTCATCGACATATTCTTTCAAAGCTACTTGAGTTCCACTACAAGGACATTAGGTGCTCTAAATAAGTTAATTTTTCCTTTAGGATCAAACTTGATTCCTCAAGTTTTGAAATCTGCGAATCTATCACACGTTACACACACTACAAACATTTAAAAAGTAAAGGTTTTCAACAGAGGAGCACACAAATTTGTCATGCCCAGTGACCACAACCTATTCGGCAATTAAACCCAAACTAGACCCGTAAAATGAGCCGAGCACCAATCACATATTTCAGGTCCCGCACGGCCATCAATTCCAAACAAGCATTCCTGGCAATTACAATAATTAGCTGGATTATGCAACCTGTTACGTCACGGAATGGAATGGGATACAGCTTCCATTGTTCCAATAACCTATATAATGACAGCCGACAGGAAGTATTGTCGTGCATGGTTTAGACTGTACAAGCAAAGAAGACATTTTTGCAAGGTGGGAAAATGAGTCAAGCTCGGTCAATAATGGTTAAAAAATAATAAATTAGGTCTCAAAATGTAGAGCAGTATGTTTCTTACACTTTGAGACCAAATTCATAATTTGTGAACCAATATTGACTGAGCTGGAGTCATTTTCCCATCTTGTCAGAATGTCTTCTTTTCTTGGACAGACTATACGTACTGTTATCACTATTTCAAAATACGCAACTACAGAAATGCGATTTCGTTCAACGAGCTGGAATTGAGGCATGGTTTTCCTGTCAAGTAAGAGTGAGAGAATGCTGGAGAGTAAAATAGAAAGAGAGAGAGACACACTGCGAAATATGGGAATGGTGGGAAAGAAGAGGAAAATTGAGATAGATGAGAAGAAATGTGAAGAGAAAAGTTGGAATTGGAGAAAAAGGGAATAAGGAGAAATAAGAAGATCATAAGAGACAATTGAATATATGAATAGATAGAGAGAGTGTGAGAGAGAAAGTGTGAGGAGGGGAGAAAATGAGTGGGGGTGAGGAGGGAGGAGAAAGAGAGATTGAGCGAAAGAACAGAGAAATGGAAGGAAATGAAACTGTGGAGGAGAGGGAAAGAAATAGATATTAAATTCAATTTCTTTATTCCAAAAAAGCAAAAAACATGAATGGAATATAACAAAGATAAAAATAATGAGATAGCTTACAAGGAATTCATCAAATTAATTTTAAAATCAAATCGAGGATTCATTTCTAACTACAGTAGATAAGTTCTACTATTTCTGAAATAGTACTGTAAGCGAATGTAAGTAGATGTAAGCGAAATAGTAAATTAGCTGGCTAAAAAATGAGCAAAACCAAGCAAACTTAAAAACATGCTGACGTCCACATGGCTCTTATTGGTGGAGAGACTTGTACGGGAGGATTCCATCTCGCCAATATGTGATTAATTGGTTGAATATAGGTAAAACTTCTAGGAAAACTAAATGAAAATATAAGTTCTTGTCACATTGTCAAACCACAGATTTATTAAGAATCGAGATACCGGTTTTAGTTGCTACACCATTATTATTCTCATACATTATTATTATATTATACATTATTAGTCTCTGGCAAACTCCATCAATCTCAAATTAAACCTGAATATATTCTCAGAGAATTGAGCACGAAACGATAAATAGGCAGCGAAGAGAAAGAGAAAGAAGTAAGCCAGAAAAAATTAGTATGGTTACAATTCTATTCTGTCACTGCTTGTAAAACGATCAAGGCTTTCAATTTATTTCTTTGTTGTTGAGAACGCGCAAAATCGCTCGAAACAATACAACACAATGCGCACGCGAGCATTGACTGGAACACACGCCAATCGTGTAGCTGCATTCAACTGTTATATACAGTCTCTTGTTATTCAACAATTGGTACAATATTCAATAATCTTTTACAACGCACAAGTCATAATCATGCTTGGCTACGAGATTTCCACCGTAAAGCGGTTTGCTGAAATCCGGTAGAGGATTCTATAAAATAATCGAATTATTTTTTAAAATAAAATTGAGAAATTTTTCCACTGAATGGATAAGAATTGATAAATTATTAGTCTACGGATTATGAAATGAAATATATTGGCTCTATTGTCCATTGGTAAGGTCTATTAGTCTATGAATCATGGAAATGGTCTATTAGTCTATGGATAAAAAGGAATAGAAAAATATGAATGGGAATAGAAAACAAGAATGGGAATATTGGATAAATGGGAATAGAAAACAAGTACAGTAGTAGGATGGAAATTAATGATACAGTGGAGGGTTCAATGGAGAAGGAGAAGATGAAGAAAAAATATATTAGTCCTTATATGTCTCCATAATATGGCTCCACTTCAAAGATATTTACGAATAGGAAACAATCATTCTGTTGTGATTATGGTTATGTAATAATTAAATGAAATTCATACTATATGATACAATTTTAAATGGAAGAGAAGAAGATGAAGAAGGAGAAGAAATAACGTTTCTTGTGAAAATAACAGATGGAATTATCAACATTGATCACATTATTTCAATAATAGAGTCGAAATATGATATTTTTCTGGTTGCCAATAGTGAAGAAGGTATGAAATTACGATGATTCTTACAATGAATTTGTGAACTGTGAAATTAAATTATAAGCAATTTAGAATGATGAACTTTGGTAATAGAAAAGGCAATGTTCAGAAATTTAATATTATCGGTAATATTTCATCCATCACTCAAAACACTATCACCGGTTGTAGCATATTACAGTTATTACATACACAAATTACAGTTATTAAGAATTAAATACAATAAAAAAAAACAAATCAAACATTATTCACTTCCTCCCCACTTTTCAACAATTGTTTGCTAGAGTATAACATTACAGCTACTACAGTGAGTCGATGTAGGGCCTATTACGAATAGATAAATTATGATAATTTAGGATTTTCCAGACAACATAATGTCACTTGGAACCAAGGAGTGTAGAATACTCTATACACCTTGACTTGGACATTTGGAACACTATATTGTTTAGAAAATATAGTTCCATGAAACCCATGACAATACATTAATGTTATAATGCATGTTAATTGACATTGAATATATGTTATATCAATCTTAAAAGCAATGTTCTGATTGTAGTAAGCGTTTTCTAGTCGCTAAACATTATCGCAAATCATTCTCTAGACGTTATTCGACTGAATAGGTCCCCAACACGCACACCGAATTTATAAGAGTGAGAGAGAATATAACAAGAGAGAAATACAGTATTGATCGGGTGCAAATTCGGACAAAGGGGTTGAACCATCACATGGAGAGATGGGTTGTACGAAAATGATAAATACTGTATTCTAGCAAGCAAAAATTATTGCAAAGCAAAAAATACAACACAGATTAAACCTAGAGTGCGCTATTCTTTAGCGAAAGACAATTTATTTAATAGCATGTCATTAATTTCGTAAATACTGTATAAGTCATAAAGTTTTATTGGACGTTAGCCGCACACCTGGAGAATGGAGAGAAGAGAAAGAGAGAAAACATCAGTGAGATTTTTATTTTTTACGGGGCCATTGTTCGTTCTGATCATCCAAGCAGCCAGCCAAGGTTAATGAACTTCCCCCAGGCAACGAAAGACAATTCTTGCTTTATTACTTTTGTCTAGCTATTCGGCAGTTTCACTCATCAATGCAATGAGTAGGTTACACAAAAATATATCATTATTTTGTATAATAAAACAAATAATTACTTAACAAAATTATCAATTTTATTTAGTTTAATTTGTGTCTATCCATGCATATTCAGAATTATCCACAGATTCTTTCATATTTTTTTGATTTCACATCAAATAGAATCTCAAGTAAGTAATCAGTATTGAGGAATATTATATTTATTATATTATTGAGGATTGTAAATACATTACAATCACTTCTTTACACAATTTTCTTTAGAATTTCCCTGATTCGTTCCTGATTCTTAAGAAATTATCCCAGAATATTTTTTACAAATAAAATTCATTAATAATTATTAGCCTATGCTATAAACCTGATCATTAGAAAAATTAAAAGCTTAAAAGCTTATGCAGTTATGCAATACAATCAATTCAATATTGAATAAGATATGTTGATGAAGTACAAATATGTTGGACTGGAACCCCTATGGACTGATTATATGATTTGTCAACTTGTAAATGGAAGAGAATTTTCTTGCATTATTATAAAAAACAACAAACTATTCAAAAAATACATGTTATGAGTGACTGTTCACATTCAAGTATCATTATTAATTAGAAAGATTGAAATATTATTAATTGAGAATTTAATATTTATTATCAAAACTGTAGTCATTCAAACGCATAGGCCTAATGGGTTGATATGAATTTTATTGAGGTAAAGTTAATACCTATAGGTCTGTTATTAGGCAGTAGAAATAGGAAGCAGAGTTCGGTAAAAAGAGAGTTTGTGGTAAGTGAAGTTAGTTATAGTATGTCCAAGCAAAGAAGAGATTCTAGCAAGATAGGAAAATCACTTCAGCTCTGTCAAAATTGATTCAAAAATTATAAATTTGGCCTTAAATTGTAGGAAACATACTGATCTACAACTTGAGACCAAATTTATGATTTTTAAAACAATATTGACCAAGCTGGAGTGATTTTCCTATCTTGCCAGAATGTCTTTTTTGCTTGAACTGACTATACCTGTTGAGTTGGTTCAACACAGTCAACAAGACTTGATAAGATAAGCTAATAATGGAGTGCATTCATCCTTGAAATACTTTTATGGTGTGAGAGGAGTAGAATAACACATGAATAATGAGAATGTAATGCACAATAGTAACTTGCATTAGGCGCAAACTGAGTTACAGTATTTGACACAAGGAAAAGAATTAACACAAGGAAAATAATTACACAAGGAAATTCGGCTAATTGATCTCTAAAAAGACAAGTCGTAAAAGTAAATTGGTATTTTGGTGACTCCAATAAATAATCCATCTCAATTAAAATATGACGTTTAGGGAGATAACTATGAATAATTGTATCACCATAATTCTAAAAAATCATATTGGAGCCACAAGGCTTTTTCTATTGTTTGAGAAGGAGGATTGAAAAAAAAAAATTAATTTTCGACAAATTAAAAGCAAGTTGAGATGAAATGAAAGCATGATTAGTGCGGTTCGAAATCTCCGGTAATAAATTGATCTTCACTGATTATTA
The DNA here is from genome assembly GCA_017141385.1 of Sogatella furcifera. NCBI lineage: Eukaryota > Metazoa > Arthropoda > Insecta > Hemiptera > Delphacidae > Sogatella > Sogatella furcifera. The sequence continues at coordinate 9,234,274 of CM029549.1, forward strand.
TTAAATTATATTAATACATTATTCAAGAATTTGAGAAATATATTGGAGAAAATGATGATGTGAAAAAAATCGGCTAGCCTTCTTCAAAATAAATCATAAATCTCCAATGAAAAATTGATGTCATTGTTGTTTCATTTCCATGACCTTATCTCCTCAGAGATAAATAATTTTGAAAATACTTCTATCTTCGTTTCTTACTAAGGCATGAATCATTAAATTTAATACAATTGTATAATAACAAGCTCTCAAATAGACGCTGATAAACATGGACTGCCAACCTAGACGAAATAGAAATAGATAAAAGTAGATTGAGAATACGTTGAAGATATTAAGTTATAATTGATATTGTATTTCCAGTGACAGAAGTATTTCCAAAATACAGTACCTACTTTTAAACATAGTTTATTATGGTACGTTTAAAGCATACCGATAATAAATGCATGACCAGAGCCAGAGCAAACACAACAAATGTGCCATGATAGACATTGAAATTCACAAGAAGCCATTTATTCTTGTACAGTACAGATATAATTTTCTAAATTATGTATTGTATTGGGAACATCTTGGGAATTGTGTTTGCATTAATAAAAAAATGAACAGTATTCTTCACAAGATATTGAACATACTCCTCAAGTTATTAAACATAAGTTACTCCTCAAGTTATATGTCCAACCATCAATAACATCAAGAAACAGTTTTATTAAATCCGTCTCATGATGAACTTTTCATACTGAAATTGAATAGAAGGAGAGGAGTTTCCAAAGTACCCGGTTCAAGTTCTGTGGAAAAGAAAAGGTGAAAATGGAAATTTAACATTAAAAATTGTTAACAAGCTTCCAATTTTATGACCAGTTTCTGGTGGATTCAGTAGAACACTACTTCCACGTGGATTTGAATGAATATTTTTGACATGGATGAAGAAAAATAATTTTTTAATTATGAAGGAAAATTTTTACTCCCCTGGCTTGCAAAAAAGGATGTATGGGAAAGATTCGAGTGAGGTATTCTGAGTAATTTTTTTTCAAAAATGCTACCTACAAAAGTCAGATAAGTTACTGTAGTAGGTAAAATAAGTTTAAATTAAATTTGAAAATAAATTATTAAAAAAAGGAAGCCTAATATAACACGGTAGCTAACTTTCAAGTATGAACATAATTAATCTGTTCAAGTGAAATTTCCTACTAAACCCACATTTTTCATCATGAGCAAATGAGGAGGCGGGGATATAGAAAAAGATTGAACAAATCACATGAAAAAAACCGCGTGCTTTATCTACTGCTGCAAAATGAAACGTGAGAGATATAAGACATAATTTATTTAAGATTGATTTTATATTCCATCATTATTATTATTAACTTATAAAATAAATTTTCTAAAACTCATAAGATCTTATAAGTTTCTTTCATTTTTTTATTTATTATTAAAGGAGTTATCCTGAACTTTTATGTAACACAACTTATTTCTTACATCAGGCTATACAAAGATTTTTTTTATTTTCTTGAATGAATTTCATATTAATTTTCCAATACAAGTTATGTATTGATACATGACATCATACATAAAATATTCAATCATTATTAAAATATTTGATAGAGCTCTTTATCAATGGTAAGTTGTAAATGATTGTGGTTTGACAATTATTTTATTGGTCTATTCAACATGATTTTACAATCAAAGTAATAATCATACTTATCAAATAACCGTTTCCGTAGATTGACTGAAAATCTATTTATTATTCTTCAAAATGATGCTGATAGTTAATGCAAAATTTAACACTGGGTTTAGTTTAGATTTAGAAACGAATGTTACTTTCTTCATTCATGTTGAAAATCTGTAAACTACAGTAGGCTACTGTATCAAAACTTGAAATTATTTAAGTTACATAAATTCATTTAAAAACGTTATAATGACAGTTCTAATCAATTCCATTCAATTTAAGCAGGATAATAATTTCCAGGTTTACTACTGGTTTAGTCCTAGAAAGGGTAGGATAATAAAAATATAACTCATAAATTTTATTGACATAATTAGGCCTACATAGAACAAAAATTCCAATAAACTTTGAGTTGGTTTAACATGGGTTTGCAAAACCTAACTCATGTGTGACACATACACTGAGTTCTCATCCTTATGTAGTATAATAACTTTAGTAATACATTACCCTATGCTATAAATTACACTATATTAGTATAACTGGATAAAGTCCCTTTCTTCTGAAAACAACCCAAACCCAAATCTTGTTGATGTAATTGGGGTCATTGAGGAATTGGGGAATTAGTTGAGTTCAAAATATACTTTTCCTATTTTTTTTCATTTCATGGCGTAAGTTACGGTGTAGTATAATAATATAGGTCACATTTCAACTTCCTACCTACACGAAAGATCATATCTCTAGAGTTAACTTATAGGTCACTGGGGATATCACCTTTATATTGTGAGTAACTTATCACTTGATAATTGAGATCGAATTACGCAAAATTACTAAAATTCACTTTATTCTACCTATCAAATCGTTTGAAAGATAGCACATTGATAAGAGGTGTCTGATTGTGCAGGTAGCATGCATGGTGCACCTGTCTCAACTAACCTTATTTGTAGTGGATGTTCAGTGATTTGACAGATGAGAGATGAACCACAGCATCCAGAATGTCGAATACAGCATAATTAACCACTTCTTGTGTTGAATAATGACAACGTGATACACAATTCACAATAATTCATTACAAAAATCACTGTGACACAACACGATTGACACCGATTGGTAAACTAGGATAGAAGGATAGGATACGAACGAACTAGCAGGCTGAAAACATCACGATCACGTCTCTCATAACCAAGATTTTACACCTACGCATGCGCCAGCAGGCGATAAAGCACCAAGCGCCATCTCTGAGCAAAAATAAGAACTATTTTATCCGCCCGGCGGCTAATTCAAACCCTAATCTCAAATCTTTTCTTTCCATGAAGCAACATTGAGATAAATACTTCTATTCACAAGATAAATAATAAACATTCTTCTTCCTTGAATTATAAATAGTTTTTTAAATAAGCTCAGCAACTAGATAATAGTGAAATAGGCTGGTTTCCATGGAAACTCGTAACCCGCATTTGGTTGTCATGGCAACACAAAGCGTCGTTGCAAACGACAGTCAATTTTTGGTCAGTGCTTGTTGGGAATTGATTGGAGGTGGTGGACATAAAAAACAGTCAACTTATACTCTATAGTTACTTCTTTGAATTGTTGTTGAAACGTTTTTTTACTTCTTCATAACGTCATGTCACCTTCACATCTATAAGTTATTTATAATTCTCTGAATGGATGTGCCAAACAAAGGGTAAGCAAGGTGTTTTTTAAATATTCAAATAAAAAAAATTCCAAAGAGAAAGAAGTCCAATCTATCATAATGGAAATATTCAATATTTTATATAAAAAAGTAAACTAGTGAAGATGAAACTGAGTTTTTATGGCTTGATGCCCTGAAGGATTTTTGAAATTAAATTTTACGTTTGAAGTAAAATGCTAAATTGTTATGTTTTAATGAGGCAAATGAGTTATAGTTATGTAATAAACTTACAATAATAATATTAATAAATTGATAAAATATCAACTAATAAATTAACATGACTAATAACTTAATTACATGACTATAACTCATTTGTCTCATCAAAACATAATATTTTTTCATTCTACTTCAAACGTAAAATTTAATTTCAAAAACCCTTCAGGGCATCAAGCCATAACTATTATAAATATTATAATTACAACAAGTATAATTTTCCTCGTTTTTACACTATTTTTTCAGAGCAACAAGTCTCCGAGATATTGCTGTCAAATTGAATAAGCAAAGACAGTTGCAGCCAAATGACAATAGCTCTAATGGAAGAACTCTACTAATAATTGGAAGTAAAGGCACTGTAAGTTGACAACCTTATTGATTTTTATTTTTTATAAATTCAATAATAATTGTTGTGAATGTGTAAAACACACATCTCCAATATAGGCATACAATTCAGACTTTAAATAGAATGAATAGAGTGTTTTTCCGTATTGTTTTCAAATAATATTGGTCTGAATAAAGTTTCAATATTCTATTAACCAAATATCTTTGGAAGCTATTTCCAATGTTTTTAGAAAATTTAATACCAATTTTTTAAAGTTTAAAGTTAATTTATTTCCAATGAATTAAAGTAATTTTCAATATTCTATTAACCAAAGATCTTTGGAAGCTATTTCCAATGTTTTCTATACAAAATTCATTTGATCACATAATTTGTTATCAACTATATAAATTTATCTGATGTCTTGAACTATGTAAGAACTCTACTCCCGCTAGTCCAAATATGTTTATTTCTTTCTATTGCAGGGAAAAACGAGCTTGATAAATAAGTTTTTAGACAGGAATGAAGCAGAAAAACCAACACTAGCCTTGGAATACTGTTTTGGGAGGAAGGCTGGTAAAAGTCTTGTGAGTATGAATAATTATTAATAAGTCTGGTAAATAATTATTCACTTTCTCAGTGGTATGTACCGTATGATCTATTTCTATTAATATAAGAACTCCTTAGTAAACGATTGCAAAACATTATAGTAGGCTGGATCAAATTTTATTGAAATTGAAATTTAAAATGGTCCAATGTCCATTCGTTCACTCGAAATTCGTACTCTAGATATTTTAATTATCCATTGGGTTCACTGGACATTTCAAATGAATATTATTGGCCCACTGGACCTGGACGTTTCAATTAACCATTTGGTTCACTGGATATTTCAAATGTCCATTTAACCAATGGACATTTGAAAAGTCCAGTGAATCGAATGACATATCATGATATACATATACCTGTATACAACCTCACAAAGATTTCATAGATAATAGATAATAAATTAGACACCTTGTGGGATCGGACTCTCCAAAGATTTGAAAAACATATAAGCAGTCACAGAAATAGCAGATAAGATATCCGGCTAAATCCTAAAATATATTGGAATTTCATGCCTATGGAAACAATAGAAAACTTATTTAGCTTCTTGAGTGTGGCCTATTGATAAAAAATTCATTTAGATATCTGTAAAACTTACAGGAAAACGCTGTTATGTACTATCCACCTTACTTTTCAGTGTACGGTACTTTTGTTGCAAAACACGGCTTGTCTTTATTAGTTATACATAAAACTCGATAATAATTGAACAGGATAATGTGTTATCTTAATCTTTCTGTATAAAATGCTTTGTGCTACAAATAACACTGTTACTTAAAGACAATCCGTTTCAGTCAATTATTATTCAAAGCATTTCTGGGTGTAGCCTAAGTCGAATGAAGCTTTTCCACTGTTTAGTTTGAGGAATAAATTTGAGAAGTTTGCAGGCTCCTCTTAAAATTTCCTTTTGTGTATAAATTAAGATTCTAACAAGGTAAATAGAATTACTAATTCATTGAGTTTTACTATCACAATCTAATAATCTTCTAACTTCAGATCTAGGCTACCGTTGTCTTACAATTTAATAACGAATAGGTACAAACTAGAAAATTACAATAATACATCAGTATAGTTTTAAAATAATTTCATTTTACAGGTAAAGGATGTTTGCCACATTTGGGAATTGGGTGGCGGTACATTATTTACAAGTTTGCTGCACAACTCCGGGCCGTTGGATGATGTAGATAGTTTGACAGCAATTATGATGCTCGATCTGTCAGCCTTGGAGAGTCTCTGGGCCACAATGGAAATTCTTTTGACATCTCTGAAAACAACAATATTGAAAAAACAAAAAGATCCAAAGATGCTAATTGAAAGAGCTAAGAGCAGGGTACCTCACGAACATCCAGTGAGTATTAATTAATTTATTCAATAAAATTATTTCAATCATTAAATGAGAAGACAAGATATTGTCAAAACATAGATTTTTGAAAAATTGAGATACCGGTTTCTGTGGCTATACCAATCTCTGGTTAACTGATTACTGAATACTATCTTGATTCTTAATAAATCTTAGGTTTGATAATATCTTGTCTTCCATTTGATAGTCTATGAATAACTAGGTATCACAGTATAACATTCTCAACTACTCAAAATATTTTCAATCTACAAAATTTAATTGATTTGAGTTAGATAAGGAAGAAGAGAAAGATAAGGAATGCATAGATGGAATCTTGCATTTTCAATAAATTTGAAAAAATTGAAGACTAGTTTGCTTATCTTCTAGTTCTAGTCCAGTTTGTAAAAGTGCTGGTGATTTTTAAAAGTAGTGTTTAGATGCATAATTCATTATTCATTATTCACTTGATGAATAGGCCTGAGGGCCGGTTTCTCCAAATACGTTTAACTGAAATTTTAGTTTGAACTATCAGCTGTCAGTGTATGGTCACTTTTATTAACTTGTGTTTCAATTGAGCCAGCTGATGGTTTAATCGAAAATTCAGATTAAATTTTTTGGAGAAACCGGCCCTAAGTAAGACTTATTAAGTTATGTTACTAAGTAAGTAATGAGTAAAGGACTTGATGAATAAATAAAGTTTAATTGGCATTCTATAATAGAACAAAATCCTCTTTCATGACCTCACGAGGTAAAAACTAAATAAAAAAATTAACTTGATACCAATTAGTATTAAAATGTTCAGTTTTCAATAGGTGGAAGAATTATGTGGTAGAGATGCTTCATTATAAATTGATGATAATTGAAAGGCACAAAAAATGGAAAAAGTTATATATTGTAACTTACATAAAACAGCATTAATAACATGACACAAGATAGATAAAATGTTCCCTAGAACTGATGAATTAATGGAGTCTATGGAATCCCAACATTATTCATAATAGGAGACATTGAAAAATTCACTTATAATTTTAAGCTACCGTACTAGAATCATATCCAAGCTTGAACCAATAAATTATGAAATTATCTTGATCTTATTTGTTTATTTCAGGACAGATTGAGGATGGATCCATTCCCAGTTCCATTGGTGATTATTGGCGGAAAGTATGATCAGTTTCAGGTAAATATATATTATTTATAATATATTATATTATTATATAATTATATTATGTATAATATATATTATTTAATATATTATTTATAGGTTACCCTTGCTCCAGATATGTTATAACTTTTCCATATTGAGATGCTTGAGGGAAAGTATAAGGCTACTGGCTGTACTACTGCTACAACTAGAAACGGATACATTACCGTATCTATAGAAGCCTTGTGAAAAACAAATGTCAAATTTAACAAGGCACAGAATCAATCTTTGCCATTTACTACTGAAGAAACAAATTTTTGAGGAAATCTCAACATTTTCCTTCATGAAATCTTAAGATGTTCAAAAATGAAAAAGAATGAGCCTAAAGCTCAAAGTAAAGTGATTTGATCTTTTCTCTCTTAATTCAGTTTCATGATTTACTACCTTTGATTTTTTCTAGGATTATGAGCCAGAGAAAAAGAAGATTGTGTGTCGATGTCTGCGTTATGTTGCGCATTTCTACAACGCAACACTGTTCTTCTACAGTGCAAAAGATTCTGGACTGGTCAAGAAAAGTCGTGAAATATTAAATCATTTCGGTTTTGGTACACCACCAGTGTGAGTTTCTTTTTCTTGATTCGTTGATTACAATTATTATGATATTGAAAATCGAGGAAATTTTGTTAAACTCGAATTAGCCTACCGGTACCGTACATTGAAACTTATCTCCTCAGTGAAATTTATTGAGTCTTACATATTCAATCATAAAAAAAACAATGGATGATAGTCTAATCCATAAAGTGAATTCAAAATTTTAGATATTGTTCCTTCACTGTTAAATACATAGATTTTTCTACAAAAACCTATTTACAAGATTTTCACCAAGCTAATTGCAGGAAGGTTTATTCCGATTTGAGGGAACTAGAAAAGTGGTGGGAGAGCCAGAAAATAATGCAGATCAGATCAACAACATTATAATGATACTTCTATTTGAAAATATTAGAGCATGCGCACGGTATTAGAAGCTCTGATCTGAACTACATCACATTCCAGTCTTCCCACCGGTTTATCATTTTGTCCAATAGAGGCAGTTATGGAGCAACCTTCTCTTGTAACAACACCGCATCGATTTCAATGTCTAAAGAATCGAATAATTGATGCTCTAGCAGCATTTCAGCATGAAGAAATATGATAATAATTCATAGTTTGGAATCCTTCTTCATAATAATTTATTATGAATTTTTATATTGATATAATATCATAAAATATAAATAAATAAAATTTTTCATGAGACCACAAGGTCTTTTCATTATTCTTCTACATTGTTATAACTTATTTGATAGGGTAATGATAATTTATTAAAAGATCAGACTTCAAAATTCAAGTCGACATTTTTTAAAAGAATACCACCAATACATCCTCTCAACCATAAGCCAGTCTCCGCAACCAATTGGCGGCGCAGAACACCTCTGAATAACATGCAGTTAATTAGTTATAGTGTAATGCAACAATTACTATTCCTCCAGAGACGGGAAACGACTGACTGTCTTTACTAATGTCAGCCAATCTCCCAAAGAAGGGTACTATTATCAATGTCCTTGTGTTTATTCTTTGTCAGTTTTATCAATGAAATTCAATTCCAATTCTAAATGTTTTCAGAAAAGCAGTTGCACAAGACTTCGGTAAACCCTTGTTGATTCCTGCCGGCGCGGATCTTCTTGAGAGCATTGAGGGATTGGGTTCGAACAACAAGTCTTGGACTATGGATAAATACAAACACATATTCACAACCCATTTCCACCAAGTGAGAATATCCTTCAGTATAGAACTGCTCGCACACTTGTATTATCTTAATGCAACATTCCGAGTTGTAAAATACCTATGTATTTTTAAGACTCAGTCCCCATATCTATTATGACTGAACAACTGAAAACCGTAGACACGGGCACATGTCTAACACAAGGCTTTTGAGGGCCGCATCTCCTATATTTCGCTTAACTTGATCTATAGTTTTAAATAATATTAAGCTTGAGCTCAAGCCCTCTCTAAAGGTAGCTTCAAATAAGAATAGCTTATAAGATTCATAAGGAGAGTGGGGACATTCAGCTGTTACCGTACTCAAGCCATACACCTGGCAGTGTTGGAGAAAGAGGGCCTCAAGCATTATGTGGCAGTGGCCACACCAACGTCTGCTAGAGGTAGCGAGCTCGCTACCGCGGTGGTAGTGCAGGCCACACCAAAAAACGTCTGCTAGCGGTAGTTTGGTTTTGTTTTTGTTTTGATGAGTTATATTCATTACTAATATACATTGTAATACATTACAATACATTACATTTTAATACATTGTAATATTCATTACTACGAAGGAATGAACCTATTAAACTTCTATCATTATAGTTCTATGGCATAAATCAGTCATTAAATAATTTGAAAACTCAAAAGATTTGAAATTTAATAAGGTATTCAGTCATTGAATATAATATTATTGAAGTATGTGCTTGAAGTAATATGTCAATAATAATACATGAGATATGTGTCTCCCAAGATGAAAGTACATGCTAACAAATTATATTATAATTATATGAACTACGACAAGTCAATATTTTTAATTGTCAAAAACCTGTTAATGAATAGAATATAGTAGAGAACTTCTTGTATTACTTTGCAATACAGTCCAAACAAACGGAAATATATCATCGGTATCTGGACACGCAAGGTGAATAAATTTAGTTAACAATACCATTTTTATTACAAAAATGATAACCTGCAATGTTGATAATGATAATTCACAATGAGTCAGGTATAATCCCCCATTCTTTATCAGCGTGAAATACGAAACAGAATAGTATACACATACAAGAGAATAGTATAACCACAAAGTACAAAAGAAGAAGCATGTTATACTGAATTTGACTGTAGTCTGTAGTAATTTTAAGTGAAAAATATACTGAAGAACGTGGTAGTACTTTCTGCGCATGCCCTACCGATGGCGAAGTTTTAAAACTCGCCTTCCATGTTATTCAATTGTGCAGGCCAGACCGAGCTCGCTACCTCGGCGGTAGTATCACCAGCAGACGTTTAAAAAGTTCGCCTGACTCAGCGAAGTAAAACTACCGCCGAGGTACTATCTCCGCGGTAGCGAGCTCGGTGTGGCCTGCTCAATTGAATAACATGGAATGCGAGTTTTTTTACTTCGCTACCGCCGCGGTAGCGAGCTTGGTGTGGCCTGCCCTTTATAATTTGAAAATATAAATCATGCTTGTATTGTTCAACATTGGAATTATTCACTAGATATTGTCAATTGTCGAACTGCTTCCTCCCCTGTATCATCTCAAGTACAAATTTCAAGTTGAAAAAATTCATTCTCAAGGCTCAACAATATCTATTATCATTGTGGAAGTAAAATATTTTTATTTATTTATTTATTCATATTGGTTGGAAGTAATGAAGAAGACAGGATGACTGGAAGAAAAATATTCGTTATCCAGTCTCCTGGCATTCCTCATATCATGTTTGAAACTATAGCCTAGCATTATATAATATTAAAGTGAATAAATTCATACTGAAATGAATTTAATAAAGTAAATGCAACTAATATTATGGAATATAGACAAAACACCTGATGCGATGGATTGTCTTACTAAAAGAGAAATTTAGGTCATGAAGTATTTAAAATTTCAATTTGAAGATACAGTATATTCAATAGAATATAACATAATATTCAGAATATATATACTAACTGAAAGATATTCATTTAATTTGGAGTTATTATTTTTTTAATGGACATGGAATATAGCCTTATGATGGAGATCCAACTTACCTATCTTCATAAGACTAGATTTAGGTTAAACCGTGCTTTATTTCTGTTTGACAATAATGATTGATTCCAGGATGCTGTTAAATCAACTGTCAGCTCAGAAGATCCCGCCCAGGATCCCAATTTCCGTGAGCCACTTATTGATGCTCTCAGGATTCAAAAAGATGAGGTAATTTCTTGTGAATGATTCTATTGTGAAGTTCAGTTTTGAATTCCAAGTTAAGTTAGCTATGTATGGTAGTTCAATATTTGAAACAGCACTAGAAAGTGGTATTGGAACACCAATTTTAACGTTTAGATAAAAATTTATGTTGAAATCTGTCTTAAGTCTCTAAATTATTGGAAAAGATAATAAGAGACTCTTAGTTCACAGAGTTATTAATAGAGTTTTCAATTTTTATTAACTATTTCAAACCGAGAATGGTATTTTTGACACTTGCTCGTAGTTGGTCAGTTTTGTCAAGTTTGAGTACCTTCTGAATTTTTCCTTAAGGACATCTTAAGTTTGTGGAAAATGAGGTTATCTGGGGAAGTGGAACAATCCATGGGTCTCCCCACTATTAAAAGCCATACGCTAAATAAATAAATAAAATTAAGAATTATTTTGTTCACAGAAGTTGAATTATCTAACAGAACTCTTGATCCCCATAATCGATTACAGTATTAAGATACTTTTATTAACTAATATTTAAAATGTACTATTGTTTGTTGGTAGGATCAATTATTTAAAATCATTTCAAGTTGTTCGATGAGTTTATATGAATCATTTATATCATTGTGATTGGTAATAAGCATTAATTGTTAATGCTCAATGACAATATGGCCCACTTTGTACATTATAAAGCAATTTGATTTATTACTAGTAAAATACAGGTTAGTATCAGACTGCACTACTCAAAAAATATTGTGTGGAATCTCTACAGCTTGATGTAATATTCTTAAATAAATAATTCATTCATCATATCATATCATCAACTATTATCACTTATTAAATATCATGAGTATTAAACCTTTATTCATTATGGTGCTATTATATTTTTTCCTGTTATCTCTCAACTCCTGTTTACGGACAAGGGCTTCCCGAACTTTTTTGTGAACAGTAAATTGATTACATAATTCTATAATACATATAGAAAAGGTACTCCTTTAATCATTTTAAAGAGTGGCCTCTCGAAATCAATTATTAATTCAATCAAAGTGATTACCGTATTATTACTTCATTCATATTAAAATAAAGTCACCGTTAATGTTTCCTTTATCTTTTAGCTATTTTATTAATAGTCGAAACATGTTATGCATGAATAAAAATAATTGAAAAAGGGTAATGCTCCACAAGGTAATTAGAATAGAAAGGTATGAATCATCAGCATCATAGCCGGGAGGAAACAGTGAATTTTGACGTCATTGGCACCACAAACCTAGAAATTAGGAACTTTGTCTGCTCCTTGTGCGTTCCAATCAAAGTAATTAGATTAAAATCATTTCTGACGTCACGGAAAATATGCACTCTGATTTGAATAGGCTATTATGTTATCAATGCATCATTTTTTTGCGATCATGTGGTTTTTGTTATTAGTACAGAATCTTTTCCCAATTGCATTCAAACTGTAGGTTATATAATTGTATTAAGCAAAATGAACTCTTGTTATTAAATGGTGATTTCAAGAAAATGAGTTCATCAATTTGATTCTATTTGCCCAATGGGAAAATATTGCCCAATATAAATATGGGCCATATAGCTATTGCCAAAAAGTTTTTCAAATAGGCATAGAAAAATCAATTTACAACATCAGCGTTTGGAACCAAGTTGGAACGCACAAGGAGCAGACGAAGTTCCTAATTTATATGTTTGCTAAACAGCTGTGGTGTCAATGACGTCAAAATTCACTGTTTCCTCCCGGCTAGGGCTCTATTTGCTATGAGCATCTACCGTGCTGCGCTCTGGTGGATTATCGTGTGTACTTTTCGACGCGTTTTAGCATTCAAAGCATAGTGCTAAATGGGAAAACGCATTTATAATTAGAATGGTATTATTTGCTGCTTCATGCATTTCTCAGTAACTAGAACATGATATTTAGGATATGAATGTTAGTTATTGATAGTATTATAGCTCATTATATTAAAAAAATCCTAGTTTTCAAGTATTTGAGAGCAGACAACTGCAAACAGATGTATTTGAGAGTCAACAAAAACTTTGAGATAACAGCTGATAGTTATCTTACATGAAAATGAAAAATTGGCGCAAGCTCACATTTATTTGAAAAATTGAATGATATGAATATTCCTTATTAAAACATAATTAATAGAGTTTTTTCGTTGATAGTAACAGCTTATTAGATTAACTAACATAAAAACTATTTATGTACATTACTTCATGTACAGGTTAGAATGGAGCACTCCATGGTCCTACTTGATCAATAAATTCTTTTGCACGTAAACAAAACAATTAGGTTAGCTTCACCTATCAATATTTATTCAATGCAGTGAACCATTCTTTTTATTGATGAAACTTATGTATGGCAACTGGAAAAGTGTAGAACTTGAAATTTCCATTGCGTGTTTTATTTTTACAATCCAGAACACAACAAATTCTCCAGGCCATTATTTTAGGTTTAGCCCTATCTTCTCCAATGTTAATTCACTCAATTTTTCGCCGAAATGATCCGCCAATAGCGCCTCAATCGCCAAAAAAATCCTTTCCACCCACTTGCACACAGCAAATAAATACTAGGTACGCGCAGTCACTGCCATATTGGGTCCCATTGAAGGAGCCAAATTCAAATTATATTGAAAAGATATGTTATATTAATCAGTCAGCTGTAGTGTTTCAACTCTGCCTCAATTCTATTGGTTCACAACAGATGATATGACTCAAAATGGCGGTGGCTGAGTGTACCCAGTCTTTATAGTTCCTTACTCCTGGCTACGATGCTGATGACTCACACCTTTCTATTCTAATTACCTTGATGATCCTTGAGGTAATGTGATTAACATTCAAAACAGTAAAATAAAGTCATACGGTATTATGAATAAATAATTATTTATAGCTCATTAGTTTTGAATTGTAATATGATTTAAATTTTTGTAGAATATTTTTGATTTGATGTATATAATCTATGATTCATATAATGTATTTACTGTTGATTTAAACAATAAAATTCGATATGATTTGCTGTATATCCACTTTTTTAAAATTCAAGCTGATATGAAAAAAATAATTTCAAATAGTTTTTACTAACATCGTTGAAACTTGAGTTACTACAATGTAAAAGTAGAACAAATCGCCTCTTAAAATGTGTTTTTTCCATATCGCTTTGTTCTTATTGGAAATTGTTGTTATTCTTCTAAATCTATAAAAATTGATTCTACGATTTCATTTTATTTTTCAGGAGTTGGAAAGATACTGCCAAGAACTTGAGAGAAGACAAAAGCTGAAAACAGCAGTGTATTGAACAAAGAAACATTCAATTTTCCTTCATAGTGAGTTATAAAATTTTTATATTGAAAGGTTTTCAAGTCAAATAAATAAATTATATTTTTATTTATTTCTATTGTTCAATAATAATTGATGTTTCCCGAACAAAACATTTTAGGAGGCTGTGATAGTGACTGAAAATAGTATATTATAGCAATTTATTGTGGACCAACGTATTTGAAGGCGAATTATTTTTGGTTTCATTCAGTGAAGCTACACAAATAAAGGATAATCAGTGAAAGTATGAAGGGGCAATAATTGTTCTTACATAAGAGTTGTTCTTACATGAGAATTGTTCTTACATGTTCTTATGAGGTTGTTCTGACTTTGCCAAAACTCCAAGATGGCATGATAGATAAGAGGACAAATCATTTTTCTAGTCCCTGTAAAATCTTATTGAATTTTGCACAAGCTAATAAGGAAAACTCTTACAATTAACTTTTTATTGTAACGACATTTCTTCTCATATTGCAGAAACTGTACCTATGTAAAACTGGTTATCTGGCGATGCTTTTGTGATTTCTTTTAGTTTCATGTCTAATTTTTACAATTGAAAAATCACATAGGCCACTCGACTAGGGAAATTCAAGAGGTTGTAAAAAACTGAATTATTTCTGTTGTAATACACATACAATTTATTAAAATTATTTTTGAGACACAGTCATGAACACATACACACAGACCAAACAAGCAATTCAATTTCGCACTTAATTGAACATTTCAAGAATTATCAATAACCTACAATCTAAGATAAATTTATAAAGAAAATTATAAATAGCATCGAAATCTTAGTTACACAGCTAATTTATCAACAAATTATATTATGGAACAATAATAATTATACTAATATTGTAATAACATGTAAAAGTAATTACTACATACGTGTATTGTATAGTGATTCAGAAATTTCAAATGGGTTTTGTGCAACATCTATTCAGGGTTATAAGAGATCGAGTTTATAAAAAAGTTTGTTAATAATATTGTAATAATTGAGATGAAATCCAGGAGCAAATAAATTTCACATTCTTATAATTTCTTTCTGAAGACAACTTCACAGATACTAGAATACTGTATTCTTGTACCCATGGATAGCTTCATACAATATGAAGAAATAATCCTGTTCTTCAGAGATTCCAATTTCGTAAACTACAAATTCTCAAGAAAACCAAATAGAATGAAATACACTTTTCTCGTATAGGAATTTCCCGTAGGCCTAGATGAGCTTTAAAATTGAAGCATTGGTGAATATTATTGTTGTTTTACAACTACAAAATTCGGTCAAACCGAATTCATTCCATTATTTCATGTAAATTTCTTCAATCATAATGCCTATTATTTCAATGATCTTTGATCAGTCTCATAGAGTAATTTGGAACGGATCTTATTCCATAGTCTAACTCAGTTGTTGGCATCAGTATCAGACAAAATATCAAGAAAATTTAGATGAAAGCTTTTTTCAACTCCATGAAAATAGTTTAATTTCACGATAAATTTTTATGTTCGTGCGGGAGGTAATAAACACATCTAACAATAAAATTCACAGCATAATAATATTTTACAATGTGCTAAAGATAAATGAATCTATTATGAGTTGTTCGTAATAAAATTTGATCAACTAATATGAAATTATTTTTATGTTTCTTACAAAATTATTAGTGGTGATAAGTCAAGGTTATTACAAATTTTAATAACCTTGGTAATAAGTAGTAGCATACAGTATAGAGATACTGTATGATCTGATTACAGGTTACAGTCTCTATAGCATACAGTAGCTTATACTAGTAGGCCTAGATTTCTAAATACAGTATATTGGATTCATTCTATGGAAAAAAGTTCAAAATAATGATCTAAAACTGAAAAAATATCTCCCACACAATAAAAAATTTAATTACATTGTACAAATTCAATTATAGAACGGATAATTTTGAAATTAAAATGATAGAAGTAAAATTGTTTTCGAAGAGCCTTCATTTAATTAAAGCTACTGTTGGCGATCTAGCTCAATTTTTATAATATTCTAGAAAATATATTTCTATCATGTTCGACAAGTATTAGTTTTTATATTACTGTAAAAAGTTTATCAAATATCAAAGACACATTTCAAAGTAGTTCAGTATACTACTGTACTCTGAATGGCAGTTAAATCACACAGTTATAAATGTGCTTCAACAATTTTAATCAATTCACTTTAACGTATAATTATAATCAAGTATTTGATAGTGAATTCACTGATAATCATCAGTTAATCATCAATCGCTATACTTAATAGCAGTTTGATACTCATGATTATTTGAGTAATGTGATGATCTATTCAATATTTTTGGGAATAATTTAAGATATTAAGTTACAAATCATGGAACATATTTAAGAATCTGTCGCCGTTAAAGGTATGAGATTCACAATTTCAAACAGAATATTAGAAATACCAAATAGATTTGACAAATTTGTATAATGGACTCAGTAATATATCATTGAAAGACGTTTCCAATAATATTTACAAAATTCGTGACACTCACAAGCTTACAATTCTAATAATTTATATTGGATGGCTAATATATTCGGAATCAACTAATGCTTTTCAGACAGAAATGCTTTAGGCCCTTCATGTATTTTCATGATATATTTACCGTAACGGATTGGTGTTCTAAAATTGTTACACAGTAATGCTATGATTGGAATATTTATACGTATCTCATTCTTAGTCCGACGTCATAATTACTTTAAAACAATTAAAAATGTAATACAAAGAAGATGTATATTTATAAAATTCATAAAAATCTTTTTACAAATCAATTTGATTTACTATATTATTATTATGATATCAACAGTGGAAGAAATTCTCCAATAATTCACGGCATAAACTTCCAGTCTTCAATCCATTCCACAATGTAGACTCTATAGTTTTTCGTTGACTATGGTGATTATTCTAGAGCCTCATGTAAGACCCCGATATTATTTTCATAATATTGTCACAGCCTATTTGGTTTATAGGACAAAGTGATTTACATAATATATCTATTCTAACTCTTGATTTTTATCTGAATTTTTCAACATCAACAAAAATTAAACATTGAACTATCATACATGAAGTTTGACTAATAGTATACAGCCCAATCTCATAGAATGATTTCAAAAAGCAGAAATTATACTACTCTCAGAGATAAGATCTTCAAAGATACTCTTATTGTCTCAGGTATTAGGATCTCATTTGGTCTTATTTTTGAAATTTTTATGTTTGTCAATTAGATCTTAGGTTTTAGATCTTGATAATACAGTATGATCACTTCTAGCTACATGAATATTCTGTAAGTTAAATTGTTCAAAATTAAGTATGTGGGATTGCGCATCCTAGTCAATATTCTCAAATATGAAAGTTATTAAATTCACAAAGCAAAATTCAAATAGGACTGTAGAATTCTAGAATAGAATGGTCCAACAGTTTGGTCACATACACGATATTTCCCATATCCAAAGGCGTTGTACAACACTATTGATTGTCTATATTTATGATTTTATGAATGTTCAATGAATGATCAATAAGCCAATCAATTACAAATTTGAAAAGTCTAATCACAAACAGAATGAAATAGGAAATAAATTATGATTATTTTGTTCATACATCACAAGCTTCAAAAATTTCTGATGATTTGGTTTTGATTTGAAGTTGGAACTGAGTTTATCTATATTTATTCATCTATTCAAGAGAATACAATGAACTTTAAGGATGAAAACCGGAACTGAAAACGCATAAATCTAGTCCAAAACGTTTTTCTTGATTTCAAAATAAATTTCAATTGACTAACTAGTTAGGCTTTCTATAAATAATAATTATCTTGGATTTTCCTGAATAACTTGCCTCAAAGTCTTCATTCAATAACTTCTGAATTATATAGAGATTTCTTCCACTTGTTGAAGGTAAAGATTACACGTTTATCACTATTACTATTTAGCGTTATTACAGTATTATTATCATTACACTTTTTATTGTATAATGTTTATTGAGAACAATGTACAGTGGCTTACCTCTACCTAAATATTCTAGTTTCTAGGACACAAATTAGATAACATACTCGGAAATGGAGAGTTCGATTTGGTGCTTTCTAGAGAGAGCAATTGAGTTTTCTTTACAAAATCTAATGAGAGATTTTGGTCAAATCCAAGCTGATGTACTCTTTGAATTAAGTTTTGAAAGTGATAAATTTGTTATCATCCATACAATGATTACTTCAATTTGTTACCATATTACCATAATATATAAATTTGATAATAGATAAATGTATTCATTCGAAGGTGCCGATAAGTTTTTAAATTTTTTGTCTATAGTAAGTATAAAACAACTCACTTGTACAAGGTACAATGTAACATAAGTCATAGTGAAGTCATCACCTATATCAGGTTATTGAAATATATTCCCTCACTTTCAATTATAAAATCTGAATGGAATGTTATAGAGAATGACTGAATGACACCAACATTTATTGTCATTATGAACGTTTTGCGGCATGATCTTTGAAACAAGAAAATATAATTTAAAACAAAATAAGGTCTTGTGCATTCCTTTTGAAAACAACCTTTTTCCATGCTGAATTCATTTAACATGATTCATATTGCCTAAATAATATCTTTCATAATTATAAATTATAATAGTTCTTTAGAAAGTAAAAATAGTTGAAAAAATTATTTTGATTGCTTGCATCGAATAAAAAAAGATATGCTATCATTAAATTGGTCTACCATTAAAAAATTGGATGCTTCAAATTAATTGATCTACTACTGGTAATGAGTAATCCATTAATGGTACATTAGTGAATTACCAGGGTTAATAAATACAAAAAGTTGATTATAAAGGGTCTCTGAATTAATTGATGGATTAGTACTGAGGTATCATCTCAGTGGTTTTCAAACTTTTTTTGTTATGCAACCATAATATCATGAGTTCATTAGATATTTTACAAATTAGATGATAATTTGCGAAATGTTTGGAATTGTTTTACTACAGCATGCAAGAACATATTCTTGAAAAGCAATAATTAAATACCGTATTGGTAAATTGTAAATCAGTTTGTAATTTTTGAGTTTCAATGGTTCAGAGGAGCATATTATTGTAATTATAGGGACATAGAAATAATAATAGTTATTATATTTTATATTTATTATAATAATCTCTTGCAGTTACGAAGCACACCAGCAGAGTTATTATCCGTACTTTTTATTGACACAGTACCAATCTCAAGTTGTAAGGATGAAATAAATTGATAGTTTGACACATCTTTCGATTGCTCTCCCAAGAAAGCGGTGACCTGAACGATTTGTTGATCGAATATCATTAATAAGGGCAGGAACAACGAGGGTTTCAGGCATTGAACGATTGAACTAACGACCTGACAACAGCGGGGACCTGAAGAAAATGCACGGCCATCAACATCAACATCATAATCATAATCAACATCATCTTCTCCAAGTTTTCAGAGATGATTGGGTCGCCACGAAGAGAGGAGAGGGGTGAAGGGTGGCTCATCTTTTTCTTATCGATAAACTTTCTCTGGACCGATGTCGCTCGCGCTCCTCCATAATTAAAAGATAACCCTCTACGGCAAGAGCTTCTTCTTCTTCTCATTCTCCTTGCGCGTTAATTTAAAGCGTTTTTGTCCTTTCTAGAAGGTCGTCGACGAATTTCTGCGGAAAGACAAATTAAATTGAGTTATTTTAGTGATCAAGAATAATATTAGATAGATAAATAAATGCCTTTATTCACACTTTGTAAATACTTTACAAAAGTTTTGTGGGCGAAGTTGAGGCATGCAAGCCCCCTCTTCCACTTAACCCACATTAGTGGTGAGAGTTGTCAAGAGAAAAGCGAGTTTATTTTAATTCATTACTCAAACCATAGCTTCCTTTAATATAAGGCCATGGCCTTAAGACTGGCAAGTAAGTATAGTAGGAAAGTGGGTCCATTTAAATATTTTTCAATCAGTTATTTTATCTGATATGTTTCTTGAGTGCGTTCTCACATTTGACTTGCCACAAATCATAGTTATCTTTAGAGATAAAATTGTCTATTCTCAATATTTTCTGCTGATTTCTATCACAAACCAGTACGATACATTGTTCTGTGCTTATTTGAATTAGAAACATTATTAGATGAGAATTAGAAACTCTTATCTTCTCTTGAATAAGGATAATTATTGATTAAGTAAATAACAGTTTCCATACTTTTCTATGAAATTATCATTTTTTGAACTTGCAGAAAATAATAATTCTATACCCTATTCACGATCACTTGAGACGAAATAAAGAAACTTTTCGCATGTACAGGTAGCTATTTTTGTTTGAGCTTGAAGAAAAGCCAAGAACTGTGATTGACTACAGCTGTTCGACTGCGGCCGACCGTCGTATGAAGTAATACCTCCCTTTACCCGCATACACGCGCAAAACATTTGTTCATTCCGTCTCAAGTGATCGTGAATAGGGTTTAGTCATTGGCTGTAGCTGTATCATTCTACCGATTACATGTTACAAAGTCCACCGATATATCTGGACTGACAATACTAGTATTACCTCATTACAGCTCTTTATTAAAGAATAAAATAGAGTTTCAAACTCCAAAACGATCAATTCAGTTTATCAATCTAAGTAGCACAGAATTATTATCTCCTTGAAGTTTGTCTAAAATATTGTTCTTGTACAATTCAGATATAATTGATTTAAACTTTGAATTGCTACGTCTATTCCATAATTTTATTGAATATAACTTCATGTCAGGGGCGAGCCCAGGGGGGATTGAGGGGATGTATCCCCCCCCGAAAATGAGACCTATCTTACACTAGATAGAATGCTCTTTGAAGGAGTTGCAAAAATTATTTATAATAACAAGGCTTAAAACTTCTAAAAATACAAATACATTTTTAGGGTGCTTTTTTGAAAAAATTTTCCCCCTTACGGAGGAAATCCCTTTGGAGAGGGAAATGGAATGAAACTGAAACCAAGCATCGCAAGCCCAAATATTTCATTTTTGTTTAAATGAATGCAACAAGAATATTCTCCCTAATAAAATGTTGAAGATTGGTGCAACATGTTCAATTTAACAATTTTCTCAATTTACAACATCTCAATGAGACCAATATAGCTCGTGTTAAAATCAATTACTCTACAATAATTGATGGATGAATTTTTCATTATTCAACTCAATAATTGTTCAATATTATATAACGACTAAAAGAGACCAATAGCTCTTGTTATAATCAATTCATCTAAAATATTAATTGATGAATAAAATTTTCATTATTACTATCCTTCCATAAAGAAAACTTATTATTTACACAGTAAATTTATTTATTCAATTTATTTTACTCGGTAAAAAGATATGAAAATGTTTGTTGGGAGAAGGCTATTATAGATACTTAGTTCACTATAGATATTCCAAGGCAAGCAACAACAACAACAACACCATCCCCCCCGGTGAAGGGGTTTCCTGGGTTCCCTCTGATTTTTTCATATCCCCCACCGAAATTAATTCCTGGGTTCGCCCCTGCTTCATGTTACTAGTAATCTTAGTGGCAATACTACCGTAACCGTAATATCACATAAGAAATAAAGTTAATCAAATAGTATAAAATATGAAAAATAAATTAATAGTTTTGAATAACTTTCTTCCAATCTGTTTAATACAAAAGTGTTATAGGAACTATGAAAAGTTATTACAATATTTATACAACAAGTTCTATGCCTTTGTAAAAGCTACAATCACTATATCTGAATCAATGATGATCTTCAACCAACAAATTGTAAATATCATTGATGTATTTTTGCAAGAATTATTCACTGGTCAATAGAGTAGAAGCTTTAAGCAAGAGCTAAGTAAGTTAATTTGTGTCAGAAATCTGAATTTCGAGTTCCTTTATATTCCTAAAAGGTGTATCCTAACATGTGAATAGTTTTTTATTTACCTTTACGTCATGTGCAGACTTTTTGGCATCGGAAAGCAGTTCCTGCAATAAAAATAATAAAAATATTAGCACCAGCATTAGAAAGAATCTTCCTTTAACTAAAAATAGCTTTTGATATGAGAACAATACCTACGTAGTTTATACTCCATCTTTTCATTTCAATTCATAGAATATTTAATAATTTATACAACATCAGTACGGTATTTAATTATAAATATAATAATCATATTGATTATTACAAAATAATTCAATAAAAAATAAATATTCAAGAAAACATTTTTAAAAAATCTTCAAATTATTAGAATATTTTATTCCTATTACAATATTATCAGGTGTGTTATAGATACCGTTCTTAATGAAGGATGCGATGTATCTTATCTATTAAATAGGAAAGAGCCTATTATTGATGATAAAATAAATTGATTTTCAATACAAAATAATGCAATCTACAAATTGAATGGAAAATACAATACGAAAATTAAACTTAAAGAAAAAGAAAATCATATTGAAGCATAAAAGTAGCCCACATACAGCTTTAAGCAACAGTAAAATCGTATAAGCTTCCAAATAAATAATTTAGAGGAGTAGAATCATTTAGGCGACATTATTGTGTCAATACTATGTAATAAATTAATAATTAATTGAAATAGAAGTAAAATTGTGTAATTTATGGTAATAAATTATTCGTTATTATAAACATACTGAATTTTTGGCTTTGAGTGTACCGTAGTCTACCTACTGAATCATTACAAATTCTAAATCTAAAATTTCAAATTCCTCAGTAAATTCATCTTATAAACCATATGGATAGTTTAGTATTTCATTAATAAATAATAGTTCTCCATTATAAATGCAGGCCTATGATATACACAAAGCCTCAGAATTTTATACTTTTTATAGTAATATTAGGTTGTCAGCAACCATTTGTAATGTTATTACTTTCTTTATTAATACCGGTACTTATTAAGATTATTCATTTATTCATGGTATGAATTGAAACAAATAATTGATTACTTCAAGAATCAGTTTTCGAATATATTTCTATTTTTATATACCTTCTCAGTGAAAAGGTTCAACAATGATATAATTTATGGTAAGCATAATAAATTGAATCAATTCAATAAAATTTATATTATAAGTTTTAATATTTCAAGAATCTGTTTTATACAAATTACCATCACCTTTATTAGAAAGATACTACAATAATTAGGCCTATATTCTATTTTGCAGAATCTGGATTGTAGTATGTATATGTAGTATGAATCAGCCTTGGGATTTTCAAGATTTTATTAGGATTATTTCTATAAATAATGAAAAAATGATATAAAATTACATGGAGGTGTCGTCTCCTCTGTTCGTCGTTGTCCATATCAAGTAGTTCGTCTATGTCTACTTCTACCTCACGTGCTTTGGTTGTACTAGTTTCCTGAAACAGACAAAAAACAAACTCAATCAATCTCCTGAGTGCCACTGCAAGGGAGCAAGCTCGTTAGGAGCGGAGAAAATAATCTAATAAATTTAAATTGAGGACAGCGCACTGCATGAATACTAATGTTTCGTGAATGTGTTAAAAAGATTACAGCATGGAATTGATTCGAATGAGGTGGTTTGAATAATAAAATAATTATTATTCAACTGAATATACTCAGTGCTGGTCTACACTAAGATATAACAGTGCAGAATGCTTATTATATGTCAAAATATTGCTTAGAATATTGTTAACTTGGAGAATGATCATCGTTGCGATTCTATTAATGCTATCTAATATTGACATATCAATACCATTCACTATTATTATTGGATTTGAAGAATGAATAAATAGTAACAGAACAACTTATGTGATTAGAAAAAGAACATAATGTTTCTAACTGGAATTTAAATTATAAGGATTCCTATATTTTTACAAGGTATGTTAATAGATGAAAATCAAAATCACAGTATACTTTTACGTTTTTTATTATACTGTGATTTTCAATTTCATATTGAAGTAATTTAATTAGTATGTAGAAGTAGTAGTCCTAGTGGGGACTCCTAACTTAGTCCAAAACTCAATTATAAGTTAGAAATGAATTGATTATTATTCTCTCATGAGACTAGATCGCAATAGTAGAAGGAAAGCAAAAAAAAAAAATACTCTGTATTAACATACATTGATAGGTAGTAGCCCAAGACAAAAATGAAAAATTTCACAAGGTAATATTATCACATCTTCCAAATTTCAAATGTGCTTACAACATCATTCTGATCTTTTACATGTCGATTTTTGAAAATATTGTATTTTCATTGATCAACATTGAAAAGAACGGTAGCCTACTCAATCATTGAAATACATTCACAGTCTATTACAGTATATTCGAAATTACAGAATCTTGATAGGTCTATCATGATGAAAATGACGAAGCATCAATTTAAGGACAAATTGCGATGGTAATACATAACAATATAGTAATCAATATAAAGCAAGAAACATTACGATGATTGATGATTTCATCGCAACATTCTCGTTTTATGAGTTAACAACTTCACAGATTGAGGATAAAATTGTGAATGTAAACATCATCATTCACTCACTCATTATCACCTTTGCTTAAAATACTTGCTATCAAGTCGCAATTGTAATAATAAATAATTAATGTTTTGATCATTGAAGATAAGTGAACTTGTGCTAGCACTAGCGACTGTTGACTTGCACCACTTATATGAATTCATATATGTTCTAATATAAAAAATAATATTGAAGTTTGAATAAATACATCACGCTTCTTAGATATGATATAACTAACACACTTCTTCACACTCTACCAGCCTACTATATGGGAAACCATAGTTGGAAACTAGGTTTTTATCCAGCACACCCAACCATGAAGCAAATGATTTTTGTTCAATATTTTATTGTTTTTCAAATTTATTTCATTTTTGTATTTCCAAGTGTTAAAGAAAAATTGAATTAAATAATAATTTTTTTCACTTTGTACATGATATTCCAACATATATAATAAAATCTTTGTGAGTGGAACTTCAAGAAAATCTTTGTAAGTTAGTTTTGAAATCCAGTGCTTCATATAAATTTAATAAAAAATGTGTAGCCCATGCAATACACAAAGTTCACAGTGTATTGTGTTCTGTCTTGAGAGTACAGTATTTAGCAGAGGAGTCGATGAGAAAGCGTCGAAAGCTGAAGTGTGATATAGTCTGTCCAAGCAAAGAAGACATTCTAACAAGATGAGAAAATGACTCCAGCTTGGTCAATATTGATTCAAAAATAATAATTTTGACCTAAAATCTTAGGGAATATTCTAATCTACAATTTTAGTCAAAATTAGTAGTTTTTGAGCCAATATTGAGCGCGCTGTAGTCATTTTCCCATCTTGCCAGAATATCTTCTTTGCTTGGACAGACTATAAGTGGTCTGGCGACAGGGCTGATGGATTGAGGAAATGAGAGCCACCCTCATCACTTTCCCCGACACCATTCTTTACCCCAAAAGTGCAGATTTCTCAAGGAAGCAACGCCTAAATTGACCGCTGTTCTCTTGAAAATTACCCTCTAAATTGTTCGAGATACCATGTGACTAAGCGAAATGAGATTGGAGCTGACGACGAACATAACTCAAGATATGAAGAGATATTATCCTATTTCTTGTTTCCTGCATGCTGAGTCAAATAGGGTAGAAGGGTACCTACAACAATCGCTTTACGAATTCGATAATTTTGTCATGGTTGGAAAAAGCTTTGAGCTCTAGCTACAAGTGATCAGAAAAAGGTGTGGAAGGAAGTAAAATAATTTAAACAATAATAGATTGTAAAATTGATAGACTCAACGTCAACATACAGTAAGCACCATTGCTTGAAGAATATGCTGTTTAATACAAACTAATACATATAATATTTGAATGTTAACTTTATATACAAATTTACATCCTTTGATATTAACTTTACACCATTTGGAAAGCTCAATTCACTATTTCCAAAAAGATACTGCACATGCTATGTATATCATTATAGATAATTCAAGTTTGTTCTAGAATGAATCACATCTTCAAGCATTGAAACCATTTTTGCTTTTATTCTTTGTTATTGCTACTTTCACTTGCGGGTGAAAATTTTTGCAACTTGCAGTGCAGCACATATCTACGGAATAAACATGAACTTTCTAATGAGGAATTATTTTTAAACCAAATAGTGGCTTATCATTGATAATGGATAATTATCATCATTATATTATATAATATTATTAATACAGTTGTAGTAGTTATTATCAGTTATCAATAGTAGATTCGTTCTCGAAACTTGGTAGGCTAGCTACAGACTATTGAATTATCAATTTTCATCCAAATGGATATCAAATAATAGTAAGAACATAAAAGACTGGATGAAATGTTTATTTTTCAAATTGGAACCACTTTTCCTAGCTGAAATATTCCGCCAGAGAGCACACAGCAAACTATGTTTATTGAGCATTCAAGTGATTCCAAATAAATTATTACAGACGCAAGACTGTTCCAACTCCAACAGAATTGAGCTTGTCGAGCATTTCTGAAGTCAGACAGATATGAGAGAGAAAAAGAGAAAGAGAGAAAGAGAGAGTGAGAGTGTGAGAGAAGGCACACTAATTGATAGTGATGAGCTTGATTCATGCTAATTAAATGCTTGTCTGTTCGCAGGATTCTAGGCGTGTTGACTTAGGACCTTTCTCTATGATAGTTCACAGGTTGTGGGAGAATGGAGGAGTCGTCTCCTCAGCTCCTCATCTTGAAAATAAAAGTAGAAAACCGAGAAGATAGGTCTAGAAAAGAGGAATACTGTATAAAAGTTTTGGAAAATGAAAAAATAGTTGAAGAAGGGAACGGTGTAGAAACGGAGGAGGAGGTAGAAAAAAGTTGAAGAAAATTTTGGAAGGGGTTAGAAAATAAGAAAATAGTTGAAGAAGGAGACGGCTTAGAAAACGAGGAGGAGGTAAAAAAAGAAGAAGAAGAAGAGAAGGAAGAAGAAGAAGAAGAAGAAGAAGAAAAAAAGAAAAAAAAATAGGAGGAGAAGGAGGAGGAGGAAGAGGAGGACGAGAAGGAGAAGGAGATGAAGAAGAAGAAGAAAACTAATAATAAATAAAAAAGAATAAGAAGAATGAAGAAATATAAAAAGAAGAAGGAAAAGGAGGACAAGGAGGAGAACGAGGAGAGGAGGACGAGAAGGATAAGGAGAAGGAAAAGAAGGAGGAGACTTTATTTTACACTCTGTAAAAATTTTACAAGAGATTGTTGACGAAGTTGAGGCATGCAAGCCCCCTCTTTCATTTAACCCACAGGAGAAGGAGGAGGAGGAGTGGGAGGAGGAGGAGGAGGAGGAGGAGGAGGAGAGGAGAGAGGGAGGAAGGAGGAGGAAGGAGGAGGAGAAGAAGAAGAAGAAGAAGAAGAAGAAGAAGAAGAAGAAGAAGAAGAAGAAGAAGAAGAAGAAGAAGATTTACGAGTGTCGTCTTTACTGTTGGTGCATTAAACCGAATAGTGTGTATATATTTGGAACAGCAGTAGTTAGGGGAAGCCACAAAGTTGTTATTGCAGTACAGAGGGTTGAACACTTTCCACATTCCTGCATCACTACTTTCCCTGTACTAAGCATGCATTCTAGTCTCATACAGTCGCATTAAAACGATACAGTGTAGACACTTTCAATTTCCAAAGAGCATCGAGGCGTACACTCCTACCACTTCACATCTTTATTATTGTTTAGTGACACGATAAACAAGAGGTCCAACATGTTTCACCACTTCTGTTTCTGATATCAATCTCTGTTTATTGGTGTTGCCGAATCTAGTTGTTCGAGATTTCGATGACGAAATCACCTCTAGGTTCAAACTTTTGAGAATAAAATGGCAAGTGAAATTTTTATTATTGTTATGAATGAGTGATATTCGAACCATCAATTTGGATGAATTTTGGAATTTTCATCCTGTGGAACATTTGAAATAAACTTAAATATATTTAAATAATAATATGAGAAGCGATTTAATAATATGAGAGGTGTAGAGTCAACCTTCTGTTCAAATAACTGAACTCTGTGGAATTATGAATTGCTTTAATCAGCCTCATTTTAATTTCACTTTAGCCGGATGAGAATACACTTCCGAATAAGAATGGAGTGAATATAGTTGAAATTTGTTTACAATAATAATGTTTTCAATATGATTGAACAAGGAGTTTTTTCTTGCAAATTGAAAATTGAGTACTGTGTACCTGTGAATCAAAAGTACGTGTACTGTAAACCAATAAATCATGGCATTAATAAATCAAAGTTTACAACAGTTTATTGATTACTCATATTATCAGAGCTTATTTATTATTACGTATCATTATCAGAGCTTGGAGTATACTCTTATTCTCTGATTCATCTGCAACTCACATTCGCAAATCACAGTGAAATTGAAATAAAACTATGTCTTATTGCAATAACACATCGATAAAATTTATGCGTTTCATGTTATCACAACCAATAAATCGTGTTCATGAATATCTAACACAAGGTCGTGTTCTATCAAAGCAGAGAAGATATACAGACAAGATGGGAAAAAACTCTAGTTCGGTCGTCAATACTGGTTCAAAAATTATAAATTTGGTCTCAAATTGTAGATCAGAATGTTTCCTACAATTTGATAGCGAATTAATGATTTTTGAACCAATTTTGACCAAACTGGTGTCACTTTCGCATCTTGCCAGAATGTCTTCTTTGCTTGGAACGACTATATGAGTATGTGTGATGATTACGTATCACATCATTGTTTTCTCTGTTTGATAAATAGTAGCTACAGCAAATATCATACAATACCTTCTCCCAACTGAAAACTTCGAGAATAAGTAATGAGTGTTTGTTCTTCATTATTTTCTCATCTCCATTCTCGAATCTTCTATTTGTTTTCAATTTTAGCACGCTTATTCTATTTTGAAGAGTTTCTCTTATCATGGAAATAATTTATTTCCATAGCTCATTTTTTCCTCTTCATTTATAAATATTATTGTATTCCAGAATCTTTTTGAGGCAAGTCTGTTCTAGAGAACTCAGTCTTAGTTTCTTCTTGACAGTTCATTTGTTTCATTCCAATGTTTTGAGGAATCCAATATTATGTTTCAAGCCTTTTATGGAATCTAATGAAATGAATCAATTGTAATATTATTTCCAAGTCGCATAATATTACGGCAGCTGAATTGAATTGGATTGGGCCAACGGCCAAGTGGTGAAAATTATAAGAAAATGGTGAAAAAATCGAGAAATATTTGCCAATTCTAATTTATCACTTTGAGGATAGGAACATCTTGTCAAGGAATGAAATTCAACTACATTCGTCTCTATATTATTAAAAACGTTTCTATATATTCAAACCTATATTTTCAGAGATTGATGAATACCAACATTTCCAAGATGCGGGAGGTCTATTCGATTTACATCAGACATGTGAAATCATTATTCAATCAAATTATTCCTTAATTTTGCTAACATTGATTCTCCACTTGACAACAGCTGTACCCGCAGGTGGTCCTAAGGACACATTTGAATTTTGATCTTGCTACATTATCGCATAATACATACATAATACATGATACATATGTATGATCATATTATACATATATTAGGATCAGTTTACCAAACCGAGCACCTGCTCCGAATGATTGGAAACAACAGGAGCCTAGTGGGTAGGAGGATAGGATATTCCGTGGGGTGATGGGGTGGGATATCTGGTGGGATGAGGGGATCAAGCACTTGTGGTTATGACAGCTGGTTGGCTCAATGCCCAGCTGCCGTTGCTTCAGTTTAATTTCCTACCCTTGTAAACAATACTCGACAGAAACATCAGAGTCGGTAAACAATGAATCATTTCATTTAGAACAAGGAACAGCCTTTGTTCTAGTATTTGTATTACTATAGTTTTGAAATTGTATTCATCCTAGGAACTATATAATCTTCTGATGATTTTTACCACCGATTCTCATAACCCAAACCAATTATAGTTACATTTTCTCAAAACGATTCCTGTTCTGTTAAGAGACTGATTTCTGTTCATAATATTTCTCTCATAATTGGTTTCAGTACTAATGCCATATCAATAAAAATAGAAAACATGTAAACTTAAAATAAGGAAAGCAAACAAAAATTTATGTAAATTCCAATCAACTCGAAGAAATAAGGGCATCACTAGGTAATATCGTGAATTCTAGAACGTGAATAATGTAGATGAATGCGATCTAGATATCTGTAATTTATGAGCTCTGTACAGATTTATTATCTCTCTCAATATTTTTAAGCTTTTACGAGAGTAATATAACAATAAAACGGTGGGAATATTAATACTATACACGGAATGCAATGAATTATATTTTAAGATCTCTCAAAAACATTGTTCCTCATGTGAAGACCACTGTTAAAATAGGTACGGAAAAGATTTATCTATTTAGTGTGAATATGAATTCAGAACTCAGATCTCACAAGTTATTAACATCTCCATTATTGGAGTGAACTCGAATTCTCAACAAAAGAAGGCTCTACATTCATTTCCAAGATTTTCCGCCTATGATTAGGTATGATAGGCTAGTACAGTATGATTAGTGGAATAACATTGTAATGAGCGAAGCCATTGTAGACGCATATATGCATGAAAATAACGGTGTGAGCATAGTCGGTCCAAGTAAAGAAGACATTCTGGCAAGATGGGAAAATGACTCCAGCTCGGTCAATATTAGTTTAAAAATTATAAATTTGTTCTCAAATTTCAGGAAACATTCTGACCTACAATTTGAGAACAAATTGTTAATTTTTGAACCAATATTGACCGAGCAGGAGTCAATTTGCCATCTTGCCAAAATGTCTTCTTTCCTTGGACAGACTATAATAATGCTTGTTTCACAGATCAGTTTCCCCATATCACAATGATTGATGGCTGAAGATTAACTTGATTGGACAATTTTTCATATCTGGGTCAACAAATTGTGTGAATGGATCAATTATAATTCTCCCATGGGAATTTAAAAATTGATTAGAGTTTATTTCGGATCATAATTAGCATACCAATTATTATTGATCTTTGTTATTAATCTTGAGTTTAATGAATGGAAGAACTGAACTGTTATATATTATTTCGAAAATTACTAGGTAAAACAAACATGAGAATTAACTCATATCATCATATAAATCACAATCACCAGGATGGATCAAGTTGTAAAATATAAGTTTTTGAGAAATTTAAATGCACTAATAACGTTCAGTGTAAGTGAATTAACCACTAATTTTATATCTTTAGTAGCCAGACTATATCTTCAGGAGCAATATCCTTAGCATAGTTAGAATCTTATCAAGTTGATTCAAGCAATTTACAGGTCATTGAACTAGAGGGGTAAAACTGTAGTATCGTAGAGACAAGAGCTTATCATTGAACAGCTACTGGTAGACAAGGGCTTGTTCATTAATCACTTAATCGAAACAAATTGTTTTATTGAACAAAGCGGTACGTAGCTACACGTGGCATGAATGGGTTGAACTAACAATTTTATTTTACAATGTCTATGTAGAAAAGTAGATGTAAATATGGGTAGACCTACATTACTTATTTTTGGGGGTTTATTCAATTTGTTTTTCTTCAAAGTGATAATTGATGTTATTGTCCTACAAATCCTTCATTCTGATGATATTGATAATATCTCATATTATTCTGATAATATCTTATAATATTGATAATTATCTCATAATATTAATTATATTGGATCACAGTGATAGAATTCAATCAGTTTGTTACAACAGAAAATCACATTTATTGTAATTTATAATTGTAGCGTCACAAACTTATTCATTAGAGGTAACAACGAACTATTCGCTACTTTAATATGTACAGTGTCCAGGTTCCACACTAAAATCTGGAATGCATGAAGGAATTCAAAATACAGTATCAATTCACTGTAGTAGATTGACACAATCTATTCCCTGCAGCCTATGTAAATATTGTAAAGGCTAATTTTGTGTTAACTCAAATCTTTTTGATGCTTTTGATATTCATGGATTGAATGTTACTATCCAATCCATGTTACTTATCAATCCATGATATTCATGGATTGATCGATACTCATTCTTCATGGAAAATCTTCTGCCTCTCTAAGGCTGAGGCCGCACTGTCGGTGGGTAGAGCCTGGAGGGTGGAGGGTAGTTGGTAAATCTATAGAACATACACACCATCCACAGTAATACATCGTATGAATGGTATGACGTCATTCTGTTTTTTGAGGTTATGTTGTCCATATTTAAGAATTTCAAGATGGCGGCTGAACACATACCATTCATACGATGTATTACTGTGGATGGTGTGTATGTTCAGTGCGGCCTCAGCCTAAAAGCTATATACAAACTATATACCCCAAAGGCTTTGGGCAAAGAACAATTGAACACATAGGGCGAGCCGCCACAGCCCAAAGCTATACTAACTATCATTTTTGCCTTCTTTATTGAGATAATTTCCACTACACATTCAATCTAAGAGAATTTAATCTGAGTGTAATTTCCATTCCACCTACTCTGAGTCGTTGAGAAAGTAGTTGAGCCAACACAGTTCCCACCTAATTTCAGAGGTGGAAATAATTTCTAGAGAATTTTGCAAGTTAGCTGCCGTAGTCAAGGGTTGAGAGACGACATTTGAGATTGAAATGGACGGAGAATTGGAATGGGTTCAGATATAAATTACCTGGGAAGCACGGATCTAGAAGAACCGTGAACATTATTCAATGTTGGAAAGACATTGGAAGATAAGGAGTGAATGTCAAGAAATCCAACTTTTTCCAGTGATAAAGGTATGAAAAGCGAACAAACATTTGAGTGTGGTTTGATATATTATTGTTCTTACGTACATCTTAAAAAGCCGACAAGTTGATTGGATGCAGGATTCATTCTTGAATTGAAAGAGAAAATCTTATTCAATGGTTCAAAAATAATCGGAACAAATTTTTTCCTATAGTGGATATGATCCATGTTAGTAGTCATTATAATATAAAAAATTCATTAATTTTTGGTTTAAATTCAATAAGTTAAATTGAAAGTTCCAATTTATCTGTGGAAATATAAGCAGGACTTTGGGGAAGAGAGCTAGAAAAGACACAATCATGAAATTTTACAGAGTAATGGCAGCTCCAATTCTTCTCTAAGGTAGCGAATCGTGGGTAACGACGAAACCTCTTGAAAGTAGAGTGCAGGCAGCCGAGATGAGATTTCTTCGCAGGACCAAGGGGTGTGACAGAAGAGATCATCTTAGAAATGAAGATATTAAAACCGAGTTAAACATATATAGCATGAATGATAAAGTTGTAATGTATCGGCATCAATGGAAAGAGCATATCAGAAGGATGTCATCAGAAAGGTTCCCCCTAAAAGTATATAATTATAAGCCAATAGGCAAAAGAGACGTGGGTAGACCTCGCAAAAGGTGGCAATGATAATTATTATAGTCGTATTGAGTGTCAGAAGATATTGAAAATTTTTTTTTCTACCCATTATATTATTAATAGTGAAATTAATGAAAGATAAAGATTATTATCAGCTGAATGTGAGTCGGAACAGGCAATAGCCTAATCCTTGTATGTTAGAAGAAGAAGAATTCAATAAGTTCAAGTGTTTATTTATCAATTTAATTACAATACAAAATTAGAAGAGAAAAAATGCTGTGTTGCATGATTATCAATCTCTGATCAACTAGAAAAAGTTAGTAGCAGAAATTAATGAAGTACTGTGTATTTAGGATCAAGCAATATGGCTGCTAGATGAATGCGCTATGAAGGTGAACGACCGCCATTGGCCGACACAAGCCACTCCCACAATGGGCGTTTGAAACAAAATAGGCTATCATCAGCAAAGGCGGCCATTAAGAGAATGACCTGTCTAGGCCAATACCAGTCTTTATTGCCATTATATCATTACACATTTCTATCTTTCTATTTGAATATGCAAGTCCTAAATACCAAATTTTAAATTGGTGGAGCAAATATCATGAAATTGATAATTATTATTTCATGAGATAATTATTTTTCAGACGAAATAAATTGAGTTAACTTGACAATCTCCTATCTTGTGACTAGGAGATTTTACGCGTGTTATAATTACTCAACAAATAAGATAAGACTCAACTCCCAAATAAATCCCAATCTAATTCAACCACTAGTAAAAAGTTTTCATTTATTTCAAACAATTGATACAATTTTTTTGATCAGTCAGTAGTAAGTAAGTTTAAATTACTAGATTGATTAATCAGTGAGGGATTAATTCGATTTTGAATTATGCAAATTTCAATACTTAATGATGATAATCTAATAAGTAAGTTTAGGTAAATAGAATATTCAAGAATATTCTGAGTTAATAATGAGGATAGGCTAGATCTCGCAGAATAAAAATATTGCGAATCATGAATCATAAAGTAATGATGATAAATTTGAGTGAATAAGTAGCTCAGTTCAAAAGATGGAATTACTAACCTATTATTCCAGATGCTGAATCTCATCCAAATATTAACTTAGCTCAACTTCGAGATATTCCATGCCATTTCCAAAAGGGTACGACCTACTCAACATACAATAAGTTTCCAGTGTATCCCTAACGCTGAATATTCCTTGTGCTACTTTCAAAGTACATAAATGAACAGAATATTCTGCTCGTTTGAATTCATACAGAAGTTTCCCGGTGCAAAGGTATAAGGAAGGATCTTGTTTGATTCGTCGTTCTGCTATAGTCTGTCCAAGCAAAGAAGACATTCTGGCCAGATGGGAAAATGACTCCAGCTCAGTCAATAATGGTTCAAAAATTATAAATTTGGTCTCAAATTTCAGGAATCATTCTGATCTACAATTTGAAACCAATTCTATAATTTTTTAACAAATATTGACCGAGCTGGAGTAATTTTTCCATCTTTCCAGAATGTTTTCTTTGCTTGGACAGAGTGTACTTCAAACTTTTGATAACTACAGAGAGTGGGAAGTATGATAAAACAGCTAAACAGGATGTCATCGTTGGCTTAGCTTGTCATTTTGTGTCTGGTTCATAACAGTAATTCTACGGTTGTAATGAGGAGATGAGCTCGAACGTTCTCTGCTTTGGAGCACGAAAAACTTTTCTGTTTATTCAAATTGGCGCGACCCAGTTCAAAGCGGTATTTTTCGAATTGTGTCACAAACTACACATTTGAAAAGTGGTGCTAAACAAAATTGAAGTGATGATTTTGAGCATGAAGTGTGTTGTTGAAGATTTTGAGTGTGAAATACTCGGAAAATGTGATGATTCTATGAAATTTCTAGGAAAATATCCATGTTATAAATTTTCATGATATTTAGGAAAACAGCTCTGAGTGAAATGCGTGCACCTAATTTTATTTGTGATGCGTTTAGAGATAAGAAATACCGTAATTATGAGCAATGATATATAATATGAAGTATGTCGAGTCTTATACAGCAAATGAATGATCTGTACAGATTTTATTATTCCTTACTATTGTATTATTGCTTCAGTTTATTATTGCCCAAGTTGGATAATCATCTTAAGCCTCACAGCTATTATTCTGATCTGATCGTTACTTTTGAAGAATTTGATAAAGCAAAAATCGATTGAATTTCTTCAGTTCTTCTATAGCTCTGAATACTGGAGTTATTATATTTCCCAGATTTAATAAATGAAAAGACAAGATGTTGTCAAACCACTGATTTATTAGAAAATCGAGATACCGGTTTCAGTTGTTACACTATTATCAATCTCTGGTAAACTCTGGTAATTACCAGTTCACCAGAGATTGATAATGGTGTAACAACCGAAACCGGAATCTAGATT
Source organism: Sogatella furcifera (assembly GCA_017141385.1). Lineage (NCBI taxonomy): Eukaryota > Metazoa > Arthropoda > Insecta > Hemiptera > Delphacidae > Sogatella > Sogatella furcifera. The sequence continues at coordinate 9,270,297 of CM029549.1, forward strand.
TTCTAATAAATCAGTGGTTTGACAACATCTTGTCTTGCCATTTATTATGGATTACTACCACAATATCAATTTCACAACTAATCAAAGAGTTTCCCAGATTTATCTGTTCTAGGCACGAAGGAAGGAAAAGTTTTTGTTACCTGATGCCAAGTACTTATTTGCGATAGTTTGTTGTAAATTGCTGGACCTTACCTGTAATTAAAAAATATTCGAAATTAGTTATTGACAAAAAATAGTTGAAAAAAGAACATGAATAACAGCGAATGAATTTATAATGATTCATTCTATCTGGGAATACACATTATATTTGAAGTTGATTTCCAACAAGTTTCTAACTGGAAACTACATTGAAGATTAATCCTGATATTTCAATAGGAACCTTTTTGTACAATTTGGGTCAACTGAAGCAACTAAGCATTGAAAATATGTCTTACAAATCTGATACGAATTATTATTTGATTAGCAATCCCTCGATTATTGGGTCATGTTACTAATCGGTAAATGAAAGAGCTTTTCTTATCAGAGCTTTTATGTTTGGAGACGAATTATAATGGAATACAGCTTTGAGTTTAGAATTCATTCTAGAGGATTTAAAAGTCCAAGGCGACATTGCTATGACGCAGATATTCAAAAAAGTTTGAAACTTTTTAACTGGAGATGACATTTTTCACGCTGTTATGGATAAATCACTTTTTCAACAGACTCTCGTTCACTCTATTCCCTGTAGTCGGATTTTTAATGCTTTCTCGCACTCTTTTTAAAACTTTTTGGCACTCTCCCTAGGCGTACATGAATTTTCATCCAGTTTTCACAAAATATTTACCCATACAACACGCCTGAGTTACGTGGTGAGAGATTTTGATCGCAGGAATAATGATACATTTTAATTTTTCCATACGAATTGACGAATCTAAACTGCTGGGAAGAGTCCTACTTTATTATTCTTTGTGTAAAATATATGATACAGAGTGAATATTTGAAATTAAAGTGTAGAAAATGATGTGATGTCTGAGTGGATATTGAAAATGTCTCTGAACTTCTATGAAAAATCTATTTTCATTGATATTAGAATGTTTTACTGAACTTCAATTAATTTAAAAATCTTATCACTTGAATAAACTCAGTCCCGAGTCTCATGTATTTAACAAGATTTTAAGTTGAAGAATAGTTATTCACAGATGAAAATATAACAAAAGAATTTGTGTTTTCTATACCTTGTATATAAAACATTTTAAATCTTCATTAAACAAAGTTGAAGTTGAGTTGAACAGTTAAGTTAAGTTGAACAATATTCAGTATTCAACAATGAAAATGAGAATAGGCATATGCTATTATGCCTGAAAAAAGGAAGAGATACCTGAGCCACTTTGTGCTCTCTCAGTTGATTTTTTTCTATTTTCTGTGATTTATTGTTTACAAATTCCAAACTCTATGACCTAGATCTACAGTTTAAAGAAGCTAAGTTATTATTAATTAAAACCTATTCATAAATGTCTTCCTGATGAGCTTGTAAAGTAATAGATGTAATGTAAAGTAATAGTAAAGTAATAGATGATCTATGACTTCGTAAAGTAAACCCTAATTTCCTTTTTGAATGAGCTAAGAAGCTTTTGGAAGCTTCTAAGATGATTATCATATTAAATTAACAAAGACACATTCTGGAACGGGTATGAGTGATGTACCATACCTGATACGATGACATGTTAGTGACTGTCTTACAGAGGAATCCCCGTTGAGATGATAAAAAGTTCATCCTCCAGAAAGCTATGACTAATAAGGGGGAGCCCACCCTCTCTCACACCTCTTCTTCTCTCGCACGCCTCTCTCTATCTCTCATTTTCTCTCTCTTCGTTTGGATTCTTTGTTGAGAGACAGTTTTCATTGTTTATTGTCTCACCATTCCAACGCTGTAATTCCTCTTGATTGGTTATTTAACGAATGCAGTTATAGTGAGTCATCGTCTTCAACGGATGACATAAAAATTGTTTCTTTACTTATTTGAGCTCTGTGCATTCCATTCCACTGAAGGAATGTCGGTGACTCTGATTATATATATATTGATACAAATTTTATCTGAGACAAGAAAATTTATAACATCAGTGGATAATGGAAACATGAGGTGAGTCATGTTGTATCAGTACGATTGTATGTGTTGGATTAATGCCAAAGGATTCTTAGTTGGATAAATTCAAAGGAGAGTAGTTGGAGTAGGAGCTAAGTATGACGTATTCATAGAAAAGGGTATGGGTTGTATCCTGATCACCTAGCACATAGATACTTTGCTTATCACACTCAACTAGAATTATTACATTCTTAGCGCATTTTTTTTAAATATTCTTCCAAGGAAAAACAACAAATAAATTTTTTATTGGATTTAGTTTCACTCCTAGAGGAATAAAAGCTAAATTACTCTGATCTATGAGTGGATGAAATAATAATGTTCTATCTAACGTTTTTAGCAAATGAGAATCATAGGACTAGATGAAGATTATACCAAAATGAACGTTTGGATTAGAAACATTCTTCAAAACCCTTGTCAATTTTTTCTCGGACTTATTGAAATACTGATTCTACTAGCTAACAAGCTTTTTAGAGTTTTCATGCGGAATTGATCTCAATTATAATTCAATTCTACTATAATATGATAGATAATGAGGTTGACTCTAAGATATTTCGTTAACTTCTATCTTCCATTTTTAGGTGCAGAAACTATAAGAATGGGGTTCAGCTGATACCAGTTATTTTCCAAGATGACATAAGAACATTACACCTTTCAAGTTTATATTTTTTGGAAATATTCGATGAAAATTCAAGTGAAAGCGAGAAAATCCTCGCTAGAAAGTGATGGGGAGTGTGGGGAACATTCTTGTGCAAGAGAGCATGCTATAAGCTCACTCATGCTCTGATTCGCCACATGCATGTTACGTCTGTGGAGTGTGAAGTAAACTCAGGAATTTCCTTGCCGTACTTTTTGCAATGTTGGGAATTTTCTCTTTCATGATGAAAATCAAATTTTTGTTAGGTATTTGAATGCTCGTTTTGTTGTTCAAAGAATTCACGATGAACACAGCACAAATTAAATAGAAGTTTGAAAGTCCTATAGTTTGAAAATTTATCCTATAGAATGAAATTGCATAGGATAAAAATTCTAATAAAATGAAGTTTTCATCAGTATCATTTATCAAAATTATTCATCAATCACTATTCATCAGGAGATAATTCCCGAAACATGGAGTGTCCCGAAACATGTTTGTGTATTGATGGTTTTAGAGTTTTTAAAAGGGTATTCGATTTATTTTTCAAGTATAGTTGAATGATATAAATACTTTAATTGAGTGCTCATTCCCCCTTACACGCTCCATAAAAATAATCAGAAACTTATATAAACTTAATTTACTGTACTGTTTTATTTCAACTTATTACAGTTTTCAAGTTATTCATTCTCATATATTCTACATAAATATGTTGTATAACAGGTGTTTGAGACTTAGGGTAGAATAAAACGTCTTTTTTAGTCATTTTAGATGGAAGAAATCAAAAATTCCCTGGAATTTATGATTTTTGGGAATGTTTCCCTTAAATTCCCTGGGAATATTTCCCCGATCTTAAATTCCCGGGAATTTTACATCACTACATGTGAAACATTGTTTCCTTTCTCTCTAAGCAAGCATTGGAATCACGAATATAACTAAAGTGTATTGTATTGTATTGATAACATTAATTTAACACATTCACTTTGATAATAATTGTTTATTTTTAGAAATCTATAAGATAAATTAATACTGTAATGCTATAATGTTCTGTAATGCTGTAATACTGTAATATTTTTGCTATTTTTCACTGGATTCACAGACGTCACAGAGTGCGAGAGTTTTTAGAATATTGCTGGACTCAAATTATAACTAGTTAAATACTTTGATCATTTTTTGTTTAAAAGTTGACTACGAAAACTGGTTTAATGTAGTCGACTTATTTCCTGGTTTTTCTTTAAGTTTTTTATATTGTATGTTTTGAAAGGAAAAAAATTCATTATTCAATTAGAAAATTATCAGGAATATGAAGAATTGCAGAGGAGCATATCCATATTATGTCTCAAACATGAACAAATAGTTACACGCATAAGATGAAATCAAAATTCAGTCCATTATCTTTCCAGGCACGTTATTCACGTGAATCACAATCACTCCATCACCATTGTATTTGGTTGGCCATTAGATAATCGATAACTACTATCATCGATCTAAGAGATTAGTAGGTATCGAACTTGTAAATTTACATACGAATAACTATCCACTCAAATTCTGAGATGTAAATGAACACTATTGTGTAGCTTCAGATTCATAACTATTGTATAGTCTTTCCAAGCAAAGAAGACACTCTGGCAAGATGAGAAAATGACTCCAGCTCGGTCAATATTGGTTCAAAAACTATTGATCTGGTCTCAATTTTTGGGAAACATTCTGATCTACAATTTGAGACAAAATCAATAATTTTTGATCCAATATTGATCGAGCTGGACTCATTTTCTCATCTTGTAAGAAAGTCTTCTTTGCTTGAACAGACTATACTAGTACATTACATCCTTGATTAGTACCCAGGACATGAATCAAACCATCAGAAACACACATACGTGGGAAGAATTTAATATCAATGATTCTTTATGCCGAAAAAATGACGGAAATGAACACATTCTTTCGTTTTTCATTTCATGTCATCATGTCTTCATGTGTAGTGATACTATACCCTTGAACTGATCCAAGTTCCATTTTTTGCAATCTGTCACGTGCAAGCTACGAACATGTTTCGATATATTTCTGATTTCACTCCAGTTTTTTAATCAGACCTCCATTCAATATCGCCAAAGGGTAGAGCTCATTCAAGGGTAGGGTGACAACATTGTGAGAGAAACAACATTCATTGCAATTTCAAATGTTTTCTCATGTATTCGTATTGCTTCTGACGAATATGATTCAATTTCTCACCATCTCTCCACGAGTGAGAATTGCAATTGTGTTCCTTTAGGATCTCGGTAACTTATTCGTGTTTCATAGAAGTCGAAAGAGTCATCTCATCACTATGTACTGGTATTTTTCTATCTTTTTGTTAGAATCACAGAGAATAGAATTGAATTCTCATACTACACACTAATGTTAGAATATTTCACTTCAAAGAAATTTCACTTCTATAAACAGAAAATTGCATTCTGCGAATGATTGTATTGCAAGCAACTTTGAGATTCTACTATGAAGGTCAACAAGCAAACTGACACAGACTTTAGTGACATTTCTTTCAACAGAGTATCAACTAGTGTATGATAGTAGTTTGATTGTGTTTAGTTGATAAATCTTAGAAATAGTGCTAAAAATTAAGGTTAAATAGTACCGTACTAAAGAATGTAATAATATATTGTGCAAATATTTGAATTTAATAACTAAAAGACGAATAAAAAATAAGTAGATTGAGAAAAATGACTGAAAGAACTTATTTTTAAGACATTATTATTATTGTATCGTTCCATAAAATTCTCCCAACGGTGTCCAGCATCCCAAATAATGTACAGACACTTGAATATGATTGAAAGTAATCAAGGGGTATTTTTCAAGTATTCTTCTACAATACTGTTATTCAAACTGATTGATGAATAGAGATAAAAGTGAATAATAGTATAAACTAATAAAAGTATTCTACCTCTACAATACTGTGATTCAAACTAATAATTATTAGGGGAATATTATTTTGTAATTTATCATATTCATCATGTTTGATAGATGATTTCAAATTGTATTTCATTTATTCATCATATTTTCTGTAACATTTCTAGACTATCTCTACCTCACCCATCACAGACAGCATCTCGATTTCCCATGAGATTTCCAAGGGAGAAAATAGCAGGAAAAGCTACAAAGAAACAGCATCCTTTCTGATGCTCATCAATAAGACCACCCCGATGCCTTTCATTCGATAATTCTTGGCCTGGTCGGTGACCGCAGGCCTTTCAGGTGACGCATCCTTTTCAGAGAGAGGCGGACGACTCTTTGTTCGACGGTGTCAGAAGTCAGGAAGCTGCGGACGCTTTGTGTGTCGTCTACTCCGCATTGTGACGTCAGAGGGACATGTAATTTGCATACCTATATCGGTTATGAACTATCTATATATCAGCTGTAGTCTACTTCAAATTGTGTCGTCGGAAAGCAATGTAGTTGTGTATCTATATCAGGTATAGCTATAATAATGTTGTACACCTATATGACGGGATTTATCTTATTTGTGGTGAAGTGGTAGAGTGGACATTACTGTCCAAACTTCGCCACATCATTAAAATAAAGAGGTCATTCACTGTAGTATTTTTCTTCCCCTAGTATTCTTTTTCCACTAGAATTTTTCATTCTCTCGTATTCCTTATACTCTAGTATATTCCTTTTTTGAGTCTTCTCCCCTTAGTGTTCTTTACTTCTCTCACTAGTATTTTTCTTCCTCTTGGATTCCTTTCTCCTTATTCTCCTTTCTCCAGTTGTCTGCTCTTACTATTTTTCTCCATCCCCTAGTATTATTCTTTTAATAGTATTTTCCTTTATCCAGTATTCTTCTCTCACTTGTATTTTCGTTTCTCTAGTATTCCTGTCTCTATATTATTCATCTTTCTCTGGTACACGTCTATTACTAGTATTTTTCATTTCTTTTTCTAGTAATCTCCTTTTTCTAGTATTCCTGCCTCACTATTATTCATCTGTCCCAATTATCCCTTTTACGCCTGTATTCTTCTCTTACTACTATGTATTTTGCTCCCTGTGATATTCTTCTCTCACTTATATTCTACTTTCTCTAGTATTCTTCTTCCTTCTTTTTCTACCCAGCTATTGCTACCAACGTTTACATTGAATTGTGACGTCAGAAATCCATGTATCTCGAGTAATATCTATATCACACCTACCTATATCAGCCAACAACAGCATATACGGTAAATCTTGTATAAATCTTCTTCAATAATGAATTATATCTATCTACACTACATCATACCTAATACCTTATAATACCTATACCTAATAATTTGGCTATATCAGCCAAAACCAACCTACCTATCGATATTGTATATCTCCCATAGAGAGCTATATAACTTATCAATATCTATACCAATTGGCAGATGTGCTCTGTGACGTCACAAATAGCTCGTTTTTATAGAGCCATCAAGACCAGACGGAGTTGCACCCACACCAGAGTGTTTGTTTGAACTACTCATGACCCCCTCAGACCAACTCAACATCACAATATTAGAACAAGCGCTTCCAATCTCCCTTCTAAAAAGATCGTATTTATGAATTCGTTTCGTAAGTTTAGTAGCAGTCTATTTTTGGATTAAACTGTTTGCCAGTGTTGTTGACGTTATAGTGATTTTTAATAATTTTAAGAGCTACTCTTTTCTATTCTAATCTATTTAGATCTCACTGATGTTTCGAATAATTATTTGCTGTTTAATGTTTGATTCATTCCAGACTTCAAATAACACATTATTATTCTGTCACCTCGTTTGAGGATTACCTGTTTATTCATTTCTTTTGTTGTATCAATGTTATCAAATGAATAAATAAATTACATAAGCTATTGGCAAACACTCACAAATGACCAGGGTTTAAAGTCGAAAGAAAGAGAATTCATACAATCAACAATATCAACAAATTCAACTGAGTCAATGGATTCTTCAATAAATAATTTAAAAACTTTTAGAAGTTTTAATAAGGTCATTCATTGCCAATCCAGGCAAATGCCTAGGGGTGACGAACCTGCTATTTCCCATACTTTGATTACTTTTTGAGACTTTCAATTAATTATGAGGGTTTTCAGTAGGCAACATGCTGTAGCTCTTTAAAAAAACGTAGTACAAATAATATGCTCATTAGTTATGACTTGATAGTTAATAATGAATCACATCATCTAATAATGCATAACAATATAGAGTGAATCAATGGAATAAACTCCTATGAATAGAAAAAAATCTCAAAGTTTAGAGCATTATATTGTCTCTCTTCAAGCTCCATCTCTGTGAAAATGAATCTCGTCCAAGATAATCAGCTCATAAAATGATTGCCAACCATTTATTTACTCTCAAAATTTCCGAGATAACAATGGGAAAGTGATTCATTCAATAAAAATTCATGCAACAGAATTAAGTCAATATTATTTTGGTCCTGACAAAAAATTATTTGAAGTGAGAATATTCGAGATAACAATGGAAACATTATTAACAAAATAAATATTTATAAAACAGTATCAGTCAATATTATTATAGTACTGATTAAATTCCTTTGAAGTGAATTAAATAATTAATAATTTGCGACCAATCAATCTCCTCACTTTATTCACCTCAACATTGATTTTAGGCACTGAGAGAATGTATAACCCACTATCATGAGGTGGCAATTCGATTATAACAAAATTGATTATTATTGGTTTTGGGCGCTGCATCAGAAATGGCTCATTTGGAGCGATTATTGGCACAAGTCGAATGAAAGCGTTCATTGTGGAGTGCAATTACTAAAGCGTGCTGAAGGGGACGGTCCCCCTATTATTCACTTAGCTATTGAATGAGCAATGCTGTACACGAATATAGGAGTATATAAACGAATATAGGGTATATGGAGTCAATATACATGATGTGTGAGCTATATATAGGTGGAGAAAATGCAATATCGAAAACTACCATTCATGAAGAGAGCTGCACCTTCCTTTCATGCCACCTATTCCAGACTGTCCAAGCAGAGAAGACATTCTGGCAAGATGGGAAAATGACTACAGCTCGGACAATATTGGTTCAAAAATTATACATTTGGTCTGAAATTGTAGATCAGATTGTTTCCTACAATTTAAGAACAAATCTATAATTTTTGAACCAATATTGACTGAGTTTGAGTCATTTTCCCATCTAGCCAGAATGTCTTCTTTGCTTGGCAGACTGTATAGATATAGATATATATGCGGCGGATGTCAAACGTTTCCTCTTTTCCTGTTGCGCCTTTTTCAATAAATGTCCAATCGAACCCCCATCAATTACTGCATGAATCATTTGGGGGTTGCCGCTCTATATTATTTCAATGGTTGCCACGCCACAGTTGATAAACCAATGGAACCAGGTGCCTTTATGCGGCTATAAAATTAGGTGAACCGAACTGTGTAATGGGTTCATGCACTTATGGTTTCCGAAGTTTTGATTTTGTGAAGTATAAAATCCGTTTATTCATTTAGATTTGAGACATTTTGTGAGTGATCGTGAAATGTATTTATGAAAATCGATTTAAAAGGTTAGATTCTTTGAAGTATTAAATGAATCCAATTATCCATTTATTCATATTTAAAAACTTTTGTGGATGTCCGTGTGAATTATTTTCTCACAAACTAGAAAATGAATGATTCGCAGACGCTTCACTGAAATTCCATAAGAAAAACAGTTTTTTCTACTGCCATTCGGATTGAGTTATTTTGTGTTTTCCCGTGTTGATTTTCTGTTTAATAAACAGAAGTACCAACTGTTAATGAATAGTTATTTCACAATAATTATAATCAATATTGCTTATTTTGAATGGATTTCGACATGAATTGTAAGCTTACACTGTAAGCTTGATTGTAAGAGTACATTGTTGTGATACATGCATGGAAAATAGGATAATAATTATACAATTAAAGGATACAATATATAAATAAAGGATACAATTATTGTACATATTCTGAATTTTTATCATTATTTATTTTTCCATGCTGGAATTCCATTCCATTATCAAACTAGATTATTTCTATGAATGGCAGAGATACTCTTTTGCAGTGCATGTTTGAATATTTTGTATGCAAGCGGGATCAGTAATTCAAAATGCAATTGAAAATTATATAAAAACAATTATTTCTTTCCATTGTAATAATTGTCAACTATATTGACCATATTCAACAATGAATTTGGATGTCAACAAATATCAATTCGAATAAGTATCATTGTTGCAATATCAATGTTAGAATGATGATTACAAAAGAGATGGAAACAAACAAATGTTCAAGATAGAGTGAGGCAATCAAACCAGAGTTTTCTGTTATTACAACAGAACAAATAACACGGGAAAATTCGAGGAAATTCATGGAATATCGGAAAATTTCCATATTTGATGGAACGAAGGGTGATTTATCGAACAATATACAGAGAAAATTGCCGAATATTTCCGATATGTCTATCTATATACCTTGAAAAATCCATATCAATCCCATCCAATGCCTTTCTACGAGCGCCCAATTAACAGCATCATTTTTTACAAAAATCTTTCAATACGGAATATCTCTGCATACGAAAATTATTATTCTACAAACTCGAATCGAGTCAGATCGACTCGATTCATTCATAATAAACAATTTAATTCGTTAGATCGACTATTGACGTTTGGATGAGAAATTGACGGAAATCGACATATTAGTGTTAGACAGGAAAGTCAATTACCGGTCGATTTCCAAATACATTTCACGTTTCGCGGAGGAAATTTTCATTTATCAACAGCTTTCAGATCGGTTTCCGTTCAGTCTGCTCCAGCTTTCATCAATTATTACTTTGCCGAACTAGAGGCGTCGAAAAAAAGAAGAAAGAAAAATAAAACTTGCCTGGTTCGAACTCAATCAACTTGGAGCGAATTAGATGGATGTTGTTTATTCAATGAATTGAGTTTTCTTCCCTGAGAGATAAACGGATAACCGGTTATTTTGATTCAATATTGTTTCTCTGATATGAGGGAAATGCGAAGAAAATTCAATATTACTCTTACTGCTATGAGAATATGAAAGATACAAGTACTATTCTAGAATAATTTTTTTAAAACCGTTACAAGCGAAAACTACTGAGAATAACGTGCACGTAGCATGAGAAGGCTTAATATAAATACTCGTAAACAGGACAAACGAAATATTTTAATAGAAATTATTTTAAATGATTGAATAAATCATAAGTGATGATTCCAAAAAGTATGTTTCCAATTAATGATAGAATTGAGCTATTGAGACAGACAGATTTGATAGGATATTATTAAAAAGCTGATAAGAATACGATGAGTTTTTCAGAGGCGGGAGTCAGTACATTGAGGATGATCATTAGTACTTTGAGCAAAATAATGACCAATAAATGTTATTTTTATAATTACAGTATTTGAAAAAAATAATATGTGAGAAATTTAAACGTTATTGGAGCAAAAATTGAATACAAATTTAATTTGAGTTACTCAATAATTAACAATGTAGCTACATTCAACCCATACATGATGCATGTATATCTAATAGACAGTAATAAAAGGTGATTCTGGAAAATTCAGATTAATCACTTCATCATCAAATTCATGTTTTTCCTATACATCGGATGGTAATAATTTTCCGAATGAATAGAAATTCAATTACCTCGACAAAGAAAAATGTAAACTATAACACCAACAAATAACTTCCTATGGTAGGTGACAATATTGTGAATCTGATAAGCTGTAATTTGCTCAGCTGAATTGTTCATTCAGTTCAGACACCAAATGCAATTTCGTATCTAGTACAATAAGCGCCATAAACGTACAATCGAAACCATACTGAGCCAGTATAAGCTATGAATCCAATTGCATATCAGAGAGATTAAATTCTACAGGAAATCAGATACTCCCTCCCTTATACCCACGCTCCCTAACAACGACCATTATTCCCCCCTCACCCCCTTCATTCGATCATTATCAAGCTGATAAAGTGGTACTGGTACCACCCCTACCGTGTATAGTCTGCCCAAGCAAAGTAGACATTCTGGCAAGATGGGAAAATGACTCTAGCTCAGTTAATATTGGTTCAAAAATAACAATTTTGGTCTAAAATGAAAGATAAGAATTTGCCCTACTATTTGAGGAAGGATTTACATTTTTTGAAGTAATATTGATTGAGCTAGAGTCATTTTCCCATCTTGCCAGAATGTCTTCTTTGCTTGGACAGATTATACCACTCCCTGCAGAATTTAGGTCAAACCAGGATGCTGGATATTAAGTGGAGCATCTCTCATACTATTATTATGTTCTAGCTGAAAAGAGACGCCGCCACAATATACTTAACATTGTGATGGCGTGTCTTCCCAGCGTACGCGAACTACAGCTAGCGCCCTGCTGTTACAGTAATCGGTAGCAATCGTCCAAACCTAGTCCAAAGAAGACATTCTGGAAATATGGGAAAATGATTCCAGCTCGGTCAATATCAATTCAAAGATTATCAATTTAGTCTCAAATTGAAGGAAACGTCCTAACCTACAATTTTAGACAAAATTTATATTTTTCGAACCAATATTGACCGAGCTGGAGTTATTTCCCATCTTACCAGAATGTCTTATTTGCTTGCACAGACTATTCGAGTATGTGTTCTATACAGAGTTCGGTATCCAACTGTGATTGTATTGAATCCATGCTGTAATAATTCTGAGAGCAAGACAAAAACTGACCCAAATATTGTTTGCGCAAATTGATAAGAAACGCGGTTACAGTGTTAAGTGTATAGTGATGGCGTGTCTTATTATCTTGTGCGAATTATACTAGAAAGTACAAAATGTCGTCTATTATAATATGTGTTTACTGGATAGCTGGAAATAAGCTGAATTGGTGTTGACATTGTTTCAGATTTTTTCAAACTGTTTTTTCAGACAATTCGCCCAATTGACCCAATTCATTGATTTGTTGACCGAAACATAAATTGGAAGATTTTGGAAGTATTGCATTACTGATTTTGATTGAAACTTTTGAAAATTACGATCTTTATCGTAAGAGATTATTCAAAAACAGTAGTAGAATCACAGTTTAGTTGAATCACTGAACTATCAACTCAATTTTACTTGGAGAGATTGGAATAATTTTTCATCAGCCCAATAAATTTATTTCATGTTTCAAAAGATAACGTAGAACTCATCAAATTTTGAGAGATGTAGAATCAGGTATTTCAAAAGAACAGAATATTAAAAAATGACTTGTTAGAAATGAGTAAATGAGAATTGAGAATAAATGAGAAATGAGAAATTGATTGATTTCAACTTGATAATTGAATTGAAATTAGGAAATTATAATTTAAAAATGTTCTAGCTGAAAACTACCCATTTATATTACGAAACAAACTAAAAATCAGAAATAAGATAGGCTGAATGGATTTTCTTGGGAACTGATGTCTTCACAGAAAATTCTAATCAAATAGGAGTTATCGAATAATTAGAGCAATATTCTTACCGAGAATCCAATTTATCTATCCAATTAAGCTATCTCTATTGAGAAAAGATAAAGCTGGAGGAAATGCAATGGCATTTTTCTATCAGGATGATAAGAAGAGCAATGGCATTTTAAAAACAGGATGATAAGAAGTCAGCGCATTTTACTAATTATTATCAATCATTGGAACTAATTATGTAACCAATATGAATCTTCATCATCCGTTTCTGCGAATGCAAGTTTAAAGTCCTTCTCAGATTCAAATATCTTGTCAAAATGCAATTAGAATGCTCTACAATGCACTGGCGGCTCGTGCACACGAAACAGGTGAAGTGCTGTACAGTGAAAGATACGTGCACTTCACCTGTTTCGTGGGTACGAGCCGCCAGTGCTACAATGATATCTTATCTCAGGTCAAACGTATGCGTTTTATGATCTCTCCACAGATCAACAATTATGTACGTTAATTAACAAGAAGAGTGAAAAAGAAATTACCGAATTTTTATTTAATAGCATAGACTAGATATACTAGAATAGTATATCTACGGTAATAGGCTATTTATCTACTGTACACTGTACTGGTGCATTTCTATTCATCCATATCTATCTGCTATTTAGCCTATTTGTATTTATCTAATGCATTTCTGATTACACATACTTTGGAAAATACTAAGAAAAAATGCCTATTGTATTGTTAAATTTTTAGGCTACTTTGAAAACATTTCACAACATTTCTGAAATCATTGTTAAATACGATGAATTTCGATTCAAGCACTGATATTCTGATATTGAACTACACAAATTTCCATTTGGAATACAAAGCAATGACATACAGGAAATTTTTACTAGGCATTTCCACCTCATAGCCTACATCTAAAATAGGTCTATGTAGATATAAAAGTCTGGTTGAAAATGGTAATTTTTATAAGGTTGCTCCGAGAGAATAATATTTAATAATGAAGATAAATATTCTAGTAGTGAATAACTATTGTTTCCGCAAAACTAGTCAAGTATATCTTTTCTCTCATGAAATTTCAACGGTTTTCGCTCTTTCCAATTTTTCACGAATAAAAGAATACTTCAAAGTCACACATATTCAACATTTTTAGCTTGCAGCTGAATGTATGACATGCCAAAATAATGAAGGTGAAAAAATTTATCATGACTGAAATCATTATAAAAGTGAAAAAAGTTGAGATAAAATAGGATATTGCGGTTTAGAAGTCCGTCTACTTTCTATGCCCAGCTAAATAGAGCAGCTGCCACAGCCGTCACATTACCCATTCAAGTCCATTCCTTGGGCATGAAAAGTCTTTAGACGCTTCTGTGGGAACAGATAAGGGTCGTTATGAGCATGTAGGCTATTTTATGGCAGCAATGCAACAAAGAAAGCAATTTGCTGTCACGATGAAAAATATGCCTGCTTGCTGGCAACGTAGCCAGTACAGAGTAAAAGATGAAAAGTGAAGCCAGCTTTAAAAAATTGCATTCTTTGTTTCAGTGATCGCTTGAAAGCTTTTGTGCGTTAGTTCTCTTGGGAAAATTATATGCATACAGTATTGACGGGTTATCAAAAAATGCTATGAAAAGTTGTGTTTGGATGTACATACTTGCGTTCACATTATGTTACATATGGATGACATAGATTTCTTGGACTTGGATTTAGGAAGTAGATGTCCAACAATTTCTTAACTCCCTATCTATTCAACTAAAAATCGAAACTGAGAATAATCGAATAGATATTACTAGATTTTTAATCTATTCGTCGTTTGAATTGTAAATAATTTCATATTTATACAAAGAATGATTATTTTATTCCAGTGGTTTTACCTACCTATTCAAAGATATTCTCTATTGAATTGAAAAACATTTTTTGTAGAGAACAGTTTTTCCTAAGTTGGGTAATGAGAAGGATGATGTTAAGAGATGAATTAATTATTGATAGCTCTGAATTGGTTCGGAATAGAGATAATAGAACTCAGGCCTATATCATATTCTTATTGTTTACTCATTCTCTGGTTCTATTCTGAACCACCAGGAAGTGATTTTGATCATCAACAAGTAAACCGCCACCCTTACCATTCCAATGATTTATTTTACAATTAATTTTCATTTCTGTATTTATACATTATGAATAAGAGAAATGTTCTAATTCCATTGAAGATTGATTTAAGAAAATGAAGAAAAATTGAAAGAAGAAAAGAAGAAGAAGAAGAGAAAATCAGAAGGAAAAGAAAAAGACAAAGAAGAACACAACAAAAACAGAAGAAGAAAAGAAAAACATTCTATCGAGTCACTAAAGTCGAGTATAATAGTCGGTAGCTCAACAAAATTAATACTGTGTCAACAGTTTATTGGCCAGGCCAAATGCCAAGTGAGCTATTACAATTTCAATAAAACTGGGCTTGCGAGGAGGCTTAATTCATTTATGATGACACGAATCAACAGCTGATAGGCTCGTAATGGCCGGCCGGGAAGCGGAAACGGGCGCTCATCTCAAATATTGAAGTGGTTGCTTTTCTTCAGCGGCTCTCCTGGGTGAGAAGGGTGGAAGGGGGTAGGTCATGAAACAGATTTCCGAAATTGTATGTCGGTCTACGAGGTAAAATCTTTCCAAGCAATGAAGACATTATGGCATGATGGAAAATGACTCCAGCTCGGTCAATATTGACTCAAAAATGATAAATTTGGTCTAGAATTTTAGATAAGAATTTTTCCTACAATTTGAGACCAGATTTATGATTTTTGAATCAATATTGACCGAGCAAGAGTCATTTTCCCATCTTGTCAGAGTGTCTTTATTGCTTGGACAGACTGCAGCACACCTTGAGAGGGAAGCACGCAACCCTCCAATGAACACGTATTTCCGCAATATTGAATATTAATGTAGACCACTGAACAAACCGTTCGCTATTTGTTTTCAGCCTTGGCATTTCTTTTCCGTGCAAAATTCACGATTTTGTATCAATTATAAATTGGTTGGAAGAGATTTAGCAAGTGATAGTTTCAGAGAATTCTATTCATTGACCAGGACTCTTTGAAATAGGGATGGGTATCGATACATCGATGTTTAAACATCAGACATCGATATTTACTGCTCGATGTTTTTCACTCATCAATGATTTTACCTAGACATCAGTCTTTCAATTTTTTTCAGGAAAAATTATATTTCAAATATTCTCCATCTTCATTCTATTATAAATTTACAAAATAAAGCTCATAATTTTTTTAAATTGCGCAAAAAATAATAACAAGATTATCGCATGGATGTTGCAGCAGTCACCTCAATGATATCATGCACAATAATACTGTATCATTTAGAATTTGTCAGTAAAATAATCGATAGGAAAAATATCGATGTCTTGTATTCTGATAACCATGCCTACTTTTAAATGCCTTTAAAATAATATAATACTATTCACTACATTACAATATTGTTCTTGTACTCAATGTTTAGCATGCATTTAGCTTCATATAAGACAATAGTATGTATTCAAATTTGTATTCCAATAACGTAGGTTTGCATAGTCGACAATTTCGTTCAAATTGTATTGTAAGTAGCTCAATAATTATTGCATTTCTCAACATGCATTTTGATTATTATAACAGACTGTAGAATCTATTCAAATTTGTACTCCAATGACGTATGTTTGTTGGCATGTAGAGTACCACAGAAATAATAATTATTATCATCAAATGCCACAGCCCCTCTCTCACTTTGATTAGTAATTAATTGGATTGGGAAATCAAATTACATTCATATCAAACGACCTGAATCGATTGGAGAGACTCAGCCTTTCAATTCATTTGGATGGGATTATAATCATGGAATGGGAGAGATGAGAATGGAAACGAGAGTTTCCAAAGGAGCTTACTGAGTTTTGAGTTTTTCATCGGCTCAGAGAGATGAATACACGACAAAGGGATGCGATTTCCCACACCAGATATCACGTCCAATCAATATTATTATTGGATTATATTCACAAACTTCACTTGAACATTTATTTCGCATTTTGGTATGGGTTTGTACAATTTCGCTGAATTATTTAGAATGGATCACCGTTATCTACGGTAAGTGAAAGAAGGAAAAATAAGAGCACAATGAACAGTGGTAGAATTGCTGTTCTAGAGTCATGATGTTCCTATATTAGAATATAGAGCTATCAAATGTAGACTATAGAATATGCAGTTACTATGGAAGAGTTTCAGAGATAGATGTTCTTATTTTGAAAGCTGAAATATCATCGAATACTACGTTTGTATAGGCCTACTACTCAACTTAACTACGACACCTTACGCTGGATACTGTTGTCATCTCAATCTTAGAATATAATGACTCAAACCCCACCTTCAATATAAAATAGCTTAGTCTGCTAAAGGAACACTTTGTGATATGTATTTTTCAAAGCTTAATTGGGAACATGTTGTGATTTATCAAATCAAACACATCTCCTCGAATAGTTGATAATTTTATAAATGAGCGATTTTCTAATGATCCAGAATATTTTATCCATTACTTAATGTTTCATACTTTCATGAATTTTATTTGAACTCTCATTCTCTTTAGAAATTCTTCTTCTAGAGTAAAAAGATGCTTACCCAAACTGAATGTAATAAAATTTTCAGAAATACAATGAATGAGCCTCGTGAGAACGTTCGCATGCTACCGGGAAATGACTGGGTTCGAAATATCTTGGTATATGGTAGTAATGCCCCTCACCTTGCTCAGGTTCACAGGACAACGTTGCTTTTAATGTGTACATTTTTCGGTAATGTCGCTCATAAATATTCATTTAAACAGCTTGTCATATCCGGCCCTCGTCTAGCTACCGTGCGCTCTCCCTCACAGATTTCAACATCACTTTTCAATGTCGGACAATTTTATTCGACGCCTTTTTCCACTATATACTGCGACAAAAAGAAGATGAAGAGACGAATGAGAAAGGAAAGGGAAAAGGGGAGGAGGAAGAGAAAAGAGGAGAGACAGGGAATAGCAGGAAGCGGAAGAAGATAAAGGAAAGAGGAGAGGCAAAAGAAGAGGAGGAAGCGAGAAAAGAGAATAGGAGAAAAGCGAAAAAAGAGAAAAGAGGAGATGCAAAAGAATATAAGGAAACGGAAGAAGGAAGGGAAGTAGAAAGAAGGATTGTAAGCAGAAGCAGTAAAAGAAGAAAAAGGTGGAGAATAAGTAGAAGAGGAAGATGAATGAAATGAAGAAGAAAGCGAAGGACAGGAAGAAGGAAAGCGATGACCGATGTCGTGAAAGCAGTAGAATAACACAAAAATCAGCAGTGTACTGCACCTCAGCTAGGAAAGGAAGAAAATTAATAAAAGAAAAAATAAATAAAAGTAAGAGAAGGAGGGAGGAGAAGGAGAAGAAGATGGTGAAAGAGAAGGAGAAGGAGAAGGTGAAGGAGAAGGAGAAGGAGAATGAGGAGGAGAAGGAGGAGGAGAAGAAGGTGTAGCTTAATTTGTAATATAAGAGAAGAGAGAAGGAATACAAGCAGAGGGAGAAGGGAAAAATAAATAGAATGAGAGAAAAAGCTGGAAAAATAGAGGTATGCCAAAAGTTGCACCAAAAGCAGCCAAATAATATCGCTATTGCTGAATCAAAGGAAAAGGAGAGAAAGAGTGAGTAAGAGGTAGAGGAGACTAGTACTATTTCCATTAGAGGAAAAAGTGGAAACAGCCACCAAATACCGCTAAAAAGAGAAGAAAAAAAGAGTAACAAAAATCGGAAAAATATCGTCGGTTCCTTCCTTGTTGTACAGGTCGTTAAGGATGAGAGATATTTTCCTATCTATTTCAGGAATTCTCCCGGGGATTGTCACAATTTATCTGAATCATGAAAAGTTAGCGAAGTCTTCTTGTTCTCAATTGGGAGAATAAGAAATTCTCAGTTGCATTGATAAATTGCTCGTGAGATCGTTTTCCAAGTTGTTATCAACCCTGTCATGTTAAAATGATGGATTTATTATGAACGTTCCATGGTAATAATTTGGAATTTGAAATCTATTCAACCTGTATATCTCACTAATGGCAGCTACCTCTCGAAAATGTTTTATATGATTTTCAACACTTTGATTAGTATAAAACAGCAGCTATAGAGCAGCAGCTATAAAGCAGCAAAACGTTTTTGTCAGTAAGCAATGAAGATTCTCATTTAGTGAGAGAAAATTCTCTATATACTTCTAGAATGACAAATAAAAATAATATATATTTTTCGGAGAAGTTTGTGTGCTTTAATATCCGAAATTATTTCTTACAGGAATCTATCATTGAGTCGTGAAGAATTATCCATTTCTTCATAATAGTTCATTTTATGAAAAACATTATCGATATGATATTGCTAATTTGACTTGATATTGTATTATAAGTAAACCACCGTAGTAATAAATTATTGGTGATTTGTGACGAGTATTTTTAGCATAAATACAGAATAATCAATTGACATTAAGATTCGTCCCCAGAGAGTTTTAAGTAGCCTAGAGTGAGTGAAAAAAGTTAAAATTTTCTGAAAGTTGACAGTCTACAGTTTTTTAATATTAGTACTTCAACTTGATAGTACAAAAATCTTAGTTTTTTGACATACCTTCTTATTTGAAACCTCAATGAGTAGAAAACAACAAACAACGTCACACTTACCTGAAATACAAAAAATTAAAGATTAGCTTCATAGTTACCGCTAAGCATTATCTAGTTAATAACAGACAATAGACAATTAACCAACAGACTAGGCGATACAATAAAATTTCTTTCAAATATTCGAATTAAAAAGAAAAATTCCTGTTGGATGGAATATATTTCAGAATCTTAATAACGAAAGATGCAAGCATTCCTTCTTTTGTGAATCGATTACTCATTTAAAAGAAAAACAACCTCTGGAAAATACCCGTTCTCATCAACGAACTATTCATACTGACATTTCTTCATCATTATTTCTTTATAAATCCAGACGCTGGAATCGATCGTGCCCTCCGGCTGAATATCATGTACTACAACTTGCAAAATAATAGGGATTCATTATGCATGCAGCATGCTGTTGAGACGGGAGAATATTATACTCAGCAGCCAGAAAGGGGGAAAAATTGAATTTTCATCAAGCCGGCTCACATAAAAAAGTCATCCGTTTTAAGAGTAAAACTAAAAAAATTGTATTGTTTTTAGACGCAGTGAGTGTGCACGCGTTTGAGAGCGTGCACGCGCCCGTTTGTACTTGCGCGTGTGTTAGTCGATCGTTGCTGACACGAGGACTGTTCAACAATTAAGTAGGTGTTGGAGTTTTCCTTTTGCTCAATCGAGTCCTTTATTGCCCCATCGAACTTGTTCCGCTAAGACAAAGGGAATGTGGAGGAAAGTGATAAAGGGAAGTGGGGGGAACGAGGAGAAAGAGAAGTGGGTAGCAGAAATGGGGGATAATGAATGGGGAAAACGCAAGCAAACAGGTGGGAGGGGGACTGGAGTTCTGAGCCTGAAATATCACGCCACCCCTTTCAACAGGACTAAATACAACGGGGTGGGTTGTATAAGATAACACAGCGTATGTTGGCAGACTTTCAATGACCCACAGTTTTGTTTAGATGAGAGATATCCTTGCTCTTCAATGCGAGAGATGATGGGAATTCATTGATGAGCGCTGTAGATAGTAGGAAAAAGAAAACAGTGGTGAGAAATATGAGAAATGGAAAATGTTTTTCCCGTATGAATAAATTAGGATTTTCCTTGTTCTTCATTGTAAGAGATGAAAATGTTTCCTATATAAATAGATTAGAGTTTTCCTTGTTATTCATTATGAGAGATGAAAATTGTTTTTCCTATATGAATAGATTTGGGGTTTCCTTGTTAATCATAGTGTGAGATGGATAATGTATTCTGTTAATAGTTCATGGAATATAGAAAAAATTAATACAGATAGATATTAGCGGTGAGTCGAGTTGAAGAGGGGAAATATCATAGAATTATTATATCAAGAGCTGAGAAATGGTAGGGGGATGAATATCTCATCGAAACAAATATCCAATTCACATTGAAATTTTATTACCTATTTTATAATATTGATTTAGCTCGGAGTATTAAAACGTTATTGTGAGAGTAGCGTCCACTGATAAGTGTCAAGCTTTATTTTGTTATAAGTTATTTCATTTCATCCATTCAAGTTAGCAAAAATACGATAGAAAAAGGAAAAAATTCAGGAAAGGGAAAAACAGTTTATTCCATTGAAGCAATCCGATTAATGAGTAGGGCTACTACATTAGGTACTAGAGTTTCCTAAGAGTAAGCGTGAATAAGAGTAGGATAGAACGTGTGTGTGTGTTACACGGTAAAATCTTCATTCGCAGAAATGTGTTATTATCATTTTTTATGTTATATTGAACATTATATATAAATTTATTCATAGGATGTATCTAAGTAAACGTAAGATGATATTCTGCAATATTATTATCCCCATAATAGGCAACAAATATAATTTTACAAATTTGTCTGGAATTGAATGACTTTCACTGAACGTCCAGTACAGGTGACAAATTATTTGGACAAAGCTTCGTGATTCAGTGGGAGAGAATCGATTATATTCGGTGATGCAATCAAATAGGTTCCAGTGACTCACACTACTTCCCCTCCCCCAACACCACGAATCAGGTTCAGTTTTTGTTCAATAGGGCAACATTGCACCAGACTGGACCTACACCAAGCCAATCATTATTTAAAAAGTAAAATTACAGAGGAAAGCTTTGTTATTCATTTTCAATGTTGGTGTTTTTTCACAGAGGCGAATAGCCAAATTTATTCTACAGTGGTAGCTGAGAATAGAATGAGGAATAATAACATTGAGAAAAAAGGTTGAATGATGAAATAAACAATAAACGCGAAAAGGAATACCTACTCGAAAATATGATGGAGGTATATGAACGAAGGTTAAATGAAAGATTTTTATAGAAATAATAACACAAAACAGACATTATTTATTTTTCACAAATGAACACTTCATCATAAAATAAGATGTATCTAGGGAACATATCTATCTAATTAAAAAGGTATTAAGGTGTATCTCAGTAAAAAGAGTTGTTTAAAAGTGTATGAGAATAAGAAGGGAAAACATGTAATTTTCAAGATTTTTTGATTTCATGAAGAGGAGAAGTTAATCAGCATTAGATAAGTGAAGATTAAGAGAGCTTATTAATCGATACCTTTTATCGAAAGGTAAAATTCGAATTCGCAAAGTGATTTAAAAGACAGTCTGGGGACAGTCTACAGATTTTCCTAATGACATTTTGATAAACGATTGTCCCAGTTTAGTGTCTCAAAATCTCGATTCAAGATTACTATCAATCATGACTAGCAGTGTGAAAATACTTCATTTTAGAGCTCTCTATTAATAATTGCAGTCAATAGGGAAGAGGAGTCCCATTCCATCCCTTTTAAAAGAAGCTTGTTCCTAAATTTTCTGTTAGTTCTTCCCACAAAAGAAATGAGGACTTAAATTTTCATTCTACTCGATTCGTTAAACTCGACTTCTCATTCCCGAATTCATCATTTTGATTGGCGTTCCCTGCTTGAAATTCTCCCTCAAATTGCTTTCATTCCTTCCTCCCTCCCTTCTTTTCATCCCCCTTCCTCTTCTTTCCATTTCCCTCCCTCTCCTCTTCATTTTCTTTCCCCTCATCTTCATTTTTCTTCCTTCCTCTTCTCTTCATTTCCTTCCTCCTCCTCTTCATTTCTCATCCTTCTCCATGATTATTCTCGCTTTCGTTTGCGGATGAGATGGCGTCACGCAATTGCTCGTCTCCAGTAATGGATCTTGCATGCTTCCACGTTAATTTATTATTTTTTCTCCATTCCGATCCCGCATTCTGTTCGGAAGTTCCCAATCAGCTTCTTTTATTGAATTTAAGGCTATCAAAAATCAAATGCAGAACAAATTTCGGGTTGCCAAGGAAGAAATTTAGAACGGATGACTCTGAGGATGAATTTAATATAAAAATTTTTTTAGCCATAATTATCCAAAATATTTCATTCATTTTCAGAATATTAATTCCTAAAAGCAATTGCTCAAATCTTCTAAATATTCAATTCATTCGTTATACTTCTCTTCCAAATAATTCAGTTAGCCTACATCCAACATGAAATTGAGAATTATTGAATTAATGTTAATATTGCAAATAACTACTCATTGTCTGTATTAATAATACGCAAATTGATATAGTGGACTTTATCTTTGGTTAGAATGATGTATGGTAACATCAGTTCCTACTTTGTTTTTGCAAATAAACAGTGTCACACTATATGAATGAACAGAATGGCAATTAATGATTCTAATGCGAAATCCTAAATTTTATTAAGCAGGATGAAAAAAAAGTTCTATTCCGATTCAGGAAGAGACCTCCTCTTCAGAGAGATTCACCTCTGAAAAATCTTATGTCTCCTATATCCTAATATCAGATTGTATTTTTCTTTGATTATAATATAAGAAAGAAACGCACTATAATAAAATTATTGACAGTAGGATTTCCCTTTTCATAACCGTGAACCGCTACATTACAAGTGCGTAGCCTACCTCAAGTCTGAATTTTATTTTCGGCCAAGATAACCAGTTATGTTCCACTATGTACTAACAAGAAATGATTCACTAATCTATTTCGTAAAGCGATGAATGAGTCAGAAAATGAGTTACGTTGTCAGTACAGACTATTAATGCATGGTCATACCTGTACGTGCCAGGTTAGCGGGAATTCCGATTAGATTTCCTTCCTTCCGGAACTTTACAACGGTCATAAATTTCGAACTCCTACCGTATCTAGATTAACGTTGACGTTGAAACAGTCTCTCCATTTATACCAATCTACAAATGGCGTGAGAATTACAGGGATTCTAAATATTAAGGATTAATATAATAACGTTCAAATAGGTTAATTCAAATTGAAAATATTCAATTCAATAGAATAAAAAACATTCATATCGTCAATTCTCATTTCCTCAACCTAAATTTTTTCTTAAATTTTCAATTCTCAACCTAAAAATTCGGACAATATTTTAACGAAAATTGTGGCTGAAATACCAAGGGCTATGCTTGTTCTTTCTTCCCAATGCATCTTTGTCATTATTTAATAATATAAATAATTAGATAAATAAATTCTACCGTTTATTTTTTGTATAAGACGGTTATCAGGCAGTAATAAACTTATGGTAATGATAAGCAGTAATAGTTGAGTTAATAAACAATTGACCTAGTTGGATATCTTTATCAATGTAATTAGATCAACAATGATAATAATGTATAAAAAAATATTAAGATCTTCATGCTTGTTTCAAACCTAGAAATTGATTAATAAGTTCATTATACATCACATCAACCACCTTTTGTTGGAAAGAACTCTTCCCTATTTTCTCACCTTAATAATACGCGTACAAGGAAGTGGGATGTTTCGTAGAGGGGTCAATATTATCGGTTAATATGCTGAATAGGTCTAGGATTACCTTACGACCTACATTGAACCTTAGTTGGAGACATTCAGTGGCTTCACATACATTGTAACTGGGCTCTGAGACTCTCAAATCCTCTTACCAAGGAGATCAAATTTACACTACTTGACTGCTACTGTAGTGAGTATTCAGTTTCAGTAGAGTATTCATATTATCAACTATTGATGCTGGGTTCCATTACTTATTCAAATTTGCATTTTCTATAGATTTCTTGGAAAAGTGAGAGACTCCTCTCAAAAACGATTTATTTTTCAAGATTTAAGAAAAGTTCTAAACGGATAGGATATCAATACTTGGTCAGAATATTGCAAGTTAATTAGAATTTCTTATGTGTGCATCACACTTAGAAAATAATATTATTACATCATTCTCTGATGTTACTGTCTGAAGATGATTAACTGTGCTGATCTGCTTAGCTGATAATTTAATGAGCTGATCCAAACTGATAATATTATATTTACATTTTTATCTAGTTAGATAACAATGTAATACGAGCAGTGATGCTAACTTTTGAACGCTACAAGAGACTTTCACACTATTCTTTTGCACACTGCACTTTCTCAATTTGATGCATCTGAAATTTTCACCATTGTTACAATCATTTTGAGCGTGCCGCTCTTGCTCCCAGGTCTTAAAACAAATTGTCTGTTTGGACATGCAAGTCAAACTGGTATAAGGAGTATATCAATCTATATCTATAAAAGCGAAATGAGACTGACTGACTGATTCATCACCAGAACTAAAAAACCACTGAACCAAATGCTTTCAAATTTGGCAGGCATGTTCAGTTGGACGTTTAGACGCGCGGTATAAACGGATTTTAGGAACTTTTAAAGGATACGCCAAATATTTAAGTTTTTCTATAGTTTTTCGGCGTTTTCTCAATTTTTTCGAGAACCAATCGGTACAAAATGTTGATATTTGGTAGGTAGGTTCAGATAAGGTCTAGAAATGTTGTATCAAGATATTTTTGAATTCCGTTCAAGATTACGCCAGTAATCAGGTTTTTCAAAATTTTAGATGTTTTGCGGGTTGCATATCTTCCGCCTTGATACGACCAATCCTTACTGTAAATTCAATGGTTCAGCGAGATTATAGATAAACTAATTTGGAAGATATTGAATCAAGTTTCAAACTATGTCCGATATAGTTCCCAAGGTTACGCTCAACATCAGCGTTTTACTATTTTTCTAAAATTTCAGAGTTTTTCTTGGATTTTTTGAGAATGAATTGGTAGAAAATGTCGAAATTTGGTGAACTGGTCCAGATTAGGTCTAGAGATGCTGTGTTCAATAAGTTTTGAATCCCTTCTGAACTGAATTTGCAGGCGAGCGAAGCGAGCCTGTATGCCCCAGCTTACACTGACAGAGGTCATGCACGCGAGCGAAGCGAGCCTGTTTGACTCACTGACACTGCTGATACTGTCGGGGGTCCAGGGGGCGGAGCCCCCTGGCTAGGAGGAGAAGGCGAGCGAAGCGGGCCTGCCGGCTAGTATGATATAAGGATGGTTATTAAATGAATTCCGATTATAAAACCTTGAAGGTTGGCTTCTTCCAGATTCAAATAGTCTAGTCCTAGTGTATAATCACTACTTATATAATAGTATAAATGATTCTGTATAATATAAGATGAATGAGTAGATGTATTAGTAATGAACTGGGTGTATAAATTACAATAAAGTTTTAATACACGCGATTCTGTGCTGTGAAATTGAAACCTTCTGTCAAACTTTTAAGGAATTATTATAAAGTTGGATTAGTTCATCCTGTGGATGTGGTGTATTGTACGAATAGTTTTATCTGAAAAAAGGTGAAATGTGTTCATAATAGTAATAATTCACACATTAGTCAGCTTATTACAGTGAGATTCAAAAATCAAAAAATGACAGATTCTGTTTGAAGTGCGTTAATCCTCTGATGCATCCCCGCAAATTTCAGCTCAAAATATCCCACTGCACTACACTCAAAGGTCAAAGAGTTATCCTCCAGTTCACCATCATTTAGATATTTCTATACTTCTCACACCATCAAGCATCGGTGGCATAGCTTTGAATCACACTCTCTTGTTTAAATTAATCCAATCCAGAAAATCTTCAAAAATAATATCTAAAAGTTGTAGAGTTTAGTACAGTCAATCTTTACTTTTATCTCACAATGCACATAACCCTGCGCCCTGAATATAGAGACCCTGCGATTGAATGAAGTTGATGATTATGATGTTTACTTTGATCCACGTCCCAATAAAAAGTTATGTTTAAAAACTAATTCAAATTCAGAAAATCCTTCGAGATTATCAGGTTTGCATCTTATTCAAAAGTTGTGAAGCGCAGACTGGAATATTCAGACTGGGTAAGGAGTAGAAATACAGCACGTGGCAAACGATTGAAGTTTGAAGTTGAAGTTTATCTTGTTGAAGTTCGGAAAGATAAGTCAGTCAGTCGGACGGCAACGGAAACTTAACCGCAATGCAGCTTGCGTGCACACTGCGACGGAACTGGATCCAACACACTTCTAATTAATATTGAGTTTTAGTTTCAGTTAAGTAATTAGTTTACTCAATTAGTATAGAATGCCATGCTTAACTACAGGCTCCATTCGGAACTAGCGGAGAATGTAAACAAAGTAGAGATAGTTTATCAATAGTAATCAATGTATAGATTTGATTATAAAAAGATATGAGTCTAATAAGAATAGTTGAAAATTTCTTTTCTTTTCTCTCAATAAATGGAGCAATACTTCTTATATCTTCAAAAAACCTCTCTGATTGTAGCAATAACAATGAAATAATTATTATATATTAAATTGTTAAGTATATTCTGAAAGGTACGCACGATTACATACACAGTGTGTTAATTAAGTTTCAAGACTGGTCTCGGGAAAAGAAATTTATTGGAGATTCGTGTACAGCGGGCTAAAAATCTTCAAAATAGGCTCTTTCTGAGTCGACACACCGCTGCCAGCGAGTTTTCCACTGTTCGAAGGTTTCTGGAACTCCTCAACTGGAACGTTGTTTAAAACCCTTGTCGATGCCGTTTCGACTTCTTGGACGGTGCCAAACCACTTTCCTTTCAGGTCTTCTTCATCCGGGGGAACGAAAAGAAGTCGCTGGGGGCGACGTCTGGGCCGTATGGTGGCTGCGGCAGCATAGACACGTTGTTTCGGGCCAAAACCTCGGTGACGGTCAGGCAGGTGTGTACGGGAGCGTTGTCGTGGTGCAGCACCCAATCATTTTTCTTCTCCGGGCGGACGCGGTGGACTTGATCCTTCAAACGAAGGTGCTCAGACGTCGGTCACTATTGAGAACTTTCAGCACTTTTGCCAGATTGTTGTCGTTCCGCGAAGTTGAAGGCCTTCCAGAACGGTCATCGTCCTCGATGTCTTCGCGGCCCTCTTTGAAGCGCTTGTGCCACACAAAAACCATGGCCCGGGACATTGCGTCTTCTTTGTCAGCCTGCTACGCAGGAAAAAATCAGTCTTGAAACTTAATTAACACACCCTGTATCTCAAGTTATAATGAACGGATAGCATGTAAGAATTTATTTCGTAAGATGAGGATGAATTTTATCGAATAATAATAATATTGATTACTATATACCGTAATTAATTTAAGTTTTTAATTGTTTCTTGAACAAATATTAATCCCACAGTGTTCTGATGAGTGAAATTTTGAAATAATGAGGATAATTAAACAATAATATTAAAGATCATTTTTTGAATGGATTATTTTCTGTATCGTACTGGAGACTTTAAAAAGTCGAAGTATATGAATCCTTTGTAAGTTTACGCAGATACAAGTCATGCATTCATTTTTTCAAGTTTGCCATGGAAAAATGGAAACTCTGTTACATAACTCACTATTACTGTACTTTTACTAAATTCAAAATAAGTACGCTACTTATTGGAGTTTAAAGCTGAACGACAAAAACGAATAGAAGACTAGGAGAAAATAAATATCCAAAGTATAGATAGAGTAAGAAATCAAGGGAAAAGAGAATACCAGAAAAATAAATGTCGCAAAACGCAGAAAGTCATTTTGAATAGAGTATCAGAATTGTAGCGTGGATTGTTTCAGTAGACTCCTCTACGTAGGGATATATGAGTTGACAAGACAACAGATTCTGTAGCAATTCTAATTTATTACATTGGGAGACAAGAGACTTCACAAACTAGATGGGAGTAAGGTGCTACTAAAATCCACAAGCATTAATCATTTGCATTTCTCTTTATCTCAATATCCCAACATTCCCAGATTCTCTCTTCAATTTTATCTTTCATTAGTCACCTTCAACTACGTCTGATCGCTTTCCTCTCATTCTCTCTCTCTCGCTTTCAATCTCTCTCTTTCTCTCTTGCTTCCAATCTCTCTCTGTTTCTCTCTCTTTCAATCTCTCACTCTCTGAATCTGAATTTCTCTCTTTCAATTAATTCTCTCTCACAAGAGTGTGGAAATGAATGAACCGAAAGTGATCTCTCTTTCTCTTTCTATCTCTCTAGCTCCATCTCTCGAATTTTCTCTTTCTCTAGTCACCTCCCATTAGCAAAAAGCATACTACCACAAACCCTAAACATTCAAGCCCTATAGAAAACGATAAGTTGAAATTTATTGTTCTCCGTTACTAGGTGAAACGGCAACATTGCATTCATTCATTGTAACACTTGCTTCTCCGCATGGCAAGATCAACATTGAACTTTCTACCATTCAGATAACCCATGGATGAGCCATTGATTCACTACGTACAGGTTTGCAATTGAAACCAAGAACAATGGTTTAAAACAGAGAGGGAGTGAGATTAGAGAGATTACAGAGAGAGAGAGAGAGAGTGAGTTGTTTTGGTTTTGAATTCATATGAATTCATATTGACAGATATCGTAGTTGAACAACTTGGAGATCCGAGCTTAAATATTCAGATGCATCATTATTTATATCATGATCTTCTTCATTTTCATAATTTGTTTTCGTTTTGGTTTCTCTATATATCTATAATATGAAAACATGCTTAATAACCTGTATGTTGACACAATTCTATTGTGTTGTGGTCATCTCAGTGGACACAACAATCAAGTCCATGTTCACAACAATCATGGCCATGTACACAACAATCATGTTCATGACTTGAAAATGGCTATATTGCAGAAACATGTTGTGTGAAATAAAAATATTTTAAAAAAGGTACTTGATTGTTATTTTTTAAAAGTTTTAAATCATGTTCATGTACACAACAATCATGTCCATGTACACAACAATCATATTTATGTACACAACGATTATGTGCATGTACACAACAATCATGTCCATGTACACAACAATCATGTTCATGTACACAACAATCATGTTCATGTACACAACAATCATGTCCATGCACACAACAATCATGTTCATGTACACAACAATCATGTCCGTGTACACAACAATCATATGCATAGGCTAGACATGAAAATCATGTTGTGGACACAATTAAGATACCACAGTCAAACTGAACAGATCTCCAAGAGCGTCAAAATGAAAATGTTATGTTAAACAATATAGGGCAAGATTTTAATACCATGAGAGAACGTATAGTGTGAACACATGCTTCAAGTTGGTTAGTTAAGGCCAAAATATTCATCGATCACACTCGATCAACCAATCCTTCTCCTAATAATTATGTAAATTAGAGGCCTAGTAGGAAATGTTCGGCAGGATTAGAGCAGCTCTCTTAGTGGCGTAAGTGGGTTAGAAGAATCCTCCTGTAACGCCGAATATCTGTTCTACATCTTGCACGCTGTTATGTGCTCTTGGTTCGTCGACCTCACTGAGGACGCATGAGTAATTTTACTCTACTTCATGTAATTTCCGACTTTGAATGAATCATACTCCCTATTCCATACGTGTCACCCGGAGTCGGAAGTTATATCAAATAGTAGTGATATCTAAGGACACAATAATCATACACTACTTCATGTAACTTTCGACTTTGAATACTTCATTCTCCCTATTCTATACGTGTTACCCAGGGTCGGAAGTTTTATCAAATAGAGTATAGTGAGCGAGCCAAGTAAGCATCACTTCACCGACCAACCAGAACTGAATATTCTCGACTTTTGTTCCAGGATTTTTTCCTAATACCACTACAATACCTGTTGTTAGGCTGAACTGGCAAAACAAGTGAATTGCACCTGTTGTTAGTATAGTCCGTACAAACAAAGAAGGAATTTTGGCAAGATCGAAAAATGACTTCAGCTCGGTTAATATTAATTAAAAAATTATAAATTTGGTTTAAAACTTTAGGAAACATTCTGATCTACTATTTTAAACCAAATTTACAACTTTTGAGCCTATATTGACCAAGCTGGAATAATTTCTCCATCTCATCAGTATGTCTTCTTTGCTTGGACAGGCTATAGCCTACTGTTTGTGAGTCACATCCTGAAAGGCGCTTATTAAAACCAAATAACTAGATGCTTTGTCTATTTGGAGACAACGGCGATTGGAGAATGATGTTTCATCAATAAAATGATCCTAAACAGTGAGAATATAGAGTTTTTTGAGAATATATAGAACGTTTTATGATTGTATTTGAGAAAGAGAAAAATGGAATGGAGAACAGATAATTATTGTTCTTTCAGTCAGCTGATTCATTTGCCAGGTTCGATGTCATCAACAATAGTTGAGAATTGCTGCCTCGAGTGAATGGATAATATACTAATGAATATAGGGAGAATGGATAATATACAGTTTGATTGAAGGTTTGAATCACAAAAGGAATGAATCTCGTATATGAGTTAATAAAAATAAACTTCTTGAAAGTATACTAGTATACATGATTACAATAATAATAAAGGAAGACTTGTATGATTATAATGACTCGTCTAGTTTAATAAAACAGTTTTATTGATATCAATGAGTTTATTCTGGTGCTAATTTGCTCATTACTCTGGTTGAAGTTTATTCAAGAAACTTATAGGATTTCCAGAGAGTCCACTCTCATCTTAACCAACCAGCATGATTAATTCTATCCTATTATTTATTCATTTATGAGGCCTTATTATTGAATTCTTCCAATTCAATACATTGAATTCTTTGCTCTTGAACGAAATACATTGTCAACAAGATGGTACAAAAACAGGCACAGAGTTGATGGGGTTATCTCCAAAAAATATGTGGAGGATGCAAGATAGAGAATGGATGGAGGCACTAAGATGAAATTGACAGATATTATAGATTGTCTTGACAGTGGAAAAAAAGGGTAGGATAATGTATCTCGCCAGAGGAAGATATCGACAGCTGTGGAGAAGCCTGTCAGCCTTGCACTTACATAAATATAATTCAGAACATGCATTTGTTGGGATTGAAATATTGTTTTATAGCATTCTATTACAATATTTTTATCAAAGAATTGTTGGTTGTAGATATTGTTCATGAGATTTTACCTACACGACTTGTACTTGGTTTACTTGTACTGGATGTAATTGGTCTTGTACTTGAACTAGGTGTACTTGTACCTGAATTCCTCATCAAACTTGCTTTTATCTCTATTCTCTTTGATTTCCCTCTTCTCTATAAGTCTGTACCATCATCTTAATAGTGAAAAATTTCAAACAATTAATGCTACGCTTTATCTTATCTCCTCCAATCATCATCATCGTCATCATTTT
Source organism: Sogatella furcifera (assembly GCA_017141385.1). Taxonomy (NCBI): domain Eukaryota; kingdom Metazoa; phylum Arthropoda; class Insecta; order Hemiptera; family Delphacidae; genus Sogatella; species Sogatella furcifera. The sequence goes on from CM029549.1 coordinate 9,302,629, forward strand.
TCACTTCTTTTTATTTTCCTTCGGTATTCCCTACTTCCCATTTCTCTTCTAAGCTTTTTTATTTCTCATTTGTTCCATATTCTCCAGTCCTTCCTTCTATTATGGCGTTTCCTCTTCAGAATCAGCGATTTCTTCTCTTTCAACTTCTTTCACATCCTCCGAGGGTTAAGTGTAAGAGAGGGCCGGCTGCGCCCTAACTTCGCCCTCCCAGGTTATTAAATAAATGCAGCCATTCTATTCTATTCTATCCTCCTCTTTCTCATTTTTCTCAACTTTCTTTTTATCCCACAGGACAACAGCCTACTCTATTCCTATTTATTTTGACTCCTCTTTCACATCCTTTTCATTCCTTTTTCTCGTTACAAACTTCTATTTTTCACAGCGTTCCATTCCTCTTAATCCACCGCTTCTTTCACAGTCTTCATTTCCAGGACACACACAGAGTAAATAGTAGGGAGCTACCCGGAAAAGTGATTTCATTAGGTGGCACTCCAGCTGGTACACACAGTCTGTCCAAACAGAGAAGACATCCTGGTGAGATGGGAGAATGACTCCGGCTTGGCCAATATTAGTTCAAAATTTATAAATTCTATCTCACATTTTAGATCAAAATATTCCCTACAATTTGAGATAAAATTTTTATTTTTGAACCAATATTGACCGAGCTGGAGTAATTCTCCCATCTTGCCAGGATGTCCTCTTTGATTGGACAAACTATAGGTACACAGTGGCAGAACGACTCGTGCAATATCTTCTCCTCCCTCGTGTGAGATTTCTGGCAAGCAAGAGATTCCACCTTTTTGGGGAATTTACTTTTATGTCGGTGCGTTGCTGAAATTGAGAGCATACTTCAAACCCATCCCCTTTGCGACGTTCCAAAACACTAGATCACTTTACTCCCCAGCCGTTTTCTTACTAAAGTCTGTCCAAGTGGAGAAGACATTCTGGCAAGATGGAAAAATAACTTCGGCTCGATTTATATTCGTTCAAAAAATTATGGATTTGGTCTCAAATTGTAGATCAGAATGTTCCCTATTATTTGAGTTCACATTCATAATTATTGGATCAATATTGACCAAGCTGGAGTCATTTTTCCATCTTGCTAGAAATGTCTTCTTTGCTAGGACAGACTATACCTGTATGGTCTTCCTCAAGGTACACTACAGCTCATATCTATAGATTCAAAAAGTAACATGCATTATGAAAGGGAAAGATATATCTATAGTGTTATACATGCCATCATGAATCATAAAAGATTCTCCTATCAAGCCTGCTTTTTCAATTTAGGTTTTATGGTTTCAAGTGGGGCATCTATTGTGGTACATATAAATCATTTATGGTCAATGGTGTTCAAAAATTTTCAAAAAAGGGGAAATGAAGCTTTAAATAACAGTGTGTAGCCCCAAAATTCTGGTAATAATTATAATACAGTAGTATCGAACAAACCGTATCATGCATCCTCAGTAGGCAATTGTAAAGAAGACAAGGCTCAAAGTACCCTTTTTGAATTATTTTTCAATGCATTACAAGTTTTACTAATTATATTCATTTTCAAATGCAAATGTGCGTTGATAGTTATTCAAAATAAAGAAACAGTGATAAAAGTAGCCCTGAGATTAAGGAAACCAAAGACAAGGTTTTTTTCTCTTGTGCACAGGCATCGATCTAGTTCTAGATTATAGGATTATATTGCAATTCGGTTGAAATCCTTTCCAATTTATCATGTAAACCTTCAAAATAATGATGCGATGAGAAACCACTTCTTCCACTACTACAATCATTTGAATCAATCCAAATCCAGCATATTTGGACATTCAGGAAAATTCTTAATATAATGATGATAATAATAATCATTATTATTATTATTAGCGTATGCCATATTTGGCGAGGAGTCCTGAAATTATAATATAATATTATCCATTTATTACAAATTCACACAATCACAGTGTAGTGAACATCCTTAGTTGATACTTGAAGACCACCTCTTCTCAAATAATTGAATCATCGTTTCTTCCACTTATACACAGGAATTCATCTAATACCACACTATTCAGTTGAAATTCAGTACAATTCTCAGTATTCATTCATAATGCGATACAATCCACACAAACTGTCATGTAAATTTCTAGTTGAAACTTGGAAACATATAATTAAAATGATTAATAGCTGTTCAATCCTACGTTTCACAATCAAAATTCACTACAATTCATATTTTTTATTATGATTCGATACACTTCACAAAGACTGTCATTAACACAGTAAGAATGGAATAGTTCTATCCTATTCTCACTGTATGTTCATCTACAATTTCTGACATTGAAAACCCGTAATTTCTATAAGACATCGCTGTTCTATCCCACTTCATTCAGATAAAATTCAGTACATTTCCCTATTCTCCCAGTTACAATTCACACATACTGTCATGTATAGTATACCTTCAATTGGCACTTGAAAAACCATAATTCCTATAGGAGGACATTGCACCTTTCACTAGTACTGCTCCAACTCTTGGTAACCGAATTCATGTCTCACCTCAGATGCTAGATAATCAGCTGTCACTCTCCCATAGTGGCACTATTCCTTTCGTTCTATTGTCTCCTCCAACTAGCTCTTCGCTGCTAGCATGTTTGCACGGTTCAGGTTTCCTTTTCAACGTGTGCCATTTTCCAGTCTCCTTGAAGCTCTATATCATCACTGGAGCATCACGGTTCTGTCTCGATTCGGTAGGCTCACTCACAGACCTTGTCACAGTCCGTGGATTGGATAGCCTTCTAAGAAACAACTACTGTATTGCACTAGTGACAGATGAGATTGATGGATCTTAGAAAATCTCAACTCGAAATTTGGAGAGAGATTTCAACAAAGTAAGATACCAGATCGATTTCTATGAGAGAATTCTTGAGAATAATCACTCTTGTTCCAAATGCTCAGAAACAACTGTGTTGGACGGGGTCGTAGATAAAATTAACGAATCTTAGAAATTGATGAGAAATATAAAAGCAATTTAGTTTTTCAATGACAGATTTCTACACTTGAAATGAACTAAGTAGTACAGACTAAGAAGTTAATACGTTGATAAATTTTCGCATCGAGTTGTTAAATAGCATTATAGATTATATCAATGATCATATAAGGATAGTTTTCTCTTCTATTCAAAATTTTTCATTTTCTAATAAATAAGTTTTCTTTGAGTTAGGTCTACATAGTTTTTTTTTGATGGCGATACTCTCAATCACATTATCTTTAACTCAACTGATTTCCAAAACACTATCTTTAATCGAATCAGAGAATTATTATTCATGACACAACATTATTGTACTTCACAATAATGTTATTGTCAGGTTTCATGACTGGAGCTCAATATTTTTATTCCAGCCACAACAATGAACTATTATAGCCTAACTATAATAAAGAATTATTATTAGGCTTATATTACTTTAACTATATTATTTAATTATTTATTTAATAATTATTTATATTATTTTTTTCACAACTGCGCGTAAAACAAGATTTTACATACTGAATTCTCCTCGTAAAATTGCCCATTTCCGAGGAGAATCTACTTTTTCGCTCGCTAACCATCACGCTCGCTATCATGAGCTCCGCAAGCGATAAAGTCGCGTATTACGCTCTTGAAACATAAATAGCTATTAATTATTCATTAGAACTATATTAAATAACTAATATTTTGTTCATTTCGGAAATAATTTTTTATATTATACCAATCGAACTAACTTCGGTTCACAGCCCGTTGCATGAATGTTGTTTCATTCATGGTTCATCCAAGGTTTTGATTCATGAGTTTCCACTAATGTTTATATTTACTTATTGTTGGTAAGAAATAAAATTATAATTGAAGATTGTGCAACATTTCATGCCACCACGAGTAGCCACACTATTCGACGTGAACTTATTCCAATGTTATGAAATTTTAAAATACTGAATGTAGATAATTATGTGAATTTTTGAGAAGTGGTTGAGTTCGTTGATTATTCAACGAACAGTAATTACAAATCCCAATTGAGTTCAAACGGGATGGACAGAAGCGGACACATTGCAATTAGAGGAAAATAAACAACAATAATATTGACTGACTGTGTGAGTAGTTAGTGTAAAAACCCAGGGGCAATGAACTTTTACAAACCGAATGCAACTGAGAGTTGATTCATATAATTGCAATGCAATAGTACTAGCATTGCATTGGTAGCCTACATTATGACGGATTGTTTAGATTCGAAGATAAATACGCCTACAATGCGGCTATCCAACAGAAATTTATCCAGGGCTTCAATCACGCAAATTCAACAAGATAGCAGATATAGCCTTACTATGCTACCAAAGTTAGAAAATTAAGATGAAAATATGTTGAAATAATAGGCTTTCCATATTGATAGGAGAATGATATGACAGAAGAAAAAATACTGGACCTAATGGTTGTTGTTTTGTTTCTACAAGTTTCTTATCAATCGAATTGAGCAACAACACATACAAAGAACAATTCAATTTCTTATACAGTAACAGATTTCGGAAGCAAATAACCCTTCAACACATTTCTCCATTCCATGGCTACAAGTCATTAAAGGATAATAGGGTTGATAGCACGATATTAGATGTTGCATTATGACACGATATCATGAAAAGGGGTGGATTTACAATGCGCCACTCTGATGAAAATTTACTTTGGAGCAAGTTTGAAACTCCGGTGTTACAATGGTGTGTTTCAATTTCATTTGGAATTTCATGTACTTTTTTAATAAAACTATAAGAGATGAGCTCCAAAGATAGATAAGAACTCAATGGAAATATAATAGCACTATGTGAGAAAAAGTGATATATTTTTCTGATGTCGATACCCACATGACGTGCAAGTTTGTGGGTAATGAGGAGTGGTGATTACTGCGGGACCGACGGCTACACATCACCTCCAGTGGAGTAGCCATATTTATAGAAGTACTACTGTATTCATAAAGATTTTTTAGTTTTTAGAAATAATTATAATTGTGTGAATAAGCTTTTGACTATTTTTGGAAGAATAAATTTGGAAAGAGTAATCTATTGCCTAGTTACCAGATTAAAAATTAAATGAAAAGACAAGATATGTTACAAATTATTATGACAGCAGTATGAGTAAGTATATTGTCATGGAGTATTATGATATAAGTCACAAATGATGCCCATTCAGCAATAGATAAAATTAATAGGCTTAAATGAAAAAAATTATCTGTTCAGATTCAAAAGTAATAAGTTTATCGTCAGAGGAGTCTGAAAATAGAGCAGGGAACCAGCGATAACTATCAAAATCAGTCCCGTAGTTCCGGGTCGTAAACTTAATTGCTTCCTCCACTATGAACTATAGACTTGACACAGCTTAGGCACCTAATAACAACCTGTACAAAGTCTAGCAATTACAAGGGATGAGTCACTTTCAATAGTAAACCTTTATCAAGTTTATCGATCGGTAACTGTGCAATCAGTGTGCTGTATCATTAATTAAGTGGGAAGATTCCACCTGGAGAGTTTATAAAGGGCATGAGAATATTACTATCAAGCTCTCCAATAATCCTCTTCGATTAGTGGAGTGATGAAAATTATTCTATTCTATAACATGGGAATAGTGTATTTATACAATTAGGAATAAGGATAAAATTAAAATATAAACATCTACAAACATCATCTTGCAAAGTTCAAATTCGTTTAAAGATCTCCGAACAAAGTATATTTTCAAATTGTTCCTAGATTTCTGTTATGAATGATACTATTAATATGAACTATATAGTGATGGGTATTGTTACTAACAATTTGATAAAGATTAGTGGATTGATTCCATTTTTGAATTATGGCATTCAAATTAATTATTGTAAACCCTGGCTTGTCAAATGCTACCAAGTGAGCATGATCTTTTGGTATGCAAAAATTTGTAATTGGAGAAAAAAATGAATCAATTGTGAACAGAGTTTTAAATAAAAGAACTTATCCTATGAAACTTTACTTTGATTCTCTGTGATAGTCAATGATAATGAGCGTTAAATCAGAAGAGAAATTAAACACGTACATTATCAGTGATTGAGTGACTCACCGATGATTCATAAGGTTTTTGTCATTCGTCTGAGTCAAAACTTAGCTTGTAAGTTTCACCAAGTATAACTTGTTTTGGTTGTATCCAATCGGCAATAATTTAAAATTTGGGAGGATATTCATCCATAGTGATAAAATTTATCTCATAATTTTATCACAATATTCGATATAAGTGATATTTTTTCGACGCAATGGATTTTTGGATAGAGTAATTATTCGATTATACAAATTCATTGCCAGAGGAAAGATCGACAAACCCCAGAATTCACAGATAATTATTCGCAGATCTTAAAAAGCTGGAACTAGACTTCTCGCATGCCTCCAGACCAAATAGAACATTTCATTTTAAATTAAGCTTCTCTTCATAATATTATACTCACTGCCACCATGCATTATTCGATTTTGTATCAATATTCTTTTAACAAATAAATTGAATTATTCTTTTGTCTCCATCCTACTTGAACTTCTGATGATAATTATGATGCAACACGTTAATATAGCTTCCACTTTAACAACAGTACTCACGAATTTGTTGCTTGTCAGACGCGTTTCGTGAAAGATACTTCTTTTGTACGCTGAAGATGTGGCTCAGTTCACCGAAACGCGTCCGACAAGCAACGAAATCGTGTGTTGTTGCTAGAAGTGGAAGTTTTTATAGTAATTTATTATGAATGAGTAGATTTGGATTCATTCTCAGTGATAGAGATGAAACTTCTAGAGTGACTTACCGGTGATTCATAGAGCTTCTGCAGTTCGTCGTAGAGCCACATCTCGACAGCGAGCCGCTTGCGAATGAGCGACATCTGGTGGCTTCCGTACTTGGCAGTGAGGAACTTTTCGCGGCGCTCCTTAACTTCGGCGCCCTTGTCGGTGAAGTTAACGTGCAGGCCCGATTTCGCCGGACTCCTTTCAGTGACCAGGCCACCGCCCGCACCCGCAACAACGCAATCCATCTGGTACGGCTGCTTCTTTTGCTGCAAACAGAGAAAAACAAAAAATTAACCAACATGAGATTCGCTATGTATTAGTTCGAGTACGTATATCAGTGATGATATTAGTAACAGTCAAATAATCAGTTAAAATGAATTACGTAATCAAGTTACTTTGAGTTCGTAGATTTGGCAAGTTGATGGGAATAATAACTAGAGTTACTGGGAATGGACTAGATGGAAAAATAGTGATATTAGTAAGGGTGAAAATTAGTTCCAATAAAATTCGTAATCAAGTGTTCAAGTCAATTTAAGTTGATGGGAATAACTAGGGCTCTATTAATACCTCCCAGTCTTTATTAGGAATAACTAGAGTAAATGGGAATGACTGGATGGGAAAATAAATCCACATTGAATACGTGAAAGATTGAAAAAAAAAACAGAAGAAATATTTTAGATGAAATTTGTCAATATTCGAGTTTTTGGTGTTGGCCAGTTGATGAGAATGAATGCATTGAGTATATTTTCAATAAATAATATGCTCTGTTCACTGAGTTTTTGGAGTGAATTAAATCTCCAACTCCAAAAAGGTGCTATATTTGATGCAAACACAGAAAAATAGTTCAAATAAGATTAGAGATTCGTAAAGAAATCAATTCGACATGGACACGTCTGGAAGAATTGTGTGCATTCACGATATTGCCTCTCTCTATAAGTAAAAAAGAAGACAAACTGGAGAAGAGATAGGACAAAGCAAGCAAGATAGGGAAAAGCAGACATGTACGTAAGTAAAATAATCAGATAAGATATCTGTGGTTATGAGCCTCAGCCAAGTAGTGAATATGTGGCTTCCCTTCAGGATTTGGATTGTTGAATACACAGAAGACATGAAAGATTCAGTAGTAGGTATCAGTATTTTGACTATGGATGTTAGATCACCACAAAATTCATCATAGTTCACAAAGTATTCGCATTGAGCATAGCCATAGATAAATTACAAAGCTTGTTCAATTTCTCCATGTAGGGTAGTAACATTTGTGTCATCTTGAAGTAACAATAAATAAGAAATGGAGAATTAAAAATAATAATGAAATACCCGGCAGGATTCTGAAGCGATTGATGAGGTAAAGAGTACAAAACTAAACCAAAACCAAACAAATCGAATCATAACGAAGCGTTCATACGTTAGTAACAAGCTGATGGAACTGATTTTATGCCCCATTTTGAAATTCAATAATTTTAGCTTCACCCTTCATGATTGAGAAGCACTAGTTTCAAGTTATACGTGCTCCCTTCTCAGCCACAGCCAAACTCAACATTCACTGCTACAAAATCGAGTAGCAGGAGATGGAACAAGATCGAGAAAAGACCTGAAAACTAGCAACCTGAGTCTGTGTGTTGAATACTGATAGCCGTTGAATTGAGCGAAGGTTCAGGCCGATTGAACTGATAATGACCACGGCTTGAACTTAGTTCAGTTCACGGAGGAGAATTCCCTAGAGTTCAAGGAGTCAAATTCCCTGGAGGAAAACCGTCTACTTGAATAAGTAGAAGGGGTAATGGAAACTTCCACGTGTAGCCTGAGGAAATGACTGCGGCTTGAGAAGAGATCTCCAGCTAATTTACCGAGGTATTTCAAAAACTAACAACACTCTAACCGTTGCTAAGTCAAGAAATTATCAAGATCGTGAACTGTAAAGACGAAACGCAAACGTTAATTCCCCGCGGGCAAAGATTACCTGCATAATTCGATTAAAATTTAGGCGCCTGCAATTAATACCTACATTTCTTGGGTGAAATTGGTGAGAAGGATACTCGCAAGATTCAATTCCATAATTTGTTGAACTTGGATATCACGGTCCGAAAAGTGAGCAACTAAGTAACTGTATCTTTTTCACAAAATATGGAATTTCAATGAATTTATATGCGAATACATTAGAATTAATAATATAAAAATATTACATTACTTAATAGATACAATGATAAAAACAAAATTGATGAGAATGGGAGAGCTATTCTGAATGGGATGAGCATGAATGAGAGTAGGAAAAACTCGAATTAAAGAGAGTAGGATACAAATGCGATATGATAGATTCGACGTGAAATTTAGAAAAACTGAGCAATGCCCTTGAAACCCATATAGTATGATGACTCAATTTATATAAACTATATTCCAGATTGAACATCATTGGACATGATAATAATCAAATCATGATATCAACATGAATGAGAAAGTGCAAATTATCAGTAACAAGAATACAAATTATAAATAGGAATAAGAACAGAAATAAAAAATAATAAATTATTCTACAGAATTCCAACTTCCTAAGTAATTGAAGTGATGTTATTCGATTCAATAAGATTCATTCGTATTTTTATGACAACTGATATGTATTGTTATACATCAATAAGTATAGACAATTTTAGTTTTACAGGTAAAATTGAATACGTTTTTGAAGATAAAAACTACACTGAAAATGGAAACAAAACAAGAGACGTAATCAACGAGCAATTGATTAATTTGTGTACTAAAATCAATAATAATTGGTATCAGCTTCAACCGTGCAGTTGAAAATTTAAACAATAGAGTCTAATTTGGAAATTGAGACCATGAAAATGAGCCTTTCAAACTCAATTACGCCAGTGCACACCAATCATCACCCAGAACTATGAGCAATACAGTTGGTTACAATGGAAAATGAATAGCAGTGACCGTGGCACACTTATACTAAACACTAGAATCAATAATGGAAACGTACTATTTGGAGAAAAAACGTTCCCAATAGCAACAGTTTGCTATTAATAATCGAATACATTAAACCATGATATCAGCACCAGAAAAAAATTATTCCGTGAAATAAAATTCAACACAGCTGAATTTGAATAACAGCCTACTCTACTTCCATTGTGGTTATAAATTTTATTGCTCATTTTATTGGACCATCAATTCTAAAGTAATTGAATTCATTCTGTCTTTCAAACTTTCATTGCAGATCACAATTCTGAATATGATCACAGCTTCTATTTCGTTTGTATTATAGAATAATAATTCTTTATTATTTCCATGTTTCTCCTATTATTTGATAGTATCTGAGTGACTCCTTTATGAGTATCGACTCTCAATACCAAGTACAGTAAGAAATTCCACTTCGTTTGAAAATCACACGTTTTAAATGCAACCATTCCCCTACTCCTACACCAGTTTCAGTACCTGAACATATAAAGCTTTGTATGATTTTATCTTACTATCAGTTATTTATTACAAATACAATATTAAGAAATGAAAGTGCAGACATTCACCTAAAACGTTTTCAATTCCAATTTAGATTAATAAAATGTACAAAGTAATAACATAATCTATTGAATTTGGAATATTCATCAAAATAGGGAATAGAAGACGATTTGAACTCAATGTCTGTGTTTCCACCTTCAAGTTTATTTTTCTTCCTTGGATAAATAAATGCATGAATGAATGAATAATGTCATTATAAGAACAATAATGGATTTCTATTGTAATATGTATAGTCTAATTCGAATTCTATTTCAATGTATTGGAGAGAGGAAGAGGATTCACAAGTCCGCTCTTCCAAAAGGCATTAAATAAATTTATGATCAATTTTCATACATAGCATGGATATGAAATTTTCAAGAAACCATCATAACAGTTATGAGAAACCCAGAACCTTAATCCATCAATGAATCCTTTAAATGTTTTGACAAGAGTCTGTAAACACAGTCTGTTAGAGTTGGATCTGTCAGAGTATGTTAGATCACTTCCAATAGCTAAGCAACTCAATATGCCACAGTAAATGGAATTGAGTGGATGGTGATGTGGAGTGTATGCCAAACATTCTGCTATCAAATATCAAATTTCCTCGGGCACACCACCTGAAAGCACGGTCTATATACAGGGTAAACCAGACAGTCCTGGGCTAAACGTTGCAAGGCTGTTTACAGAATCGAAAAGCTTGATCCACCTGATATTGATCCCGAGGCAATATTGAACTAGAGAGCCCTTCAATATGCTCAAAACAGATTTCATGTTCATAACACAATGAGAAAGAGCGGACTCATCCTTTACAATCTAGTGGGCTCGTGCCCACGAAACAGGTAAAGTATTGTACAGTAAAAGATAAGGGCACCGAGCTGCCAGTGCTATTGGATTCTGTTTGAAATCTCATTCATCAATTTAACAGATTCTAAGGTAGTTCAGACATTTCGGTTATTGGATTTTCCATTAAAGCAGTACATGAATATAATTGATTGATAATTGATTGTAATACCCAATCATTGAGCACTTAATGATGTGCAATAAATTGGTGAGTGGAGTGTTTCAAAGGGACAGAAATGTTCAGAATTTCGTGATCAGCTTTGAAAAACTTGTGAGGAATAAGGTAAGTTATAAAGTTCAATGTAAAGTACATTGGATATTGAATATGCATGGATTGCTTTTTTCAATTTAAACTAAGGAAAAATGTGAATGTAAAAATATCAAAATACTGCATAACTTTTCAAAGAAAGGTGAATGGGAAAATGATAGAAAAGATTAGGCCTATGAAAATTTCTAAAGATAATTTTTGAAAGTTGCTATCTAGGGAATTTGGCTATTGAGTTGGAGATACGAACCCTAAATTTTGAAAAAGAAGGTTATCTAACAAACATTTTATGAAAAACTCCCGCCATAATGTTCGGTAACAAATTCTTTTTTTCCTAAGTGATTTTTTGGTCGTATACTGTTCTGAAAAATCATCTACAGTAATTAAATTTTAAATAAAAACTGTCTCAATTAACTTTAGTGCTGAACATTTATCAGGCCTGTTATAGTAATTAAGGGTAAAATACATAAAATATGTACTACGATTCAATAAATTTGAAGATTATATACCCTACGAAACAAACGCCTGTATAAACTGTAGATAGCTTCAGACAACGAGGAAAATTTTTCTCATTTTATTCAGAATAAAATGATTAGTACGTCGACATTTATATTTCAGGCACATACGTTCCAAGCCAGGGGAGCAGGCTAACGATCAAAGACATCACTTCTCCCTTCTGGAGACCCCTTCTAGGAAGTCAAAAATTCCACACTTGTCACGCACTTGCGTCTCTTGGGGCAAAAAACTCATCCATGTTCCCTGTCCTTCCCTAATTGAACAGACAACATCACTCCCTCGACCTAACACAGGAGACAAGGCGAACCCTATTTGCATACCACAAAATATAGTAATTAACTCTACCGGTTATTAGGATATACAATGTTCATCATTCACCTAATAACATGTGTCTCAGTCATTGAAAATTATACACATTGATAGGGAATATCAGCAACATTGAACTACTCCACCATAAAGGAATAAGTAAGCATATTTGGTGACTACATTTGAAACCCTCCGGTGAACATTAATTATATTGATTTATCTAATCAAGGTATGGGATGATTGCTTATAAGCCTTACTCATCAATGCCAGGATATATCAAATCCTATGAAACAAAAACTGGTTCAGTTTGTATAAATTTCCCATTGAGGTTTGATTTAGTAGGTAGAAATAATGAGAGATGTGCATATTTAAGACTTACAATGTTTCGGATGCATTTTTGCATAGGTATTTCAATTCCATGATGATAATTTTATGGATTGAAAGTGGTATGATAGCATATTTCAGTGGCTGAATGATTGGTAATGGCTGGAGAGATTGCTAATGGTATAATGGTGGCCCAAGCTACTTGCTAATTTTCCATTTTAATTGCTCAACTTCATTATTAATGGAATCTCCTAAGTCTTAGAATAAAGTAACAATATAAGGTTCTCTGGTCGGCTTAATATTGTGATGATGTCTTTTGCTATATATGTCATTCTTATTACTGTATTATATTTTCACATGTATTACTATCATTATTGCACTGTTGATTGTCAAATTCTATATTGTTTTATTTGAATGAAGAAGGACATAGCCTATTCTGATTCTATTTATTTTTTTCTAGAAATGGGGCTCCGGCCGCTCTGATAGTTAAGAAATTTAGATAGGTTTGGACAAAAGATTTGGAAAGGTTTTTCAGAACTCATAAGTCGAGTTATACAAGAGAGAAGAGAAATTTCATTTCTCAGGAAAATCTGTTTCAAACTTCTGATTCTGTGAAATAGACACCTCAGGTGTTACGCAGGGTTGCCTATTTAGCTCCTGTTTATTTGCATTGTTTATGTACATGATTTTGTCTTTTAGACAAAATCTAACTTTATTAGAAAGAAATCTAAACTCAATTAAAATCATCTCAAAGTTATCTATTAATTATTTATTCATAATTTCATTCATAGAATGGGAAAATGAAAGATGAAAATTTCATGCAATTTTTCAGAAAATCACTCACTATACATTGAATTAATGGATAAACATGATCCATTGAAGTAGAGTTGGATATTATTAATTTAAAATACATTTAAAGATTTGTATATCCAAACTATTATCAATAAAGATAACTTAATATTATGGGATGTAATAGATAGAGACCAAAAGGAACATTTTGGAAAATATTAAAGGAAATTTTCAAATTCCAAAATCATACGCAATAGTAAATATTATACCATAGGTACAAAAGAAAAATAATAAAAAATATATATCATGTAGATAAAGCCAGTATTGATATTGATAAGGATGACTATCAATGGGGATTGATGAAACAAATAGAGAATCATTAGTAAACAGAGAGAGAATGAATATTATGGTACAGATCATACTGATAAGGAATACAATCATAGTAGAAACTGGTAAACGTGATAAAACATGCGATGACATGATAACATTCAATGAATAAATAGTTTTAAAATTCTATTAAAGCATTCCATCCACAAATTCAAATGATAAAACACAGTAGAATGTGGATAAAATATTTAGTATTCGATCCGGTGAAATATTTTTCAAGAATACAAGGCATTTCAAACTAAAACTGCATAGAGATTGATTCCTGTACACGAACCGGCTTATCAATATTGTGTCATTCCAGTTCATTTATTCGTTAAAATCTCTTTAGAATAGTAAAACCGACAGGAAAATATAATCGATATGACCAGGAAATATCCGGCTGTAATCAGGAGAGCATGAAGAGCAGCATCAAAGTTGTGATAGCGGAACAGAGTAGTGATGCTGATGCCCTGAGCTTACCTTGAACTTGATCGTTTGAATAAAATTTGTCTGCCTCGCCGGGTAGACAAATTTGGCACTGGATCGAATCCAAACAAACTAATCCTTGCACGTGAAACTGAGTTATTAACACTCGACACTGGATTTACAGAAATTTATAAACAACAAATCGTTCGCTCGAGCACAAGACACACTGTGCAACAAACTCACCAGTCAAGAGTCCAACAACAACTACGGTTTTCGAATCCACCGTACCGCGAGTGGAACACTAGCGCTACTGACGGCCAGTAGGTGAACTAAGTACTAAACTCATTGATATCGATCCGATGCTCTGGCCCGGCAGCATAAACTGATAATAAGGACTTTTTTATGATTCATAGTAACACGTCAGTTCAATCAAGCTAATCATTATTCAATAACATTATTAATTTAATTTTGAGGAGATAAACATTTGGGAAATCACATAGTATGATTGTTTGAATGAGAATGCTTGGAAAGAATCACAGAAGTTTTTGATTTGATTTGATTTTTGAAAAAATCAAAATAGATAATTTTTTTTGTGGGGAAAGAGTGAGTAGAATTATATTGCAAACACTTTAAAGTAGAATTAGTTACAATATTACTCACCAACCTCATAAACCTTCTCAAATAAGACTACTTTATGCCCTAATAAAATCAAGTGTAATATTAGCAGCTATGCTGCAAAGAACTTCAATTCAGTCCAAGATACAGAATCAATCGATGATAATTCAATCTCTTTAAAAGAAGAAATTCTAAAAACTAGCAAAATTTTTTATTTAGTTTTTGAAGAAAATATATTCGATAAATGAAAAATAAAATTAATTTTTAGATAATTATCTGGAATAATGAGAAATTTTAATTACAAATACTGTAGTAGGATATTTTATCACACTAGCTTGATTTTTATAGCACCGAAAGAAGTTACCGGTAATCATAAATGGAAGGTGTTCAGTTAATGTGGCTTATTTATTTTAGAAAAATTATAGCAAAAATGTTTAAAAGAAGTATCTTATTGTCAATCTTGTGAATCTTGCTCCTCTCTCACTTTTAATAGAATATTTTTAGAGAAATATAATCAATATCATTTCCTCAAATAAATTCCTAGGTCTAAATTATTGTCATCCAATTCCTTCAGTACCGTACTGAGAACATTACAATTTTTGAAATAAAGCAATTCAATTGAAAGTACTGCTTTCTTTTAGTACATGATTGAAGAGTTCCAGTTATTACTCACAAAAAGTGAATATAAAGAGATTGTTAAAAAAATATTATCCACTGTCAAAGGAATGCTGTCATTGTCATAGTACATATGGCGCGATCTAGCGGTGAGCATTGAAACTACTAGCTTCTCCTCTCACCAGCAGTACTAGCAGTACTAGCATTGGACGAGATACTCGTACTATCCTACTCGAGAGTTGATCGTCTTTGATTGGACTTAGGTTAGGGTTCATCTTGTTTTTCTTAGGGTGAAGCCCACATGAGCTCATAGGCTTGTGCGTGGGTAATGAGTTGGATGATGATGAGAATAAATAATAATAATATTCGTGTAACCTGGCTGGCTCAGGTCTGGTGTCAGAGTTTTCAGGTCGCTCCTGATCAATTTCAGGGCCTCTGACATGACTTAACGACTGTTTTTAGGCAGCCGCCAGCCGGGACCGACGATGATGAGAAATGACGACTACTTATTAGGTTGTCCCATGCTCAGCTAACTCAGCTTGTCTCATGCTCGGGTCCGACAGCTTATCCGTCTCCTCCCGAAGACGGGACTAACCAGATACTGTCGTAATGGTATTCATGCCTAAATTTTGTTTTATCTATGGAATATTGTTTTCAGAACGATCAATAGAATGTTTTTATCATCATGCATACACTTAATGACTGGAATAAGTTAGATTAAAAATTAAATTTTCGAACATAATCAATTATCATCTCTCATCATCTCTTATCATCTCATCTTATAACAGGCCAAGTGTTAATGGGAAGGATATACTTATCCTTTCCCAAGAATGGACATTTTTATGTCCAAACCTCGCCTTTTCATTTAGATATTCTAATGCACAACAAGTAAGATTGCAAGCAAGTAGCATATTGTTTGGATAATTGTTCTATGATTTTTGCATTCACATGTATCCTCTCTCATTGAATAGATTATAGAATAACCTGTAAAAATTGTAGTGTAAATTATCGAAATTAGTGTGTAACTTGTAAAAATAATAGAATAATTAGATTTAATAATAACTCTTGTAATCTAGAAACTAAGCATAAATATTTTGTTGCTATCTAAATAAATAAAGAAATCTAATCTAATCATCATCCTTTGCATTACACACCCACTACCCACAGGGTGCATCTTTGGAGTTGGAAAAATTTCAAGGAAGTACACGATATTAACTTGGAATAAAACTCTTATTTAACTTCAAAGTAGAAAGAGTGAGAGAAAGGTTCTGCGTTTCAAATCATTGCCTCCTGGTATTGAAATTGCCTCAAGAAATTAAAATTCAACATAATACTCATCAGTTTTCCATTGTAAATATTCTACACTCAATAGTATTTGTGACTTGTGAGCCTGTGAGACTATTTGTTGTGAGCCTTTATTTTCTCGGCAAACTGCAGTTGCATTGCATCAGAATTCATTTAAATACTGTATTACAAAATTGCTTGTGTACCCATAAATATTCTTCGAAAAGTCATTGTGCACTTAAATTATTATGGAATAAACAAATTACTAAAAATTAGTTCCACGTTTTGTCATAGACTTATCATTCTAGTGTATGGTTTCACATAATTATTATTTTTCACGTGAGTCATTTTATCCCAGACGGTGTAAACAAACGTTCGATACAGAAAACTAAGCTTAACGTTCAGACTTTTAGAAGAGGTGAGAACGTCACAGATCACGCGCAAGGTTCCAGAGTTTCACCTGCGGCTCCGATTTTCGGAAGATTGATGTGGCACCTGCCTTTCTTCTCTCTTTTTTCGAGGATACTGGACTGGGAAAATAGAGCTCGAAGCGCGTATCTGCTCTCAGATGTCAGTGGCGTACAATAATTCACCACTACTCCGCTGTATAGTACACTTTACTGTATAGTTGTGTTCTATTACAATTCAATGCTCAGTACGGACAAAGGTTAGTTGATGGATGGCCTGATCGCCGCCTGTAGACCTACTTGCTTTCCAAAGAAGCTGCGGACATCTGGAGCATGAAGGTTCGCAGGTCACGACTCCACTGGCACGGAATTGAAAGTTTCTTGGTTTTTTAGAAAATCCGAAAATTTATGGATGTATAATTCAGCGTTTAATAAGGGAGGTTATACTCTGATACCAAATTATTTTTTTTCATTGCTAACTTTACGAAATAGGCATAGGTACTTTGAGTACTTTGACAATCAAAAGTCTTTAATTTGAAGGTGGTCGATCTAATTTCAAGTACAAGTAGCCTATGAATATTACTGATTCACAATAGTGCAGTTCCCATTATGGCCATTATGATTCAAACGTCGTTATAGTAGAAGAATGGTGAAACTGGCATCTATTGTGTACGTATTGTAGGGGAAAACTCACTAAAAATTTTGAAAACCTATATTTCTGGGAAAAAATTACTTCTAGATAGGACGAAGAGAATATTTTTTTCTCAACGCAAGCATGACCAGGAAACTTATTGTTACTATCCAGATAAAATTGAACAAGATGATGATAATAATAATAACCTACAATAATATGTGAAGCATTGAATAACATCAGGACATAAAATAAGTGAGTTCATAAAACTTTCTATCGAATGATATTACATAAATCTCTCTTGGGAAACGTCAAGCTTCCATCGTCAAGTGAGAAATCCACTGTTTGGGATGAATCATATTTTTGAAATATTATATTTTTTTAAATATTATAGTGAAAGGGCAGATCAGGGCTCAGGCAATGGATGAAGATCCAGAGAATGTATTTGAAGCAATGGGACCAGATGAAGTATATAAGTACTTGGGATTCTGTCAGGCTAGGAAAATAGAGCAGAAAAAGGTAAAACAGAAAATGAAAGAGAAATACCTGGGCAGAGTGAAGAGGCTCTTGAAGTTGCAACTTAATGGCAACAACATTTTCAAGGCCATCAACACGTATGCAGTGCCAGTGCTGACATACACTTTTGGAGTTCTCCATTGGACAGACACTGATCTGGACGACCTTATGAGATCAACAAGAGTCCTCCTCACCAAATTCAGAGCTTACCACCCAAGATCCAGTTTGGAAAGACTTATACTGCCTAGGAGCAAGGGTGGACGTGGGCTCACTGATTTGAAGAGATCATGTAAGAAGCAGATAGAGAGCATGAAACGGTATTTCTTTGAAAAAGAGAATGATTTATTCAGGGCCGTAAGAGCAGCTGACAAAAGATATACCCCACTTAGCCTATCAGTGCAACGTGCTGAGCCTCTTGAATCAGATAATCAGTATGAGAGTGAAATCTTGCTGCAGTGGAGATCAAAGGAGCTGCATGGAAGGCATGCATTTGCACTGAGACAGCCTGGTGTTGATGAGGAGGCTTCAAACAAGTGGCTCAGGCACAGAGACCTGTTTGTTGAGACTGAAGGCTTCATGGTGGCTATTCAGGACCAAGTTATAGCCACAAAGAACTATCAAAAGCATATAATGAAGCAGCCAGTTATTGATGACACATGCAGGCGTTGTGGATTGGTACCAGAAACAATCCAGCACATAATGTCAGCTTGCTAGACAATGGCAGCAACAGATTATTTGAGGCGCGCCACCATATGCTGCTAAAGCTTTGCACTGAAAGATCTTGCTCGGAAAAGTATGGGCTAGTAAATCAAAGAGGTCTATACTACATATATAAGCCCATCCCAGTGTTGGAGAATGAAGAGTACAAAATTTACTTGGATCAAGCTCAGTGTTGACTGACAGGACGCAAGGTATCACAATAGACCAAGGAGCAATCCTAATGAACAAGACTACTCAAGGAGACTACTCTAATTGATGTTAAAATGCCATGTTGCTACAACTTAAACAATATGCCACTAATATCACAGCAACTAAGTATATTCTCTTGGCTGCTGGAAGAAAGGATGTCTAAAGCAGGAGAAAGTGTCAACTGTTCCTGTCATTATATCCACAGCAGGGATAATGACAAAAAAAAGTATCTACTACCGTCAGCTTAAAACTTGGAGAGTGTAAAATATGCAATTCAGCATGGGGTTGCACTCACAATAGTTTCTATGGTTGTGGCATTTCAAACATAATAGTTTGATAATGCAACAAAGTCTTTGTTTAACAATGCCATTCTTATCTCATAATACATATACCCACTTTAAAAAGTATTAAATGGTATAAAAACAATAATAACAACAATAAACAATAATAATAATAATATAATAATAATAATAATAATAATAATAATAATAGTAGTAATAATAATAATAATAATATTAATAATAATAAATCCTAGGACAATATGTGAAGACAAATTCAAATCAAATTTCATTTCCACAAACGTACAAAACCAAAAAATCAAAATCAGCACGATTAGCATCAGGACATAAAATAAGTTGAGTTCATAAAATCCTTCTATCGAATGATATTTGCATGTCCTTCTACTGGGAAAATCGTCAAGCTTCCATCATTTGCTAGAAATCCACTGTTTGGACAGAATCATAGTTTTTCTCGAAATATTGATGACCAAATATCACACAAATATACTCTATACTCTTAAGATACATCAATATTGATTTAGAGAATCAAAAAGATGAACTTCAAAAACAAACACTTTTAATTGAGAATAATGATAATAGCTGTGATATCATCAGAAGAAAACTTCGCCAGTATTGTTGAGCCAAATAGTGGAAAATGATAATTTAGTATCAATGCAAATTATTGTATTCTATCGAACTGAATAATCTCACGTGCACACAATCACATGATAAGTTCATGATTGTAACACTCCATGCATGACCAATCCTGTCAAGTTTCTAAACAAATTCGCTAGGTAAATTGTATCTAGGGAAAATTTTCAAAACACTTCATTACCTTTTTAAAAAGGAAAAGTATAAACAGTGGGTACCGGTAAGTGTAAGGTTTGATACCCTGATGAATGTTTAATATTTCAAATGTTGATAACATTGGCAGCAGAAAAATGGAGAAAGATGTTATAGATTGCTCCAAACAAAGAAGTAGAGTGAGAGAGAGAATGATTTTGACTAAGAGGGAATGATGAAGGAAAACAGACTGGACCAACCCGTGAACTGAAGGATAGTTATAACAGATGCAATGAAAAAGCGAGAAAAAGCAAAGTCCCGAAATTGAGCGAATTTTAAGGTTATTGACCCCGTGTGGCAGGAAGCTTGATACCGATCATAAAAGAATCCTGCAAGCGTTCGTTCAGAATTTAATTCAGGAATGATTGTATTTCCTGATCGACATGTCATACCAAGCCTCAAGGCCACACAAAATAGATAGTGTCCTGAAACTATCTTTTACGCTCACTTCTCTTATGTCATCCTACAGGTCTCCAGATTTCCCCCTATTGATCAGAATATGCTAATGAACTCTAACTATCCATGTTCAAACCATGAGAAGTTCATTGAGGATCGAATGCGTGAAAAATCTGTTGGGTTAGAGATCATGCAATAATTTGAAGCGGTGGTTCGATCACCTTATCTCGAAGATTCCCAGATAGACCTTTTTTTATGAATTAGAGAAATTTGGCTCAAATTGAAACAACATGACAATTCTCATGCAACGCTTCATGGATGATGGTCTTGATTCATAATTACGTTCATTCAGAAACTGTTTGATTTGTGGCCATTGGAAAGGACAAAGAAAAACATATTTGCAAATTGTTTGGAATAAGATGAAGTTAGAGCTCGTCCAAGCTGAAAAAGACCCTCCGGCAAGACGAGAACATGACTCGAGGCCTAAGTTTAATATTTTCTCCAAGAACGACAAATATGATACCTAAGTTGATAGATCAAACTACTTCCTATGATCGAGACCGATCATTAATTTTAAACCAATATTGATTTAGTTTGGTCTTTTCCGATCTTTGCCAAGACAGGTTCGCTTGGAAGGAGATCACATATTAGAAGAAGATGAGACGTTGTTAGATATTAATAACTTCATTTTTGGTTATATTATCAATCAAATATTGGGATGTGAATAGTATCATAAGTATAGGCTATTCATGAAGACTATTCACTGGAACTAGAAAGTATTCAATCCACTTTATGTCGAATTAGAATGACACTTATTTTTCTGAGATCTCAAGTCACAGTTGATAAAACCAACAGTGATTCTATGTTACATTCACAACCAGACTCATGGGGAGAAAATTTACACAACAGTAGAATTCAATACAATATTCAATTTATTTTAATAATCAATTTAATGAAAGATATTTTTAGTTTTTTTATTCAAACAAGAATTCAAATTCTCTGAATCGTTCAAAATAACGGTGTCAAAGTGTAAACAATAAAACTTGAATTCAAAAATAATATCAGAATGATACTTAAATAAATATTAATATTGAGAAGTTTCAAAATAATGAAACAGCAGATAATATTATGCAGTTCAAGAGGCGCATTTATTGAAAGTTTTCATTAACAAGAGAAAAACTTTACAATTAATACATTACAATCATGACTGTAAAGATAACTTCTCTACTCTCAACCAGGTTGAAAGCAGAGTTTAACTTCATTCAATCAGAATCTTATTTCGATTTGATCCATCAACGATTCAATTACTTTGGGAATTAAAAAACATTGGATCTAATTCATTATCTTAATATCAAAGAAATATAGAAAAATTCATTTATAATATAGTTTAATGAATAATTGAACAGTTCAGATGAACGAACTTTCAATTGTCACCAGAACATGGATAACGACTTACTTTATGGTTCACTGTTTTTAAGGGCTATCTACAATGCATAAATATAATTTAGACTCACAGCAACCAAACATTATGTCATTTCCAACACAGGTAATATATTTGAAATTTGATCAATCCACCCAATCGCATCATTGCAATGACGTGCTATGATCAACAACACCAACTTGAAAAGTTTATGTTTCAACCTGAATTTAGATCAATTTATGGGAAAATTACCAACCTCAGGTAACAAATTTCCGTTACGCACTTTTTTCTGCGCTCGTAATTTGGAATGTCGCACCAAAATTCATAGTTCATTTACTGGTTCTTCAAAACAAGGCAGGATAAAGAATTGCTATGAGCTTTAATTCGAATTATTTCTTTTCAAATTACAAGGAGACAAGACTTTTGGAAGTTTTTAGATACTTAATTTTGAACTAATTTACACGACTCTGCAGTCAAACATTTTTTGAATATAAGTTTAAACAAACTTCTTACCTCACATGTGGAGCGCCGGATGTTAATCCATTTTCAACACTCGCCTTCTTCATTTCGTTGTCATTGATTGGGTTTAGGAAGTATTGGTGTTGGCGTAGTACTATTTAAATTTATTATGACGAATAGTTGGCGGTTTTGTTTGAATTTATTCGTGTGTCATGTCTATGGGATTTGAAGTTTAGATGTCTGGTTTAGGATGTTTTGGGGTCGGTTTTTATGTGTTTATATATTTCATATTGTTCTATGTTGAGTTCTGGTCCTTTTGTTTTCATGCTACTGCAAATTGTTGCTGATGTTTGTGTAGGTATGATTGTTTTCTATAAGGTAATGCATAGGGTTGAATCTGGATTGGTGATGTGTTCTCTGTATCTTTTATTGAAGGATTCACTGGTCTGCCCTACACAATATTTGGGGGCAGTTAGTGCATTTCAATTTGTAGACACATGATTTTTCAAATTTATTTGTTTTTGTTGTTTTTTGTAGAATGTTTTTGTTTTGAAAAGCAATGTTGAATTTAGCTTTTTTTGAATTTTTGTTAAGCATGTTAAAAGGATTTGAGTTGAAGTAAGTTAATGTGATGTATTTGTTCCTCATTTTTGTTATTTTTCCTCTTGTTTTATTTTTCTCTACTTTTATAGAGTCTGTCAATTAGGTTTGGCTACAAATAATTTAGCAAATGATGTAGTAATGCTGCAATATAAATAAAAGACAATGTGAAATTCTTCAGACATATATAAATAAAAATAAAACAGAAACATCCAATTCACAGCAGAGTATGAAACAAACACGCCATAGACTGAACTTTCTGACCTCACACTTTCAAAAGACCCCAAACAACAAACATAGTTCCAATATTTATAGAAAAACCTAACAATGTCACACCTTCATTCACCAAAACATCAAATCACCCAATCCAACACAAACATGTTGCCTTTAAATCAATGCTCCATAGACTGAACACCATCCCCCTTATCAATCACAGACTAATAATACAGAACTCAACACTATAAAATACCTAGCATACTTTTCAACGGATATGTGACAAACCTAATTGACAGACTCCACCAAAAAATGAAAAATAAAACAGGGAAAAATACAAAAAAGTGAAGACAAATACATCACATTAACATTACCAACTCCAGAATCACAGCAGCATGGACAACAAATTCAAAGCGTTAAAACTGGGTACGACTTGCTTTTCAAACAAAAAACATCCTCTACAAAAAAACAACAAAAAACAAATAAATTTGAAAATCCATGTGTTCACAAATTGAAATGCACTAACTGCCCCAAATATTATAGTGGAGACTGGTAGATCCTTCAACAAAGATTATTGAAGAGAACACATCACCAATCCAGATTCAACCTATGCATTACACCTTATGGTTAATCATACTCATACACAAACATCAACAACAATTTTACAACAATACAAATAAAAACAAAAGGACCAGAACCTAACACTCTAGAACAACACAGAAAGATATAAACATATAAAAACCGACCCTCAAAACATCCTAAATAAATGAACATCTAAACTTCAAATCCCATAGACTTTTTGACACAATGATAAATTCAAACAAAACCGCCAAATTATCACTATATCAATTGAATACTGAAAACGTCAAATTGAATAAGCTTCCTAGATCAATCATTAAAATTGAAATGAAGAAGGCTATAAAGAAAATGGATTAACATCCGAAAGCGCTCCACATGTGAGTAGAAGTTTATTTAAACTTATATATCAAAAATGTTTGACTGCAAGTCGTAAATTAGTTCAGAGGAATATTTACTAGCAGTTCGTGATGGAAAACAAAATAGATGAGGTGTTTTTGAATACGCTGTACTAGAATATTTATATAATCGACTTTAAAATATCTAAAAATTAACCTAAATTAACATAGAAGCTCCATCACAAATACATTCAAAATGTTATACAACGTTTGAAAACTCCTAAAAATTCTTGATAATCTGTTTCTAATCTTTCTATTGGATATTAGTATTATTATCTGCAAACAGCAGATATACTACGAATCTTATGTGTATTAATGCTTTACTTTGAAAGACGATGTTACCAATAATTTCCTCGTTTATGATAATTCATGCGCATTATTATCAAGCAAAGTGAAAATAAAGATGAAATGAGAGGAGAGGGACTGAATGAAATGCAAAGAGTGACGTTGATAGAAAAATCCTATGTTGTAACATTGTTGGGAGGTAGGCTTAGAAAAAGACAATCGTGAAATCCATTTGCCAATTATTCATCAGTCAGTGTCTTTTTAAAATGCGTGGGGTTGAACCTTGGACCTAGCGTGTATTGTGGAAATGTTAGGCAAGAAGAGGACAGATTTGCGTGATGGTCTTGAGTCGTTTGTTGTGTAACATATAACTTTCTATGTCTATTCTCACACACTGAAATTTTTTACTAGGCTGATGTAGTCTCACACATTGATGTAAGTGTAGAAAATATAGCTAAATATTCAACATTCTTCTGTGAAGACAATTAGTCAACATCATCTTTAATAATTCATCTATGATTATCATAATTTTAATTTATACTTCAATTTTATCTGAATTTATGAATAATTTAACTTCCAAACCCTTTTCAATACTCAATAGCCCTCACATTTCCTTGAAGTGCGTTAACTAAGAACACAGAAAGAGAGAATGATTTGTTTCTATATCTACTTTAGTTTAGCTATTAAATTAATATTATAAATATTAGTAGCCCTATACCAATATATTTAAGTAGAAGTCTCCCGCAGTAAGTTCTTTTATGTAAGAAGCGCCAGAAATATAATATCCTCATAATTCATATTTTTTAACCTTCCATTATCATTCGTTTACTTGAAGTTATTACTCAATTAATCTATTCCATATTCTTTTGGATGAAACTTGATCGATGTATCTTCAACAAAGAAGTCAAACAACCTCAGCTATAAGCAATATTTCATTGTAGTTCTTCCATTTTGATGGAACGATCACTTAATAGAACCAGGCTCTCTGATTGGCTGGTAATACTCAGCTGCGATTGGAAGCCAAAAGTCAGCTGATACTAGACACGCCCCCTGCCCAACCTGATCCACCTTGTTGTTCCTCCCATACTTTCATTATTGAAAGTAGAAGTGAGTCTAAAAGAAGCTACAAATCTATTATTTGGGTTCATGATTTTAAAATTATTATTTATCAAAATTGAATCATGCACAAGAGATTGATGATAATTCAACTCGATAGTTAAGATTATGTTCTATTTACAGTTTTACAGGAAATTTTGCTCTCCATTAGTACGGATATAGGGAACTGAGAGATGAAATTTAATAATGATAGAGTATGGTCACCACAGTGACAGTGTATCTTTTGTAGCTGTATAATATCAGTTATAAAAATTTATACTACTTATTATTAGTATGTTTAAATATTGTATAAAATATACTGTAAATATACTATAAAATATTCATTTATTAATACCATATCAATAGTGCTCTGTATGATGGAACCTTTCAATGCCCATTTCGCCAACTTACATTTTCCTATTTTTTGAATCTATAAAGAATAGAAAAACTGTAGTTTAGAATCTCAAAATGCAAAACTCCTCTAAACTTCTGTCATATCTAGAAGCTTTCCCCTCACACCAAATATTTCAATCAACTACATTGTTTCCATATCATTCCTCTCTTTCCTCTGATTTCTCTGTCTCATTCTGAATGAACATATTCACCCGTCGCACACCCTCCCAATCTTTTCCCACAATCGCAACGCCTGCTAAACTGTGTCGTAATAGCGTGAGAGAGTTCGCAGCCGTAAAAAACGTTGTCATTCTTTTCAATAATTCTGTTCTGTTTCCACCAGTTACGTGGTCTTTGATGTTTCGTCGGCGACAGGTTGATATTCCCCAAGATACCCAGAATAGTTCAGGTCAGTGGGTAATAAACGCTGCACGCTGCGGTGGAAAAAGATTGACCATCGTCTATTACAGTTCACTGGTTCTCATTCTTCCGTACTATTTTATGGCTACGGCGTGGAGCTTCTAGTTTGAGGTTCGCTTCGCCAGTCATCATGGAAAACTGTTTTCAATGATTGAATAGAATAGAATGACTGTCTGTATTTTATCTGGGGGGGCAAGAGGGCGGCCACCCTCACTACATTGAATCCTTTAAAGAATTCATTGAATCCTTGAAAGGATTCATTGAATCCTTCACAACTACTCAAAAAGTAAATCCTTAAAATATTGAGAGACAAGATAGGATGGGACAAAAATTATTCAAACTGTACCGTACACTGAAATTTAGGAGGCGAACACTTTTTGGTTGTACCTACCTGTTGTTTCTCTAACAAATCATGTTCATTCATAGTTTTAGTGTTAATACCCTATTCGAAATAAATCTTTTGAAGTTTGTGTATTTAAGACGTTCAGAGTTTCCAGTTATGGAAGAACATGTATATTCCACTCGTCGTAATCTCTCTAATAAATTAAAAGAACCTTTCACAAGAAGTAGAGTGGCCTCCTTACATGCATTTGCTAAGGGACCACGACTTTTCAATAAACTGCAATCAGATATATCAGATGCAACCAGTTATAATTTGTTTAAAAATAAACTAAATCGCTTCTATGAAGAGAAAGTTCAATAGTAGTGTGATATTGATTTCGGATTTTTTTTGTCTCTATTCAATTTTAATTTTTTTCATTTTTTTTAATAGAAAATCTATTGTTAATATTAA
This sequence comes from Sogatella furcifera, assembly GCA_017141385.1. Classification (NCBI taxonomy): domain Eukaryota; kingdom Metazoa; phylum Arthropoda; class Insecta; order Hemiptera; family Delphacidae; genus Sogatella; species Sogatella furcifera. Next base: position 9,329,882 of record CM029549.1, read on the forward strand.
ATATTCAGATCTTATCTTGTAAAAGCGCACTTATTATTGTATAAAATGTACTGTTTTGTTTGCTACCTCAAAATTTTTATTGTATTATTATATTAAGTGACTCTTTTAGAGAGCGAGCCATCCCTCATCACAGGTTCAACCTAAAGAGGGATGCACTGTGGTTTTATTTTTTCTGTTACATGTGAGATTCTATTATTATTTTATGTTCAATTATTATACTTATAATCTCTATATATAAAAGCGAAATGGCACTGACTGACTCATTCATTCATTCATTCATCACCAGAACTGAAAATCCACTGAATCGAATGCGTTCAAATTCGGCAGGCATGTTCAGTTGCAGGCAGGCATGTTTAGAGGCGCGCTAAGAACGGATTTCAAAAACTTTTCAAGGATACGCCAAATATTTTAGTTTTTCTATAGTTTTTCAACGTTTTCTTCATTTTTTCGAGAACCAATCGGTAGAAAATGTTGATATTTGGTGGGCAGGTTCAGATAAGGTCTAGAAATGTTGTGTTAAAATATTTTCGCAATCCGTTCAAGATTACGCCAGTAATCAGGTTTTCAAAATTGTAGATGTGTTGCGGGTTGCATATCTTCCGCCTTGATACGACCAATCCTAACTGTAAATTCAATGGTTCAGCGAGATTTTAGATGAACTAATTTGGAAGATCGAGTTTGAATCATTGAATCAAGTTTCAAACTATATATACTTCCGATATACTTCCCAAGGTTACGCTTAATATTAGCGTTTTACCATTTTTTGGAATTTTCTTAGATTTTTCTAGAACAAATTGGCAGAAAATGTTGAAATTAGGTGAACAGGTCCAGATTAGGTGTAGAAATGCTGAAATAAATTTCGAATCCTTTCTGAACGGAATTTGCAGGCGAGCGAAGTGAGCCTGTTTGTCTCAGCTGTCACTGACAGAGGTTTTGCAGGCGAGCGAAGCGAGCCTGTTTGACTCACTTACACTGCCTCTACTGTCGGGGGTCCAGGGGGCGGAGCGCCCTGGCTAGGCGGAGAAGGTGAGCGAAGCGAGCCTGCCGGCTAGTGTATGTATACAGATTTAATGTATGTAAAAATGCAGTGAAATAAACGAATTATTATCATTATTATTATTATTAATATTATTATTATTATTATTATTATTATTATTATTATTATTATTATTATTATTATTATTATTAATATTATTAATATTATTATTCTGTATTTATTCATCATAGTTTTTCAGGCTTGAATCCCACAATTACAAACTGTTAATGTAAATGTATCTAAAGTAGCTGTAATTTATTCAAGTATGTAAAAATACTTATTAGATGTACCCGGTCAACTCCTTCCATAAGTACAAAATACTAACTATATATATAGTAAGTATAGTATATACTAAGTATCTTCATAATAGTAATGTGTAAGCTGCGAAGATAAATATTTACACTGATTTCCTTTATGGTTTATTTGGATTGAAAAACTCTTCGGTATATAGTTTAAATTCGCTAATTTATGTTTCAAATGTACAAGGAACTATTTCCTGATTGACATTTTAAGGCTGATAGTTTCTTTAATCTGGTTAGTGGAATGTATAATTATTGAATGTTTAATCCAATTTGATCAAGAAAATAAGTTCTATAAATGTATTTATCAAACAAAGTCATGTTTTACATCATTGCAGTTTTTTCAAATATCTTCCACTAGAACTGATGAGCAGGCTACGGATCTAGGCTATTGGTAGGCTATTGGTAGGCTATGATTGATAATTATTAAATTATAGATGATCATCTCTCCTTTCACTAAATAGCTCAAGATAGGATACAAAGTTTTTCCTTTTTCAAAATAACTGGCTTCTAGTAATGACTTCCTCTTTCCGATGTGAAATGCATCTGACATTCAGAACGTTGGAAAGATTTCTATTCAAGAAAATTGGTCTCATGGGTTTGAAAAGATACGCCTGGCTTAATTAAAGTTTTTTTTCTCGTACAAGAAAGTTACATAAATATGGAGTGATTGGATTATAAAATATGCAGTTCATCTTCAAGAAGACTAAGAAACGAAGTTATAAATAAAAATGTATTGGAATAAAATGTCTCTTCAGAAGTGAAATTGAAATTATTACAAAATCTGTAATACAAATAATGTAATAATTGTAATTAGTCACGCAATTAATCTCATCAGAAGTACAATTCACATCTTCTAGAACAAGCATCTCCACATTATAAGTTTGAATTCTAATTATACTCAACTTTACTGCATTCAAATTGGAACACTCATTGAGGTCTATAATCCTTGCTTTTGATCAGGGCCCTTGCGTGGTTTTTTGGCGCCCTGTGCGAGATTTTGGTTAAATTTAAATTATTGATCAATTTATCTTATTAGTTTGCTTGAAAGCACATAAGGAAGGAAATGATAAATTTTCCACAGAAAAATATTGGGAATCATCATAAATATTTCATTTCACTGGAAATAAAGATGTTTTAACAAAAAATCCGAATCTCAATAACAAGCTAGAAAAAAGTTTGAAAAACTACAACAATTCGGTAAAAATATTAGTATTATAGGATTATTATGTAGATGGATTTTATAGGATTGGTCATATGTAAGATGGTTGTCAGCCAATCATAGAATTTAATTCAAGAGGGGCGTTTCTTGGTTTGCTTCATACATTGATCGTGGTTTTTCAATCAATAAATTATGCATTATGATGAATGAATTTATACAGAGGAAATAATTTCTTGTGGATTTAAATTGGTAGAATAAGATTTTTATCAAACAGTGGAGAATTATTCTAATAACCCAATTGAAACTTTCAAAATTCCCGCTTTGCATCAGCCGCCGTGGCGCCCTGTGCGGACGCACTCTCCGCACACCCCACGCGAGGGCCCTGCTTTTGGTACAAAATGAAACATTTCCAAAACAAATTATTTACACTGCCACTGATTTTGATTCGATTCAGTACTTGAGAAATCATTAGAATTTCTTATTTAATCACCAATCAAAGAGAATGGCATTCATCATGAGGAAAACAGTTTAAAACATAGGCCTACCGTATTCCTAATTGACAAGACGACAATTACACACGTTCATAGCGGAGTGAAATAAAACCTATTCCAATTCGACAAAAAGACACAATCACACGACCAGTGGAGTGATTACATAAAATCTAAATAGCGTGAGATAATACAAGGTGAATCAAGTTGCAGGGGATTGAATAATGTAATCCAGGTTTCCATTTCCCTGAAGAATATTAATATCTACGTTTGCGACATGATAAGGTCACTGTGATCGAGGCATTGTGGTAGGCAGAAAATAATCTGTAACTAGCAATAATAATGCAAGGTTCTCACGATCACTCAAAGTATACGGTAAATAGGATTTCAACAAATTCTACATGCAATTATTAGGATAATAATAACGTAATGGGTTTTCTGTCAAGGGCGTACTGTTTCATTGTATCATATAGTCTGCTTGGACAAAGGAGACCCTGTGGCAAGATGAGAAAATGACTACAGCTCAGTTAATATTGGTTCAAAAACTATAAATTTGGACTCAATCGTAGGGAACATTCTGATCTACAATTTGAGACCAAATCAATATTTTTTGAACCAATATTGACCGAGCTGGTGTCATTTTCTCATCTTGCCAGAGGGTCTTCTCTGCTTGGACAGACTACACATACTCTTTTGTCTCTCGTCTTTGTTAACTGTTAATTAATTTTTTTAGTAACGCAAGTATAGTGCGTGCAATACTAGTTGGCCCATTATTATTTTTGGCTGAAGTTATTAGTGAGGATAGCAGTATCCAATAGATGTATTGAAACCCCCTGGGATAGTTAATTTCAAAATTGACCGAACCGACACTGAGATTGAGGGCAAAGTACGAAGATCGTGCTGTTGGTGACCTTGTCCTTAATTCACTACAATGCTTGTTGTTCTTTGCAACACAACGGCTGGCTTATTTACAATAATAAACAACTAACTTGACAGCCTGAAATTTCAAACTGTTCTGGAAATAGCTCGCATTGACGAGTGTAATGATCTAGTTTTCTAGTCCTTCACCAATTTCTACTAGTTACTGAAGTCATCCATCACCTAAATTTTGAACTTTGAATAATGGATTATCAGGGAATTTCCATCAACTACATTTTCTCTTACCTTTTTACTGCTTTTCTTACTGGAACTCATCCCCTTTCCCTGAATAGTTTTTCTGCCTCGATTTTTCATTTCCTCTATTCTATAAAGTATTCTTCTTCTTTTCATTTCTTTGATCTTCAGTATTCATGTTTGAGATTCTCAGATTTACGGAGTTATTACTTGCATTTTTTGAAAGAAATCCTATCTGCAGGTTAATATATTTTCTTTTATTTAGAAGGTATGGAATCTATTCTATTCTGTATTCTTTCTTTAGATAATTAACTGAACTGTTTGAAAGCTCTACCTCTTTTCTAATCAATAATGTTCGTTGATAATGTATTATTCTGTTATTGTGTTTTATTAATTTTTGTTTTATATTATTAATTGTGTCTTCATGTGTGTTTAAATTGAATTGAAATTGAAAATTGAAATAGATCATTGAATATTCAGTTTAAGTACATAATTCACACTCAAATGAAGGCTTAAAGAATACATTATATAGAATATTCACTTTTGATAATGGAAAAATATTGAAATACAATGATATAGGATGATAATAATTACTTGTCAATAGGCTACAATAAATGATTTTGTTGAATATTTTTCAAGGATTTCTTCGGTGAACATTTCTGTTTTGTTATCCACAACTCAATTTAAACATCAACTTTACTCTAATTAAATTTTTTTGAAACATGGAGAATAACATGGAAACATCTACTATATTTGATGACTGTCAGTCCTTGAGGCAGAACAAGGATTGAATGATACTAAAAACGATTAACACTACTGCTTTTTTCGATGAAGGTTATAACAACTGAAAATTGAGAAATAATACCACCAGTACAATAATTTTACATTGAATTTTTTGTACAGCACTATTGTAGGCCTACTATTGTATTTTAAGAATGTATAAATCTTGTTTGTAGGCTTATTTGAAAATTCAATTGTAAGTTATCTTGGTTTTGTCTTTTGCATCTATTTTTGTTGGTGGAGACAAATTAAAATTAATATTTTTGATGAACTGCTCTATTTAGAAAATTCATGTCTTTGGAGACCTTTTCTTGCTTGTATGTTAAATTAAACATTCTTCTTATTCATAAATTATACAAGAATGATAAATGGAAGATATCAAATGAAGTTTATGGACTAGACTAGAAAACTTGGGAATTTTTTACTTATTAGAAAAGTAAGAAGATAGTAAGATCATTAAAGTATCCTAAAAGATTGGACATACATGAAATGGCAGAGATTTGGAACACAGGTGACATGACAACCAATCAAAATCACCGAAGTTATATAAGTGAGACTTGGCGCTTCAAGCCAGCCTGTCAAGTACTCGTATTTTATAGGATTACTGTCACTTGCGTTTCAAAGATTCAGATTCAGCAAATTTAATGTGAACTCGAGGAAAGATTATCTAGTGATGAAAGCTTCTTCCTGATCTTTCAAAGTGATTTTGGGGTGGATTCAGTTCAATCCGATGAAAGAGTTTAGGCTACTTTTTTTAACTTACAATATTTAGTGGGTAGATGAGATTAATGAGATAATGAAAAGAGTAAAAAAAAACTGCTTGTTGAAAAGTATGGCGACTGAACTTTCTGTCTGTTCTAGAATGAACAGAAAAACATTATTATTCAATGATGAATGGACAAATGTTTCATAGGTACTAAAAAAAGGAAGATCATAATATTGAAAAATCAATAAATATTGTGCAATTCCCTTAACTGAATCTTCTTCAATCATACACTCTAGTTTGTAGAATCTTGCAAAATTCCTTTTATTCTTTGCGAAGGTAATCAATGATTTCATTTTAGAGTTTGTAGACCATTCGTTATTATTTTTTAATAAACTTGAAAAGTCGAGCTTTGTGAATCGAAACGAGTAATAAAATCAATCATAACTCACCAAAGGGCATGGCTGATCGATGCTGAGGAATGATGCAAAAGTGTTTTCCTTTCTTACGAAATTTAAAAATTATTTGAAGGTACGATCTTGTTTTGATCCAGCACCTCCAGCGCTTAAAGAATCAGCCAACATTAATGTCATCTGATAAGAATGAATTATTACAATCCTGGGAAAAATATTCACTCATTTTGAACTGAACTTCATGAAGATTGATGGTGTTTTCGCTTCATAAAAATGTTTCTTGATTGTTATTAGGTATTATTTTCAAGTTGCAAAAATGATTTGTGAGAGAAAAAGAGTCCTGATTCAGAGCAAATAATTATAATTTATTGATGCTGTCAATTTAACATATACATCATACAAATTGCGATCATTCAAATTTTTCTACGAAGCTGAAATAGTGGACTAGTTAGATTAGACTAGACTAGATGGGAAAATTATAAACTCCATAGAGAGAAAATATAAAAAAATTTCAATCACTTTCCATTTTCATAATCTCTCCAAGTTCTAATAGGACGGTTGTTGAAAAATAATTATTTAACACATTTAAGAGAAAATTCGAAACCAACTGATAATTTCATCACCATTTTTTTCATCATATGGAGGTAATTGAGTTCTGTAACAGCATTGATATATTGTTATACAAGTACTAGTATACAAGTAGTAAGAGCTACTAATATGGTATAACATAGTATAACATTTTCCAATTCACCTCACGCACCACACAGAACCAAACTAGTTTTTTCTCCAATTATTTTTATCCTATATAATGGAATAAGAGAGCTGTTGATAATCTTTTATGAATGGATAGACACCTCTTCCACGCACAATTACGTAAAAACAGGTTCCCTGACGATAAAGATGGTTATCTAAGAGAGAAAGAGTGAATGGGAGAGGTGTCTGAGGAGAAAGAGAGAGATAAAGTTGCAGAGGAACTTGACTATCTGAGGGGAAAAGAGAATGAGAGAAATGTTTGAAGAGAAAGAGAAAAATTGAAATGAAGAGAAACTAGATTTTCAGATGCACTGCTGAAATTAAGCTTAGCAAGTGATTGGGGCTTAAAATTCACTTTGATAGTTATCCAGTCATCTCATTAGATTATCTGGTAATCTACAACGCGGAATAAACCATTGATGAACATAATTATAAAATCTTACTATGAGAGCTTGTATGACCAATTGACCTAAATGAAGAAATCAGGTCTTGTTACATCTCAAAATGGTGGGTGAACGTTGCCTTCGTTTCATGAAAAATATAAGATTGCAGGTCATAAAATTGATTATAAAATCAGAATGAATTCTATGATCATACGAAACATGAACAGACCTAGAAAGATGTTTCTTAATATTAGGTTCATTGACGATTCATTATAGATCCATTTTCTTAATACTTCAAAATACTTAATGAAGACCTGTTTATTATTGACAATAAATCAATAATTATTGCTTGTAACTATTAACATTGGCTGGAATAGATAATATAGGTTATTATAAGTAAAAGTAATATCTACTCCAAAACAACTTTTTGTTATCATAGAAATTCGGAGGAATTATGCAATACAAAGAGATTCAGACACTGGAACTGGAAATTTTTAGTAGTAGGCTTGGTTGTGATTTTTCAAGAGATTTTACAGGAAATGCTACAATGAACAAAATATCGAGGAAAAACATTGAATGAAAATACAATGTATAATCAATTGAATTGCCTCAGCAATAATTATAAGTTTTAAATTTTCTATTCAGTGCAAAGCTTATCGATACTTTTTGCGTTTGTAATGCTAGATCAAAACTTATTAATCAACTGGGGTCTCCTTTGAAACTGTGAATTTTTTTATCTCAAGCAAAAAAGCGATTATTCACCAGATTCAGCTTTGAAATGTAGTTCAACTGTCGAAGAAAAAGAGCGGTAATGAATGACAAGCTATTTTCCTCCAGTACCTCTTCAATGTTGTACAAGATCTTAGAACAAAACAGACAAAAAGCTATCCTCTATCCGTTGTAACTGTACCTTTAAAAGCAGTTTTAAACTGCTATGTATCTCCAGCTGAGCTCAGCTCAGCTCACAGCTACGAGGTCACAGCTGACTTGAAATTGGGTAACGCTAAATGCGTTCCTTTTCAAAGGAGTGCCTAGCCACCAAAATCTGGGTCCTGGCTGGCCCAAGTTTCGAAATTGGTTTTGAATTTATCTCAGCATTGACCCCTGTGTCAACAGCTCTTGATCAATACAAAATTTTATTTTGATTAATAACGTGATGGTGTATTCTCATTTGAAATGGAAATGAATACATTACTATATCAAGTAGACTACCTTTGAGAAAAGGGTGTTATCAGTGATGGAATAGAAATAATAAGGACCACAATATCATCTTCACAACTACTTAAAAAGTAATAAGGATCGATTTGTTTATTCTAATTGGAGTAGCAGCTTAAATATTTTAACGTAAAACTAATGAAAGAAGTATGCTCTCTTGGCATACACATTTATACACAATATTATGACAGCATTGGGAACTTATAATTTCTTGGGACATGTCGATGTATTTACAGTTATCTTCATCAATAATATTTCTGGTTCATCAGAGTAGACTACTTTATATAGTTATATTTTTTGACATGAGAATAGTGTGAATTTGTAGTACTATTCCAGAAATTTTATTTTATCACTTGATACTTGTGATTCTATTTATTAAGCGTATGCTATCAGTAGTTGGTTGACCCCCACAAATGAAAATATGGAGAACCATGTGGGTTATAGTTCTTTTATAAAAGTAATTTCGAAACAAATTTTTCTTACCTCAAAACATCATCAACTAGTAATTCACAATCAAAGAGAATAATTATTCTTATTTCATAGAATGAGTTGGAGGATTACTATCTTCAACTCATATTTACTACTTAGCTCACTTCCATATAATCATAATTGAATTTACAGTTATCATTGGTCGTATCAAGGCGGAAGATATGCAACCCGCAACACTTCTACAATTTTGAGAACATGATAACTGGCGTAATCTTGAACGGATTTCAAAAATATTTTAATACAACATTTCTAGACCTTATCTGAACCTGCCCACCAAATATCAACATTTTCTACCGATTGGTTCTCGAAAAAATGAAGAAAACACCGAAGAACTCTAGAAAAAACTTAAATATTTGGCGTATCCTTGAAAAGTTTTTAAAATCCGTTCTTAGCGCGCGTCTAAACGTCCAACTGAACATGACTGCCAAATTTGAACGCATTCGGTTCAGTGGACTTTTAGTTCTGGTGATGAATGAATGAATGTGCTATTTCGCTTTGATATATAAAGATATAGGCCTACTCATTCAATAAGGCTAGGTGATTCATCATGTTCATCATATAACTTTAATCAAAGATAAGAAACCAATAATGAAAATTAAGACTTACAGACAGTTTTTTACTGAAATTGCTAGTACAGTACCGTTAGTTGATTTCTGAAGGCTACTGCCAAAAGAATCCTGTTAGAAGAAACGTCCCCGACCCACTCCAATGTCGAAATTGATATTGTAATTGACTGTATGTAGGATAATTGTAATTCTTTAATAGTTATTTTTTTCTTTCCGATCGAGGCGACGCCTTTATATTGTGAAATTCTATACGGATTCTCGGAGCCTTGACGTTGCAGACCTTGAACAATGAAATCCAATCATGCATCAGTAATTACTGCACTCTCGGCCTCAAAAATAGACTTGTAAAATATGCTCGTTTGAAAAAGTGAAACGATCGGTTCACTACTAACGAGGATTTTCAATTAGAAGTGATGAAGTATCGAACTATTCTCATGCAGCTTCGTAATGACTCAATTACAATAGAGAATAGAGGAATTGCATGATCAGAATAGTGGTTTAGCTAGTATTTATTCATTTGTATAAATGAACAAAATATCACTAAATGGAATGGTACTGTGGAATAAAATTGTGGGCTTTTTGTTGAAATTCATATTTCAATAATTACTTTATTCATTTGGAAGAAAGAATACAATATGCTCATACGATAAAAACACAGACAATCAAGTCAAAACGTCTTCTTTCCCAATTTTGAAAATCATTAAGAATGCAAATAAATAATACTTTGTTCAAAAGTGGACGATAAGAATTCAATTATGCAACCATGGCTAACTGATACGTCTATTTCGTCTTCTCTTGAAATCCGTTTGTAAGAATAGATCATGTATTCAATAAATTAATGGAATGGAAAGCTTCATTCAAAATCTATTAAATTCAACAAGTCTCACTGAATATTTAACAGTGTTTTTCTTAATATAGTGGAAAAGATTCGAAGCGAAATGGTTTAGAATTTTTCTTACAACACCATTCTTCTCTTTGATTCCACTATTTTGCTAGAAAAGCGAATGATAATAAGAAATGATTCTTTGCAGCAGAGTTTATGACGAATGGTAAGTTTGAAAGCTCTTTACTTCATGTCAGTAGCAATTCAACAAAGAAAAAAGGTTGGAAGAAAATTTCGTAAATTTATGTTCATTATGTGTGTCACCTGAACAAGGGCACTCTATAGTATTGAGGAATACCTGCTCTCTTAATATAATAATAAGGTCAACTTCTATTAGTTAATCATATTTTATTAGTTATACTTATAGTTAGTTTAGTATGTATAGTTGTTAGTTTAGTTCTGTATAATATTTTAGTGATAAGACCATGTGAATAAAAGTGACACTATTCATTGTATGTATTGTACAATTTTATGAATAAAGGAATATGAAATAAAATGAAATGAAAAGGGCTGTGGCATTTTTTAAATCTCAAAAGTTTTTTTTACATATCACATCTCATTCCAGTATCTCCATCTTTCCTATCATCAAGCCTAATCTTATATTGACATTTGTCCAGAGAGTAAAAAATAATTAGTTCTTTTATTCTCTCTGCATCAGCCTCAGCTTAAAACAAACAAAACTGTTGTACGAAAATAAAATATAAGAATAGAGGTATTTGCTTCGAATCACGGAAATCAAATACTTTGTTATCCAGGAAGGAGGCTACAGTTGCAAGAAACAAAGAATAAGTGCTGGAGGCCAGGAAAGCATGCACGGAGCAGTAACAATCTGAAGACAACGAACAATATGTATACAATTTGTCCCAAGACATAGAACTTGTATACAAAGATATATTACTATGACTGTAGGCGACACCTTTACTTCACTTCGGACACTGGACACATTTTTAGCTCAAGGCGAAATGCGTCCGAGAAGACGCTCGTCAAACCATCACCCTGTGTTCAATTTGTCTCCTGCGGCATTCAGCACGACAAATTGCCTGTTGCAAGACAAATTGTTATCGCATTGTTTTGTCTGACGTATCTAAACATGCACACAGTGACTGTTTCGTGACTGCACTGATCACACGCTTCGTGATTTGTCCTCTGTTCACTGTGAATCTCATTCTTCTCCATAAAATCCTAGACACTAGTTTTCTCCTATCCTAGATCTCAGTTTCACCTCTCCTAGATCCTAGTTTCTCTCCACCCTAGTCATATCCTCTATGCTCTGTCAGTTGTGTTAACAAAGAAGTTAGGGGGAATAATTGTATTTTTGAAGCAGAACAAAGGATTGAAGCCCGTGTCCTATCAAAATATTATACTTCATCACAAATTTTATTCAAGAGTAGCTGGCAATGTGGCAATAATATTTTCTTGAAATGTGCCCACGCAAGAGTTATGCTGCATAAACCCTGTATAAAACTTTGTCCAATAATACCGAACTATTCAAACAATTATTATTGAAAGCTTTTAGAGTATTTTTTCGAAAGTGATGGATAGATAAATCGAGGTAACCAGAGAGTAATCTTAAAGCGTTTTGACGTTCTGATTAATTAATAAAGTGTTAACGTAATGGAGAAGCACCTACTGATGGATTTCGAGCTGTGATATGCACTGGCGGCCCGTGCCCACGAAACAGGTGAAGTGCCCGTATCTTTCACTGCACAGCAGTGCAGATATTTCCCGAGATATTTGAGGTTTAAGACTCTCAAAACAGAAGGAACCAAAGGCTACATGTTTTCTCATCATATCAAAAAATATATAGTATTTCAAAAATGTTGTACATAAATATTCGATCAAAGTCTATATGAAAACATAAATATCCTATATTTTGAGCTGTAGGTTGTGATTTGATAGAGCGACTGGTATTATGTGATAGTATGATTTCAACAATTAACTGAACACATTTCATCTCTATACAACAAAACTCTGATCTAAACCCTATTCACGATGACTTGAGACGAAATAAACAAACTTTTTGCATGTTGTGCGTGTATTTCAGACAAGACGTAGCATAAACTCGTCTTAGAATTGGCATTGTGTATGTGTGCGTAACTTATATGTCCGCTATTTCTTTGTCGGTACTGTGTCGTATCGTTGCTATGGTTTGTTATCGCAACAGGAGCCGCCCTGTTTGTTTACCTTGTGGGTTTGTTTATTTCGTATCAAGTCATCGTGAATGAGGTATAAGAAAATGTTCTAGTAGAACTCATTGTATGTGTTATTCCAAACTTTTCTAAAAATCTCAAGGAAAACGATAAACACCAAGAAACACACATAAGTTCTTGGACAGACTCATAACTGGTAAGCGTGGGAAAGGGTGAATGACACCCCGATCATTTCTAGCACCAATAAAGGCTAGTGCCCATCCTCACAATTTATTTCTCCTGCTAATGATTTGCCAAATCGGTCGTTCTCATCAGCAGATGCGAATTAACGTGTGCTGAGTCTCCACTTTTGTCTTGTTTTTCGCACGTGTGCACACCGGCGCGTGCGTGGGTTAACTGTTCTGATCATGTTTCAGGTAGAATCATAGACTATTTATATATATCTACTATATTCGTCTACTATATCCACGGTATAATTCCGTGAAACAGTCACGAGCTCTGCGGTCTGAAAAGTGATAAATAATCTTAACTCATTTCACTCAGCCCGAAGAAGAAACGTACGGTACGCAGCAAACCACGCGCGCCCATTGGCTATTGTAATCTAGATTACAACTTTCTACTGCCAACAAAGAGTGTATTCAGTTGGTTTTCAATGAAAGAAAATTGAGAATAAAGAGGGCGTCGGTCAACTGTATGGAAAATAATAGAGGAGGAAGTGGTATGAGTCATAGGATATGGAAAGTTTTCCGGCTCAATATAACTTAATAAAAAAGGCAACAATAAAGGAAACAGGAGAAGTTTTGTAATAAGAAGGAAATTGGAAATCTGTGAGTAAAAATTGGAGAAATAGTTCAGATACACAGTGCACGCGGAAATTGAGTACAGTTATCTTATTGAATCAATTAATAAATAAGGTCATATCAATCAAGAATTTTATCTTATTTGTAACCTCCAGCTACCACATGATTCATTGATAGTACATAATTATATATTTTGTGGTCGCTGGTATTCCAGAATACCCTAATAGGAATAATGAAAAGAAAATCATTAATTTTCTGACTGTATTAAATGAAATTGTATTGAATAATTGCCGTCGATTATTCAACAACTCATAATGCTTAAAAAGTTTAAAAAGGTGATAAATGAAGCTGATGTTATTCGCACGAATCCGAATGTGAAAATTACTGACACTTAAAATATGAGGGTGGAGGTCTGTGCTACTTGGTAAATGTATTTCAAGGAATAATTATCATTAATAATTTAATTTGTTACATGCTGTTCTGTAAGTAGATTAATTAGTTATTTTTCTTTATGGAATGGGATAGTAATACCTGCAAAGTTAGGATATTCTTGTCAATATTATCAACTCACCAATTATCCAACATTCAGTTCCGACATGGTTTCTGGCAGATAATTACCTGAAAGAAAAAGAAAACTGTCTTTGAGTCTGGTATTGAAACAATTATATCATATATTGGAATAATCGACTTACAACGTTACAACGAATATTCAATCTTCTAATAATAATGAAAAAGGCAATCAAAGGATATCAGTTCTACTTCGAATTATTAAAAATATATATTCATTTCGTAATTCACGGAGCAAAACTTGTATAGTACCTATTCAAGGAGGATGACTGGGTTGGGTTCAAAACAAAAAACAAACAATGAATCTTCTAATAACGGGGAAATAAACTCATCATGTATTTCCTGAAGTCGTGAGATCATAGTTTGTGAAAAGGTTAAGTTCATCCTGAACAATTATCATAGTCTCTTCTCTCCAAGGAATGTCAATTTGCAAATACCAAGCTCATTAAAACTATCAGTGATGATGATTCTTGAAGATTTCATGAGAACATTGTTGACTTAACCACATGATTATCATCAACAAATTTTTTGGCAATCTTACAATTTTGAACAGAATTGATTTGTTTACAGTTTGATGATATGGTAAGATTTCCAATCACTCAAGCGTTCAGTTTTTCATTCGAATGAAAACGATAATAGGATTGGAAAATTTGGTTGATTTGTATAAACAAACAGGAAAAAGCAAAGTTATTTTGAGAAGATCGCCCACCGCCGCTTGCTGGCAAAACACTGAGCTCATTATTGCCGATTAGTTTACTGCTCATTCCCTCTAATTTTACCTCTTTCTCTTTGATGACTAGAAAGAAAGCAGCCGTGATAAAAACATTAGGAGAAATGCGGAACGCACGAGAGAGTATAAAGTCTACACACACAAGCAAACACATTAAAAAAAAATCTGAAATCTGCTCATGAAAAAAGCATCTGCGCCTTGGAAGTTTCTATTATTGAATCGGGAATACGTCATTGGAGCACTGTAAACTGCTCTTTGAATTCACTGAACTGCTGCGAATTATTTGGAACTCAAGATTTGATTATTCTTAAAAGATCGTTCATAGAAATTTTATTCTGAAACTTTTAAACTATGAAATATTATTGAAATTATGAGGTATTAACTGGTACACCTAAGTGAAATTAAATAATAAATAAATAAATATATTTATTGACATAAAACGCCAGAAATGCAGAGTGACTGCCAAGGCAGATGTCTCGTCAAATTTTACAATCATTATAAAACATTCAATCAGTCAATAATTGTAATTAAAATTAAAGGCGGTTAAAATACAATAAAGTTTAAATACATTAGACGATTATTAATATAAGTTCCTTCGAGTTACATTCATGTAGGTCAGCAAAAATCACTCAAGGGGTCCTCAAAAAACTCTTCTAAATTGTGATAGGATCTCAGCAAAAAGTGAGTCTTCAGTTTCTGTTCAAATCTGTTGAAGTTTAAATTTTTCACAGTTACTGGTAGTTTATTATAAAGTTTCAAACCTGCATAGCTACATTACACTTTATTCCCGATCTCTTCATTTCAGATTTCACTATAATTTTCCTCCATAACAATTATTCAAAGTGTTGAGTGCTCCCACCCAAATCAAGATCCGAGAAATACGTTTTTTTGACGTACTTGAATCATACATAATTTGCCTGCTATTTATTATATGAGTGCGTGGTCGTGACGCGCCAAAATATTTCAATGTGAAGTTTATTTATTTGGGGCAGGCAAGGACTTCATGGCCTTGATTGAACGATAGGCGAGTCCAAAACACTCACATGGTGTGGGAAGAACAACCTATCAGGTAGAGAAACTGACCCGCCAAAACTGCTATTTATAAAAAAGAGCTCTTGAGATTTTCCAGATATTTGTTCCTCGAAGATGTGGGAGCTGGTGGAATTGAGACCTTGATTAAAATCTGTTGGCAACTACCGCACTTGATTTTAGCATAATTACATTTCATAAGAACGTTTTTTTACATTATATCATTATTATTACCGCTCAATAATAGTAGTAATAAATTTAGGTGGAACTGAAATTTAAAGTGGGTTCTGTATGTCCCAATTATTGGGAGTTCAAATGTATACGAGTACTGTATTATCATAGCTTTATTAGAGGGGGCTATGTTATTATTATTATTATCGTATGCCATGTTTGGTGGGGAGTCCTAAAAGGATGTTTCACCGGCAAAATAACCTCAATAATTATCCCCGATGGGAAATTGAGGTATTTCTTGAAATGATCCACGAAAATTTGAATGTTTAAAAGTTTTTCCAATATGAAAGAGTTCAAAAAACACAAAAATATCACCAAAATCACTTCTGAAAAATTTATGTTCATACTCTAAAAGACCGAGAAAATGATGTTTACGGTATGAAAATAGTTTCCTAGGTGAAGCGTATGAGAATATGTCATCCGAATACCGTAAACGCCTTTCAGAGTGAGTCGCGTGATTTCACGAAATTTTCTACAAAACAATTAAATTTTATCATCTTTTAGTTTTCGATTTTCAACTGGGATCACTGCTCTTCATATCTATTCGTCTATCGATTGAACAATCAGCATTAGTGTATGAAGATTTCGAATAACAATACATCCACCAAGAACCTGAAAGCCTTCAAACAATGATTAGAAATATAAAGAGTTTGAATAACAGTACATCTCTTGAAAACTTGTAGACCTAGGTATGGACTACACTATTGCTTAAACTCCAAAATTTAAAAATACCATTACCAAACATAATGAAAAACAAATCTTTTATTAACGATGGGGTGTGGGCTTCGCATCATTCACTTTTTGTGCAGCTCTTGAAAGCTGCTGTGATTATGTGGGCCGTTTTGTCAAGAATTGCTCTCAAAAGAGAATAAAACACAACAAAGTGGGTGGCACTTGGTACTTGATAGTTGCGGCAGCTGGCAAGTGAAGCGTAAACAGTGGACAATGACCTGCAACTCTTCCAATGCTCTTCTAAAATTGAGAAGACTTTGCTTCCAGCGCTTCTTGAGTTCAGCTAACTTTGCTTCTGTTAGTGGAAGTAGTAGATGAATCTTTGAAGTTGTATTGAATGAATCTAGATGACTAATCTGGATGAATCCTACAGATGAATCCTCGGAGAGTGCTGCGGAGTACAAATAAACTGTAGGCTACTACCAAAAATGTTGTGTCCAGATGAAAATAAAAGTCGTTAAATTCTGATCCAAGAATATTGAACAAATAATTTACGACTTTAATAATCCAATAGGGTTTAGCAACACATCACGAATATTGTTATACCAGGTCTGCTGTTTGAGGAGAATATTATGATGGAGGAAAAGTGAAGTACAGAACTGTACTAATCTACTGTTGTTAAAAAATGTTTTATAAGGTTTGGTAGGCCTAAAAGAAAAAATCTATAACTCTGTGTGAGCTGACCATGCTCAGAAAACTTTTAATTTTCCCGAGCAGCAAATTATAAAGCTTAGAAACATTGTCTGATAGTACTTGTGGGGAGATGGACAAGTATTATTTTATATAAATAGGCTCCATTTCAAGTTCACAGGGAAATTGGGCCTACTTATGAATTATTACCTACTCTACTGGTACTGCATTCCCTATTGGTGTTATACACCAATATATGTATTATGCACAAGTAAATACTTTCCAAGGAATTAGGTAGACTAAAGGATAGCAAAGGATCATTGAATATTTGGAGAACTTTCAAAAGAGAGAAAATTTTGTTTACAATAACCAATTAGGCCTACTGCAGGAATCAAAATTGATCAATCTGTCTTATTTGACCCAACGGTTTTCTGTCTGTGTAAAATCACGCTTCAGAAAACTGGACGAAAATAACTCTAGCAGTCTTGGGCGTCATTTTTCACTCTCTCCTTCTCCAATCGAATCATCCGGTCCAGTAGAATAAAGATGAAACATAATGATGACAATTGAAACTAGAAGAGGAAATAACAGAAAGAAAAAATGGCCAGTGAAACGGTAGAATAGCCCACGAAAGACGACTGCAACTGGCTATTTATAAATAGATTCACTTTCTAATGGTAGATGAATGAATATACGGGAGTCCACCGGCACATTTCTTTGAGCAGTGATCATTAGAGCATGAGCATTAGCCCGCGAAAATTTCGGGTGGAGAATAATTTATGTCCTTGGGAAACTTTCACGGACTGTGGATAGATCAACTGACATCTCTCGCACTTTAAATTGATGTTTTGATGATATTTAATTGTTATTGCGAGTGATTAATTACCGGAAGGAAGATTCATTGAGAATATTTTTTATGAGACATAATTTTTGAGGCTTAGTTTTGTGGGTTCCATGGAATGAGGAAAAGTCTATTTAACATGAAAACTCCAAATTTAGGAGTTTTCCATTCTTGAAACGCAATATCTTGTGCAGCGTTCAATTCTCATCCAATCAAAAAATAATACTAACTCATTTTTCAAATATAATAAGCTTAATCCGATGATTAAAATACTAGTAATCATTTGATTTGTAATTCTAATTCAAACGAGTTTAGCCGACTTGCTATTTGAATAAATCAGTAAATGCATGAAATGTGACCCTTAACAATTTCTGTCAACAATTTTTATATAATTATAGAGTAAATCATTTCTAAGGTCTCATGCTTCGCCACTTCAGTTCTTCTGAATTCTCGCTAGAAATGAGCTTTCTTCTATTCATCAATAGAGGCATACTGAATACGTCACAAACAATTCGTAACACTTATGTAGTGAGTGGCTCAAAGCACAGAGGTGGTAACTCTCAAAGATTTACAGGGTACTTAGTGAACTCCAACTCCGACTTATTCTCTATTTTAGAATTTTATGCCAGTGCTAAAGCAGCACAGAAAGACCACCTTTTGAGATAAATCCCAGAAGCATCAGATCTAGATCAATAATAAGAAACTTCTAAATGAGAATTTTTAAATGATTAATGTAGGATAGAATTTCATAATGAGGATTCAAGCTTCAACATGTACATAAATACTCTTGTTCAAAAAGTAATTAATTTGAACCGTTCTTTCTCATTCAACAAAAAAATTCAAGCTAGTGTTGTTCAGGCGTTTATTTAGCACAATATGCTGGTTGATAAGCCATTATAAAATGGAAATGCATATCTTGTAAAATGGTAATGCATAGCCATCCACAGTATGTAAACAAGGCATAAAGAATAGCGGCTCAACTAACACTCTTCATCGATCATAAAATGCATAAGAAATCTTTCCCAAATTTTAAACCTCATGTAAAAGTAGAGAGAAGTTTCATATCAGTCGTTACTCTTCTATTCCGTTATATTTTTGCAATTTCCCAGTAATACCGGACTATCCGTGTGAGAAAAATGTTGGAATATACGAATATACACAACAAGTGGAAGATAATGCAAAAAAATAACGACTTTTTCAACAGGATGGCTCTCTGAGGACATGGTTTGTCCCACAACAGTCCTGTACGGCGTACGCATATTGGGAGAGTTTATTTCTTTCTCGCAAACATATCAGGTATCTCTCCAAATTCTGTCTCTCTCACACGTATCAAGTATGCATTCAATATCTCTCTCACTTTGTAGATAACCCTTGCGGATAATTTACGCCTCTCAACGGACAACACGCCCATTCAAGTAGGCTGGCAGCTAATAATGTTCGCGTATGCTGAGAAGACACGCCATAACTATGTAAAGTGTATTGTAAATGCGTGTCTTCTCGGATTTTTCGAACTATACCACAGCTCACAGATGAACGAAGCCTGCAGCATTGAACGGAAATCATATTCTAGGGCCGTGTGTGCTATTGGGGGAGTGCTGGGTACAGAGATGGTACACAGCAAATTACTTTGATATAGTCTGTCCAAGCGGAGAAGACATACTGGCAAGATGAGAAAATGACTCCAGTTTGTTCAATATTGGTTCAAATTCTTTTAATTTGATCTTAAATTATTGTAGATCAGAATGTTTAATACAATTTGAGAATAAATTTTCAATTTTGAACCAATATTGACCGAGCTACAGTCATTTTCACATCTCGCCAGAATGTCTTCTTTGCTTGGACATACTATAACTGAACGGTACTCAAAAAGGTAGTGGCTCATAGATATGATAGTTAGGATTGTGATATATCATTATTCTAGATTCTTAGCCCACACATCCACGTATTGCAAGGCTTGAAACTGAACTAGAAATTGCGGTGTTAGAGAGTTATTATTTTTCTGAGGTTGATGCCCACATGAACTATTAGGGTTGTGCGTGGGTAATGTGAGGGATGATGATGAGATATGACGACTACTTCTTAGGTAGTCGGTACCAGCGGCCTATCGCCTCCTCCGAAAGACGAGGTGGTAGTAGGCTATGTTATTGTGCTGCGGTCGAAAATTTGTTCCCCGATCTTGATTCCCTCATGAATTTGATCCTCCATTGATATAGATTGAGGAAAAAGTAGTAGATTATCAGCAGAAGCATTACAAAATCTTGACTTAACGAGGAGAACAGTTTTCAGATGAAAATAATGATAAGTAACTGCATGGCGTGAAAAATTTTGTCATGGTCTACGAACTTGACAAATGACTGATCCAAATAATGTGACGTCTGTTAGCGTTAAAGTGCTACCTCTCTGAAAAAACTAGTCTTTTAGAGTGAGATCTTATCTAGAATGAGCAGAATGAAGATTGAACAACAATAGAATTGAGAAAATATCCTTCATCTTTCATCAATGGGTTGGATGAATAATCATTTGTTAGCCATGGATCACAATAGTTTCTGATGTAATACATGATTTCCTGATTCATCATTCGAAATTATTATTTTCCAATCTAAATATATTTTTAATCATGAAAAAACAGAATCCAGATCAACTCAACAGAACTGATCCAAAGCCATAGAGAAGAGGTCGAGATTATTTTCAATAAGTAAAATGTCGAATTTTAAGCTAGGCTTGTTGCAACCAGAAAGATCCAGTTCAAATAGCATAAGAAAGATAATAGAGAGAACACTTTGAAAATGGACGAATTTTTTCAAGAGGAATTTGTTCAATTCAAG
The DNA here is from genome assembly GCA_017141385.1 of Sogatella furcifera. NCBI lineage: Eukaryota > Metazoa > Arthropoda > Insecta > Hemiptera > Delphacidae > Sogatella > Sogatella furcifera. The sequence goes on from CM029549.1 coordinate 9,350,700, forward strand.
TTATTCCGAATTTTAAATCTACTTACACTTAGTACTCATTTGCTAACTTATTCTTCTTCATTTGAAGTAGCCAATATAATACATAGAAGACATGTTGCTGAATATCAGAAAAAGTACTATTGGATAATTATAAAAAATATTAGAATAATTTATTAGCCAACAATATAGGCTGACAGAACTGAACTCATTCCATCATAATTATTATGCTTCAGGATAAATTATTCTGAAATGATAAGCCCATGACAAGTCAACTCAATTGAGTTTGTAGAATTTATTGGGGTACAGTTATCAATAGGCTCCCGGAATTGCCTCAGATTATTTTGTATAATAAAATTTTTCTACCTGAACCTTTTACTCGCATTATAACTATAATCATCCACCTCCTAATTCTCCATACTATTCACAACTACACTTCTTTGTACAATTTCGTTCTCTACTCTCTACATGACGTAACAAAGACTACTATCGTAATATACGGACTCAAAAAAGCGAAGGATAATCCACAATGAAATAAGAATTCGTGTAACAAGGATCGAAACCAAAATTGGATCATTCTTGGCAGCTGGAAACCAAGTTAGTTTCCCCTATACTACTATTTCTTTGCTTCAGCCTTTACTGCAGCTGAAAACTGAGTTTCATCCATTATCAATTTTGGCTGCTGAAAACTAACTTTTCTCCACTATTAGTTTCTGTGCTGAAAACTAAGTTCTCTCGAATGTCAGTGTCTGCTGCTGAAAACTATGTTTTCTCCACAATCAGTTTCTGCTGCTGAGAACTAACTAACCTCAACTATTAGTTTCTGATGCTGAAAACTGAATTCTTCTCCACTATCAGTTTCTGTGCTGGAAACTAAGTTTTCTCCACTATCAGTTTCTGCTTGTGGAAACTGAGTTTTCTCTCCGCCGCAGTAGTTTCTTCAGCAGCTTCCTGGACAAATAGAGCCGGTAGTCGGCCATTTTCGACGCTGCAGCAGCCGAGCAGAAAGCCTTTCCATACTTTCTCCGCAAAGATTGAAATTTTCTGCTTGGTTTGGTTGCGCTCTGCGATTGGATACGCGAAGCTGGAAAATTTCGCAGCAGTTTCTTTCCTCCCACCCGGCTTCTTTCACACCTAGTCTGTCCAAGCAAATTAGACATTCTGGCAAGATGGGAAAAAAACTCCAGCTCCGTCAATATTGAGTAAAAAATCATGGATTTGTTCTCAAATGATTGAAAACATTCTGCTCTACAATTTGAGACCAAATTTATAATATTGTTGAACCAATATTATCGAGCTAGAGTCATTTTCCCATCTTGCCAGAATGTCTTCTTCTTTGCTTGAACATACTCTTACTCTAGATTCAATCCGGACCACCATTTGACTCTCCAAATTTCACACCGGGCGGTTTCCCAAAAGACATTCTGACAAGACGGGAAAATGACTCCAGCTTGGTCAATATTATTTCAAAAATGATAAATTTGGTATTAAATTGTAGATCAGAATGTTTCCTTCAATTTGGGACTGATTTTTCAATTTTCGAAACAATATTGACCGACCTGGAGTCATTTTCCCATCTTGTCAGGATGTCTTTTTCGATTGGACAGACTATACCAGTAACAACAGATGTCCTATTTACGTCAGTATTGAGTGTGAAAGTGTGTTGTTTGACATCTTTGGTTGATCGATGTTCTAGATAAATCGAGATAATTTATGATTTACGAATTTTGATTTGTAGACGATAAAGTATGATAAATAACATAAGATTGTATCAGTGTTTGAGTTGATAAAGTACTTTCTTGAACTCTGTAAAAAAACTTGTTATTTTTTGGGTTATTGTAGATCGATGTTCTAGATAGATCGTGTTTATTTATGATCTTCGAATTTTGATTTGGGGACTATAAAGAATGATAAACAACTGATTGTATCATTGTGTAAGTTGTTGAAGTACTTTTCTGTCCTTGAAAATCCTTGGGAAATTCGTAAAAACCTATGCCTGTTTTTTTAGGTTATTGATGATAATCAATCGCCAAAACGCACTTTAGGATCGGCTATGAATATGTGAGCTTTGTAGCTCAGTGTCATCCTTATTTTGAAGAGTTGGTGATAAAATCAAAGCGATGGCTCCAATATTTGATACTTCCGTGTAGATTTCAATGCTTTATTCTATTCTAATGCTTTATTTCACGATCACTTGAGACGAAATGAAGAAACTTTTTGCATGTACAGGTAGCTATTTTTGTTGGAGCTTGAGGAAAAGCCAAGAACTGTGGTTGGCTACAGCTGTTCGACTGCAGCTGACCGTCGCATGAAGTAATACCTCCCTTTACCCGCACACACGAGCAAAAGGTTTGTTCATTTCGTCTCAAGTGATCGTGAATAGGGTATAGAAATAATAATTTTCGTCGAACTCCCATTTTGGATTTGTAATAGCCTAATTATTATGAAAAATCTTAAAACACCTTATTTCATGACACAATTTACTCTCAACCGGTGATGACATAAATTCCTAATTTCTGAACAATTTGTCACGAAAAAACCATTTCTATAATCAAATTCGTCAAAAATTAAGAATTATAAGAACAAAATTAAAAAACTGAAAATTGATGAAAATGATTCATGCATTTGAGCTAGAAATGAATAATAATGATTTATACATTCGTTGATAAAGTACAGGGAATATTATTACTAAACTGTCACACAAATACAAAAAAGTTCACGATAGAAACAACAGATACAGTTTTCTTCCTTATATATTCTGTTGAGGTTCACACTATTAATAACGGAGGACCGAGGTTGTGGGAAGAAATATTTATTATCATTCACATAGAGGTTTATATGAGGTGTTGCTTTGATGGAAGACGCGGTTCAACTAAATTCATCATGATTCCTCTTCAGGAATCCACGTATGACATGAATTTGGGAAAAATATGATTTGAGTTGAAATTATAATATTCTGTATAGGTGGTATATTTGAACTGTTCTTCACCATATTGAATTTTCATTATATCATCCAAACCAACGTTATGTTTCTAGAAAAGATGAACATAGAAATTTCCGGCCCAGAAACAATAATACCTACAATAATGCTTGAAATTTTGGCTTTGAACAGCCTACACATTATATTATTCCACTCTAAATCCTCTCAATTATTATCAGCCTCAGCCTATCATGAACTATTGCCAAACTATTTAACGGGAACAGTTAAAAGGAGTTGAATGCGATCTTGTCAAGATTTTCTGTAACTAAGTGCTCTAGAAGGATATTGTGATCAAAGCTGTACCTCTCTGTCCTAAGCAAAGAAGACATTCTAGCAAGATGGGAAAAAGACTACAGCTTGGTCAATATTGACTTATAAATAATAAATTTGGTCTCAAATTGTAGAGAAGAATGGTCTCTACAATTTGAGACTAAATTTATAATTTTTGAACTTATATTGATCCGACCTGGAGTCATTTTCTCATCTTGCCAGAATGTCTACTTTGCTTGGACAGACTATAACAACAGTCACTACAAAGCAGCAAATGCCCACCGGTCATTTGTACCAGAATGGTAAAAGAGATCATTCAACGATCGAGAGTCTATTCTAGATCAGCTCTTTGGAAATCTAGGCATTCATCAGGTGGATAGATCAGCTGACGGCTAGATTTTGACGCCAACGATCTTCAGCTAACGGGACTTGCAATCTTACAAGCTGGAGGCTGCAATTGCTTCTACTAGCTAGTCCACGCCTCATGCTATTCATCTATCGATACGGTTAGAAAAACTATCTAAGCTACGATAAAAACATAAAGCTATAAACTAGGCCTATGTGTCGATGATTTCTTTCTTTCAAAAAGATGCACAAAAACTCACGTTTTAATGATGATAGGCTACAAGAAAGATTGTCAATTCGATTTGTATTCCATTGTGGAAGGAATTGAGTCGTGGACAGTAGGGCACACAACTCACAGTTACATTGAGAAACCTTAGAAAGAGACCTATATATTATGATATTGCTTACAGTAAGTTCATATAAGTGATGGAGAATTGAATTTGAAAAGAATTTAAGTTTGAAGCTCCACAGCTTGACTACTTGACTTATCTATTGGCCCTACCAATTTAATTGGAATGGGTAAGACAGGAAAAGGTTCTTTGTCTTCTCAAAAGAAATTACTCGTTATACAGTACCCAGCCTACGAAAAGATACAAATACAATGTGAACAAAGACTCTCCGATTCCCGAACACAATGATTCTTCAAGAAAAATGTTCTACAGCCTACTATGATATCTCAATGAGAAATAAGAATCACAATCGCTTATTATACAATATACAGTATTGGTAGCTGAACGAGTCTCCTAACCAATTACGTCAAATGGATCGTGAACCCTGTTTATTTAATACATAACACGACGTTTCAAAGTATTGGTCTGAATAAAATGGAGTCAACAGAATTATCGATTTTCACGTTCAATCTCAGTAGTGAAAAAATATTTGAAGTGGCCAGTTTCACAGATCATTTGTTTCTTTTAAGAATTGGGGAAAACTGAACTGAACTAACATTATGATGATGTTACGTTTGGAAATCTTACATCATAATTCCGCATGTTTTGAAAATTCGCCACGCATCAGTCCGACAAGTACCAAAATCTTCATTATTCCCGGGCGGTTGTCTGTGCGGTAACTATAAGATACACAATATAGTAGTATCCTGTAGATACTGTAGGTTATTGTATAGAAATCTATTTTTGTGTAGTTTCTTTATTCATTCTTTACAATTGCGACTTGGTTTCCAAGTATTTTAAGCAAAGGATGAATGAGTGATGATGAAGGTTTAAGATGTAGGTTATAATATGTCTATCCACAATGTCCACTTTCACTTGATATTATAATTTCTCACTTCTAAAAATATTTTATCACAAACAATTGCAGTTACAACATTTATGTGGAGTAACAATAGAATACAGAAAAGTAGTTTAGTTAACATAACTAAAAAACACTCAATCCCATACAAGAATGACGTAAAAAATTATAACTTGCAGACAATTTACACAAAGCGGTCGGTTAGCTATTGTTCAATGAAATTACCCTGCTTTTTCGTTTTTTACACAGATAGTTTTTCCGTTGAAAACTAAGAAAGAAAGAAGAATAAGGCGTTTAGAAAAGCAGTAAACACTTCTAATCTTGGGAATGATATTATGATTTGAAAAATGTCGGTTGAGATTTCTACGACTAACTCCAATAATTTTCCTTATATTGTATTCGTTTATTTTTTATTGTCTTGTATTTTATTGTACCACTTATCAAAGGATTGAATTAATCTTGTTCATAGATCACTAGAATTCAGCATCACACTCTCATACTTGGAGAAATAGATCTAACAATGAATGCTAATGGTTTTGTAAATTGATAATTCAGTAAATATCTTCAACAACTTTTAACAAGTTAAGTAAGAACAATAGTTGTCAAGGAAAATTGAACAATTTTAAAAAGATAGACCATTATGTTTATGATGATGGAAATGGAAAATAATTATAGTGTACATTACTAAAACAACTAAAGCATCTCATTGTACAAATGTACATCTTCTTATGAAAGTCGTGGCTGGAAGGAAAGTAATGATAAACATAACAAACTAGGAAGTTGCAATGAATTTCTTCTGAATGAAGATGCGTTCTGATCTCCCGATTGGTTATTGTGAGTGGTGGTGGGGCAGCGTGAGCCGAATAACTAACGGATACGCATGGATTATTCGTTCTGCATGGATGCAGAGATGTGTAGGTTGATGGACCAGTGGCCGAAAAAAGCACGAGAACTGTTTTTATAAGCGCAGCTGGAAGGAAGAAGTGCTTTGCTTGCAGCCAGCAGATAACAGCAGCACTTGTAGGTCAGTTGAGGCCGTTCCTCTCTCCCTCAGCCACTCATTCTTTCCTTCTCTTGCTCATCACTTGGCTTATTCTCCATCTCGTTTGCTCAAATTGTTGTCTCGAGGGCAATTTTCGCGTTACTTCTGTGGCCAGGTTCAGGGTTACCGTTCAACTCTTTCAGCGGCCTTATCGATTGTTCCAACATTCACTGCTGGTCGCTCTTTGGTCGAAGCCATCAACCACATAATATAAATGTGATATTCACATTATTCAATGTAATGTGAATTATAAAAAATGTGAATGTATTAGGTAGATGGTCAAAGTCAGCCTCCCGAATAATTCAAGCATTGCAAATTCATTTTTAATATAAAGCACTGTATATTTGCGAGATAAGGGGATAGAGATATGCTGAATGTTATATCAACATACAATCTGAAGTTATATCAAGCTGAATGCTGAAACAATTCATATCCCTGAGTATTTTAGCATTACAAAACAATGAAATTCAGCAAATTCAAATCAAATTATTTATATTTTATTTGTATACTTCTGGAACCAAAATAATTAACTTCCCTTTATCCAGGACTCTTTTATGAAAAGCAACAACATACTAGTTGGATAAATAACTTACTAGATAGAAGATTTTTGGGATGTGAATTTTCACCATAAGCAAGTAAGAATGGTAAGAATTTGCTGAAACCTGAAGGATGGCAACTTAAGATTTTTTTTTTATTGCGGATGATGCCCACATAAGCATTTTAGCTTGTACGTGGGTAATGGATATTCAGTGCGAAGATGATTGATGAGGTGAAAAACAGCCATGCCACTGGGATAAAATAACTTACTACAAGAATAAATAACTTACTACATAGAAGATTTTTGGGATGTAAATTTCCACCATAAACAAGTGAGAATGGTAGACTCTTTGCTAAAAACTGATGGATGGCAACTCAAGAATCACCTCAACAATAGGCCTACAATGCGTTCTATTATGAATATCAGGTTACACAATATCAATAATAATAGGTTGTAATAGAACTAAATGACCATAAAATCATATAATGAGAAAAATTATTATGATTTGTACTGTACCTTCAATAATTGATAAATTAACACAAAAAGTGATTAGATTACCTAACTGCTTTTTTATTCATAGTTAACTTATATTGCTGATGAGTGAAATTACAAGGAAAGTATTTCTTCTCTATAAGTAATGAGTAATGAATGGATAACTAATTAAAATCATCTTACACGACTAGGCTATATTCTTAGAATCACCCTCAAAAAAGATGATTAAAGGTGCAATAAACACCTGTGCAGTCTTTCTAATTATCTCCTTATGTAACGCTGAGTGCAATTAATTTGTTACATAGAATTACCTATTAAATACCTATCATTCTTTACATTACTTACTGCTGTAAGTAAAAAATATTGAGGTAATTCAGGTAAGTGATAAATTTATAATTGCTCTCATCATGATCATTACTAGGAGATTGAAAAAATTAAACATAAAACCAGTAATCAAATCAATTTATACTTAAAACCGAGCACCCTATATCGATATTCGATTAGCCTTTGATCATACTTACGATATGATCTTAACTTAATATAAAAATAATAATAACCCGAGTAACGTTGAAGTAGTACTGTAAGTAAGTAGAAAACTCAATTATCTCGAATACATTCAAAACTCATAAAATAATGTTACTCCACGATGGAATATTCTCTTAATTTTCCAATACGGAAATTTGAATGAATTCGGGTTGAAGTTCGAATAAATTTTTGGATTATTACTTTAATAAAACATTGTGTTCAAAAATGTCCTTACCTTTCTCAACAGGGAATGAAAGAAGCATGTTATCGATGGAGATCGTTGATTATTGGCACTGAACATATTCAATTATTCACTCACTATCACAGTAACTGAAACCAAGAAAACTCAGTAACCTACCCGGTGCCGGTAACCTGAGAACTAGCAATCATTTACTACTTCGTATAACTTATTAATTAGTAGCCAGTTACTATTTTGTAACTTAGTAACTAGTAGTCGGTAACTTCTCCTTTGTAACTTGATAACTTAGCTTTCGCGACATCCACCTATTTGCTTTGGTCGAAACTAGGAAACTGGCGGAACTCAGTTCAAGTCAACGCGACGTTCCAGTTCCAATTTATTTTCAGAAGCAATGTAATGCATCCACTTCTGTTTCGTCTCTTTCTATCTTCCTTTTTCGACTACTTCCATCTCTGTTCCTCTTCAAAGCAGTTGTCCGTCAACGTTTATCGATGAGGCCAATGCTGTCAACACTGGAATGAGGGGGGAATGGTTAGGGGTAATGGTTTTTGAAAAAGGAGGGTTTGGGGGATAGTTTGGGGAGAGGGAAGGGTGCTGTGGGCGTCAGCATTTATGGACAGTTTCCAAATTCCTTTTTAAATGTTCAGCGCGTGTCCGAAACCAAAATTGTGATATTTGCCACTTTCAAGCCAAGTCGCTAACGCCACTACGTTCATTCATTAATACGTATACCGGTACCGTAGGAGTCTAATTAGTGTACTTGAGTGTACTATTCGTACATCACTTAATTGAATGAATTTTAGTAGCCTACTTACCCAACTGTAGAGGGAATCAGTGAAGATTGATGAAAGTATGGATCATTTGTGACTAAGAGTGGAAATTAAGAATGGTTAGAGTTAAATGATTGAATTTAAATACTTATATCAAATAATGGAAAATACTAAATACAATATAACCTATGACAGTATATATAATCATGACATATCCTAGATTGCTACAGAATTAATTAAGTTATTTATAAAGAAAGAATGTTAAGTACGATTTAAGAACTATATGATGAGAACGAACTGGATTTAGCACTGGTGGCTCGTACCCACGAAACAGGTGAAGTGCCCGTATCTTTTACTGTACAGCACTTCACCTGATTCGTGGGCACGAGCCGCCAGTGGATTTACGCTACCTACGAATAATTCCAGTGATGGTTCCTAATTGAGAATATGTCTTAAAAAAAATTGTGACATTATGTATCTGATGTATCATAAGAGAGAAGAATGTTAGTGGTTTTCTATGATAATTTCATTAGTAGGCCTATGCATCTAAGAGTAATGAAAATAGGCTACTATAATGAGTAACCTACGGTGCCGATCAATAGCTATTTTTTTTAATACTTGTGATTTGTTAGTCCAGTCAGGTAATAGAGTAGGTAAGTTACTAATGATTGGTGGTATTGTGGTAATAGCATTTAAATAAAATCCATAGATACAACTCAAAAAATATTTTGTGAATAATCTTTATTCATTTTTTTGAATACTATATTTAAATTTGTTCTAGTATTCAGTGACACTTAAAAAGCAACACTCATCATTATAGAAATCCTGAATGCTGCTCTTAAACAAATTTTGTTTTAATCAGAGATCATTGTTTCCAATTCAAACGATTTTTGAAGCCTTTCAACTGATATAATTGGGAAAATGGTGTGTGAACTAAGTCAGCAAGAAAATAGGATAATTCACATCTATGAGAAAGAATCAACACATACTGAATATTAGTGGTTACATTCACTATAATTACACACGAGTTAGCACATTTTCATATGATCACACGGTTACATGTGCCTAAAATAATTAGTAGCTACCGACAAATTGCGCAAAAATCGACTTCCTCCAGACAAACCAAGCTTCAAAAAACACTGCTCCAATTTCTATATCCTACCATTATACAGCTCTAATCTGAGCACTCAGGAAGAGCAGGTATACGGTAATTAGACAGTTGATATCAATTCTATCGCAATACAAACGTTAAAGTTGCCTCAGCCTGGAAATCGACTAGCGGTCTTACAGAACACATATTCGCACTTAAATGGAAAGTGAGACAACTTCCTTCGCGTTAAATCACTTGGAAAATGGAGTGACTGCTGTTGTGAAGTGGAACAATTCCACAATGAAGGAGTGTTCGACGTATATGACTATTTAGTCATAAAGTCATATATATATGTCTACTATAAAGGATTAAATGGGGCGGTCAGAAGCCACACAATTATAAGGAGCAATTCATCAGTGAGGTTTGAAGGATTAATTTTATATTTTTATCATGTCCAAAAAAAGTTTCCCATATATGGTTATAGTCTATAGTAGTATAGTATATAGGCTATATAGCCTACTGTAGACTATCGTGTTGGAAAAGAATAGGAAGAATATAAATAGGCTAATAAATTATTGGAGAGAGAATCCATGAGAGATTGAAGTAATTAAAAAAAATAATAAGTGATAATAGCCAGCCACTACAATAAGAGTTGAATGTTTTTTTAATAATGAGGTCTTGAAAGTTGAAAGCCAGTAAAATGGGAAATAGTGTCAATCATCCACAACAAAACAGTTGAACACTCAAAATATTATTTCAATCAAAGAAAATTCAGTGATAAATAGAATAAAGCTACAGAATTATTTTCTTTCTTTGAAATATTGACAAATTTAAATATCTCCAGGACAATATTTTTGAAGCAATAGGATAGGCATACCGATTAATGAACAAAAAAAAATCGAGCTCCATTAGTTGAAAATACAGCCTACATATATGTAGGCTATATAGTGCGCCTATAATTTATTCATTGATTCATAAATTTTTCAAAATTCAGCTAATTTTCCAGGATGATTTCAACGGACAGTTCCACTTTAAAAATTGAGTAGCCTATATCTGGGTGACTTTTTAGACGATCTCTTCAAAGTAGGCTATATAGTTGTGTTTGGAGTTGAATAAAGTGAAGCGAAAGGCTCCTGTCTTTTATTGAAGATTTGACATTTTTTCGTTGACAGAATAAACGATAAAACTCTGAGATTTCAGTGGTCTTAAAAGCCAAATTACAACATAAAGATGCACTGAGTGACAGATTCGGCTACAAACATTGAGATCAGAGCTTCTAAACCTGTTTCAAGGATTGTGAAATAACAGCCAGGCTTGCATTGAGAAAAGCCGATTGAGATTTAGGCTTTTTTATCTGGACATATCAATTTTGAGACTTCCTGAAAACAAAATTTACCACCTTTCAAGTCACACTTAGATAAAATTAACATCAGCTTACTTTCTCTTATTTAAATTAATTTACAACTTCCAAGAATTCTAATGCGAAAACTTACTCATCGATGATGTTTTAAAAAAACATTCCCGAGATTCAGGTTGGAAATGCGATATCGTATCCCAGAAACCAAATTCTTGGATTCGGCCAGTTCTTGAATAATTTATTGAACACATATTCAATTTACATTATTATGTAATTTGTTCAGTTTGTGTAACAATTTTTTTCCACAGTGTTAATATTTTCCAGTACGGGAAAATGTGATATATTTATTAATATGTAATAAATGTCAGTGAGCTTTAGAATTCGTTCACTCAAATTATTATGGCTTTCATCATTATTTTGTTGAAATTACTGTAATTCCAATTCATGACATTTTGGTTGCCTGAATCATCCGTCATAAAGACAATTTCCTCACTAATTTTCTATCTGGACATTTAATAGCCTACTCTCACAAAAATAGCCTAACTTACTTCTCGCAAACAATATTATTATAAACTTAAACTTGTCTACGCACAATACATTTATTATAGGTACTATATATGATAGTAATAGACTGATGAATGACAAGAAAACACTTTCTTTTGATTTAATGATAATATTATTTTCCAATAACAAAAGCGGGTGGCCTATATATAATACTATAGTACGAGCGGCCTCGTATTACATTATTTTTCCAATTCTCAACACTTTTGCCATTTGGACCTTATATATTATAATAATTATATCCTATGCACACAAAGTAGACCAATTGAAAAAGCAAGCAGCTATTATCTAACAACACTTTCAATACCGTAGGCCACTGGCGGCTCGTACTCGTACCCACGAAATATGTGAAGTGCCCGTATCTTTTACTGCACAGCACTTCACCTGCTTTATGGGCACGAGCCGCCAGCAGTGCCGTAGGCCTACATTTTTGTGAAACACATAATTCAGCCTGGAATTTCCTTGACTTGAAAAGGTTTAAGAATGAATTATATTTTTCCTAACATATCAAGGCCGAACGAATGCTGCAAAATATCAAGGAAAAATTATATTGCTTCACAGCAAAGAGTTCATAACATAATAATTGTACTGGCGCATGAAATAATATAATAACAGTTGACATTATTTTTTCCAAACCACAGGACCCGGCCTTGTCCTCCAAAGAAACCTATTAGCTCTTGCCTGATAAGAAAAATTTGACAATTGGTTTTACAACCGGTTTCATAACTGTGACTGGTTTAGAACAAAACAAGAAGAATCTCTTCATGACCTCAATAAACTAATTTCTGCTATACTCAGTAGGTACTACTGTTTATTGTTAATAAATGAAAATCATAATCACAGAATACCACTCATTGTACCAAAGATTAGCCTACTAATAAAGTAGTTAGGCAATGACAATGATTGTACTAAATCAGTAGGCCTATTGTCCATTTTTTCTTCAGAGTAGGGTACCTTATTACTTTCGTATATCATATTTGATTGTTGCACGATTATAAATCTCTGTTAGAACAGAGTAGTCTGGACCTAAATATTGTTTAAAATGATTTTACGAATAATATGAATATAATATGGAGCTTTAAGGCAAAACATTTTTTTTTTAGTGATATTACATATTATTTCATCTCCACATTAATTCTATTTTCCAATTAGGAAAATATACGAAAAGTTCATTATATGAATAGAAACATTAGATAGTTCATTATATGTATGAAAATAGTGCTCTTTGAATAGCAAACGAATTCCATATAGGAGCTATTAGTGCTTCTGGAGTTTACCAGGAAGATATAATGGTGTAACAACCAAAGCCAATTTGGTATCTCAATTTATTGATACACTGGGGTTTTGAAAAACTGTACGAGAACCCGTTTTAATTGCAAATAATAATAATTATTATGACATGTTGTCATTCAAAGGTACACCGGCCTAGCTCGGTAAGCTACCTACCTACCAATGCAATTTTTCATATGAACATAGTTTATTATCAGAATAAAATTTTCAAACTCGATTGAATAATTTTTTTTGTATGTATTTATAATTAATAAATAAGTTTCATATTCTAAAATTCATTTTTGATCGAATTATTGTTCATTATAGTAGGCTATATATTATTGTAAATTCTATAACTGCTTACTGAAATGCTACAAGAACCAAACCAATGAAAGTATGAGCTATCAATCTAATAATGTCATTCTACAGTGGTCATACCGAATAAGATTCCTCTATACTTTGCTGCAAGTATTTCCATCATCAGTATTGGAATAATGGACCACTATATTCTTTCAATGTTTAGCAAAACAACTATTTAAGAATGAAATAAGAATGAATAAATGAATAATTACCTTGCAAGTAGCCGAAAGATTGTACTGCGGATAAGAGGCTAAACAGCGATTGCCATCAGCATAGGAAAAGAGCGGCGGGCGTCTCAGCTTGGAAGTCATCTTCGGTTGTGTAACAAAAAAATAAATGCTCAACTGCGAAACTGATAGCGGCTATCTATCACACTAATGACAGTAAGTTGTTGCGGGGTCGAACTGCAACAACAACAACTACAACAACACGACAACAAACTGAAAAACGGTAACTGAGAACAACACTGTCTGAAGATGGGAGGACGACTGAAGACTGAAGTCAGCTTGACTTCTTCGCAACTACCTGCCCGTTACAACGATTGTTGAGAGGGGGACACTCCTCTATAGTCTGTCCAACCAAAGAAGACCCTCTGGCAAGATGGGAAATTGACTCTAGCTCGGTCAATATTAGTTCAAATATTATCAGTTTGATTTCAAATTGTAGGAAACAATTTGATCTACTCTTAAGACCACATTTATGATTCTTGAACAAATATTGTCCAAGCTGGAGTCATTTTCTCATCTTACCAGAGGATCTTCTTTGCTTGGACACTTTACTCTCTCAAACGATCTGCTGCTGCAACTCTCTTCAGAACATTGTCAAAATGTTAAACATTCTGCTTCCATAGAATGGTTTAGCAACCGAAATCGGTATCTCAATTTTCGAATAAATCTGTATTTTGAGAATATCTTGTCTTTTCATGAATAGAATAACTACCATAATATCACCTTCAAAACTACTCAACAAGTGGAACATTATTAAAAAAAAGCTGCAAAGACAGTCCCATTGCTATTACGCTATATAGAAAATCGAATTTGGTAGTTGCTACAATGTGGATTGTTTCCATTGGAAAAATAGAAAATTATGTTCTGTTGTTGCCACTATCTCGAATGTTCCCTCAATATGGAAAATCGTCTTTGGTAATCGTCGTTTTTTCAATTATTAGAATAAAGCTATCAACAGTATTTTTTTTTGTAAAAATGTAGTTCTACACATAAATAAAAATAGAGAAAGCTTTACTTTAAATACTAAGTCACATAACTTACGTCCATCAGTAACCAATTAATATAATATGACTTTTTTCAGACTAACTGTAAACCAACATCAGCTTCAATATTATATGGAATACTTTGCTAATAAAATCCCTCATTATTTCATCACCCTCAAAAAAACTAAATAAAGAAATTAAGGAATGGGTGAAAGCAAACTCATATATTATAGTCTTAATTAGTATTCTTTTGTTCATTTTTGAACTTCAAATCTATTTTTGTTGCCTTGATCTACAGTTCAAAATTGTATTTTTCCTGTTTTGTTTCCATAATCCTAATATATTTTGTGTTACTCTATTTTGTCATCAGTAATTCAAGCTCGTTTCATGTTTGACTCACTACAGGCGCACAAGTTCTTACTTTTGCCGGTAGTGAAAAATTTGATTTTTTACCTTACTGTCATCTTAATAATTTTTTTTTGTGCTATTTTAGTTTTCCTCTAAAAAACTCTTGGTTTATTTTGTTTTTCTTTCTGTCTCTCTGATCACTCCTTCATGCGTACGTGATTGAATCACATGCATGAAAGTTTATTTCTGTAGATAATGGAACTATAGCTATAGACTACGAGTATTATACTCACGGTGTGTTAATTATAATTTATTTATTATTAATATTAAGAGTATGATGTATGATGTATTATTCTGTAACATTATTTTGATATTTGTTTTCTTATCTACACAAGTTTGATGTATTTAATTGATCGATTGTTTTATTTGTTTTTTCTACAGAAATAAAGATTATTATTATTATATTATAAAAGAAAATTGTATTTGGTAATAGCAAAAATATAAATTTCTTTATTAGAAATACGAAATTGGCTTTGTTAGTTGCCAGATTGTGGAATGTTTTTATTAGAATAGAAATTATTCAGTATTTGATCTCATAATAGATGAGAGATTGTGAGAGATAATGAGTTTACCAGAGATTGATAATGGTGTAACAACCGAAACCGGTATCTCGTTTTTCTAATAAATCAGTGGTTTGACAATATCTTGTCTTTTCATTTATCATAATAGATGAATTTGAAATGGAGTTTATTCATTTACCTATAGTTTGAAAAAAAATTAATGCTTATAGCTCGAAAATCAGAAAAAACAGAGAAAATTAAAATTTCACTGAAATAAGAATTTAAATAGTAGACTACAGAATATCGAAATAAGTAAAGAGACATGAATCGTGATAAATTTTTATTTTCCAATAAACCTACTTTTCAAAATAAGTGGATATCTAAAATTAGTTTCATAGACATTATATTTGTATAAAATGTGAAATAAAAATATAGACATCGAATTTTTTAAATAAGTGGGTACCTATCTAAAATAATTACACAAAATTTTTTTTTTGCAAGTGATACTGAATATGCTAACAATGACTAGAATATAATACAAATTTTACATGTGCGTCAAATGCCAAGAGGAATGTCAACAATAGCAGAAAGCTATAAGCTAACGATTTCCTACGATAAAAATTACGTCAATGTTTTCAACTTATGCATTTATTGAGTAAATCAATTCAACTGTTGCCTCTCAATGTGTATTTGTTTATTACAGCAGGCAACAATTCGACCATTTCTCTGCAAGCTGCTAGTTCGATTTCAACACATTTCCTCCCCTCCTCATGTGCATCACAATAGTCAACAACCATCTGAAAAATATGAAAATAACTTGTAAAATATTGAAGTTACCGTATCTGCGAATAATTGGATAGTTAACGATTATATGCAACAACTATAAATATCTTAACGTAATAATTATAACCATAATAACTAATATGTCTATCTTGTATTTAACTATAATTTATTGTAACTGACTGTGTATTGTAACTAATAATTCTATCTGAGAGACCATAGCCTCCTTAACATAGCCTTCCTCTATTAAAGGAAGCTATGGAGATACTGATAATGAGTTATCTTAACCACGATTTTTAGATGTCCGATTTTTTGCTGTTCCTATAAATTTTACTTGATTGAATGAAGCTTGGCAAACATATGATGTGCGCAGAGACACATCATGTGTTCGCGAAGTACTGTTAAGTCTAGTGGAATTCATAAGGACGTCTAAAAATCATGGTGTGTGAAACGGGGCTTAGTATATTTTTCTGAACAGCACTTAACCTATTTCGTGGACATGAGTCGCCAGTGGGCTTGAGTAAATTAGATAATATGGTTGGTTCTTCTTCGGTGTTGCGTATAACCGTTAAGAACGAATAATTGGTAATTTGAACAATGAATTTCACAGAGATCAATGACAATGAGCGTTAATTTTTGAACAATTTCATTGAAATGCATGCTTTTTGTTGCGGATATAACCAACATGAGCACTTTTGCATGTTCGTGGGTAATGGAAGGTGGGAGGGTGACTAAAGAGTTGGTCAGACATCCACGCCTCTGTTGGTATTCGAACCCAAACAAGGTAGTGCTTCAGCAAACTGAAAGTTGTGACAAGTCAGACCAGTCAGTTAACCTGGCCGGAATTATTATAGCCTATAAGCTAAAGGCCTCTATGAGGTGGATTTTTGATAAGTCCAAAATGATATGCAATCGAACAGGAAGGAAGCTGATTGACACAAAATATATTTGCAACGTGGGGTTCCAAAGTGTGGTTAGCTCATTTTACAATGTCGAAAATTGGGGAAAAATAAAGATTGGCATTCTAAAACTCAATGTTTTATTTTTATAAATTCAACTTTGAAAATACCTGAAGTACGTTTAAATGCTCTCAAAATGTTTAATCATTCAGAAATAGAATCACCTTACTTTTATTATTGAGGCGATCCATAAGCATTGAAAATGTCTCTTCTCAACAATCTTCCTTCCTGTACTGATTTTGGTCTCTGTATCACTACTGCGTACCAGACATTCTTTCTGAGAAGAGGGTTATGGAATAATATAGGCTACTATGAATCTTGGTTCGACCGATGGCGCGACCACATGAGGTTTTTGAGTCAAAATCAGAAAGTCAATTGTAGAAAGGCTTATTGAAGAGTATTCAAAATGACAACATTAAAAAACAAAAACTGAAATAGCCGTTCAAGAAGGTTCTTGAAATTGATAATTGATATATTTATCAACAATTAGTATCAATATGTTTGGTATTTGCAGATGATGTGAAGATCTACATGGAAATAGCCAGCTCAGATGACTGTGTTCTGTTGCAGCAGGATGTTGATAGATTGTCCAGGTGGTCTAAAATCAATGGTCTCAAGTTAAATGTTGATAAGTGCAAGTGCATGTCATTCTCTAGAAAGACTATCAAAACAAATTTCTCTACAGAATTCAGGGTATTGAACTGGATAGAGTTGACTCTTGTAAGGATTTGGGCGTTATTTTTGATGGCAGTCTCAGATTCTCAATGCATATGGACCATTGTATAGCTAGAGCTAACAAAATGCTAGGATTTGTTATGCGTAACACATCTGACTTCACCAATCTTGATGCAATATGCACTGTTTATAGGTCTCTTGTCCTGAGTGTGTTAGAGTATTGTTCTTTGATTTGGAATCCTTACACTCTTGTGTATTCTCATGGACTTGAGGTGGTTCAGAACAAATTCCTGAGGTTCTTATTCTACAAACACTTTGGCAGATCTTGTCCTGTGGGTTATCCAACTGACCTGTTGAGGAGGACATTTCACTTTGTGTCACTGAGGTTGCGACGAGAGAGAGACTCCTTGATTTTCATTCATGGTCTCATCGGGGTCGTTTCTCCTCTCTCAGCTTCTTTCCTTGATGAATTTCCATGTTCCCTCATTAAATTCTAGGAATTGTCCTACCTTTGATCTCATCAGGAGTAGAACTGTCAGTGGTTTCAATGCTCCACTGTTCAGACCTCTCAGACTATATAATGGGCTAAATAGTGTGATTGATTTGTTTGGGTTGGACAGAGTTTTCAGGCGGGATTTGAGAGGATTAAATGCTGTATAATAATTTTGTCTATTATATTGAATTTATAATAATTAAAATTTGTAACATGCTCTCTTTGATAGGCTATGGGTTGTATCTTTAAATTCCGGTTGTCTTGCATTATACTAATCACTTACTACAAAAACTAACCAATTTGTTTTTCTACTTTTTCTATTTATTTTAATTTTTCAAAGATTATGTATTATTACTAATCCTAATTTTACTTTTTCTCTTGCATTCGTTTGTTTATCATTAGTGATTTTCATATATTTTAATCATGTAGGATATGCTTACGAAATTATGTAACTCTTATTATAATTTACTTTAATTTTGTATTTCACCAATTTAGTTTTCTGTAACTCTTTTTGTGTTATGAGGGCAATAATGGGATTGATTCCTGGTGCCCTCAATGATGTAATATTTCAAATAAATGAATATAACTTACGAGTATCAGGTAAGTTTTGAGACTTACATAGCTCATATTCTATTTGAAGCCTCTCTATAATCTACTCGACGTATCTACTTGATCAAGTCCACTTGACTCAAAAACATCCTTGTGTGATTGGGCCTTTTATATTATGAATGGGAAAGTATAGTCTGTTCAAGCAAAGAAGGCCCTCTGGTAAAATGGGTCAATGACTCCAGCTTGGTCAATACTGGTTCAAAAATTATCAATTTGATCTCAAATTGTAGGAAACAATTTGATCTACTATTAAGAGTACATTCATAATTGTTGAACAAATATTGACCAAGCTGGAGTCATTTTCCCATCTTGCAAGAGGCTCTTCTTTGCTTGGACAGACTATACTGTTGCCGATTAAAACACTCTTTTCTATAGATGAGAATTTGTTTACCTCACTGAAACAATTCAGTGATTAATTCCATTCAGTCAGTTCATGGTGAAACGAGTTATCACTGAATGATCACTGCTCATTCTTCAGACGATTTCCACTCTTCTGAAATTGTCTTACCATTACAAAAAATGGATTTTCTATTTTTGTCGAAGAATTTAATTGGGGATATTTTTTGATACATCTTCATTATAAATGGTTTTTAATAGCCTACTCTTGTACAAATGTGTCATGCGAATACTATGGGTTGATAATGGTGATTATAGTGATAAATGATAATGTTCAATTCAGATTATCATGATTTGATAACATAATTTATAAAGATTAGTGTCATTTGTAAAGGCGGCCGCTCTACTTGACTTTCTATTCGATCTGGCAGCACTCTACTCCAACAATGGTGCATTATAGAGTTTGAAATGACTATATATAAAATGCATTTCTTATAACTAGCTATGAATTGTCCCTCAAATAACTTATTGGTATACGTTAACTTACCCAAGTCTAGAAAAATATAAGTTATCATGATTCGCACTGCCATTTGAGAAATCAATTTATTGAAATATTATTCGAATATAATTTTTCAAAAATTAGGCACCCAAGAGACAAAATGAAAGCTATAAAATGAGGATATTCTTTACTAGGCAATGTTAGGACTAGGAAGTTCTTTCTAATATTCAACCTTGAAAATCTATGAATATGAGTCTCTGTCAAATCTTAGTTTGTTATACAGTTAGTTTAATATAGTTAGTTCAATAGTTTAATATACTTCATGTATGAGTTTAATTGAATAGATTTTAGCGTTTGGGAATCAGAATGTAAATCATCTAAATTAAAAACTTCAAGTTGAGAAATTTCAAATTAGAGATTATGTACGGTACCTTATAATACTCGTAGCTTTTCTTTCTGTTCTCCAATTGCAATTGTTTATTGTAGATAACCAGCTTGCTGTGCAGATGGCCTAAATAGAAGTATGAAAGTAGTGCTGGCCTAACCAAGTCGCTACTGAATTCAGATGGAGGTTTCTTCGTTCTGAAAGGAGAAATAAAAATTTACAATTAATTTAGTGAGTCAAATGATTATTCTTTAGAGAACATATTTAACAAATATTTTATGGAATCTGTCGAGGAAGAATAAGAAACTCTTACCATCTACTATAATCATAGTTAAAAAAACAAATACATAATGGAATGATACAAAATATGAAATTCTGAATTGAATGTGTAATAGTTTATGGTGCTTTACAATCCGAATAGAAATAACTCCAAGCTACTAAGCTCTAAGAGAAGCTCTAATTAGAAGCTAATGTCTATGTCACACTTCCTACTTTGAATAAAATAACTCCAAAAAAGTTAGGCGGCTTCTTCTGCTTCTTTTGCGCTACAACATCTAATGTTGTCAATAATTCAGAGTTGTAATTTAGAAATGTTTTGAAGATGTTTTTGAAATCAAAAGAGACAATAGATTCTTTACATCAGCTGTACTAGGTTGGATTAAAGTACGAGAGATATAACTTGTGTGTTATTACATCAACGTATAAGAGACAGACGAAGCCGCTTAACGTTTTGGCGTCAGCCATATTAAGGTAAAATGTGGTGTGTCTGTATAGGTAAATGTTCAGTGAAACGGTTGCTAGGTGATTGCGATGTTAAGTCACAAACACTATGGACTGCTTTCGGATGGGTGACCAGATTGTGACCAAGGCGAGTGGAACCTACCCTATGGGCAAGGTTATGAGAAAAAAGGTCTCTTATAACCTTGCCCTATGGGTAGCTCCCCACAATAATAGCCATAAGCATTTTTTTTAGTTAAAATGTAAACAATAGACTATACAACAACTGAGATAGAACTGTTAATTACCTATTAATATGAAAGTAGTTTTTCTTTGTTTAGAGGTTGATTTTTTGAAACAATATATTAAAGTAGCATACGTTTTGAGATCCATTAAGAAGTAAATAATAACCAGTAATCTCCAATAACCTACAAATTATTCATTTATTCAGTTATTTACAAATAATACTTGATGATAAGGTTCAACAGGCTTAAGCCCAAAACTGTCCCTTTTCCAATTTAGAATATTTCGACTTTTTCAACTTACTTTCTTGTCCGAAATCGACTGAGATCCTTGGACTAAATTTAATCATGAACTAATGAATAAGTTGACTTGACCCTGTGACACGTCAGAATAGTAGCGAGATCACTTCTAATGAATAGCAAGTAAATCAAAGGTAATAGCTTCCAGTAATAGTTGCTATTAGAAGCTACTGTCTATGTCACACTTCCTACTTTGAATCAGCTCTATCGCTAGCAGCTAATGGAATAGCTTGGTTTGAAACAAGCTCAGCAATCAGAATTTTAATAATAATTCATACGAATCTACAATTATCACTATATTAGTTTAGCTTACGCCTACTGCAATATCTAATAATTGCAGTATATTAATAATTCTACTTCAGTAAGTAGAATTATAAAATATTAAATATTTTAATTAATTATATAATAATATTAATATTATTAAATATTTTTAATTCTATAAATATAGTAATAATTCTACTTCAATCAGTATTTTCCCAAGCTATTGGAATATTCATATAGAGTACCATACCGTATAGAATACCAAACTGTATAAGTAATATTGATACAAATCCTGTTCAAATTACAAATACTGACAAATAATTTGAATCTTCAATGATCAATTTATAAGGTATCAATATCAATGAGCACCTTCAATTGAACATTTTGAACTTTTAAGTAGATTAATACTCACTTTACATCATTAAGCAGGTCCAGAAATCCATTATAAGCCTCGATAGCTTTGCTTATCAGGTGATGAATTTTTTTCACAGCATGCGGCGTTTGACTTTCTGGATTTTCTTGCAGATTCTCTTGTTTCAAATCAAACATTGTTGAATAAGTTCCAGCAAGTTCAAACCATAAGTTTCGACATGCATTCAAGTAATATTTCGGATTCAACTCTTTGATCACATCTTCCAACATGACGATTCTTTTCTTATGTAACTTGCATTTCCTAAAATAAAAATGTTAATTATTTTTATACGTATTGTATCATTATATGGTCTGAGACCAATCAATTAATAATACTAACAAATACTTATAATTACTTCTGGCATTACTGACAAACTGACATTACAATTACAAATAGCTGAACTATTACGTAATATGAAAAAGTCAAAGTTCCAAAAAACTGGTTGAATTATTTCATAATTCGATGTTGATTCAAGTTATACGTTAGAAGATTATTTGAAAGTCCAACTTCTTGGGAAAA
Organism: Sogatella furcifera; assembly: GCA_017141385.1. Taxonomy (NCBI): domain Eukaryota; kingdom Metazoa; phylum Arthropoda; class Insecta; order Hemiptera; family Delphacidae; genus Sogatella; species Sogatella furcifera. Next base: position 9,373,027 of record CM029549.1, read on the forward strand.
AATGTTGTTTCTTATCCCATGCAATCTTCAACTTGAATGATACCTTTCTTTCACTTGAATAGTTTCATTTAATATCAAGTTATAATTTGATCACGTATTGTTAGCATATTTATTATTATATTGAAGTTTCATTATATAATTATAAATAATTTTGATTGTGCATATTAATATAAATAGTCTATGTATTCTGATCTACTAAACTATGTTAAAGTGTCTGTTTTAGGTTTCAACCTGTTGCCGCCAAAGAGAGATTGTTAAATTAACAAATAAATAGATAAGATTGATATCACACTGTACACATACTGTAGCATCAAGCTACAAATCTGAATTGTCTGTTTATATAGCAATATATGGAGATTCTAATTATTATTGAAATCTGTATTTGTTTACACACTGCAAATTTGAATGCAAACATGACTTGTATTTAAAGAGAGTAATAAATGACTAGGTTGCTGTTGATAAGCAGTAAAGGTAGAAGAATCCCAAAAATGTGTCTATGAAGAATAATTGATATTTTAGGAAGTAAAAAAGAGCATAACCTGTTAAAACATAACAGACATAACTTATTGTCATTATTGCAGAAAATCAATCAGCGGTAAAATATACAGTTGAAAGTGAAGTATAGATGAAATATAAAAAGTGTGTTCATAGTTGAAGTTCAATGCTTGAGGTAATAAGGGACTTCGAAGAGTGCTTAGATTTAGAACAACCAAGTCAATAAATTATGGTTATTGGTTATTGTATGGATTCAGTTCTATACTAAGCTTGAAGGATTTAGTTTTGGGAAGTGCAAGCTAACGTAGAACACTAGAACAAGAATTAAATGCTAACCCTATTGGGAAATCATGGTGAAAAAAGAAGATTGTTTTGATTCGTTCAAAATTTCATAAAATGAACAAATGTTACAACTCACTCACCTCGCAATATCCTCATCGAAGAGAGCCAGATTTTTGTACAATTCACTCATATCCTGTACAATGGAAACATAGTCGGACGCGTGATTCTCCAAAGTATAAAAATCTTGTGCTTTATTCAGCCAGCCCAGTGCATTGTGGAATACCTTCTTTGCATCATCAAATACGAGAACGTAGTTTGCTGTTATTTGACTCTCGTAGGTCGACAGTTCAAGGGTTGAGAACTGCAGTTCCATGAATTCTAGAATAGAATAACGTAGTTGAAGAATTCAGAAAATTATTTGGAAATTATTAGAAAAACAAGAAGGGTTTTGGAATCAGAGGAACAAGATGATGCAGTAAAAAGCTTTGCAAAAATAAAAATTATGCACCTAAAATATGCACCCATTATGAAAAATAAGACCCATTCATTGCCATGTTTTATTTTTGTCTGGGGCTAATATCAATGTATGCTTATTGATAAAAATTGAAATCATAGAACACTTTTTAATAGTTTTTATTTGAACACAACATGTTTCGCTCTCATAAGAGGCATTTTCACTTGAGAATGCCTCTTAAGAGACCGAAACATGTTGTGTTCTAATAAAATTACTGAAAAAGTAACTCACTGTGATTTCAATTTTCATTTAATAGCGTTGAATAACAGTTTCATTCATTACTTATACATGGAATGAGAAATTAATAAGCTGGATATATGTGTATAGGTAGGCCTATAGATTTTGAAAATGAAACTCAACAATTAATAAAATTTGTACAGTGAGAATTGAGTCAATCTTCATGTAAGTCAAAAGATATAAATAATATCAATTCAATAATAAATTGTCTTTATATTGAGTATTTTCTAGAACACACAATTTTCGATAACTAATGGATATTATTTTATAACGGACTCATTCATTTTCATACATTATATTAAAATCAGGCAATTTTGAATAGTGTTAGCAATGAATTAATTTCGATGGGAAAAATGATGAAGAACAACTTTTTTGAATGGGGAAAGTTGAAAAAATTGAATATATTTACCAGGCTCAGTAACTGATGTGTCTACGTAATCATCAGAAGTTAAACGATCGAAAGAAACCGAAAGCAGAACTATCCCATACTTGGCCCAGCATCTAGCAACATCAGCACTTCTATGGTTGTATTGCTCTAGTCTGGAAAATAATAATAATGACTATTGGTTTATATAAATAAGAATACTGCTGGCAATGATTAATAGCTTGAAAACAGGAGTAATACTTATTTACTGCACAACATTGAAAAAGTGTGTGTTATATCAACATTTTTGAAGGAATGAAAAAAAATCACCAATAATATTTCACATTAACAGCAATATTTGATGTTTTAAAAGCTGATCATGACAAACAATATTAACTTAGAACTTCTACCTACTGTTTTGATTTCCCTGAAAAGACAATAATACATTTTACAGTCAGAACTTGAATTTCACAAAAGTTATTGAACTCATATCGTGAGAAGTTTGACTATGATAGTAGTTAGTAGAAGTTTGGACTACTGGAGTGTTTAATGCAATAGCTTTTCAATAATAACTTGCTATCAGAAAACTACTTTCCAATAATAGAGTAAAACAACCGTGAATGTGGATTGAACTGAAGGGCATGGTGAAAAGCTTTCTCGGAGTAGCTTCACCAGAAAAATATGAAAGCTGTGTTCGAAGATGTTGTATTGATTGGAAATTATGGCAAATAATTACTTATAGAAATAAATCAACATAGAAGTTGCTGTAATTTTTTGCTAAAAATTATGGAAAATGATCAATTTTCAAAAGTCTGGCTATTGACCACTCGGTGAGCTTCACGAATACTGTCAATTGCTCTTGGATGGGTGAACAGTATTTGACCAAGTACACATTGGCAGATTGGAACCTACCTGTAAGCTTCCCACCATTAAAAGCCATATGCATGTTTTTATATTATGAAAAAGGATTGAAATTGATAATTTGATACTCACAGATACCCTCGCTGCTCTTCATTAACATCTTGAGTACTCAAAGTGTTCTCATATTCTTCCAAAACACAAGATGCAGCAGCCAAGTGATGTCTGGCAAGCTGGAAAGCATTTTTCTCCATGATAAATTGAGCCAATGTCGCCGCGTTGAGGGCCCAATCGACCATATCATGTTTCTCACATTCCAACTGACGTCGTAGAGTATTGTGACAATAGATTGCCGACTTTACAACATTACCAAGTGTTGCATGAATCTGCGCAAGGTAGTAGAGGGTGAGAGTATGAATTTTTTCGATCGGGGCATCGTATTTTGTTTGAGGTGGAGGCTTATTCATTGTTGAGAACAAATCACTTATCTCTTTCGGGGATTCTTCACAAGTGTCTTTGTAATTTCTGTACAGATCTTCAGCACTTGATAAATATTTGTGAGATTTTTCATAATCTCCGCGGTTTGACCATAGTATACCCAGCTGGTTGAAAGCGCTCAGAACAATGAGGATTTTATTGGGTTGCATTGACTTGTCTTCCAATAATTTCAAACAGTTTGTGAGTTGTTCTTCCCCAGTGGACCATTCTTCCGTATCGACTGAGATTGTCCCCAATGATACCCAAATGCCTCCCAGCATAGCAGTCAGCTGATCGTACGACGCGTCCGATGATCTCAGATCGTCCAATACGCTCACTAATTTTGATTTCAGTTCCATCAGGATTTCCAGAGCTGCATATTTTGACTTGAAAGGTTCTGATTGTGGATCTAGATTGGCTTCTTTCAATAGGGTTTCAACTTTGTCATACCTTTCTCTTAGATCTATAAAAAAATCCTCTGATACAACAGTGCTCCTGAAAAAGAAATTGGTTTTAATAAAAAAGTTTAGAAATAAATGAAATAATATTAGTAATAGGAGAAGAGAATTTGTATCGGAACATAACCTTGAACAGCATAATACTAGATGTAACAAGAAAGCTCAAAGCTGACATTGGTGAAAAAAGAGGAAAGAGTTTGTACAAGCTGCGAGAATCTCAATATCCAACTTGATCTATTCATTTAGGTATTGCATTATACATTAGGTTTATCTGTTTTTCCACTTTAATCGATGAGAGCTTCAAGCTTCGGTATTGTATTATCCATTAAGACGTTTTTTAGACTTTAATCGATGAGAACTTCGAACTTCGACTTGGAATCGATGAGAACTTTAAGCTGATTCCCTGATAGTGGAACATATATTAACAAGAATAGAAAAAAATTCTCAGCAAGATGATTCGATGTAAGTGTCGTTTACTGGCCCACCTCGCTAGAGTCAAAATTCTTGTTGAAATTGATTCAGTATGTTATTCTGACTTGATTTATTTCAAAACTACTTGACAGCGACGGCTATTTTTTTAAATTTGTCATCAGAATAACGAACTGAATCAATTTCAACAAGAATTTTGACTGTAGCAATGTGGGCCAGTAAACGTCACTTTAGCCGATGATTCCAACAAACTAAGTTAGTAGGCTAACCTGATTTACGCTATTCTAACAATAATATTTTTTGTAATCTTGATTATCTATTGAATGGAATGTCTCAAAATTTGAGATATTAATGACAAAATGAGCAACAGTTATAGCTCGATGTTGATTCAAATTTTAAAACAAAATTTTCGTCGTTCAACATTCAAACTTTTTAGGGTCTTTTAGATTGATAATGAACGGTATTTGAATGCACTTGACTTACTTGTTCATGTTCATTTCTTTTCTAAGAAACCTTTTATCCAAATAATAAATGAGTACGAAGCTCCAAAGAACTATTAATGAATAAGCAAGAGCTTGAAAAAGCTTAGGCCTACTTTGCAGTATAATTGATTTTAATTCATAATAGGCAAATCCTGTGTGTGTTTGAATTGAATTCTGAAGAAACGATTTTTCAATTTTATCTCAAGAAATACTTGAAGACTAATTATTATTCCAATATAACACAATTATTTCAAACAATTAGCAAACCGTAAAACAAATTCAAAACAAGAACTGATAGTCCTAACGTCCTAACCTAAAAACGCTCTTCCATTGCCATCATTATTAGGTTCTCGGCTATCAAGCTGTTGAAATATTCTATGAATATATTTATTTGATTCGAGTGAAACTTAATAATGTTTTTCATCTTCCAAATTGTCAATTCATAATTATCAAAGATAATATTAATATTACCAATTTAAATAGGTACTTCATGAGTTCTTCAGGAGCTTCTTGGAAAGTTGAACTTCACTTGTTAGGTTGGTAGTATCTGCTTAAGCGGGAAACCTTGAATGTACGATCACAGAAATATTAAACAGAATTTATTATCAGAAAAGAATTGGCAAGTTTTTTGCAAATTTTGGACGTCTGATTTTTTGGCGTTCTTATAATTGAGATGACACAGAAACTTAATATTACTCACACACAGATAAGGAGCGCAAACCCATCGACTTTGTACTGTATGTATGAATGTGATCTTACCAAAGCTTTTCATTGCGTCTAATCATTCTATGTTTTAATAGATAAGCTGCATAGGTATGTAATTATTGGTGCAGTGCATGCATGGATCAACGTAGAAGACTATCTGAATTATTTTAATTCAGAGTGTAGGTTGTCAGTTGTCACGGTGATGAAAGTGCGCTACTTCAAAGAAGAGAAAGAAGAAAAGGAGAATAGCCTAACACATGGATGGAAGTCCCCAAAAATCTGTACTTGGGCCGCTATAATTTATGTCATTTCTAATATTCTCAACGACCCCCATCTACAAAATACCAGTCTTCTGTTTGCCTATGAATGACACAGCTATAGTGGGAAAGGACAGTGAGGACCCTGGGAGGCAAACAATTTGTGCACATGAGCTTTTTGTCTGAGGCAAAAGAGTACCGGGGGTCTGACTGGCCCGCCGCCGCCGGCCCATGGGCCGGTGCGCCCTTCCATCTTGAGCCCTCGAGTAACTTATAGAATCGAAATATGCTCCAAATAATATTTATTGAGATACAGATTCGAACTTGAAATTTCTTTAGAGAATATCAAAATGTAGAAATAGAGTATTACGCATGAAAGAATTATCTACAAATTTTATTCACTAAGTGAGAAATAGAATCACCTCCTTTTATTCTCGATAGCGAATTGACAATTTGCCTGTCGCTCGAGGGCGCCCAGTAGCTCAGGCTGGAAGCCCAAAAATTCTCCATGAAGCGCCCAATTCATGAGACAAAATCTAAATTGGAATGAATGGAGTACATCATTTTCAATCTGTCAAAAAATCCACAATTTCCGCGAATTATAGCTGCAATAATTATTCAAAATCCGCTATTTTTGTAATTTTTCTCTAATTTCCAATTTTAAATTTTGAGGCTGTTTTTATTAGGGTACTTTAGTGTCTAATCTTATGCAAAGTAAAAAATTGAATGCAAACAGTTAGGGGTTTGTAACTTTGATGATTATTGAGATGATGAGCGAAATAAGATGAAGAAAACTCAATTTTATATAAAGTTCAAAGGAATAGAAATAGAATAGACTAGCATGTTGTTTACGTGTTTTAAACTAGTAATAGGTGATATTGTTGAAATTTTGATTCTAAAGAAAAAATGTTCAGTAGGTAATGTTTTTGTCGAAAACACATTCAAACCTACCAAATCACTATTTGAAGAACACGAAACAGACAAGAAGGCGTTTTTAAAAAGATTGACGGTTGATGAATAATAATACAAAACCATCACTTCATTAAACCTTTCACTTTGGAGAGCTCTTTAGAGGGAGTGAGTACGCGCCGGTCTGATAACCAAAAGTTCAGAGGTTCGATCCTCAGCCAAGGAACAGTTTTTTGACCACAGCACAATCACATAAATACGACCACCTCGTCTTTCAAAGGAGACGATAAGCCTTCGGTCTGCCTGAAAATTAGGTGTATCTCATCATCTTCCCTCTCATTACTCACGCACAGGGCTAAGAGCCCATGTGGGCATCGCCCTCAGAAAAAATATCAGAAGCTAGCAGGACCTAATCATCACAAAGGGTGTTGTCAGTTGATGTTATTTGTGCTTAAAATCGTAAAATTGCTTCTGTTCAATTTATTATAGCCAATCAGACGGCTTGTTGAATTTGGAGGCGTGACTACGACAGAATCACCTCCTCTTGTTAGTTTTTCTCGTTATTTTCAAACTTTTCTGGCTCGGAGGAGTGAAATAAATTGATGATCAATTGAGAATTCAAAAAAAAACCTATTCATTGGAAATAATCAACCCAAAAAATTAGTTCAATGTAACAAAGTTAAATATTTGAAAAATGTATGATGAAAATATACGTATCAATGAAACCATCTTATAGAAACAAATTGAAGACAAATGAAGTAAATTGCTCAGAATTCTTTAAGAATTAGAAGTAGTAACTTATACTACTAGATGAATAGTTTCTATGTAAAGTTTCCTTAATCTATCCATTCAAAATTTCATTTTTTCCATTTCCCGAATGTGCTGAATCACATTTCAACAAAAAATTATTTTCTCTACTTGCAAATTCTCAGTATTGGTCTAAGAGAATGTTTTTTACGTGCATTAATATAAATCAACTTAATTTATCATCAAATTCACAACAGAACCTCTTATTATCTAATAAAAATATTTCATTTTCAAGCTTTCAAACATCATAGAGTTATTTTTAAAGTTTAAGTTCAGATTTATTTCAGGTTCCCCCCAATGAAAAACAACAACCCCCCCACACCAACAGAGGATGCGCCCTTTCATGAGTGACCCCGCCTTTTAGGGGTCCCAGTCCGGCCCTGCGCGGGGGAATGTTTCACCGCCAGCATGAGAGCATCAAGACTCATGAGTTATTTTTACATAGTACAGTAGGCCTGCAGTAGGCTACACAATCTCAAATAGAAGAAACATGATTTTACTTTGCTTGGTTTTGGAAGTGATGTCAGAATAAGTTGGGAGCCTTATTTATTGATCAGGTATTTAGGGAACATTCTGATCTACAATTCGAGAACAAATTTATAATCCTTGAACCAATATTGACCGAGCTGAAGTGATTTTCTCATCTTGCTAGAGGGTCTTCTTTGCTTGGACTATATGCGGGAACAAGAGTGATTCACCTGTGTTTACAAAGCTAATTAAGCCTCCTGATTACTATCAAACGAGTGCTAATGATATATCACGCAGTGTTTGGTAGTATAAAGTTCTCTCATCTGGGGACTCTCTCCACATTCTCAGGACATCCTGCTTCTTCAAAAGAAAGCAGCACTGCGGATATAATTGACATACAGAGTGATTTAATACCCATCATTGTCTAAACCATCTTCAGACGATTGAGACTTCATATGTTTTTGAATTTCCAATTCCAATAGATTTCTGTTTGATTAGAGGCAAGCTTACCATTTTATTGTCCATGACATTGATGATAATAATCATAATAATATCATTGAGGAAATAGGCTATTATATATAGTCCTAAATAAATATTTTTATTCCTAGCACTTATATTGTTTCTTATTTTAATTAATCCTTCTAACTTAAATTGTGAAAATTAATTTTTCTGAGTGTTAGAGATAGTGTGGGGGACCCGAGTTCGATTCTTGACCGGAGAAAATTTCTTTTACAACAGCACAATTACAAAGATATAGTCTCCTCGTCACTCGGAGGAACGATAATAAGCCGTCATCAGTCCCGCGCATTCTCATCATCACCATCCCTCTACTCATTACTCACGCACAACCCTAAAAATAAGCTCATGTAGGCAGCAACCTCTGGGAAAAAGGTAACATCTTTGGGAAGAATAGAAATAATTCTGACATATAACCAGAACTTTTGGACTTTTTTCCAAAATTGTGTTAGAAATAGTAAGCTTTTGCTTGCTTTTTCTCCCATAAGGGTTTTTTCTGTCAATTAATGTAATGAAAATAATTAATTATTATATTATGTTTCGTTTATATTCTTTTCATTCAACTTGTAATACCTATTTCTATAACCACTGGCGGATCATGCTCATAAAAGAGGTGAAGTGCTGTACAGTAAAAGATACGTGCACTTCACCTGTACTAATTATGCCACCTGGCAGAAAAAGATACGTGCACTTCACCTGTTTTGTGGGTATAAATATTATCAATTGAATTTTTTCCCCTCTCTGCCATTACAAGCAGGGGTGAAAATTGAATCATTCTACTTAATATTGACTCGAAAGTTCGAAACTAGTTGTGAGGAAAAATAAACTTATTTCAAGGGTACTTTGATTATTACACAATATTATTATTTTCTCAAAAATAAGTTTCGTTAGTTCTTTGAAGTCTCTTTTTTTTGTTTTAATTTCTCTACACACAACTAAAAATTATTTGATAGGCTAAAAATCGGAATTTTCTATGGGAATGTAGCCTACTCGTAGTTTGTAGTATTCTCTCCTCATTCTTCTCCGAAATTCCTCTGTAATCTGACTTGGTCGAAAACTTATAGACTTATTTGTAGAAATTTCAATGTTTTGTGGAACTCCATTATGAAATAAAACACTAATAGAGGTTTCCAATTTCACTAATTTTAATAAGCTATTTATTATCCACTAATTTTTTTTAATGTCATTTATTTATAAAATTTACACTTTTATCAGAGATGTTGTGGAACTCCATCATTTAGGTGAGAGAAAACAAATTTTGTCAGATCCACAAAGTTTATTTAAATACCATACTTAATTAATTTTTTTTATTCTTCAATCATAAAAATGTTGCTTTTAAAAATTTATATAACCTCTTTAGAAAATGAGTACATTTTAGTGCTTTTCTCAAAATCTATAGAGGAAATTTAGAGCCTATTCTTAGGTACGGTATCTAATTTCGAAACCGGATCTTATCAAACAAAAATTCACTAGTGGCTTTTTTCACCTGTTGAATTCAAAATGCATACTATTCAAATGGGAACTATAGTGACTAGTGACATTCGAGAAACGGCGGGCCTTGCTAATGAATAGTAATGGTAAATATTAGCAATTACTCAACCAGTTTAGTCGTGGTTGGTACGGTATTTGTTTAATAGAATCAGCTGCTAATTTACGTATTATTTATTTCTTACGTATGTAGTTAGCTGACTATTATATCATTGACTTAACAAATGAAAAAAGATAAGGCCAGTACAACTTTTACAGCTTGGCATCACTCGGATTCGTAATCTATACACCAAAATCTATCATAATCGATCAAAAAATCAACGACATACCACAAAAAAAGGTTATCCTCATTGGCATCCAGACACGGTAATATTTCTATTATCATGGAGTACTGATCATATGAAAAGAAATGGAAATACGAAATCATAATATTTTCATCTCTTCTAATATGATTTAATACGTTGGCTAATAGAAAATATTTAATAGATTTTTTAAATTATAAATATTATAGTCCAGTAAGCAGGAATTTTTTTCTTGTATATGTTGTATGCGATTTTATTGTTCCAATAGCTTCATTAGGGTCCCATTAATGTGTATTTGAAAAGGGCACTCACATTTTTTCTCGGTTCAACTTTTGACAGCTAGAAACCATGCACTTGTTCAGTTTTTCGCATATAACTAAAAAACTTGAACTTTAAATCATTAAAATCAAAGTACCCTTTTTCAATATTTTCATTTTACACTACATGTTTCGGCAATATAGTCATTTTCAAGTGTAAATAAGGTTATTTACACTTCAAAATGGCTATACATCACCGAAACATGCAGTGTAAAATAGAAATATTTTTTTAAAAAAGGGTACTTTGATTTTAATTATTTAAAGTTTCAACGAATACAGTTAGTAGCCCTAGCCCCTAAGAGGAAATGAGTATTAACTAAAAAAATTTAACTTACACATTTTCATAGTAAATTGTAAAGGACAAAATTCTGCGTTGATTGAATAATGGAAAACAAGAATCGGTCAAATAGAAAACTTTAAACATTAATTAAAAAAAAAAACACATTTTCTCAAAATAAACAAAAAATTGTTTAAAATGTTATGTAGCTCATAATGTAACGGAAAAATGTACTACTCCCCTCCTTAAAAGTTGTTGAGCATCAAAGATTGAGTGCAGAAATTACAAAAAATTTATATTTGACCAATTCTTGGAACTTTCACTCTCCCACTTCTCCACTTTTTGTCCTCAAATTCGCAAAAACTTACACGCGCAGTTGAAAAATATTCCTGTCAAATATCATTCGATTATATCCGTAATCGTGTTACAAACAATAGACAGACAGAAGGAATAAAATTCAGACAGAAGAACAAATCATAGACCTCACTCTAATATTCGGTCAAAAACCTCCATTTCATATTATCTAAGCCACTCATTGTTGATTGTATTTTTTCTGCATTATTAATTATCTGTTCATTGTTGGTGTACTACACCTGTAGCGCACTGCACTAGAACACTGAAAATCAGTTTTCTGAAAGAAAATTTTTTTTCTCTATCAATGTTGCTTTGAATTATTTATTTATTTATTTATTTATTTACAAAAGTACATACAGGCATGGAAACAACAGGCTTTGGTAGCCCAAAACTGTTTCCGATTCAGTATTACAAATTTAAAGTAATAATAATAAATAGGTAGAAGTAATGGTATATAAAAAGTAATAATAGAATTATGCTATGTTTATAATTATTTTTGAACTATCATCTAGAGACAGGTCCAACGAATCATGCGTCACCGACCACGTAGGCGCCAACCCTACCCCGACACGCGCGCACAATCGAATCAACCGACCCACCAAAGATATCCAGACCAACACAGCTCACATTAAATAGGCGCTGCATTCTTTTAATTGGTTCATAATAACCGTAGTCTGTTCTGCAGAAGGCAACTATAAATGTATGATAAGATCTAGCATTCAAACGGGGAACATGAAAATTAATCAATGATAGGAGGGGAGGACTGTCTACTGCACCATTCACCAACTTACATAGAAAAGTAATGCCATGCATATCCCTTCTAGAAGTCAGCGAATGTAATTGAAATTGTTCTCTGAGACCAGTTACAGAAAAATCAAATGGACATACAGTTTTGAATTTAATCCAGTACAGGTATCTCAGGAATCTGTTCTGCACTCTTTCAATATAATGAGCCGTGCCGGTCCGGTAAGGTGACCAGACAACTGAACCATATTCCAATCCACTGCGCACCAAAGCACTGTACACTCTAATAACAGGGTCACAATTATTAAACTCCCTACACTGCCTACACACAAATCCCAGAATTTTGAAGGCTCTATTCACGGCATGATCAACATGAACATCAAATCTAAAGGCCTCATCAAAAATAATACCCAGATCTTTAATTGTTTTGCATACTTCCAAATCCTGTCCAGAAATCGAATACTTATTATCTATGAAATATGGGTCTGTTTTTCTTGAGTAAGTAACTACATAACACTTTTTAATATTCAATTTAAGTTTATTAGAATGACACCATTTATCCAAATTATTTATATCTCTCTGCAGAATAGCTTTTTCATTTGCATCCTTGATATGTCTGAATATTTTTACGTCATCTGCATAAAGTAATACTCCGGATTCTATTGACTGGGGCAAATCATTTATTAGTAGAAGAAATAGAAGAGGGCCCAGGTTCGATCCCTGAGGAACACCTGCTGTACATATATATTTTTCAGATTTATGAAACTTTACTTGTACATATTGCTGGCGCTTACAGAGATAGCTTGCCATAAATTTTACTGCTTTGACAGAGAATCCAAAGTTATCATGAAGTTTTTCAATAGTGTGTCATGATCAACGTTATCAAAGGCCTTGGATAAGTCTGTGTAGACAACATCCATGCGACCACCATCATCAAGCACAGAATGCACCTCATGGCTGAATTGCAGCAGATTGGAAACAGTCGAACGTCCAGGCATGAAACCATGCTGAACGTCAGCTATTCTAGACTTGGTGAGCCAGAAAATGCGACCATGCAACAATACTTCAAAGAGCTTTGCTATCGCATTGATAATCGAAATGGGACGATAATTCTCAACATTCTCCTTACTGCCAGACTTGAATATTGGAGTCACACGGGCAATCTTCAAAGCATCTGGAAAGGTTGATGTTCTAATAGCTAAGTTGAAAATGTAAAGCAAGGGCTTAGCCAAAATTTCACTGCAACCTTTAATGATGTATGCTGGGATATCATCAGGACCTGCAGACTTCTTCCCATTCAAATTTTTTATAGCTCTTAGCACTTCATCCAACGAGAACTCTGTAAATCCCCAACCATCAGTGCCATCATCCATCACTCTAAAGTCTAGGATAGAAATAGGATCATATGATGAATTATTATTAGGATAGACAGAAGAGAAATAGGAACCAAAAGCATCTACAACAGCACTGCCTGTACATTTATTGCCTTGCCAAGAAACCACTTGAGGTACATCGGCACCACCTCCCTTTCTTTTACTTTTTACAAATGACCAGAAAAGTTGCGGATTTGTCCTTATAGAAGTTTCAAATCTCAACACATAGTTATTGAATTCCCTACGTATAGTAGATTTCAATTCCCTCCGTACCCTAAGAAACTCAGCTTCATTTGTACAGTCATTACTCGACCTTGTATAGCTTGTATTAAAATGACTCTATGATTAGTTGACGAGAATTATCCTCCCTCACACACAGATTCAAACTTTGTATCGATTTTATGAGTAATCTATTCAGGATGAAATTATTGATACAATTCAATTTGTTTTGATCACCTTGGTTTTTTGCATAGAGTACCTTTATGATTATCTCAATTCTCTCCATCTCTTGAAATAGGTCTTGCTTTTGGGAAATGATGTGTGCATTATGGGAATAACAAAATAATTGTTGAACAGAAAGACGGTATATAGCCCAGAAAAATTAGACTTCTAGCATCTAAAACATGATGGATGACTGGAAATGGTCTTAAAAAACTTTGAGCATCCCAAATAATAAAGCCTAATATGGGTTTGTGACGCTTTCTGAGTGGCGCCTTATACTGGATGCCCAAGGAACACGAAAATTTTAAGCAGAAAAAACATTATTTTTAAACATTATTACATTTTTCAAGTGAATAAAATTAAATGATTGGTATGAAATCCAACCTTCTGTGACGACGAGTCAAGGTTATTAAAGACAAGGTTGTTCCGACTTCTGGGATTTTGAAAAGTGTTGGGGGAACCCAGAAAATGACGTAGTTCAGATCAAGGTAATTAGAATAGAAAGGTATCAGTCATCAACATCGTAGCCGGGAGAAAACCGTGAGTTCTGACGTCATCGGTACCACACAGCTGTTTAGCGAACCTAGAAGTTAGGAACTTTGTCTGCTCCTTGTGCGTTTCAACTTGGTTCCAATCGTTGATGTTGTAAATTGATTTTTCTATGCCTATTTGAGAAACTTTTTGGCAATAGCTATACTTTCTATTCTAATCACCTTGGTTCAGATCAACATTTTATATTATATGATACTTTTCACTAGAAAATATCAGCGCATGTGCATTGGCACTGTACAAGAATTTCTGATTTCTGAACTGGTACGTCGAATTCAGGCCGTCGCGTGGGCAAGGCGACCGAGGCGGTCGCCTTGGGCGCCGCGTCCTGGGGGGCGCCTCGGCGCTCTGCGTCGTAAATTTTTTTCCCAATTTTTGATTTGAACAACTTTTGAAAGTGAATGATCTCCAATCTTTTCCTAAATAATATAAATATGAGCTTTTCACTGCTTGTTCGTCTGATGCCTACGTGCAATGGACGCGAACTGAGAAAGGATTTTTGAAACTTTCCAAGAATACGTTCAATACTAGCATATTCTATTAGTTGTTCTGTGCTATTTCGGATTTTTTGAGAACCAATCGGCAGAAAATGTTGAAATTTTGTGGAGAGGTTCGTATTAGGTCTAGAAATGTTGGGCTCGGAAATTAATATTATCAAACCTTTTTCAGATTAGGTCAGTAACCCAGTTTTTTTCATTGTAGATGTATAGTGGGTTGCATATCTTCCGCCTTGATACGACCAATCCTTTCTGTAAATTCAATGATTCAACGAGATTATGAGATGAACTAATTCGGAAGATATAGTTTCAACATATTTCCGATATGATTTCCAAGGTTACGCTCAATATTAGTGTTTTTCTATCATTTTTCGAAATTTCATAGATTTTTCGAGAACCAATTGGCAGAAAGTTTTTTAATTTGGTAAACAGGTTCAGATTAGGCCTAGAAATACTTTGTTCAATAAATTTCGATACCCTTCTGAGGTTTCGCCTGTAATAAGGTTTTCCAATGTTTGGAATCTGCACTCTTGCATATGTCACGGAAATATAATAAAATACGTTGAAATCATATACTGAGGTATAGCTGAGGTAATTTAACAATTAATTTAGGATTATTACCTAAAAGAACCCTGTTTAGTGATATGATGATCAAAGAAAATTCATTTGAATGAATGCAAAGCGAGCCTGTTTGTCTCATTGACATTGCTGATACTGTCGGGTGTCCAGGTGGGCGAGTGTTAAGGCAAGCGTAGCGAGCCTGCCGGCTAGTTTTTCTATGCGTCCATAGAACTGTTATGACACTAAACTTGGAAAATTTGACCGTTTAAACAGGAAAAACTGAGTCAACTATGGATAAGAATCTGTTCAAAAAGTACTCAAATTTCTTAATAACCTGACAAATTTATCTATTGTGAAAATAAATAACAACATACTTTATAATTATTTGCTAGCCGTAAAATGGGTTTGGTGAATGGTGGAAAAAGTTCATTCCATTCACCGATTCACGTCTCATCCTTTCATTCATATATGAACATAGTATGTGAACTGTAAGCAGTCATGAGACAGCGTGGTGGTGGACACTTGAACCTACTTAAGGATAGTTTGAAGGGGGGGGGGGCGCCGCGGTTGTTTTTGCCTCGGGGCGCTACAAACCACGCGACGGCTTTGGTCGAATTCTTCTCTCCCCACCTGTTTTACATTTTGCCCAAAATCAGGCAAGTATGGAACAACCTTTTTTTAATAACCTTGACGACGAACAACCGAGCATTGATTCATTTAAAGCTGTATTTTCATATAAAAATTAAAACGTATGATCTATTAGAATTGTGATTTGTGATATTTGAAATCCTTCAGGGATTAAAAATTTGTTCTGCACAATTTAAGACCAAGTAGACCTTTCTATCTTGTATATTTTTGTGTCAGAGCTTTCAACATAGGTTACCGTATTTCCGTGTAAAAAAATATATATTTTTTCATCTATAATTGAATTCCTATATCCTTGTATTTGAGTTTTCTCAAATTATTTCCAGTAGGAAGGACTCTCAGTAATGGGCTATATATATGTAAGTTGAGCTTCATCCTCGATATGTCAGTAGTAATTGAAATTTCCAGAATAAAGGAATTACTATTTTTTAATGGAATTGAAAAATCGCGAAAATATGCTAAACATCTCTTTCAGTAATAGGTCATATAATAAGATAAAACATCATATAAAACATCTCTTTCAGTAATAGGTTATAGTTATAGTTAATAGAATATGGTCTTGCAACACGCGATTGAGTTTCCTGCAAGCAGCGCTGTCATTCTCAAGCTAGTCACACTACAAAGTCTGTATAGGCTACTCATATACTGTACTAGTATTATACTCTAAGTATACGAATTTTACATTTTCCATAAGTTATAGGCTACGTGTTATTTGTATTAGATGAGAAATTCTAAATTTACACAATTTGAAAACTTTTCTATTCGGTAATACAACCGACAATCTATTATGTAGGCTTGATATGTGATATTGTGATTTTTACAATTTCTGTATAATCTTTATTGAAGATGATTATTTTCATTTGCAATTTTCTTGTAATCTCCGATGAGAATGACAATTCAATGATCTCAAATCCAGTTTTTGTGTAATCTTTATTGAAAATGATTATCATAATCTCAGTTGCCTCTATATTGTCTTCCACTCACACTCGCGCAGGTGCGTGAAAGTCCACTAAAATGGAGGGGGTGAGTTGAATTGGGTGGATGAAACTATCTGCAGAATATTCGAGCTCCTCACACTCTCAATCTCACTTCGTCCATCATAGACTCCACTGCATGCAACTGGTTGAGGTAGCTTTTATTGAAATCGTCTTTTTGGAATATAAAAGCAAACTTTAGACTTAAAACAAACTTAGAACTTGAAAGCATACTTACGGTAACCAAATAGTGTTGAAACCTTGGATATTTCATCAGGATCATTCAAGGTGAGACTTAATAAATTATAAAAATCGAATAGCCCTAATTTTGAATTTTTCTTTTCAAGGTGATTATTTGATTCCTATGGAAAGGTGAACTTTTCCATACTGTAATTTTTCTGTAGAGTTCCAGTTTTTAAGTTTTTTAATGAATTTCAATAGTTCTCTGTGTTTGGGTAGAGAGTAGACAATTCTATTGTGCAAGTAAATGACATTTTAAATGAAAAAAATTAGATGTTAATCCTTGAGAAAAGTGTGAAGAGTAATTAAGTTTCCAATGGTATTCTCATTTTTGACACTTTTTTATTACCGTACTGTAGATTGACCTTTCAATATCCGCTCAACATATACATAAACTAATTTTATTTAGATATGTCTAGTATATTCTTCTCATTCGACTTAATGTCTACTAAAATTCAACAAATTATTTCATATAAATTCGAATGGGTATATAATATTAATAGATTATAACATTATTCAAGAGTATTAATTCAGAATAACATAATTATATCAGACACAAACCTTAATTTATAAGAAGCTACGGTACGGTGCAGTTTTGATTTATCTTTATATTTATTCAAAACCCAACTAACAACGATTCAAATGATTAGCAACAATGACACAATATTCATTTACAGTTAACTATCTATTCCAGTTTTAATTATCATGAAATCATTTTTTTTTTTTTCAAAATAGCCTATACGATATAATAGAAGGCCCTGTCCTGTCAAATAATAAGGCAACGTCGCACAGTCTTTCATATGAAAGCATCAAGTAAAGATACAAATCATGCATGTTGACTTGGTTTTTCTCTCTTTAAGCATAATTTCCATGAAAAAAGTTCATGAAACTCTTCGTATAGAATTCCATTTGTGTTTCTTGTAATAGGTTGTGATAGAGATCAGCAAGAGAGATTAAGAATATAGACAGTTATTTATCAAAATAGCTTATGATTTGTAGCAAGTCAAATGTGAGAACGCACACAAGAAACGCATCCATTAGAACAGCTGATTGGAAAATGATTTCAATGCTTTATATGGACCCAATCTCCTACTCTACATAGTTCCCAATTTTTAGGCCATGGCCTTCTATTAAAGGAAGCTATGGCTATAGGCTAAATAGGCTATATCACGAATTTCTGGAACTTGATGAAATATCTTCCAATGAAAAATATACATATAAGATACCGGTATACAATTATCAACTTTAAGCCACTGACGTCTCGTGCCCACGAGACAGGTGAAGTGCCCAGCACTTTTACTGTACAGCACTCCACCTCTTTTGTGGGCACGAGTCACCAATGGAATAGTCCTGGAGAAATATATTTTATTTAATGAGGTGAAGGTAAGAAGACCTAATCAATAACTTAAAATTGATATATTCCAATTAGAAAATTGTTTATATGCTCTTCTATCGTCAAAAATATCGACACTGATGATTGTTTATTCTATTATAATATAATGCAACCTAATAATTATAATGTCACAATATTGACTACGGTACCATATATTAAGTCCAGTACTATGATGGTTCCAATTTTTAGTTCAATCTTATTGTAGGCTTATTTTACAGTAAACAATTGAAAAGTAACCTGAGTAGGTGATTATTAGAATAATATTAATTTAATGCTGATTTTTCCTCGCAATATGGTTGGAAAATGAGAGTTGAAATTCAAGCTATAAAAATTTCCACCATGACTATAATAAATATTTTCAATTATTAAGAATGTCCCCTGGTATAGTAGATAGAGTATTGTAATAAAATGTAAACCAGTATAGCTTGGGTCGCATGAAGGGGCAATTTTATTAAACCCTGTGGAGAATAGGATTTTCCCTCCTTCCCTCACTACAATTCCATTTGGACACCACTACTGTGAGTAATAAGGGAAAATTGCGAGACTCTTCCTAATAGATAGGTATTGAATTATCATGAAAATCTGATAAAAAAATTTATGAATTGTTCGTTGCCTCTTCTGGACGAATAGGCTGTCAATTGTGCATATAAAGTTCAATCAAGACTATAAAAATCTTTTTCACTTTCAATTTCTGTGCTGAATCGAATATATTGCAGAAATCAATATAAGGGGTCACGTGCCCCGGGCGCAGCCTCATGGGGGCGCAAAATCATGGGCTTAAGTCGCCTTTTTTTAATAAAAATATTTTGGGAACAATTGAAAATTATCAATCATAAAATATTGACGAATTACGGCTGGGGTTGTCAATCCCGGGATCCCGGGATCCCGAATCCGGGGATCCCGGTCCATTTTCTATACCTAACAATCCGGGAATTTTTCAGCGTCAATCCCGGGATTTTCGGGATTAGAAAACATGGATTTGTAAATCGAATTTTTCAAAAACAATTCAATATAGAATTCATTTACGGTGATGAATATGAGTTTTGCATGATTTATTGTTCTAAGTGTTTGACTAATTTATTCTACAGGCACATAGTCCAGGCATTTTAATGTCCAGGCAATAACCTATTGTCCAATCCAAGTGGAGAATGGAAGAATGAAATGTATCATGTCTCTACTTGTACTTGAGAAATTATGTAAATTTCAAATCATTACACTAGAGAGATTTCGTTGCCATAAAAATTTAGTGACTCATTAGTGATTTGCACAGTCACTGTCTGACTCTACCAACACACAGACATTTACTAACACAACCGTATTTTTACTAGCTCTTGCACCCATCGACGCGGTGGCCCATGCCATGTTGTCAGATTGACTTGAATGAGGGTTGACTAGAATAACTCAGTATTGAAAAGAAACCGACTCACTTGAATGGGCCTTTCATTTCAAAGGTATGTTTGTATAGACCCTCTCTGCTCCTATTATCTATTGTGTATTGTCTTCCACTCAGAAACTCTTTTAGGAAAAAATTATCACTATTTGTTCAAAACTCTAGCACTCAAAGATCTCAAAACGCTTCTCGGACTGTTGGCAAAGATCAAATTGTAGTGAATACTATTATACTAACTACTCCTCATTAAAACTCAATTGCATTTCATTATAAATTGGCCATAATCCATTGAGGGCATGTCTGTAAGTTTCCAAGTAAAATCAAAACTGCCAAACAAATAATCTTTCCATCAAGAGAGAGTTTCTGAGTGGAAGACAATACACAATAGATAATAGGAGTAGAGAGGGTCTATACAAACATACCTTTGAAATGAAAGGCCCATTCAAGTGAGTCGGTTTCTTTTCAATACTGAGTTATTCTAGTCAACCCTCATTCAAGTCAATCTGACAACATGGCAAGGGCCACCGCGTCGATGGGTGCAAGAGCTAGTAAAAATACGGTTGTGTTAGTAAATGTCTGTGTGTTGGTAGAGTCAGACAGTGACTGTGCAAATCACTAATGAGTCACTAAATTTTTATGGAACCGAAATCTCTCTAGTGTAATGATTTGAAATTTACATAATTTCTCAAGTACAAGTAGAGACATGATACATTTCATTCTTCCATTCTCCACTTAGATTGGACAATAGGTTATTCTGTAAAGAATGATTTTCAAAAATGAACTTTTTCAAAAATTTGTGTTTTCTGGAAATTTTAATTGGGATTGATAAAAAATACCTTCAAACAGATATGCTCAAAATTTCAAGACTTGATTTGCAACCAATCATGAGATATCTGTTCCTTAAGTTTCAACTTTGAGAACCCCATAACTCACAAACTAATTGAATAAAAAACATTTTTCTACATGAAATTAATTACATTTTCATAGCTCAATAGTATCCATATGAAAAACTTTGAGAAATGTCTCCAGGAAAATGTTCCAAAAGTGTGTGAAACTGCCTTAAAGACAGAGTGTCCACCTGGTCACCAACATTAAAATTGCTACTATCATAGTTAGGGTGGTGGTAAAAAATTTTTCTTGGTGGAAATGAACGGTACAAAAATAGAACAATATTATGGTAAAAGAAAATTTGCAATTTTCCAATGTTGGGGACAGAGTGTCCACCTGGTCCCCAACTTTAAAATTGCTATTATCTCAGTTAGGGTGGTGGTACAAAAATTTTTCTTGGTGGAAATGAACGGTACAAAAATAGAACAATATTATGGTGAAAGAAAATTTGCAATTTTTCAATGTCGGGGACAGAGTGTCCACTTGGTCCCCGACTTTAAAATCGCTATTATCTCAGTTAGGGTGGTGGTACAAAAATTTTTCTTGGTGGAAATGAACGGTACAAAAATAGAACAATATTATGGTAAAAGAAAATTTGCAATTTTCCAATGTTGGGGACAGAGTGTCCACCTGGTCCCCAACTTTAAAATTGCTATTATCTCAGTTAGGGTGGTGGTACAAAAATTTTTCTTGGTGGAAATGAACGGTACAAAAATAGAACAATATTATGGTGAAAGAAAATTTGAATTTTCCAATGTCGGGACAGAGTGTCCACTTGGTCCCCGACTTTAAACCGCTATTATCTCAGTTAGGGTGGTGGTACAAAAATTTTCTTGGTGGAAATGAACGGTACAAAAATAGAACAACATTATGGTAAAGAAAATTTGCAATTTTCCAATGTCGGGGACAGTGTCCACTTGGTCCCCGACTTTATAATTGCTATTATCTCAGTTAGGGTGGTGGTACAAAAATTTTTCTTGGTGGAAATGAACGGTACAAAAATAGAACAATATTATGGTAAAAAAATTTGCAATTTTCCAATGTCGGGACAGACTGTCCACCTGGTCCCCGACTTTAAAATTGCTATTATCTAAGTTAGGGTGGTGGTACAAAAATTTTTCTTGGTGGAAATGAACGGTACAAAAATAGAACAATATTATGGTAAAAGAAAATTTGCAATTTTCCAATGTCGGGGACAGAGTGTCCACCTGGTCCCCGACTTTAAAATTGCTATTATTTCAGTTAGGTGGTGGTACAAAAATTTTTCTTGGTGGAAATGAACGGTACAAAAATAGAACAATATTATGGTAAAAGAAAATTTGAAAATTTCCAATGTCGGGTCAGAGTGTCCACCTGGTCCCCAACTTTAAAATTGCTATTATCTCAGTTAGGGTGGTGGTACAAAAATTTTTCTTGGTGGAAATGAATGGTACAAAAATAGAACAATATTATGGTAAAAGAAAATTTGCAATTTTCCAATGTTGGGGACAGAGTGTCCACTTGGTCCCCGACTTTGAAATTGCTATTATCTAAGTTAGGGTGGTGGTACAAAAATTTTTCATTGTGGTACAAAATGGTACAAAAATAGAACAATATTCTGGTATATTCAAATCCCATGTTTAGTCATGTTGGGGACCAAGTGGACATAGCCCTAACAGCCTACAGTTGCATATACATAATGGGTACCGTACGTTATAGCTAACTGGACTCTGTACTGGTTAAATAGAATTCGCCGTATCGGTTCGCATTTCTTGCAGAATTGTTGTTGATCGGTTGTTATGTCTCTACGATTGTTTCTGTTTACACTGCATCACAATTACCAGTCTAGACGGCGCAATAATTATAATAGTCCTGATGTCATTTCCTTGAAATGCTATCAGAACTTTGAAAAGACTTCAGAATTCAGAAAAAAACAAGCACTTATTATTCACTCTCTGTCTAATTATTACTCTTCTCTTCTCTTCCTCCATCATAAGTAGAATATCTAGTTGAAGTAAATATACTTTGCTCTACAAAATTTCATTTAGTAGAGGTTCAACTTTCGCGTTGTTCGGTCGGTATTGGGTTACGTTACACGGTTTTCCAAAAAGTATTCTATTTAATTATTGATACTGTTAATTCAAGTGATATTAATTCAATTTACAGTATTTGAAGTGAAAAGTGTGAACTCCATCCCGTCCTGATGGAGGATAGAAATGTTTTTGTTCTACATGAAAAAGACTCTGATGAGTCATCAGTTTAGAATCATTTTCTTACTTCCAAAGACGGAAAAAGTGCTCAGTGCAAATCGTGTAAGGCAGTTGTCAAGGGTGGATTTGATATTATTCCCAAGTATTTTTCCATTCTAAAAACATCCTCTCTCTCTCTCTATAATGAGCCCTTTTTCATCTCCACATCCTGTTACTGAACATGTAATTGAGGAGGAACAATTGGTTAAAAATGCATGAAACTGATTTTTGCCAATCCCGGGATCCCGGGATTGATATTGGATAATCCCGAAATACCGAGATTGGAAATCAGTCCCGGGATTGACATCCCTTTACGGTACATATTGGAGCAAATAATATTATAACTTAATTTCAATTTTTGTTGATAATGATACTGTATATCTTTAATTATTAGGTACCTTCAAAATCTTTTCTCTCGTGTCCCAACTTCCCGGCGCCCTAATCATTTCCAATTCATAATCATATTCATTTTACAACTATACAAAAATCCTGTTGTATTTTTGTGTGATCTCATTTAAATTTTCCTTTGTGGCAAAATTAATACTGCTTTTATTTTTTGATCTTAAAGTTATAGGCCTATATTGAGATGTATGCTATTTCTATGGGGCGCACAGGACAACCACTTGACTTCTAAAATCTATTTTGAAATATATCATATTGTATTTTTGTATGAATTGTTATCTATGGACACCTACTTGTATTACGTAGGCCTATTGTCTAACTCATAGCCTCATTATTTAATTGTACCGTATGATTGAATTGATGAGCTTTTCTTATTCTAGTGGTTATATTTTTATTCGACTTGATGTGGGGAGAAACACCTTGGGAAGGAACAACTTAGGAAGTGCATAATTATTGAGACTTCCTTTTCAAAGTTATCATCAAATAATTTAAAAATTAAATTATATACATTTATAACATACTTTTAAGACTAGATTACTGAAATTCCAACTGTTTGCTAACATTGCTTTGTAATTAGGTATTGTATTGGAGATTGGAGAAAGAAATTTAGTAACTTCAAAATAAAAATTATATTAGTTCTCTCTCAGAGTGTGGGATGGTTCCTATAATAATGTATATTCGAAACCCTTCCTACTCAATTTAAAGTTGGAAAATTCATTAGAGCAATCCATGCAGAAGGGCGTCTAAATGGCCACTTGCACTGGTAAGAATTTATATCTCAGCCGCCCATGGTGGAAGTTATAAAAATATTAAAACATGGACAAGTGCTCTCTGCTTTCGAAGAATTAGCCACGACTCATATTTTTCATGAGTAAACATAACGTTTCTGAAGTAGACCAAAAACCTTTGTGAGTTTTCTTACATCTAAATGAAGAAAATATATTTTCAGTAGACATGGTCCCTGAAATGCTTTGTTACCCAGATGATAGAGTTAGAGTTAGAGATTGAAGGCCGCAAAAAGTAAATCTTGCCCCCGGGGCGCGAAAATTAAAGCTTGCCCCGGAGAAAAAGTAAGCTTGCCTCCCCCTAGAAAAATTGATAGATCCGGCCCTCCTAAATACTAGGAGTTTAGGTATTTAGGAGGTGCAGATCAGGTCCTCTCGATTTCTCATGTAGGGATGTCAATTTCGAGCCTGATTTCTAATCCCGGGATTTCAAGACTGTCCAGAATCAATCCTGAAATCCCGGAATAGCAAAAAAAAGTTTTATATAGGTTGAACAAAAAATTTTGTTTCTTTTCAATTATCATCCTATACGTGATCATTCCTTTAGTGGGGAGATAAACACGTCCAGATAGAAAAGGGCTCATTGCAAAGGATTATAAAAAAAATTACAAGGAAGAATATAATTTGAATAATCTTCCCAGTTATTATTAAGTTATAAAAGTTTATGAGATAAGGATTAATATCTTTAACATTCATCATTAACATCTGATGTGTCTTACCTTTAATTGCCAGATAATTATTATTGTAGTAAAAGTTCCTTAACAAGCAGGCTTGTCACAGCTGACATATGGTATTTTTGCAAAAAATACTTGATCAAGGACAAGTTCTATAGTAAATTTGATTACTTGATGTTTCTTACAGTTTTATTAAAACATAATTAAAAATGATTGCAAATGTTATTATGCAACAATTACTATTCCTACAGACGGGAAACTGACTATCTTCACTAACGACGGTAACGACAAGTTTTACGCTAGTATTTTACTATAATTTCTAATAGAATTTTACAGTGTGCTATTAATTTAGATTTTTTAAGAATGGAATTTGTATTTTTTCCAGCCAGAAGGTAGGACGATGAATCTGCTGTTACTATGGGAATGGTTGGCTTCCGTAACCGTGATGACACTCCTGTTTTTCTACGCTCAATACAAATTGAGGAGACAGCGTTTGGAAAAGCTAGCTTCAAAATTACCTGGACCAAAGTTCTTACCATTTGTTGGTAATCTGTTCTACTTTTTTGGAGTGACACATGAAGGTATTATTCATCTATTGACTAAATAGTCTACAATTTTTTCAACCTTATACTTACAATAATGAATGAATCAGGATGTATGATTAGAGATTCATTTAAGATTGAACTCGAATTGAAAAACGCTATATCTATATAGGCTACGGTACATAATTATAAAAAGCGAGTCAGTACCGTTATCAGAAGTAGAAATAGGAAACTTGAAACAATTGCTTTTGAAGTTGAACAAATAAATGGAATATGAAATGATTTAAGAATATTCTTCAGTTTTATTCATTACAGTAATTATTAATAATGTAATAGTAATTATAAATAATGTAATAGTAATTATTAATGCAGGCTAATTAATGATAGTATGAGATTACTTTTGAAGTCTTCCCAAAAAACAGTTCCATCGGATAGTAAATAACTGTTATTAGAGGTTTTAGATTTAAGTTGAGCAGTGAACTTATTCAGTATTATGTTCGTGAACCTCACTAGAACTTGCTAATGCTTCAAAAGATAGGCTTATACCTGCTTCATACCTCTAATAAGAGGTGAAATTTCACATTTTATCAATTTGATTCAATACCCATCACTGTCATGTCCTTGTAAAATATTACTCTACTACAACTCTAATACTCTGCAATTTATTCATTATTAATGAAACAATCTTATTCATGTACGATATGATCAAGAACATGATACACTCGTGATAAAAACTGTACCTGTACGATCGTTATAGACGGCTACTGTAAAAATTTGAGCCATAGACTGGTTGCTGGATCAACAGTTTTGTTTAGACTGCGTTTGGAAACGAGCCTAGTGGCGCCATTGAGCGGTGAGCCTAAGTACTTAGCGGACTCCCTCGTAGATGAGTTTATGCGCATCAGGACTGAGCCAGTGAATAGTGAATATAGAGAACTAGCCGGCAGGCTCGCTTCGCTCGCCTTCTCCGCTTGGCCAGGACCCCCGACAATATCGGAAGTGTGAGTCAAACAGGCTCGCTTCGCCCGCCTGCGAAACCTCTGTCACTGTCAGCTGAGACAAACAGGCTCGCTTCGCTCGCCTGCAAATTCCGTTCAGGAGGGATTAGAAATTTATTGAACACAGCGTTTCTGGACCTAATCTGGACCTGCTCATCAAATTTCAACATTTTCTGCCAATTGGTTCTTGAAGAATAAAAAAAAAAAATCCGAAAAATAGTAAAACGTTAATATTGAGCGTAACCTTGGGAAGTATATCGGACATAGTTTGAAACTTGATTCAATATCTTCCCAATTAGTTCATCTATAATCTCGCTGAACCATTGAATTTACAGTAAGGATTGATCGTATCAAGGCGGAAGATATGCAACCCGCAATACATATCTACAATTTAGATAAACCCTGATTACTGGCATAATCTTGAACTGATCTCAAAAATATTTTAACACAACATTTCTAGACTTTATCTGAACCTGTCTACCAAATATCAACATCTTCTACCAATTGATTCTCGAACAAATTAAGAAAACGACAAAAACTATAGAAAAACTTAAATATTTGGCGTATCCTTATGGAGTTTCAAAAATCCTTTCTTAGCACGCGTTAAAACATCCAACTGAACATGCCTGCCAAATTTGAACGCATTCGGTTCAGTGGATTTTTAGGTCTGTTGATGAATGAATCAGTCAGTCAGTGCCATTTCGCTTTTATAGATATAGATATCTCCATATTCACTGCTTGAGCCTACCCACAGCCTAGTCCGTCCAAGCAAAGAAGGCCCTCTGGCAATAAGGGAAAATGACTCAAGTTCGGTCAATATTGGTTCAAAAATTATCAATTTGATCTCAAATTGTAGGAAACAATTTGATCTACTATTGAGACCACATTTATAATTCTTGAACAAATATTGACCAAGCTAGAGTGATTTTCCCATCTTGCCAGAGGGTCTTCTTTGCTTGGACAGACTATTTCTATGTTCATCGGATGTCTTCGTCTACGAGTCGTCAGGCTTTTGGCCTGACCTGGCCTCACCTTAATTCATTTATGTGTATTGAATCGGTCATGTTCAGTTTAGCTGAGCTATCTCTGTCATTTTATAGCATCATAAATTAGCCAATAATAGCCATCATTAATTAGCCACCATTAATAATAGCATATAATGTTCGTAACAGTAATTTATTGGCGGTAGGATGCTGAGGTAAATGAGGTTGGATGGATTTCTACTCATAAAAATTGGTTGAATGGTTTAGTCTGGTCTGGCATGACACGATTAATGAATAAAATACTTGAGAGAATAATAAGTGTATAGAAATAAAAATTATCACTTCAAATAATATTTTATCAAAATAGTAAATAGAATACCCAACTGCAATGGGTCAAAGTTGGAGCATGGAGAGTTTTTTTTATAAATGTTATTTATTAATATATCTACAGTATGAATTAATTATGGACCAATACATTGTCTACATCTTATTCTTTGATTGTCAATCATTGTCTACATTCATTCTTGAAAATACAAAATTTTTTATAAACTTAAACACACCATGAATTTGAGTTTTATTGGTATGTACGCTATTATAGAGTCTGGTCGAGTAAAGAAGATATCCTTGCAAGATTGGAAAATTGCTTCAGCTCGGTGAATAGATAAATAAATTTGAATTTGTTAACTAAATTCAGTTTTCAATATTTCTACAATTTCAGACCAAATTGATATTACTTGAATTGATATTTACAGATAAACTAATCTTGCCAGAATGTCTTCTTTGCTCGACCAGACTATAGTCTATATCTATATGATTCTATATCTACGGTTTACAGAATATTTTATACTAGTATTATAGAATCAATAATCTTTGTCAATAATGAAACTATTCTTATTCTGTCAAGATTTCCATTGACTAAGCAACTAATTTTTCATGCCTAATTTACAGAAGTACCCTATTGTTAATACTTTCACTGCTCACCATCAATAAATTCATGTTTTCTAAAATTCTGACTACTAAACTCGAAAATTGATTTTACAGGATTCATGAAAAAAATTGAGGAGCTTGGAATAAGGTTTGGCAATGAAGGATTAACAAGACTTTGGCTCGGTAATCAGCTTGTGGTGATGGTAAACAAAGCGAGTACACTCGAGGTGGGTAGAGGGACACTGACAGCAGATTAAAAAATTACAGAAATTCTTCTTTCCATATAATATATTTCAATAATAGCGAAAAATTATCATAAGTCTACTGTAAGTTAGTTTTGTTTGCTACCATGCAATAATCAGTTCAAGTACAAATAAAAAATGCTTTACTTTAACGTATTCGTACTTAAGAATATCGCTTCAATGATCACTACTACTTTGAAACTTACGCCTCCTTCACACGGGGTTGGTAGTGTAAATGTCAATTATATTATTCTTATTTTATATACTAGCCGGCAGGCTCGCTACGCTCGCCTTCTCCGCCTAGCCAGGGGGCTCCGCCCTCTGGACCCCCGACAGTATCAGCAGTGTGAGTCAAACAGGCTCGCTTCGCTCGCCTGCAAAACCCCTGTCAGTGTCAGCTGAGACAAACAGGCCCGCTTCGCTCGCCTGCAAATTCCGTTCATAAGGAATTCGAAATTTATTGAGCACAGCATTTCTGGACCTAATCTGGACCTACTCACCAAATTTCAACACTTTCTGCCAATTCGTTCTCGAAAAATCCAAGAAAAACTCAGAAAAATAGTGAAACGCTAATATTGAGCGTAACCTTGGGAAGTATATAGAACATAGTTCGAAACTTGATTTGATATTTTCAAAAATAGTTCTTCAATAATCTCGCTGAACCATTAAATTTACAGTAAGGATTGGTCGTATTAAGGCGGAAGATATGCAACCCGCAATACATCTACAATTTGAAAAAACTTATAACTAGCGTAATCTTGAACGGGATTCAAAAATATTTCAACACAACATTTCTGGACCTTATCTGAACCTGCCTACCAAATATCAACATTTTCTACCGATTGGTTCTTGAAAAAATCGAGAAAACGCCGGAAAAATATTGAAAAACTCAAATATTTGGCGTATCCTTCAAAAGTTTCTGAAATCCGTTCTTAGCTCGCGTCTAAACGTCTAACCGAACATGCCTGCCGAATTTGAACGCATTCGGTTCGGTGGATTTTTAGTTCTGGTGATGAATGAATCAGTCAGTGAGTCAGTCAGTCAGTGCCATTTCGCTTTTATAGATATAGATTAGTAGAATATAGTATTAATAGAACCATTTCAGAAATCAGATGAATGGCTACAGAGAATGGAGTATAGTATTCATCAGAGAGATTGTATTTTATGATCTATATCACAATTAGTTGATTTCCAAATACTCCTCCACAACCACAAATATTATAAAACCCATGTAGCATGTAAGCCCATATCGGTCATACAAGATTTTTGTCAAGCCTACTACGAATACTATTTTGTCAAACTCAGTACTAAAATAAATAAATAATTCATATAATGAAAAAAATTGTAGTAAAAGCTACCAACCAAGTAAATTCATTGTGTGATGAATCTACTACTGATACCGTATTGATATACCGTTACCGTTACGTCATCTTGTTCTAATTTATATATTGTTTTGTAACATTGATATTTTTTATTGTGAAAATAGTGTGGTTTCAATATCACAATAACATTAATACCGTATTTCATTATTAGTATCATCAAATATAATAATAAATATTTTTCCATGAAAACACACCATTAATTAAACTCATCATTCATTTATCGCATGACTGTGTGCTGAATATTTGTCATGGGAAATACTTTTGAATAAATTAATATACATTAGGCTAAATTGAAAAATTCAAATTTATCTTTTAGTCTACAACACACATAGGACAAACATACATGAATGCAAAATACTTAGAAAATTATTTGAAGATTGTTTTATAATGTGATATTTCTTTTTTAATAATTTTGACTTTCAAAACCTTTCAATTTGAAATTTTCAGGCAATTTTATCGAACACAAAAGTGATTGACAAGGGTTATCTTTTCTCCTTTTATAAACCACGTACGACAGGATCTTTCGCCACAACAGGTAGGCTTTTTTCTAAGTTTTCAACTTGTCTTCATAATTTTTCTTGTTTATCCGTCTCGAAGTCCTATTCCAGGCCAATAAAGAAACGTAATTCCAGCTCTCCACTCATACATTAATCATGTTATGCCAGACCAGACCAAACCATCAACCCAATTTTTTTATGGAAATCCATCTCACCACCCATTCAACCATCCTACCAAATAGGCCTACTCACAAAAATACGTTCAGCTAAAGATTTTCATGTTTTTATCAAAAAGTGCAGCCTGTGTACTAAGTTGTGTACCGTAATTGTAGGCAGTAGTTGATAGAATAAAACATGGCAAAAAAGGAGAATGAAAAGGCTCATGTGCAGTTAGAGAAATCAATAATTTTTTATCAATCATTCAATGGAAAAAATCAGAATTATCTAGAAAAATCAATCATTCTTTTACCAAAGGATAAGAAGTTTTTGTGATCAATTTAAAATTTCATCCTTGATTATAAATCCCATTGAAATGTCTCTATATAAAAATAAAATTGGTTCCTCATGTTCAGCTATTTTTGAAGATTGAAGTAAATGTTTGAATAATACTCGCCTATTTAATTGAATAATACAATCAAAATTATAAAATCTTGACAGAAATATGATTTCAGAGATCAACAAATAATGATGTACAGTATCAGTATTTCTAAACTTTTTTTCAACTTTATTATAAACACAGGTGAGGTATGGAAGATGCATAGAAAATTCACAAACAAAATGTTTCTACCGAATTACATGGAAAGATACATCAAGATCTTCAATGAGCAGAGCAAAATATTGAATGAACATTTAACAAAAAAATATATAAATGAAACCGTCGACATATCTCGTCCCATAATGCACTGTACCTTGGACACCATATGTCGTAAGTACATATTTTATTTTATTTTTAAGGTATATAGTAGCTTAATAATATGAAAAATATAGTATAAATAGAATAAAAATATATTTAATATTTAGAAAATAATGTGTAGGCTACTCAACAATAAATTAGTCAACGTACAGTGCCTTACCATAACCATAAGTTATCTCATTTTTTGGAATAGCCCAGCCTCATATAATTATTCCCTATTGGACTATCTAGTTCATACTGCGTCTGGTCAATAGAGATTTGTAAAAGGAGATTTCAATGTCAATAAATTACTGTCATTACGTAGTTTATTATTTATTGATTTATCATTTCAGTCCAATTGACAGTAAATATTTATGTTTTTTCCATAATTATCAACATAAACAGATTATTGAACATGAATAAGGTTGTGATTAAACTAGCCTATTGTTGTATTACTTGAGAAAAAACTACAAGATTTATCTTATTGAAAACTTGTATGATTTCAGGTACAGCATTTGGTGCTAAGATGAATCTGCAAGATAACTACACATTCACGTTTGTCGATGACCTCTCAATGTAAGTAGCCATGAAACTTTTATTCTCTCTATATAATAAATAGTATTATACTTATTAGTGTAGTACAGTACATATAATTGATGGATTATATACCAATCAAAACAATCATAAGTTACATTGAAAATTCTCTTTCCTATCATTTTCATGATTGTGAATTGTTTTATTGTTTCAGATCATCAGAGATTATTGTTGCAAGAATGTATAAGCCTTGGTTTTACTTCGAACCACTATTCAAGCTATCACCAGAAGGGAAAGAAATGTTCATGAGAGTGAAGAGACTTCATGAGTTTACAAAGGAGGTGAGACAAGGAAAGAAAACTCATATTATAAAAATATTAAATCACAACCAGAAAAATGAATTGTTTTGCAGCTTACAATAATTATTGATTGAATTTTATTACAACTGGCTGAAAAATTGAATGATGTTCGAATTTTTGAAAGTGGCTTATCAATTAAAAACATTTTTTACCAACTCAATCCAAATGAGTTTCAACTTAAAATCAATATCTTGGACTGATCAGTATACAATATTCATCTCACTGCTCTAAAATATTATGGAATAGATAGCTTAGGACAACCTATAAGTAAAGTGTAATTCCTACAGTATAATCTGTGTTATTCAATTCGAGTCATCTTGATCACTATCAGAATGGCTTTCATGATGATGAATATTGATTATTAAAAATAAATTTCATAGCTTGCGAGAACTCGATTAATGGCATCACCGAGAGGTTTTACGGTTGCGGGATAACTTACTTCTCGATTCATTGTGTTTTTAGCAACGTCCGTCATCACAGTAATTCTTCAAACCAAAAATAAATAACTTATAGATTTTTAGAGGATTTAAATAAACTTATTCAGGTCTATTGTTCTTAATTGTTCTCTATGTACTTCTCTCTGATCAATAATTCGACTATTTATGACAATTTGAGACCAGGATTTACTTTCATAAATTTAAAACTTTTTCTGAATATCTTCTATGTATTTTCAGGTGGTTGATAAGAGGAGAAAAGACTTGCAAAAGTTCAATTCAAAATTAGAAGTGGACGGAGATTTTCAAGGTGAGCAAATAGATTGATTATTCAACCTGCATAAATAATTATATTATTCCATTGTTAACAACTTTCTCAATATTACAAAAAACTACAGAAATTCTCATGGATATAGATAATTTAATTTGGGAATAGAAAATTGAAATAGAAATTTCATCTTATTTAAACTCATTCAATCCATCAATAGAGTTATGAAAAATTTTATTGTAATAATAAGTAATTATTCTACTTTTAGGTGAAACTGAAAGAGTCTGGCATAATAAAGAACTTGAGCCAGCTCCCTACTTAGATATGATGCTGGATTATGCTAAAGAGAACAAAATAGAAGAAGAAGAGTTCTTAAGAGAGGTCTTGGATGTGATAATTGGGGTGAGTGGACGATAATTGAATACAAATGTAGAACTTATTGAATAAATCTGATCTAAGTAGCCCTCTTAGTATTATTAGAATTTGTTATGATTTTCTATTATTGACTTGCTCATTCAGCTTATCAATAATCAAGCGTTTTTCTTTGATTTCATTAACTGTATCTGTATCAAGAACAAAATTTTATTGACGGAGCTTTGTGAAAGTACGGTATCAGCCTGAAAAGTACTTTTGTATCGTGTACCATATAATTTATACATTGAAAATTGAACTTTTAAGTTAGGGATATTTAAAATAATTAATAAATAAAATCAAAACATCAAAAAATTCGGGTTGAGTCCCAAAACATGTCTATAGAATAATACTTTTAGTTAATACTAGTTTTATTTTAATAATTAAAAATAATACTAAAGTTTTTTAAAAAGGGTACTTGATTTTTTCATTTTATTTATCAATTTATACATTATTTGCTAAGATCATATTTTCCTATTTATGCTTTATAAAGACTGTAGCTTATCTTTATAAAATTGGAGTGAAATTTGAAGTAGAAAACCTTTGATATAAATGAGTGTTTCTCTTCAATTTTGTATATGAAAGGGGAATAATTTTTGTTTTGATTTTCCAGGGTGCTGATACTTCAGCGATAGGAGACAGTTATGTCCTGCTTCTCCTGGGTATTCACAAAGAATGGCAGGAAAAGATTCATAAGGAACTGGATGATATTTTTGGGGACTCTGACAGAGACGTGACAATGGCTGACTGCAATCAACTTGTTCAAATGGACATGGTCATCAAAGAAACTCTCAGACTGTATACTGCACCACACTCTCTCAGA
The DNA here is from genome assembly GCA_017141385.1 of Sogatella furcifera. NCBI lineage: Eukaryota > Metazoa > Arthropoda > Insecta > Hemiptera > Delphacidae > Sogatella > Sogatella furcifera. The sequence continues at coordinate 9,407,099 of CM029549.1, forward strand.
TTACTCACTGAAGATGTGCAATTGGGTATGTAGTAAACTTCATGCTTGAAGGAAATAATTTAATAAGATGTCTATTATTCTGAAGTACCATTTCATGAGTTTCAAAATAATGAATTCCACATCCTTCCAAAAGTTCTAAAGAGAATTTTCCAGATAAAACATTTTTTAAGAATAAGACTTACGTTAATGTTTACTGTATACGGAAATAGTACCTAACAATAATAATAATATAATTGAGTTATATTTGGGATTTTGAATAATACTTGATAAACTTATATTTTTTATTTCGCTATGAGAAAAGTTTTCTCGTTGTCATGAAAAAAATCTATAAAAATAATGCTTATTGACCTGGAGATGAATATTTTCTTGATTTTTCTCAGTTTTCAATGGAATTGGATAGGCTATATCATGATAAATCACCATTGGCTAACATCGAAGAATTTCTCATAATGCTATAAGTCTTGATTTTCATATAAGTTAAATTTAAAGTCTTTCTTAATACGGTAGTAGAGTTGCTGTATCGTTACTCTGAAGCAACTTATCCACTCTACATTGATTTGAAATTCCACCATTTGCATTATTTTTCACTAGTGACCTTCACAAGCTTGGGTTAAAATTATGGAGATTTATAGAAGCCTTTATTGTCCCAGATATACTAGAATACCACACACTATGAAAATGGATAGGCTACATAAATAGGCCCACTATGAAAATACATAGCTGTCTATATTATTGTCTCAGTTTCAGATTACCTAAGTAACTGATCTCTTACATTGATAATTTTATTACCACCATACTCTTTTCATAACATATTGATACAGTTACATGAGTTGTATTTTGCGAAAATTAATTGCAGGTAAATACACAGTACCCGCCGGTAGCACAATTTATTTGTCAATGTACCTCCTCCATCGAGATCCCACGTACTGGGATCGTCCCCTGGAATTCTACCCGGAGCATTTTCTGCCAGAGAACATAGCCAAGAGGACAAAGTTCAGCTATCTGCCATTCAGTCATGGTCCTCGCGGATGTCCAGGTGAGAAAATACAATAAATTGCAGAATATAGAAAATTTAATGCTAGATAAACACAATTTATCCAGTGTAAAAAATTAATATTATTTAGGATCACTATGTATTTTGAAAGCTTCACTACATAGAATTATTGAGATAATTGGAATGAATGTTTCAAGAAGCTTCTTAGATCAAGGTACTTTTGGGCAAATTATTTTTCTAATATTCCTTCCAAGGAAAATCCAAGCTTTCATTTCATTTTTGTGTGGGCCTGTATGTGTAAGCTTATACTATTGCATGTTTTATAAAAACCATGCAATAGTAAATGAGTATTTGGACAATAATTAATAATGTGTGATTTTATCACACATGATAGCAGCCAAAACACATCTCAAATCAAAAACGTAGGGTGAAGGGTGAAACTTTTCCATTCCAGGTTCAGTTGAACCGAATACAGTATATATTTATATTTATCGGCTACTATATATAAATACTCGATAATATTAAAAATATGGATGATACCGTTGGATACCGTGGATGGAAAGAATAATTGACGGGCTCAAACTCAGTCAATATTGGTTCAAAATTATGAATTTGGTTTCAAGCTGTAGATCAGAATGTCTCCCATAATTCTAGAACAAATTCATAATTTTGAACCAATATTGACTGAGTTTGAGTCATTTTCTCATCTTGCCAAGAATTATGGGAGACATTCTGATCTACAGCTTGAAACCAAATCCATAATTTTTGAACCAATATTGACCGAGCTGAAGTCATTTTCCCATCTTGCCAGAAAGTTTTCTTTGCTTGGAAAGACTATACAGGACTGGATAATAAGTTTGTACAGTACCGTATCAGACTGATCCTGCATAGCTTGGCTACAGTGACTATAGAGGAAATTTAATCTTCTATGGTCACTGTAATAATTTAGTCTTTGTTGCATAGACTATAAAATAAGAAGCATTTATTCATAGATTTCTATTTTTTCAACATTCTTGCTGATATGTTCTGTTCATCTTTGTTAATAGCAAAAACATTAATTGGAATAAATGTGTGAAAGTAAAACTAATTGAATTAATTAATTTATTTTGTTTCCACAGGGTCAAGATACGGGGTGCTGTCGATGAAAGTTGTGTTAGCCAACGTACTGAGGAAGTTCAGAGTCGAGTGTGATCTAGATTTCAAGAAAATGGAGTACAAACCAAGTCTGATGCTGGAGCTGGTTGGAAAATATCCAGTGAGACTGATTCCAAGGAGAAGCTCAAAAGATCTTTCAATCAGCATTTGACATTATTTTGCTACATTAAGACAATGTACTTATATAGAAGATAGTCAATGGTATAAGATACGATTCTCAAAATAAGTGATATACTTGTATGGTGTTGAGGTTCAGGTTCTGATAAAAAAATCTCCATCACCGTACATTCAAAATATTCAGTTTCCTAGTTTATTAACAGAAATCTTCCAGCGGATAGGCTACATGGATTCAAATTTTAGATATTTTGAGGTGCAAAGTAATACCGATAAGAGAATAATTGTTTATCTTTTGAAATTTTCCGCTGATGAAAATCTTGGTTGAAAAAATGTATTGAAAATACTTTAAAATTATGCTTTATAGTGTATAATTGGTATGAGTTTTCTAAGTATAGTTGTTGAGGTGATATTGAGGTACCACAAATACATTCAATATATTGTGATAATCAGCTAAATAATATTCCATAATTTCCTATAAGAGTGTGAGTAGAGAAAATAATAAATATGTTATTTCATTCTGAACTAATTTACACGACTCTGCAGTCAAACAATTTTGAATATTAGTTTAAATAAACTTCTACTCACATGTGGAGCGCTTTTGGATGTTAATCCATTTTTAACACTCTTTAACATCCGAAAGCGCTCCACATGTGAGTAGAAGTTTATTCAAACTAATATTCAAAAAGGTTTGACTGCAGAGTCGTGTAAATTAGTTCATTGTGGAATAATTACGAGCAGTTCGTGATGGAAAACAAAATAGATGAGAAATATGTTATCTTGAAAATAAATTTATTTAATTTGAGATACTCCTTGAATTTCTTGTTTATTAAGGATTAATGTAACAATCAAGTTTTTTTCAATTATATAGTTGATGGTAGAATCTCCATCTCACTTCAAACTCACCCTTCACGTTATTCATGCAAACGATACTCTACTCTGACTGAATTGAAAATGTTCCAAATGGATTAGAAAACTTTTTTACCTATGTCCGTTCCAGTTATGTTACCTATATTTGCCTTACGTTACTTTGTCATGAAGGACATAATTATCAAGTTGTACCTATTGACAAGTGCCAGCCTATTTCGTCATTCAAAGCGAGCTATCACTAATATAAGAAGTTAATTGTTTTGAAATCCGGTTAAAAAAGTCTACGTCATTGCTTATATTCCATGAAAACTTAGCTGCTAGCGTTATAGTTGCAAACAATAACCTGAATCGAGAGTAGGAAAATGTGTAGTATGGTACACGAACACCAGAATACACGGGGATCACGCCATCAAGCGCATACTGTATTCCATCAAAGATCATACTGAGTATTTCATGAACCCACAATAAAAACCATCGAATTAGGGCTCTCTACAATAATAAGACTTCTTCAAGACTTCAAAGCGCCTATCACATCGTATATAGGTTGTGCCTTGAATTGCATGGTTGTATCTGAGCTAGATAATAAAGCTTGCAAACTTATTTAGAACGTTCATGTTGGTTCATAAAACGTCATAATCCTATAAATCCACTGCGCATCATAAAGATTACGATTCCTCCGTGTACTCTATAGAAGCCTATTATAGAATATAGAAGTATGGCATTGTTGTGGAGAAGAGGGTGGACTTTTGTGAATGGGAGAAGCTCTGCTCTACCATTGGCTAATGGGTAGTTTAGTTATGACGTCACAGCATGACGTGTTAGAAGGAAGATATTTCAATAATATTGGACGTAACATTTGTATTTCATCATTCGAACTACAAAATAAAATGAAAGTCATAATCTGCAATTGAGAAAATGTCTCTAAAATAAGACTATAATATGTTCATTTTCTTTTTTTTCTGGGGCGCTCAGTCAAAAAGCCCGCCAAGCCCAAGAAATCCTTACCGATAAATAGACAGTTTCTGTGCTATTCCTATTACGCACTATCATCTTGATTATTGCTGTAATTATAGTGTGAGTTCTGCGGTATTTCAATCATCCGTCCTCGAAAAAAATACAATAACAAAATGTTTGACCAAGAATGATGTGACGTCATAACTAAACTATCCATTAGCCAATAGCAGAGCAGAGCTTCTTCCATTCACAAAAAACTACCCTCTTCTCCACAACAATGCCATACTTCTATATCTTATGATGTTACTTCTTATCTTATGAGAAGTACTTCGTACAGATGAGACGGTATTCCCACAGAGAAGAAATAAAGTTTCCTTTTTTGTTACTTCCCAAAAAAAGTAATATACTGTACATTATCTACTTTTTAGAGAGCAGGAACAGTACTCTGCTCAAAGTATCCTCTGATACCCGTGGCCCAAAGGACATTTTATTTTGCTCACAGAGATGTGCTCCAATCAGGTCCATGGCATATAATTAAATCAATAATTTAACATCAATCAATTTTACAATAATTGAAGAGACCATTCTTGTTCAAACATTTTGTTATTGTATTTTTCTCGAGGACGGATGATTGAAATACCGCAGAACTCACACTATAATTACAGCAATAATCAAGATGATAGTGCGTAATAGGAATAACACAGAAATAAAAACAAAAACTGGGAGTTATCATGAGATATTTCAAAATTAAGAATACAACAATAAAGTAATCTATTATCGTACTAATGATATTGATTATCATGAGCACATCATACAGAGGATTATTTCATTGAAATCATCCGCCCATGCCCAAATTCTCTTTTGGTTGGATTTAATGAGCATCGATTTATTTAACAGCTAATGAATGGTTGTAACCTTCATTTTCCTCCAGAATAGATGTCTTCCTCTTTATTGCTATTACTCTCTTGGAGCTTGAGAACTAGATTCCACCTAATAATACCGTAACCAATGTAGTGATACTATCATATCAATTATTATGTTAGTATAGTTCCATGCTAATTACTATTACATGGAAGTTTGTACATGATAATAGTCTAATAAACTGAATATAGGTCTACCTGTTTTATCAAACTATGTTTCTATCTGCGCCTTTACAATTGAATTGATAGAAATACACAGATGAGATCAATGATTTAACATTTTTCTACATTTTAGCAATAGCCTACGAAAGTCTAATGGATCTCGGAATCACTCTTTCTAATGATTATGGGTATAGCTCGATCGTTGGAGTAAGTGATGACGCGTCGGTCAACTAGAGGTTCCGACCTAAATCCTTGATCGGGGAACAATTCTTCGGCAACAGCACCGCAATCACATGAATCCGGCCACCCGTCTTTCAGAGGAGACGATAAGCAGTCGGTCCAGACTGCCTAAAAAGTTGCCGTTATAATAAGTATAACTATTTATACTATACTTTACTATACTATAATATACTATACTATATTACGATATATCACTCATCATCATTTCTCTCATTATCCACACATAGGCCTAGGAGCTCAATAACCTATCAGAAAAATATTGAAATTTCCGAAAAGCTTTTGCGTGAATCTCAATGATCCAAGTTTCATATACCTAGTAATTGCACTCATTGATACCGACTAAAAATAATTGTTCAGTGATTTAGAGTAGCTCACCTATTTTTAAAATACAGGATTGAAACATTGTAAATATAATGTATTTAATATGTTTAATATTATGACGTTTATTTAATGACGTAGTAATAAAAAAGTACAAATATAAATTAGTGGACATGAAGAAGTTCGAAGTTCTATATCTCATTATATACTCAACAAATAGCTTGAATAGGATTTTCATTGTAAAACACTTTAAACTAGGTACTATTGGAAGATAATCCCTGCTATTTGAAACAACACAATCAAGTAACAAGCTGCATTCAAGACAAGATAATAATTGTTGATTGTAGGTTGTGGGTTGTCTCACGCACATGCCATTCCTTTCTGTGATTTTCTGCATTTACTATTAAAGTGAACCTGAATTGCTAACAATTCTGTGATAGAGGAAAGCTTTTGTTCTAAACCTGTGAATAATTAGTGGTTGAAGCTTTTTTTATTGATCCAATGTATATAATATGCTCAACCCTATTCGTTTTGGATGATTCCTTTTATTGTTTTGGAGAGAAATAAAGTGAATCCTTTAAAAAATCTTCAACAAGTCTTCTTGTCCATTATTATCAAATTAACAAATTTTCGAACAAGGAAAACCTATTGATAGATTTCGATGGTAGTAAATTTTTTGCATGTCAATGTTTTCGTTGATAATTTTTCATGTTTTAGAATCTCGATACATATTACTATTTGAAATAATTATTATTCTAAATATCCCTCCCAAAGAAAACATATTCCTCCATGCTCCCAGTCTAAAATAAGTGCCTTGCGGTGGAAGGGGGTTCAGTATAGTCCTTTCCCAGTGACGCCGACTTTGGGGGCAAGACACTTTCTGCCCTCAATAATCACTCAGGGGGGCAATGCGTGTATTTTGTCCCCCAATATTCATAGATTACTAGAGAAATTTTCATCAATTTTTTTTAGTATCAATTATCAATAAGTAGGCCTATTAAAAGAATATTTTTTGCCATCATCAATTCCAAATAGCTCAAATGAAACCAATTTTAAACAATGGTCTAGCTATTTTTATTATATTCAATAACTGGAAACTGGACTATGATAGTGTGGAATGATATAGGCCTACTATTATTATTTTGGAATACTACTTCTACATTGCCCACAAACCATAGAAATAGACGATCAGTCTCCTGTTTATTATTTGCATTACCCAGCTAGGCGTCTGGGCTTAGATTGTTATAGCCGCATATGAGTCGTTAATTGCAACATTTTACAAGAACTTCATTCTTAATTAATTTTTTAATGTAAAACTCTCCCACTCTTCTTTCTTTGAAAATATAATACAGTCTATATAAATACGAAATCAAATACAAAATCTAGATAAACATAACAAACTACACAATAATGGAACTAACATTCATAGCCAGAATTACTCAGTTTTCAGTTCCACTAGTGAGAGTGGTGGTTAGCACATGGCACATCTATTTGTGTTTCATGTATTTCGTGCGATTTTTTTTATATCCGTTTATTAACGTTATGAGTGGAAATTGTAAAAATTCTAATTAAAAACGAACTAGATGTATATTATGTGTAAGTTGGATGCAAATTTGCCTTCAACCTACACATCAGAATAAATTCAGTACCTTAACTATTACCTATATTAATTTTTTCTAAATATTTTTTTTCGTGTTCAAAATTGGAGGAGAAACTTGATTCATTTACTACCAAGAATCACGATTATAATGGCCAATTTGAATTAAATTAATGATAGGGTAATAATAATTATAGGGAATTCAAAGTAGTTGAATGGATCAGATTATCTCTACATTACAGAATTCAGCACAAAATCACATGCAAAGATGCAGTCTCACTGCTTGTGTATTTTTGTGTATTCTCACAACCCCCTCCCCCATCCTCGGATGGCCCCCTCTCATTAATCTTTAGTTTGCCACCTCAATATTTTGATGAAGTCGGCGCCACTGTCCTTTCCCACCGAAATTATTTTGAAGCTAGGTCTGAAAAGGAGATTATTCTATGAGGAGATGATTTTTAAGCTACTTAAACACTAAATGCGATGCAATTTAAAGGATTGTGGAAAATTGGTTGTTTTAGAATTCATTTTATCCAATACTAGCCGGCAGGCTCGCTTCGCTTGCCTACTTGCCTAGCCAGGGGCTCAGCCCCTGGACCCACGACAGTATCGGCAGTGTAGGTAAGTTAAACAGGCTCGCTTCGCTCGCCTGTAAAACCTCTGCCAGTATCAGCTAAGACAAACAGGATCGCTTCGCTCGCCTGCAAATTCCGTTCAGAAGGGTTCCGAAATTTATTGAACACAGCATTTCTTGACCTAATCTGGACCTGTTTACCGAATTTTAACATATTCTGCCAATTAGTTCTCGAAAAATCTAAGAAAAACTCCTAAAATTCCGAGAAATAGTAAAACGCTAATATCGAGCGTAACCTTGGGAAGTAGCCTATATCGGACATAGTTTGACACTTAATTCGATATCTTCCAAATTACTCCATCTATAATCTCGCTGAACCTTTGAATTTACACTATGGATTGGTCGTATCAAGGCGGAAGATATGCAACCCGCAATACATCTACAATTTTGAAAACTTGATTACTGGTGTAATCTTGAACGGATTTCAAAAATATTTCAACACAACATTTCTAGTCCTTATCTGAACCTGCCCACCAAATATCAACATTTTCTACAGATTGGTTCTCTAAAGAATGAAGAAAACGCCAAAAAAACTATAGAAAAACTAAAATATAAGGTGTACCCTTGGAAAGTTTTTAAATTCCGTTCTTAGCGCGCGTCTAAATGTCCAACTGAACATGCCTGCCAAATTTGAACGCATTCGGCTCAGTGGATTTTTAGTTCTGGTGATGAATGAATGAATGAATCAGTGCCATTTCGCTTTTATATATAGAGATATTACATGAATTGTTTTATATACCTAAGGAAAGATAATACTCTAACTCACGTACTATTATCCAGTGTATGTCTTTCAAAAGTGGGGAGACCTAAGGGGTAATATAATAATAAGGGGTTCATAGGGCTTAGAAACTCGTGTTGTTCAATAATTCCGAAAACTACGTAGCAAATATTATGGCATAATTTATATAATTATTATCCATCTATTTTAGAAAATATAATGTCTAGGTACTATATTTCATTTCAGCACATTAAACAACAAGGAATAATCATTAATGAATAATGTACTTCTTGCTTTGCAGCTCACTTACGATATTTGAGTCGCGGACTCAAGAAATAAACACTACAAAAACATCAAAATAAATTTAAAACGGCGTTCTCGATTTTTTCGTGTCGCCTAATTGAAAAAACTTACGTTTTCAACCCAGTCGGTAAAGTGGTGAATCCGGCACTAACCTTATCGTATAGTTTTATCTATCAATAGAACCCTGTTAATTGAAGCGTATTCATAAGCCTATACACCAAGATAGTGGGGTTTTATTCATAGTTTTTTGTATTAATGGAATTCGGTATTTTTGATGCATTCAAACTTGTATTGAGTTGTTTTTCAATAGTTATTATTTTGTGCAAATTGTTTGTGATGGGAATACAATAATGGTGAATAAGTGGCACAAATTTGAATTGAAGTTATTTTCAATATAACTCCACGATATTCATAATATTGAATATCAAGCTTGATTATAATATACTGTGTGAGTGGAACATTATAATATGAAAGTGACGTATCAAGTCGTGTGTTGTATTGAAGCCTATATTATTAGTCTTTAGCTATCATTTCTTCATGTGTTAATAAAAAATCAGTAGTATAACCTACTTCTCTTATTGATTCCACTAGAATTTCCTTTTATATAATTCGTCCGTATATTACTAAAACAGAAAATATCCTTCAATATTCAGTTTAAATCGAAGTGAGTACTGTATCCTTAATTGTCCTTCAATTACACACACGCGCAGTTGCGTGGAAGCGCGCTAAAATGGAGGGGATGTCTGCTGAATTGGGTGGCTAAAACTATTAACATAATATTCGAGCTCAAACGTTCAATTCCACTTTATCCTCAAGACTTTCCGGTACCTAACCGGTGCTTTCCGGCGACTCTAGTAAGGAGCATCAGTTCGGAATTTTTAAACGCAAGTTGATTAAAGGACTAGGGTAATAGTGTTGAAACCTTGGATTTCTCATCAGGACTATACAAGGTGGGATTTTCTGTTCTATATCATCCTACAATTTGTATAATAAAATAATTGTATGAATATTTTAAATTGTATGAGCATAATTCTATTATTTTATAATTTGAATATCATTATTGGTATAATTCTATCATTTATCTGTAGGCTGTACACACAGTATTTTATAAATTTTAATATCAATAGCTTCCTATTTTACATAAGAGGCTAGGCTACCAATTCATTGGATAACTTATCAATTATTATTCAAAAATATGCTTCAAGTTTAATTATTTCAAACACTTATTCCAGTTTTGAACTATATTGCTCCATGCTCCTTCTATTCCAGCATGATTCAATAATCGATTATTAATAATTTCGCAATAGTTATGAATATGAATTCTATTAAATACATTTTATAAATAATATTTCTAGATTTCATTGCTTTTGAATTGAAACAATAATAATATTGGGCTTCAGAACTTGGGCTTTCAACAGTAGCCGAGAATTTATTTACTGAATAAGCTAGTGAATTGTTCATGAGGTATGAAATCACAGAATGGATTGAAAAGAATATGAGCAACGATTAAATATTGCATTACAGTAGCTCAGAGGAGGTGGACCCTTCTCTCTGTGACAACTAGACTATATAGGTCTAGTCATAATTATATTCCTCTCTATTCTATTCTAATCGATTTTATCATTCATTGATTAATAAATTTGTTCAGATTAACAATATTCAAAACTACCTTGAAACTTGATCAAAAAGTTTATGAATCGAGAATAGAATGTTAATAGGAACTAAGAAAATATTCCAATTTCAAGATCTACAGAATAATTGAATTTTTACAACAAGTAGAGCTGAGATAATCGATGATTATTGAAAAATTATTTTATTACTAATATAATATATTCGTAGTACTAATATATATTCAATATTAATTGAATATTATAATGAATAGGCTGTAGATAACTGAAAATTAACTTCCATTCTTATCATTCCGGTGCAAAAAGGTTTTACAGATGATCTCTTCTGTTTCCTCCAAGTAAGTTACTTAATAAATTCAATATTATTTTGGAGTTTGGTACTTCATGCACTCTCACACACAGCGGACCTTCCTATCAATCATGCCAGTTTGAGAAATACTTCAATTATCAATGTCTTTATGTAGCCTATTTATCAACCTCAAGGAATATTATTGTTATCTCATTATTCTCTTTAATTCAAAGGCATTAGAATAATTCACCTGTCGAATTTCTATGTATGTCAAAACATGGTAGGTAATAATAATTATTCAAATTTGTTGACAAAATTAAAAATGTCAAGTAGCTTCCTTGGATGCCAGTTTCTTCTTGACAAACCAGTTGCAAAGAATCCAATTGTGTGATAATTTTGTCTGATGCTGTCATCACCATAATATACAATGATACAAACAAAGTTTTCCAACTGCAACTCCATGATTTGCTCAAAATCAACACTTCAGTTTGAATGAGGGATGGATATTGACAACAGGTTTCGTATAGGCTACCTTAAATTAATATAAATATCAATAACTCATAAATCTATAAAAGAATAAAATTAATACTAACGCTATCAACGATAATTTTCTCGAAACATTTAGCACACATCCATGAACTCTCTCGATGTTTCGTGTTTCAAAATCATATCCATCGTATTATTCAGTCAGCAGATTTTCAAAAATCTATTAACAAGCATCAAGTTCATATTTTCTTCATTGCTTGTGGAAATAATGATTTTTATGAGGAATTAGCATTTTCAGCCACCTTAAGATTTTTCTTCAAACTCCAGAATATATACAAGTATTACGAGATTTTTGCACAGAGTGCCCCGAAAAAGTGTGAACCCCTAGTGTGCTACTTTGAAGCTAAAAATGTGAGAGGATCTTATGAAGAATGTACATTTCTACTTGGGGTTTCAATCATCAACGATTCCCCTCGAAAAATCAGCTATTGTCAATTACATGTATCTCTAACATTCTACAAAAGTTTCAATAAATCTACAGGTCAATCAACTGTTAGTTTGGCTTGGCGTTCCTGTATGATTACTCAATCAATACGTTGGTTCTAATAAGTGTTATTAGAAATCAGAAATCCAATTTCACCAATCTGAAATTACTCAAAGCGAGCTTTCCCCACAAAAGAAAACTCTTCACAAAAAGTCCCTATATTTGACCAATCCAATATAATATACAGGGTGTTTCAGGAGGAATGTTCAATACTTCTCAGGCTGATTCCTTACACCAAGTAGACAAAAAGTTCCATGGGACCAACCCCAAAAACGCTTTGTTACCGAGATAACAATGGCGGAAAATTGAGATTTTTCAAAAAATAATAATTATTCTAATTTTTTAGAGGCTTTAGCGAGGTTCTAAAATAATCAATTCCTATGTAAAATTAGCTGAGGAGTTCAATGAAACCAGTTCCAAGTTTGTAACTTTGACGGTTATTGAGATAATTGGAAAAATATGCTGAAAACGCCATTTTTCAACAATAAGGGTTATAACTGGATAAGGAATCATAAGATTGTGTTTTTTATTAATGGAAGTTGAAAAGAGTCCGATTCTAGAGGAAAATTTGACTAGTGGCGATTGTGTAAATCTTTCCCAAATGTCATAAATGGCGATCAAAAATCGCAACATTGACAAAAGATAGGACAGGTGATGATTTTGTGTTTAGTAGCGATTTTGCGATTTTTGATCACCATTTATGAGATTTGGGTAAGATTTACACAATCCCCGCCATTAAACTTTTCCATTAGAATCTGACTCTCTTCAACTTCCATTAATAAAAAACACAATTTTATGATTCCTTATCCAGTTATAACCCTTATTGTTGAAAAATGGCGTTTTTTCAGCATATTTTTCCAATTATCTCAATAACCGTCAAAGTTACAAACTTGGAACTGGTTTCATTGAATTCCTCAGCTAATTTTACATAGGAATTGACTATTCTAGAACCTCACTAAAGTCTCTAAAAAATTAGAAAAATTAATATATTTTGAAAAATCTCAATTTTCTGCCATTGTTATCTCAGTAACAAAGCGTTTTTGGGGGTTGGTCCCATGGAATTTTTTGTCTACCTGGTGTAAGGAATCAGCCTGAGAAGTATTGCACATTCCTCCTGAAACACCCTGTATATGACGCAGAGCTCTCGCCTTCCAATATAATGATACAATATCAATATACGGTGACAACAAGAGGCCCTATTATTATGTGGGACCTATTAAGCTCTTTTCCGGAGTACAATGACTCTTTCCATAATAGTGTAATACACAACTCTGTAGTTTTAAATAACGTAGAACCATTATTATATTCTATAATGTCTTTTGAGACTTTTATTATTTTGACCAACTTGTCAACAGTTACCTTACTAGGTACTACTCTTGCAAGGTTGACGTGACTATTACTATATTTTTACTACTAAATTTACTAATATTCACTACTAGCCGGCAGGCTCGCCTTCTCCGCCTAGCCAGTATCATTATCTCCTCGACCCCCGACAGTATCAGTAAGTCAAACAGTCAAACTAGCAAAACCTCTGCTAGTGTCAGCTGAGATAAACAGGCCTGCTTCGCTCGCCTGCAAATTCCATTAGAATAGATTTGCTTTGATCATCATTCATCAGGGGTCTTTACGGTAATCGTTCTGAATTAGTTGTTATATTACCTTAGCTGAAACTGGTATCTAATTTGAACGTATTTAGTTCAGTAGTTTCCGTGAAATAGACGAAAGTGCAGATTTCAAACATTGTAAAACTTTATTACAGGCGTAACCTCGAAAGGGTATTGAAATTTTATTGAACACAGCATTTCTGGACCTTATCTGGACTTGTTTACCAAATTTCAACATTTTCTACCAATTGGTTCTCGAAAAATCTAAGAAAAACTCCGAAAATAGTAAAACGCTAATATTAAGCTTAACCTTCAGAAGTATATCGGACATATTTTAAAACTTGATTCAATATCTTCCAAATTAGTTCATCTATAATCTCGCTGAACCATTGGCTGGAGTGTGCGGTAGATGTAGGGCGTATATTCTAGTATCCGTGTAGCGATTTCTTATAACATTATTTCATACAGTAAAATTCCGTTTATGTTATGCATATCATAATTTTCATTGAATAGGATGTCGGAGCATAACATCGGAATATTATCTGAGCTCACACAATAGATGAATGACAACAGTGAAAGTTTTAGAGCTATGCTTTTGTTGATCTCAGAAAATCGGCCTACTTTTGGGCATGAATCAAAATAACATTAACAACTTGACAATTATATCATTACTAGCATCTTCATATATTGTCATACATATATTGGTCTTCATACATAAGGTCTTCATATATTGTAGACCTTTATGTGGCCATGATAATTATGTTCGATTTGAAATACTCGTACGTAATACTAATTTCGAAGCTATTTCTCCGAAATCTATCTACTAACACTCCTCAAGTCTTAATGAATCAATTTTTCCAATAATATAATACGGCCGTGAATTTCTCGTATATAATAGTAACTATTCATGAATTTTTTAATATTGTATCTTCTGTCTGAATCACCATTATTTTTGTGAATCGCTAATAGGGGAGGAGCTTGTCTAGTCCAATGGCAGACTTTCACTGTGATTGGTTCAAGCGTTTACCAATTATAGCGGTGTTTGACTGTTAGTGTAAACTCTTCTATTCGAGTTTTAGTTTACCAGAGATTAATAATTGTGTAGCAACCAAAACCGGTATCTCTATTTATGATAAATTCGTGGTTTGACAATATATATATATATTTATTAATTCAATCATCAATTTGGTACAATAAAGTTCATGCATTGAGCCTGCATAGAATTTGTTATATTATAAATGAATGCCCTGCAATAAATAAAAATGTCGGACAATCTATACGGGAATACATGCTTTAGGCAGTAAACTGCACATGCGACTTTTTCTGTATGGCAAGTTTTCATTAACAAGACTTTAGATTCAATTATTATGCTGAATTACATGCTGAAGTATACGCTGAATTACAGCATAGCCTATGCTGGAGTTGTCACACACACACACAAACACTTTGGAGGCACACGTTTTTCTGGTATTTCCACGGATTCTTCGGAACTGGCTGACTGACGATGACCTTACCAATATTATTTACTGTCATTGACTTTTCTGGAAATCCAACAAAGTGATAATTCATACGAATAACATGCAATAATAAAGTCTCAACTGGACAATAATCAACAATAATTTCCAGTTTCCTTATTTATTTTTCATTGGAAAGCAAGCAAAACCAAGAATACTATTAAAAGGTTAAATCCATCAATTCTGTGAAGTGGCCTACTGTTTTCTCAAGGATTGATAGAATCGTGGCTATTTGTTCTGTTGCAAACATATTAATTTACTTAACACGAATTTTTATTGTATGTTTTCTGGCGGTGATTGTTTTAGGGAGCCTCCGGAAGGTGTAAAGAGCTTCATGCGTATCTCCAAATTTATAATAGTAGTACGATAGTATAGTAGTAGATAAATTCCCATCACATGACTATAAAACACTTCGTTGGCATAGGCTTTTCATAAGCTTCATAATATTTGTCTAGTACAGAGGTCACTGCTGGCAGCCGTTGAGTGCTACGGCTTTTTTAGTATATTGTATATTTACCATAGTTTATTACTGGAGATTTACGAAGGTTTTTACAATGTAAATAAGATAGGGTGAGGTTTGTTTTCTAACAACCATTTTTATTTACAAACAAGTATAATCATGATTTACACAATATTATAGAATTACAATTGCCACAGCTTTTTGGAATAACTGAAGACTTTCGAACCTATTTGGAGTACGTTAGTAGGCTACAACGCGCCTGTTCGATATCCAAAGTAGGTTCCGAGTTCGATCGGCGAACGGAGAACAAATTTTGACAACATCAAAAACACATAGATACAGCCAATCATCTTGGCTCTACGTGCTCTGAACGTAATCGTCATCTCTCATCATCATCATCATCATCCCTCTCATTACTCATGCACAATTCTAAGAGCTTATTTGAGCATCTGAAAAAATAATTGTTTCCATAATAAATCCACTTATAGGCCTATTAATTTATTGTCATTAAAAACTTTAATACAATAATTTAAAAAATGTTGAGTTGTTTCCAAAATGAAACCGCTTTTCTATATCATCAAATTCCATTCAATATTCAAGAATGAATAATATTGAATAAGCGTTGAAAGTTCTTTGATAACTACACACTCTGTATGTGTATAATTGTGAATTGTGTATATTATACCTGTTGACACTTGGTGGCTTGGTGCGAACAGGAATTTCATACACTACATGTACTAATATTCAATCAGATAGTATGTAGTGAGGATGTGGAGTTTAGTTCTTCAAATTGACTCTATTTTATCTATCAAAGTAGGCTTTGGTGTGAAGAACTTTAGCAATAGCCTACTATACTAGAACGGCGTTAATGGATGTTACAGCTTCTGGGACTATCATTAACCATACATCACAATGTGAACATCAATCAATGCTAAATGAAATTAATGTAGAACAATTTCTTACTGAGCAACAAGGTGATTGATGGCAGATGAAAAAATTGAAGAGTGAAAAAATCTACTGCGAGCATGTCTGACATCCAAGAGTGTAGAACTGATAGAAGCAATCAATCAAGATTCTAGATTGAAAAATTTATCTCAGCCAATTCATACGACCACAATATCTCCAGTTTCAAATAACTGATGAGCTCTAACATGCAATAACATCTATTCAAAACCGATTACATCCCACCAATTATTATCAATGCCAATATTCTCACAATCCAATTATATTCATATTAAGGTGGTACTAGTAGTGTGAAAAATCTCGACCCAATAGTGACTAATTAGTAATCCGCATATGGAATAAGAAAAGAAGTTCCTCACCATTCATCTTGCTGATATTATTTCCTCAGCTATTCCTTTTTTCTTCCGTTCTTATTTTTTCGGTTTCACTTTCATTGTCAAGGCAAGAGTACATAGAACAGCTGTTACAATTACTAGCTATTATTGTTACATAAGTTTACACCAAGCACTTTGCGTGCGTCTGCTCTGTTTTTCAGTTTATTTCTTATTCAGTTCCGTGACTGATCGCGGGATATTCAACAGCATTTCTTGTTGAATTCTTTTTTCCTGGATCTTATTATCTGTTCTGTTGATTTTTTGCCGAGTTCAAATTGTAGTAAATACTGGACCATTAATATTAAACAGCCCTATTACATTGCTTAAACGATCCTGGCGCAGGAAATAGCCCGAAGAAGTACAAGTACAAAATACTTCTATATTGAAAGGTCGAGACCCTGATTTCAGAATAGATTTCTTTTAGTTTCTGCGACTTCTAATTGAATAATTATAATGATTATGATTATCCTGTATGTATGAGGTAAATGTTTCAGTGAATATTTTCCTATTGCACTCTGGATTGTCTTCTTATGGAATAATTTTTTTTAAAATTTTTTGAATGCTATTGATTAAGGTACACATTCAAGATATCAGCTGAAGGGTGACGATGAATGAAGAATATAATTTTCGATTTGATACTCGATAATCATCCACTATTTACTGATGCGACTAGTGTATATTGAAAGTGCGGTAACGAATTTTAATGATTGAAAGTCAAATTTTTCTATTGTGCTTATCAATATTGAAATCTCAACTTCTTGGATTTTTTTAAACTGTATACGGTATAGTACGGTTTCTTTATAACTTCACAAAGTTAGTGAGGCGAGACAACAATTATTATACAGTGATCGCTCTAAGGGAAACCTCTGAATTGAAATTCATCTAATGACATCTATAAAAAAACTCGATTGAAAGTCGGATTCAGATAACAACCAAAACTTTAATAGGCTACCTGTAGGCCTACTCAAACTCATTCAATTTCCATTTCCCAACTTTTTTCCTGTTTGAATTTTCACATTATTCACAAACACATTCATGGAAAACTTAAAAGGTTGTAATAATTGTGATAATTTAGGCACAGCTTGTTGAGCACGTCAACTTCTCACATTGCTTTCCAGTCCTGTTCCCTTCAAATAATATAACTAGTCGAGTTGAGCCGAAATCACTAGTTTTTCTTGGAAATCTCGATATTTACCGGTGTTCCACTCGTTAAAACTATTCTACAATGATTTTCATTTTCATTTTTAATTCGGAAGACAGCTTTGAATAGCTCGAAACTGTGCTTTGTGTAGATAAACAGTTTTCCCAGCTATACTGATACGAGTATAGTATAATTGAAATTCATATAGGCATTTGTCAGCATAGAAATTTCCCTCGAAGAGAGGAACGTGATCAAATTAATAGGCTAGACAGACAATTGAGTCAATTTTGCTTCGATTAGTATTGACTGACTGCTTCTATTATAGTATTAGTTTTGTGAGGATATAATTGAATAGTTTCTAATATTTGATGGATTAGTTAATCAAATAACTTCAAGTAGATTATTGGAGGATATTGTTTCTCATCTGTGACAATATTGTGCAAAAGTGTATTTCTTCTTTTTATATAACAAAGAAGTAACAGAGTATCAAAATATTAATAAATTTTATCGTCTGACCCTGTCAATGCTAACTGTCTCATAATATATGAGTAGAATAATATTGGAATACAATTCCAAAGTAACAATGGGATTGGTACATTCCTCTCGTAAAAAATTAATTTCCATTAGCATAAATTAATAGTGTTAGTATACATAGTCCTAAGAAATGATTCACATTTTCCATTGCAGCCTATGATAGGCCTACATTATCATTCGATAATGATTGAGTGATTAATAATTTCTGAATACCTTCATCTTTATCATATCTACAATATTGTTGTTGAGTTGGGTTTTCCAAAATTCATTTCTCTTCAGTAACGCTTGAAGCTTGAATGATGTAGTCTCCCAGCGAGTCTGAGTCTTCTAATTATGTATCTTTTGCACTATCAATCAACGTTATGATCACAGAGATGAAAGCAACTGATTACATTTCTTAATTTAAGCCTCGACGCAGCTTGAAAAGACTTTTGATCTGCTGGAAAATTTTTATATCTCTTTTAAGAATTCGATATATCTAAATACGTACACCAAACGATATGTTGAGAACGTGCATGACATAATCAAATGGTTTCTCATCAAAATTTGTTATTTACACGTAAAATATTCAATATTGGCAACTTGTCAGTAATAAATGAAGAGGATGTGAAGCATCC
Organism: Sogatella furcifera; assembly: GCA_017141385.1. Lineage (NCBI taxonomy): Eukaryota > Metazoa > Arthropoda > Insecta > Hemiptera > Delphacidae > Sogatella > Sogatella furcifera. The sequence goes on from CM029549.1 coordinate 9,426,232, forward strand.
CATATTCATCAAATCACTGTATGAATGCTACATACTTCTTTCCCCATACTTTATCAAATTGACGGTCGGTATAGTCTGTCCAAGCAAAGACGTCATTCTGGAAAGATGAGAAAATGACTCCAGCTCGGTCAAAATTGGTTCAAAAATTATAAATTTGGTCTCAAATATTAGACACGTTAAAGGATACACAAGAGAAAATCTCATACGAAATGAAAATATAAGGAGAGAATGTGGTGTTCAATCAGTGTTGAATTTGATAAGAATATACAAAAATAAATGGTCAGAACATGTCCTTAGAATGCCAGAAAACCGTGTACCATTGAATGCCTTTCTCCATAAACCAATAGGCATAAGAAAGTGTTGGTAGACCGAGGAAGAGATGGACGCCGGAACAGGCTTGAAAAGCCTAATCCATGACGACGATGATGATGATGATTTTAGAAAACATTCTCATCTTCAGTTTCATTCAAATTTATAATTTTTGAACAGATATTGACCAAGCTGGAGACATTTTCTCATATTTACAGAATGTCTTCTGTGCTGGACAGACAACCAGTAAGCCCATATTTGGCGCAAGCGGAGAAGACACGTGTTATTGCAAACACTTTTCGTTGTAAAAGCGTGTCTCCTTATTTCGCATGAACTTGATACCTTAATGGTTAATTTGATAATTATGTCGATCGAGGAAAATCCAGATGAAAATATTCTATTTTTATGTTGACCATAGGCTAACATTGAAAAGTAAAGCTCAATGCATCAAGAAGTGTCATTTACATCATCGGGAGGTGGAGGAAGAGTAAGATGTGGGAGACAATTTGATGAATAATTATAGAAATAAACCAATAATTGAGTTCTCTTTGGTAGGCTTTGAAACCACAGAATACATGTTGTAAGAGAATCTATTATCAGTAGGTTTCACTAGTCTTAAATCTTTATACTTTATATAGTGAGAAATGAACAAATGGTCATCACTCTAAACGTGTGTTCTGTTTAAAATTAGATGATTCAGAGGTGAATTTAATTGTAGAGTTGGTAAGTTGAATTGTTTGAAAATAGTGATTGAGTTGAGTGCTGATGGCTGATGTGGCCTTGAAAATGGACTTAGATTTACTAGAACGATTCACTTAGTCTCCCCAGTTTCACACTCACTTCAAAGAGAAGTGAATACGGTATTAAGAAGTCAATTCCGTAGATAAATTGGCCAATTTCATTCTAATAAATTACAAATTACGAATACCTTACGTAGAAGTTTATAATCCACCTCTTGCTTTCCTTTTATACATCAATTATAGATATTATTTTGATGAGAAGTTTCTCCAAACTTGATTTTATTATCATTCATCAACTCATTCAGCTCTTGAGCAGGCGGCCCAAACCCCCCCATTATCAGACGGATGCAATCCAATATCACTATAAATAAAAAGCGAAATGGCACTAATTCATTCATTCATCACCAGAACTGAAAATCCACTGAACCGAATGCAATCAAATTTAGCAGGCATGTTCAGTTGGACGTTTAGACGCGCGCTAAGAACGGATTTTAAAAACTTTTCAAATATTTTAGACTTTGCAGAGTTTTTCGGCGTTTTCCTTATTTTTTCGAGAACCAATCGGTAGAAAATGTTGATATTTGGTAGGCAGGTTCAGATAAGGTCTAGAAATTTTGTGTTGAAATATTTTTGCAAACCGTTCAAGATTACGCCAGTAATCAGGTTTTCAAAATTGTAGATGTGTTGCGGGTTGCATATCTTCCGCCTTGATACGACCAATCCTAACTGTAAATTCAATGGTTCAGCGAGATAGATGAACTAATGGAGTAGAATCAAGTTTCAAACTATGTCCGTTATACTTCCCAAGGTTACGTTTAATATTAGAGTTTTACTATTTTTTGGAATGTTCGGAGTATTTCTTAGATTTTTCTAGAACAAATTGGCAGAAAATGTTGAAATTGGGTAAACAGGTACAGATTAGGTGTAGAAATGCTGTGCTCAATAAATTTCGAATCACTTCTGAACGGTCAGCGTTTAGACGTCGTAGCGGAAGGATGTATAGAGCATTGTAGTTTTGAGTAGTGTAGTATAGCAGTAGTATAAATAGTTATATTCAATCGATTTGTGCCGTAGTGCAAAAACGCGAACGCGAACGAGAATATTCGGGTGTGTGCGTGTGCGTGCGTCCGCGCCGCTGTGCTCAACCGGTCAATGCCCGCACAACAATCGCGCGGTGTGCTGAGTGATGAGTAAACAGTTTTTAAACAATAGAAATGTTTTTGTCAGACCTCCGAAATTTCTAGTTCCGGAATTTGAAGAGGAAAAAACAGAAGACGAAGAAGAAGAAGTAGCCAAAATGAATGAAGAACGAATGGAAACCAATGTCAACTCAGGTCATCCTACAAAGGAGTCAACACCGGAGAAGGTCATCGATCCCAATAATTTAAGAACAGCGACCGAACAAATATTGTACAATAGTTGGAAGGAAGCTGAAAACAAATGTATATTAATACAAATCAAGAATGAGGAGCTTCAAAAAGAGCTTGAACTACTGAGTAAGAGAATCTCTCTTCTTGAAAAAAGTGGAGAAATCAAGAAGCAGTCTGAGTCTACTGTTGGAGAGAATTTGAAACCAAATAAACTCATAACCAAAGATGACAACAAAAAGCAACATTTTTCTACGGATCAAGAGGAGTTAGCTAAGGAGACTGAGTGGATTCGAGTGAAATCAAGAAACTCAAAGAAAAGAAAAATGGATACCTCGCTTTCTCCCCCTCAGCCATCAAGTAGCAATTCAGCGAACATCAACCTGCCAACCAAGGAAAAGAAAATAGCGCCCCCGCCCCCTATCATTGTGGACGGTATAAAAAATTTCAATTTGTTATTGAAGACTTTGAATAGTGTATCACCAGCTGACAAGTTTAGAATCAAGCTGGTCAGTAATGAAACTTTCAAAATCAATGTTGTAGATGTAGATACCTATAGAAACGTAACAAAAAAATTAGTTGATGCTGGCTATAAGTGGCATTCTTATGAGAATAAGCAATCTCGACCTATAAGAGTGATGGTAAAGAAACTACATCATTCATGTAGTCCTGAAATTATCCTTGAAGATTTGAAAAACCAAGGCTATAAAGTTCTTGGGGTGGTGAATAAACTAAAGTGGAAGACAAAGGAACCATTAGACATGTTTCTGGTCTCCTTTAGCTGCGAGGAAGATGTTAAAAAAATTTTCGAATTGAAGAATGTTCTTGGATGTAAGGTGGAAATTGAAGCTATAAAGAAGGCAAAGCTGATAGCTCAATGCAAGCGTTGCCAAGGATACGGACACACGCATAATTTCTGCAATATGGAACCAAGATGTGTGAAGTGTGCGGGAAAGCATCCGACCAAGGAGTGCAAAAAGCCCAATGATGCTCAACCAAAATGTGTTCATTGTGGGGAAGCTCACCCTGCAAGTTACCGAGGATGCACTGTGGCTATTGAGTTGCAAAAAATCCGAAATGGAGCTCAAAAAAATAAGTTGAATACTCTCAAGAGCTCAGTAAGTAAAAATCCAATTACAAAACTGAGTGATAAAAGTACAAAGCAGGAAGTTCGTATTCCTACTCAGATCAAAAGAACATTTGCGCAGACCGTCGTAGGCAACCAAGGCTCTAATTCGACTAGCTGTCAGCCTGAAAATGTGGAGGGAGATATCAATCAGGTGCTCAAGCTTATTCTAAATAAGTTAGACAAGCAAGAAAAAAGTATCTTTTATCTTCAAAGTCGTTTTGAGAAGCTGGAGAAAAATTAAACTTTTGAATTGTGATGTTGAATACTCTTAGAATAATTGAATGGAATGCTAATGGACTTCTTAATCGACAACAAGAACTAGAAACAGTATTAAATTTAGAAAAGATAGATATTTGCTTAGTTTCTGAAACTCATTTCACCAAACAATCTTACATAAGAATTAGAGGGTATAAGACTTACCATGCTATACATCCTAGTAATTTGGCACGAGGTGGAAGTACTGTTATTATTAAAGATAGTATTCAACACCATGAAGAAATTAAATATGAGTCTGAAAGAGTGCAGTTATCTAGTGTAGCTGTTCAAACAAGAAGTTATAAGTTAGTTGTGGCTGCTATCTACTGCCCACCTAGACATTCCATACGAAAAGAAGAATACATAGATTTATTTGAGAAGTTAGGTACAAAATTCATTCTTGGAGGTGATTTTAATGCAAAAAACGTTTATTGGGGGTCACGCTTAACAACCACCAAAGGCAGAGAGCTCTATAAAGCTATTGTGGAATATAATTGTGAGGCTATTTCTACCGGGAAACCAACCTACTGGCCTTCAGACACGCAAAAAATTCCAGACCTCATTGATTTCTTCTTAATAAAAAATGTGAGTTTCAACTACTTGAGTATTGAGGAAAGTTTTGACCTTGATTCCGACCACTCTCCAATTCTTCTACAGTTAAGTGAAACTATAATACAGAAACAAAGTGAACGACCATCGCTTGTCAATACACATACAGACTGGGAAGGATTTCAACAGATGCTGGAAGAAAAAATAATCCTGGATGTACCATTGAGAAGAATAGAACAAATTGATGAAGAACTGGAAAAATTTGTCATTGATGTGCAACAGGCAGCCTGGGGAAACACCCCACAATTGAGAAGAAGAACTACAGGAAATAGCTACCCTACAGAAGTGTGGAAATGATTGCTGAGAAAAGAAGAGCTAGGAAAAAATGGCAACAAACAAGATCTCCACACGATAAAAGACAGCTAAATCATTTAACTCAACAGCTCAGAAGAGAAATCCAACAAATAAAGAATGAATCAATAAATTATTATCTGAGAAATCTATCAAGATATGAAAACACTGACTATTCTCTCTGGAAGGCAGCCAAGAAATTGAAGAGACCCATTCAACATGCACCACCAATTAGGAAACAGGACGGTTCATGGGCTAGAAGCAATACAGAAAAAGCACAAGCATTTGCTGATCATCTAGTAAACACATTTCAACCACACAACCATGATGTTATAGAAATTGAAGAAGATTTTGTCCAGGAGAGTCAAGAGTTTACACATGTTTCACTGGATGAAGTAAAAAAAGAAATAAAAAAAATTAACACAAAAAAAGCACCAGGATTCGACTTGATAACAGGAATAGTGTTGAAAAATTTACCAAGGAAAGCTATAGTGAAATTAACCAACATTATAAATGCTGTTTTTAGACTTAAATATGTGCCTTGCATGTGGAAGGTAGCAGAAGTGATAATGATTCAAAAACCTGGAAAAGAACCTCACAACATCTCATCATACCGGCCAATATCCTTGCTTCCAGTAATGTCCAAGCTATTTGAAAGAATATTCCTTAAAAGGCTGACACCTATTATTGAAAGAAAAAAATTGATACCTGATCATCAATTTGGCTTTAGGAAAAAACATTCAACAATTGATCAGGTACACAGAATGGTAAATATAATAGAGAAGTCCTTGGAAGAGAAAAAGTTTTTTCTGCAGCATTTCTGGATGTAAGTCAAGCTTTTGATAGAGTATGGCATGAAGGACTGATTTGTAAGATGAAAAAGTTACTTCCAAGGCAGTTCACAGACATTTTACTTTCGTATTTAACTGGACGATACTTCAGAGTCAAACATGAAGATGCTTATTCTGGACTTGGAGAAATAAAGGCAGGAGTACCGCAGGGGAGTGTTTTGGGGCCAATTCTCTATCTTCTGTTCACAAGTGATCTACCATGTCTTGAGAATAATACAATAGCAACATTTGCAGACGACACAGCAATATTAGCTATAGATTCCAAGATTGAAAGTGCCACAGCAAAACTTCAAAGATCTCTTGGAAAAATTCAAGATTGGACAACAAAATGGAAGATTGAACTCAATGAAGCAAAATCAGTTCACATCAATTTCACCAATGAGAGGGCTCAACCTATACGAATAGTTATTAATAATCAGATTGTACCATTTGCCAATGATGCTAAGTACCTAGGTATGACCTTAGATGCAAAGCTTCGCTGGAAGGTCCATGTAAAGAAGAAGAGAGAGGAGCTGGGAATAAAATACAAGAGACTCTGTTGGCTGATTGGAAGGAACTCCACCCTTTCAATTCCAAACAAAGTACTTCTGTACAAACAAATCCTAAAGCCAGTGTGGACGTATGGTATACAACTATGGGGGTGTACCAAAGACAGCAACATCAAAGTCATTCAATGCTTCCAAAATAAGGTACTGAGAAACATTGTTGGTGCACCTTGGTACATCAGAAACAGCGATCTTCATAGAGACCTGCAAGTCGACCTGGTATCCACCAAAATCCAGAGGCATGCTGAGAGACACGAGGCCCGACTCCACCAACACAACAACATCGAGGCAATCCAGCTGCTGATGAATGAAGGATTGGTGAGGAGGCTGAAAAGGAAGAAGCCATTTGAACTGGTCTAGTGCTGATTCAAGTGTCTTGTGTCCAGTGAAAAGCAGAGTAGTGGAAATTAGTGAAACCCACCTGTATAGTACAGACATAATCTATGTACTAAGAATAATTATTAGAGTGTGCATGAGAGATCCTAAAGAGGATTCTCTTGTATGAAGTGATTATAGTAGTAGTTTAGGTCAGAAAAAGTTGCTCATTAGTCAGCAGACTAGATAGCAGCCTATCGTTGAATAAAAAAAAAACTTCTGAACGGAATTTGCAGGCGAGCGAAGCGAGCTTGTTTGTCTCAGCTGACACTGACAGAGGTTTTGCAGGCTAGCGAAGCGAGCCTGTTTGACTCACACTGCCTATACTGTCGGGGGTCCAGAGGGCAGAGCCCTTCTCCAGGCGGAGAAGGCGAGCGAAGCGAGCCTGCCGGCTAGTATTATAATATATTCTAAGCCAAACATGATTCAAGCTGCCTTTCATTTTCACAGTTTACTCATTTGTAATCGCAATGTGGCAAAATAGGATTATCGGGACCTTCTAATTGCTCTAATGTATCGTTTTGTATTTGTATGTATTCTCATGTATTCAGACATGTGAAACGTAATAGACAAAACCATAACAGAGATGAATAAAAATAAGTTTAGGCTACTTCCTCCGTTGAGCAAAACTGTAACCCTACTTTATCATTGAGGGCACTTAAAAATGATGCTTGGATATATTTCTTGTTGGGATAAGTTGGAAATGAAAATACTGTACTAGGTGCTGTACTATTAAACGGAAACTTTTCAGCGACATGATCATTTAATTTTTAATTATTGAATTGATTCATTTCTATTTGTTTGCTTGAAAGCACATGAAGGAGATTATAAATTCCTCACAGAAAAAATATTGGGAATCATCATAAATCTTGCATTTTCATTGCCCTCCCGATTTTTCTTGAGAAAGCATTTGTGATAAGTTAGTTCCGAATTCAGCCAGCAGATGGCAATAGCAATAGGGTGATTTGCTTCGACTCCTATTAGACACGCTTCCAAGCTCCGCCTATGCTAGGCTATGATGACGTTATGGCATCAGCCAATGAGAGGAGTTGTGGGCGTGGACTAGTACTGGCTTGTGATTGGTTGACAGAGTTGAGGGAGTTGTCAGTCACCAATAGAATTTAATTTAAGAGGGGCGTTTCTCAGCTTACATTGAGTAGTGTGAGGTGGTCAGTCACCAATAGAATTTAATTTAAAAGAACAATTCCCAAGCTGCAACTAGAACTGCGTAGCTTGAGCTACTCGGCTCTAAATTCGCTGCGCTGCACTGTACATCTCAACTCTATTTACACAACTATATATTATAGAAATCTTCTTCGTTATTAGGGCTACTAATGTAAACCGTATCAATGAATAGTGAAATTCATTTGGAAACGACTTATCAAATATGAAAGTGTGTGTAGAGCTAGGCAATTGGAATCGTACCTTGAGAGGGGCGTTTCTCAGCTTACATTGATCACGGTTTTTCAATTGATCAATTCATAATGATGAATATAAGTAAATGCAGAGAGATGATGCAGAGAAAATAATTACTTGTAATTTCAAGATGTTGGTGGAAAAATTTTCATTCAAATAGTAAAAAAAATATTCAAATAGCCCAATTAAATTTTTTCAATACCTGTTTTGCTTCGTTCGCCGCGGCGCCCTGTGCACACTCCGCACACCCCACACGAGGGCCCTGCTCTTGAGTTACATTAAATAAATTATAATCTGTTATACTCATCATGACTTCATCACAGTGTGGTCATAATAAAAGAATACTTTGAACATTCTGGACAGGTTATTGTTCATAGCATAGAACAGAGGAGAAATTATTATTTTCTTGATGATATTGATGTTTTCCATTCAAACAGGAGAGATAGTGAATTAGTAACAGGAGAGTTAGAATAGTTAAATGGTAGGCTTTTAATGGAAGTAATTTTCATAGACTGGTAGTATGGGTATGTGTATAAAATACTGGAGTATGGATCAAATAATGGAGTGGAATCCATTATAGATCAAGCTATAGATTATAGATCAATCCAGGTTTTTACAATTCAAAATTGAACTTCAAATCTATTTACTGTACTTTGGAAGTGCATCTCTACTCAAGGAATCGCAATCACTGTAGATTCGATTTGATGGATGTCAAATTATCGACTATTAAAGTAATTTGTAGAACGGGAATAAACAATACCCTACTCATTCCATTAGGCTAAGTAGCCTACTTGTTATAGTTTCAGGTGTAGGCGTGCTATGTCTTATGTGATTAAATTTCCAATAAAAATTACAGGAGGTACTTACTCTCTGTTAGTTTATAGTTGAGTAATAATTTAGTTCCAACCAACTAGTTGACTACTTGATTATTGCTGAATAAGAGTTTGGAATGGATTATTCTTTAGCATAGGCCTACATCTACTTTAGGAACATATACTGCTTATCATCAACAAAAGTTCAAGATCAGCAACTGCGATTTCAGATATCTATTAAGTTGAGCTCATTGTTGAATCATTTAAGTATTGTTCTCAACTTATTGATCTTTCCATTTCAATGATTGGAATAAGAAATACCCCCATGCCAAACCAATTGTAGTAGGTTCAAGTCAAATGCTAAAACATCATAATTGATCAAATAATTATTATTTTAGATGATCTTATATATTTTCCTGATTGGAAAAGCAGCCGCTGATAATTATATCAATGAATTTTTTATTCTCTCTCTTATAATAATGGATAATTATTATCATATACGAGCATTTGAAAATGATTATTTTCAACACTTTATTGGAAATTCATCACTGTCTTATTAGATAGGTACTAGAATTTTCTCTCTATCATAATATACGGTATATTAAACTTGTAGCAGAGGCTAGGCGTCCGGTCATCTTTGGATTCGCCGATGACTAGACAGAAATTGATAAATTATGTGGAGGAATTATCAAGTTGAAAATATTAAAAATAAATACAAAGAAGTGAAGAAATCAAAGCTTTTTGCAAGCGCGCCAAGTTCGAATAGAGTGAACTACTCCATTATCAGTTCCATTCGTTCAATATGCTCAACAGTAAGCGATTCCAGTAATGCTGTTGAGCGTTCGTTACCACCACTCTTCTGCATCCACTCTCCCACTCCCTCCCGCAAATGATGGACGAAAACATCGCTATTTTCTGCGATTCCTCCGTCTCTGACAACACATTCTCTGCATTCTGCTCTCCGTACAGTGTTGAAAACTTAAATCATATGATGTTAATTGTATTGTACTATTATTTAGCTTCTTGTACAATGAATGATGTGGTTAAATAACTATGGTTAACTAAGATAAGGTATAATTTAGAAAAAAATCAATATCATTCGGCTAGGTAACCATCAAATTAAGGATAAATTAAAACCAATTATATTTGGTTTCTTGAAGTTCTATTTCAATTCTTAATTTCTATTTCAATTAGCATACTGATTTTAATAACACCGTATTTTATTAATCCAATTATTTATTAATTTCCAACAGTTTTCTGTGTTCTTCATCGTGTATTATCTTGAGTAATTGGACTAATTATAATAAAGCTTGATAAATAATTGTCTAAAATGGAACAATATTATCTTTTGGGTATGGGAGGGTGTGATAGATGGAGGTGCAGAAATAAATTTTTCCTAGAGATGACCGAGCCAAAAAGTCACGCCTCGCCCCTGACTTGTAGTCATGAAGAGATATAGTTACATTCATATATGAGTATGTAGGCTATATTCCCCGAAATCAAACCGTGGAATGAATTTAGAGAATGAATTTAGAGGAAAAGTTAGGAATCTACTAGAAATAGAAGGAGCTGCGTCTCGAAGGACAAACTATTGATACCTAGCTTCGGCATGCGATCCATATCTTCATTCAAAATCATCTCACGCAATGGAAGTGATTTCGACAATGTACTTATTTTGAGGTCTTCTTTTTTAATTTGATGAGCAAATTATTAATCAAGGTTCAAATTATTCAACAATATCTTTTCTAACTAATGAGACGTAATTTTGGAAAATTCCCACACTTCAACCTTTTCTTATTGCGGTTTCATAACACATAGTGAGTTTTATGCGATAAAATAGTATTATTATGAGTAGTGGGATCCTAGACAAATTTAATTGGATTGTAAAATACCGTAGCAAAAATTTGATCTTTGTAGGCAAAACTAATTAAAAGCGTATTTACTCAAATTGAGAATATTATACCGTAATGGAACATTCAGATTTTTTCCTTTACCTGAAGAATTGTAACAGTAGGTACTCTAGTATAGAAGTCTGTCCAAGTAGAGAAGATATTCTGGAAAGATGAGAAAATGACTTTAGCTAGGTCAATATTGATTCAGAAATTATAAATTCAGTCTCCAATTGTAGGAAACATTCTGATCTACAATTTGTGACCAAATATATTATTTTTGAATCAATATTGACCGAGCTGAAGTCTTTTTTCCATCTTGAGAGAATTTCTTCTCTGCTTGGACAGATTTTACAGAGTATTTGGTTGAATACAAAAGAAGATATCAATAATTTAATGTATATAGACTCCCATTCCTCATATCACTTGGCTTTATAACCTATGATATTGTGATGAGAACTGAGAAGCTCTCTTTTGCATAAACAATACTCATTAAAGCTTCCTTGTTCTTTACATATATGATAGCAAATTGGACAGAAAATTATGTTTTTCAGTTTCACAGTGATACCGGATAAAGTTTATGTTGAAATAGATTCGAGTTCAATTCTGTGGATATAGGCTATTAATTATGGAAGAATGGAACTGTGTATAATACATACAACATAAGTTTAACACAATATAGCTGATAAAGAATCGAAATAAACCAATAACTATATCTTGAAATCAAAGTTATATTAATTAATGAGTTAATAGGCCTCATTCTGATTGGAAAAACAATAGGCTACTAATTTCATCCTCATAAAATTTGATTAGAATTCAGTATCACCGTTTTCCAAAACCAAAAAATATTGATATTACTTATGAAAATTAATGTAATCAGCATATGCATTTATTATTATTATTATTATTATTATTATTTCGTGTGTTTTGTCTCCAGTTATCTGGGTAATGAAAGTGACATTGGCCAATCAAGCAAAATGTCACCTTTTTTATTGTGGAATGTTCAAGAAACTTCTAACTATTGATGTCGTGCTCAGTATAACAGCTTTCTGCATTAAATTCAACACCCAAGCTGGCATTCTCATTTCCTTCAATCTTTTAGGCAGATCTTTTGGTATCACACCTGTTGCTGACATCACCATTGGCACAATTATAACTTTTTCTTGCCTCCACAACTGCTTAATCTCATCAGCCAAAGACAGATATTTCAGTAGCTTCTCTTCACTGTATTGTTTCAAATTGTGTGTGTTTGGTATGCCTATGTCAATTAGAAATGTAAATCGTTTCTGCTTATCTATTAATATGATATCTGGTCTATTATTGGCAATCGTTTTGTCTGTGAGAACAGACCGGTCCCAATACATCTTGTGACTTTCATTTTCTAAAACAGCACTAGGAGTATACTGATAATATGGAACTGAGCTAGGCAACAGGTTGTGCAGACACGCCAAACTCTGGTGAACAATCTTTGCCACCTGGTTGTGCCGATGAAGATAGTCCGTTGCCACCAAAGCATTATTATTATTATTATTATTATTATTATTATTATTATTATTATTATTGTTATTATTATTATTATTATTATTATTATTATTATTATTATTATTATTATTATTATTGTTATTATTATTGTTATCAGCCGTCAAGCTCTCAGATGGAAGACGCTGAGCAAAATTTGGTCAATTTTTTGGTTTCTTGTTCTTTTTATCAATCCACCAGTTTGTCATTTTCTGAGAGAACTCCGCTTTCCTTCCATCACTCCATTTTGTTCACACTCTTGGTACAGTCATCTCTGGTTTAACTTCCCATTTTTCAACCTTTTCTCTAAAACTATTCCTGTTGTATATTTCATCATTGTTAATGTTAGCCAGCACCAAGTCCTTCTTGACGTTTTTCATCCATCCACCTTCATTACCAAGGGCTGCTACATATAAGTTACTACTATTCTTTTTGTAAGTCTGTGATCTAGAAGCCTTATTATGTGTTCGTAAAATTTAAGGCGCCTTTTCCTGATGTCTGCTTCTATATTAGAGTATTCTTCAACTTTAGCCGTTTTCTGTAGCCTATAAGTAACAATCTTCAGTCTTTCTTGGTCCAAGTATTTTTCTAACCATCTTCCTCTCTTCTTTTTTCAAATTTTCCTTATCTGTTTTCCTACCAAGTACATATATGCATTTATTATACAACGATTTACGATTTCCAGTTCTCAAAGAGCTCTTTATTCGAGAGCTATTATAGAAGACTGTAGCTTCCATAACCTATGATTTGTTATCTATATTACAACAGAAACCACCTTTATTTCATTTTCAACTTAAAATAATATTATTGCAAATAATATCTTATTGGAACTATTCAAATATAAATTCATTTCACTATTATTAATGTTCAATAAAAGGCCTATTCTTCATCATCCAAAGACTAATTAAATAATTTCTAATGGAGTTTATTTGTTCTAGCAAGGAGGGAGGATGCATCTGCTCTTACTATGGGAATGGTTGGCTTCCGTAACAGTGATAACACTCCTGTTTTTCTACGCTCAATACAAATTGAGAAGACAGCGCTTGGAAAAGCTAGCTTCAAAATTACCTGGACCAAAGCTCTTACCAATAGTTGGTAATCTGTTCTACTTTTTGGAGTAACACCTGAAGGTATTTCTCAATAATTTATACCTGAATCCGCAATTCTGTTGAGCTCATTATACAATCTATTAATAGTTACAGTTAAACTCATAATGGGAAATGAAGCAAAATTCTAGCCCATGAAAATAATATCATAGGTACTTAGAGTTAGAGCTGCTCTATAATAGACACAAATGACATATAGTTCAACTTACAATAAATAAAATAAATAATGAATATATAATGCATAAAATAAGAACAATATTTGATCGTCCAATTTGATAATAATTTGAAATTTATTCTACCATTCAGTTCTATCTTCTAGTTAACTTTGAATCTGAATCTACAAGATGAAATTCTTCATCAACTTTCATTCAACAGAATAACCTTGAGTAGAGTAGCTATATAGATTAGTTGTTTATCTATATAAAAGCATTAATTTTCAACTCTACGAAGCCCAAACTATATACTGAGGAATATGAGGGAATATTTTATGTAGAATTATCTGCTATTTGTGGATAAACGTAATTTTTCTGTTCAAATTCTTGAATTGATCGTCGATAACAACAATGTCAATCAATCAATTTTATTGAGAAATAAAATATTACAACTTTCGGTCCCGCTAGACCCGTAGGTTTTTCAGCAGGTGCTAATTTCAATCCAAAAATTTACAGGTTGAAATAAGATAAATTTTAAGTAAAAATGAAAAAAAAATCTTATTGTCTTAATTATTAATGCTTTACAAAAATGAAGTAAGAAAATTATAGTAAATATTGCTGAGAAGCAAAAAGATTAGGAAACATTAATAAAATAATGAGGAATGATGAAAAGTTGAAAAAAGTAAAAGATAGATAAGGAAGGAATAAATAAAAAATATATACTATAGGCCTATGTAATTATAAAAGCTTGATTATGAGTCGTTCAGGCTGGCGGCAGTGATTATACAATGAAAACAATTTTGTACCAGCAAATATTATAAGTAGATAAGATGAATAAAAGAAAATGTTCATCAGACGCTTGAAAATTATCGATTATAATTAAAGTAATAATAATAATAATAATATTGAAATTTAAGACTGTTCATTTATGAGTTCTACTATAATTTATTCACTTTGGGATTTTACTAGATTGAAAGCGAGTTTGCATTTGTCTATGTCTAACTTCTTCCGACGTTTTTGATGCAATAGGATTTATCAAAGCAATTGCGGAGCTTGGAGTGAGCTTTGGTAATGAAGGATTAGCAAGGATTTGGCTAGGCCATCAGCTTGTGGTCGGGGTCTACAAAGCAAGTACTCTGGAGGTGGGTATATCGTGCAAAAATATATTTATTTCATTATTCAGGATTTACATTTTTTTAGATAATCATCATTCCAGATTTTCAATAATAATTGCATTCATGATTACTATTTACAATAGGTATCTCTCTTATTGTAGGGAGAGTAGGGAACAGTGAGACACTTTTCTTCAAAAGCAGATAAAAAGTTTGAAAAAGCCTTTTTTGTCGGTTTAAGTATTCCAGTAGAGAGTCTAGACTATCTACTCTAAGAAAATCAATCATATTAAACATTTTTATCAAAGTTAAAAATTTTAAAATTAAAAAAGTCACATAACCTCGAATGTCTTAGTGTTCCCCACCCCTGGGGAACACTGAGACATACCATGGGGAACAGTGAGGCAAACATTTTAATGCAAAAAAATGATATATTATACCAATGTTTTTTTCAATATTCAAAAATAATCACTTATTAAAAACCAGTATAGTTATCTGTTTAAAACAGAGAGAATGTATAAGCTCCAAGAAACTCATTTTAAAATTCTCATACGGGGGAACAGTGAGACACTTCAGAAAATAAGCAAAGTTCAAAAGGATGTCTGGCTCCCCAAAAATATTAATACACCTTTAGAACAAAGGGTATTGAATAACTTGATACCCCTATGGTGAACTAGCCCCCCCACAAGACCAAGTGGCAAACTCTGCCCAAGCGCCTATGCATTCAGCCTATGCATTAGTCTCACTGTTCCCCATTCTGTGTTCCATGACTAAAAAAAAAGAAAACATAACCTCAAAATATTATCAAGAAAATTGCATGCTGCTTCAATTAGCATAAATAACTGTACGAGAACATCCTTGGTTCTTGTCATATTTCAAAAACTCATTTTTATAGAAGAAAAAATCTATAAACAATATTTCTGTCAAAACATTGCCTTCAAATGAAGTCGAAATTATATTGAAACAAATCGTCGTCGTGAAGCCATCAAACAGGGGTGATACATCTGGTACTCTAGTAGAAGATATTGCCACTGAACAGCGCCACTGTAGGGTGTCTACATTTTTTATTAAAATTCTTTTTATTAACATTTTTAATCTTGTCTCACTGTTCCCCACTCTCCTTTACGGTACGCGTCTCTGTGCTACAGAATGATCACTTTTATTTATCACTTGATCAATTTATCAAATTATTAGGACCTATGTATTGAGTGAATTCAATCATCAATATACTACAGTACAATAACTTATATTATTATTCTAGATTTATTACTAGTACCGTATATTTCTAGGCTTATTGTATTGTATCTCCAAATCATTGTTTTATGTATTTTATTAAAAAATTCAAGAACTTACTAACATAGTTATTATCATGATATGAAAATAAATTACTGAATGGACCAACGACTTTATACCACATATTCCATCAGTCATCAAGCATGTCATAACTGTGCAGATAATTTATTATTTGTTCAACCTCTCAATATGTTTCGAGAAAATCAGTAAAACTGAATTCTACAGTACCTACTTTTGACTGTATAGATTTTCTATTATGCAATACTTTTCAAAGGAAATTTTTTCACTTTTAATATACCAACATTGCATTTTGTAATTTTCAGGCAATTTTGTCCAACCCAAAGGTGATTGACAAGGGTTATCTTTTCTCCTTCTATAAACCACGCACGACAGGATCTTTTGCTACGACGGGTTAGATTTTTTCAAAGTTTACAGTATGATGATAGCAATATAAATCTACAGTACAATACTATAGCAAGATAACGAAGATAATACAGCACATTATTTTTATTATTACGTACTGGATATCCTATTCTTTTTACAGGACTCTCATAGAACAATGAAATAATAGTATAACATGAATTATTTTATTTATAAATTTGAATCAATAATAGTCGGGGTACTCCAAGGGTCCGTATCCTCGGGGCGATTTTATTTATAATTTTCATCAATGATTTGCTTGAAAAATTTCAATGGTCAGGTTCGGGCTTATGCAGATGACATTGTATTAATATATTCCAATAGAAATAAGGAAACTATAAAAAATCATGTATTGTGCGACTTGCGCATATTACATGATTGGTGTTTCAAGAATAAAATGAAGATTAACGTTTCTAAAACTAAGTACATGAATTTCGACTTCAGGTCATTTGATTTTGATACCCCTATAATTTATCATGATCATGATTACGAAAGTGAAAATTGCGATTGCAGCGTTATCGAAAGAGTCAATTCGTTCAAATATTTAGGAATAACTTTTGATGAGAAAATGTCATGGGGAGATAATATCAATAGTTTACTTGGATGTGTTAGAAATTCGATTAGAAAATTTTATTTTCTTCGGAATATATGTGAGACTCCTCTGATTAAAACTCTATACTATGCACTAATCCATTCACGATTACAGTATGGTTTAGTATGCTGGGGTGGAACTTTCAAACCCCTCATTAGCCGGCTTCTTATATCTCAGAATCATTTCATTAGAATTATATTGAACAAAAATCGCAGGGAGAGCTCTTTTCCATTATTTTACAAATTAAACATTTTACCTATACAAAATTTATTTGTGTTTAAAGTCCTTAAACTATTCTATCTTATGAGTGGGAACAATACTACAGAAAACTTCCATTACAGAATGAGAAGTGGAGATACAGCTAGGCTACTTTGTAGAATTCCTCAAATCAACAAAGAGCTTTTCAGGCATTCTTTTCTGTATCTGGGGCCACTCTTATTCAATAAAATGCCTATCGAATTGAGAAGATGTCCTTCTCATGCACTATTTTGTAAAAGAACTAGAAGATGGATATTCACTGTGATCGATACTTGGCCGCTTAGAAGTGTATTAAGGTGGAGTAGTGTGAGGATTCGATGTTTCATAGCATATATTTGATATTTTTTTTATAAATCTTTGTAATATTTTGTTGGTTCTGAATCTTATAGTTTATAGCTAATTGTCTTTTTATATTAAATCCTTGTAATATTTTGTTGGTACCAACTCTTATAGTTTAACGTGAAGGAGCTAGAGTCACGATTATTTCATCTTGAGTGATAGAAAATTTGTTTTTTATTTTTGTATTTTATTACGATGCGCTGCAGGCAGTATTCTAACTTTGTGAATTGGATAGACTAGACTCACAATTTGTTTTCTTATGTTTTGTAATTTTTGTTGAACACTGGCCACATTTACTGGATATAGTGGCCAGTTAATTTCCTAGGTTTTTAAATAAAAAATATGTTATTTTTTATAATGGAAATAAATATTCATTATTCATTAATAAGGGTAAGAACATGTCAAATAAGGTAAGGCTGCAGGTGCTACATAGTATATACAACATAGTTTTACATCTATATCATACATCATATCATAGTATAGTAAAAACCCCAAGAATAAGCCTCACTTTTTTGACATTTTGTTACCCTTAGTTTAATATGAGCTTTCTGAGTGCCGCGTTATACAGATTATCTCAAAAATTTTGTATTGGACTGTTGAGTAAAATAATAAATATGATAGTTTCTCTATAATTATGTAACAAAAGAGGATGAGTAATATTCTCTTCTTGATTTATTTATAAATATGACCGAAACATTTTTACTATAATCGAATTTTCTAAGAAAAAAAAATAAAGGAAGAGATTTCGATCCCCTTTTTTAGTCAACTTCTTGTAAATCGAAATTTTCAACGCTAGAAAAACTTATAACCCAAATAAAAAAAAGGAAGGATTCCAATGGTGCAAAGAATTTGAAATATGATAATTCGTTTCAATACTTCTGGAGTACCTACAACGACTACGTTGTATCATTGAGTTCAATATCACATGGCAGAAAAACTAGTTGGGCTATTAAATCAATTAGGAACTTAAAAAAATTCTAAATTTTCATCAAAATATTTCTTATTTGTAACTTTTACTTTTTTTATTCACACAGGAGATGTATGGAGGATGCATAGAAAATTCACAAACAAAATGTTTTTACCAAATTACATGGAAAGATACATAAAAATTTTCAACGAGCAAAGCAGAATACTGAATGAACATTTATTGAGAAAATATATTAATGAGACCGTGGACATATCTCGGCCTATAATGCACTGCACCTTGGATACTGTGTGTCGTGAGTACCCTTTCTATTATTTATTTTAAGGTGCCAAGATATAGTGACCCAAAACCATCTATCAATTCTCAATTGATAGATGGTTATGAGTGACAGAAGCATAGGTAATGAAATGTTTAAAAGATACCTACCGCAAGTTTTCCATATTATATTTGTTTATTATTAATGTTTATTACCTATATCTATTATATTTGTATACTGTGTGGCTACCATTCTCAGCAGTTAATATTATTTTATATATGAAGAATGGTCCAAAATTGTAAAAACATTACAAAACAATGTTTTACCTGTTTCATTTACACCTTAAGAATATAAATGTACTACCTACTTGAAGAAAAACATTTCCCACATACATTTTAGCCAATATATTTCTAATAATTCTTAATTGATAATAGAATGAATATTTATTTATTTGAATATAGTATGAAATGAATACTAAGTTACCGGTAATGAAAACCCACAACTGTTTTTGAAACTATTGAATTGAAAATATTATATAGGATAATTCTGGTTATAATGAGACAATTAGGCCACAAGAAAACAGTTTTTCATCAAGTCCTAATCCGCAAAATTTTTCATTAAGGTCTAAGTTATGTCAGTTTGATCATAGAAACTAATCCTAATCCGACTTTAGAACTCCCTATAAAATATACTATGGAACCATTCATGAATTTTGAATTTTAGTCTAGGTTTTAGAAAGAGTTGTTCTTTATGCTGGTAAATCAACTGCAAATAGGCTAATAATAAGAGTTCAAGTTGTGTAGAAATGATCAGGAAAAGTTACTTCATGGTTTAAGCTGTTAAAATCGAAACATGAATGATATGCCTCTCTCTTACATGGAGGCAGCTATATAAGCTACTGCATAATCATTTTCTATTATGATATTATAATTATCATCACTGTATAATATCATATTTATTCCAGTATCTATAAATATACAGTCTCTATAGAGTCAGCTATTTGCACTAATACAATGCACTTCATGGATAGAAAAATAGTTTTGGAGTTCACTCACAGAGTGTGCAGCAGATGGCAGACTGCGAAATACAAAAACATAAGTTAATTTATTATAGATGTTCCACTGTGGCCCATTTATTCCGTTATGAACAACTCTCCCCCACTATACTATTTCATACCTACAATATAAGAATATACCTGCTCATAGAATCCTGATTCTTATACATAGAACTTCACAATAGAACTATTAACTGCGATATTCAAGAATAAGTTAATTTTTTATGAAAATTGCCGACGGTATTTAATTAGGCTATCTACTCAGTCTGACCTCTTCTTTCAAGGAATATTCTGATTTTTCTTGATAAATAGTTCTTTCAGAAGTGGAAAAAGTTGGGAAGTCTATCAAAATATTACTTGGAAAAGTATTTCATGAGTTTATAGTGAAGTCTTATAACTTTCACTTGAATGTGAATTGAAAATTACACTGTTCACCAACTACATGCCACCGGTAGGTGATACTATTGTGATCATAACGCATCCATTGAATAGAATGTTTGAAGCTGTCATCTTTCTGTATATTTTCATTAAGTAAACGTTGAACTATGAATAATAATGATTATTCTCATTATTATTTACTTTGGAAACTTGATCACAAAAACAAATTGTTATAAATAAATTTTGTATTGTGAATTTTAGTCTCATTAGAAAACTTTCACAAGTTTTACATACGAGTTTTATAGGTATTGAGGAAGTGATTTTATTCTGCATTCTAGGTACAGCATTTGGTGCTAAGATGAATTTGCAAGATAACTACACATTCACGTTTGTCGATGACCTCTCTATGTAAGTAGTCATAAAACTAATATTCTCTAAATAAATGCAGTATTGAGAGAATATGAAAATCAAATTAATCACTTACAATAAAAATATTTAGAATCTTGCTGCTCAATTTTGAGTTGCTAATTTGGAAAATTGCTGCAAAATCTTGTAGCCTATAATAGCTTACTCTCTTTGGAAAAAATTTATACCAATATCCACTGTGGTGCCCTACGTAGAATGTGTTCCATGAATGCATAGGTAGACCATTATTGTCCCTCTTCCACAATACCTCGACATCTCACAATTACAATCAAATTTGAAAAATACGTTCTTTCCTAAACGGACTATTATTCTTACAGAAAACGTATCAATTTTATTTTCATTATTAAAGATAATACTCATCCATTTTGTTTTCCATTACGAACTTCTAGTAAATATTTCACTTAGAACTATTTCACAAGACTTTGCAGTCAAAAATTTTGAAATATTACTTTAAATATACCGTAAACTTCAACATTTGAGTGTTGAAAATGGAATAAAATCCGGAAGCGCTCCACATGTGAGTAGAAGTTTATTATTTAAACTAATATTCGAAATTTTTGACTGCAGTGTCGTGTAAAATAGTACTGAGTGAAGAATTGAATATAAGTGGGCTTATACGAATTTATAAGTATCATTCTAATTTCATACAAATTTATTACATCTTCAATATTTGAAAATATAAATTATCTTATTGTTTCAGATCATCAGAAATCATTGTTGCAAGAATGTATAAGCCTTGGTTTTATTTTGAACCACTATTCAAGCTCTCATCAGAGGGAAAAGAGATGTTTATGAGGGTGAAGAGACTTCATGATTTCACTAAGTCGGTGAGAAAAAAGATCAGCAATTGCATACATAATATCGAATTTCAACAATAGAAATTGACTCTGGGTGTAACAATAGTTTGAATAATATTTATGTAATGATAATAAAATATTACTCTTGAATAATAAGTAATATAGGCTATTCTATTTTTATGATATTGAATGAAAATATTGATTTCTTGCGAATGATAGTCTAGCCTACTATACACTTGATAGTTCGAGAGAAACAAATTGATGAATGCATTTCTTAGAAATAAATGTGCAGATATAATAACTGATGTTAATTGGTGTGTATGTTCTAGGTGGTTGATAAGAGGAGAGAAGAAGTACAAAAGTTCAATTCAAAACTAGAAGAGAATGGGAACATTAAAGGTGAGCCACTACAATAATAATTGAATTTGAATATTTTTCTGTATCCATAATAACTTATAAATTTAGATACATCCATTAATTTCCATTAAAAAAACAACAACAAAGCACGTAGTCACAGTCATTACACATTAGAATTTTTTGCATTATTGTTATTTGTTTTTATTATTGTATTATATTTTATGTATGTATTTTTTCTGAGAACAAAAAAATCATTTATTTACAGTATTTGAGAAAATATAATACAAGTAGGCTAGATAGCAGAAGTATTGGGTATAAAAGTAGCCTAGTTTATAAGAGAATATCTAGAGTAAGATGGTTATATGGTTCAAGTATAATATTAATTATTGTGGAAATCAGAAATTATTTTGAAAATTGAATACAGCATTAGACTTCTATAATGCAATTCAAGGCTACATTTATAAGGGCAATGTATAGTCTAATACTCATGCTAATTATTCAATTAAACAAAATCAGCTAATCATTATCCAATAAAAATCATTACCGTACTGAAAACAAATTCGATTTAATTTACATTTTCAAAGTTGAACCCTTTGCTTGTTAGTTGACCCATCTTAATAACGTTCTTCTGCTCATTAATACAAAGTCTTCCATAAATCCACTTTATAATGATCTAAAAAAATGTTTATTATCTTTGCTCAATATAATTTTATGCAGTCTCCAGTCAAATTATAATTGTAGGAATGGAGAAGAGAATTCATTCCTCTTGGATTGTTTTAGTTTTTAATGCATCATCTCTGTCTAGCTATATCATCCCAATATAGAAAATTAATATGGATTGGCTCATACTCCCTGATTATCTTATAATCTTCATCTAGAATAGGTTCAATAATAATTGTAATATAATTGTAGGCTAGTTCTAAAGCGTGATTGTTTGATTTCTAGATGGAACTGAAGGAGCCTGTGATAAAGAAGAACTTGAGCCAGCTCCCTACTTGGATGTCATGTTAGATTACGCCAAAGAAGAGAAACTTGAAGAGGGTGAATTCTTGAGAGAGGTTTTAGATGTTATAATTGGGGTGAGTTAGTGGGATGAAAAATTGTGTTTCAAGATTGAATTATTGAAGTCTATTCCAGTAGCGGTTCCAGACCCGAAAAACTGGGGGAGGGGGGCAAGGACTCAAATTCACGAGTGATTTTCTATGGGGAGGGGTGCTGGAGTTTATAAAAGGGTATTTCGGCCTCGGTGGCGCAGTGGGCTAGGGCGTCACAACCTTCAGTCCGCTAGCACTGCCGCAGGTCTGGGTTCGAATCCCAGTGGCATGGATGTTTTTCACCTAATCAATCACCTTAGCACTCAAGATCCATTACCCACGCACAAGCTAAAATGCTTATGTGGGCATCATCCGCAAAAAAAAAATGTGGGTGCCCTTACCCCTACCCCAGATAGTAGGGTTCCCAGGCGTCTTTTTTCCTTGGGAAAAATTTAAAATATCATGGCAAAGTAAATAATTAGTCTAACTCAATTTTGACGCCTTGAAAACTTGTCCTTATTTTATTTTTAAAAAATGCAGTCTTGAGGTCCAAGAGTAGAAAATTTGGCAATAATTTCTACTAACTACTATTGAATTAATTCCAATAGTTTCATACTACGGCAGACAGAGTGTTTCAGAAGGTTGCGCAATACTTCTTCTCAGGCTGTTTCCTTATACCAAGTAGAGAAAAAGTACCATGGAACATAGGTAAGTTACCCTCAAAAATGCTTTGTCACCGAGATAAAAATGGAGAGAAATTAAAATTTTTCAGAAAGTATTGATTCTTAGAGGTTTTATTCAAAGTATAAAATTATTCATTCTCATGTCAAATTACGACGTGATAAATTCAATCAAATTTTAAAATTGCAACTTTACAGTAATTTTTCACTTGTTCAATGTTTTATCTCCTTTTGATCGCGATTTCTGAAATTTAGGTAAAATTTACACAACCACCGCTATTCAACGTTCTCTCCACAATATCCTCTGATTCTCTTCAACTGCCGATTGAAAATAAAAAATATGAAATATTTTCATTATTGAAAATAAAAAATATGGTAGCATACTTGCTCTATTATCTCAATCAATAACCATTCAAGTTAAAAACTCCTCATGAAACAGTCATTGAATTTCTCAGATTTCACAACTCCATTTCACATGGGAATTAATAATTTTAGAATCTGAATAAAGCCAGTGGAAAAATAGAAAAATGAATATTTTTTGAGAAATTTAAATTTTTCGCCATTGCTATCTAAGCGGTAACAGAGCGTTTTTGGTGATACATCCCACGGAACTTTGTACTCTACTTGGTGTAAAGAAACAGCTTGAGAAGTATTGCACATTCCTTCTGGAACACTCTGTGTATTTGGAATTAATTCAATAGTTGGTAAAACTTATTGCCAAACTATCTACTTTTGAGCCTCAAGACTACATTTTAAAATAAAATAAGGCCAGGTTTTCAAGGCAATAAGATTTTCAACCTCAAAAAAATCATCAAATTTGTTAGACTGATTACCGGTATTTACTTTGTAATGATATTTTCGATATGATGCAATCATCATAATCCACTTCATTTTAGATTGGAGGACTCAATAACCTTAATCCATGGAAGATATCGGCAAGCTTCTTTGACTGAAGTACCAAACTATAACATGAGTAAGGATTTTCAATAATTAGGCTTGAAAAGTACATTGAACTTCCAATAACAGATTATCTATTCTATAAACCATTAAATGATTTTTTATGATTTTAGTTTACACTAAATTAATTATTTTAGAAATAATTATATTCTGTGCGTTCAACTAACAATTGGAAAAATTCCCATGAAAAATGGGGGAGGAGCTGCCCAACCGACCCCCCCGGAAACCGCCACTGGTCTATTCCAAGTATAATTCATGGAACTCACATTCACTCCTCAATAGAGCCTTAATAGAGAAAAATATTCTGGTTGTTTTTATTTTTATCAGAAAAATTGTAATGATATTACTGTGCAATGTTATTTTATAATTTTTATCGTACTCAATGAATATAAACATGTTGGCATGAAAATTATCAGAGCTTTTATATCAGCTTGCTTGTCATAGAAAACTCATATAAAATTTAAATCTTGAAATTCATTGATTACATTTGGAACATATCAGTAGCGTAGCCGGGGGTCCAGGGGGTCCGGACCCCCCACCCCCGAAATTTTGGGCAAACCTTCATGTTTGAACTCTGTTCCTCTGAATGAGAGACAACTAAGAAATTCATGCAGTCCACACAGAGTGTTCATAACAGTAATGTTCACTGAACTTCTCAGGCTGTTCCCCTACTTAAGAATAATGGAAAAACTTCTTAGAAAATGGGTTCCAGTAGCGTGGCTAGTGGGGAGTTGAAATGCATAAAGCCCGCATCTGTATTTTAACTTTATCTTGGAAAATGGAGCTCTATAATGTAAAACTTTACAATTTTGTAATGAAAATGCCCTGAAAATGCCCCTGAACTCATCAAGTGTTGTTAAAAAGGCTCATTGCTGGGGTTGGAAAGGTTGAAGTGCATAAAGCAGTAGCGTAGCCGGGAATCCAGGGGTCCGAACCCCCCCCTGAATGAGAGACGAGGGCATCTCTCATTGACACAGTCTCTCATAGATTCAACTCTCATTGAATCTGAAATTGATACAGTCCACATAGAGTGTTCTCTGAACTTCTCAGGCTCATTCCTTATACCTACATCAGAATAATGGATTAATTTCTATTTAAGAACATGGGTTCCAGTAGCGTAGCTAGATGGGAGGGGGTCCAGGGGTTCAACTTCCACTCAGTTTTCCCACTTTGAGCAAACTTTTGTCTTACTTCTTTGTCAACTGACCAAGTGGTGTCCAAAAAGTGCAGATTGTTTAGGGTTAAATTGCATAAAGCCTGCATCTGTATTTTTAATTTATCTTAAAAAATGGAGCTCTATAATGATGTAGAGCTCTAAAATCTTGTACTGAAAATGCCCCCTGAACTGATCAAGTGATGTTAAGAAAAGCTCATTGCTGGGGGTTGAAATGGTTGAAGTGAATATTGCATAAAGTTAATAATCTAAATAATACTCTGGATAATCAATTATTCACTAGTAATCTTCAAAGACAGAGCTTTAAAACGCTACTTTGGACACAAAAAATCGCACACATAACAGAACTCTTGAAGCTCAGGAACAACAGATGCTCAAAATATTCCTATTGTTAAGGTTTGAGCTGTATAAAGGGTGAAAGAATATTATCAATTTCTCTTTGACAATTTTGTTTTACAATGCTATTTTGGACACAGAAAATTGCCTAAAAGTTCCCTGAACTAACCAGATTAAATAATGTTGAGGATTGAACCATATAAGGTAAATTTATTTATTTATCTATTTCATGTACAAAAATATACAAGATGAGGAAATGAAAAGCAGGCTATCGCCCAAAACCTCTTCTATCCCCAATTTCGTATTAATAAAAAAGAGCACTAAAACGGTATTTTGTACTCCCACATAATTTTAAAATTTTAGGGGTGCCCCCGGACCCCCTTTCTTTGGGGTAGGTCCCCCCAGACCCCCCCATTGGATTTGGACCCCCCCCGAAATCGAATCCTGGCTACGCCACTGGAACATATAATTCCACTCAAGAGATGGTGAGACTGAGAATTCGTTAAAATCCAAGTTATAAACTGGGTTACCATTTTCCAACTATAAAATGAGAGATAGAGACCACTAGAGTCTTTGAATAGGTAGCCTATAGAAACAATAGATTCTGGAATAAATCATTTCAGTTTCATTGAAAAATGTAAGGAGAACAACAATTTTCAAAAAACGTTCTGAAACTGGACGTGCAATAATCAAGAGAGTAACCTTATTGCTTATTATGAAATTGAGATGAAATGAATGATTTTTTAAAAATTGTATCCTATAAATAAATTGTATTCTTTAAAATTTCCAGGGAGCTGATACATCAGCAATTGGAGACAGTTATGTGCTTGTACTACTGGGTATCCACAAAGAATGGCAGGAAAAGATTCATAAGGAACTGGATGATATTTTTGGGGACTCTGACAGAGACGTGACAATGACCGACTGCAATCAACTCGTTCAAATGGACATGGTCATCAAAGAAACTCTCAGACTGTATACTGCACCACACTCTCTCAGATTACTCACTGAAGATGTGCAATTGGGTACGTAAAGATCACGACTCTTCTAAATTTAATATGAACCACCCACCATAATTATTTTGAATATCAATTAAAATAAATTCTGGTATTTATATATTATTCATTATTATATTTCTATGTAAAAATGAAGCATATTTGTATATTCAACGTAGTTTTATGTTCGGTATTCATAAATATTCGCATTTATATAATCAATTAATTTGTGATGGAATTGGCTATTTTTTCTCTATCTCACCTTCATTCAACACTCATTGAACCAATAATATTATAAGAGAAAAAAATAAGTTGACAGGATTTTTATCACAAATTGAATTCTCATTTCATGTAATGATGAACTCATCATCGATAGATTGATTTCAATCAATAATATATTAATTAAATCATTAATTCGATGTTTTATATAGAATCACTTATTCAATTAACGCTTGATGAAAAGATGGAATTTTTCATCGCCTTCTGGTCTACGCATATAAATTTCTCTTCAGTTGAATGATTAACTGTTGATAAAAATTCCCTCAGAAGTGTAAGACGGTTTAATTTGAAATTCCCGATTTTGTTGCATTGCATTTCATGCGAGAATAAAATCTCACCTTTTCAAAGTTACTTAAGATGATTATTGAATGACATATAGGCAAGCAGAGAATTATTGGATGAGACCGATCGAATAAGCTCTTCAAATTAAAAAATCAATGTAATAATATTATAGCCATTCATTCGATTCTCAAATTTGGGTCATCATATTTTAAAATTGAGATGAAAATTTACTTTGTAACACCGGTAACTAAGTTATTCATGGATATTGTCTCAGATACAAAACTAAGTGATCTATTTTTAGTACCCTATATATGATATTTTCAATACCGTACCTATCAATCTGATGAGTTTTTACCATGATTTTCATTCTATAGGATGATATTAATCTATACTATTTGCAGGTAAATACACTGTACCCGCTGGTACCACAATCTACTTGGCAATGTACCTCCTCCACCGAGACCCTACTTACTGGGAACGTCCCCTAGAATTCTACCCGGATCATTTCTTACCAGAAACTGTAGCCAAGAGGCCTAAATTCAGCTATTTGCCATTCAGTCATGGGCCACGCGGATGTCCAGGTGGGAAAAATGCATTGAGTTTGAGTCTATTAAATAAAAAATAAATAAAAAAATGCAATTGGATACTTCACAAAATTCATTTGCATTATGAAGAATATTGACTTTCTATATCTATATTAATATTATTATTATTATCATTATTATTATTACTACTACTATTATTATTATTATTATTATTATTATTATTATTATTATTATTATTATTATTATTATTATTATTATTAATTATAATTAATGAATGGTTATTAAGTTCGCAGAATATTGGAATTTAGAAACAACTGATTTGATTGAGAAAGTATGAGAAAAATAATACATAGGTAGAGTGTAGTGCTATAAGTTACTTGGCAAAAATTCTTTTCCTTTCCAAATTATTTTTGTCAAGTGACTTGAATCATACGGTATATATTCCATTTTAATTTTTTGTTTGTTGAATTCCAAGAAGAAATTTTTGTTGGGTGCCTGAATGTAGTTTACATTATTATTTCAGAATTATTCGAATTTCTAGCGCATTTTCGGTAAATTGTTAACTAGCAAACACATTTACAAGGATTTAGAATATAATAAAGAAGTATAATAATCCAGTAATTTTGCTTTTCCAGGTTCAAGATACGGAGTGCTGTCGATGAAGGTTGTGTTAGCCAATGTACTGAGAAAGTTCAGAGTTGAGTGTGATTTGGACTTCAAGAAAATGGAGCATAAACCAAGTCTAATGTTGGAGTTGGTTGGTGGATACCCAGTGAGACTAATTCCAAGGAGAAGCTGATTGAATAAAAATCTTACAATCAACTGAAATTATTTTGCTCACCGATTTCTATTAGTTGATTTTTAAAAGTAATATAATACTTTATGAGGATTTGAATGTTGTTTAGAAAAATCTCTACCACTTTTGGATGATTCCTATTTCAAGCTTTGATAACATAATATTATCCTTTTCCACTTTTTAAACAGAAATCTGCCACGCTTGGATATAGACTTAATTTTTCTTAAAATGACTTTTTTCGATTAATCTTATTACGGTACTTATAAAAGTGAATTCTCACACTTTTACATCATTTCTCTACTCATAAAAATCTTTTAATGGGGATAAAAATACACCTCTTACTTTGTGTGATGATAAACCAATCGTCTCTAACATTATTATACAGTGTAAATAGGCTACCGTACATAGAAAACAATTTAAAAAAGTTTCTTTAATCAGTTCCAGGTAGCAATGCGATATATATTTCACTAATGAAAATTGTCTAACTGGAAAATTCCAAGTTTAATTTAGTTTCAGTTCGATAATGTCCATTTCACAACAAAGGCTAATTTCATCAATGTTGAAGTAATTTTTATTTTATTTTTGTAAGAGTCAATTTTTCATTCAAGTAGGCTATACTTTATCAAGCTAGAATCCAGTCATACTCACATAATTTAAAATATTACTATAGATAGATTAAACCACTTCGATTGTAGATATAGAATATTTCTAATGAAATTCTAAAACCAGAAATTATAAATTATCTAGGATATAGATGCAGTTAGGGTTCTATAAAGACTCTTTCTAGAGCCTTAGATGTAGTAGTTATATCTTAACTAGACAATCCGTCATAGCTTGTATAAATATTCCTAATTGATAAGTAATATGAATAAGTTAAGTATAATAATAAGAGAATAATTAGTATTCTTGATCAATATTCTAGTTGATAAGTTATAGCTTTTAGCCTTCTACTGTATTTCTTGTATTATATTGAGTTATTTTCTTATTTTTGTCACTAAGAGACATCAGGGCCTTCATTTAATAACTGTAGTTGAAAAATCTAAAACTTATAATATTATTAGGCTATATTCATTGTATTGAATGATTATATCAAGCTTAGAAAAAACTCTTGTAAGTTACTTTTATTCATTCAGCCTTTCACTGGAAAAGTTCTAGTGATTTCAATAAGACAAATTTCCATTATATTCATCGATAATATTCATGAATTTATCATTTTACAACTTATTTATATGATAAATTGGGCTTTCCAGTTATAAATTATCATTGTCAGTCTTCCAGAACCCACTACCCGATGTTGATGCATTATTTTTCATACTAATTAATAATAAAATGAGTTCTAAAATACTTTTCATATTCTACCGGGCTCGTTCGAATAGATGGATTATCGTATCATTATTATTATAATTCATTCTTTAAAAAAATATTTTTATCTCATAAATCCAATTCACCATCCTAATGTTATTGCTAAAAAAAATTTGAATATCCAACTCTAGCCTATTACTCATGATTCTTATTATGATGTGAGAATAATGTTGATTATAGTCTGTCCAAGCAAGGAAGACCCTCTGGCAAGATGGGAAAATGACTCAAGCTCAGTCAATATTAGTTCAAAAATTATCAATTTGATCTCAAATTTTAGGGAATAGTTTGATCTACTATGAAACCCACATTTATAATTCTTGAACAAATATTGACCAAGCTGGAGTAGTTTCCCATCTTGCCAGAGGACTTCTTTGCTTGGACAGACTATACTGGAAGTACTATATAAGTTATAGGAATATCCAGTCAACTTCAAATGCTACAAATGTTAGTGAAATTTTGGGGCTATCGAGAGTACACATCTTGAGAAATTGAAAATTCGGTAAATTTATCTATTCAATCATTCAATCACAATACATTCAAGTAGAAGTTTTAGAAAACTTCAATTGGATTTAACACTTGTAAAATGAAAGTGATTGCATCAGCATCAGATGACATCATTTTACGAGGAAGCAATCTATTCTCGTGTAACTGATTGTTCATTATAAAAGTTCAAATTAACCAGCAATCATGCCAAGAGACACATCAACTTGTAGCCAGGTGAGTGGTCTGATTTTTCATCTGAAGAGAATCACTGCATTGTAGAAAGTTAATTGAAAATTATTAGTCATTTTTCCAGAGCTTAATTTTTTGTCTATTTATCAATATTCGTCCATAGGCCTGGATCAATTCTTCTCCATTATCTCAGAGGCAGTTGATGTGACTTTCATTATCTATAATGACGTAATAGAGAAATATTATAGAATAGAGAGAATGAGAATTTGTAGAGAAACAATGGGAATTATAGCAACAGCAAAACTTTCAAGACAACTTTTCTGTGATTTTTTCAATTGAAGATTGTTCACAAGCTTTTAAGAACTATTTTTAAAGTAACTTTTCTAGAAACAATGGAAAATTGATTCATACTTTAATTTTCACCGCCTGAAATATAAAGTGTAGGCTATTCGCTGTAAGTAATTGGAGTAATAAGGTAGAAGAATAATTCTATAATTTTGGGCATAGGTTTCTGCTACAAAAACCTTTGTTTTCCATAAGTTACATGCGAAAGATAATATTATTATGATATGATAACAAAGCTATAACAAATAACCTTGATTAGATTTTTTTTTTAGATTAGATTACTTTATTCAAATAGATAACAAAATTCGGCTTAGAATCTACATTGTAATATAATATGTGAGTGAAACGAAATTATCCTATAAATTTCACAAGATAGAAACTTCTAGTAAAAATACAATAAAACGGTGAAGTAATGAATGCAGAATTTATACAAAATTTTAATTCGAGGTTCTGCAGAATGAATAAGGAGTGTAAGTTATCTAAGTGAAAAGGCGAAGTTTAGACATATATATGTCCATTCTTGGGAAAAGATAATAAGGATATCCTTTCCAATAACACTTGGCCTTGAATTGAAAATTTATAACGAGCTGTTAATATTACTAAAGATAGAGAGGAAAATTTTTATGCAATTAAAAGACTAGTTTTAGATAAATTGATACTAATGGATATTTGAGCTCATAAGATGAGTAACAATAAAAATGATAATGGTAATGGAAATGGGTATTATTAATTGAGATAACTCAAAGTAAAATTATTTACAAGCATATGCTAGTAAATGATAATGTGATAATGACAAGAGCTAGGTTAATATTAAAATAATGTATAATTAATATTATAATAACGGTTTGGATGGTGAATATGTGATGATAGTGTGGAATGGAAGTTCAATTTATAATTAAAAGTATGAAGAGACAGTTATGATGGTGTGTGATGAGAATTGGATTTATTCAAGTATGCAATGAGTAATAATAAGGTGAATAATGGAATTTGTCATGTTGTTGCTCTGGACATATTCGATCATTTTGTCTACAAGATATTTCCTCAACTTCAAGATGAAGCTCGCTCGGCTCTCAATAGACCTAATAGATTCAGGGACAGCATTCCATTCACGACAGCCTGAGACTAGGAAGGATTTAGTATAGATTGTAGTTCGGTGAATTGGAATCCTTAAAGTATTTTCTCCAGTTCTCGTGCGTGATGCGTCTATTCTCCTACCCTCAGAAACAAATTTAAAATCGTTTTTAAAATAATTAGGTTTACCATATTTTAAAATATCCCTAACAAGCTTGACAATTCGAAAAAGTCTCTGATCGGGTAACTTTAAAGTTGAGCTTAAAATATGTGCTTGGGTGATTCTTTCATGCCGTTGGAGAGAGTAAACAAATCTTAAGCAATAATTTTGACAGCGCTGTAGCTTATCATTAAGTGTTACTGTCATGTCATTGAGTACAGAGTTACAATAAATTATGTGTGGGAAGATTAGTGATTTAACCAGCAGCAATCTGATATTTCTTGGTAGGATGTCTTGCAATTTCTTCAATGAATGCATAGCTGAAAATACTTTTTTACACGTTTTATTAACCTGTTCTGACCAATCTAAATTCTTATTCATGATGATACCCAAGTTTTTAACAGAGCTACAGTAAGTAATTTCGTTACCATCGATTGTTATTTTCTGGATTGTGTTGAAGTTAATAGTGTTTATGAGGCGTGAGTAACCAATAATTATTGGCTGTGTTTTAGTAGGATTCAGTTTAAGACCATTTTTATTTGTCCATTCAAAAATTGATTTTACATCTTGATTAATTTTATCTATAGTTTCATTGATTTTAGTGATAGGGCAGCTAGCATAAATTTGAAGGTCGTCAGCATAGGTATGGAATTTGGCAAACTTGATAACAGTTGGAAGGTCATTTGCATACAGGGTAAATAAAAGGGGGCCTGAGATTGAACCTTGTGGAACGCCATGTTTAACATTTTTCCAATTTGATTTTTTATCACCAAGAGTTACACATTGTTTTCTATTTTTCAAGTAGGAATTGAACCATAACAGCGTCAGATTACTAAATCCAAGTATAGCTAATTTGTTAAGCAGAATTTCATGGTCAACAGTGTCAAATGCTTTGGAGAAATCAAATAAGGTCAGTACAGTACATTTCTTTTGGTCCATAGCTAGCCTAATATCGTCAGTTACGCGTAGAAGAGCTGTTTTAGTAGAATGAGATTTACGAAAACCAGATTGAAAGTCATGAAGTTTGTTATTTTGTTCAAGGAATGCTACAACTTGGCCATGAATGAGTCTTTCAAGTACTTTAGAAAGGGCGGACAGAATGCTAATTGGCCTGAAGTCATCAACTTTAATAGGTGAGGCAACTTTGTTCAAGGGACGAACTAGGGCAAACTTCCAATTATCAGGAAATTTACCATTTTCAAGAGACTTGTTGAAAATTAAAGTGATAGTTGGGAGAACTACACGTAACATTTTCTTTATTAAGTTAATAGAAATTTTGTCAGCCCCAGTAGCGTTGCTGTGCATTTGTTGAATAGCTTTGAGTGTATTTTCTTCTGAAATAGGTTTGAAATGAAATTTATTGGCAATAGGAATGTTTAAATTAGTAACTTGGTTTTTTAAATTATTGATGTGATCACCTATGGTAGTCTCGTCACGTTGAGTTGAATGTGAGATAAAATGGTCATTAATGTCATCCAAAGGTATGTCTATATCAGTTTCAAATTTTTGTTTACCTAGACCAAATTCTTTTATTCCACGCCATAATAATTTAAGTCAAGTTTATTGTCAGTCATGAATGAGTTAATATATCTGATTTTTGAATTACGTAATTGCTGCTTAACTTTATTTCTCAAACGTCGGTATTCAAGTAAACTAATCAAGTCAGATGTCCTCTTGAATTTTCTATGAGCTTTGTCCCTCTGTCCCATCATTTTTAAAATGTCGTCAGTCATCCAAGGTACTCGTCGTTTTCTGTTTATTCTTCTAGTCACATAAGGTGCATGTTTGTCATATAAATCAAGAGTCAATTTTTCAAAAGATTCAACCATATCATCAACTGAGGGCAATGCCTCAATTTGATGCCAAGGAGTTTGAGCTAAGTCGGTCAAAAAAGCTGTTTCGTCAAAGTGTTTAAAGTTCCTATAAGTAATAAATTTCTGATCAGGTCTAGGTGTCTTATGAGACAGTACACAATAGATCAAGTCATGCCCAGAAATAGCTGGAACGGAGACCTGACCAAAGTGAACAACCTCGTTTGGGTCACTAACTATTAAAAGGTCGATAAAAGTACCTATCAGATTCGTTTGTATGATGTGTTGGGTCAAGTGGTAGGATAGTCATATTAAGGCAGCGAAAAGTTGTTGTCAACTGATAATAGTCAAAGTTGCGGTTTGTCATATTGAGATCTGTGTTCATATCACCCATAACTAAAATACGACTGTAGAAAGGCATGAAGGATAGTAGAGCATTTTCGAAATCTAGGAAGTGGCCTATTTTTTGAGGTCTATAGCATATACCAACGAGTAATTTGTCTGAGCTACTGAAACACAATTCAAGTAACATGAATTCAGGTTTGGCTGAGTATTCTTGTTTTGATGCTGTTAATATTTTAGTTTTTATTCCATCTTTAACAAATAATGCAACTCCCTCACAAGCTTTATTCAAACGATCGTTACGGAAAAGATTATAACCAGGTAATGTGACTTGCGAAGAAGGTATACTGGGCTTTAAAAATGATTCAGAAATACCAACAATATGGAAGTTTTGAAAACGAAAGATTGCTCTAAGTTCGTCTATATGACAGCTAAGGGACTGTACATTAAGATGAGCTGCTTTTAAAATCTTGTTAAAGGGCTTGAGTTCATTATACAATTGAAATCCCATATCATTAACATTATTACTATTATTATTATTATTTATTGAAAGCGAGCGAGCTAAGTCGTCAGTACGAGGCATCATTGAAATGGCCAAAAAGCACAGAACCAATCATAGAGCAGCACATGACAGTGAGGATGATGATGATGATGATGATGATGATACTTAACCTAATTAAAATGTTAGAGTCTCTGAAACAGGTCATCAGCGTCGGGCTGATAACTTCGGCTCCTATAATATTATTTACAAGAGATCACAGCATTATGAAGTGCACTATTTCACATGGATTGGAAAATCAGGCACAGTGAATCAGCACAGTGGAGAATCAGCACAGTGAAGAGTGTTCTGGGCGGGCTTTCACTTTTGTTGGGCTATTTTCAAAGTTTGTTGGTTCATACTTGGGTTTTGAAGAATCGCGATTTTGTTAAGTGTCGGATTAATCTATGAAATAACAGATTCGTGATAGGAGGAGTTTCCTTCTGATTGTAGCCATACGGGTGGTAGGGGAAGACGTCTCTCGGGCCGGGAAAAGGGTGCGGAAGCAGATGAACTATTCTCAGGCCGCATCCTTGATATGAGACTATTAAAGCAGAATTATTTCTTGAATACACCTCACTGTTATTCATTCACGATTTGATGCAAATTGAGCGTGAAAAATTCCATAAGATCAGCTTTAATGTATCAGAGAGAATAAGAACAATAATTTGAAGGAAAATAATTATTGAAAATTTGCTATGATAATACCAGTAGCCTACTTTGGTTGGTATATAGTGAATCACTATGAGTGATCAGTCACAAACGCGTGACTTCATTTTATGAATCCGATAAAATTTTTTTGAATGAATAATTGACCAGTAAATGATGGGAAAAGCATGAGACTCTATTAGGACTACACTATTGTATTGATAACGCCACTGAATGAAAAATTTCATATGAAAATTGAAACAGGTATATAAATTTAAATTGACTTCCTAAAAAGTTTCTACTTCACAGTCAATTTTGCTACTTCAAGAGTCAATTTAAATTCAAGGGCGTATCCAGGATTTTTTCTAGGGGGGCAAGCAAGTTTTTTTTCGCAGGATATAATAAGAAAGTTGCCACTTCTCCCCTCTCTAATGACGGGGGGAGGGTTTGTCCAGCCATAATATTGTTCAGTTAAAATATATATATTAAATATTTACTCATATCAGTGCTTATCAGTGCTTAATTTGTAAAATTAAAAGTTCTGGTACAGAGGCGGAAAATTGGTGAGGGGGGTCGGGGGGAAAAAAACGAAAATTTGACTTCTCAAAACTCATTTTTAGAGTTATTTCTAAGTTCTTCTTGAGTATTATCACAATCATTCTTCCATATTTTTAAATAAAAAATTTAAATTATTTACTACAGGAGTAGCGAGTACTGAGAGGAACCTGTACGGCGTACCGGTGCGTACCGTCACAAATTAAGCCCCGCATTTTATCATGAAAATAGAAAATAAGAACAATTTCTTGATTATTATACAATCAGAACAATTTGTTAAAATTATTCGCAGGATAAATATAATTTCAAGTCCATCAATTTTTTATATTAAGAGTGGGTGGTAGTGGACGGCAAACTGCCGAACGGCAAAATCAAGCCCCATAAGTACAATGTAATTTTAATCAATCTCTTCGAGCAGATATTGCATCTATTTACGGACAGAATTTCACGTTCTTTATGTCATTGGAAAGAGAATTTAATTCTCCAGGGGCGTTACTTTTTACTTTTTCGATTTTTAGTTTATTTTAATAATTATCGCATAATTAATTAACTAAATAGTATTGAACTGTAATTATTGAAATAAACTAAAAATCGAAAAAGTAAAAAGTAACGCCCCTGGAGAATTAAATTCTCTTTCCAATGACATGAAGAACGTGAAATTCTGTCCATGAATAGAGGCAATATCTGCTCCAAGAGATTGATAAAAATTACATTGTTTTTATGGGGCTTGATTTTGCCGTTCGGCAGTTTGCCGTCCACTACCACCCACTCTTAATGGATGGATGTGAATAGCAGCTTACAAAATATAGTTCAACACAAATAATTTATGAACATTTTATTACTGGACTATATCACATAGCTTATAGAATGGCTATTTCAGCTGTGTATGAGATTGTTGAAAAATGTAGAGTACAGAAGACCCCACATTCAAAAGAAAGTTTTGAAAAAATTTCCAGCAATTACAAAATTCACAGTAAATTCATAGATCAATCAAGGTAAAATTGAATAGATATGGTTAAACTACAATTATTCTTGTATTGTTGGATTTGCTGAGAACTCATTTAATACTCTCTTTTCAATCTGGTCCTTGTTTTTCTTCAAAAATTCACGATTGATACTGATTAAGCACAACCCCGTCAATCTTTCCCCTACCATTCAGCTCTTGAGACATGCGTCTTCACCCAATGAAGGGTACTAAATTATTTCCAGTTGCTGTGATGGGATTGATGGTTGATGGGAGAACTCTTGGAATGCCTTTGCCTTAGAATGCCTCCAAACACTATAGCATACCATACCATTTCCATAGTAATTGGAAATAGTATTAGCCTTTACCGAAAGTGTAGCTACTTCAATTTTCTCCAACTCATATATTTTCAATTTTTTTCAAATACATTATACCACAGCTCCAATCCCACAGTTATGGATTCTAGCTCATAAAACTTCATATGGAAGAATGTTTTTCTCTGGAGTTACTCTTTGAAGGATGGGGAAAATTAAATGAGAAAGCAAGAGTATTCTCATTTGAAAATATGACTTCCAATGACTGATTGAGAGAGTCATATAAGGAATTATCATTTAACTTCTCCAGTATTCAATTGGTGAATTGGATATTCAGATGGAAGATAACTTCTGTCTGTAAGTCTCTGATTTTAAAATCTTCATAATTTAGCTGAAAATAGCAAAAAAAAAAATATCTGTAACTGCCCCCCTGCCCCTGCCTACATACGCTCATGGGACATCAGGAGTTACAACCGAACAGAGTAACTAGAGAAAAAGTGTATAAAAATTGATTCTCTCAAAGAATTGGTGACTTATTCGAATCTTTCTGTTAAACTGGCTAACCCTATAAACTATAAAGGATGGAGAAGTGTCATAGAGGAAGCGCAAGAGTATTCTCATTTGAAAATCTGACTTCCAATGAATGTCTGGAGAGTCAAGATGAGGAATTATCGATGATCTGATACAGAATTCGATTGGAGACTGAAATGGAAGTTTTGAGCCCAGTGTCAATGACTTCGCAATCTTCGAAATTAAGTTCTAAATTTATTGAATTTAATGATAATATATATCATTTCATTTTATGTTATTTATACAATTTTATTTAATTTACTCTACCTGTGGATTTATTTTTTAAATAACAAAAAAAAATCTGTCAACTTGGGGGGGGGGCCCCCCTGCCCCTGCCTGGATACGACCCAAGGTGTACAGAAGAGTAGAGGTGGGTCGGAGTGAAGCAGCTGGCTGTGAAAGTTATAATTTTGACGTCACGGAGTTCCTCTAGTCAAAAATTTAGCATTGATTTCCCTATCCTAGCCAAAAAATTGCGCACTTTTTCTCAATTTACGAATTATAGAATTGTTTAATAGGTAAATTTCTTATATGAGCTTGTAGAGAATTCCAAGACCAACATTTTGAGTGATTTAGATCTATAATTTACTCAAATTTAACATGAGAAAAACTCCGTTAACGTGTCTCGGGAATACTCTGCAGCTGGGTTAAAGCAAGTTATGAATAGCAATGCTATCGAATGCAATGATATTATGAATGTATCTTATAATAGCATTGCTACTCTTAATTGCATCAGCCCAGCTGCAGAGCATTCCCGAGACACGTTAACGGACATTTTCTCATGTTAAATTTGAGTAAATTATAGATTTAAATCACTCAAAATGTTGGCTAGGATAGGGAAATCAATGCTGAATTTTTGACTAGAGGAACACCGTGACGTCAAAATTATAACTTTCATGGCCAGCTGCTTCACTCCGCCTCACCTCTACTATTCTATACTCCTTGGATACGACCATGTTTGAATTTACGCTTCAATTTTTACAAGAAATATCAACAGATATAAATATAACGGATCATCAGAATATCAATTATTGATATAACGGGTCATCCATTCGAAACAAAGACAAAAATATCTTTACTGATATTAAATTAAAGAACTACAGTATAGGCTTTATAATATTATTTCACATACGAGTACAGTACAGTCTTGCTCATATTAACAGTTGAAAAATGATATTTAATATAGACCTAACAGGTACTGTATCTTGTATATTATATTAATTTGAAATAGAACAATGACAGAATATATTCTTTGTGAATTATGGAAGGAATGAACGATTATGACCTTACTAAAATTGACATTGCACATCACTTTTGAACATAAGAACTTGAAAATAGTTTGATAACTGAATCTAGTAGTCTTTCTCATTTTCTCAACCTTTTTTTTCTCCCACAGGACCACACCCTCCTCTACTCCTATTTATTTTGACTAACATTCGACAGCATTTTCGTCCCTCTTTCTCTTCACAAACTTCTATTTTACACAGCCTTCCTAACCTCATTCCTCTTAATTCACCACTTCTTTCGCTGTCTTCATCTCCAGGACACAGACAGAATGAATAGGAGAGAGAGAGAGAGGGGAGAGTGAGAGAGAGCTAGCCGGAAAAGTGATTTCATTAGGTGGCATTCCAGCACCAGTCTGTTCAAGCAAAGAAGACATTCTGGCAAGATGGGAAGATGACTCTAGCTCGGTCAATATTAGTTCAAAAATTATAAATTCGATCCCAACTAGTAGGAAACATTCTGATGTACAATTTAAAATAAAATTTTGAATTTTATATTGACCGTGCTGGAGTCATTTTGCCAGAATGTCTTCTTTGCTTAGACACAGACTATACTCTGAGGCTGTGAGGCTGATTTGACCCTAATATTATGCATCTTTATTTGGAGAAATATGCACCCATAACAATAGAAATTGTGATAAATATCACAATAGAGTTGCTAATTTGAACCAGAAGATCTAAATAATTGAATAATTCATAATAAAGCTTCACTGATATTCAGTGCGGTAGTTCACGATAAAAGCACTCATAAATAAATTAACGAGATTTGAAAAATAAAGGCTCATCTGCTTATTCGAAGGCTCATTTTCTGTAAATCGCCAATCCTATAAAACAGGCATTGACGTGCAGAATCGTTCTTTAGAATAAATATAGGTAATTATTCCGCAAACAAAGGTCATCAGCAAGACTCAATATTTACAAATGAATGAGCGAAAAAATTCAGCTCAGGAATGAAGAACACTTCTTATAGGTATTGCGTTTGTACAAGACAAACAAACAGCTTCTCCAAAATAATCCAGTTTGTTAAGAGAACATGATCCTTTCAATTTGAGACATCATGAATTAAATGAATAATAAAAATTGACGTTATAAAAGTTACAAGAGTAATTAGTCGCATCGAAAAATTTAATTATGATCTGGAAAATTGAATACATTGAAATTAAATAATGGCATATAATGTGTATTAAAATACCCATATTATATACTTAACAGGCGAATTTGTCCAAAGAAAAGCTGTGCCTCCAAAGAAGTAAAGTAGGTAAGACAGAAATAGTCTCCATCGACTTTGGGCTTCCTAAATAAGTCTAATATGAGTTAGTTTACAAAGGGTTCTGATCTGCATTACATGATACAAAGTGATTAGAAAACCACTAAATTTTGATTCAATTTCTAGTAGGCTATTCCACAGTTTTTCTACGGTGAAAAAGAAGCATATCAGAAAAAATCAATCAATAATTTCTCTAGCTAATAAAATTTCCAATAGATTAGTATCGAATTCAACCTTCTATCTTCAACAAGGAACGGGCTATGATTATTGAAAAAATGTATATTTGAGAGAAATTTAATTACTTTGAGATGCCCGAAGTCGATTAAGAGGATTTCCAGCCTTATTGGACCTTATTTTTTTGCAGGCAAAAGTCTAATTTGCCTGGTCTAATAAGCTAGATTTTTTTGTTTGTTCTAGTAAAGCCATAGGCCTATGTGTCCAAGGTTACTGAAACCATGGTATACCTACAGTATAGAAAAAATTGTTTCCTATTGTTTTGAATTGTTTCTATTTGACGTGTCCAAAACCTCGTCATAGTATAATACACAAACACTAGAATACTGTGTTCTAGTATCCGTGATATAATAGTAGCCTAGACATTTCTTGTCCTTGTATTTAGAAACCATTTTTTTGCGGATGAGGCCCACATGATCATTTCAGCTTGTGTGTGGGTAATGGATAATGAGTGCAAAGGTGATTGATGAGGTTAAAAACAGCCATGCCTACTGGGTCTCAAACCCTGACCAGGACTGGCGGACTGGAGGTTGTAATTTTAAAACTGCAGACTACCTCACACTATATAATATGACTACTCTCAAATACTTAGATCCTCTTTGCTGACACTTATGAG
The DNA here is from genome assembly GCA_017141385.1 of Sogatella furcifera. NCBI lineage: Eukaryota > Metazoa > Arthropoda > Insecta > Hemiptera > Delphacidae > Sogatella > Sogatella furcifera. The sequence goes on from CM029549.1 coordinate 9,467,633, forward strand.
CCTATGCGTGAGTCAAGTGTAAGTTACGTGTGAATTGGGTATGTTCATTCCCAATAAAAACCGCTTAATTATTTGTTCACTGATAGTTGATTTTTTTCAATTACTGATAATAATGTACCGTACCTTAATCTGATAATTGACATAATCAGGTGGATAATGCTGATTGTAGCCACATGCCAATTTCAAGGACTGATTATGACTATGCAGAACCTAGTAGAGAAAACTAGTACGGTAGCTCAAATATATCTAGAAAAATCAAAGAGAACAATAATACAATCTTATTTCAATACAATTATAATACCAACAATGCAACTCGAAAATAGAATTATGCAGTTGGAAGTAACCGTGATTCAAAAGGTGCATCTGATATCTATTTATAGTTTTCTTCACTGGAAATAGTGGCATACAACTATTCATCTTATTATTAGCGTTTTTGGGGGTTGGTCCCATAAAACTTTTTTGTCTACTTGGTGTAAGCAATCAGCCCGAGAAGTATTGCACATTCCTCCTGAAATACCTTGTATAAGTGAAATATTGATTCGATTTGAATGTCTACCAATTTCATCAAAGAAATCAATAGGTCTATAGTATCTTGTATTGGTGTCAACAAAACTGCGATTGGCGAATAGGCTATTTTTTATTGATGCTCATCTCTGTTAGGATCAGGGCCGCCCACGGGGGGATCGATGGCGCAGCTTGCGCCATCGGCCCAAAATTTGGGGGGGATTATTATTATTTTATTGAAAATTTTGGGGGGAATCGGTAAATTAATTTAATTACAGTAAAATGGAGTTATTATTTTTCATGTTTCACTTAAATGTAAACGTGTTCTACATTTGAATAATGTATATTTGAATAATCCAACTAATATCTATAGAATAACTGTATAATAGAATAAATAATACATGACAGTTGTAGGCCTATAGAACCATTAAGTTTTTCATAATATGGATTAAAAATGTCTAACTACTCTCTGTTTACAAATAATGATGGCTGTCAAGCTAAACAGCGCCATTGTTGTCAGCGAACAATGGAATTAAATTTGAGGGGGGCGTTTCTTGGCTTGCTTATACATTGCTCATACATTGATAGTGGGATTTTCAATTGATCAATTCATTATGATGAATGAGTTTATGCAGAGGAAATAATTTCCTGTGGATTGAAGTTGTTGGTAAAATGAGTTTTTATCAAATAGTGATAAAATTATTCTAATAGAATATAGAATATTAGTGCGGTCGCACACCCCACACACCCCACGCGAGGGCCCTGACAGGCGTAACCTCAGAAAGGATTCAAAATTTAGACCTAATCTGGACCTGTTTACCAAAAATTCAACATTTTCTGCCAATTGGTTCTCGAAAAATTCAAGAAAAACGCCGAAAATTCAGAAAAAATAAAACGCTGATATTGAGCGTAACCTCGGGAATTATGTTGGACAAAGTTTAGAACTTGATTAAATATCTTCCAAATTAGTTCATCTATAATCTCGCAGATCATTGAATTTAGGCTATACAGTAAGGATTGGTAGTATCAGGGGAAAGATATGCTAACCGCAATACATCTAATTTTTGAAAAAAAAAAATTATAACTGGCCTAATCTAGAACGGATTTCAAAAATATTCCAACACAACATTTCTAGACCCTATCTGAGCCTGTCCACCAAATTTCAATATTTCCTAGCGATTGGTTCTAGAAAAATTGAGAAAACGCCGAAATACTATAAAAAAACTCCAATATTTGGCGAATCCTTGTGAAGTTTCAAAAATCCATTCTTAGTACACGTCTAGGGGTCCAACTGAACATGTCTGCCAAATTTGAATGCATTGGGTTCGATAGATTTTTAGTTCTGCTGATGAGTGAGAGAGTGAGTGAATGAATGAATGAGTTCCATTTCGCTCTCATTTATAAAGATTAGATATGGTATGTGATAAGTCTATTATTTTCTTCTCGTACTGTCACAAACTATACTATGAAAATCTCTAGTCTACTCTCTAGATTAATTCTCTATTCTGTAGTACTATTATAGGTTGTAGCCTATCAGGCGGAGGGAGTTGAAGTTGATTTTTACGCGAATTATGTAAACCAGTAATCAGTATAGATCATAAGCGAAGACCTTCCTTGAGAGGGGACGGATAAAGATCGGCGCTCCAACATAATATATAAGCAAACTTCAACCACGTAATCATCCTTTGTACAACATTCTCATCAATAGACGCTGTTCAATCGCGAATAATAATTAGTAATCTGCTTGAGTGAAGTGTTGAGTAGGCTACTGGGTGAATTGAACTTTTCGATCTATTTTTTCATGAAAATCTATTTGTATTCGGAAAATTGTAAGAATATAGGAAACAGTTCATAGGAATTTCTCCATATCTGTTTGAACTTGACAGTGACCATCATTTTTCTCAGTTGGGATTATTATTATTATTATATATTTTTTTGTTAGACTTGATTTTTATTTGATAGAAAATGTAAGTAGAAAACGTCTTCAACTTATTGTAAATCACTTAGGCCAATACTAGCTCAAAACTATCAATTTTAGTAATTATACTATTGATTCAATACTTTTTTGTATAGAAAAAGTTTCTATATTGATATTGAGAATAGGCTAATAATATTTATGGAAAATGTAATGATTCGCCTTTCGCCTATATTTATCACATAGCATAATCAACATACTACAATAATTAGATAATTTATTGTATTATTATTATTAGCCTTATTGTAATTAATATTAGCCTTTATGGAATCATTCATTCTGGAATAATATGGAAGAATAATTAAAAACCTTAAGTTAGTGTCAAAACATATCTTCATTCATAGTTTTTTGCAGGCTTTCATTATTGTTTCACATTATGAAACTGTGTACTGTTAGCGACCCATTCGTGTTTGATTTGCGTATTGTTGTAATAATTATCTTACATTAAAAAATTCATCCAATTTCGGAATGATACAGAGTTCATTTATATTGATTAGATTAGAACGTTTAATTGAAAAAATCAATATTTCTTGCTGATTGAAGAACAAAAATCATCCAATATCCATGATGATACGAGAAAAATAGTTTATTTTGCAATTTTCCATTATTTGACCAATCTCAAGTTTTAGAAACGTCAAGCTTCTTATTTTCAACTTTTCACGTGTAATAGAATTTTCCAATCAATCCAATTTACATTTTTACTTATTATTTTTATCATTACGTAACGCTGTTACATATTCTCGTGATTTAATAAAGAAATTGCAGTTCCTGATTACTATCACTGAGCTGGTAGTAGGCGTATTTACTTCAATTAAAAAGTTCACAGCATACGGTAGCTGCGTACCTATTGAGATTAAAAATACAATTATTCTACTATGCTTTGAAGGTTTATTGGATATAGGCTACTACGTACTACACGAAAAATCAAACAGTAGAATATCGCGTTCTCCTTCTAGTCCATGACTTCGCATGAATTATTATTTCATTGTAAAAAATATTAAGGAAAACATTCAAAAGTTTTGTTGCAAAAATGAATGAATGATCCTTTTCACTCTTTTTGAAAATGAATAAAGTTTTACTCACAAATTTTCGAACTTTCAAAACTTTTTAAAGTTTAGCTTAATATCTTTATCAAAGACCATCCTAATCTTGTACTATAGTATACACTCTAGAGTCTAGAGAGTTCTTCTTGGAGTAGCTTACTCCAGGAGTAGATCGTCTTTGAACATTTGAAAAGGAAGATTCTGTAAGATATGTGTTTTACAGCCGTCATAAATGAATAAAAAAAAACTACCAGCCTAAGAATCCAAGTAGATTTATGAATAAATCATTATATTTTCACATTATTCAATGAATGTGATACATTTATAAACATTTGATCGAAACTTCAAAGAGCTTTTTTCCTTTTCATAATATTTCTGAATTCCAATAGCCTACACAGTTTCTCCAGAGAGATGGGTATCGTATTGGAGTACCTTCTAATAACAACGTTGATATCTCTAATAGCCTACTTTATAAACTACAAGAAAAAAAGGAGACACATGGAAAAGCTAGCCTCTGAATTGCCAGGCCCGAGATGTTTGCCAATAGTTGGAAATCTATTCTTTTTCTTGGGAACATCACATACAGGTAAAAATATCTACGACTACTTCTAATGACATGATTGATGTCTCATCAAAAATTTCTATTTATAATTATCAGTAGCCCTAGACAGTATAATGATACAATTATTTTTGAGTAGGCCGGGTATGCCGAGTTCAATAACGAATGAAGTATTTTAATAAGTTGGAACATGCAATCAATGTGAGATTGTTTTCAGCATCTTCTTTCATGAAAAAAAAACCAAAAACAAGAAATATAATCCAAAATTTCAAAAACGAAAATACATGTAATAATTGTTAAAATTATGAAAATGTTTGATCCGATAATGGAAACTATCGATTGGGAAGAAAAATTTTTGATTGATTGAATTTCACTGATAGGTTGTTCATGGTCCGCATGATAATAAAAGTAGCAACTCTCTTCAATTTGATTTCTTAGGTTGATTTCTATAAATAAGTTCATGCTTTTAGGCTACATTCTGTTAATACGTTACGATACTCATTACTATACCAGTGAATATTAAGTATATTCATATTCTTTTCTATATTCTTTGAAGTATATTCTCTCCATATTCGTTGCTCATACTCAATGAGAGGTGATTGAATCATTTTATTCTATTATCTTATTACATGTGATGATATCTATCAAAGTGAATGATTGGAGTAAATTACTCCAAGGAGTAAACTGAAATAGATGAGTGTCGAGCTTGAATTTTTATGACTTTCTCGAATCCGAAGAACAGCCTACTCTCTGCTAGATAGTAGGTAGGCAAAAAAGAAACAACAAATAAAAGTAGGTACTCTTGTGATAGTGGATAGGCTTACACGTATAATGGAGTTGTGATTCTATACTACTATACTCTCTTGATGTTATTTAGATCTCCTCTCCAAAATATCCAATTATCTTTCATAAAAATCTTTCAGAGTTTATGGAGAGGATAGGAGAAATTGGAAACACATACAGCAGACAGCAGAAACCTTTCAGATTATGGCTTGGAAACGAACTCGTTATTGGAATAGCTGAGCCGAAGGATTTTGAGGTTGGTATTTGGTATCAATATTTACAAATTATTGAAGAAACTTTAATCTTATCCCAATCATTGTAATTTGAATAAGAAATTCGTCTTTTGTTCTGGTTTTTTCCATTCACAATACAAGTATTTTTAGAAAACTTTTCTCTGATTCGTAGGTGAAGTATTTGATTTTAGAGCTCTTTTGTCACAATTTGGGTACTTTTATAAATAAAATGTATTAATTCAATTTGCAGGTGCTGTTTTCTAATCCAAAAATAATTGATAAAGGACCGTTATTCAGCTTTTTTCAAGATCGATCGGCAGGAGCTTTCACGACATCTGGTGAGAAATACCTGAACAAATTCAATCTATGGTACAATCAATAACACTATCAATTTCTATTCCTTTCATGTTTTCAATTTTTTGAACCAATTCGTTTCGGCAGGGCAACTTTTTAAATGATTGAATCAGAGCAATACAGAACACCGAGAGGTCAAGGTCGATGAGAGAGTTGGTAGAGGGGGGCGAGGTAGAAGATTCAAAACAAATGAAAAAAATTGATTTTGATTCTAGTGTGATTGAGTATTTACATTGATTTTCTATCTTCATTCTCTCATGTTAGAACTATTTTGACTTCTTGTTACACCACAATTATAAATTTTAATATTTCAGGAGAAGTATGGAGAAAATACAGGAGAGTGGCCATCAAGATGTTTCATTCAAATTTGATGGAGAAATACGTTGATGTGTTCAACGAACAAGGAAAGAAGCTCGCAAATTACTTATCACAAAAATCTCCACAAGAAACCTTCAATGTATCGGTACCACTTATGCGTTGTACTCTGGATAGTATTTGTCGTAAGTGCGAATTTTCTACAAAATCGATAGAATAGTTGGAAATTATTTATTTAAATAAGCCGTTATCAGTGAATATTTCTTCATCAACATAATTTTATTTCATCAATAGCCTACAGATTTATCATAATCATACGAGATGTGCAAGAGCGGTAAACCATGTTGTCTAAATTCTTGGCATAGGCCTACAAAAGAGAATGAAAAACCAAAACCGCCCGTAATAATGAATCAAAAGTTTCTGATCATATAATTATTGCATTGTGTTCAATTTTACATAAATTGAGTTTCACCAAAGTTTTCAACGTTCACAGAGCAAATATTTTTGTCTTATAGTTATTTAGGCTGAGGCCGCACTGCCGGTGGGTAGAGCCTGGAGGGTGGAGGGTAGTTGGTAAATTTATAGAACATACACACCATCCACAGTAATACATCGTATGAATGGTATGACGTCATTCTATTTTTTGAGGTTATGTTGTCCATATTTAAGAATTTCAAGATGGCGGCTGAACACATACCACTCATACGATGTATTACTGTAGATGGTGTGTATGTTCTAAAGATTTACCAACTACCCTCCACCCTCCAGGCTCTACCCACCGGCAGTGCGGCCTCAGCCCAGTGGCGTAACAGTTTTTGTCGGGCCCCCGCAAACATATTTTTGGCCCCCCCAAAGTGATTTTGATTTATAGATTTTTTCACTACTTTAATCAATAATATAAACTTACCTTATTTAATAAGGAACAAAGATTGGATTGTTTTATGCCAAAAATTCTTCGTATTTTGATCATTAAAGATTAAAGCTTATGTCACATCTAACGATCAATAAATTATAGCCTGATAGTTTGAAATCCCTTTTGCTAGAAACGAGCAAGCATTTCAATCATTAGATGTTACATGGGTTTACAAATAATTTTTGAATCATATAAGTTAATTATTTACCGGATAAGTTGGTTTTTTAAATTGTTATAGGCCTACAGTACCGTAGTTGATTTCGAAATTGAATTTGTTCACCAAAAGTAGATTTGATTTGAAGGTTTTTGTACAGTTACCAATTACCATACTTTGAAATAATGAATTTTTGTAAGTTTCATCTTTGCATAAGTTGAATTTTAATTGTTGACCTACATTACAAATAAATGACATTGGTTTACTAAGAATCTTTAGGCAGAATAACAAACATTTAGTAGAGCATAAAAATATTTTATTAAAAAATAAAAAATATTTCCTTACGATAAAACTATTGTAGAACAAGAAAAATGAATAAAAAATGATACGAATGTCTATACATGAATTTATTTTGCTGATCTTACTGAGTTGTGAGAACCATGCTTGAATGGTCTCTTTCAAATTAATTCCCCCAGCCAATTAACTTTCAATATGGTACTTGATAACCTGAGCCCACTACTTATAAGTATTTCTTGTGTCATGATACTTCGAAGGTAATTCTTGATCATTTTTTATTTTGAGAATGAACTTTTAACAGAAGCTACTGTTACTGGTATAGTTAAAAACAAAATGTATGCTGTGCATACATCTGGGACACGGAAAGCAATAGAGTAATTCCACTGGCGGCTCGTGCCCACGAAAGAGGTGAAGTGCTGTACAGTAAAAGATACGGACTCTTCACCTGTTTGGTTGGCACGAGCCGCCAGTGGAATAATACTCGATTAATAGAAGTTCGCAAACTTATTTCACTGTTTCCTTTTTTGATTTTTTTTTTATATTTGTAGGGTCCTTCTAAAACTTGGCATTCAATGGAGAAAATCTATGGTAAAGTCTTCTTCATCATATTCAGTGTCATTGTCATTTCCAGCTCACCGGCTCGCGGGCCCCCCTGGCTCTCGGACCCTCCCGCATTGCGGGCCCTGCGGGCCCGGCTGTTACGCCACTGATTATTTATTTTGTCGTGAAACAGCAGACCAATGTGAGCTCTTAAGAAAATTCAGTTGATTGCTTTTGCTTTTCCCCAGGTACTGCATTTGGAACCCATATGGAACTTCAAAGTAATCCCGATGTGACATTTCCCGACGATTTAACAATGTGAGTAGCGGGTACCGAACATAGTAATATTATCAACCATAATGTAATAAATTGTACTGCTTATTATATTTTCAATCTTTATTAGAATGACAAAAAAGTATACAGTAGGCTACCGTAGTTACTTCTTAGAAAATGAGTAGCTTAATTTGAAGGTCTGATCGATTTTTACATTCTATTTCGCTCATCTCTGGATTGGATAGTGTTCAAAAATATTTATAAGTTGAGAAAGTATTATAGTATTATATTGATTGAAATGAATTTTTTTATTTCTCACACAGATCGTCTGAAATGATTGTTGAGAGAATTTACAAGCCTTGGCTCCATCCAGACATCGTATTCAATTTGACTACACTGGGAAAAGAAACTGGCAAAAGGGTGAAGAGAATACATGACTTCACAATTGATGTGAGTAAAATTCCATAATATTTCTTCTATTTTTTATTATTCCATAATTCATTTCTTCAACTCTGTGCATTTTTTGATTCTTTATTAAGATTTTAATCCTCAACAATATTAGCTTTATCATCACAAATTTAGGAAATAAAGGACCTAACACCAATAAGCAATAGATATAGAACTCTTTAAATCTTCTCAATTAAAAAAAAAAGACCATGATTTCTATCAATGCTCGCTTATAATGGGAATAAAATAAACATTCATTTGCAGGTCATAAAAAAGAGAAGAACCGAAACTTTGAAGAGATCGAAAATGCAGGACAATGAAGAAGGTAGGTAAGAATAACTTACGTTCAAAAATTTTATGAGAATTAATAATATTTTTCAAATTGTGGAGTTCATTTTTAAATTTTGAGACAAAGTATTGTTTAGTCTCTTACTATCGATCTCATAACTAGATTCACAATCATTTTTAATAGGTTTGAAAAAGTTTACTTTTCTAGTTTTTTAATGTTCATGAATACAACTTTTTTCATTGGATCGACTCGATAGGGAATATCTGGAATGTTTAATAATATTTATATTAGAGAAATTTTAATTTGACAATGGAATACGGAAAGTGTTAAAAAGATATCAAATCTCATCTGGATATTTGAGAGAAAGAATAAAATAGTTCACTCATTGCTCCAAGACTATGATTTTGGGCTTGGTGAGAATCAAGTTGAGAAAGATACAGATTGTTGATTAGGTTACTGAAATATACATCAATAACTCAAATATATCATAGCTAGCTCTCTTGATAAAATAATCACAAAAAATGTTTGTAAACAATGAAATTTAATTAGATTTGACTTCGAATAACCTTGAACAAGTACCTCTTTGTTGATGAAGATATATAAGTTACTTATTGTATTGATATACTCAAGGTATGAATTTTTCTCTCTAGATTTTGAGGATGATTTGAGAAATCCGAATCTCAAATTATACATTGATTACATAATAGAGGCATCGGAAAACAAGAAAGGTGCTAGTGACTTGGAATGTGCAAAGGAAGCATTGGATGTCATTATAGGGGTGAGAAACAACTACAGTATACAGCTCAAACTACAGAGACTGAATAATAGTATTACTCTGAGACTGAGTATTACTCTACTCAGTAATATTATTAGACAGTCTCCATAACTCATTTCAAACTAAATTGACTAAATATTAATATTTTTATTAGCGTATGCCATATTTGGTGTGGAGTCCTGAAAGGATGTTTCACCGTCAAAATAACCTCATAATAATTATCCTCGATAGGAGATTGTGTAATATGACTAAAAATTGTAACAATAAATTGATAGAAAACCAACGAGCGCTTTTGCAAAATGATATTCTATTTATTTTATTCTAAATAGTAAATATAGATATTCCGTGTCCATTATTTTGATTATTATCAGGTTTCTCCGAAAAAATTGAAACGAAGCAATGACGGAAGTCAAATTACAGTAAGTTATATAATATTGAAGTTTTCCTCCCGATAGCAGTGTTTTCATAAATTGGAAAAAATGAACAACTGGCACATCAACTGGCTCCATCCTTAAATTATTGACTGAATATTTTGATCTCTCACAATATCAAAGATCTCTCACAAAGAGTTGATTTATCGCATATGTCACATGATTTCAAAAATATGAAATCAAATAGGCCTACATAATATAAGTGTATAATATAGTAGGTACTGAATTTATTCTACGTGTATTTTGAACTTCAATTTCAGCTAATATGAGAAACTCAAGTGGTCAAAAACTTGAGTAGTTCTCCATATAGGGTTCGACTTGAAAAATGTAAGGATTTGGATCTCTTGTAGTATTAAAAGCATATTCTCATAGCAACCAGAGACAATGCATTGTTTCTGTATCAACCCAATGTTTTAAATATTGGTTCAAATTCATAATTTCTTACAAAATTAATCTTTATTGTTTATTCAACGCCTATAAATTTTGTGAGGACTGGAACAGTTTGTGTATGCCTACGGAATGGTTTTTTGTGTTTAAGTAGAATTAAATTTTATCTCTCAAATAACAGTCTTCAAATAAATTTTTCTTTGAGTCTCTTCAGGGACACAAAAACAAATTTCCTACATTTCCCCACTATTAAACTCTCTTATTATGTCTTTTATGAAATCTAAACCTATGTAGAGTCGATTTCAGAATCCATATGAAGAATTAAAATAATGTAGGCCTAATATAATGTTGTATACATTTTTCTATTTTGGTCTCAACATTTTGCAGGGTGCAGATACTTCGGCCATCACTGACAGCTACATCCTTGTGTTCCTAGGAATGTTTAAAAAATGGCAAGACGTTGTCCACAAGGAAATCGACGACTTATTCAATGGAACAGACAGGGATCTCACAATGGCCGATCTGGGTAGACTCGAGAATTTAGAAATGATCATCAAGGAAGTTCTCAGACTCTATACGGCGCCACATACTTTGCGCAAGTTGAGTGAAGACGTAAAATTGGGTGAGTTCAATCAAGAGGAATAATACAGGAATTATATAGAATGATAGTATAGTATGATAATTATATACAGTATAAAATACACTAAGTATAATAATATAGAGGAATAAAAATATAATGTTCAATTATTTTTCTATAGATGGTTTAATCAATGAAACAGTCCTATTGATAAGTTCATTTTTTCAAGTTTCATACGACTGATTTATAAACAAATATGATATGATTGGATTAATATTAATTGATTCTAATGAAGAGTTTTAGTTGAATTGGAAGATTTTAACACTCATGTAACAATATCTTGATGTTTTCATGCTATACGCCCAACTCATTTCTATAAGAACATAATCAATAAAATAATATATGAAGAAGAAAATATTTATTGTAGATTTTGATAATTGATAGTTGCTCAACAAGACAAGCCCTTGAAATGGAATTTTTGTTGGGCTTGTTTTTACAGGAATAATTCATTAACTATTCTTGGACTATGTACATTATTAAGGTATAAATTTCATTATTTGATTACCGGTACCGTACCTTGTTATTTCATTTTGAATTTAGTACTTTGCGAGCTACGTGTATTGTATCATTTTGTTCTTGGTATTTTTCCTATGATAAAGTTATTCATTTTTACTGTAATCAATCAAAATGTCTGGAAATATGAGTAAAGTCATATTTATTGACTTGATTGTCATAAAGAGAGTTTCAGATGAATTAAAAGGTTTCCACTTATGTAACTTAGAATATACAACCTGGAATTATTGTATAGGAACAAATAAAACTATCAATAGATCGTTTAGAGTCTCAGTCAAAAGACCTGATAATACATGCATTATTGTATCAGTAAAACATCATTATTTATTTATCCATTATTTATCCATTTATTTATGGGTTTATTTTCCATTTTTCATGAAGACTATACCTACCTTATTTTTCAGATGACTGTACCCTACCAGCAGGAGCCAGCCTCTACTTATGCTACTACAACGTCCACCGAGATTCACGGTTCTGGACACACCCCAAAGATTTCCATCCTGAACATTTCCTACCGGAAAATATAAGCAAGCGACCAAAATATAGCTATATACCGTTCAGCTATGGACCAAGAAGCTGTCCAGGTGAGCTCACATAATCATCATAATTCGATGAATGATAGAGAAAATAGTTTTTAATATTTTGACTTTTTCAACAAAATAGTTTAGTCGATCTGCCTTCATTATTTCATTTTTCTATTGATTGAATTTTAATTTGTTATTTATACAACACACGACCTCTTTTTTATCCTATGCATCAATTTTTTATCTGATAAATTTCTCAACAGCCTGACGAAGAGAAGGACAAAGAGTGTTTTGCTGATACTGTAAGTTATCTTTCTTTTCCTTGAAAAACTGTAAAATACTTCGTGAAGATTCAGTATGATTTGTAATTATTGCAAACTTCTTGAAACTATAATAGCTTTCATAAATTAATTATTGAAAGCCTTCAATCCATTTGTTATCATGATTGTGAATTCAATGAGAAGCTCAATTTTAGTTCTTGATTCATTTTAAAAATAAAAACAAAATTTATTTTAAATTGAACATTGTTTCAAATCAAAATGAAGTGGGCAAAATCTATCACATGCAAAGATTCTATTTTTATTGCACAGTATAGGTTCTGAACTTACGTAATTTAATATATTTTGGAACATTTCAGGCTCAAAATACGGAATCATGTCGATAAAGATAATGATTTGTCATATTCTCAGGAGATTTGATGTGGAGTGTGATTTGAAGTATGACGAGATGAAATTCAAACCAGGCCTGATGCTGGAGCTCGAAGGTGGCTATCCTATTCGTTTAATACCAAGAGTTCAGAAAACCACATACACGTCATGACAATTCACTCATGGATTATTTGCAATAATTGAAGGCCAATTTCGTTTATTTCTTGATCAAAACTTGAAATATTAGTTATCAGCTAGCGATATAATATTTAAAACGTCATAAAATGACGAAATACATTTACTCTCTTAACCTTTAAATCAATAATATACGAGAATATCTTGGAAAAACTTTTCTTCGAAAACTCCTGTTTATGAACGATATTTTGATTTTTTGTTGAATGTTAATTGCCAGAAAGTTGTGTTATTATTGATAGAGTTGTATTATCATATGCGGTCACAGAAAATATATTTTATTGTGTTATGACCTGTGGGCATATGCTACATTACAAATAAATAATATATGTTTTTTTTTTGTTGTGTTATAATTTTGTGCCGAACTCAGCTTAGGCCTATAAGCAGGGATTGCATAGAGAGCGAATTGAGTTCATTCAATGTTGAATGACGTTATTTTACGAAGCCCAACACCGTACATGATTTTTATTGTGTTTTTTCAAATTACGTGGCATGATGGTTCACTCAAATCTCGTCAGTTGATGATGGAAGAATTTGATTGATTTTCCTAGTAACTAATGGATTAGAGTGGAATATATGGGCTGTTGCTTGATGAAAATAGAAAAGATCATGAATAGATGAATGATAAAGGAATTGAATAATGATTGGAGAATAGTAATATGAAATGGATATTTTAAATTTATATGGAGGAAAAACAAATATATTGAACCATTTATAATCTACAACAATATTTTATTGGTACGTTATTGTAATATTATAATTGACAGGTATCGAGAATATAAAACTTATTTCTAAAAACTATATTATTGAAACATAATGTTTTATTGTTAGGAGGAAAGTTTATTATTCAACGAATGATTAGATTAGTTTTTTCTACTGTACGGAATTATGAGAATAGGCTATAGGCTTCTGTATTTCTGAATTTCAAATCGTAGCCAATAATATATATAGGTAGGTGGTAGGCTATATTATTTTGTTCCACGATTGAAGGTAACATGAATTATCATTATAGACTTAACACTACAGATATTGAGCAATGAGAGTAACTATATCAAAAATTACTTATAAGAGTAGGTCTATATTTTTGATTTTTGAAAAATATAGATTTCGAAATAATGTATAAATTATATTGAAGATATATCTAAGGCTATATTGATACAAAATCATTATATCACAGCAGCTCTTCATCCTGTTCAGGAAAAGATGGAAATCATGATCATTTAATAGCCCTTCTTATTATAAAAATAGTGAAAGTTGAATTTTTGACAAAAGAATAGTGAAATTAGAATTTTAGGCCGAAAATATTGTAATTCCTGAAGGATATGAGATTAATTTTCAATGGAATAACATTGGTAACAATATATATTTTTTGTTTGATTGAATATTTCATTGCCAATTCAATGATGAGATTCACTTATCTTTGCTACATGCTCTAAATATAATAAAAAATAACTCCTCAACTATAAGCACACGTATAAAATCTATATCATTCATCTCACATCAAAATTTTTACACCATAAAATAGCTTATACTAGAACATTCTACATTTGATCAATATTGCTTTTAAAATGTAAAATTTTAGCAAGTGGTTCTTCCATTCTTACATTTGACATCATTCCCAATTATTGTGAAATGTTAAATACATTGTTTAAGAAGCTTCACATTAAATTACATAGTTGAATGTGATTATGGAACAACCACTGCTCAAAGTTTAAATGCTTCGTATAATTCTGCAGCTATTATTACAATAGTAGGGAATGCCTAAAGTATCATATAAATGAATAAAAATTAATCCTACTATTACTACTGTATAGTGTATATGGAATGGAAATAGACTCCTCGTACTGCCTATGGTTTCATTGCCGTATATACGTACCAGTATATAGGTAGTATTATACAACCAACTTTGTTGATCTAAAAAGTTTATAGATCTGATTACAAAATCTTAACAGCTCTGTGATGGAATGCATTTAGACTGGGCGATGGACAGAATGATAATCTTGTTAATAAAATTTAGAAAATATTGAAACATGCTATTATATACATGAAAATATTCATGATACATTATCGAATTCATGATAAAAATCAATACAGAAATGTAATTAAAATATTGATGCTATACCTATTTATTTGAGAATAAGTACATTTAAGACAATCATTAAAAGATACGAGATTCTCACAATTATTGATATTACCTAGATATTTCTTGGCTCTTACAAAATAAAATTATAGAAATTATACATTTATATATAAAACGCTATCCAATGGCAGCTACTACTATAACATTGAGATATTTATCACTATTTTATGATTTATGAACCTGATATGACACTACATGTCAATATTATACAACTTCAATAATTGATGAAGTTTATTAATTTATCTTTGGCTCAATACACCTAGAGAACCTCATTAATCTAACTTCTACTTTTTATCCTCAGTCTCAATTATTTACAGATACAAGTAGCTCCTCGCAATATAAAAATATAATTTATGATTTGTTGGTTATGTACACAATTATAGGAAGTTTTAAAAGGTTTATCTCATAGCTCTTATCCTCCATCTGAGTAGAACGTAAGCCGCTACCCTTGTCAGGAATAAAGTGAAAAGGAGAGCATAAACATCCATCCAGAACTGGTCTCCATTCATGGCAACCTCTGACATAAACTTTTTCGGGTATTTGTAATGGCAGTAGTAACTGGAGCAAGGCAGGATGGGTCGGTCCAGGCCGTAGATAGCGGCCACATATCCCTCAAGACTGTAGCGCAAGTAGCTGAGATTTGTTCCCCATTTCATGTACTCGGGAATGTCACGCAGCGAAACGCCAAACCCAGAAAACATCATCATGGGAACGAGCATTGTTGGGCCGACAAACGTTCCGTTCTGGAAAATATTATAAAAATTCTATAATAATTATTAAAAGATCAATATAATTGTACTGTCTATTTCTGGTAAGAATCTATTATTCATTCATATTATTATACAGGCTTTATAAATACTATTTTATTATTTACCAGGGATAAACTGCAGAACTACAGTGTCCAAGCAAAGCAGACATTCTGGCAACATGAAAAATGACTCCAGCTCGGTCAATATTGGTTCAAAAATTATCAATTTGCTTTCAAATTGTAGGAAACATTTTGATCTACAAATTGATCATTTTTGAACCAAAATTTGGTTCACCCATTTGGTTTTCACCCATTTATTTGATTTGATAAAAAATATATCCCATAATATATTGACCTAGCTGCAGTAATATTCCCATCTTGCCAGAATGTCTTCTTTGCTCGGACAGACTATAACGTACATTATCAGTGTGTTTTATTTCATTGAGGAACTATTATTTACAACATCGACAGTCGAATCTTTTATTCAATGCGGGATATGTATTTCAAGTACAAATGAAGTGTGAGTTCATAAAAACCTGACATCTACTGAGAAAACAGAATTTACTCAATAATAAAGGTTCATAGAAACATAAGTTACACAACATATTAATATTAGCAAATAAACAACCATAAAAATATCTTCATGTGTGTGTGAAACTCATCATAAGAATCAATAGCAGTATTAAACTATTGGAAATAATAGTCCAGTTTCAAAAAGAGAAGGAATAGAGAGCAATAGCTAATTAATCTTGAAATAATAAAAGTCATCTATTTTGTTTTCCATCACGAACTGCTAGTAAATATTTCACTCTGAACTATTTTACACGACACTGCGTGTGAGTAGTAGTTTATATTTAAACTAATATTCAAATGTATGACTGCAGTGTGGAAAATAGTTCAGAGTGAAATAATAAATGTCTTTTTAACGGAAATATAATAAATTGCTTCAGGTACATATACTTTCAGAAACTATTCCTGCTCACACTTTCACAGTGGTTATACGTCTGTCGATAACTATAGTATAACGCATTGAAATAGTCAAATGGAAACTGAAACTGCAAAGTCCCCCCCCCCTCACCTAACACCCGCACCCAGAAACAAACACAGAAAATTATAGCCTATATGATGATATCACAAATATTACAAAAATATGGAAACTTTCAACTTGTTACCTTTTTAGAAAGTATTCTAATCTATATTTTTTAGATGTTGTCATTCCTTCAGGTGTATTATAAGAGTTTAACTTATTTTTTATTCAAAATCAGCTAAATTGGTAACGGTACATCAAGTTCCACTGGACTGTTTTCATGCAAGTTACACTAGTCAGCACTGCCTCACACATTCATAATGCGCTTACAATCTAATTATAATTCATAATTCATTATGTAGAACTCACCACAACATTGAATATAGATCCAACCATGAAGCCAAGACTTTGTGAAATATAAACCACCAATAAACTTATGCCAGTGAACATACTGAATCGCGTCCAGTCCAAAGGCTGACCACTCATTGCGTAGATTATTGCTGAGAACGTTATAGCGCAAATAGTCTGCAAGAAAAATCCAACAGTTTCAATTCATTTTATTGTATGCGTTGAAGTAAAAAATGGATAAAAGTAGAGTTTTCATTTCATTATATTAAAAAAATTGATTCTTCATCAAGTTATAGTTATTAATATTTTGATATCTATATATCATCCATTGAAAAATAGTAGTCCACTGTCAACGTCTCGTTCTATTCAATCTTTGTATGTCCTATTCCAACATTTCGATTATAATACTTCATATTAAATATTATTGTGTTCAATTTGTTCAGTTATAACCCTTATTGTTGAAAAATGGCATTTTCTAGCATATTTTTCCAAATTATCTCAATAACCGTTGAAGTTACAAACTTGGAACTGGTTTTATTGAATTATTCACCTAATTTTACATAGGAATTGCTTATTTTAGAACCTCACTAAAGCCTCTAAAAAATTAGAAAAATTAATATATTTTGAAAAATCTTAATTTTCCGCCATTGTTATCTCGGTAACAAAGCGTTTTTGGGGGATGGTCCCATGGAACTTTTTTGTCTACTTGGTGTAAGGAATCAGCCTGAGAAGTATTGCACATTACTCCTGAAACACCCTGTATAAGGGCCACTATCATTGTATGTATAAAAAAATTGAAATAATTCAATTAGCAAGCGTTGAAAGGAAAATACCATTAACTTCAATGTGTTCTGTGATTACCAATTTTGATTTATTAAACATTCATATTTAATCAATTCTTATTATTATTATTATTATTATTATAATAGCATCATACTCACCAGAACTGGTATGTCCAGAATATTTGTTGCAATGTAGTAAGACTTCAATGAATACCATCTATTAAAATATTCTTTATTCAATATGGACATCTCCATTGGAACTGAAAAATAATCAAACGAATAAAATAATAATGTTCTTAGAACAAAGTAGCAACATCAACAAATTGAGAGCAATAGAAGTTAGATAGTATAGAAATAGATAAGAAGAACTTTACCTCTACATTATGAACTTTAAATCGATAAAAATTTCAAGCCTCCTCCCCATATTATAGGAGTAGGTATTATATCTAATTTACAAGAGGTAACACGTGCAAAACAAGGAGTAAATTGAAAATATTCATAAATTAAAATCTAAAATGATAGAATCATAGACCAGCAGCAATGATATAAAAAATCTGCATCAAGTGTTTTAAAAGGCTAGTTATTCGAGCTGAGGAGGACTCAGTCCTATTTTCAACATTTCCGCTGACACCTGATAGTTTGAAGCTCCACTTATATAGCTTACTCATCAGCTATTATTAAGTTTTTGAGTAGTTGTGAGTAGTCTTGTCTTTCCATTCAATATCAATAAGTTATTACTCCTCCATACACTATTATGGCATTATCATTGATGTTTTCAGAACAATTTGTTTACTGAGATGAGCTATGATTTTCATCGCATGAGAGATTTTCATCATAGCTTGAGATATCTCGTCAGATAAGAGGAGTAACAGTTAAAATTTCAGTTTTGAGTCCTTTATGAATATGATAGCTTGATAATATACTCACATGTGAGGATGGTGAGGACTTTGGTGGTCATTGTGTGATGTATCAATATTGAAAACAACAGATTGAAGTTATCTAAAACTCTCTCTCCTTTGTTGCCAGTTTGGAAGAAGAGCGATCCCAACATCATCCCAGTTAGCACATTCACCATAAATCGCATGTGAGTGAGAGTCTGAAGAAAAACATGAGAAAATCATGATGAATTTATTAATATTAATTAAGTCAAATCAACTTAGGCCTACTTGAGAATATTTCAGCTACCAAAGCCCCCCTACCAGCTGAATACCCCAGCTACCATATAAGCTTGAAAAATGCTTATATAAGAATGTTATAAGCAGTTGATTGAACTTGCAGAGCCATGAGACAAATCCAAACTTCATGAATTTATTTGAACACAGTAATTGATATGATTCCACGTATGCGTGAATCACAATAGCCTACATCCTTTTTTAATTTTTAGCAATAAGTTAGTATGTATATAGATGAGGGAACCATTGCATAGTATACAGTCACTCATTCTTCTGATACTTAAGAGAGAACAATTATTTTTAAAGAATATTCAGCATTTATTGATATTCTACTGTACCATGTAACTTAGAATCCAAAACAGACTCAATTATTTTCAAATTCCGGACTTTATAATCCTGGCTACAACAACTATTAATTATTTATTGAAACAAATCACAAATAAAGCGGGTTATATTTACTGTGAATTTAACAAAATTCAATAATTCATAGTAATAATGAATTTAATGATTTATAGTAAGTTTTAGTGTAAGAAAGGACCTATGAGTCCTAACTTCGCCTTGTGAAAAGTCAATAAATAATAATTATTAATTTATTAGTAATTAATCCATCTTCAAACATCTTTTGGTAAGTCAGACACAGATAAGATTACAGACTTATCAGACTAGCCTGAGCATCATTCAAAAATAATATACTGTATAATGGAGAATCAGTATAATATTATTAAAATTATGATCATGAGTTACCTGATCTCTTTTCATTTTAATGAATCCTCTCCGTAGAAGGACGCCGATCTGATTCCATTGAGATGTGACCTGGAGTGAGCCTCCACACTTCTTCATGATAGGCAAACAACCCATGGATTTGACGTCAGCTGAAAAAAAATTCTACAATGAAAATGACTGTGTTCAATGCTAATAATCCAGTTTGTCATACAACTAAAAATTAAGATGCATTCAATTATAAGTAACTTACTCAGAACGTTGCTTACAGGCTGCTTCTTCCTTTGAAACTATTGATAACACAATCAGTTAGTCTAAGTTGCATCAATATTTCTTATCATGTGAATATTTTGAATTATTTTAATTGAAAAGCATACTGCGGATTGAGAAGTGAATAAGGATGCTCATAAGGATATTGCCAATCAAGTTTCCTTCCATAAGAATCAAAGTACAGTATTGACTATAGCTTTCAACTTCATTATATTTTCTCATTACCTACCATTTAATATTGCCTGCTCTATAATTGATGGCTATTTTTCTTTATACGAATAATAATTTCATACCATTTTATGGAATATTAATACAGTACATGTTTTTAAAAGGTATTTGATACTTTGATTCTTTCGAAATGGGTAGCCTTCAGCTAACACATAGATTATTAAAACAATTTTATATGAATAATAAGTTGAGTACAACAGGCATAACACCTAAGACTGTTCACCAAACAAAATATAATTGAAGGATAATTTGAAATGAAAAAATTGGTACGTCTTATTCATTTTTCCTCACTCTTGAATAGGTAGCAATAATGTGCTTTCAAACAACAATAATACAATAATATTATTGTTTCCTCAATCTCAGGGCTACTTTTATCCCTTTTTTATTTTAAATAATTATCAAAGTGGCCTTTTTGAATTATTTTTTTCAATGGAAATTAATTTCCATCTCTCGAATATTTGAAAATGACTGTAATTAATTGAAATATGTAATGCATTGAAAAAATAATTCATAAAGGGTACTTTGATGATTATTTAAAATGAAAAAAATAATATTATTGTATTATATGCAATAATTTGTATATAGGCTACTTATCTTGTACTAAATTTTGGAATAAGCTACACTGAAATAATAATAAGAAGTATTAGTTTTCTTCATTCAAAAGAATTGAATGTATTATAAAATATAATAAAACATTGAGAATAATGCTTGATCATTTAACTGACCTTACCTGCGGCATTATTGTTGTATTTTATTACTTCTCCGTTTGTGAACCATTTATAGCATTTTCCGTTCTCTGTTCCATCCACAAGTTTTTCGATTTTGTCTTCTCCATGTTCACCGCAGGCCAATTCGATAACTGTTATGGAGAAAAATGAAATTAATAATAAAAAGAATGATCAAAAGTCGATTGAGAAATGGCAATTGCAGAAAATTAAATAAATCATTCACATTTCCCACTTATTAATAATAATTAATTCCTTATTAATTAAAATTTTCACATCATTCTTACAAGCTACAAACAATTTCTCAAAAAAGATACATAATTAGGTGAGCTCATTATAGGCTAGTTTCTAGAGTGAAGTGTCAATCTATTTTCAAATACAATAACATTCAAAAAGGTACACAAGGACAAGGATGATACATACAAATGATAAAGTATTAAATTGGACCTAACATAATGTTGGAAGAGAATCAAACTGTATAGTTACATATAATTTATGGAATATTATCGAATATTAAAAAACATGAAAATGTCAATGGATAAAAATTCAAATCACACAGCAGAACCCTTCATAGAATTTTTTATCTGAGCACAACATGTTTCGCTCTAGCTCCTACACTGATTCAGTCTGTCCAAGCAGAAGAAGACCCTCTGGCAAGATGAGAAAATGACTCCAGCTCGGTCAATATTGGTTCAATATATATTGATTTGCTCTCAAATTATAGATCAGAATGTTTCCTAAGATTGAGACCAAATCAACAATTTTTTAACCGATATTGAGTGAGCTGGAGTCATTTTCTCATCTCTCCAGAGGGGTTTCTTTGCTTGGACAGACTATAATATAGTACAACTATATTATAGTAGCCATATACAAAACACTAAATTAGAAAAAATACAGGCCTAAGTTGAAATGAAATAAATAATTGAGGGGAAAAATGAACAATATTGGTTATACTTTTTTTAAATGATAGAATTTTATTGATGGAACTCACTATAATCGGCTGGATTGTGGTAGGTCGGACACGGCAACGACAATTCGGACAGATATGGAACAAGATTGCCGGAAGACCCCTGGTAGAGACACCGTCCACCCGCCAACACATAAACGTGGTCGAATTTCATGAACAGGGACGCACTCGGCTGATGTATGGTGCACACTATTGTTCTGCCTTGGGATGCCAGCTCTTTCAACAGTGTTACACACTGCATACATGAGGAGCTATCCAAACCTCTGTGAGAAATATACAATATATTAATGATTTATTCGATAATTTAGTATGAAGAGTACAAAAGGGTTTCTCCTAAAACTTCCTTTTCCAATTTATACAAGAGTCTGAGAATAATCGTAATCTACTTTTATTAAGGTTCTATAAAAACGTATTCATATTATGATGCCCCTGACTAATATAATAAATTGCAGCAGAAACAGCAGTACCGCATTTCCCACTAGGCCCACAAGGCCCAGGCCTAGGGCGCAAAATTTTAAGAAGCGCTCACAAGAGCGTGAATGAGATATGATCGAACAAGCAATCGAATTTTTTTTGTGCAGCTAGCCAAAAATAATTATTTATTTTCAAAAGAAAATATACTTACTAAAATTTAAATATCCAATAACAATGTAGCAACCGACATTCACAGTGTATGAAATATGATTCTTAGTTGTCTAAACTCCATTTCTTATTCAGTATAGATTTACATTATAAATTCGAACGTAATGTAATCATTTCTCATTTTCATACTTTGTGAATGAAGTCCATCAGAAACGTGAGTTTTAGGGTTAAAATAAAAAAGTTACTATAAAACCCACAATTTTTAAGTTATTCTACACTCCATCCTAATAACTTTTGACAGTACAATATCATCAAGAATAATTAGTATGTTTTACTCAGTTGTTAGCCTATATATATTTATTTAATCTAAAACAGTAATAAGAAAAATAATGTATGTGTATGGTGGAGGGGGGTGTCGTCATAGTCCGTGGGGAAGAGGAAGAGTTCAGGTGTAGGGGGAGAGGGCGCTTTCAGGTCTGTAGGCCTAGGGGCGCTGAACTGCTAAATGCGGCACTGAGAAACTGGGGACTGTTTCATAAAGAATTAGAAGATTAGTTACAATAATTACTATAATCTTATACTAACTACAAATCTGTAGATTGTCTTATTGCTATAATATTATAAGAGGTACGGCACCTATTTTTCGTTTCATAAAAGTTTCTTTTAGAACGATAATTTTACAAGTTTCGTTTGAGCTGACAATGGAATAAAAGCATAGACCATTCATCGTTTGTAACTGTTGATTCTCTCCGAAATTTATAAATAGTAAATCAAACGTTTTATTGTAACTTGTTTCGATCGTTTTCAAGTTTTATTTCTTCACGGATTATGTAACTTTAGTAGATCTACCGTTCTATTGGTGAATCCAAAAAATCCGGTTTGTTGTTTTTCTGCTTGTAAATGCTTATAAAACATGATCGTGGGATGTATCTGGTATCAAAATAATACAGAGACCATCCCTTTTCATGAGACCATTCACTTATTTCGCATTTAAAGAGCGATTTCCATTCATAATTTCAATTTTAAATCTATATTTTCAATTTTTCTTGAAGTTTAATTCTATCACAACCAGTTATTTTGGGTTTCGTTGACTGAAATAAACCTCTAACCTCTCATATTTAAACAGGGCATTGACAGTATAGGCGTTATTGACGAAATTCAATTATCAGTGGGCCTATGCATTTATTGTTCACCCAATCATTGATTATTCAAC
This sequence comes from Sogatella furcifera, assembly GCA_017141385.1. Classification (NCBI taxonomy): domain Eukaryota; kingdom Metazoa; phylum Arthropoda; class Insecta; order Hemiptera; family Delphacidae; genus Sogatella; species Sogatella furcifera. The sequence continues at coordinate 9,491,340 of CM029549.1, forward strand.
AATAGTATAGTGTCTCTATTTATTTTACATTTAAATCGATTGTATTGAATGCAACTTTCAAATATTATATTAATCGGGTTTATCTTTAGAACTAATATTGTGCTCATTAAATCTATTCCAGAGTCTTCATCCTACTTGAAATGTTATTGATTGAATATAAAAAAATTGATAAGAGTGCATTGAGAGTATGGGATGTGTATGTTATCGTAAATATCTTAAATTTATGTCTACAATTCAAATATTTCAAATATTTTCATTATATATCTTATTCAACTATATAACTCACAAAATAGAGTTGCCTATAATATGTGCTGATGTATCATTTATCAATAGCCTATACTGTAATACCAATTCCCAGATAGCATTCTGCTCAATATCTTTCCTTTTCCATTTTCAAGGTTGAGAGAACTTCAAATTAATCCATTACAATATGACCACATATACTGCTGATGTAATTATTTATAGCTTCTTGTACTACTCCAAGGTCTGATATCATAGATTTTTTCAGTTTTAATTACTTTTACATTCTTATTTGCACTTGAAAACTTCAAAACCAATGAACATAAAACAGTAGTACCTAATCGATATTATTCCATACTTACGTAGTTGGCTCATCCAGGAACATTACTAATGGATTATTGACTAGTTCTAATGCGATTGAAAGTCTCTTTTTTTGTCCTCCTGAAAGTTGTCCAGCTCTGGTCTTTTTAGAGCCCGAGAGTTTCAAGGTCTCTAAAATCTCGTCTATCTGCAATAATAAAAAATTAAAAATTACCCATAAATAACCAATGATGGCTTGGTGGTTTATTATATATTATATTGCTCACATAGCTTTTTACACGACGGCCAATACATGTGATATAAATCAACTTGTAGTTTTATGACGTTTTTGTTGAATATATTCAGTAACCCACGGATACTAGAATACTGTGTTCTAGTATCCGTGCCTTGAAGCCGACGTTATAATTATACAGCCTCATATGGACATGCAATTTATAGAAAACTCCTATGAATTATACTATTATACTGTTAGTATAAAATAAGATAATATAAATTATATTGTTTAAAGAGATGGACTGAAAAAGGAAAATGAATCTGTAGCCTCTAATGAATAAAAAATAGCTGTAAAACAGAAAAAGGAGCATATAGAGGTTGTTGAAGACCTTCTCAAAATGAATTTTATATGAGTACCGTTTTTTATTTAGCTTATATCAGAATATAATTATTCATTCACTTATTCCTTGCTTTTTCTTCTTAAATTATTGAATATTTTTTCCAAATTCTGTTTTTTAATCAATGAAGTACTACAATTCACTGAAATCGAATTATTTAAATCATTATTATTATCAACAAGTTTATTCATATGATGGATAAGTTATTCCAATCCGTATTCATTGAGTTCAATGCTGATGTATTGCACAAATATTCTTGTCAATTTGAGTTTCGTCAATCAATACCTGGCCTTGAACAAATTACAATGATCGACAACAATGTATGAATTAAAAGATCAGCAATAAGCAATTCCAAACAAAGCAAAAATATTGAAAATGCTGAATCACCTTGAAATGAGTGATTATTCAAATTAATGCAACATCTACCAGACACTTCACTCTTTCTCGAAGCAATTTGTCTTATGACAAAGCATTTCTTTCAATAATTGAATAATTTGAAGTTCTTAATAGCCCTGAGAAAAATGTAAAATTTATTATAGAATTATGTAAGTATGAGAATAGCCTAAACAATGATTTACTTTACAATAATTTTTCGAGCTATAGGACTGAGTAGTTTAATTATATGAAATGTTTAATAAGACAGAAAATGATAAGAATCACATTCCTTTATGAGTGCTTTACCTTGAAAACTAATCATGGGATAAACTTCTGGCTTCAAAAAAACATATTTTCTCTCACTCATGTGAGAAACACTGAATAAAAATTATTGAAGCATCCATGATAAGGTCACGGCCAACACTTATTGATGATATTATATGCATTGATCAGCAACAATCTGACACTCATAAAATTCATTTTCTGATAATGATACGACAGAAACTTAAGTGTGATGGTTCAAATAATCGATAAAGTTCTTCGAGATTCGTGGTATCCGTTAAAAATAATCATGACTTTTTTATCCAAACATCCGTCATATTTTGTATTTCTATCACTTTCGCGAATATTGTCAAATTTCCCAGAAAATCTTATTCAGTGGGCCTATCTGAGTAGGATTTGAGGCCCATATACTTGTGAATCTCCATATACTATGTGAATTTCCTAATATTGAAACTTTATAATAATTGATGCTAAAAAATAAATGAAGAGTATAGAGGGTGGAGCCATAGAATGGAGGAAGGATGAATAAATCTTATCTTTTCTGGTAGAACATATTAGAGTTTTCCCCTTTAATGTGTAAATTTAGTTAGGCTATTCACATTTTTGTGTTCGGATGAATAAATTGGATTGAATTATCACTCAGAACATTGTAGTTGATATAAGAGGTTGCCTCTGATATTTTTCTCTAAAGTGTAAATCTCAGTTTATATTATTAGTGATCTCTAATATCATTTTTCATTTGTCGATCATATTTGTAGGCTATTTGTATTCTAGCAGAATCAAAACTCAACTAATATCATACTATCAATAAATGATATGAGCTAAACAAGTTGTAAACATCACCATTCACTCACTCATCATCACCTTTCCTTATAGGGTAAGAACATGTCATATAAGGTGAGGCTTGAAGTGAGACTGCGGGTGCTACTTAGTATATACAAAGTTCTACATCTATATCATATAGCATATCATATGGTATCTGGTATGTAGATCATAGTATAGTGAAAACCCTAAGCCTAAGCCTCACCTTAAGCGTCTCCTTTTTGACATATTCTTACCCTTGAAATACTTGCTATATCAAGTCGCAATTGTAACAATAAATGAATAGATATTGATTATACGCTTGACAATAACTAATATGGCCTTTATTGGTAGTTGATTCCACTAAATTGAAAGTACAAATTGATGAAAAATGGGATTAGAGATTTTAAATATAAAACTAAAAATCACAATTTGAAGGGAAAAATCATGATGATTATAATCACATCAATAATATTGGTAGACTTTTTCAATTTTTGGGATTAATAAAAGAATTTATAGGCTTAATTTTTTGTTATCATAGTGGGGATAATACTGACGATAGCTCTTTTCTCCTTGGTGGTAACACTTGAAGGCAGTTTTAGGTCAGCGGCTGCCCACATGTTCTCATCAATAGTCAGCAAAGGCTGTAGTCGATCGTCCTGCTGGATATAACAGGAGAGCCTTCGGAATTCATCAAGGTCTCGAAATCGGTCATTGACGTACACAGATCCGGCTACACCTGATATTCTACAAAATAAAAGAAAAGCCTAGAAAAAATTGTAAGAATAAAAATTATATTAATAAATAAATTCGAAATGAACAATGATTATTTATATCTCAAGAGTTCAATAATTATAAAAGGAATTTTAGATGTTTTATTGGATGGTGAGGTAGCCTACCTATAATAAAGTGCGAGAGTATCCACAAATTTAAAAGTGATTTTACTACCGGGATAACTGGTGATGATAATTTGCCTATAATTGCATGACTAGAGAGATGTACGGTACTGGGTTTTTTTGGTTGTTAATCTAAATTGAAAACCATGAATATTTCCTTCATGAAAGTAAAAATAAAAATAATTTTAAAAGGATACTGTGATTCTTATTTTAAGTAAAAAATCATGGAATATGATCGACACAGAATGTAAGTGTGGAAGATCAAATTTTATGAATTAATTATAATTCAAATAAACAATAATTCAAGTTTTCCATATTTCAATAAGTTATTGTACGATATTCAGGCTATAAAAGGAATAATTGAAGAGGTTGTACACCGCGTCTAATAAATGTCTCATTTTTCATAAATTTGGCATATTCGTCGGGTTATATCAATTGAGATGTGTATGGAGAGATCTAGATTACTTGATGTAACATTGTACCTGTATCCTGAGAGCAGATCTAGCAGAGATGATTTTCCAGCTCCAGAAGGCCCCATAATTGCAATTATTTGACCAGACTCGAATCTACCTCCAATGTTGTGTAATATAGTCTTTGTGCCTGTAAATTTACATATTTATCGTTATTTATCGTTCAACACTAGTGGGTGATCAGTATTTGGCCAAGAGCACATTGATTGGCGAGGTGGAGCTTACCCGTAAGGGTCTCCCCACCATTAAAAGCCTTAAGAGTTCTTCTTATATCGTTAATATTCATCATTGTCAATATAATGTGCTTGAATAATAATCAGGGTATGAGGATAAGTCATTGATGAGTATTAATCTTTCTCATGCTAATTATCATTGAGCTTGGATTAAAGCATGAAAGCATGCTCAAATCATCATGATGAATAGAAAAACTTTTGCTCATTGAATGATTGTTCCAACACCGTACACTGCATAACAAGTTTTAAGACAAAATATACTGTTCTAGTGGATTGTAGCCTAGACCTACATTTTATTCACAGTTCAATGAACGTTTTTTAATCATTCAGAGTCATCATCATTTCAAATTATTATAAAACGTTTACTAATTTAGCTCATTCTATTTGATATTTTTTGTTTGTGAGTAAATATTGTGAAAAATTTATAAAATTAAGAATATCACTCGCTTTTGTATAAAAATTTCTAATTTTTACAAAAATCCATTATATTACGAGCAAGAACAATGCCAGTTTTCTAGTTTTTTCGCCCCAAAAGTGATTTTTTTATTCAATAAAGACATAAGAATTCTATTTGATGATTGGATGGGAATTATAGTTTATAATATTTATTTATTTTGAAATGTAATATATATTTCATCATGGGATACTGATAAATGAAGGATATTGAGGTATCAAATTATTATCAAGATCACTATATTGGACTACATTTTCACTCGAGATTATTAAAATTCTCATTGATTTCTCATTGAACATCTCTTGATTACTCATTATCTATAATAATTTGTTGCATTATGCACAACCGTGTAATTCTACCTTTTCGAAATCCCTGTGAAACAGAGTAGGTGAGGTTGTCAAAGCTCAGCTCAACTGGCTCTCTAGTTGAATGCCTCGAAAAATAGGTTCCCGCTGAGGTGGACCTCAGCTCTGTTTCTAGTTCCATGTTGTCGCCTCACCTGAAAACAGAAGAAAACCATGTTATCAATGAAATATTCAGAAACTAATGAAGGGGATGAATGGTTGTGGTGTGGTGGAAGGTGGAGGGGGAATGACGAATGTAGTTGGAATATGAATAAAGTGGAAGAACTATCTTCATGACTTACAAAGTTCATGTGCCTGTAGCTTTTCTAATAAACTTGACTTGTCTGAATAAACGTTCATTTCAAATCTTCATAGTGCATAAAAACCCTCCGAATCCATAAGTTTTTTACTGTGCGATGGAAATATTGCATTTTGAGGATTAAAAAATCGAACATAATCATCAAAACAAGGTCAAGGACCTTATATTTTTTATTATATACATTTTTTTATTTTTCAACAAGCAGCTATATTATTTGTCAAAATTTGAATTTTTCGAGTAGAATATTTTCAAATTCTATTTCATTTTATTCACTTGTTGAATAGGAATGAATATTCAATTCATTCCAATTGATTCGTTTCCACAATAACTAAATAAGTAAAAAAGTAGTAAATAAAAATTGAAACATGAAACATGTTTATCACAGTAACGATGATGACGACATGAAATATAGGTAATCAAATCATTATTATAAATTATTTTGAAATTAAAAGACAATTCAACATACCACAATAAAGAATGAATCATCAGTTTTATTTGACTGACAGATCTATTGAATCAGTTGTAATTTGTCTGACTGCAAGCCATTAAAATAGATTGAATTCTATTAACCCCATATGCATGAGTCAAAGCTAATTGGCATTGTTATCTTCAATGCTAGACACATAAATGACCAATAATTGGTCATTTATGTTTGATTACATATTCATCAGGAGATTGGACTCTTGTTAAATAGTTGTTAAGATACAGCAAAAAATTTGTATATTCCCATTAGTCCATCTGAATCGAGCTATATGGAAAATGATATTCGCAGTATTTCAAATTGTATAATTATATATGAGTATAACAAATATATACTTCATGTAATGTTATAAAGGTTGAAATGAATATTATTTTAAACTGAGTTGATTCTTATTCCGATTGTTTTGTGCTTTGTTGGAACATCCTTTACCTATTTACACAAATTAGGTAAAAATTATAATTGTCTCCACACTTATCTCTGGAGAAAAGTAAAAATAAATAATAGGTAAATATGAAAATAGGAGTAAGAGAAATATGAAAATATTAAATAAGTAGCAATTTTGTGATACGCCATAACAAATTATTAATACTTATTGTTTTTATAGTTTTGTCTCACTACTTGTTACAGAACCGTCACCTCAGTTATTATGATCAATGAAATTTTCCGCAAAGAGAAAATTGGATATGACAATCAAATACAATAAGAATCAATATGATGTAAAAAATGTGCTCATTAATTTGTAATTGACACTGGAAACAACTTCATTCCACCGTTGTTGATATAGGACGATTTACAAGTACTGTAATAGCTCTATGGTTACGACAGATGAGTGTTTAAAAATGTAAATTTGAATCACTTGAGATTCTGAGAGAGATGTTTTTCAATTTATTCAGGTATTCCACGTTTAGGAGAAGGTATCCTGGTATCCTTGGATCAATTTTTATCTCCACATTCACCAAGTTACTAGTATCCACACATAGTTCAATGACCCAACTTGTGAATGCGGTTGTTGTGAGGAAGAATAAGAAAAATACAAAGATGATGATAAAGAAGAAGAATAATAAACGAAAAATGCAACATCCTCCGTTGCACTTCAAGACCAGGAAGCCAACCGGTTTCTCAACCTTCACTTTCATTGGAATTCACTTACAAACAGAACCACCTGTTGAAAAATTGAGAGAAAAAACTATTCTCTTCACAATAATTCTTGTGAGATATTTTTTCTAGTAAGAATTTTCAAATAATCAATTTTGAAATATTATTAATTCATTCATCATTGATTAGGAATAAATGAGATAAATCAGTAAAATCTCAATCACCGTTCCTATTAAGCTTTTTTGATCGAGTCTATAATATCTGGTACAATCTTTACGATCATTTATTCAGAGACAAAAAACAAGGGAGAGAACAATATAGTATGTCCAAGCAAAGAAGACATTCTGGAAAGATGGGAAAATGACTTCAGCTCGGTCAATAACTTATTGATTCAAAAATTATAATTTTGGTTTGGAATTATTGTAAAGCGGAATCAAAATTCCACAATTTGAGACAAAATTTATAATTTTTGAATCAATATTATTCGAGTTGGAGTCATTTTACCATCTTGTCAGAATATCTTCTTAGCTTGGACAGACTAGGCCTACACCCTTTTCACGTTTTTTGTTTCATTTTCTGGAGCTCAATAATTAGTAAATACAGTAACTTACAGCAATATTATCAAAGTGATATTCGGTTGCTGTCTGCATCCAATCAGAAATTTCACCATCGCTATTTACCTTGACCTTCTGCAATTCCGTGGGATAAAGCAAACCGCTAATCATTCCAAAGTGCCAATCAAAATCGTACTTACTTGGTACATAACGTTATTTCAAGCTCATGATGATAATAATCATGTTATGATTTGGAGCTTACTCCTAAAAAAGGCACTCGAAATACTAGTTTGTTCCGAAGTGTTGAGAAATTTCCAGTCCTCCAGCTCAATTACAAACAACGCAATCGCTACTCGCTAACTATAGTCTGTCCAAGCGAAGAAGACATTCCGGCAAGACGGGGAAATGACTCAAGATCAGTAAATATTAGTTCAAAAATTATAGAATTGGTCTCATTATTATTGTAGATAACAATTTTCCTTCAATTTGAAAGCAAATTCATAATGATTCTTGAAACAATATTGACCGAGCTGAAGTCATTTTTCTATCTTGCCAAAATGTCTTCTCTGCTTGAATAGACTATAACAACAATCGTGTCCTTTCAACACTTTGGTCTGGTCTGTGTACTTACTCATTTACCAGAACGTCTTAAGTTTGAGCCTCACAGTTTCATCATTGCCCTTCTTCCAGTGATTGACATAATTTTTTGGGTCAAGGTCAAGTGAAACTCCTCTAAGCAAGTTTCACGAGATGAAGACAACATAATACTTTATACGATACCTACTATATATAGTATATGTTTACAGTATCAATAGATACTACGGTACTGTATGTGTATAACCAGTAGGCCTATAACTATGTATCTCACTGCAGGAGTCTGCAAGGACAAGGACCTGAGTGGTACATAGAATGACTTCTCAATTTGTTTGATGTGACGAAGGCTAATAAACTTGAAATCTTGTTGGACTGTGTAATTGTCTGTAAAATTATCACTCTACTCGGATAAGGACTTGATGAATCTTCACCACATTACCACTATATATCAACCACAAATGACATTTTAGACTTTTTCTATTCTTCTGACTCAAGTCAGACAGATTAAGGAACACGATATTCACGACTACTTCATATTGAACCTCAGATTTCTACTCCGCAATTTTATAATAACAGTGACCAGCAGGATTGCTTGATAAGGTTTTATTGACAAATAAAACGTAGAAACTATAATATTTTATCATGTTGCGGTCTGAAGACTACTGGAAATTCTGAAAACCCTTGCCAAATGATTACTGCAAAAGAAATCTCAATATCTTAAATTAACTGTAAACGAATTCAAAAAGTGGATGAACAATAATGTAATAATTGTTGTTTCCAAAGGACCCTTAAGCTGAAAATATTTGATTGGATGAGAAACGTACCCGAAAAGAAGGATTATTTAAGTTATAGATAGTATAATACGGATGTTGTAGAAAATAATTATTCGACTAAAATTCCATTCATTGAGTTTATCTTACAAAGTCTGGAGAGTTTCCAGGCCCTATTTAATTTTTTTATTTATTTATTCATAATCGTCACATAGAACATCAAAATTCGAGTTTCACTACTCAAATGACAGGTGACATGTCGTTATAATGTCACCTATTTAATGATAGTATCTCAAATTTCATCAAACTTCAAGTTAGGCTAACACGGATTCCCTACCAAATAAAATATTGTAATTCCAATTAGGATTGTTGAATTTTGCTCCAATTTATTAGTACTTATGGCTATAAGTACCAATTGCTCTATTTTCTGAGCTATGTATGATGTAAATAGTTACGTTAGTGAATGAATACTAGTGGGATTTACTTGAGAAGAGATTAATATTCAAAAGAGTTCAAATTTTCTCAAAAACGGCCTTTTTCCATGTAATAGTCTCGAAAGCTATTTGATCTAACGACGACAGTGGAATGGTCTATTACCAAATTTATTGAAATATTCCGGTAGTGAGGGGAATCAGGAATATGTAATAAATAAGTAGTTTGCTCACGGAAAGCCCCTCAGCGTTTCTACTGGTAGATGTCATTTACTACAACATTGACCAATCACGTGCAAGTAGTCAGTCCTAGTACAAGTCCACGCCCACAAGACGTTGTCTAATGATAGCTCACCATTCAAACTCCTATTTTTATGGTAATTTCGATTTGTTCAGAGATGATTAAGAGGGAGGAGGCAGTCTTAATCCCTTTAGAAATAATCATGGTTATTGCATCAAAGAAATCAAAAAGTTTTAAGATAAAAGAAGGAATAAACTGAATGATCGCATTATAATTAGTATACTCATCGAAAATCAACAGTTCTTCATCCAAGAAACAATTAAATTTCAAGGAATTGTAAATTATAATGATATTCTTGTGAGATAAAAACAGTATTATCGATGATATAACTTTTTATAACTTTTTAATGTAGCCTATCTAATTTTATAGAATTAAATTTAGGTGAGCTACGATCATTTTTTGCAAATCACAGCAGATTAATTGCATATTGAAATACTCTCGCATTGGTCTATTATAAGTAACTGTTTCAAACTCTTGACTGCATTCGAAACTATAGAAGAAAAAATGGTTCGTCGTTGCCCTGTAATAATATTGTTGCAGCTAAAATAAAAAATGTATAATAACATTCAAAGTTCAATGTTCCCAGTATGCTATAAACCAACTGTACTATTTTAGGGTTAAGTACATTGGATGTATTATTTTTATCAATTTAAAACTGGTTTCGAATCAACGTGCACTTGTAAATGAATTTCACTGTTCAAGTCTACTATGCATGTATTAGATGCTGATAAATAATCAACAATGCACCAGAGTACAGTTAAGTAAACCTGTTTCAACTTTTTTAATTGGCATAGTTTCAGTAACTTGTCATTCCCATATTCTACTCAATCTTGTAATTCAATAAAATATGTATTAGTCGTTCAATCAACTGTGTAGGAAAGACAGCCAAGGACAGAATACCTACAATTCACTACTCAAAATATATTTCAATCAATAAAATAGCAATTCGTTGTCCAGACATGCTGATTGCAGTATTTAATTATTTATCCTTATGGAAAACAGCTTTTGAATTAAATCTTAATAATTATTCAATGTATTCAAACAAGGCTTAGAAAACAATACAATGATTTTACAAATTTGAACCCATGTTTCCTAAGGAAAGCAATCCTCTGTAATATGCTTATGATATTATAACACTATCAACTGTTGCACCAATAATTTGATAAATTTCCAATAAAAAAACTCTGTTTATCTATTAAAAATTTTATTTTCAATAACATTCAACATTACAATAAAATTATTTTATCAAGCGAATGAAAGCGAAAAGGCACGCAACTGATAAAAATAAAACTATTTATAAGGATAAAAATTATATTATTTTCCTGCATTTTTCGTGTATTTGAATATTATGTTCTTGCAAGTACATGAAATTTATGAATTATTAAAATTGTTTTTCCTGTAAATGGAAAATAAAATTGATTTTGGAGATAAATTTTCTTTGAAGAGTCTACTTTTGATGATCCTTGCATTTATTGAGTCCTCAAATACTCAACTGTTATTACTGTACAGAGTACATTTGTCGTATCATATTGTCATTAGAGTGGATGATTCATGTTTCCTATCTCTTAAACAGATTTGGGTCAATATTCAACTTAATATAATGATTGTGATGAAGACGCGTAGGCCTACAACTCTGCATAGCAAAGTTTGAGAGTTTTTAGACAGGTTTACTATGAATCAATAAAATGAGGCCAAGATTGGAACTTCAATAACACTGGACAAAAAGGTTCACAAATCTGAGATAACACACTACAACATGATGATTAGGCCTACTCATCACTTCTTCTTTCGTTGTAGCCTACCTGCCGACTCGTGAGTTCAAAACGAAGGTCTTCCTGATTATTATCTATCGCAGAGATCTTTTGGAAATGTATACAATATACATATACTACTGTGCTTCATGTTCAGGCCAATTTACAAAGTCGGACATACACATCTGGTTTGCACTATCATTATCGTTGAGAAGAGTTCGCATGTCTAATCTACAACTGAAGACAATAATATTGCTTCGTGTGGCCCAAATGATAGAAAATCAAATGAACAAAAACATTGTACTAAAAAGAAAAAACGTAACTTACAGAAACGATGTGTCATGCAATTGCTATCAATTAGCGTACAAGCCAGTCGTTATAATAAAGTACAGTACGGTAATTTGTGATATGAATTAGTCACAAGACAGAAAACACTAATCACTAAGGACTAACAATTTTTGATGCTATGATTCGTATACTTCAATTTCATTTCCATTGTACTGCTCGCATGTGTTTTGGTGATTATGGAGCTAAATGTTTTCTTGGCATACAATGGAAGGAAATCACCTCTAATTTTCAACTATTGCTTGCACTCAACTCTTCAATAATTCTATTTCATGATGATAATAATTATTTTTTCAGCCAACCTCTTGTTTTAGTGTATCGTTGGTACTGAAGAATAATGATGTAGATGTCCTACTCATCATTTTTTGAGTTAAGGATGAGGCAAAAACACAATCATTCAAATTGGGAATAATGAATTAATACTTCTTCGACCATCAGTTTCACCTCTTCATCACACTTTTCAATTTAATTTTATGAGAATATTAGAAAAATCATTCAACATACTGCAATTCATTTGCAACAATACAGAGTCTCAAGAAAATAGGGTTGGAATCCAATTTCTTAGCAGATAAGAGAGAAATTCCTTGTAGGTACTCCCTGTCTATATTGAAAGTTCAAACACACTTATTATGCAGAAGAGAAATTAGATTAGATTAGATTATTCACTTTATTCAAGTAGAGTACAGCATTTACGATCTTAAATCATAGATTCCAAAGATTAAACATAAATCTAATTACACGATTGGTTAAAATAGGAAATACATATACAAGGAACTTACTAAATTACAGATATATAGGATTCAATATTCTTACTGTTATAATATGATTGTGATGTACCTACAAGAAATGGCGGAGTTTAGACATAGATGTCCATTCTTGGAGAAGGATATGCAAGTATATCCCTCCCAATAACACTCAACCGTAAAGAGAAAGAGAGAGAGAGAGAGAGAGAGAGAGAGAGAGAGTAGAGGAAGGATTTTTTGGATTGTTCCTATTATTCAAACTTCAAAGGTTTGAATTGATAGAAAAATGTGTCCCATATGGATGATATGTGGAGTGTGGACAGAAAGATAACAAATTCATGGATCATCTTTTGAAGGTATGATTCGGTTTATGACCAAGAGGCTAACCAGAAGTATAAAATTAAAGACCTTCGGAAATATAGACAGTGATATTGATAAGTATTGATCGATCAAGGTTTAAAATTCATAAAATAAAATATTAATTTTTGTGTACGATAATGACATAACGGACCAGTCGAAAATAGGACATACTTATAGTCCTAATAAGGACTATTATGCTGTCATGAACCGAATTTTCAAGGGTTATTTCAAGATCTTCCAATCGAATGGAATAGATGATGATTTTCAACAATATTTTTGTTACGTGTAGATAATGTTGTTTCGTGAAGGAGGTTGATATTACAAGTAATCTTGGTAACAGCACCTTCTAACAAGTCCTTGACATGTCATCTAACATTACATTACAGAAAGACTAAAGTACCACATTGAAATTTTGAATAGACATTAATCATTGCAGATAATATCACTCGTGTAGTCAATTAGGAGAAGGATACCTTTCTTGTTTGCTTGTCAATATGACTGGACAGTCCTGAGTTGGATTTTGTAAGAAGAAGAGAGAAAATTCATTCTTGAATCTAACATCATAATTCTTTCAATTACTCTAGTATTTAAAAAGAAACATTTAAATTTCCTTAAAGGCAGAAGTAAGACCTAAAACCTAGTTCTCGAATATCTCCTCCAGTAAACAAGAGCATTGAACGTGGACTTGAATCTTTTCTGTATAAAAACAAAAACTTCAAATTTTTTCGGAGTTGATCGCAAGCTAGAAATTTAGGTGACCTTGGATAGCTGTAATTGGGTTGGAGAATATTCATAGAAATTTCCATAGTAATTGGTGAGACTCTTGACACAAGAGAATATTTTAATATGTAATCACAGGAATTTTATGAATCACGAGATTCACCTTTAAAGAATAATCAATTAACTTTTTAAATAACTAACCAATTTGATCAGACTTCTCATTGATCCAATCCAATAATAGTTTAATGTTGAAAACAGTGTTCAACAAAATTTAAACATGAGTTTCCACAACTCAAGTGAAATGTATCTATCATTCAAAATCAAAACAAGAGTTTTCTCAAATAAAGTGAGATCTCTATTATCCTTGAGACTTTCAGGATTGAGAAGTAAAGAGGGAAATTATAACATAATTTCAAATAGGAGACCACAAATGATCAAATGATATTATTGTAATTTGAATAGATTAACCTATTCTTCGAACATTGAAATTGGAGCAGTCTTTGCCAACCATAACTATAGTTGAAAAGCTATTAAGAGTTTCTCAATTAAAACATCAATCGCAATAGCCAAAGGAAGTCAATGAAGTAAGCACTCTCAGGGCCCTTGCGTGGTTTTTAGCGCCCTGTGCGAGATTTTGGCAGGCGCACCACCTCCTCCCACCATTACCAGACGAATGCAATACAACATAATTATATTAATGTATAATACATTATATATTAATGTATTAATACATTAATGTATAATATAATTGTATATTCAAAGCCAAACATGATTCTAGCTGCCTTGCATGATGTTCACATTTTTATCATAAGCAATCCCAATGTTGCACGTGGTGTGGCAAAAAGGATTATAGGGACTTGCTTATTTTAATGTATCCCAACGCATTCAATTTCAATCAATCAATTTTATTTGAAATAAATAATTACATTTTTTGGTCCTGCTAAACCCGAGGTTTTTCAGCAGGTACCATTTCAATACAAAAATTATTCACAACGTTAAATAAAATACAATTAGCTCATTTGTTGTAAATTATAAACAATCTTAACAAGAATGGAATAAGAAAAAATTATAATAAAATTGTTCTGTTTTTTATGTATTGAATAGTATACGTGATAAGCAACAGCCTACATTGAGCAAAACTGTCACATTGCACTGTACTTTATTATTTAAGTATTAAAATTTCAATTATCGATTGATTTATTACATTAGTTCGCTTGAAAGCACATAGAAGGGAAGAAATAATAAATTTTTCATAGAAAAATATTGGGTATCATCATAAATATTTCATTCCACTGGAAATAAAGATGTTTTAACAAAAAATCGGAAACTCAATAACAAGCAAATTGAAGATTTCAACCATTTTCACTGCTCTACCCAACTTTCTTGAATAACATTTGAAATAGATCCAATTTCAGCCAGCAGATGGCAGTAGCGATAGGGTGACTTACTTCGACTTCCATTGGACACGCCTCTAAGCTCCGCCTACGATCAAAATGGCTGAAAGCATCGGCTAGGAAAGTTTCCAAATTCAACCAGTAGTTGGCAGCAGTTGACGGGTGATGTTTCAGATTTGACTTGGACACGCCTTCTTGTCCCGCCTGCTCTTTTCTTATTGGTTGACAGTGTTTTGTGAGTTCTGACTTAGAAAATGGCTGCTAGCAAGAAAATGATGGTGTATGACTCATACACAAAAAATTACGCTGATTCACTATTATAGATCTTGTGCTTATGTTTTCAGGCTGGTAAGATTTTATCAAGACAGTATTTGAAGAATTTCACTTTTATCGTGTAACTTAGGCCAGAACTAGAATTAAATAGTTTTATGCTGTATGGAATGAGATGAAAATATGATCTCGCACTTCCATCTTATACTCATTAATTCTATTTTTCATACGATGAATATAATGAAACAGAACTATTCAACATCTAATACGGACTTCTTGCCAGAATAAAGTTTGGAAAACTACAACAATTCGGTAAAAATATTAGGACGAAGTTTTTATCGGATACTGGCTTGTGATTGGTGGACAGAGTGTAAGGTGGCTGTCAGTCAACAATAGAACTAAATTTAAGAGGGGCGCTTCTTGGCTTGCTTCATACATTGATTGTGGTTTTTCAATTGATCAATTCATTATGATGAATAATTTTATGCAGAGGAAATAATTTATTGTGAATTCGAGTTTTTGGTAAAATAAGTTGTTTATTAAACAGTGAGAAAATTATTCTAATAGCCCAATTATTGGAATTTTTAAAATTCCCGTTTTGCCCTCTTGGCCGTGGCGCCCTGTGCGGTCGCACACTCCGCACACGCAACGCGAGGGCCCTGAGCACTCTTTCCAATTGAATCGATTAACTCTCAATCAATTCAAAAATTTAATCGCAGGAAAGTAGGTAATCTGAAATGAGCATTTAAAAATTGAACAACTTGAATATCAATGATGAAATTGGTAAGCACCGATTATACGATTGAACGATCACGCTTTAATCGTTCGATCGAATGGGTTTCGAATAAGATCGATAGTTACCTAAGAAGGAAAAGAGGAGTTTACAGGATCATTGAGGACCGGTCTTCAAGGTCGAATACCAGAACTTTAGCAACATTTCAATCCTTATATAATCATTATCGCTCGAAACGACCCGGTCAAACTAAAATTTCAAATCTATGAATAGTGAATGACCTTGAAGCAGGTAGTGGTTTGAAATTGGTTTCTAAAATTTAAGTGGTTAGCCCACTTTTTGCCACACTTTGCGGTCGAAGAGAAGAGAAGGAATCCACGATGTATTCACCAAGTTTCATTGAGAATTGAGCTTTTTTACGTTTAATTCTGTTCTACGTCTCGTAGTTTGTTTTGTTGTGGAAAATTGAGGATTGAATGAGTTGAAATAATGAATGAAGTAAGTGAAGTAATTTGCTAGCAGATGCACACTAAATATTCTAAACATTGGAAGAGTTGGCTTCTTTGGAATGAAACACATCCGTCAAGCTTAATTCTTTCAGAATACTGTGCGAAATAGAATTATCTCACATTATTTATGAATAGTTGACAAATCTATAACAAGTTAATATACGAAGACTACATGAAAAAACGCCAAAAAAATTACTGTAAGCCTATACATAAACTTTTCCCAAAACTTTTCAAACTTGTCAACTTCTTCTTGATCCTGATCATAAGTTGTAGAGGTACAGTTCACTTGGTTTCTGATTTCATATGATTGCAGTTTTGACGTCTAGTACAACTATAGACATATAGATATAGGTACTAGAGATATCAAGATGGACTCAAGATATAGGCCTAGAGATAGATCGAAGTACCGTAGATGCTTTGAGTCTATCAAACCTTTACGATTCACATTATCATATCTTGAACCAAGGGACAATGGAAGAGGAGATCAATATCCTTGAATATCGACTTGATTTCCTTGACTTCAATCCTGATAAAACATAATGAGTTTATTACTAATTCAATCTCCGAAGCTTTCTCTCGATGGCATATGATTACTACATGTTATCAGTAATCAGTAATTCGATTGATTGTTTGAGTCCAATTCTGATGTGTCATTATATTACTCCCATGAAGGTAGTAATTATTGATTGGGAGTGTAATAAATAATGGAGGTTAATTGTATAATGTACATTAACTGAATATTATTATTATTTCGTATGGCTCATTTTGTGGGGAATTCCGAAGAAGTTCCACAGCCGACATAACCACAATTTCCCATGTTGGGAAATAATTGTGGTAGTTAATATTGAACAAAGTTATTGGAATTTTGGTGAATTTCTTCAAAGTTCATAGACCTGAACTGAATAATGGGAGGAGAGTATAAAAAAAGATTGCCAGAGCTTGATAAATAGATTCAATTGAACAAAAATATTTGACAGTAAAATAATAATGAGATAATGCAATCACCACACTTTAACAGTCAGTGGTTATGGAGAGTGATTGAAGAAGATGAAAATCCATTCCATGGTTGTATAATACTTTTTTTTACCGTCATAAATAGTTACAAATACAACGGTACCGTAGTAAGTATAGAGAGAAAAATAGACCTTTATCTGTGCCTTAACTCGAGAATGTTTTATTGCAAGTAAAATAACTATAACTTGCCTTGTGAAAGTGGTGTTCAGTGGTATGCTACTTTCAACTAAATTATGCAATGATAATTGAAGAAGTTTCGCCTCAATGTTTACACCTGCTCTATTTTGTTGATAAGAGAGAAAAAGAGAAATCAAGAGGAAGAGAGATAGCAGAAGAGTAAGAGAGTTATCTCATAATGATTATCTTACATCTAATTATTCTATCTAGTGACCGGAATGATTGTCTCGAAGTTTAGAAAATTCCCAGATGTCCAATGCATACAAAAACAATGAAGTACAAGTTTGCACTGATAACATCTAATAATGATTGTTTTTGAAGTGGATGTAGGATAATAAATGAGACTATTTTCTAGTATAAGTTCTATTCTCTAGGCGAAGGGCTTGTTAATAAATAGGCTCATGGGCGTAAATTGCATCTAAATTAATAGGCGTAGTAATTAGACCTTGAGCTGCTAATGAGTGATACCATAGACTAAACATGAATAGTATATCTACGGTGATACTGATACCTTACTACTCATTTCATCAAAGGGCGGTTTTTCTCTGAGGCTTACAATATTATTATTCATACTAATTGGAATACTGTAATTGAAAAACAGTATTATAGCCTAGATCAAATCAGAGCAAAACCTTTATAAAGTGGATATCATAGAAATATTCATTGATTTCATTCATAATATTGTACGTGTAATCTTTCAATTCATCCCCTTAAGCATAGGGATTGATATCATAGAGTGTATCATACGTAAGTTACCCATTCTTTTTCTCCAGCTAAACTCAGTTGCTGGTGTGATTATCTCAGTAAGTTACCTCGTATGTCATCCAATACCATATTATTATGGACTGATTGAAAGATAGGACTTCATGCATTACTTCATGTTCGTTTCAATATTGTATACAATAATAATGCACATACACCAGTTTTTGTTTGAGCCTCTAATACTTCTAATTGATTCTCATTCCTCCATCAAATTCAATGCATTACTTGCGGTAGGCTATCTAGACCCTATAGATATAGATTAACTACAGTGTGATGTAAGGTTTTTCCAGAGCCTAATTATTGTTCAAGAAAAGCAACTGGAAATACCTTATTATTGAGAAGCGGATATCTTGAGAAAACATGTAAGAAACAACAATGTACCTCTAGTGAGTTAGTGCATGAGGAAATGAAACAGATGTTCTTGAGTTTCTCACCGTTGAATCAGTTCGGCACAACAGGCTCATCTTCATTAAAAATTCTCAGCACATAACTCATTATAACAATATCTCACGGGATGAAATACATCTCAGGCGCCGGCTGAGAAAAACCCGAGTCGCTTCTAGGTCAAATTTCTGTGAATACATACGGAGATACAAGAAACTTCTGATAGATGGGGATTCCTGAACGAAAGCTCCTGCAAGATGCAAAAATAGTACACTTGAGATCTGTACATTCAAATCATCTGAACATTTGAAAAGAGGATGCAAATTTTGAACTAAACTGAAGAGGGTTGAAATATTAGTTTATTCAATTCGTTATCTTTATCTAACTCTCCTATGCTGGAAGGTAGCTGGTGTAGAAACTGTATATTAATTTGACTGATTTTACAGTATCTATAGTGGCTGGTGATGTGGAACGGTGTGTATAGTTGTACAATTTAGCCAACAATTCTTCACGGAGGAGTTTATTTCCTTTGTTCTATGACAAGAAATAGAAGAAAAAATCATGGCCAATGAGACTGCAATGTAAATATTTCTTGACTGAATCATGAGGCTACTGGATATCGAGAGTGAGTTTGCCACTAATATGGGCTACTTTTTACATTTTTTAAGAGATGGGTGTGTGCTTCTAAGATGGTGTGATAGTCCACTGTAAACAATATTTTGTGAAAAGCTTATTCATTATGAATTATTACTAGATAATATTGATTTTATTAATTATAATAATTCATTCGAATCTCCATTTATTGCTATATAAATAGACGAAGGACTTCTGCAACAGCAAATATTGACCAATGTAGGTACTAAATAGAAGGCGAGATCCATTGAAGTTATTTATTTGGCTTTATTATAATCATGATTGGAAATTGTTCAATCTACACCATAGTGTTTTCTGTGTGAGTCATATATATCTACTCTATATTATTGTTATTCAAAGAGATCTATTATTGCTATATTTTTTATAAATATTTCCACTTATCCAATTCAGAACTATAAAAGTATAAATACACTTTGTATCCAATGAATGAAATATATCAAATAATCCATTTAATTCATCATAGTTTTCACTCAATTATTAACAATCAATTATAGATTGTTAGAGCATTAATAGTACATTATCATAGTTATCCCTACATTTGGAGGCATTATGATATCCAAAGTCTATTCGAGGAAATAGCATAATTATGATCAATATTCTGCAACTAATGGAATCAATAAGATAAGAAGCTACTAAGTGATGAAATTTGAATTTATGCAATCACATTGCAGCGGAAAGGTCATTCAAGCAATACTTAGCTAAACGTGATCTCTCTATTTCGATCTCTTTGTTATCATATCCTCAATGCAACCTCTCTTATTTCCTTCGAAGATAAAATGAATTACTCATATGATAATGATAAATCTTGTACTTGTTTATGAAGATATCATGAATAATAGTAACAATAGACTCCAATAACTAATATCATCCCTAATAATAAACCAATTCATAAAGATGACTGTGTAACCGTATAGAACAGAAAATCATATAAAATTAATTATCTTTCATCCCTTCCTATTATGGAAAAATTTTAATTCATCTTAAAAGTATCATAGTTGATTCAATTATTCATAATAATAGACTTGAAACCTAAAATTTCGGATTATATTCAAACGAAAATTGTGTTGGAAATAACAAGGGTCTATTCTTAAGAGCCTGTTCTTTCTAGCCAAAGTGTGCTTAGCTTATCAATAGATTATTAATAATTACGAGATAAATACATTATGCATTTATTCATGACACATTTATTATGCAATTATAGTGAATGTGTAAACTCATTAAATTCAACTTAAATATAGTAATCTTCAACTATAATTTTTATGACTTGGATGATAATGCATTATGTATTTTATAGTCTTCAATAATAATGAATGTAACGTTGTTAAAATTGTTAATGGAGGAATGATTAAGATTTCCAAATTGTATTTTTGTGGCTGAATACTCGTATTAATTTTTAATTTACGTCAGAAAATATTCTCGAAACCCATTATTCATTTGTTTCCAAGTTATTGTCTTGTCTACATACGTAAGAGATACCTAATTACATTATCATTATTCACTAATATTTTAAGTAGGCTAGACACGTTATATTTCCATCATGATTTTCCAATTTTTTGGACCATTTTCATATAAATTAGCCTATACTTATAAATTTGAACATGTACTGTTCAGTTGAGTTTGTTGATTATAATTATTTGGGAACGTGACTTTAAAACAAGTATTGCACAGACGATGACCATAAAAGCCTGCAGTTGAATGACTCATGTGAATATTAACATAAGAATAATATGCCAAGAAGATAGAAAACAAACGGTCTTGTATAATTTTCTAAAGCTTGGTTGTACCAATGTGCTGAAGTTTCAAAGACGAATTTAAGCAAAATTCAAAATAATAAAAAAAGTATAAGTTGAGCTCATTAAGAGGTCTATGGAATAAATTTCTATAATTTTTTAAAAATAAATAATCATTTATCCCTCTACTCATTACAGCTTGAAGAAAATCCTCATTGAATTTTCTTGCTTAGAAGACCGATGAGCGAAAGAAAAAGAAAATTTCAACTCTATTTAAAAATTCAATTTATCACTCTTATCAGTGCTCAGGATTAAATCTTTCTCTTAAAAAGAAATTCATTCTCTCATTTCCAACTTTGTTTCTTTATTCCCAAATTCGTCAACTTCAACAAAATTACACTTTTGAAGTTTGTGATGTTTGTCAATCAGAAACTTTGCCTATAGGCTACATGAATTTGTAGGCCTGAAAATTAAGATAGTTCTTCCTTTAAAGGGCAGGGTATAGTTTCTTTAGAAAAAACTGTATTAAACTGTATAATAATTGTAATAAAAAGGCAAATGCTATGATAAAAGAATTTCACTTACAGCAAATGAACTTGAAATAATATTATTTTTAAAGCACTTTACTTACAGTGAAACTTGGCAAGAAAGCGATGAAGTTGAAACAATAGCTCAGGTAAACAATAACAACAAACGCACCAAATTATTAGTTCACTAAAGAGAAAGCACAAAACAAGGTTTGTACTAAACTTCTGTATTACTTTTTAATGCGATTGCACATGCGCTCAACAATAAACGCAACGATCAGCAAATTTGTTGAAACGTGGCGGTCATAAACCTAGAAAGACAATGTTGAGAAAGATTTCTCAACTTTGATGAGATTGGGACGCGCACGAGGCTAGAGACAACAGAGAACCGACCGACCGCCTGCTACATCCGAACAAGACTGACTGACAGATCTTCTGAACTGTTGCAATGCGAGGATTAGCAGTTGGCACTGATTCGAGCGACCTCTGAGTCGTTGGATGAATGTTGCACACTGCAGCAACCTTTCGGTTTCAGTAGCTTACGAGCTGACCCCCTGATTAACCTCCAAATCATTCACAAGTACTATAGTACATCCAAGCAAAGAAGACATTCTGGCAAGACGGGAGAATGACTCAATCTCGGTCAATATTAGTTAAAGAATCATAACTTTAGTCTCAAATTATAGAAAACATTCTAATCTATAATTTGAGACAAAATTTATAATTTTTGAACGAATATTGACCGAACTGGAGTGATTTTCCCATATAGCCAGAATGTCTTCTTTGCTTGGACAGACTATACTTTTTTGATCGATAATATCTGATACAATCCTTACGATCATTTATTCAGAGACAAAAAACAAGGGAGAGAACAATATAGTATGTCCTAGCAAAGAAGACATTCTGGCAAGATCGGAAAATTACTCCAGGTCGGTAAATATTGGTTCAAAAATTATAAATTTCGCCTCAAATTGTAGAGAAGAATGTTTCCTACAACTTGAGAACAACTTTATAATTTTTGATCGAATATTGACCGAACTTGAATAATTTTCCCATCTTGCCAGAATGTCTTCTCTGCTTGGACAGACTATACCTCCACCATCATCGACCAATCACCGATGGCGTTGTGTGTGTGTCATTCACAATGAACCGAACTGTATCCGTACGCACACTCACGAACATTCCACTCCACCCGGTTTATTTGCTGAGAAAGTCGTAGCAAAGTTCAACCGGCGGGCGGCATGTGTGTTATTATTATCATGAATGAACTTGAATCAGATCGAATTGGTGATCTGTGAAGGTTCGTCAAAGAATAACAAGGCTATTGATAGATGTGTGATATAATGATGATGATGGCCATCTCTTATCCATGGCCAAAATTCCATCAGTTTGCATGAGATTTTCATTAATCATCAGAAACATTAAGAATATTATCAAGGCAGGATCTCCCTGAATACAATTCCTGAGATTCTCACAGACGTTCCCCATCTCATTATTTCATTGAACTCCATTTTCTTGTGTCCGTTCAAATTGTCTGCATTTAAATTCAGTAGAACTTTTTCGATAATATTCATGGGATGAATAAGCAATTAATTTAACGATTTTTTCTGATGATAATGAAATTATTAAGTGAAATTTCTATGTTGACTATTCAAAATATTATTATTATTAATATTATTATTATTATTATTATTATTATTATACATGGCTTAATTTGTGGGGAGTTCCGAAGAAGTTCCACAGCCGACATAACCACAATTTCCCATTACCTATGGAAAATTATTGTGGTAGTCCTTGATATTAAACAAAGTTATTGGAAATTTGGTGAATTTCTCCAAATTACATAGAGCCAAACACAAAAATAACACTTGAAATTCTAATCCACGATCGGATATAAATTAATAAATTTTGAAAGAACCTAGAGCACGAAATTTTCACATCGCTATTCAAATAATGAATTATCATTGGAACAAAGTAAGAGGAATCTTTTGTTCTATTCTCGATATTGTTTCATTGTTTACAGCAGTTATGAATGATTCATTTTTGGATACCTGATTCTAATTATTCACAAACTTTACATGAGTAGGTAGTTTACTCACAAATCAGTCAGTTCTTTCTTCCGGATACAAATAGAACTTCACAATCAGAAACAAAGCTAATTTACAGTCCAAGCAGCACATTACGGTAAATTACGAAGAAGGCAATAATAAATTATGATGCTACGCCAAAAGCAGGATATATATATTTTTGATAACAGTTTGATTAACTTTAAGTGAAGAGAAACAATAATTTCGACTGTGCATTCTGCAAGTATTTGGTTTTTATATTTCTCAGATAAAATGAGTGATTTAAGTGAACAAGAGTCAGTGAAAGGTGAGATTGAATTTTTAGAAGATAATGGAAATACAAAACGCAAAGGACAATCAGTTTTGTGTCGCAGTGAAAATAAAAAGGGAAAATAATTAGGAGAAGAACTCGAGACATTATTTGGTAAAAAGCAAATGGGACAAACCGCTTAAAAGCTTCTATTGAAGTGTTGTAAAAAAGAATGTTGCAGAAAAGTATCTGCTTTGGAGCAGGAAAACTTATTCAACCAGTTTTATGCTAATTGTTCTAAAGAACAACAAGATGTACATTTGTCAGGACTAATGACCAACAGTAGCCCTTCAACCCATGTGGTGGCAGCTACCAAGCCCAGAGCATCAGTTTGGAAGTTTCTTGTTAGGGTGAATGGAGTAGAACAATCAGTCTGCCGGCAATTTCTTTGTGTACTATATCAGATATCTGTGAAAAGACTTCGTGTAATTCAGCAAAAAGTCATAAAAGGTGATATATTTGTGGAAAAAAGAGGTAGCCACACAAATCATCCAAGATCTATAGAAAAAAGTGTTTGGGACCTTGTCAGAGAACATTTGGCCCTTATTCCTCAAGAAGAGTCACACTATTCCCGAAATAAATCACAAAAAAAATATTTTCTCAATCCAAACCTCAGTGTTAAGAAACTTTTTGATTTGTTTTGCATTTACTACAAGGAGAAAATGAACAGTGCTTTGAAATTAAGTTACAAGACTTATCATAAGTTTTTCAAACATGAACTGAACTATGGCTTTAAGCTACCGAAATCAGACATTTGCGATTTCTGTTCAGAGTGCATTGTGAAACTGAACTCCAATCCAAATGATTTTTGTAAAACTTTGTATGAAATTCATCAAAGAAAGTACCAAGCATACAAGACTATCCACGACAAAATCATCACTGAGAGTAGAAACAGTAAAAACATTCTTGTTTTGCAATTTGATTATGCCCAGAATCTTCCACTCCCCAAAACTAATGAGACTTTACAGTTTTATAAACGGTTACCATGGGTGTATTTGTTCAATATGCATTGTCATAATGATAATAGTAGTGTGTTATATTATTTTTTGGAGACCAATGGGAAGAAAAACCCTGATTCAGTCTGTTCATTTCTCCTCGACTTTATAAAACAGAATATAACAAATGAAGTGAATGAGATACATCTTCTCTCAGATGCAGCCGGTGGTCAAAATAAGAACTTGTTAATGACTACATTTTGTAGCTGGCTGTCAATGGAATTTGATGTTAGGGTTGTTCAGCTATTTCCAGTCAGAGGGCATTCCTTCAACATTTGCGATAGGAATTTTGGGTTATGTGGGCAAAAAATGAAGAAAGAGGAGAAAATTCACTCATTGGGGAAATATTTAGAGCTGATTGAAAGTGCTCGAACAAATCCTTCTCCGTTTATTGTTAAAAATGGTACATCAATTTTGAAAAAATTCTCAGTTGTATTCGAGGATGTCATGTTGAAGAAACCAAGGTCAGGGAGAACTGCATTCAAGATCCAGTCCTATCCACGTCTCAGCTATCCTTGTACAGGAGGTGTTCTTGCATCTACATCTTATACCGGACAGTATCAGCCTTTCACTTACTTCAAAAAACATGATATGCCTATGAATTTGGAAGAACAGTTGCAACCAGTTGATGCAGTCAAAATCAATCCATTAAAAGAGGTTGATATTAGAAGTCTTTTTAAGTTCTTAAAACAAGAGGATATTGATTGGTTTGAAGAAGTGTTTGAAAAATAGTGAAGAAGAGCTTAAATAATATGAATACAAATTCCCTGGAAAATCCGATTTTCATGAGCATTTTTTTCTATTATTGTTTTATAATCATTTCCATTGTATTCTTGATAATCTATTCAATTTCACATGAAAGTGTTATTTGTATGATTTTTTCATAAAATTTTCCATGTATTTAAATTGAAATACCATTGAATTCAGTTGTTTATTCCATTCATATTTTAATTTCTCGGTATTCAATTGGAGCTAGTATAAGGGAAAAAGCCTTGACTGGATAGTCTATGTAAAAAGGGCTCATAAAAAACATGGCCGACTCCCATCTCCCTAAAAAGGGCTCATACAAGTATTTTGTATTATTCGTTTTTCTCCTCTAATATTGATCTAAATAACTTCCCAACATCATAGAATAGAAGAAATAATAACAATCTATAAAATCAATATTCACATTTTATGCCTAAAATGTACAATAATTAGATTTGATCATGCCCAAACTTTGGAGGCTCTTTTCTCAAAACTCGCTTTTCAGACTTGGGCTCTTTTTACACAGACCTTCTCAATTTCCGATTTTGTATCGTAACTATTTTGGAGAAACATTCAATTGAATTAGCTACAACCGTGAAATTAGTCAAGTTTTTAAGCGCTGAAAAGTTGTAATTATTTGTATTTGATATAAGAATATCAAATGTATTTGCTAATAATAACGAATATAATTAGGATTTTGTTGATATTATTATTCGAACAACAACAAATCCAATTGAAACCCAGAATCCATTCCTAAAAGTTTCGAATTAATGAGTATCACCTGGATATGACTTATATACATAATTCATAGTCAATGGTTTTACTCAATTATTATTCTCGTTTCATCCAAACTTCCAGTCAATCAATCTCTCATTCCATCTGCTAGAAAAATTGGATCAAATGAAAAAAGATATTTCAAGTAAAAATTATGTAATTATGTCAAGCCAATTATGAAATTATGTACAGAGGTGGTTCAATTACAGTATTTCATTGTGTGCTGTGCGGAGGACATACTTTTTTGAGGGGATCTAACCACCTTGGTATATTTGATTCATCTTACATACCGCATACTGTATCAGTTTGTACATGAATTATCCCAATGTGTAGAAGAATTTGGCGGGGGGACTTATTCCCTCAATCCCCCCCCTTGGTTCACCCGTGTATTTCAACAGAGCGTGTAAAATTTGACCTAAATCAAGTGAATACTCATAATCACGTATGCAACCAAATATCAAACAATGGAACATTAGGTGAGACATATCAAATATTATTATTCATGAGTTTGCTAAAAAATGAAATAATTATACTATATTGTAACTTCAGACTTTAAATAGATTGTATTTCCTACGTAATACGTGTTATGCCAAGTTAGAAGTTACATACATTTTTAGAATATAGTGATAAGCTGGAACGAATAATGGATTGTTGACACGATCAATGGACAGACGAATAATAAATTCCGATAGATTGTTCCAATTATGTCACTGACATTGAATAATTATAGATTCGAATGTCTAAAAGCTGCGAGCACTTCCTGGCTTGTTATCTTGGTCGATTCTTTGTTCACTCTCACTCATGGCCTGTTATCAACTTACAAATATACGAGACACAAAGACTCCGGTCATTGAATTCAAACAAGAGTTTATTGTCACAAGTATAGTCTGCACTAACGAAGAAGACATTCTGGCAAGATGAAGAAATGACTCCAGCTCGATCAAAATTGATTTAAAAATTGTAAACTTGGTCACCACTTGTATTAAACATTCCAATCAGCAATGTGACATTAAATTTATAATTTTTGAACCAATATTGACCGAGCTAGAGTCATTTTTTCATCTTGCCAGAATGTCTTGTTTGCTTGGACAGACTATATTAATAAAAATAGTATTTCAAATATTGTTATTGAACCCTCAGCTGCTGACAAAAAAACTATTTCTAGTTTAAATCGAACAAGCAATTCACTCATCTTTCTTTTTTATGATTATTCAATCTTGTATTGTACAAAAAATACCAAAAAAATCTCTTATACATCAAACAACTTTAATAATTTTATAAAATGTAGAATTATTTTCCACTTCTTCTCCTCACTCTGTGGCTGCTGAATTCTGTAATACAATGAGAAACCATCACCGATTATTTCTATTTATATTACTATATAATCATATTATTATAACAACTATATTATTTCATATTACTATAACATTTTGTAACTCTGAATAATCCTTATTTCAATTATTATATATATCAGGCAAAGAAGGAATAAACTCTATATTCAGAGTTTATACTTTATGTTCTCTATTGTTGTCAAAGAAGAGAAAGGAAATAAGAGGCCATAGTATAGTATATAGGAAGGAGATATGAGATCAAGGAAGAAGAGAGAAAAAGAGGATGTTTCTTGTGACTAGATATTTGCTTGTTTGTTTCAGTTTTATGAATGAGGTAGTGTTGTTCGACTCATGGGATATAATATGGATTATTTGAAAGTATAAAATCATCAACCCTTGCATCGATGTGAGACAATTCAAAACTTATTGATTTCCTAAAGAATCGTTCACTCTAACAAAATGTGTAGGCCTATATCATTAATATCAATATTTACAGTTATCTTTCAAAATAGTTACGTACGGCTTTTCAGATTACTTTGTGAATAAATTGTTTTATTTATCGGTTGGAGATTACTTATAATTTTTCACTTATTATTAAGATTTGGACTGTGGGTAATATCTAATGAGAGTTTTTCATTTTTCCCAATCACATTCTTGGCAAATTTCTAAACTCATTCATGCTAGATAGTGAAACGCAACTATGCTTAAAATAATTATTACAAAATAGCTTAACATTTTATTAATGATATTTCAACATTGATGTTATCAAATTCCGCCCACTGAAACTGCAAAGTCCTTGTTTAGAAATTTCTTCCATAAACAGAAAAACAAACCCACACACGATTTGATACTAGAATATCATTGATTCTTTCTGTTAAAAGAGTCAACAACACAGGGTTTTCTAACCCGGAACCAGGTCGTCCACGTATTGACGCACTGATTTTTTAGTAACCACTTTGACAAATACTCATGAGTTCAAAGTTGATTTCTGATAAATTTACAAATTTTTCTCACGGTGATCACTCGAGTTGGTAAGATTATGTAAATATAGAAATGACAGAGGATGACCCTTGAACATGACAAACTGGGTCATCATTTAGTTTGATAAAAACTACTGGATTTCGTCTCTTCTCATTATATTGGACATGAATCACAAAAGAAATTGAAAGAAGAGAGAATAAAGACACATAATGGATTGAAAACTTTTACTGAAAAAGCTTGATAGTTGATAGAGTGATGTTTCAGAAAACACGTAGACCTACAATAATATTATTATCAATTGAATTTTGTTTCACCTGATGAGTGATAGCCTTATTAATTTTTTGTGAAAGTAACTGAATAATTTGTGTGATAATTGTTGCCAAAATAATTATACATTCCGATTTATTGACTATTCTCCATGAGAAAGATGATAAAAAATAGATTGAGTCAATAGTCTTATTCATTAGGCTGTAACAATTGAGAAACATGAATAATAATATTCAGCTTCAGAAGTGTAAATTACATCTTATTAAGTAAGGACTTATTTTTAGATGAAAATTCTCGCATTACTCAAACATAGCTCAAGCTAGAAGCTATCCATCTCCTATTTAGTGAATTTCCATTGCAAAACACGGGTTTCCTACTAGTTATTATTATAACTGAGATTTATCTCCGTTTTTTATTGACGTCATAGCTTTCAGTTTCTCAAATAATACAAATCACGACCTCTAACTAGCACATCACGCACTATTCATAAGAAAAAGGCTATCAAATTTGATACTTGTCAATGAATTTCAATTTTTTTTCTCAATTTTGAAGTCCCGTATCATTGTTTTTCTCTTTTATATGAAATTTTTGTCAATTCAGTCATTTAAAGCAGCAATATTTGACGTTGAGTTATTGAAATCAAATGATTCATTGAATCTTACTAATTTTGATCAATGATTATATCATTATAATAGCTAGTAAAACAATAATATGGATGATTAATATCCAAGATAATAATTATCATACTCAACTGTTTAATAGCAGGCTATCTTAAAAAAGGAGCAAACTTTTTGCTATTAATGAAATAGGCTGCAAAATGCTGCTAAACCTTGAAAAATTTTATTGGATTCTCTCAAGTAATATTTTTCAGCGTCATTATAAAATAAATTAGTAGAGTTGAATATTACATCAAATACACTTATATTAACGATGATTCAAAATTGTTATTGTCACTTATTAATTGTTCTCATGGATTATTCCGGGACAAGAAACGTGAAGTGTGTGATATTAACACACCCTTTTGGATTTCATTGCTCATCAAAATTATTGGAAAGTAGAGGCTGAGCCTGGATTTTTTTCAAATTATAATATTCATAATTACATGTATTGTATTAATATATTTTTTATAAGGATCTATTTCATCATACCTCTTTTCATAGATACAATAGTACTCATACTTTATCGGAATAATTTTCATTTGGTTAATTATTAGCCAGTTGCAATTTAACTGTAGCCGATTTAGTCATTCTCGCCGTGCTTTATTCCATACCAGACAATCTATGATAAATTATTGGAAATTTAAAACTCAACAATTCTGGAATTTTCTCAAACATAACCAGAATTTTTTCCGAATTGGAACAATAGTATTTTTTACAAATTCAGACCATAAAAGAAGATTACCAGGAATGATATTCAAGGGAAGAAATAAGCTTACAAATTATCAAATTTAAATTGATTTATTCCAATTCATACACAACTTAATGAATCAGAATAATGATACTACTTGCTGTAAGCATGATGATTATCGCATGCAAGTAGGAGAAATATAGGTATACGTGAATGAATGTAAAATAGCCTACAATGAATAATAGTGGAAGAAGGAGATGTTGAAAATTTTAAGCTCAACTAGATACAGAGTATGGCCAGCTGAAGTGAAATAAGAAATAATTCATTCCTATACAATGATAAATCAATTAAAATTGAGATGACTGGTTCCGCAATCGGTTTCATTCTTGACCTTATTCATTCGTGGAATCATAACAGTTCATATTGAGAAATATTTTTATCACCAAAATTTTCATAGTCCAGAGATAATAATTTAATTGGACAGAAACAGGCCAATAATATTTGGTCCATTTCCCACCAATCAATTATGGTATATTATGTAGGCTATATTTAGTTTGCCTACCTCATTACCTATCACAAATTCAAGTAATTGAGGACGTTCATTTCTATTTAAAATCGCAGTAATTTCAGGCGTTCTTTTTTATTACACATATTTCAGTAATTATTCTGGACGTTCTCTATTATCAAGCATTTAGTTTATTTGAGAAGATATCTTCATGATATTAATGGAAGTTTCTACAGTTATATAGTACTAGTCTCTTTAATGAGGACTATATTTGTCATTTCTCAACACAGCAGACCTAGATTGATATAATTATTATAATACTCAAATCTTCATCTCCTTGTCAATAAAAATTCATAATCCAGATCTCGAAGACGAATCTCTATTTAAAAAAGCGAAATGGCACTGCTTCATTCACTCATCAGCAGAACTAAAAATCTACCGAACCGAATGCGTTCAAATTTGGCAGACATGTTCAGTTGGACCTCTAGACGCCTACTAAGATCGGGTTTTTGAAACTTCCCAAGGGTACGCCAAATATTTGAGTTCTTCTATAGTTTTTCGGCATATTCTTAATTTTATCGAAAACCAATCGGTAGAAAATGTTGATATTTGGTGGGTAGGTTCAGATAAGCTCTAGAAATGTTGTGTGAAAATATTTTTGGAATTCGTTCAAGATTAAGCAAGTAATAAATTTTCCAAAATTGTAGATGTATTGCGGGTTGCATTTATCTTCCACCTTGATATACGACAAATCCGAACTGTAAATTCAATGGTTCAGCGAGATTATAGATTAACTAATTTGGAAGATATCGAATAAAGTTTTAAACTATGTCCAATATATTTCCCAAGGTTACGCTTAATATTAGCGTTATACTATTTTTCGGAATTTTCGGAGTTTTTCTTAGATATTTCGAGAAAATGTTGAAATATAGTAAACAGGTCCAAATTAGGTCTAGAAATGATGTGTTCAATAAATTTCGAATCCCTTCTGAACGGAATTTGTAGGCGAGCGAAGCGAGCCTCTTTGTCTCAGCTGACCCTGACAGAGGTTTTGCAGGCGAGCGAAGCGATCCTGCCGGCTAGTATGGAATATAACTTATAATAGTGACTGGTTTTATGGTGATAACAAACCAGTAACGGATCCTGTGATAGACGAAATTTTGTCCACGTTATTTAACGAATATTTTCCAGATCCGTTCATTGTGTAGTGTGTGTGTAGCCTACGTTATTTAATCTGTTTTCTACAATCAAAACTTTGTAATTCTGTTCGGTACTTTTCGTTCTATGCAAGTTTGACAGCCAATAATAGCCTAAACATGCTTTTATGCCTTTCAATGGTGTTAGAATAAGAATATCACCAAAAAATAAATCAATAATTTTATTCTACAAATAGAATTGTTAAATAACATCATCAAGGTACATGTGACTTGAATAACACCAAGATACTGACTTTGCTTGTTTTTTTATTATATCTGGTGATTTTAAACAAATAAAAATTTATGTTTAATAAAATTTGAACAAATTTCAGATAAAGTTCAATGACCTTCCATTCTAAACGTCTACTATATCACCTAGTCAAAAGCATCTCAGACGGATCCGTGTGAATTAAACCACTCACTATGACTTGATTGACTAAAAATTAGAATTATCTACCTTGCTTCTTCCTTTGTATTATTATTTTACTTTTCATTATACATTTTATTTTTTAACCTTATTATGAAAGACTCTGCTGCAATCAGCTTTGATTAAGTTTCTTTTAAAAAAATAATATAATTTGAGTCGTTCTTGATGAAAATATTGAAGAAATAATGCACTTCTCACTAATAAGCTTTTAGCATTGTTCTAACATCTGATAGACTCAATAATATCTATTTTTTTGAAAATAATAAAAAATTGATTGTGATAATCGTCACCATTATTGAAACTTTGTCACTCGTGGCTAGTTATAAATTTCTACAATTTATTTTTCAACAGTAATGAATTTTTTCTTGTAGATTTCGACTTCTGACCAGCCAATACCGTACAACCGACAAGGTAAATCATGTCCGTGCCTCTCACAGAAAGGAGACTGAGAACAGAAAAATGGTTGGAGCGCATTCTAGCGGTAACTAATATCAATGTCCGAAGAAAAAGAGCTCCAGCTAGCGCTCTCTGTCAGAGAACTTCCTAACTACACTTATTTATATTGATATTCCTCTTATTCTTGCTCATTATGCTGTGACAATACTGCAGAAATCTGAAGTCCAGTAAGTTAGTAAGTCTTGAATTTCCCTAAGATCTGATTCAAACTACTAATTATTCGATTGATAATTAGCAAGATAATAAGCTTCATTCAATCATTTTCAATTTTATAAGTTTCATTTTTTCAGTGTGGTATTCTTATGATTTTCATAATTAAGTTACCTATATTCTAATGATAAACCGATTCCGAGGAAACAAACTTGTTGAAAAATATGTTAATCATACGAAACAGAAGCTCAAAGATTCTGGAATATTGTTTAAATAAAATTTGACTGATATTACTGGTCTGCTTTATTCAAATATATTGACAAAAATATAATGCATCACAATTCCATTTCTGCGAGATGTATCAAATACTATTGTAGGCTACCACTATTGTTTAATATTTACTACATGTTGTAATAAATAATATAAAAATCACAGCACAACCTTTTAATATTTTCATTCTAACACATTATTATTCTATCATCCTCATTTGTATTCAAAGTGTGTGCTGTGATTCTATGATATTTGACTTATCTTA
The DNA here is from genome assembly GCA_017141385.1 of Sogatella furcifera. NCBI lineage: Eukaryota > Metazoa > Arthropoda > Insecta > Hemiptera > Delphacidae > Sogatella > Sogatella furcifera. The sequence continues at coordinate 9,525,072 of CM029549.1, forward strand.
TTTATTATGCATAATTTTCATGTTGGTGAAATGGATTCAATCAATCTCACAAAAATGGGAACGTGATATCAATATATATTTAGATAAATATTAATGATATTTGTCAATATTTTTGTGAACAATATTACAGAATCTTTGGTGGTTTGAAAGGTGGGTTTTTATCCTATTAATTAAAAATTTATCGATGATAGCCTAAAAAACAGAGTAAACACTTTAAAAAGCATATAACACTAAGAAATATTATTAATAATACTATTTATAACAAGGTACATTATAACAAGATTGTAGAATTTTGAAAAGTAAAACGTCCATACCGTTACCGTACTCTAAACATGTCTCTAGGACTCTATGTCTGCATGTAACAGCGTGTTAGTAAGCGTGTTGTACAAATTGTACATAGACTAATCCGTTAAATATTCCATTTTTCTTGTATTGTTACAGAGAAGCATTAAGGCAGTATCATGAAGGGGTCAATGGAAATGAATTTATCCAAGCACACGAGGACCGCAAGTCAGTCCCTCTCATCAATAAGCTGATTGATTATAATCAGAGTGGACTGAGTCAATTGTCAGTTCCACTCCTATGTTTGATGCTTTTGTCAAATCAAACGTCATACAGCTTCTGTTTGAGATCTAAACAGAGTTCACATCACATGCATTAAATGACTACATGTCCTTCAATTAAAGTTTCCAGACATAGAAATAGTTGAAGTTTGATAGGCTTCGTCTTATTCTAAAATAAATTTCCATAATGGGTTCTTATTATTAAATATAATAATGGGTTCTTATAATATTCGTATGGCTTTTAATGGTGAGGTAACCCTCATGGGTAGGTTCCACCTCGCTTATGTGTAGGCTACTTGGACAAATCTTCACGATCATGTAGCAGCTATCTTTGGAATTGTAAAGGCTACCATGCATTCATTCAAGCATTCATTTGGGAGTATGGTCAATTCCAGTTTCCAAGCCAAAATAATTAATCGATAAGATTGTTTGTGATTGATTGATATATTTTTGTGAGATTTTAAGTGACACATTGAAAAAGCTTCAATTCAATATTGCACCTTATATGTGGTTTATCCAATATCAGAATTCAATATATAAATATAAAAGTAATATATTTCTTGATATTAAATTGAACATTGAGCATAATTATCATGGAGTGTACTTTATTTTAATACCAGAGAGACAACGTACAGATTGTCTAATAGCATGTACTGTCTAAGGTAATACTAAGCAAAATATGAAAGATTTATTTCTCATAAACAATCGTTTGAATTCTCCTGTAATAATGTATTGAAAAATTATGAGAATAATAATGATGATAATTCTTTATTATAATGTTAAATACCGTATGTGGTCTTGGAGTTTTATAGTATGTTAACTTCAACAGAGGTTGGAAGGATAGTCTAATTCAATAATCACTTTTATAAAAAATCACTGCCATACTATTTGTTAATAAATTTTAATTTCATTACAAGGATTCCTATGAACTCTTGGAGATTCCCAAAACAGCACAGTATAATTTTTCATTAGTCCTTCTTGCATGAGTCTATTTAAGAAACAATTATTGTATGTGTCCTGAGCTATAAAGTACCTATTTCACAAATAATACGATACTGTATAAGTTACATATTGTATTACTAAGATCATTTCCATTACTAAGCATGGAAATTGAAATCAACATGAAAAAAACAATTCATGAAAATTGAACATCAAACTAGAGAAAATTATCACAATGAATACAGAATACAATACGTTTGGGTGTGTTCGATTCAATGAATTTGTGATTGGTTGAAATTCAAGTAGTTTTTCTTGAAAGGTTACAAGTATTAGCTACCTACTTCAAACTTCGAGAGCCTTGATATTATGCTTCTCCAAACATGGAAAATGTGTAAGTGGCGATAGTTAAGATTGAGCTCCTTATTTTCTATCTTATTTGTCAATAACTTATAATTTTTAGAAAATTCACGCTATCACACCATCGTATAAAATAATATTCTTCTTTGTGATAAAAGGTAAAATTACTCATCATACCGACAGTACAACTTCATTAATGGTATTATAATAATATAAAAACTAATAACTTACATAAATACAATTGTTCATTAAAATGTTTAATTAATGAAAATCAATATACCCTTTTCGAAATATTTTCATATTGCATAACATTTTTCGGCGTTCTTGAGCTATTTTCAAATGCAAAACAATTTTAAAGAGGGTTCTTTGATTTTCATCAATTGAGTATTTCAATAAGCACAGTAGCCCGCCTGAGAAAAAATAAGTATTATAAGATTGTTTATAGTCTACAATTGTGTAAAAAATTTATTTGGATGCATAATATTCAATGATAAATGTGTTCATAAATTCTAATAATTCAATATCTTATCAATTCTACATTGATAGCCTACCTTTTTGTAGGCTACAAAAATAATTCAATGGGAAAAATATAAAAATTTACACACTTCAATCTTGTACGGGTAAGAAGAAAAACAATATTTTTTTAGATTGAAGTTGATGTCATTATTTCCAAATAAGGTAGGCTACTAAGACATGAAAAAAACTAAATTCCATTTCCTCCATGAAAAACATTATAAAAACAATGCAATAACGTACAATACAATACAGAAGTATACAATAATTGTAAACTCTCCGGGGTTTTTCCTATTGCAATGGAATCGAATTTCAGCTTTGTTCAATTGGTAGAAGACCTATCTCTTGATATAGAAACAATGATGACAACATTGTTTGGCGATAGTGTACTATATTTATTAAAACCGCTACACACTAGTCTGGGTCTGGGACCTTCAGCTTCATTTATATTGATCAAGGCCTTATGACTCCATATCATTGCCAAACTTTCGAGCTTTGATTGAAATAATGTTTTTGTTTATGAAATTGATCATGCGAATTTTCACAGACAAACTCGTATGGGAAACAACGAAAGCGTTTTAGAGAGAGAGCTTGATTCTTCCACTGAAATCTCTCTTATTTATACCAACGATACGCGCCAGTGCCTAAAACCAATGTCTAAATTATCTATTATTCTACCATTTCTGATGAAAATAAAAATTCATTCTTTTTCAATATTTTTTATTTTATGATTTAAAATATTTATTATTAATTGTAATCAATAATTATATATGATATTTATTTTTTAAAAATGAAAATTCATTCTTCCATCAGAATTCTACCTACTACTCATTTTCACAAAGCATGATCAAATTTTATCACCAATTATTATTTCGGAGTAACTGGAATTGGAATAAAATAAAGTCATGAGAAGTAGATTTCATAAAATAGAAGGGTAAATAGATTTCATAAATAGGAGAATAGGAGGGTAACCAGCATGATAGATCAATAGTAGATTATAGGTGAAGAATCTTAATAGAAAATTCATAGTAGGGTATTTTCACATACATACACGACATGACTATTGAAATTCAAAAGTTTTTCTTGTACTTGAATTTTATGAATTTGTGTAGAATTTTACTTGATGGTATTCATTCGTCAGGAAAAAGTTTTTATATGGTCATCTAAGCTTATAAACATAAACAATTCAAATTAATAAACTCGTGAATAAGTGGATAAGTTGAGTTAGGACCCAGAAAGCAAGATTCCATGAGAAGATGAAAATAGAACATAAAAAATGTTAGGGAACACTAAGGACAATGAAAATTTGTTTGTTTTATGGAAAAATATAGAATTTCATTCATCTCCATTGTTATTTCACTCAGTATAATTAATTATTCGAGTGCTCTGTTAGATAAAATCAGAGTTCGAGCATCTGTTAAGTGTAGGAGAACTCAAAAATTACTATTTACGAAAAATATTTCATGTTTCGGAAGCAATCATGATTCTATTATTAGCACAGAATCTCAAGTGATTTTCAAGTTAACAATTCACTATCAAACAAATGGGAGGAACTTAAGTTATGAAAAATATCTGATCCATGGAAAACAACCTCTCATAACTGAAGTCACTATTTTTTCATGCTATAAATAAAGACTGAGTGAAAGCACAAATCTTTGCTCCTCAAGAACTTGTTGTTGACTTTGTTTTCAACAACTACTGTCAGATTGATGTGATAAATATTCATTTTTTTATCAATCAACTGTAATTGACATTGCTAGAATTGGTGATGATATGCGATTGGTTTCTTGATGGAGGGGGAAGCCGAAGCCATGCAAATCATTAGCACAATAAAATTCGTCCTTTTCCAGTTCAAAACTCGGTGTGAGCATCATTATTGAGTGCTGTGTGTTTGCTAGTATTTATTTCCGTATTGTTTTACAAACCCTATTATCAATAATAATTATTCAAGTAAGTATAGAATATGGTCGTACATGTAACTTTTAAGAGAATATTATTCAATAAAGTTTCGATTTACCATTCAACTGAGTAAATTAATGAATAATTAAATAGGTAGTCTTTGTCTTCGAAATTAATAAACCTATAATCTCTAAGCCATATCACCTTTACTAAGAACCAATGCGCTCTTTCCTATCGCATTGAAAAAAGTGTTCCAGTTGATATGAAAAAACACAGATAATGTCAAAACTTCCTATATTATATTATCAAAATCAATAGAACCTCTGTATTTGAGGCTCGGAAACAGTTGGCTATCCCTAGAGCGTTCATAGATTTTTTAAAATTGGTTATTTATTCTCATTTAACACTTCCTACTGTCAAACCCCATGTTTGAAACTTCTATCAGACACCTTACACCATTCTTATAGGTCTAGGAACTCAGTAGAGTTACTTTGAAGTTTATGAGGACCAAATTAATGAATTATGAGGATTTATTGATTCTAGAATAAATTTCGTAGCTCATTGTCAATGATAATTTTCTCTACAACTGGAACACTTTTTTGAATACAATGGAAAAGAGCGCATTATTTCCTAGTAGAGGTGATATGGCTAAGCACAAGAGTAGAGAGCAGATCGACTTCTTTTTAAATGTTGAAGCTGTATTGAACTGGAATGTGTAATTAGTTCTTGTTAGCCTGATTCGATAAATTTATTAGCTCCAGAGAATCCAACAATTTATTCTGGTTCACAAAAAAATCCATTGAAGAGTTAATAGTACTTACTGATTTCTGGAAGATATAGAGATTTGTATATTTCAAATTTAAACTTTTCATTACCGTAACTCTTATATTTTTTCACAGATAAATGGAAGTCATGAAACCAGTTTTTTACGAAGACGTTCTGAAAAGGATTGGTGAGTAAGATTGATGGAATTATAATAAATGAGAATTGATCAATTGAAAATATTTCAATTTAATTTAATATTAATTAATTATATTATAATATTATTTTTATAATATTAATTTATATTTTAATTTTATATTATTTTTGTCATAAATTAGGCTAAGGTCTAATTCTTTCAGAGTAATCGGAATGGTTTATAGTTTTTTCATAAGCCTATGTAGGCTACTTATTGTTTATTTCATATCCAATTTTCCAATGAGCTACCCATCTTATATCCAGCGATTTCCTATTTCATTTTTCTTCATTTCTATCTATGATAAATCAAAGTTAATTATGTTTCAGGATAAGACTATTATAAACAGGAAGAATAAATTAATCGAGATGATTGATCAAGAGCTTTGAAGCACTCGAAATGCATCTATCAATTAATGAAAAATGCTCAAGATACTGAAAACTCACTTCAAGCTGAAAAAATTGCTTTTTTCGCACTCAAATTCAAGAGCATTAGATTCTTATACCTCAAGTCCAATTTTAGCGAGATAAGAACTTTGTTATTGGTTGGTTATAATTAATTTTTGTTTGGAAATTCATGGTAACAATGAATGAATGAACTATGCTCTTGCCTCCATTCTAATTCTCTTTCTGACTAAAATGAATCGAATTTTGACATATATCTGGTAGAAGCCAATTTAATTTTCTCTGTTTTCGATAGATTAATTTATTTATTCCATTCTATTCTATCTATTTATACATCAATATGGATATAATTAATAATCCCGTTCAATTTTTTTAGGATATGGAAGATGTCAAGTTACCATCACCATCGTTGGAGCTATGTGTATTATGTGCTCTTTCATGTTAGCATGTGTACCACCTTATGTACTGCCAATTGCTCAATGCGATCTCAATCTCACATCACAAGATAGAGGAACTTTGATATCTGCAGGATTTGTTGGTATGTAAAGACCTACACCGCAATCATAATAAATATATCTTACATTTATTTATTATGCATAAATTTTAATTCAATCATTGATTTCATTCAATAAAAAATTAATAAAATGATAAAAATCATTCATTCGAGACTTGTAATATACTAATAACCTCATACTAGAGTAGAAAGCAACAAAATAGTTCAGTATGCCTTCATCTAATGTTGCCAATTCACCTGATTACAAATAAAAAATAATTTATATTCCCATAATACCTGACGAAATGACAACGTTTATGTGTGCGGGGGTTGAGGGATTCTGCTGTTCCAGTTTAAATTGGACTATTTTCATGTGTTGTACTCTACCATCGATATATAGGCACATAATCGAAAAATTCAACGAAGCCAGCAGGCTATTTTCTACATCTATAGCTTAGAGAAATAAGATTGTAATAATTGATTGACAGGTACTTTTTGAGTGATTGTGAAAGTAATATTGTGGTAGTTATTCATTGAATCGTATTTTATCCAAAAAGCAAGATGTTTTATTTTGAAAAAATCTCGAGTTTTTTCATAAATCAGTGGTTTGACAACACCTTGTCTTTTCATTAACAGGTAAGGTACTGTCATATTGTGTCATATTATTATAATTCGGTATTGGTCAGTAATAATTTTAATAATTTTTCTTATAGGAATAATAGTCAGCTGCCATATATGGGGACTGCTATCAGACACACTGGGCAGGAGATACATTCTTTCAAGGTGTCTTCTTGTTGATGGACTTTTATACCTAGTAAATAGTTTTGCACCAGATTTCTGGTTCTTCTTTGTAGTGAGGCTACTGAATGGAATCTCGTGAGTATTCAATAAATCTTTCACAATGAGCAATCCTGCTGGTTTAAGAAAATTTTCTTTGTCTAAAATATTTCTTAGAGTGTCAATAAAAATATTTAATATTTATACAGTTACAAACATTAATTCTTGAAAGTGGATAAATTATTAAAAATTAATGATTAAAATTTTCATATTTATTTCATAGGCCTAAATTATATTTCTAAATTGTAGTAGGCCTATTCGTATTGTATAATTTATTCTAATAAAATAATATATTATTGTTGAAATAGAACTTCAATCAAATTCTATATTTATTATACAAATTTGCAATAGATTATTTTCTTCTTTGTTTAATCTAACTATGTGTCATAAATTTCATTTATAAACTGTAGAACTGTAGTATTTGTATTATAACTCATTTTTGTAGCATATTATCTACATATAGGAATAGAAAATCAAATTGTCGATGAATCATAGTTTACAGTTTCTCAATTGCTTGATTTTATTCTGCAATTTTATCATTAATTAATTCATATGTAATAGGTACCTTAGTATTAGTTGTATTAGAAACATTTGTTTAAATTGTAAATGTTTTTGGTTGTTTCAGGCAGATAAATAATCCTGTAGAAGAAGTAATTAGAATTAAGTAATATAAAAAACATAGAAATTTTCTAATAAACGATGTCCTTATGAACCAATAAATAATGAGAGTTTTAATAAATTGAGAGTAGATTACCGTATGTAATTGAGTAGTACAATAATACTTTTTTGAATTGCAGATCTTGTGGAGGAGTCGTATCAGCTTATGCATATATTGGGGAGTTTCACACGAAGCGTTACAGGAATCAATCCCTGCTAATAGCTTCGTTCATAGCTGTCAACTTGTATTACATTCTACCAGGTGAGACATTTTACGCAGGAGTTGAGTACAAAACTTGTTCACACATCACACTCTGATAAAACATTACATTTTCAAATATACAGGATAAACATAATCATACAACCACTCAACTATACGAACATCGAAAAATGTTTTCTACTGAGGAAATAAATTAATTCATTGATAATCCTGTGATTGTGATATTTGAGTTTTTGAAAGAGTTATTCCATTGTGCTATTCAACTTATTACTACAGAACATAATTATTATACTAACATTAAACAATAATGCTTTCCAAAGAGGAAATTAATTCAAGTATTCATAATACTGTTATATCTGAGTGTTAGAAAGAGTTATTCTTTTGTGCTACAATATTATGGAATTATGATCGTTTCCTGCGCAATCATTCAAACAATCATAAATGAAACACAAAGATAAGCTTCCATTTATTTACCTAGCTAATTGGGGTGGGCTAATTACGATTGAGTGTTAATGGGAGGGATATCCTTGCATATTCTTCTCCAAGAATGGACATCTATGTTCAAACTCCGCCATTTCATGTGGATACATCACAATAATTATATTATAACAGTCAGAATATTGAATCCTATATATCTGTAATTTAGAAAGTTCCTTGTATATTTACTTTTTATTTCAACCAAGATCATAAATGCTGTACTCTACTTGAATAATCTAATCTAATCTGATTGAATTTTTTTTTTAAAACCAATGATAATACATAATGAGAATGAGAATCATTCAAGACAAATATTTTTCATGTATGCCATTAGCTATTACATCATTGAAAGTTGATCAATATGTTGTGGAACATAATTATTTTCTATGAAACTAAAATCTTTCTAGTATTCTTATACAATTTATGAAGAAAATTCCAAATTCAATAAGAATCTATAAATTATTAATCTATTAAATTCATTAATCAATTGATTAATTAATAATTCGAATTTATCATTCAATAAAACTATTGAACAGCAAACATCCCTTTGGAAGAAGACATCTGTAACAGGCGCTTCTAAATAAGAAAATTGTACTGAAAGTTAAAAATTAATGTTAAATTTTTTTCTAAAATTAAACTAATAATATTTTTGTGTTACAGGAGCCGCTTTCCTGGTCTATTCTCTTGACTTTCAACTACCACTATTTTCTGGGAAAATAGTTTACAATTCTTGGAGGCTATTCTATGCATTGTGTGGTATCCCCAGCTTAGTTACTTCATTTTGGCTTTTCCTGCTACCAGAAAGCCCTAAGTTCCATCTGGCCAAGAACGATAAGGAGAAAGCAATGAGTGTAATCCGTTGGATTTACAACAAAAACACAGGGAAGCCAGGTGATGAGTTAGTGGTGAGTACTGTCTGTGTCTATTGCAATACTTTTTAAAGAGTTTATTCCAATACAGCTAACTAATAATAATTGACTTACCGTACAATAAATAATTCAATTTTCATTAAATTGAAAAATGTAGCCTATCTGCTGTTTAGTAGCCTACATGAATTGCAGGCAATAGTAGAGAAAACGTTTAATATCTATATGAAATGGATAATTGAAATAATCATACCTGGACTCCTCATAGGATAGACCTGAATTATTATTTTACCAAAATTTTCTGGCGAAAACTACCATATAATTTCACGAATGAGAAATGTGATTGAAGGATTCTATTCCAAGTGTTGATATGTCATTATCTAAATGTATCTATATGTTATTCATTTTTATATATTCAAATAGTAATGATCAAAGTACATTTTCTGATCCATATAAGATATCTCAAATTGAACCACTACAGTAAATAAAAATTCATTTTTTCAACATAATACGAAAATACAATACAGTATAAGAGAATATTGTTCAATTAATCAATATTATTATTGAAATTGATGAAGATTTTCATCAAGTTTACTATAAATTACTTACAACTAATTTTCAAGTGTTGAATTCCACAGATTGGTGATATAATTATTGAAGACAGACTTACAAGTCATTTGAATGTGAATGGTAAAAGCAGTATCTCATCAATTGGAGAGCTCATACTGGCACAAACTGTTCCACTTTTCAAAGCTCCATTGAGGTTCAGCTTGTTCCTTGTTTGCACGTTACAATTCCTTATATATTTCTGGTAAGCATAAATTTTTCTTTATAAGTCTGTTCTTTCATTTTTCTTGTAATAGAATAAATGAATAATCAGTATGATTATATAATTTTACTAATTTCCATTACTGCTCGTAAGAAAATCCATTAGAATAGGAAATTCTCATGTTTCCACAGCATTCTTATTTTTATAATAATATTAATGTAGCCTATTATTATATAAATTGTGATAATTTACGATTTTCAACATCGGATAATTGACTGTGCCGTCTATTAACTACGGGATGGTGTGAAAGGTCTTGTGGGCATCACTCTCAGGGAAAAATATCCCTAGAATTTCAAAATTGAATGGATAAATCCAATAATGTTATATACTATACTATACAGTATACAGTATCAATCATGTAGGCCTACCCAATGCTGAGATAGTCAATTCTACATGTTTAAATATTCGATTCTATGAAAAGAAATAAGGATTCCTTATTAAGGAATTATTTTTTGGTTTTCAAATCTACTATACGTACGGTAGTAGCACTCTACCAAAATCAACATTAAAAATATATCTTCCTCAAATATAATTATAATATCATTTAAAATTGAATGTAATCTAAAGCAATCTATTGAAAATTCATAAGCAAGATAATAATAATTATTGAATTAAATATTCAATTTTTGTAACACTACTAATTAAAAAATAATATGTAGCTACCAAAGTTGCTGCAATAAAGCAACAGTTTGAAAATTCATATTATGTCAATACTAACTTGTAATTTTACTTGTTCCTTGAAAAAAAATTAGAAAAATTATCATATAATTGGTTTGAAAGTTTTGTAATGATGGTTTAAAAATTATTGATTTTTCTCAATTGTAGGAAACTTTCTGATCTATAATTTGAGAGCAAATCAATATTTTTCGAACCAATTAATGACCGAGCTGGATTAATTTTCTCATCTTGCCAAAGGGTCTTCTTCGCTTAGACAGACTATAGTAAGACTGAATTCAAAATCCAAATTTTTTAGATAAAATTTCCTTAAAAGAGCCTAACTTACTTTATCTATTTATTTACAATATTTTAATACAAGGAAGATGAGACAAATTCCAAAAAATCTTTTTATACAATTTATAATGATTATTTTAGATTGAAAATAAAATTTATGTTCACACCATTGAGAATTGAAAATCCTTGAATGATTTTGATTTCTCATTATAGCAACAGCGGTGTAATGATGTGGCTACCGGAGGTGTTGAACAAAATCGCCATTTACCAAAACCAACACCCGGACACTGACGGATCAGTGTGCATCGCTCTCGAGAGTCACTATCGCTCCAAACAGGAGGTGCCTCTCGTCAGATACAACACGGTGAAGAGAAGTATCATCTCCAACTATAGCGAAATAGTCAGCAGTACAACTGAGTCAAGTTATATTTTCACAGCTTCCACTCCAGCAGCAAGTGCAACCACTGAATGCATTGGGCAACTCGACTTCTCAGTGTTTGTAAGAACTGCTATACTTGGATCACTGTCCGCTCTGCTTCTCATTATTATTGTACTGGTCATGAATGTCGTCAAGAGGAAGTATGCTCTGGGTGAGTTAATGCAATGTATGCAAGATTTTTTGTGGTCTATTGAGACAAAATTATGATCAGATAAGCTTTATATTATTATCAATAATAAGTTTTGATATTAAGTTTAATAAGTTCATGGAGTCTATTTTTGGAGTTTATTATTCATAAATTGATTGATATTGAGTTTATTATTGACAAAATATTTATGAATTATGAATAATGTATTTATAATTATAAATTATGTTTGATTCTCTAGAGTGTCAAATCTACTAATAATTATTCTATTATATAAGCCTTCACTTACCACAATCAAACTATATTTGAATTGGACTCAGTCGGATTTTAATAGAATATATTTCATAGATCCTATTCACGAAAATTGAACAATTGTAAATTAATAAAATGATTGCATAGTTTCAATATTGACAAATAATAGAATACTTCCACATATAGAACTAGAGAAAATCCACCATTTCAATTAATTCACCATTTTATCATTATAGGCCTAATTCAATTTCCACTACAGAATTTAGTATTTCAAGAAAGATGAACATTTACTCAGTTTGAGTGGGGTGATATTATATTATGTAACTTGAATATTGAATGCAATCTCAGTAATTTTTGAATAACCTACAGAGTGTGAAAAGAAAGAAAAGTGATATAAATATAGTTAAGTTCTCCATCTATTCGTGAATATCTTATCACAAAGGTGAATTTATTTCCATTCATATAGGCTAATCTAATGCTATAGAAAATAAATGTTGCATAGTATTGATATTGACAAATAATAGAATAATTCCACATAGAACTAGAGAAAAATTTCAATAAATTCACCATTTTATCATTATAATTTTTGATTTCCACTACAGAATTAAGTAGAGTATCTCAAGGAATATGAGTTATAGGGTGGATTTCATATGTGTAAGTTATTTATTATAATATTAAGTAAAAGTGGACATTGTGGATAGACATATAACCTACATCCTAAACCTTCATCATCACTCATTCATCCTCTGCTTAAAATACTTGGAAACCAAGTCGCAATTGTAAAGAAAGAATAAAGAATTTAAAATTGAATAAGTCAAGTGAATTTGAGAAAAAACAGATTGTTGGTAAAAATGTGAAAAAAGAGCAGTAGGATTCAAAAGCATGAATGAATCATTATTGCATGAACCACTTTCAGTGATAGCTATGGAAATTCAACGTTCATCAAATAATCAAAGATGGGAAATGAGATTCATGGTTTGTGTTATCTTTTGTTTCTATCAGAAACTTTGAAACTGTTCAATGAAAATATGTGCATATGTTCCCATGTTACCAAAACGTTTCAAACATTTTATCATGAACATTGTGCAAGCATTATGAAGATACAAGAACGGAAGCAAATTATTGAAATGAAAAGTGCATACCATGCTTTTTTTCTCTAGGATTCTGCATATCCTGCTCAATCGCTGGCATATTGGCAGTTATACATTCACAATACATGGATCTGCTAGTTGTTGAGCTTGGGGTTGTTGGTTTATTCACAAACGTCTCATTTCCCGTGGTGACTGCAGCAACTGTTGAGTTATTCCCAACCAATCTCAGGTAATTAAATTATCGATGATTCGGATTTATTAATTTTCCTACTATATAAAATAATATTTTTATAGACTCATCAAGACAAAGAAAAACTTGGCTCAACTATTTTATTCATTCAAACTTCCTACCTATTCAATTGCATGGAATTTTCTGTTAAAAGTTCAAATACTGCTGTATGAAATTAATTGGAGCTCAATATTGATCATTGATGAACAAGATCTTCAAACATTATTTCAGAATATTATGTTGACCGTTCAATATCATATTAAGAATGGGTGATAGTAGTCGGCAAACTACCGAACGGCAGAATCAAACATTATACAACAATGTAATTTTTATCAATCTCTTGGAGCAGAAATAGAGCCTCTATTTATGATTTATGGACAGAATTTCAAGTGCTTTATGTCATTGGAAAGATAATTTAATTCTCGAGGGGCGTGACTCTCTACTTTTTGGATTTTTGGTTTATTTCAATAATTAGAGTTCAATACTTTTATAGTTAATAATTATTAAAATAAACTAAAAATCGAGAAAGTAAAAGTCACGCCCCTGGAGGATTCAATTCTCTTTCCAATGACATAAAGAACGTGGAATTCTGTCCATAAATCTAGAGAATGATAAAAATTACATTGTTCTTGATTTTGCCGTCTACTACCGCCCACCCTTAATTTATTACCTATAGAAAATATGTTTGCAGAAGAATACACTATGATTGTAAAGATCTGTACCGTACATAAATGACTTCTTCTCTACCTCAATATTTCAATAATTGATACTCAAATTAAAACTCATAATATTAGATTGATATTATATTATTGATTAAATTTGATGATTGTTCAAGATTCTTAATAATTCAAATCATTCTCGATATTAATTCGAAAATTATAATTGATTACAACAATATTTTCAGGGCGATGGCGACCTGTTTATCATTGATGATGGGGCGCCTTGGAACTGTTACTGCCAACCAAATTGCAGGAGCTTTCCTCTACAGTAATTGTGTCACAGTTCATTACGCTTACTTCGCTACTCTCTTATGTAAGTAAATTTAAATATTTTTTGGAGATTTTTTATTTATTTATTGGATTAATCAAAGACTATTGGAGAAAGAATACGTTATTGTGTCAGCTGAAAGACCTAGGGCAGCTTGTCTTTACTCTCTCCATATCTACAAGAAGCTGATAGTGGTATACTTATATGATATAAACTGAAGGCTATCATAGTTTTTTCAATATTTATTTGTCATCATTATAGGCTAATGTATCACATAATAATATAAACCTGTTTTATTGATATTTAATCTCTACATATCGTTTCTAATTAAAAATAAGCTGATAGTATAGTTTTATGATAAGAACTGAAGGCTGAATCATTGTTTTTTTACATTTTTTTTGCATCGTCCTTATAGACCAATGAATCACAAAGATATAGATGTATGATATTGATTTTTGATCTCTAATTTATTATCTCTCTCGCTTTACAATAGTGTCATATCTTGAAAACAAATGAGATTACATGATGTTATAATGTAATGTGATATTTAAAATATTCTCTTATATTCACTTGCTTTCTTTCTTTCTAGTGTCTCTGATTCTCAGTATGTTTTTACCATCGAAGCCAAGATTTATAGAAGGAGGATCTACTGATAAATTGAGTCAAATGCCTTGAAAACGTTGTGAATTCCAGAGTAATAGACCTTCGGAGCATATAGATTTTTTAGCACATCTTCAACATCGGCTTTCTTATTCTGACAAAGTGCATACCAGTACCAAAAATATAGTACAAAATAATTATTGATCTGTCTATAAAGCCATACCTACTAGACTCTACGATAAGGTTTAAAAAAATATTTTGAGATAAAATATTCTGATAAATATAAATCAGAATTGTGGGAAGTGAACATGTGTTGTTCTTTGTACATTATTTTAGTGACTTCAAACAAACAGAAAACAGAAAACGCGTCTCTTTGAATCGATAAAAAAAGTGATTTTTGAGTCTAGCGTGGCGTCAGAAAGGAGAAGGAGTTTTGTAACAAAAATGATTAAAAAATTTTCAATTTTGTTATGGTTTTATTTGCATTTCCTTTACTCAATAACAGTCCCTTCCAGAAAGCTTCATATCAATTTATCATTAGTCTATCGTTGACCGTGGAACTATGCAAGGTTATTACAAAGTGTCTTCAAAAATGGGTCTTTCAATTCACATTGAAAATGGGCTAAAGCTTGAAACATGTCTGTGTGAATAAAATTATTCTAAAGTTTATAATGGGTATTTGATTTATTCAATTCTACCTTGGTACTATGTATATGATTTCTGAATTATTCTCAATAAACTATACTAAGGAATTAACATTTTATATTCTCACAAAAATTATAATTGTATTATTCATACAAGAACTCATTTGAAATGGATGATAAATTAAGGTAGGTATTCAAAATGATGATCAAACTCAAAAAATGATAAATTATTCATTTCTAGAACAGACTGTAGTATTCTTCTCAGACATAAGTATACTTACAAAATCGAAACTCGCTTATGTAAGATCTTGGACAAATCAATTCCATCAATCTATGTTGTATCAGATTTGTGTAATTATGGTGAGTTTATTTTGATGTAGGAGTGATTCATTTGGAGTAAATAAAAAAACAAAATAATGAAAATAATATCATTGTGTGCTTGATCTACTAGAGTCGAAGTTCTGAACTCTCACTTTAATGTCAGGTGCTTCAACATGATACTCAACGATTGTTTTTAGGAGTAAAATAATTTTGAATTTCAAATAATTGTAGAACTCATACTCGATTGGCGATTCCCAGAAATCGAAGAATCTATAATTTTTTAGTTATTATACAAATTATTATTGAACATTATAAAATTGGAATAGAAACATTCTTCATGAAGCGAAGTCAACCTCTACAATCTCCTGGAAATAATAATTAATAAATAAATCGAAAGTTGAAACATCTCTTTTCTCAAATAATAATTTGAAAATTTTTCCAAATCTCGACAAAGGTTTTTCATCTTTCAATTTATTTTTCAAAGTTTTATTCCTACCATTATAGAATTCATTTTAAAGGATAAAAATATAATAATAATACGACTAATGACAAACTATTAGTATCTATGCTATTCATATTGAATGCTAAATGGACATTTCCATTTAAGTTAGGACATTCCCATTATACAATTTATTTTAGAGGATAAAGAAATAAAAATAATGATACTAATAATAATAAGTACGACTAATGACAAATTATTAGCATCTATATGCTATTTAGATTGAATGCCAAATGGACATTTTCATTAAAGCATCGTTTATACAAATATTGTAGAGGATTAACTGATAAAGAGGCTTTACCGCAATAAAAATTCTCAAGATTTAATTATGTAATCTTTATAAGTTTGTTAACGAATTTTCTCTGACAAACGATGCTCCTCTTATCGTTTCCAAGCGAAATGAGACTTGATGAAGCTCTTGAATAACTCACAAGGTGGTCTCGTGAACAATTCGTAAATATGTTGAACATAATTGAATAATATCTTTTGATAACAACTGAACAAGTTACATACAGTTTTTAAAACAGTATTGTGTCAGTGACGTGAAATAGGTACCCATTGAAATTCCTGTTAATTTTCAAGTTTTTTTTATGAGTTCTAGTTGAATTTTTGGTGGGTTACAATAATGAGTCTGTTCAAGTTCAAGGAAGAGCTAGATCACTACTTGTGACTGTACACACGATATTCTAATTCTTAGAGAAGGACATCAATTGAATGAGCTTGACATCGGGTCATAATATTTACCACTGCACAGAAATAGACTCTTGATGTGATCGAATTTATTGCAACTTGCATCCAGCAGCATGAGGAAGGACGAAATATTCATGATTGCTGCAACAGAGCAGAAAAAAGGTAAGTGATGTGCTTGCTTCTCAAAAATATTTGTGATAAATATTTAACGAATTCAGCTATTTTGATGACATAAATTTCAAAATAGTATTGCCTATTGAGTTGAAACAAGTCTACGATTGATATGTACGGTAGTTTGTAAGGAGAGTAGTAGGCCTCCACAGAGAAGGTGAACCAAGCGAACATAATTTCAAGTTTCTATGCAGCTCATCATTGTAGCCTACATAAAAATTGATAAATTGTTCGAACTAGTGCTCAAGGACTCTATTAAATAGAGAATAAATTTTATTTGTCATTGATCAACTTGTTCAAATGATATCAAATTTCTCTTCAATGTCTCCTCAATTCCTCTTTATCATAACTTGGAATAGGATTAGGCCTAATAAATGATGAAATGTGAGTTAACTGTAATATTATCAACTGATAATTTAATCGACTGATTTAAACTATATGATATCAAACTGAATAGTTGGAGCAATAATATAGATCTATTATAATTCATGGTACCGTACTCATACACTCTATAATATTATCATTATTTACTTCACCAACTGATAATTGAATTTATAGTGAATGAACTTATTTGAAGAATCTTTATTGATGTTTTTTGAAACTTATAAATTTTGAATTTTTTAGCTTACAATAATAAAAGAATAATTGAATACTATGCCTCTAGCTGGAAGAATAACCAGTTCATATCAGTTCCATGATCTAGCTTTTATCAAAATCAGTTACACGTTAATAATTACAGTTAACTCATATACAATAAATCATCATTAAATCCTATTGTAAAGAGGAAATTAGAAGAAATATGATATCATTTTATTTTATCCATTGAAATAATAATAAATTAATGAAAAACTCAATATCATAACAATTGAATAAGTTTTTACTGGCGGCTCGAATTCACAAAACAGGTGAAGTGCTATACAGTAAAAGTTACGAGCACTTCACCTGTTTTGTGAGCACAAACCGCCAGTGTAAGAATTGAGTCTATAATGAATTGTTCGAAAATATTATGAAAATTTGCACTTTTATGAAGCACTCTCCCATAAAGTAGTATTAGTTAGTATGTATACACCAGTGGAAATTCGAAGTTGATCTATGTATTATATAAATGCTCTAATAGTCTACTATTCTTCTATGATGAATTGATTATGATGTTTGGTTATGACTGTTATGACCATTTTTCAAGCTAAATTGGTACTTATCAATCAATCACGATAGAAGACAATATAAGGTTAATTATTTGAATGATAATACAGTACTCTTGTTTTGCAAAAAAATATATCACCTTTTTATTTCATATAGAATACTGACCTTGACAGTACTTAATTAGGTTCACTGTTATCTAACTGAAAAGGACTACCTTCATCATTGTTATCATCAATTCAGATAATAAGTATGTACTCATCACTCTCAAGAAAAAATCTATTTCTGTTCATACACACTCTAGTACCGGTATGCTTACAATCACCTTGAAAACAACACTCTAAAAACAAGAAAATACAGTAGGCTATTCACCTTTCTGAAGAGAAGTACAGCGCGCTGTTCTCCATCTAAAGATAATAACTTCCAAATTAAAAAACTACAAATATCTAACGGATCCTTGTATGGATATATTGATAATGATTTAATTAAATATAGGCCTGGCAAATTATAGTCTGATTCCTATATAATGATTTAGGCCTACCATCCTCACTTGAAATGGAATATTCTATTTCTATTCTAATATCATCATTAGAATTTTATTTTGTCTCTTTGCAGATATTGAAGACCCAGAGGAGAATGTGAAATTTGAAGATGCTCTAGCAAGAACAGGTAAATCTCTTTTAGTTTTTTAGTGTTTTAACAAAATTCAGTAATACTCATAGACAAGGTTATGACAAACAATTTTGTAATAACCTTGATTCGTAGATAGATAAAAATATTCTAGGCAATATGCACTTTACAGTCTACAAGTGAAGTTTGAAAATTAATCAGTTGTATTATGTACTAAGATTATATGGACTTCAGGTCTATGTGTACCAATAGATTACGATCAGGTAGGCCTGCTAATAATAATTATAATTTTCAATAAGACTGAATAGCTCGAGAAATTTGTGAAGCTTGCAGTGAGACAGACTATAGAGGAATTCTTTGATAAAGGACTTCTTGTAATCAGAATCTAGTCTCATTTCTCATCGATAAAATAATGAGATAGCATACATAATGGGAACAAATGTGATATTATTATTAACGGTATATAGGTCTACTGGGAAACTTACGCAACATTGGTTAATCATAGCACATCACGGCGTTCTGTTATATTCAACATTATTTCGCGTTGCGTTATACAACGCGATATTTCTCTTTGTAATTGGGTGGGTCAAGTTTTATAATATTTATTTATTAATATTTTGTCAAACTACTAAACACATTGGTTGGAAAGAACAGGCATAGCCCTTGGTATTTCAAAACACAATTTTCATTCAAATATACGAGTAGTCCAAAATTTGAGGTTACAAGTCGAAATTTCTTTTTCAGCCAAAGGTTTCTCACTCAAAGAAATGATCCAAGAGTGATAACAATTGGAAAAATTTTGAATTTTGAAGGATTGATCCGAAAAACACAGAATAGTTCCAAACTTTCATTGAAATAGAGAAATTAATTCAAAAAACTCAAACAAACTAACAAAAAATCTTTAAAAAGACCAGATTATAAAACTGGCTCTATTTGAAAAAATTATGATTGATTCTGATGATGGTAGTAATAATACACGGAACAGAATTCTTGAATATTTCAAGTTCATAGGTTGTGCCACTTCAAAGTGATAATTTATGAAACTTAATTCGTGACTTTTTTGAAGGATATGGATGGTGCCATTTCAAAATCACGGCGATTGGAGCACTTGCCATTGGATGTAGCTATGTTGGTGTGGGTGCAATTAGTTTGATTCTTCCATCAGCTCAATGTGACCTTGAAATGACCTCCATACATAAAGGTCACCTCATATCAGCCGGTTTCATAGGTAAGTGGTTCAATTTGTTATTGTATAGTTCAAGTAGAGAAGATATTCTGGCAAGATGAGGAAAAAGACTCCAGCTCGGTCATAGCCTATTGGTTCAAAAACTATAAATTTGGTCTCATAATTGTTGAATAATCTACAACTTTAGACCAAATTTCTAATTTTTGAACCAATATTAACCAAGCTGGAGTAATCATCCTATCTTGCCAGAATGTCTTCTTTGCTTGGAAAGACTATAGCTGATGCCAATACTTAAGGCTCTTTTGTCTGTTCCTTGTACGATCCAATTGATGGCCAGTAAGTACTAGTAGTTGGCTAGTAACCGATTGCCAGCTGACTAGATAGATGAATAGATGATGAAATGTCTTCATTTTTAAACTTAGTGCAATAGAAAAAGTGTTGTGGATGAAGTTCAGGCACAAGAGCCTCCTCTTCCACCTGTCCCACTAGATTGATAAGTTATTTGTTTAGTTTAGTTGATAGATCAGTTTAGTTATTAGTGTGGTTCGGTTATTAGTTTAGTTATTCCCAACTTTATCCTTCAGTTAGCTGGTCTGGTACCGGTAACTGAAGCGCACAAGAAATGGACAAAAGACAAAAGCGCCTTCATTTTAGGAAGCAGGCCACCAGCTCTACTTCAACGGCAAACAATCAATTCCGACTATCACTATATAGTTGTTATTTATACAACCGAGAAAATAAATAAATTTTTACCTTGAGTTACCTCGAAGTTTCCATTTAAAACAATAAAAACAATTCAATATTAATCAATTAGAAGTTGTGATTAATCCACCAATATCGCGGATTCAATTCGTTTGTTTTTCAGGTATAATATTGAGTTGTCATATGTGGGGATTCTTATCTGACACGAAAGGGAGGAGGAAAATAGTTCTGTGGTGTGCTTCGATTGATGGATTCTTGTATGCTCTGACAAGTTTATCGCCTTATTATTCACTTTTCGTCGTTCTACGTCTTTTACACGGATTTGCGTGAGTGATTACACTTCTTACAATATTATTCATTGAATTGATGCTGCATGAATCAACGTAATACGAATAGGCTATCACTTTTGTCTATCTTGATATTAACATGAGTTCATACAAATTAGCTCAACCTATTGATTGATGAGTTCATTATATCAGTATTAATTAGCTTTATTACGGAAATTAGTTAATCTTGAATTTGATGAACTTAGTTGGAAAGTTCAAGATGAATTCGAAAGTGTTCTAAGAAAGGAAGTTGGATTAGGTTTGGTTCAAATTGAAAATACAAACAGGTACAGTTATAGAGAATATAAATGTTCTTCACTTTCCTAATATGTGTATGATTTTTATAAAATTTTCCTTTTTTAGGACATGTGGAATTGTTGTTCCAATTTATGCGTATATTGGGGAGTTCCATTCGAACAAACATCGAAATAAAGCTATGCTGTTTGCATCTATTTTTGGCTGTTTTGGATATTTCTACATAGTAGGTAATAATATTATATACAATCACATTATTTGAAAAATAAATAATTTGATTAACGAGAAGTACTTAAGCCTTCTCTCAGATGTCATAACAATAATAAATTACAGTATCACGAAGATTTACTCATAAGAAAGCTATACATGTATCGAATTTACAATACGGTAATGTACTCTCTCATTCTTAAGAAAGACCTCCAACACTATTCAAAAGCTCATCAGTCCATGATAATTATTATGAATATTATTATTCTTCTTCAATTGTTTATTTTTATCACGTTCCATTGTTGACTAAAATCAATGTCTACATTGTTGATTTTAAATGACCCCTTATTAAATAAATTTGTTCTAATTGTTTAGGCGTGGGTTGGAGTGTCATTTCTGGCTCATGGCAGCTCGAAATTCTTCCATCGTTCATTGTCAGACCTTGGCGACTGTACTATGCTCTGCTTGGTGTACCAAGTCTGATATGTGCAATTGCAATAAGCTTTCTGCCAGAAAGTCCGAAATTTCTAATAGCCAAGAATAGAGGAGGAGAAGCATTGGAGGTGTTGAAGAGAGTTCACAGAGAAAATGGCTCGAGGGTTCCTGGTGAATTCAAAGTGAGTATAAAGTGTTAATTGATGAAAATAGCATAAAATAAATACATTTTTTGTAATACTTATTGATGTCAACTATTTCTAGGCTTCAAGCCTAACAACATTCATAGTATTCAAAATTACATTGTTTACTCCTTTGTCTTCTTATTACATGTCTCTTTCGTTCCCAAAATTGTACAGAGTACTGTCTTGTTTTATCAGTGATTCGTGATTGTCAATATAAAAAGTGAATTAATAGAAAAAAGCAACAGCAACGTCTCTCATCATACACTTCAAGAAAATTTCATCATTCTTGTATACTTGTCAATACCAAGAAAAATCCGCCTTTTAAAATAAAATGGAGCTGCTATTATGAAGACCAGTGAATATAAAGTATATTCAAATATCTCTCCATATTCTTTGATAAGACCTCTCATTTCCACTCCCACTACGGGGATGAGGACGTTCTGGCCAATGGTAGTCGAGCATTAAGAGACATTAATACTGTAACACTTAATTTCTTCTTCAATTATTTGTACACTGGGTAGTGTGGATAGGCCTATCATATTTGTGTATGTTTTCTTGTTACACAACGATGATATCAAATCTTAATTTTGATGTTATTTTCTAATACTGGTGCTCTTTTTCTCCATTCTCATTGAAAATGTTACAAATTTCTTCAGGGTTATAGATATAAACTCAATATCTTGATTATTCCAGGTGAAGAGCCTGAGTTGGGCGTTTGAAGAATCGCATGTTCAAAGTGGAACCAGCAAAATCCGCGCTTTCTTCTCCTTGATGTGGGAACAAACCGTTCCCATTTTCAAATACCCTTACCGGAAAGATATAGCCCTTATTTGCAGCATACAATTCCTGCTCTATTTATGTAATAATGGCATATTCCTTTGGCTGCCAGAGACTGGCAATCGTATAGCTATTTTTGTGGCAGAAAACCAAGGCGCATCGGAAACTTTCTGCCATATTGTTCAGAACTTTGATAGATCAAGTAATAAAAGTGCAACTTATAAAAATGGACCAGACTTGATTTTCGATAGGACTGTTGGAAGTGACATTCAGGCAACTCAAGAGTGCAAGGCTGAAGTTAGTGATAGAGTTTACATCACAATGCTGACGATGTCAACCTGCATGGTACTCACTCTGGTGTTTCTGAGCGTGCTTATGAATTTTGTCCCCAAGAAAGCAGTGTTATGTAAGTATAAATTTTTCAATTTAGAGTCATCCAGGAATTATAGTTTTTTATATTATTCGTCATTCTTGAATCTATTCGTTCAGAGTAATTTTTTATATTTAGATAATGGATCAAAATCCTGATGCCTATTCTTGATAGTTCATATTGTAAAATGTTTTGATTCCTTGTATATCCGATTCCAAATGTAAGAAAAATGGTGACATAGATTGATAAATAACTATGACTAAGCTCACCAGGAAATTCAATTCTTGATTGGAATATCTTATCAGTGGATAGTAATAGTTGTTTCCTTATTATGATAATGGAGGATTGTGGATCTTCTATAAATTAAAATTTTGGAAATGAGATTCAACAATATAATATTTCTCAGTAGATGAACTTTGGTCAAGTATAACTGATATCTATGATTTATAATGAGATGTCAAAAACAAACATCAAGAGTTCTTGAGGTAAGGAGGTTCAGAACTTTATTGGCTCCAATCATTCGAAGCATAAAGTTGATGAGGTCGATCAAATCCTGTTATTACGATATTGAAAAATTCATTAATCTAGCAAGGGACAACTTCCAATCTTTTTATTGACGTTCAAACTTTCCACTTTCATAAATATTTTATGGATTGATCTCAATCTTGGAATAGAATCTCTCTACTATCGAGTCTCAATAAAGCGATCAGATGAAAAATAGATATATTATTTAAACTATTATTATTTACTGTTTTGCTCTATTCTTGTAAAGTCTTAATAGAGAAGAGATTTTCTATCAATCAGGTAAAAGGAGGAACTTTCATGATAATTCATTAGAATTATCAATAAAATGTAAATTTATCTATTTCCTGTAGGAAGATAATTTTCAGATATTACAGGAACAATCTTTCTTCCTCTTTCAGTCATTATGAATGTATCTTTCTCGTATATTTGAAGATTATTTATTATATTGAAATTGGTTTTGGTGTACTTTTACTTGTTGTACTCGTACTTGTACTTAGTGACCATTGTATTGTGGTTATTACTGAAATTACATAGTTATAATAGTCATAAAAATATTTTCTCCAGGTGTATCAATTTGCGTTGCATCGGCCGTAACATTTCTCCTCACTTTCACTAAAGGCACCTATATCCTCTTGATTGAAATGGGTGCTATGCTGATGTTCACAGGAGCCTCCATACCTATTATAACAAATATGGTAGTCGATGTTTTCCCAACAAATTTCAGGTGAGCTCCTGCAACAAAATAATAACTGATTATTGAAACATTTTTTCATGAATTTTCATCTTCATGGTTGAATTGAAGAAACGAAATAAATACCGAATCAATAAGATTTGCTGGCTCATGATTACGACCAGTTGCAAAATATTTCATATTGGTTCCAAATTCTGACAAGAGCCAGTAGTAGATTGGCTCTACTTCAACATTACAAATTATGAATTATGAATTAAGATTTGAATAGATCACCCTAATGCAACAATGTTGGCTCTTAGCAATACCACGGATTAGAATATTCTCAAGACCACGGATAATAGTATAATTTGTGTAATTTAGTGAAGGGCTGTTGAGCCAGACATACATACATACTCATTCTGTGAATGTTTACCAGTAAGTTATGAGCTAAAATCAGTATAAACTACTTTTTGAGACCTTGAAATATTCCAGGTAACTGATAAGTGTAAAACGCCCTTTCATACTTTGAATAAGCTCACCAGGAATTCAATTCTTGATTGGAATATATTATCAGTGGATAGTAATAGTTGTTTCCTTATTATGATAATGGAGGGATTTAGAATCTTCTAGTTCACAATTAATTGAACTCATGGTTTTATTTTCATTGAAATGATAGCCTATATAACCTAATAGTGCTATGAATAACATACTTTCATGTAAAGTACTGAATATTATTCTTTCTGGAAATATTTTGTTGCTTCATATCACTTGAGACAAAATATCTCATCAGTTCCAGCAGGTAGGCTTTTGATTGATGCAACCCGCAAGTGATTAGGCAATCTACAGCATAAGATAGAAGCTAAGCATAGAAGCTAACTGCTTCTATGTTAAAATTATGCAAGGTTACAATCGTATTGCTTATGATTCTCAGGACTTTAGTCATAAGCTTTTATGCAAAATAGATATTTAGTCGTCGGCTGTCACCTGCATTGAATAACAGAATCCTACTTTATGAATTAAGTGCAAGGTTCAAAGCTGAACCAGCCAACAATGAGACTCAATTGAACTGAAGCTGTAATTTAATGATAGTATTAAATAAGAATGTCGCATTTACTATGAATTCTATATCATGCATTCAACTACTTCCATTATACTGTATATTAACTTACATACATGGTAGTTGAAGTAGTCAGATCAAGTAAATGTGATCTGAGTTCATTTCATTTTAGCCTACGGTATTTTCAAAATCTCAGTAATTATGGTGCCAGAGTCTTCTTCAAAGTTGTATGTATTAAAGTATTAAGTTACTTTCACATTAAAAAATCATAATAATGTATTTCGCCACTGAATTCTGATAGCCTAAATTGAGTCAACTACTGTATGAAATGAACCAAATTCAAGATCAACAAATGACAATCATCTTACCGTATTCAAACAATTCAAGCCCAGATTCTATAACCAACAATATTGAACGGTATTCATAACATAATCCCTAATCTCTAAGCTCTGAGAATAAATAGAACTTTTATCCCATAACTTTCTCATGGATATTGATTTACATAAACAATAGAATATCATAAAAATATTTAGACAGGTGTATCAATTTGCGTCTGCATCGGCCGTACTACATTTGGTCGCACTTTCCAACTAAAGGCACCTACATTCTTGATTGAAATCCGGGTGCTATGGTCATGTTCAGCCAGGAGCTGCCATACCTATTATAACAAATATGGTAGTCGATGTTTTCCCAACAAATTTCAGGTGAGTTCCAGCAATCAAATAACTGATTAATGGAAGATTTTTCATTAATATTTCTATTCATAGCTAGAATTGAGAGTATAGGATGCAAACTCTGAATTCAGAAGGCTTTTGGCTTTTGACTATGACAAATGACAGAATACTTTATATTGGTTCCAAATTCTGACAAAAGTAGATTAGTTTTTCTCTTACCTTCTCATATCAAATTATAATATAGATTATATATAATTTAATTATGGATTAAGATTTCAATAGATCACTCTAGAACAAGAATATCGGGTTTTGAGATTACAGGAAATTGATGAAAGGATCTTCATTTTCTGCGTTGCAACTCATCAACACATTTTGGTATAGCTGACGTCAAAAAGTTAAGTGATTTCATCTGTCTCTTTTGCGCTCCAACAGCTGATGTTGTCGATTAGAGTTGTTATTCAGCTATGCCCAGATGATGTTTTTAAATTAAAGGATACAATAGATGCTTCACATTAGCTTTCAGTAGCTTACATTACGAGACATTAGAAACCGCCTAAATTTTGGGTATTGGCTAAATTCATTGATTATTCAAGTTTTGCTCTATAGTATAAATTGATAGCAAAAAATTGTTACACTCACCTATTTATATGATTATTTATGTATTGATCAATCATTATAGTTGACAAATCACATTTTACTTTGGAAGAAATCTGAAAGATACTCTGATGAGAGTGAGTCCACTCAGAGGTTAAAGTAACTAAATGGATAGATACACTCACCTATATTTCTCTGTACATCACAATAGTTGTGAATTATTAAAAAACTGAATTTGTCTCAACTTTTTTCAGAGCAATGGCAGTGTGCTTAACTCTAATGTCAGCTAGACTTGGTACAATTACTGCCAACCAAATCTGCGGAGCTCTCCTGGACTCGCATTGTGACGTCATCATATGGATTCTGATTGGTTCGCTAATAGGTATTTTCAGTCTCAAAAATTTAGGCATAATTTATTATCCCAATCATCTCTCCCATATTTATTGAGAGTTCAGATATTTCTGATGTGAAGGCCTAATAATCTTTTTATGTTTTTTATAGATTTGTAGATTTTCCAATAAGAAGAAATATGGTAGATGTTGAAGAAATTTATTTATTCATTTACAAAGAAAATTGTTCCAAGGCTTAAGCCCATTGAAACCAGAAAAATTCATTGAAAAGCAGAGCAAGTACAAAATAAAATAAAATAAAGAAATTCGTAGAATTGCTGGTGAAATATATGAGTTTGAAAGATTCTCTAATATTTTTCTTCCAAAAGGCCTTAAAAAGATGAAATACTTACAGAAATTTGAATGCGCATACATTTCCACTGCAATGACCTTCACTTTTTGGGTGGTTGTGGTTGTCAAGGACTGAAGGTGATATTGTGGTAGTTATCCATGTTAATTGAAAAGGTGAAACAGTGGTTTGACAACATCTTGTCTGTTCATTTAACAATAATCTTCTCTCAGCAGATGGATCACAATTAATATTAATTATTCCAAGCAACTATTTCTTCAAACTCTCAAAAATATAATTTCTGTGATGAGTGTTTCAATAAGAACTTAGTTTATTCAAATCATTAACTTTTATATATCAAGTTGATAATCAGATCAACTCAATTCTATGAGTTTCCTATGAAGTAATAAAATCCATTGTTTCAGTGAGTGTCATCATCAGTTTCAATCTACCCACAACTAAAAAAGTGACTAACTGAGGAGACTAAAATAGGATGAAGAAAGATTGAGAGAAGTGAGCAAACAAAATATTTTCAGATTACAAGGACAAATTTCTGGAGAATTGTTTGGCTTTTTGTAATAAAAAAACTCTTTTGATATTATATGTGCGAGTTTCTCTTGTTTCACCCACAACCATTGTTATCATAAACAATCTATATCTAATTGTGTGTAAACTTCAATCAAATAGGGATGGAAAGTTACAGATCCAGTAATTTACTTGGGAAAAATTAGAAGATATTTTCACTTAAAACGTCCAACTTCAAAGTAGTAGGAAAGAGGATAGCTGGCAGTCAGAGATTATTCTACAGTTTATTTGAACATATCAACTTCATTCACAGACATAATACAACTTAGAACAAATTTATACCTCACCAGATTAGAGAGAGATCAGCTTCCTCTCATAGTATTCTTTGAAACAGCTTTCGAATAAGTTAAGGCCGAATCTTCGAAAAGTTAATCAGTGTTATCTTACACTTGAAAGTTGTAGACCACTTATCACACGCCCAAGAGCAACAGTGAGCGAGAACTTCCTGCTCGAGAAAAGTTTACAACTTTTTCCCCCAGCTGAGCTATTTCGAGAGCTGAGAGATGCAGAGAGTTACAAGCAGATTATTCCAATGTGTTGAAAGATCATCGACTCGAAATCTATGCTAATCTGAGTTCCAATTCAAGACGCAAATTTCTACTTCCTCTCTAAAAAATGAATTTATACTTCCCACCATTAACTTGTGAAACCTTGTTTTATGATATTATGTTTAAAGAAGTTGATGATAATCATCTGCTATTCTCATTAGAGATACATATAGTACTTGAATTATCTCTCTTGAAAGAAATCATATGTCATGATAATAATTTCCATAGAAGTTCATGATAAATATTTTATACATGTATACATTATACAAAACACTAGGCAAAGCTTTCATTATTCCTCTCTAAATAAATTTTGATAAAGTCAATCTTGTCTGACATAAGGTCATATTATCGCACTGCTTCAATACATAATTTTCAATCCTGGAAAAGTATAATTTTGGGTACCCAAAAAACCTAGATTTGTTGAGAAATAGCAGAAACTGTATAAATATTCAGTGTTGTATAGTTGTATAAAACTCAGTGAATTAACAACTGTGTAGCTTACAGTGTTGAGTTCAGTTCTTCTGGTTCTGTCATGTCATGATATTCTGTATAATACGAGAAGAAAAATATCAATTTCATAGAGTTATGAGTTCAAGAATAATAATATGCTTTAGAATCTTTGCCATCATAAAAAATTTATTATATAGGCCTACAACTATCTGTATGTTAGCCGTATACTAATTCCGTATAGCTTTTATTGGATTTTTCTCTATATTATTGGAATAGGCCTATCGATCATATTATTCATCTTTATAACCCATAAAACCCTGCTTACTTTTTAGACCCTCTGAAATTCAACTTAAGCGATCGATAATCTGTTGATAGAAGGTTGCCTTCCATCAAACCTATTGATGAGCAATAAATCGGAACAGAGAATTCCCAATTTTAATTGTTCAATAAATAAATTTATTCGTCCAGTGCTCATATTTACTACATCTCATATAATAGCCTCTCGCTTATTGTACCTGGAGGCAGTATAATATATGGGAACGGATCCAGCCAATCATGAGGGGTTGATTCCGAGCCAATAATTTTGTTAGTATTATTAGAAGCAGGAAGCGATTATATTCATCGATAATATTATTTTATCGAGAATATTAATATAATATCATACCGATAATTCAATTTTTCGGTTGTTGATCCCATCAGCAATAATAGTGGTTCAGATCTTTTCATTATGAGGAAATGAGCAAGTTTAATACATTTATGGGAATAATAATATGTATTCCCTTCATATTTTTTATTTTACTCTTCCACAAGGAGCTCACATTGAGTGTGGTTGATAACTTATCAGATCAAGTATGGTCACTGTCAATGTACGTTAATAAAAGGGTACTTTGATTTCGAATTTTATTTATCAAATATTTATTGCATTTATTTAATAAATGGTTTCTACATTCTTATAATCATAGTTTGTAAATTGATGATTTGGAAATGTTAGTTATGAAATTTCTCTAAAGAAGAATGAAGTATTTTATTAAAAATGTAGGCCTATATTTTGATATTCAAGTTTTCTGTACTGTATAATGTCATGCTGTAAATGTTATGCTGTACTGTAATGTCATTCAACTGTATAACGTAAAACCATAAAATAAACTGTGCTTGTAGCTAATTACTGAAGAATAGTTCAACGTTCAACTCTGGTAATATTTAATTGACCCTGACATTGAAGTTTTTCAAAATATCTGTTCGGGATGAGATGAAAATATTATGGTTGAACCGTCATCTTATACCATATACTTATTGTCATCTTCCTATCAGTTTATTCTCAGAATAAGTTATCACAAAAGTAGTCAAGTTTAGAGCGTCACTAAAAAGTATGAACCAAGCAAAGTAATCTCGACTAATGTAAAAATTCAAGTGGCTTATAACGGTACTCAAAG
Source organism: Sogatella furcifera (assembly GCA_017141385.1). NCBI lineage: Eukaryota > Metazoa > Arthropoda > Insecta > Hemiptera > Delphacidae > Sogatella > Sogatella furcifera. Next base: position 9,555,527 of record CM029549.1, read on the forward strand.
TTTATTATGCAGATACTACATTATGAAGTGGAGTTACTGGGGTTTCCATAATAACAAATGCAAACGACCTGGGAAAGATTTTATTTTATGACTCTGAATTATCATTTCAGAAAGCTGTTGCTCCAGCATCAAGCCATGTTATTACTCTTTAGTCGCTTTCAACACAGTATACATGCATGAAGGTGGGTAATTCAATTCGAGAATGAATGAAAATAGGATAAGTGAGCGTAACATTCATATTCATTATTCATTAAAATTCTGGAAAAAGCACTGGTTTTATTCACTGTGGGAAGGTTGTAAGAATTTCCAACCGATACGAGAACTAAAATAAAATAATTTTTATTACTACGAACACTCTCTAGCATTCGTCATTGATAGTGAAATAAAATAATAATCGAACGTGTATCAGATTTAATTGGTGATCCAGGAAAATCTTACTTGAATTTTTATAATTTTATGAATAAGTTTTTTTTATTATTTATTCACAGTTTTTCTTCATTATAAGAATAATGAAAAAATATTATTGTTAAATTATCTAAAATTATTCTTGACCTATTTAGAACAACATTGAATCACGTGGATTGTCATATTCTATGGAATTTATGGATGACTGATTCATCCATAATCATTCCCGTGCTGCAGAGTTCCCATTTCATTTTTTATAAGTCTATGGAATATTAATTTCATTGTCGACTGACAATATATCAATGATGTAAGAATTATTCCAAACCCATCTTATCTACATTGAAAATTCATTTATTGGAGATATATTTATATAATAAGAGAGGAATTTAACTTGTGTAAGAAGAACAAATAATAAAAAAATACCGTCTTGAAAAGTGATGTTCCTCTCCAGGTTTTCAATGTTACGGTATCACCTACTCAAATGAAAAAGACAAAAATATTCCATTCAGCTTAAATTTATTATCCTGAATGGACGCTCATCTGCGTGCTACCAATAAAATTCAAGAAATAATAAAAAAAATTCATTTTCCAAAAATATTGATTGCTGAGAGATTTGTGTTCAAAAGAAATATTTCATTCTCAATATCTCTCATTCTGTGAAAATATTACACCTTCTAATAACTGTGATAAAATTTGAACAATCGAAATGAGAGTGAATATTTCAGGTTTGAGATCACCTTAATCGGGAGAAGTTATTCTATAAACACTATTAAGAAACTTCTCCATTTGTTGATATACTTTATTTGACAAGATAAATAATTACCGTATAGTACCTCATATTAGTAGACTAGTCACAAGTCAAGTGTGCTGATAATGAGATAACTTTGCACCTTAAACCTCTGAACATTTGACTCGAAACGCTTAGAAGGAGAGGAAGTGGGAAACATTTCCAACAAGAGTTCAAGCTTAAGCATGTTATAGACGGGGAAAGTAGAGCTGGAAAGTAACTTGCGGAAAGTACTTGCCACTTCAACTTTCCGCTAACTTTCCCTGTCTGAAGGGGTACTTTCCACTTCAGCGGAAAGTATGACTTGCTGGAAAAAAATAACAAACCTGTTTGTTTTTACTTGCCACTCCAAGGAAAGTAGCGGGTCACGTGGGTGGTCACGTGACCACTAGCGGCCAATACTTTCCCATACTTTCCTGTCAAAACATGCACTTTCCCTCACTTTCCGCTAGTAGTCTTGTTCTGCTAGTGGTTTATACAGTATGGTAGGGCGTAGGCCTTATTATTGTGATTAATATTACATTGAAACTACTGATAATACATTTGTTAGGTAATAGCAAAGGTATTAATCTACTTCGTCTTCTTTTGTGGAACTCTTTGGTCAATTTTGGTTAATATTGGATCAAACATTATGAATTTGGTTATACATTTTAGGAAACATTTTGATATAAAATTTCAGACCAAATTTATAATTGTTGAAACAATATTGACCCCGCTGGAGTCATAATTCCATCTTGCCAGAATTCCTTCTTTACTTGGACAGACTATACCAGTGCTTAATTTGTAAAAATACAGTAAAAGGTTTTGTTACAAAGGGGAAAAGCCTGACGGGAGGTACTCCCCCACGAAAAAATGGAGTGTGAACATATTAAAACACGTTTTAGAGTGATTTTGAAGCTTTTAGTTGTGTATTTTCACCATAATTTCAATAAAAAATTCAATTCATTCACTCCCATCCCTCTTCCTCTGAGACGAGATACCGGTAGGCCTACTGAGTAATGGTGCATATCGTCAGGAATTGAGTGAGCCCTGGACATAACTGATTAGAACTCAGTTTTCTATATTGTTCTAATGATATAGGAAAATACTATTTTTCTATTAAAAACTAATTGCAATTCTTCACTGAAAATCACTATTCTCCGTAGGCATAGCCTACTTTAATTACTTTATTGGAAGCTTCACAATATTTTCCATCACAACTGTTTCCATCACAATTCGACATGACGCTCACTCACGATCTCACAACATACTATAGTCTGTCCAAGCAAAGAAGACATTCTGGCTCAATTAGAGAATGAATCCAGCTCGGTAAATATTGTTTCAAAAATTATACATTTGGTTTTAAATTGTACAAAACAATCTTCTCTGCAATTTGAAACCACATTTATAATTTTTAAACTAATATTGACCGAGCTGGAGTTATTTTCCCATCTTGTCAGAATGTCTTCATTGCTATGACAGACTACAGTCTACTTTCGGCAAGTAGAACCTGGCCTACTTGCAGAAAGTACTTTCCCTGTGTATTGGAAATTTGGTGAAAAGTGACGCTATGGAAAGTACTTTCCGCAAGTTACTTTCCAGCTCTACTTTCCCCGTCTATAAAATGCTTTACTTAAATCCATTAGAGACGATTGCAGATACTGTATTGCTGACGCAAAAAGGTAAGGTGGTATTGTCTCCTCCTTTTGCGGTCCAACAGCTGATGTTGTCAGTTATAGTTGTTATTTAGCTATGCATAGATGATGATTCTCAAGTCAAACATTTTAAAGAATCAAGTAGGCTTGAAATCTTGAAACCTTGAAATCTCAAGAGTGCCTGAACCGTAAAAATCCTAGAATGTTGTTGAAGATTCGATTGATCGAGTGCATTTCAGGTAGTTGACAATTTTCCAAGGAATCAAATATTTTTCTACTACCTCAAAAACCCTAGAGCCCCTAAACCGTAGAAACCCGAGAATCTTGTTTCAGACTCGATTAATCGCGAGTAGGCCTATTTCAGGCGGTAGCGGCTGATTGAAATTGCACTCGCGTTTAGTAATAGAGGCAACGTCCATTTTATTAGTCGGGGGTGAACAATGGCAGTTTTTCACGGTGCAACGCAAGTATTACGGCTGTAAATTAAAGCGACTTGTTTCTATGACAGCTTATTACTGGCGCGCCGCCTACCTTCAACTAACGCCGGAATTCGCCCGGAATTCTTTCTCATGAATATCATTATGAAGATGATTTTCGTTTGGCTATGTGCACCAATTGTAAATGCCGCCGTCGTAAGTATTATGGCGAAATTATGCCAGGCAATATCTCCTATTTTCCAGCAGCTCAACAGCGCTCAGCTTCCATATATTTATAAGATTACGCGCCTAAGAAGACGTTCCACTCTAATAACACTCGCACACTACTTTCAAATTCGAGCATACATCAGCGTAACGCGGCTTACGTGCATGCCTCGCCTTGCCATTCCACAAATAATAATGAATTCTGGCCATTGTCATTCGCAAGAGTACCTGGCCTAGCTCAGTGAAGAACATTTTTGTAGTATCTATAAAACTTTTGCGCTCTTGCTCGATAAATAATTTCTTATTATGGTGAAGTGGAGATGTGATCATTGTCATTCATGAGAGTATCATAGAGTTTGTCTCACTTTTCCAACAAATTAATAGTCGTATAGGAATAACAATGAAATTGGGAATAGCAGCAGAAATAGTAGCAGCCCGATCGCTCAAAAGTAGTTTTTTATTGAAAAGATGTTGAATAGATTCATAAACCTCACCCCCGTTTCACACCCATTGATTTTTTGACGTCCGGTTTTCTGCCATCCCTATCTATGAATTTCACTGGGATGGATGAAGCTTGAAAAAGATATGATGGAAAGAGAGAAATGATGTGAGAAAAAGTAATCTGCTAACTTTCATCTCCTTCCATTCGGAATGAACCATCTGTTCCATAACATCCCAATTGCTTCTTTTATAGCAATATTCTTTCATTGCTTTCACGAAAAAATCTCTGGAAACATCAGCAGGGTTCAAGGTGTGAGGGATACCCAACAGTGTAATTCGAGATCACTTGAATTTCTTGTGGTTTAAGTCGGTCATCAAGGAACTTGTTCTTTAAATATTAATCTTCTTGAGACCAAATTGATAGGCCTATGAGACTCCAAATGTATCCGCGATTTTTTACATCCAATGAGCCATCCAAGAAGGTGCTCTAAGCGTCGACCAATCATGGATTGACTTCTCTCGCTTGTTACACCCTTATTATGCCTAATAATTGTTGACAGGGCCCTCGCATGGAATTTGGCGCCCTGTGAAAGATTTTGGCAGGCGCCCCCTCCCCATTACCAGACGAAATCAATTAAACATATTATAATATATTCAAAGCCAAACATGATTCTATAGAAGCAGCTATAAGAAGCATGAAGCTATAGAAGCAGCATGATTCTATAGCAGCTATAGCTGCTTTGCATGTTCACATTTTTCTCATAAGTAATCCCAATGTTGCATGTGGTGTGACAAAAAGGATTATAGAGGGACTTCCTTTTTTTAATGTATCCCAACGTATTGTTTAGTATTTTTATGTATTGAATACGTGATAGGCGAAAGCTACAGGAATTAATGAGAAATAATAAAAGGCTATCTACATTGAGCAAAACTGTTACAATGTACCGTACTTTATCATTTGAATATTAAATTTTTAATTATTGATCAATTTATCTTATTAGTTTGCTTGAAAGCACATAAGAAAGGGAATAATAAATTTTTTGCAGTGTAATATTGGGAATCATAAATTTTTCATTTCACTGGGAATGAAGATGTTTTAACAAAAAATTGGGAACTCAATAAGCAAATTGAAGATTTCAGCCATTTTCACTGCCCTACCCAACTTTCTTGAATAACATTCAAAATAGCTCCAAATTCAGCCAGCAGCAGCAATAGGGTGACTTCCATTGAACACGGCTACAAGTTCCGCCTACGTTCAAAATGGCCGAGAACATCGGGTAGAAAGTTTTCAAATTCAACCAGTAGATGGCAGCAGTTGACAGGTGATGTTTTAGATTTGACTTGGACACGCCTTCATGCCCAGCCTGCTGTTCTCTTATTGGTTGACTGTGTGTCGTGAGTTCTGTCTTAGAAAATGGCTGCTAGCAAGAAAATGATGGATACATACATATATAAATGGTGTATCATACATAGAAAATTACGCTGATTTAGTCTCTTGAATGAGTTAATAAGCCTTTGGCTTCGAATGGCTTAAAAGACTTATAATCTCTCATCTTTAACTTTCTCATTACCAACGCACAAAGCCAAGAAGTATAAACTGTGGACCTGTGAATATCACCCCTAGAAAATGCAACATTTACATTTATTTAAGTGGCGTTCCAAATCAATGGTCCATTACCTCTTCATTTACCTTCGCTACCAGATTAGTGTAGGTGCGAAATGGGACACGGACAAAGTGGATCTGTGCGGCTGTCTTGTCTTGTCTATGTTGATTCTCGGCGGCGCAGTCCAGGGAAAGCAGCATTGATCGCTTTTGTCATGCGACCTTATCAGCGACTGTCGGTCCGTTTTCGGCAACCTGAGCCTAATCTGTACATAACAAGGAGCGTGTTTGTTCAGTGACAGTCGTTGTTAGCTCTGCAGCGAATGACGCATTCGGTCTCCTCCCACTGCACTGACTTTGTCGTTCGGTGCAAATTGAATTGCCGATGGAAAGATGTTTGGCCATTGCATCGTATTGGGACTATCCTTAGTCATTTCAGATTAGTTCAAATGAGTATCGAGCCTTGAGTGTTTCTACGTAATAACGTTTCGCTCATTGCATCGGACTGCGACTATCTTTAGTCATTTCAGATGATGGTCAAAATGAGTATAAGATTTCGATTTTTTCTAGTTTCTACTACAGAATAGAATAGAATTACTGATTATCTTGGAAGTAATCTTAGAATTGAAATCCTTGTGTCGTTTATTACTCAGCCTACCACATTAGTATAGCCTACCACCTTTCTCGTAATTCCTAAGATAATGCATTTCCCCATACAACATGTACATTGTACAAGTAGCCTTGTAATAATACCAGCTAATGCTACAACTGAGCTTTGTTTGTGCGGCTACATAGCTGCATATCGCTACAAACTGACCAATCTTATTGTTTCTAGATTGAGCCTTCCACTCTTGATATAAACAGCAAATCAACAGCTTTTGAACATGCAGTAGATAATAAAAAATTATTAATGTTTACCCCATGTTACAATAGCCTACATTTCATATTTTTAGTGTAGGCCTACTGTCAAAACAAATCTCGCTCAAATTGAAAGTATTGCAGCAGTAACATACTTGAACTCAAGCTAATTTCAATGCCTCGTGAGCATTTATGAGGTATTGAGAGAGGAAAATAATATGACATGTGATAGAGCTATTTTATACTGTATGTCAGTTGAGCTATTTGAACGATATACTAACTAATTCAATCAAATCATTTCTTCAGTCGAGAGAACATTCGTCATTGCCTCGTTGCTGTTGTATATTTCAGCCAGTCTTGTTGATGTAAAATATTACAAGTGGTGTCTTCTGTGGAAGTATTTATTTTACTTATCAAAGTTTTCACTGGATCAGTTGAAAACAACCCACTCTCTAGGATAGCTCATGATAAAATTCCTAAACATGATTTAAGAATTATCAAGAATAGTGAATATTTTTCGGAAAAATAACATTCTGAGAGTGAATTCGAGAAAAAAATGATAAAAAACCTTTATACTTAATATTATTACTTCAACGATAAACACTTCCTCTTTCTTGCTTCTTTTTGTTTCTTATATGTCATCTCACTCTTCTCTCCCGAACTCTACTTGATCTCACTTTCTCTCTTAAATTATCATTTCTTTTGACTATTCCTCCGGAACGTTTTCTATTCAGATCTTGTTTTTTACAATTACCACCTTTCCTTCATTGATCTCTATTTTCGCTCTTCGTGCGACGTTAATAAGAATTCTTGTTTATCCTATTCAGTTCTTTCAATTATTGGAACTTTCAGTGTACTTCAGATACGAGTATATTTGAATTTTAAAGTAATTTTTGCATTATAGTTGAATCATTACGCGGAATTCGTCGGAGAAAAAACATTTCTCAAAATTAATCTCAAAGCTGTTTATCATTCTTCCTTCTATCCTCAATTATTGAGAGAGATAATCATCACCACGAATATTTATCAAATAAAAGTACTTTCTTTTACAGTTGCCAAGAATGGAAAGATAAACCGGGTGCCAATGGAAAACTTTTGAACTTATCGAAATATTGAACTTATTAATAAAAGTACTTTCTTTTACAGTTGCCAAGAATGGGAAGATAAACCGGGTGCCAATGGGAAACTTTTGAACTTATCGAGTCAATACCAAGAATGAAAAAAAGACAACCAGTAGGATGGTTTCATTCATGAGCAAGATAATTCATTTTTTCTCAAACTTGAGGAGATAAATAAAAAGATTTTTTCCCTATGTGGAAGAGTCATGAGAATGCCCTGAGGTGAATCTCATTTCAAAATCTGCAAGATCTAGCACCATTATCAATGGACAAAACATAAACGAGAGATTCTTGTAAGCTCATTCTTAATCAAAAGAATTGTCCCGCAGGGGTCTTGAAGACTACTGTTCAAGTTCCACAAAGTTTCTCTTGAGATTTTCACACTTCTTCTCTTTGAAATAATTCTCTTATTACAGGGAGACTACAGACTCAGTCCTGAGAAAACACCAAATCTGAAGAATATAATATACTGTTAATTTATACGAGGAATTCGGTAATTCTTCTCAGGAAATGGGATGTACAAGATAAATATAGCAGATAATTTCAGCATGTTTTCAAGATGTTTCAGGATGTTTCAAGAGCTATTATGAGATCTCAGTGAATCAAATGAGATATATGACTGTGATGGTAACGTTCAATTTTCTTCTGAGTGAATGGATTGGTGAGACTTAATGTAGAAAGAAATCATGAATATTGCGAATATGAATTAAGAGTGAGATTTTGAAGCGGAATATGAGCTAAACTTAAGCTCACATTAAGCTAACGTTGACCAACATAGGTAATGTTAGCTCAGACAACCTAATAAAAAATATTTGAGGATGAGAAATTGATGGAGAAGATCCAGGTGAAATGAATACTTAATGATGTTTTAATCCGTTCCACAATATTATTCCAAACAATTTAAAAATCTCTCGTGAATTTATTCCAAAGATAATTCAAAATTTATTTTCAAAGAGAAATGGAAATCCTATAATATTGAGAAAATTCAATGAAATCTGAGAACAATTAATAAAATCCAGCTTTTCATGGGTTGTTTTTGAATATGAGTTCATCGCTCGTTCCAAAAGGATGCGAAAAATTAGTCAGTGGAAACTCGAGTTTTATTCGACTCCAAATATCATTTTTAGTAATTATCACCAGATCTGCGCAGCAATAAAAACGGAACGAACTAGGGACGAGAAATTGGATTATTGTGAGCTATATTATACTAGCAGTGAGTATTTGAAAAGAAATGAGGCCATTCTATCAAGACTATTCATCAGCGGCAATTGGGTTCGCTCTTCAATTCACTCATAATGAGAAATTTCATGCTCACTTGATCTCTGACGAGATGGGAACATTCACCCAGAAAATTCACTTGTATTCAACTAGCAGTCATTATCAGTTTGAATAGGTACTCAGGCTACACAGCTGCTCTGCTCTTGACAAACAAAAATTCGCGGCCATTTTCGAGCTCTTGACACAAATTTATCAGCTTCCTTCTTCAATCGCTATTTCAAGGCTATTTGATTGGTTTTTTGAAACATGAATTCTCATCCAAAGAGTAATTTCAAGTTTTCTCATTATTTGAAACGTTCTGTTGCTGAATAATTAAAAATAGTTTCTTGATTTTTTTAAAATACGGTGGTGATCAAAGAAAGCATAAGCGTGATAGTCTAGTACTCGTATTTGAGAGACAACTAACTATTTTATTCATAGATTAAATTGAAATAAAAACTCAATAGATCTCTAATCTGTACTTAATTATATCTGTTCTTGGGATGTCATAAAAATATCACAGAAACCTTTAAATATTTTTCATTATAACACTCGAGAATGCCTCTCGTATTAGTGTTGAATCTTTTAGCAATAATTATGATATTTGTTCAAATTAATGTAAATCAAATACAACGTGAAACATATTATCACACCCGAATATTCAATTTGCAACATCACTTCCATGTTAGGGAGATATCAAGCTTTCAACTAGGAACTATTCAGCAAATCCATAGCCAGTGAGAAATTCACTTGTATTTTGTAGTAATTCTTTCATCTATTCCTCTGGATTTTCTTCTTTTCTAACAAGAACTTACTTCTCGGCATTGAGATCTCTGATGATTCTCTATGGCGAAGATCAATATCACATCACTGAGTTCTTAAAATACTCTTCAATATCAGCTCAAAAATTATTCCTACAAAGTTATTTACGATAATCTCAGTTTGCCTGATGGAAGATTGATGAAACTCGTCCACTAAACTTGAAGTCTTACCTAATTCTTGCAATCTAATTGCTAAAAACAAGTTAGCGTCGAATGACAGCAAGCAGGCAGTTGCAGAATGATTTCTAGTTGGCGCGCTGAGCGAAGCGAGAGCGGTGAGTAGAGTAGATTCCAACATAACTGACGATTGGAAAAATTCCGTCATCAATGCTGAACTCTGTCAGGCCTGTCTGAAAGTTGATCACAAGAGCGAAACTGTTTAGCGGAAGTCGCTCTCGATTAGTTATGCTCTCATGGACCGCTCGCTGAATGTCCTAACAGAGGTGAGCTTAAATAATATCAATTCGCCAACCGCCAGTTTAGATGTCATCTGCTATATATATATTCGAGTTGGAGTGTAAGAGCTGTCAAGATCCGGCCAGGGGTGCAGTTACTTCAACCAACTTTCTGTTCAAAGTCGACAAAGTTTTAATTAGTGTTTCATTCCGCAGTTTATTTTCCTCTGTCGAGTTGTAACTCATTATCGACGTTTGCCCACGTGCCCCCTCCCTCTCCACCCCTTTCTACATTTCTTATTCCGTACAAACTCTCCAAAACAACTTGTAGTACTGCCTGCCACCTCTTCGATAGCAGTTTCCTAATCGATCAGCGGCTGTAATTATGCGAATTTCTTTCCAATTGATGGAACACCGGATTTAAACAGCATGCAATTAGTTTTTTCGATCGTTGAAGATCAGGAAACATAGAAACATGTGTTCAAGTAGGCTGAATTGTACGCAAATACACAATTCAAGTTTTAGCTCCCATGATCAAATCAATAAGCTATCGATATAATAATTAATTGTCAAGTATTCGAATTCAAGTGATGTGGTTTATTTATACGTTTTACAGAATATTAATGACAATTGATGGAATAATATTGAGTTTAATCCCATTCAGGATACTAGAGAACTCCTCAATGATGTATTCCAAACAGGAATTGAACACCTCACGTTATGAATTGAATTCTTAACACATGAATCACAGAATGCTTCAAAGTTCTTTTCAAGTTATGCTAAAATTATATTAACATACAAAACAATTACTTATTTCTAGTCATTCTAGGTTCCTCGATTACTTATTTTCAGTCATCCCGGTCATCCTAGATTCATGTCTTCATAATAGCCTACGAGGCTTACCCAGTATTATTATTATTTTTTTAAATTTTAAAATGCAGAAATATTAGAGCTGTAAAATGATAAACATTTATCGAGTCATAGGAAATGATAATATTTATTTGTATTGATGAGCTCAATCTAAAAAAAGATGATAGCAATCAAACTGCAGAGAAAAACTCACTATGGCTGAGCATTCTTTCATCTCTACAATCTAAAGATACAATCCACAAAGGTGAGGTCGAGATCTCTCGCCTGAGACAACGAGCAAGTTCAAGTTTCTCTTGCCGAGAGTTACTCCAATTTTCTTTATGATGTTTAGTCGTGGCGAGGGGCGCCGCCACCGCAACACGGCAAATATCTCCAGTTTATAACTCAATATAAACATGGCTCTTCTGTCTTCTCTCTTTCGACGATCACGGGACGGATGGAGGGACACATTTACACTGAGCAAACTCAAACTGGAGCAAACATGGATCTCACACAATAACTGGGAACGAGGCAGACCTTCTTTAGTCTTCAGGCATTCATCCCGTGCCAAGACCTGCGACACGCTGCAGACTAAGTTTAGAGACTTGTTTGTCGCTTGCTTCGAGCTGCTTGATCATTGTGGCTCTTGATTAAAATACGTTGCATCCAGTTTTAGTTCTCGTCAACACTTGACTGCTTATGTTCATTTCTTGTCTTGTTCTATTGAGGCTGATCAATGTATAACTGGGTTAAGAGAAAAATGGAAAAATCAATTACCCTTTTTTCAAAACTTTAAAAGTATTATGATTATACTTAAAAATAGGTATTTGATTTTTCATTTTTCCATCAATTGGTTAAATGTCTATGAATATTTTTTATTTCTGAAAAATAAATAATTCATATTGCACGAAGTTCGATTCTCTAAGAGTATAAGAAGGTTATACAATATTTATTTATATTCTATTCCCTTTGGTAGTTCTAATCTAGCAATTATTCATCTTCAAGGGGAGATTTTAGTCATTTTTGGATATTAATATATCCATAATAATTTATTTATACAGATATTCAATATTATGATGTGGACTTAGGTCTGAGAATTATAAGATTTTAAAAATTATATAGATTGACAAAAAGAATTTTCTAGATTTGGTGTAAACATTACAACAAAATGTACTGAAATCTCATTCAATTTATTCCCTTGAGAAGTTATTGTACAAGTTAATCATTCCTTCAGATAATAGCAATATTGGAGTTTGAGGTTCAGCTCTGGGAAAACGAGGTATTCTCTCAGGTATTTTCTGGGAAACGACGTATTCTCTTTGGTATTTTCCGGCAAATACGCAATTCCTAGATCTTCAAACATCAAACTCCATACCAAATATCTTTCAGCACTTCTATAATTAACTCTTCAAACATTGAACACTGTACGGGTTGAGTGCAAGCGTGGGCTTGCATGCCTCAACTTCACCCATTATACTTTAGTCACGTACAAAGTGAGAATAAAGTATCTAACTATTCATCTTCCAGGTATCAAAACTTGATTATGAACTTCTATGATTGAAGTATAATATTTCCAAGAAATTCATAATTGAGACCGTTCAATTACTTTTGAGTTCTAGGAAAATCATCCTGAATTCACGAACTGATCTAACGTACTGCTGAACCAATGTTATTGATTCACACCTTTTTAATGAAAGATTAGAACAGTACCCTAGTGATAAAAAATTTTTGGAAAAAGGAAGTTTCAGGGTCGCTCTGATTCTAGAGGAAGACAGCTTTCTTAACAGCAACTATATAGTATTGAAATTTTTGAGGAGTTTTGAATGTGATAATGTGTTGGTTATTCATTCTGGATTAGAAGAAATTTCCATTCTGTGGTTCAACAATATATTGTCTTCCTATTCGATATTTTATTAAAATTGAAACCTATTATATCACACTCTTGAATTATCACATTTTAACTTCATGCTTTACTGATTACTCTTATAATCTACAGGAAAATCGAAAGTTTATCATAATCTCAATATTATGAGATCTTTATTAAGATCAATATTATCATGATCTTTATATTTATACCTACCTACTACCTACTTTGTCAATAAATAGAGACAAATATGTTATGCGTGAATATGAAAAAATTGAAATGGGTGCTGTAATTGTATTTGAATTAAAAAACAAATATAGATACTCTAGAATGAGCGTAAAGGATTTTCTTCTCCTTCAACCCCGATTGCTCAATCCAAGGCTAGAGAATTCTCTAAGACCTTCTCTCTTGAAAGAGAAAATGAGATAATCTGAAGGGTGTGCGTGTGTGAGTGTAGCCCTGTGTGGATGTTTGTTTTTGACGGTCGTTTGTTCTTTCTGAAATTGATGCAGGTTATCAGCAACCATCGCGTTTCCAGCTACGCTGAAACGCCTTCTGAATAAAACTGGACCTGTGCTATAGTCTGCCCAAGCAATGAAGACATTCTGGCAAGATGAGAAAGTGACTCCAGCTTCGTCAATATTGGTTAAAACATTATGCATTTTGTTTCAAAATCCAGGTTGGAGTAACTCCCAAAATTCGAGACTAGGTTTATGATTCTTGAAGCAATATTGACTGAGCTGAAGTAATTTCCTCATCTTGCCAGAATGTTTTCTCTGCTTGGACAGACTGTAGAGCACCAATGCAACTTCAGTTTCTAAAAAGCTTGTCTTCACAGAGAAACGCAAGAAGGTGAGAAGGGAGAAAACGGAATGAGGAAAGTCTTTGGAGAGGAAAGAGAGTGAAAATTAGGGAGAAAAAGAAATTGAAGAATAAAAAGGAGAGAGTGAACGATTTGAAGAGGAGAGAGAGTGGGAGTTGGAGGTAGGAAAATTGTAGGAAAGGAATGAAGGGAAAGAAAGTTGTTGAAGGGTGGAAAAGAGAGAGTGTGAGAAAGAGGAAGTAGCAGAGAATGAGGAAGTGAAAGACGGAGATAATGTGAGAGCGAGAGAGTAGAAGAAAAATGATGAAAGTGTAGGGGGAGATAGGAAGTGAGGAAAGGGGGGAAGTGAATGAGAAGGTGTAAGAGAAGGCATTATTTTAGGTAAAGTCGATTCAACGAGTAATTATTCAGACATAAAATGTGTGAGAGGACCTTATATCAGTTATTCCATATTCGACGTTATCGTTTCTCATCTCAAGTGGAGAACACAAACAACTTGAAAATAATTCATTATTCCAATCAAGCTGGCCTCTTTGTTATATGTTACTTACACAAAATCTAACGTGAAAATCACCAGCAACCATTCCTTTCTCCTAATCAATTATTTCGATATTGTTAAATCGGAATTATGCCTACGCTCTCTGAACTATTTTGAAGTCACACGCGACAGCCGACTTTAATTATCGGAAAAGCAAAGAAGCACAACGGCTGGGATTAATTTTGGTGCAAATTAGTCGACTGAAGAAATGGAGCACGGATGTCTGTGGCAGGTATTAAATCCATTAAATCTGCATAGAGTAACTGGATTCATTCCTCTCCGCAATCATAGGGAGAAGGGAGACTGCCTCTGCTGTGGGCTCTGGCTTCAGGCCAGTATCAGACTTTGTAGCCTGTCTCTACTGTGTTTTCTCTTCAAGCTTACACTATTACTGGGCTTCATTCACACTTCAGCTCATATAAGCCCCATTCACAATGCCATAGTTCCAATGAGAGATCAAATATTGTTAGGACTCAGGTGTTCAGATTAAATTGTTCATGGATTGCACTCAGATGCTTGAAGTTTAGTTGTAAAGAAACCAGGGCCCTCGTGTGGTGTTTCGGCACCCTGTGCGAGATTTCTGCAGGTGCCCCCCCATTATCAGACGGATCCAATCCAACAGATTGAAATATATTCTAAGCCAAACATGATTTAAGCTGCCTTTTATTTTCACAGTTCACTCATTTATAATCGCAAAGTTCCTTGTTGTGTAGCAAAGAAGGATTATCGAGGCTTTCTTATTCTAATGTATTGTTTTTTGTTTTTATGTATTCTCATGTATTCAGACAAATGTCTGAATACTCATGAGTCTGAATAATTTCTGAATAATCATGTATTCTCATGAATTCATATTCAGTGGTACGTCATAGACAAAATCATAGCAGAAATGAATAAATATTAGGTATAGGCTTCCTACATTTAGCAAAACTGCGACACTACTTTATTATTGAGTTTGAGAGCACTTAAAAATAATGATGCTTGGATATTTCTAGTTGGAATAAGTTGGAAGTCAACTTATTCCAACCAGAAATACTGGTACGTACTGTACTATTAAACTTGGTACGTACTGTACTATTAAACAGGAAAATTCTCAGCGACTAATTGGTTATTCAATTTTTAAATGATTTATTTATATTTGTTTGCTTGAAAGCACATAAGAGAGATTATAGATTCCTCA
Source organism: Sogatella furcifera (assembly GCA_017141385.1). Classification (NCBI taxonomy): domain Eukaryota; kingdom Metazoa; phylum Arthropoda; class Insecta; order Hemiptera; family Delphacidae; genus Sogatella; species Sogatella furcifera. The sequence continues at coordinate 9,570,738 of CM029549.1, forward strand.
CGGAAAAAATATTAGGAATCATCATAAATCTTGAGTTTCTGAGAATCTGAAAATATACTTGTCCTACCAAAACATTGGAAACATAACAAGCAAATTGAAGATTGTAGCCATTTTCACTGCCCTTCCCAACTTTCTTGAGAAAACATTCGAAATAAGTTAGTTCCGAATTCAACCTACAAATGACAGTAGCAGTAGGGTGATTCGCTCCGACTTCTATTAGAAACGCATTCAAGCTCCGCCTATGCTGGGCCAAGATGACGTAATGGCATCAGCCAATGAGAAGGCGTTGTGGGCGTGGACTTGTACTGACTTATGATTGGTCGATAGAGTGGAGGGAGTTGTCTGCCACCAATAGAATTAAATTCAAGAGGAGCGTTTCTCAACTTACATTGAGTAGTGTGAGGTTGTCAGTCACCAATAGTATTGAATTTGAAGGTAGTCTACAAATCCCAAGCGGCAACAAGAACCACGCAGCTTGAGCTACCCGGCTATAAATTCGCTGCTAGAGCTGACCAGCTCTAGCTGCGTTGCACTAGCCATCACACTCTTTTCACGTAACTATAATATATTATAGATGTCTACTATGTTATTAGGGCTACTGTGTAGGCTAGGCTGCTATCAATAAATAATGGAATCCATTTGGAAAATATTTAAAAAGTGTTAAAGTGTGTGTAGAGTCAGACATTGGGAATCGTACCTTGAGAGGGACATTTCTCAGTATACATTATCATTATTGAAATTATTAAAATGTGGTGAGTTGTAGCTGTAATTGTTAAAATAAGAATGAATGCATTAGAGTGATTTTTCAATTATCTATGCTAGTTATTATGGACTGAATTCGACAATCGGTGAGAGTCTTGTAACAATTTTCAATTATATAATATTGTTACAAGTTTTCTACATTATTGTTCCTTCTGGCTAGAAGTGGATTAATTGTAGGTTCATTTCTAAACTCTCTGATACAATGATTTGATTAGCTCATCACATCTTATAAGATTGTAGAATAATTGTTGAAAAACTAAGATAATATAACCTGAAACTTCAATCTGTTTGGATGAATTTTAATTGCGGGATTTTTTTGAAATGAAATATTGTTTGGTCTCATGCATTTTGAAGGTGATTCATGGAACTGTATTTATGCAATGCTCGAGTATTTCGAATGAAAAGCGTACTTATCCATATTGTAATTATTGATCAAATGCTTTAATACAGTTTACAATTATTGATAAATGATGATGAAAATAATATATGAAAAAACAGTCCACGGTCTGACCAGCTTTTTCGAATAAAGTTGTTCCATCGATTTGTGACTGCATTGTTGCAATTCATTAATCATTATTATCATATCCTGCAGAGTGCGCCCTTGAAATATCTCATAATGTTGTTATTGAATTTATTCCATATCATTTCTCTTAACACTTCAGGCCAAACTTGAGAGAAATATGTATTCCAATAAATTGAACAAGACGATTTATACGTACAAATTTTATTGTTATTTAAAACCTTATTTCGTATCTTCAAGACTAGAGATTCTTTTCAGAACAATTCTGATCCCTCAATTCAATTAGAAGTTACACAGTAATACTGTACAACACTATAAGAAATAGGCCTACCGTTATTCTATTTAATAAATTACTGATTTCCAATGTAAAGTATCGAAATAAAAGATTGGAATTTGTTTTCATAATGATTAAAACACTCCAGCACTGAAACCGCAGAATCAATCCTGGATGTATCATTCTCATTATTTTCAAATCGCATTCTCTACACACATTCACTGCGGTTTAGTAGATGATTGTTGATTGTGGTGGCGGGGGTTTGGTGGTTCGATTCTCCAGTTATTTGCATAATTGATAAGAAAAAACGAATATGACCCGAGACATTCACTATCATTGAATTAATCTAAATTTAGCTCTATCAAACTATTCATTTCCATGATTATTATAGGCTAGGAATATTTGAGTATGACCATAGCTTCCTTAAATAAAGAAGCTATTTTTATTAAAGGAAGCTATGGTATGACCCGAGACATCTATTCTTATCATATTTCATCTGAATCTGGATTTGATTGTCTTTGGTATGACCAAGATCAAACATTGATTGGGAATCACTACTTATTGATCCAAACAAATAATGTTAAATTAGTTTTGAAAAAATGTATTTCACTCGTGACTCTCATTATTATTCATTTCTAGGTCTAAACGATTGTTCCACCATAAAATCATATCATGGGACATTAGGTCTAAGGGTAGATTTCTTTAAATAATCAAACTAGATCATCTATAATTTTTTCAATAATCACCTTTTCACAGTCTATCTACTACATTTGGATGAATGTTACATCGTTACATCTATTTGTTTGCGCAACAAAACTTCTTATGATAAAAAATGTGTTTCAGTACAATTCTCAACAGCACTATAGTAGGGGTAGTAGCCTAGGTCATACAATAATTCAATAATTAGGATTAGAAACATGAATAATTAGGTCAGTCGATGCACCGCTGTAACTCACTTCCACAACCACCCTGATCATCAATGATCCCAGAAGACGATTATTGTCCTCTGGGACAACTGAGGATGCAACAATATAAGAAAACTGTATCCAAATCCAGTTTGAACTGCTAGCTAAATTCAATTAACTTGCTCCCTAGACACCTTTGCGGGCTCAAGCTAATTGAATCCGAGATATTCAATTATCTCTGCTGGGTTCAATAGTTTAGCAGACCTTGGTTCAAGAAGATGCACCCAGTAAGCTATTGCAACAAGAATTCTTCAATTGAATGGAATAATAATTATTTTTTATTATTCGATGTGGATTATTAATATTGTGATATCAGAAAACTTCCGTAATGCAGCGCCAGTGTTGTATTCCCAATCCATGATAATTAGGCCTAATTATTATGGAGTATCGGATTTATTATTAAAACATTTTTTGATTGTATGAGCTACAATAATTATGAACCAATGTATAAACTAGAACAATTTGTTGAAATTTACACTACCAAACAGGAATGATAAGCTGAATAGAATTTATGGAGTGATTTGCAAATACAATAAAAGAATTGGATTATACGAATCAATCTGATATTCCATTACGTGTTGGAGTTGGAATACCAGTTAACAGAGAAGCAGGAATTACGAACTTTTCATTCGGTCCTGAATGACTAAATACAGTGATTACTATTCCAAAAATTTGAAAATGGTGAAGGGAAAAATGCAAAATTTGTAAATCTGTGGAAAATATTATTCTGTCAAGTGATTTTGAAGTGTCACATTCCGTAGGCTACTGACAACATCTATCTTCATTGCATATCCAGTATCCACTCGGCATTTGCACCAGATCTGAACAAGTTAAACCCTTCGGTGTAGTATATTTCTCTCAAAATATTTTTTTTAAATAGAAAATACAAAACTTTGCGAGTAAATCTGTTGTCAAACGTTTGGTGAGTAGACCCTGACAAATGATCATTCAGAGAAGGAATGAATATTGGTAAAAATCAATAACAGTTTGTCATATTACTTAGGCTATTTCTCTTCGGAATTGGAAGTTTTTCATACCTCTATTTTCCAAACATTTTAATAAACGAACATCAATTGACGATAACTTCTTCCATGCTGAAAATCCAAAAACACGTGTTACTGAAATGTATCACCCTAATAAATTTTCATGTATCGTGATATTTTTTTGTATTTAAATCAATATTTGTCTTGAAAACCTGTTGCGAATTATTTCTCAATCAACCCATTGTAGCATTAATCTCTTGCTGAAAGGCTTGAAAGTAAATGAGTTATTCATTAATGAATTACTCATGGATATGACATGTGATATTATGCATCCTCATATCATAAATAAAAAGTTCTTCTCCCAAGAGTTCCAGGAGAAGAATGATCGAATCATTATCATTGTTATTAGTTAATTTAAGCATTCAATTATTAATTTTCTATGAAGCTTCAATCATCCACTTTATCTTGAATGATTTCAATGTACACAGTTCCCATCTTGTACATTTATTGACAAATGTTAATTCTCAGCATACTGTCTCAGGGAGCCATGAAAATTCGACTACATAAGGCGTTTTCATGAAAAATCCTGACATGGCTTCGAAACCAACCAGATTACGAACAGACCAATGAGCAGCCTGCGATTTTTGTTCAACCGTATAGAGATAGACGACCCATTCGCGCAGAACTGTTAATGGTGTCAAAATATTGCTCCAACCGAAAAGCCGATTGCTCGCTCCAATCCGATAAGATTCTCAACAGAAATCGATTAATTGTGCTGTGACTCTACGGCGCTTTCCACTGAAAGCTTGATAACGTCTTATAATCAGCCATGGACATAAAAACTACCCATGTAAACTCCATATTTGAATATAATTATAATGGGATCTACTATTTTATTTCATATAAATCTGATTTATAATTTCCCTAACAAGATGAAGACTGTGTACATAAATTCGTACAAGATGAAGTGAGTGATTGCACTAGTCATCAAATCTCCATGGAGAGTGCTAATGAAAATTGAATATATTCATATTCATTAGTACAAAATAATAAAATTTCAGTGAGAATAAGAAACAGGACATTGCCCAGAACTTCTTAAATTCCTAAATTTAGTTGAATTGAAATATAGTCAAAAATTCTCAGGTCATGTGAAAATTTCATTCTCATATAATTAGAATCCCAGAGTAAAATTTTTATTAATTTATCAGTACATAACATGTTCCACCCTCAGTCGTTCCATGCAGCACTATTCTGAGATTCAACATCAGTCTAATAATTCACAAAATGGAAACTCTGTAAATAAAATCGTAGAAGATAAAGTTAATAATTGCACTAGCAATCAAAGCTTCATGGAGTGTGCTGAAAATTCAATTGATAATTCTTCTCCTGAAACAAATTGAGTATTTTAATAGGATACTCAGGCATATTGGAGATTCAGTCATGATATTTTAATGAAAAATATTTGAAGATGAAATTTAATAAAAAATGATTGTGAGATGATTATTTTTGAAGTTGAATCTAGTTTCAAGAAATAATATTCAACAAGTGGTAACAAGTTGGATTAACATCATAACTTTAGTATCTCATCAATCTCTCAAATTGCCTCACGAGACTCACTTCTGTCAAGTGATACCTTCACTCCACATTTCATACTAATCAAGTTATAGTTCACAGAACAATGTAGCACACGACATTTACAAGTGAAATTCTCATCACCAATTCATAGTTACTAGACTCTCTCGCAAGCACTCTAATTGAACTTGCTCAAGTGAAGTTTTGCTCTGTGAACAGGCAATCACAATAATTGAAATGAACTCACGAAAAGCCCTGGAGAACTAGAAGGCACAATCTAAACCTGTACTCTGACCTAGCAATTTGTGACATTCACCCATTCTATCACATGAACTGTATTGTTCTAACAGAATGTTATCGAGCACTAACCAGAATTGTATTTGAGTTGATATTACAATGAAGAAAATTGAATCAAGAGTGAATATTATGATCCCAATATGAGATAGATCACTTACAATGATACTTAGTCTACCTAAGTACCCTAATACTTATTTTATAATTAAAAAAGTGATTTAATGGTAAGCAGTAATTAATGGGAAATAGAAGTTCATACTATAGTGTTCTTTACCTGTACAATGATAATTTATCTAATTACACTGAAAGAACAACTGGTCGTATTAACATTTTCAACATGATAGCCTACTTAAATCAATTCTGATTTTTATGGTTTGAAATCCAATTATATTTTGTAATAAAACTGATACAACAAATTGTAGAGAAATCTAACTCAAATCGACTCCGATGAAATGATTGATCATGTGACGAAAAATGAAATTAATTATAGTCATTTACAAATGCAAATCATATATAAAACGTTAATATAGTTATTAATTATATTTTTATTATTTATATTATATTCATGATGATAATATTCTCATGATTTTAAAATATTTCTCATGATAGAAGTAATTTTGATAGAAAAAGACATGAAGACATGATTAGCATAAAAAAATTAAAATATCATTCATGACTATGTGACAAGATTCCCTCAGCTCTTTTCAACGCCTCTTCAGGAGTTTCAAAATTAGGCCATAACTCCAGCCTCGTCTTATTATTGGCCGAGAAAAGCTGCTCACTGCTCACTTGAGGCGAAATCCTTGGCACTGGCTGACAGCCAAAATGAACGTGTGATGGGGTGTGGCGAGCCCGCTCAAGCCTCGATTTACATGAGGAAAGATTGGATTTAATACCTGCCAACAGCATCACCATCTTCTTCAATTTTGGCCCAGATGAAGGACATTTGTCTCCCTGTTGAGAAAATACACGATTCAAGCACTATAATACATATTCACGCCTCAACTTTTCATTCTTTGCGCTATTCAGAATCTTGATGCATTTTTGCGCATATCTTGTATAAGCTATGTTAGCTATAGTTAAGTTATACCTAAGTATGTTGTCTTAGCTCGTAAAAGCTCGTGTGAGCTGGGTTGAATCTTGCTGAATTTTTTCGCACATATCTCATATAAGTTATATGCTGAGTTTTAAGGTGGAATATTTCTTTCCAGACTTCTGAAAGTGTCAGGGTTCAGCTTGCATAGCGTGGGAGTATTATGAAAATAGTTCTCTCGTACATGACTGACAATGATAAAATGACATTGCTCAGTTTTCATGACTTGATCATTCTCAGGTACTTGATTTTTCTCGAGGTATTACAGAAAAGCTTTATGATGCTTATCATCTCTAATTTCAAATAAAAAGGAAGATTGATAAATTAATTATAAAAATCGGCCGAATAACGTTTTATATCAACTTGAACTTTTCTACTGGCGGCTCGTGCCTTGGGAAAAGGTGAAATGTTGTACAGTATAAGGGCACTTTACCTGACGAGCCGCTATTGAACTTTATGAAATATAATTGACGATATTGCAGTCTGTTATCATTCATTTGTTATCAAGTTACAATACTGATATTGAGAGAATTTCGTCAATAATGTTTCAAAAGTGGAGTATCAACTAGCAGTCGCCTTTAGAGTGAAAAGTATGAATATCCTCTCTAACTTCAGAATAAAAATATCGGAATAAATGTAACGAATCTTCTGATATACATTTCTATAGGTTTATATTCTAATAAATTCTGTCAATGATGTTTCAAAAGTGGAAAATCAGCTAGCAGTTCGCCTTTACAAAAAAACCTGAATATCCTCTCTAACTTCAGAATTAAAATATCGAAATGAATATAATTTAGCCTATCCTGTGTTATACATTTCCCATATACATTTGTCAATAGCTTGATGAGGAGAATTTTTTTGCTCAAGAGGTGTAAGAGATGGCCGCCGGCTGCACCCTGATTTCTTCGCCCTCCCAGAGTCCCTGTCGTATCCCGTGATTCAGGGATATCATAGTAGTTCCAGGTGAAATAAGGGCAGTAATTTTAACATCCATTGACTTTCACCCATATGACACAAAGATGTAAACATTTTTCTCATCAACCGATCCACTTTCCTGGTATAAAATTTCCACTTCTACACTGAGGCCTACCACAATCTGCACTTGCAAAAATTAGTAGTTCAGAAAAGCCACGACAGACAGTTTTGACAGGCGAGCACATCTCTTACCTGAGTATAACACTGAAAGTGGCGTGCAGCGGGCTCTCACCCACATTCTGAACAAGTTAGTGGCTGCGGCGTGGTGTTTTATAGTCTGTTCAAGCAAAGAAGACATTCTGGCAAGATATAAGAACACCTCCAGTTCGATCAATATTGGTTCAACAACTATAAATTTGGTTTCGAATTGTAGCAGACATTTGGATTTATAATTTGAAACATAATTTTTAATTTTTGAACCAATATTAATGGAGCTGAAGTCATTTTCCCATCTTGCCAGAATGTCTTTTTAGCCCGGACTGTAGTGGCTGCGGCGCGGTGTTTTAGTTGTGGTTTTGCGGCTCGTGTGACGTGCCGTTGGCAAACTTTGATTTTGTCTTTGTCACTTCGTTAGCGGGGGTGCAGCCAACAGGAGGGGGAAAGAGGGTTTAGGAGGGCAGACGACTCAGGCAATTAAATTCGCTTGAAAGTTCCACCGCGAAATTTAATTATTAGATGGCGCGCTCCCCGCATCGATTGTTCTAGAACGACATCAAGGTGACATTTTTCAAATTCGTTTAGAAATTAGATGCTTTTCGCAGTCAAGCGTTCCATGCATGAGTTTGATGACGACTAGACTCTTTGTTCTTGTCTTTGGGAGGTGGTTGAATGAGATTATTATTATTATCATCAATTTGCTCTGATGCACAAAAATAAGCAACAAAAGACCAATCCAATACTGTAAAGTTATTGAATTTTGTGTTTTGCTACTGAATAAATGAATGAGAAGAATACTATCATCTGATTGGTTGTATCAATGATTTCATCAATTTATTTCCCTCAATTCAATGAGTTTCCTCAATCTCGATGAATTTATCATTGACGAATCACTTTTCCGTCACGAGAAAAAAAATCACGAGAATAATACGAGCATTTAATCATGTAAAATACAAGTATGAAAGTAGAGAGGTTAAGGAAAAACTTATAAATATCATTTTCATATTGTCCATTCAACCATTCTCTTTCAACAATATAACCATATCATTGTTGAGTGAAACAAATTCATCATTATTCTCCTAAGTGAGAATATGAGAGAGCATTATTCTGTCATCAACAATAATAATATTATATCAAATAGAACTTGAAATATTCATAAATCAACTCATTCAATTAAAGTATCTACAATATAACACTACGAAAATTCAAATTGGACAAACTAAAAAGGTTTAATCGAACAATAAATAATATGGGCCTATTTCAAAATATTCATGAAAATATTATTACAAAATTAATAAAATATGATAAGCAAATGCATTGTGAAGGAGTATTATTAACAACAAAGCAGTGGATTTATAATATCACCATATATTATACTACTGGTCCACCGCCAAAAGCTCTTACTGGTATTATGAGAGCAGGATTGGTGGCTAATTGTGATTTATGTAGCTGAATACATTATATCTGTGCCGGACAGATGAGTCCAGCTGCCTTTTGTTCTTGTTGATTCATAGGAAGTTTCCTCTTCTATGTCAAACCTATTTCCCGCCACTCGCACTCTCCCGCCTTCTCTTTCCCTCTTTCTCTTTCTTTCTTTCTCTATCTCTCTCTGCCGTCTAGCCAATGTGCCACTCACTTCACAATAATTCAAATTCAGCACACTAAATAAACTGGCAGATTTGATTGAATAATTTGTCTCTTTCACAGTGAGTTTTATTGTGTAACTTTTATTAGTGTTTTGTTGCATAAAGTAATTCTGTTTCGATAATACTTCTCTTGTATCAATTTATATTCTATAATTCATTGTATACAAATTTTCATCATTAAAAAAATTTCATTCTTGAATTAATTATCTGTATTTAAATGAAACGAGTATATTGTTACAATTATAATGAGAAAACCTATTGTAGAACTATTAGGCTACACCTTCCTGCACTTATTTTCTGCCCTTTATTTTGTGAAGCAGTGGTCCTCCTTCTATACTGTATAAAAATAACAAGAACTATGTTATAATTGGGTCAGTATTCCAATATCATACTGCAACTGATTCATCCACTGATCTAGATTCACGCGACCAAATTTTAACATTTTGGTGAGGTGCAATTAAAAAAAAAATCGGAGTAGACTCAAAGAGCGCGAAAAATAAACAATTCCTGTATTTAAACATTCATTCTCAATTATTAGTAGAATTAATTAACATTAATTTCTAGAATAGAATAATATACCTTTTGTAGAACCTTTACATCTCCTGCATTTCTTTTCTGTTTTTTTTTTGTTTTTTGTAGGGCAGTGGTCCACAATATACAATACAGTATATAATTCATGAACAATTAATTTGCCACAAAATAACAAATGAATTAGACAAAAATCAATGAGACGGATCAATCTAATACTGTATAAATTTCTTGGATTGGAAAAATAAAAATTGGAATGAAGAAAGGGAGAAATAACGCGGAATTCTTCTATTTCTTTTTATGATACCTGCACACTTACTTGTATATATTCATAGATAAGCTTTTTATTAATAAAATAGGATACTGATCAGCCAAATAGGCGGACGAGTGAGTTGAAATGTTTGATGAAAATTTCAAACAAACATGAAAGCTGTGAGTAGGCGAATTGAACATCACTAGCCACTTCCTATCCAAGTCACTTGCAGAATATTGTATAGTCTGCCCGAGTGAAGAAGACATTCTGGCAAGATGAGAAAATTACTTGAGCTTGGTCAATATTATTTCAAAAATTGTAAATTTGGTCTAGAATTGAAGATTAGAATGTTTCCTACAATTTTAGTCCAAATTCATTTTTTTGGAATCAATATTGACCAAGCTGATGTAGTTTTTACATTTTACTACAATGTCTTCTTTGCTTGGACAGACTATTGCTGCATCCATGTGCTATATCCAGGATCGCTTCTTTCAATGGCTCCATTCAAAATGCAACACTCTTATCACTCCTGTATCTCCTGGTCTATGCGCTCACGTTTCATCTCATGCTTTCAACTTACTGCTACTCCAACCTCTGACACATCACATCAACTATTCACTACCATGTGTTATTCTCTAGACTTGGAGTTTATTGCAGCTAATTCTATATATTGCAACCCCGGTACAACCTTGGAATAGTTGAGAGGTTGTGATGAACTCAGTAAGTTTCGAACATGACATATTGAACTATTTTGAGGGTCGATTTTACTTCAGATAACTCTGAACTTCACCAGGAAGACAGTTGTCAAATTTAAAGTTTCGAGTTACAAGATACTGCACTTTGTGCTGAAATGTCCGTCAATGCAGTTTGTGTGGCTATAAACTTTCAGAGAATTCAAGAGTTTAAAGCCATGACATGCATTACAGTACAGAGCAAGAACTTTTCTACTCCAATGTCTGGAACCTTGAAGTCAATATCACTCCATTAAACCTGGCAAAATTGCTTTTCGAGTATTTTGTGACTTGAATCTTGGATATCCTGCAAGATTATGCAAAACACTTTCACTTAAAAAGTGAAATTTAGACCTCACATCAACCCAGTTGTCTTCAAACTGACAATCTATATCTATATAAAAGCGAAATGGCACTGACTGACTGACTGACTGATTCATTCATTCATCACCAGAACTAAAAATACACTGAACCGAATGCGTTCAGATTTGGCAGACATGTTCAGTTGGACGTTTAGACGCGCGCTAAGAAAGGATTTTTCAAACTTTTCAAGGATACGCTCAATACTTGCATTTTTCTATAGTTTTTCTGCGTTTTCTCAGATTTTTCGAGAACTAAACGGCAGAAAATGTTGAAAATTTTTCGAGAGGTTTGTTTAAGGTCTAGAAATGTTGTGTTAATATATTTTGGAAATCCGTTGAAGATTACACCAGTTATCAGCTTTTTCAAAATTGTAGATGTATTGTGGGTTGCATATCTTCCGCCTTGATTCTACCAATCCTCCTGTAAATTCAACGAGATTAGAGATGAACCAATTTGGAAGATATTGAATCAAGTTTCAAACCATTTCCGATATACTTTCCAAGGTTACGCTCAATTATTGCTCAAATATAGGTTTTTTACTATTTATTGGAATTCTCAGAGTTTTCCTTAGATTTTTCGAGAACCGATTGGCAGAAATTGTTGAAATGTAGTAAACAGGTCCAGATTAGGTCTAGAAATGCTGTGTACAAAAAATTTTGAAACTGTTCCTAGACTACGCCTGAAATAAGGATTTCCAATGTTCGAAATTTGCACTTTTGCTAATTTCTCGGAAACTAATGAGCTAAATACGTTCAAATCATATGTTGAGCCAGGTTGAGCTGAGGTAATAGAGCAAATAATTTGGAACGATTACCCAAAATAACCCTGTTAAGTGACATGAATGGAATTTGCAGGCGAGCGAAGCGAGCCTGTTTGACACTGAAAGGGGATTTGCAATTTGCTGTTTGACTCAGCTACACTGCTGATACTGTCGGGGGTCCAGGGGGCAGAGCTCCCTGGCTAGGCGGAGAAGGCGAGCGAAGCGAGCCTGCCGGCTAGTATATTATGGATAAAGAATACTATATGATGCAGTACATGTACTTATAAGGCTTCCAGTTTCAGCACGCTTCGTGTTTTTCCTAATTCAAAATGAAAATAATACACCATAATTTTGGTCTTCATCATATTTCAAAGAATCCTAGTTTTCCATTGGGAATGAAAACATTTCAATACATCAGAGTACGAAAAAGATTCGTAACTTTTTTTTTAATTGTTAATGTTTTGAATCTAAAACACGAACAAACCTTGACTTTCGTCTCGTTAGGAAACACCAGAAGTATAAGACTAGTATTATTAATATGTGAAATGGGTAATGTAGGTGATGTCACGGGAACTAGAATGCTTCTTAGTCAGTATATTCAATCGGCTTCTAGTATTTGTGGGTAATATTCAACAAAGAAGCAATCAATTTTCACATTTTTCACCAAAATACCAATATGTGACGCCTGTCAGCAATTCGATAAACTTCTAAATTGACTCACCCCTACGAATGAGACCAGTAGAGCACCCTGGTCAAAAGTCATTGTTCCACAGATGACTTCTCAACTCAACTCATAGTTGCAATCACTTTCCGTGGAACTTGCCAACTGTTGCAACTTGTCTCCCCGGCGACCAATCAGCCAAGAAGTTGAGTTGTTGCCTGTCAGTGACGGTGGATGACATTTCAATTGAAAATGCTGCGTGTGCAATCCTAAACTGAATTCAAACTTGAAAGTCGCATTTGAAGTGAAGGGAATGCGGTTATTAGTAGAAGGATTTCTGTTATTCGGGGAGGTAGGATCTGTAGATCCAGTGGGGAATCCAAGAGAGTACTATAACTATATTATAAGAGGGCTATAACTATAATCTCTGAAGGCTTTAGTACTCTCAGTAGCCTATTGAAGTGCAGTGTTCATGATGAAATCCGGAAGAACATGAACGGAGCTCAACTTTTAATCAATTTTTTGACATGAAAAACAATAATTGCTCTAGTATATTATAATGATGGAAATGAATTGTCTCATAACATGATGAGATGCCTCATCCATTCAAGAAGAGTTATTATTCTATTTCATCTTATTATTCATAATATTGACAAAATCAGAAAATTGTGTTGTGTGTCCATATTTTTTTTGTTTTTATAGGCTAGCCTTGATTTATATATGTAGGAAGTCTTATTCTCTAAAATAAAAATCTTCCTATTCCTATACTTTTGTTTATTTCCTAATACATGTTAATTCCTTGAGCTCACTTATTGAACTGAAAAATATTTCTAATACAGTTTGTTGATTCACTTATTAACACATGAGTTAAACATATGTTCAACATATATGTTCAACGTGTGTTTAGAGTATGACCTGTTTAGTTCATCAGACCTGAACATTTACTGATTAAAATTAACTTTTCCTACATATAGGATATGATAATTGACAATATTCGAATGTATTTGTGAACGTTTTGAACGTTTTAAATGAAGGCTCTCCTAATCCAATTAAATTTAGAGTCAGTAAAAACCATAAAAATGTAAGAATCATGAGGATGTTGCATGTTTTCATGGAACATACTGCGTGTTTCACTGTATGAAACATAGGCTCTGATAATGATAAATTATATTTCATCTATTCATCTTAGATTTTATTCGTTTCAATTTTATCTGAGATGTTAAAGTATGTTTTATTTGAAGAATTACAATAAATTTTATTTAAGTTCCATCAGAAAAAAGTTCTTGAACAGTATTGTCAAAAATTTATGATTCGAGGAGTAGTGAATCGTTTTCCTATTAGCCTATTTTTACAATCATCACAACTTATAACTTTTATCCTTGTAACTGTTCCAACTTTTTTAATCTCCTGAAACTAGTTGCATACTCATCGACACTGGTCGCACCCGCTTGACATTCCAATCAAGCTCCCAGACTACTCTTGCAGCTTGAAAAGTGGAGCGGATTTAATTGCCCTTAGCGCACTCCATTAAACAAACTTGGATCAGTGGATCAGGCCTTCAAGACTTTAGACTCTTCGTGCATTCTGCAACTGATGCTGATGTTGCTATATTCTGTCCATTGTCCAAGCAAAGAAGACATTCTGGCAAGATGGGAAAAATACTTCAGCTTGGTCAATATTTGTTCAAAATTTATGAACTTGGTCTGAGATTGTGGATCAAAATGTTTCCTACGATTTGAAACCAAATTCATCATCTTTAAAACAATAATGACCAATTTGCAGTCATTTTCCCATCTTACCAGAATCTTACTCCTTATCTCTGGCAAGATGGGAGAATTACTCAAGCTCGGTCAATATTGGTTCAAAAATTATCAATTTGATTTCAAATTGTGGGAAATAATTTGATCTACTATTAAGACCACATTTATAATTCTTGAACAAATTTTGACCAAGCTGGAGTCATTTTCCCATCTTGCCAGAGGCTCTTCTTTGCTTGGACAGACTATACTACTGCTGCTGCTGCAAGACGTTCGTTCCTCTGCTATAGTCTGTCCAAGCAAAGATGGCAAGATATTCTGGCAAGATGAGAAAATGACTCCAGCTCGATCAATATCAATTTCAAAATTATAAATTTGGTCTTAAATCGTAGGAAACATTCTGATTAACAATATGAGACCAGATTCATAATTTTTCAACCGATATTGATAAAGCTGAAGTAATTTTCCCATCTTGCCAGAATGTCTTCTTTGATTGGACAGACTATACCCGTTCCATCCAAATTTGCGTTCAAGATTGCGACATCTAACCATTGTTCCCCTCTTCAACAACCCCCACCCCCATCTACATCATCACAACCCTCCCCACCCCAAATGATTCTCTTGAAAGAGTTATAAGGCCAGAACGTGCCGTCCAAGAGAACAGCTCCCCGCGGTACAATAGAGCTCTCATTGACCTAGTTGATGCCCTCACAAATGAGCCGTTCGAAAGTCTTCTAGCGATATTGTTGCGCTAGTCCACCATGAATCATTTGGCTCCACGACTGCATGGGGAACGTCATTGATGGAGATTGGTATTTGAGTACAGTCGTTCACTGTTTCAAATTGCATAGTAATTTAGAAAAAAACATAATCCCACGTCCGACTTGAGAAATGAGATTCGTGAGTACGATCCTCTCCAGGAAGTTTGAAATCAGAATTCTATAATCATGAGAGTTCTATTTTCAGAAAGATTAAAAGTACCTAAAATTTTTCTATACTTTTGAACGCTCAAAGGAAATGAGATTTCGATCACCCCTCTTTTCCCTGTTCCAGTGTTCCTATCCTACATTATTGATTAAAATGTTTGAAATCAGAATTATAATTGAACATAATTGAACTCTATTCAATCGACTGTTGAATTTAATCGAAAGCTCGAATTTGTTTGAAGAATTCAACCAAGATGGACCAGTTCTTGTATCAGTTGTATTGTATTGTATAACGCATGTACAGCTGATATATCCGGAACTATAATCGATGATTAAAGCTTCGACATGAACGCACCCTTATCAAACATGTCCATCTTGGTTGAGTTCTTCAAACAAATTCGAGCTGTCGATTGAGTTCTAACGTCGATTAAAGAGAGTTCAATGATATATTCTTCGAAAAAAATCCAAGAATAACTTTGCAAAATTTGACCGTGATTGGGGTAATAATATTCAATCCGGCAACTATCAGTTGTTCACATGACATTTCTACCAATATTTTTGATCACAACATCGCTATTCAGATCCAATAATTGAATTCTCTAACATCTGACAAATCTGCTACAATATACATTTTAAGACTGATATTATTCCGCAAGGAAACATTATTTGTTGTTTTCTGAAGTTGAGATTGGTGTGAGAGAGTTCCTGTGAGGCCTAACTTCGTTTTTGTAACAAGTCAATAAAATAGCTATTTATGTATTAAGAGCGTAATGCGCGACATTATTGCTCGCGCAAAACAGTTATCACGCGACGCGTAGCAGAGCGTGATAATTTTGCAAGAGCGATAAAGAAGCATTGCGCGCGAATTACATACAATATTTTTTCCCCTGTGAACCTGTTAATCTACAGTTTTTTCAGTCCTCAAATACTGCAAACTATTGAATTACTCTTGTGTAATTTCCGGTACAGGTACAATCAGACATTGTCGACTTTTGTTAGGTTATGTTATGACTCCACCTGACCTACTTTTGGCGAGCCATGATCAGCTGATTAGCGAGCGTAAAGTAACTATACTGCTCATGCGCAGTTGCTTAGCGAGCGTAAAGTAATTCTACTGCGCATGCGCAGATGGTTAGCGAGCGTAATGAAGATTCTCCTCAGAAATGGGCTCCTTTCCGAGGGGAATTCAGATTGTAAAATCTTGTTTTACGCGCAGTTGTAGAAAAAATATATATAGGCTTTAATAAATTTTCTGGGGAGGTTGAGGAAATGATCAATGTGTTATGGTTGGGTGTATACGTATCAAACAAATTGTTAAAACTTTGAATAATTGAAATCAAAGTACTTTTTTCAATATTTTCATTTCTTTCTAATATTTCTAAATCAAAAATATTTAAAAAAGTTTAGTTTGATTTTAATTATTTAAAGTTTCAATGAATACAGTAGCCCTGAGAGAAAATAAGTATTCAAACAAATTGTATAGGCTACAATACTGCCCATATCTACTACCAATATCTTGAGTATATGTATTTATATACGTACAGCATTCACAAGGCTAGTAAATCTTACCAGGTGGGATATTTGCCTGGAAATTATGGTTCACAAATCTGACGTCACTAATTTTCTACAGTGTCACACTCTAGCACCCACAATGAAAAGCACAGCTGATGAAAATGTAAACATAACCTATTTTCGTAAGTGTTGAAGAATATTATTGTTGTAATTAATTCTGATGAGTTGAGAACATCACAATTAACAAGGAAACAATATTTTTAAGTTGACCTAGTTGTTTTTTAGTGAAATATGATTATTTTCATTTTTATAATCGTGATCGCATAGTTTAAACCCATCAAAGCTTACTTTTTCTCAACAAGAGCGCCAGCTTCTCGAATCTTTGGCTCCAATTTATGACAACAATAGCATTATATTGATCAAAATATCACAACATTATTCATCATTATTCGACTGTAATAATACTCAATAATTTAATTCATCATTTTTACAATTTTCTCAATTATTTTCATTGATATTGAGCTTTTTATGTGGTATTTCTTATTTTTCAATTCTCTGTGGAACAGCTGGGAAATTGGAATCCTAGATACATGTTGAATCATAAATATAGGTATAAAATAATAGGTAAAAAATATAGTATATAGTATATAGTATAGGTAAAAAATATAGGTATAGGTATAAAGCATAATGTAAAAAATAAAATTAGTGACGTCATCCGGCAGGAAATAAGTGGACTGCTGGGCTCTTATGGACGCTGGCCTACCTGGTAGATTTACTCACCTTGCAGCATTCATACTCTAAAAGTTATGGACTTGAATAATATATCTATGATACGCTGAGAGTTATGAGCTTTAAAATATCGATTTATATAATGTATATACGCTGAGCGCATAAGGTTTACATATATTTATATAGCATTCAAAGAGCGTTTTGTTCGGACGAAATAGGTCGGAATAAGATACGTTGGCAAGCTAGCTTAAGGCCGCTGGAGAAGGGTAACAAAAATTGATTCGCGAAATAGGTTAGCGCATGAATAGGGTTATAAATCGAACGGAGAGAAGGGCGAGAAGACAGAGCCAGGGTTACACTGTTTAATGGCATATGGAGAAAGCAATTAAGCCGGCAAAGCTTTCCTCCTACCAAGTAATTCTCCAATAATAAACCAGCATTAATAGAATCTCACAGTTTTATATGTATTATTGCGAAGGTTCCGCCCTATTTTCCGGTCTGATTTTGCAGCCGCATTAGCGGGGCCACCTGATGATATTGTTTCCTGTTACAAGCTGGGATACTTGTTTTGAGAGTTAAATGGGATAGAATAATATTTCATTAAAGTTCAACAAACATTTTTTATATGCAACTTGATGCTTTACATCGTTTGATTTTAATCGATTTTATGCGCAAATCCACAACTATGAGTAAAGAAGGTTTATTTGATGCAAATTCACCAGAAAGTTTGAGATTTATGAATAGAATGGAATTTGTAGAAGAATGTCGATTTCAGGAAATGGAACTTAAATATTTGATTTCGAGAGAATTATCACTGATAGCTAAGTTATAACGGTATGAAGTTGAATGCTTTTAAACATACATTTCTTTTTTCTTGAATATCCATGATTCATTGCTGCTGTTCAATCAAATGTAATATCCATTTACCTACATATCAATGATAATTACAAACATTTCTTGAATTTAATGATTGATTGCTCAAGTGACTTATTCAAAACACTTATTTCAACCTACTGTTTTACGAGGGCAGTCCAGAAAGTCTGTCACGTTTTGATATAAAGGAAAAAGTAATCGCAAGGAAACATTCTTATTATATACATTTGAAAGTACAACTAAAATACTATTTTTCAACATAATCACCAAATAAATAGAGACACTTATCATAGCGGTGAACTAATTTGGGAATGCCGGCGTCATAAAAGTTTGCCGCCTGTAACTTTAACCAGTTGGTTGCGCCCTACTGCAGCTCAACGTCGTCGTCGTCAAAGGGCTGCGTTGCAAGCCATGTCTTCATTACCGGAAACAAGTGATAATCGCTGCGTGCAAGGTCTGGACTGTATGGCGGATGTGGGAAAACCTCCCATTTGAAAGCATCCAGGACTTCTCGTGTTCGATTTGCCGTATGTGGTTGGGCGTTGACGTGGACACAGAGAATTTTTGAAGTCAACTTTCCTCTGCGCTTGTTTTGGATCGCTCTTCTTAATTTTTCGTAAACATCGTTCCAATAAACTTGACAGATTTGGTGATGGAGCTCAATTGGTTTATTGTTTCTAGCCAACTAAACTGGTATTACCGACCGTACTTCACAACTCACGGGATTTTGAATTGCGGAACACACTTTAAATTGTTATTGAAAAAGAACGAAGAGTGACACGAACCTCCCGCTAGCACGGCTGGATAGCCAGTGAACGGAGGAACACCCTGGCGCAAAGACGGCCGTGATAGCCCCGCCCCTAGCGGCTACAACGTAAAACGTGACAGACTTTCTGGACTGCACTCGTACATTCAATATTTTGTTGGACAAAATAAGTTTTCATTTTGCTGAATATTGCTTTGAATGGATGAGATAGAAAAATGGAATAATATTATTCATTATCATTCAATACTATGATTCAAAACATAACAATATTCAATAACATTATTGGAATTTATCATAATTGATTGTCGAAAATTATAGTTTTGTTCTTTCTTATATTAGCCTAAAAGTGATAAGCATTAACCTATTATCAATTTATCTGATAATTAATCATTTCTAGGCGACGAAACGTGTTTTATCCAGCTGTGTAACAAATGACAAACCCGACTCGAGATAAAGCAGAAGAGGTATTTTATTCGAGAGTCTCATTCTAGAAACGAGAAAAGTCTTATCAACTGCTTCATAGTCTTCGGAGCTGTGCCTGTTATCATTTAAATGTATCGCCGTACTTCCTAAGGACAGGTTCTACCTTAGCTTTCATTTTTCCTCGCCTTTTTCTCATCGCCGAAAGAGAAAATCGGAGGAAAAGAGGAGGAAGATAACACTACTAGGAATATTAGATGAACTAATATACTAGAAGAAAGGTGTATTAATCAAGTGGGTGGAAAGAGAGGAGGAAGAACTGGGTTGAGGTTTATACTCAGCTTTCTCAAATATTGTTTTCATCCTTTAAATGGAAGAAAAATTCTGATAATATCATTCAGAATTTCAGGTAAAGATTTATTTCTCTGGAGAAAGATCATGAAGAAATGACTGCAACAGATTGTACAAAGTTTTTGTTTTTTCTCTTTTTTAATTTTCCGATCCTATCAATAATATAATCGATGATTGGACAAAAAATTGGACAAAATTGTTGAACATGAAGTTCCTACAACTATTTTTCTACAAAAATATCATTCAATTGGAGTGAAATTATCATCAATATTGCAAATTTGTGATGTAAAAATCTTAATTTTAGTTTCAATGTACAATTACACAATTACATAAATTTATTTGTATTAAACATCGGTTTGATACAAGTAAATAATTATTTTTTACCTCCTTGATGCTTGAAATATTATGATAGGTTTTTTTAATAAATATAATTGGAAAAATATAAATTCGAAGTACCGGTAACGATCATTCTTATCCAATCCCTCTCTCATTGTTCATTTTTTGAAATATGACTTAATTCAGTCAAAAAATTATATCGAGATAATCTCTCTCTAAATATGTAACGAAATCGAACTAAGAATATCAATTTCCACAAAATAGATGAAGCTCATAGGTACAAGTAAAGTTATAGGCTACTATCTTGAAACACTTTTAAAAATAGTCATAATATTATCATTATTGTATTGGCCTTGTGAAAATTTGCAGTTCATCTGATATAATTTGATTTTCATGTGATTCATGCTTAGGCTACAAACTTCAACTGACAAATCTTGTTCGCAGCTCGAATATTTTGTAACAAGACAAGATAATCTCCCTTTTAAATAGCAAGAAGTGTGTTTAGTTGGTAATGGATTTTAGTTAGTTATGGATTTTTATGAACAAGGCCTAATATATCAGGACCTTAAATAAACTCTACTTGTAACAAACAGAATTTGGGTTTCTCGAAGTGAACCTACTGCATGGAACATCATAATTCAAGTTTACATTTTGTGTGTATAATCATCTATCAAATACGCCTGCATAAGCATGTAGTTAATTCAATTAGTGGGCTTGTATTTATGCATGAGCTGAATCAGGTCCTATTCCCGTTGGTACTATCCATGTAGGCTACTGATTGGATCAATGCAATGTACTTAATTGATTCCTACTTTAGCAGTAAATATAATCATCATATTGAATTTATCACTTTTTGATCCGTGAAACGCTTCGCATGTAAGCTCGGATAATATTGACATCTAACTGTTGATTGGTGATTCATGATAATTTTCATTACTAGCTCATTTCATTAAAATATTCATAGTTATCACTAGGCTACCATCTGATTTTACGATAATCTTCATTTTTTAGTGTTATTAAGATGCTTGACTTAGAGCAAACTTCTTCAATTCATTCCAACTCCGGATTTTTTTTTTAATTTGATGCGAAAAATAAGTTATTGTACTACTATGTTGGAGCGATTGAGAAATTAATTCATTTCGATGCAATAGAACTTATATTGTTTGAGTAAGAATGAGTATTGGAGTTATGATCAATACCTTCACTATATTTGTTTGACGGTTAGCTTGTCACTTCCTTTGATTCATCATTGTTTTTTTTATGAATGACTGATGTTCGGTGGATGGTGATTGTACAGGTACAGTGGATATCCGGTTTTGCAGAAGTATACTCATACATAAGATATACAGGGTAAAGATGATCCAGATACATTTATAGCACAGTATCTCCTACTCAAATCCAAATAAAATCAACAGAAAATAAATCCTGAATACTTTGTCGAAAGCTCGCAATAACAAACAATAACTCATGAGGTACAATCTCTTCCCAACATACGAAATGAAGTTAGAGAACCGGCTTTATCTTAGTTAAGAGTACTTAGGCAGTTTCAACTGTGAATAGCGATTGCGTATATCTGTATAATCATGTTGAGTGAACCAATGAGAACTGGCGTTATAAAGTGGGCTATGAAGTCTGGACTTTGAGATAAAACCGGCTGCTCCCTTCATTCGAGCTCAACAAAGACTGTGAATGAATGAATATTGTTTCACTCCATACAACAAAGTTGGCAAATATAACGGCACTCGTGTTACAGTCTGTCCAAGCGGAGAAGACATTTTAGCAAGATGGGCAAATGACTCAAGCTCTGTCAATATTTGTTGAAAAATTATTAAGTTTGGCTCAAGTTATAGATCAAATTGTTTCCTACAATTTAAAACCAAATTAATAATTCTTGAACCAATATTGACCGAGCTGGAGTCATTTTCTCGTCTTGCTAGGATGCCTTCTTTGCTTGGAAAGACTACAACGTTCTTGTAAAGTTCTCTATTGTTGCTAGATGAAATAGTTAAGTATATATGGCTGAGACCTGCCGTATATTCTTTGCAATGTCCCTGGTGGTTTGTATACTAAGCTATTATTCTTCCTGCGAGAGTAAACCTTTCAGCAACTTTCTACACAAAACATCAAATTTCCCGGGTAGGATAATGGCTCATCTCCCCTCTCAACCCTTTCCACCTCTATCATATTGCACTACAAATTAGGATGTTCTTGGATGTTATCAGTGGAGACATTTTGAGAAGAATTGATGACATCATATTCTATGTTCAGCTCTTGATTGAAGGTCCTATTGTTGTTCCTGTACACTTTACTGTTGAATATTAAGCTATAAAACAGCGAAGCAATGATTTAAGATTTTCTTCTTACTCAGAATTTTGTGTAGACTCTCTTATTTCTATATTCATTCTTGATTATCCAATACTGTATTTCCAAATACTTTGATTTCGTGAATTAATTAATTTTCGTAAAATAATTTCGTAAATTATTTGGATTTTATTAATGGAATATCCAATTCAATACTGCAATCACGTTTGTTAGGAATGTAAGTCCTGATAGATTGATCAGAGGCATTGGTGGCAATCAAATTAAATTCAAATTCATTGACATTATTATTTTACTTTCATTGATTTCGCTTTGAACGAATGTGAGCGAAGAATCTCAATTGTATGCCAAATGAATTGATCAAGATTCACAATATATTACCATGTGATGTAGTAATACATTTTTTACCCCACACAAGTTAAAAATGGAAATTAATGGAATTGATAATGATAATATTCTTCCTAAACGTTTCTTGAATCAACGCTTCAAATGATCGAACAGCATATCAGATTTAAAATTTCCCAATGATTAGAGTATTATCAATGTTTTGAATTTTAAAAATGGATGGAAAATTTAGAAAAAAAAAATCATTTACAGAATATTAACCTGAGTTTACCCAATAGAGTAGACTTTTATTCGAAAATTTTATTCAAGAGCTGCATGTCCTTAATTTTTTTGCTTGGTTTCCATGTTTTCAGCTGTACCAGAGAAAGCCAGATGGCTCGATCCAAGACACAATACGACGCAACACGAAGCTTGTAGCATGGGAAGCGGCTGCCAGGTTTGGAGCTTAGCAAGTGAGGATGTTTTGAAATGTAAAAAGGGTGAGAGTTCTGGCGCGACGCCAATCGACCGTGTAAAGGTGGACATCTTTCATGCGGCGACAGCCCACATAAACTACGGCTAATGAAATTCTCTATGCTCAAACTAATAACGAGAGCCACCAGCTAGAACAACAAAATACATGCAACATACAAAGCTGGAATATATTCAGGTTTTTGAAGCTACGTGGGAGAGCTTTTAAACCGTGCCGTATGATTTGACAGTAAATTCCAACAGGGACTATTATTATTTTATCTAACCGACTCCTATACGAAGATACTATTTCAATAAGTCTAAAATGTGGATATATGAAGATGTATATAGCTTTATCTTGTGGAACAATATCGATAAAATTTTGTAGAATGAGAATAGGAATTGAAGTAGAATTCCAATGAATTCTGTTGAGTGTTGAATGGAAAAAATTGATACAACTAGATCATCATCATTATTATTCGTCATTAGATTCAATCAAATTCTGATATTATCATCACAATAGCTCTACAATGATCAACACTATTGATTAAAATTATATCAATAATAATTATTTGAAATTAAGGAAAAAAGTCCCAGCACCAAAAACAATTGCATCCTAATTATTCAATCTTCATTATTTAATAACTATCATCGATGAATAAATAAACCTATAATTATTCTTACTATGATAATTCCAAACCTATGATACCTATTGAACTTGCAAAATAGTCGAAATCGAATTGCAGAAATATAGAAGTAAGCGGAGTGTCACCATTACAAGTGACTAGACATTTGCATATTCTTTTAAGAGATTTTTGTTTATTCTCATCACTAGATACTTACCCACTTATTCACTAGACACTTAGGCTACATAATAGACAGAAACTAGGATACTTACATTAGCATCAAATTTTTAGTGGTCACTCAAATGACAGGTGACATGTCAGTTGTAATACAAATGCCTTAAACTATCTTACATTTGAATGTACGCTAAGCACTCAATATCAGATATGTTTATAAAAAAAGCTCATAAGATTTTGGAAAAAATATCTGTATAGTATTCAGGAATTTTGTTATTAAGTATTAGACTTGATATTAAAATTAGAAATGAAATTCGGCAACAGTGTGAATAGTTTTCTCAATTAGTATTTTTGAATAATTGTACAGATTCTATGTTTCGTATGGCTGCTGGAAGTTTATTAAAGTATCTCATCCCGGAATAAAACGGTGTCTTTTCAAATGACGTGCAGCGGTGAATTGGGAAGGCAATCAAGTTTCTGTTGCGAGTATTATACTCGTGGTTTTCATTACAGAGCTGGAACTTGTCATTATTCATTTTAACAGAGATTAATAGTTGATAAATGTAGATAGATGGAAGAGTAAGTAGTTCAAGTTGTTTAAAGTTAGCCCTGCATGAATCTCTTGCTCTTAGTCCGTAAATGACCCTTAATATCTTTTTTTGAAGAATAAAAACTTTATAGCTATCGGAATAGTTTCCCCAGAATATTGTACCGTAACTCAAGTGAGAATACACATATGCATAATAGACTGCCATCCCCTCCTTTGGGAGATTGGCTGTCGTTAGTAAAGACAGTCAGTTTTTTCCCGTTTCTTGAGTAATAGTAATTGTTGCATTACACTCTAACTGATTAACTGCATGTTATTCAGAGGTGTTCTGCATCTTCACTTGGTTGTGAAGACTGGCTTATGGTTGAGAGGATCGACGTGCTAACCACACGTTACCTCTATCCTGGTTGATGATTATTCGCCTGCTGTATTTTCTGTCCGGGCTGGGAGGGTATTCTGGCGGGGTGGGGGCTGGCTTCGGCTCGGTCGGTGTTGGTTTGGGGGCTGTGGGTTCTTTTGAGAATTTATGGCTTTTGGGCCGGTATTGGCCGGGCTGGGGTCGTTTCCCCGTCTTGCCGGAGTGTCTTCTTTGCTTAGATGGACTGTATAGTTTGGTGAATATGAAACTGGCAACCAGCTGGTAGGCCTAGGCCCTTCATAGGGCTGTTGCGCCATTGACAAACAAAAAAATAATAGACTGCCATAAAAGTTTTTTTATCAACTGAATGTGACAATTGTAAATAAATAAATTAGATACTTAGCCACTCCTCAACGTTTCCTCTGGTTGTTGGCAATCTAAAGACATCAAAGACATCTAAAGTGCTACAAGCATGATCCTCGTTTTCTGATAGATGATCAACAATTCGAAGAAGCCTGAAAAGGAGGTCAAGTCCGAAGATGTTCAGGATGAAAAAGGGACGTTTCGCAAAGTGTCGCAGAGGATTATTTTACGACCTACCCTAATCATACAAATTTAATAGTTCACTTGCAGCTGAGAACCAGGAAGCAGCGCCATGAAACATTGAGTCGGCCGACTTTTATGGACATTAGCATTTTAGGCCATAACTGAGACTTGGTGAGTAACTATAGTCTGTCCAAGCAGAGAAGACATTCTGGCAAGATGAGGAAACGACTCCAGGTTTGTCAATATTGTTTCAACAATTAAAAATTTGGTATCAAATTGTAGAAAACATTCTCTTCTACATTTTGAGATGGAATTTATAATTGTTGAACCAATATTGACCGAGCTGGATTCGTTTTACCATGTTGCCTGAATTTCTTCTCTGCTTGGACAGACTATTAATAGTTTCGAATGAATAGCGCATTAAGGGAGCCTCCAAGATTTCCGGGCGAACATTTGTCTATACATGTACTTAGTTGAGTATTTTATTTTACAGCCCTTATAAGAGCTGTGTTATTGGAGGTTCTTCAAGAAACGTTTTTAAGGCGGGAATTCCCTGGGGATTGAAGGAAACCTACAGTATGGAGGTTAGTGTGGAGGGGGGAAGCTGCAATAAAGAGAGGACGATTGAGCTGTAGGGACCAGCGATAGCTTTAGGCACACAATAAACACAACAAAGTACTCCTTCACTCCTTTCACTATAGCTTTCTCTCTCCCGTCCTTTTTCCTCATTTATTCTATTATCAATTCTTGATCTTAAATCTTCTTACAGCTCACTCATCAACTCCTTTTACTCATTTTTCATCTACTCTAACTGATGTTTTTCACTCACCATCTGCTGATATTATACTTATTAGTTTTTGAAAAATATCATTTTCGAAATATTTTGAGATCTTTCGTTTTTTTACTGTCCAGCACAATTTTTCTTGAGCTCTCTAAGCTTGAGGTAAGCTCTCTTGAGATTTATTTCTCAACATTTTTTTCTTCCATAGCTGAAAATATTATTTCTCTTAGTTCCAATTTCTTCTAATTTTCTCCTCCTTAATTTTTTGTCAATATTGAGAAATATACTTGTTGTATATTTACTTTTTATGCGACCTGAAAGCAAGTATCAAAGGTGATAATGAGTGAGGGATTTATGATGTTTATATTTGAAAATAATTGAAATATTTGTTTCCTTTGACTTCTCTTTATCTTCCATTCTCCTCACTTTTATCATGTCCCATCTAGACTCACATTCTTAGTCACATCTATTCCTGTCCATACTTCTCTCCAAGATATAACTCTAAAATAGGTGCTGAAACCTATCTCAATTCATTCCGTTTCTATTTCCTTAATTCATTTGTCACTGTTTTCTTGTTACTATACTCATTTCTTTTGTGACAGTGAAATCTTTTATTCCTCTCTTTTGATTTATCACTCCTATCTCTATCACATTTTCATCATTGCTTTTCCTGCTTTCATTTTCCTCGTCCCATCCCCACTCTCTCCCGAATTATATATTTCTCAGTATCTTCGCATTTTCTTCCCCTCTATCAATTCTCATCCACTGCCGTCAGCATTTTCTTCCCCATATGACTCTCTTATCCACTCTAATTCTTCCTCCTCTCGCTTCAAACATGTTTCTTTTTTCATCTACTCAACACTGTGTCCTGAGGGCTCTGGTTTGGAAAATGGACCTGAAGAGCATGCTCTTATCTCTACTTACCATCCGCTTGTCTATTTGTCTATCTCACTGTTGGCAAAAATCTTTCTCTTATCCTCTCATTTTCGATACTCTTAGTTCGGTTCCCAGCTTCAGCAGTGCACTACTACTCTACAGCCCGGGGCCATATTGAGAAAACGGCTTCTTACTTCGTTGCTGAGGCTGCTATAGTCTGTCCAAGCAAAGAAGACATTCTGGCAAGATGCGAATATTAATCCAGCTCGTTCAATACTGATTAAAAAATTATAAATTTGGTCTCAAACTTCAGATCAGAATGTTTCCTATAGTTTGAGACCAAATTCCTGATTTTTCCATCAATATTGATCGAGCTGGAGCCATTTTCCCTTCTTTCCAAAATGTCTTCTTTTCCCGGACAGACTATAGCACTCACATGGAGCAACGATACAATTTTGTTGAATCTCTCCTATGCTGACAATGTTGTCAGAGTAAAGCGAGTGCAGTGGCTTCATGACGTCACTGATTAAATTGCGTGGAACGTATACTCATTCTTTCAAGGGTTATGCCAAAATTAGTGCGAAACTAGGGAGGTGCAGAGAAAATTGATAGATGTAAGCAGAAGTAGATCTTCAATATATTCTATCGACAAAATTTCAAAGCAGACGTAATTTATGTTGACTATATAATGATATTTTCAAATAATGACATCACTGCTAACTCAATTGCAAACAATACAGTCTAGCAGTGGAGTATAAGCATTTGCCTTAAACATTTTATAAATATTTTTCACTTGAATGATAAATATTTGATAAATATTTTACTTAAATGATAAATATTTGATAATTATTCTACTTGAATAATTCACTTGAATGATAATTTACATCCGAGCTCTGACCTTGCTGAACTCAGAATCTTACAGATTTGTAAGAGCTGCAAGTTATTCTCAGTTGATATTACTGTCTAGCTTGCAAACAATGAAATGAAGCAGTAGAGTAGAGTATGAGCATCTGCAACATTCGGGGTAAGGCGCAATCTGCCTGCATAATTTACTTACAGCATAAGGACTGTATCAGCAATTACACGAGCCTGAATGCGAATTAAATTACTACTCAGCCGTGGTGATTTATCACTCCTGTCCCTCACACTCCTAGTAATGCTGCCCTATTGTCTTCAAGATCTCAGCGTCATCTCGTCTGAATAGGATGTAACTGGTTCATCATGGTTCATGGTCTCTCAAAATCTGATTATTCTTAAGATAAAATGCAGATTATATATTTTTTCAGCGCATTGTAATTATCACTGTTATTGATCAGGTTGGTTATGATAATTATTTTGGTTATTATTATTATTATTATCAGGTTGGTTGAAGACAAATTAAGGGGCAACTATCTTCCTTATAGATATATTAAACATTGATTTATCATGAATCTAGAAATTTAAGAGTAGGAAAAAAAGCGAACAATTAAGAAGATATTCTTCTTATGTGGAATATAATATTTTCTTACAGAAATTATTGACATATTGAGAATGCTTCAACAGACATCTCAGCCAAAAATTGCAAAATTACAACTGCAGTATTGGGGTATAGTAGGCCTATCGCTCATATTAGTAGTCCACTAACAAAGACTCAAATGAAAAATCTATTTTCTTTATCAATATGATTCTCGACTCTACGATATCAATACTCTGCATTTTTCGTCAAATTCCGTTTTGAAATTATAATTTTATCATTATCATTAGATTTATTGTTCGATTTGGAATCTCATTTCTAGAATTCCATGCATTTCATTCAATAAAATGAAAAAAAAATGTGAGATAATCATATTTGTTCTATATTCTACAAACTCCAAGAGGAACTATTTTGGACTAGAAAGCCCGTTCGAATACTCTATGAGAAATGATTTGATGGAGATGTTTTAGATTGAATTCGATAAGTTGAGTGATACTAATTCAATTTCTAATAAATGAGTGATATCTAATTTAAAGATTCATTGCTGATCGAATATGATCTTTATCAATGGACCTCATGATGATAATTAGTATGATATATGTATGATAGCCTGAATATATATATATATATATCACTAATTTATCAGAAATTGAATTAGTATCACTCAACTTATCGAATTCAATCTAAAACACCTCCATCAAATCATTTCTCATAGAGTATTCAAACGGGCTTTCTAGTCCAAAATAGTTCCTATATAATATATCTATAATATATCATATCTATATAATATAATATAGATATGATAAATAAAAAAAGTTATTTAGCTGCATTTAGGATCATATTATATCAGCTTTGAATATCATCATACTTATAATGATATTATATCGAATATAACGATGATGATGATGAAATGAACACCTCAATCCAATAATTTCACATTAATTTAATAATAAATTTCAATACCATCTCGATCGACACGATTGCCAGTCGTAGGGTTAATTAATCAACAACACTTAATTCAAAAATACTTCCAATTTTAATCACACAATCAAATAGCCTAACTGCCCAGACAGCTGTGATAACAATAAGCTCAATTGTTGGTGTGAAGCGGAAATGTTATTGTTTGGTTTTGCCCCAAACGAGAGTTGCACACACGAAAAATAAATCATGGCCGTTATAGTGGACCTGTGTAGTGCAGGGTACAACAGGGGACCCCATGAACGTTGTTGAGTGCGTCCACATTCTCACAATGCGTGTGTTTAGACCAAGGCGGGGGAGGGGAGGAAGGTTTCGGGGGTGTTGGTGGGGGTTAAGCCCCCTAATCTTGAGCTATAACTTAGCGGCAAACACTTCCCAGGGCGGCGACCGAACGAGATAAATGGCCCCGACTCCAGAAAGCCAGTGCTGGCCCCCTCCCCAGCCCCCCGCACCTGATGGAGTGTCTCTTAAACGGTATCCACACTAAAGACTGTCGGCTCTCTGTGTGCAATGACTCGCTGCTCTATCTCAAACAGCAAACAAGCGCCTTCCGTGAGGTGGGATCAAGATGCTTGAGAGGATGAATAAGTGCTCATCAGTCGATGGATTTCTGAGCTTTATAGTGAATACCTAATATACAGGGTGTTTTGGGAGGAATGTGCATGTGCAATAATTCTCCGGCTGATTCCTTATATACATGGAGTAGAGAAAAAATTTCCACTGGACATACCACCAAAAATGCTTACTAACCGAGATAGCAATATCGGAAAATATACATTTTTAAAATAAATATACAATTTTCTAATTTTCAAGAGGCTTCATACAGTTCCAAAAATTTTGATTCACGATGTAAAATGATTAAGCGATCTAAGCTGAGAAATGAAATATGACCAGTTCATTGAGATATTCGAGAGAATAGGCTGAAAATGACCATTTCTCAACTATTAAAGTCCATAACTTGATATTGATATGAAATGATAAAATATTATATTTATAATAACGAGTTGTAGAGAATCAAATTCTGAAGAAAAAGTTTGATGGCGGTGATTGTGTGAAAATTATTCAAATTTCATAAATTACGATCAGAAGGTGACAAAACATAGCACATGTGAAAAATCAGTGATTTTGAGATTAACATCAGAGTATAATACAGTCTATAATGTACGAATGAGAAGTGATAAAGAAAAATTCCTGAATAATAGGTCAATTATTGAGACTGTCAACTTTAATACTGTCACTTGATAGGAGAGTTTTCATAGCATCTTGCCTTCTTTATTATTCACTCCAGATCCAATCATCCTTGACACATCTCAACCGACTTGACCACGGCTAGGAAGAGATGCTGGGCACAATGTGCAAAGATATTATTCATGGCCTGTGAAGAGGCGACAATACTTTTGTGTCCCTACTATTGACAGTGTATACTAAACATCCTTCGACAAAAGCCGAGTGAGCTAAATGTCAGCGGAGCTTAGCGCAACCCCGTTATTGAAGGCTAAATTTATAATGATAACCAAAAGGGAATCGTTGTAAACGCTTTAACTATTAACTGACGTTTCAGCAATCAACTGCTTTCACCATTCAAACAGCCAACTATTAACTGACGTTTCAAAAATTAACTGCTTTGATCATACTGAAACCATGCTGACATTCAACCACTGCACTATAACTGACGCGTCAAACATCAACTACTTCCACTCTGATGACACCATAAGTGACTTTTGAATGCATGCATGATAAGTGAGTTCAAATCGTGACTAAGTGCGCTGTTTAGCCTTCGCGTGAACTTTTGATGAATGAAAGCCCAGTGTGGATTCTAAAATATGAATTAGTTTGAACACAACTAGTGGTCCTTCCATATTACTTCCTTTCCAATACGCAACAAATAGAAATTTGAGAATAAACTATAGATCTAATCTATATAACTGTCAGATGTAAACGAGAACTAGATTAGGTTCTCTGTTGATCATTGGACCAAATTACCAATCTCGATACAGGTTTTTGGATTTCAGTATCATTACTGGAGTGTATTTTATTACCAATTGAGTTAGTATTATCAGTATGCTTTTATTTGGGAGGAAAAAAGGACGATAATGGAATTTGCAACAAAAAATAAAAACAATTTGAGAGTCTTTTCTACCAAATGAATGGATGATATTCATGATTCTCACTTTTCTATTCAATCGACTTATAGAATAAATTTTGCTAATCAATTGCAAACGAATTTATTTTGATTGCTCGGAAAGCTCAATTGGAATTTGAATAATTGCATTGATCTCATGTTTACATATGATTCAATTGCATTAATTTTATCTCACATCTCATTAATTTATTCAGAGTTCTCAGTATTGTGGGCCTACTTAGTTGAGATAACTTGGAAAGGGATCGTTCCTTACATGCCAGAATATTTAAAACTGATAACAATAATCTTCAATCCAACAAAATCTCAAACGCTTCACGTTTGGGAATGTGGAGATGTCGTAGAAATGTTGAAGATATGTGGAGGTATCCGATAGGATACACAATTCGTTCAAAGTGGGAGGCCTAGATGGTGAGATGGTGATATCGTGTATGGGTTTCTCTACCAAGCTTTTACTGAGCTGATCTTCATCCTTTGCTTATAGCAGATACCAAATTCCGATCCCACCGCTCTGCAATGTACTCTCTACTTGATGTAACTTTTGACTTGGTATACACTGTATTGCGTATCTTATACGTGTTATGCCAAGTTTAAGGCTACGTAGAATGGTGTAGCTTCAAGGCTGAAGCTCTTACTAGATAGTAGATACAGGGAATGTTGTTTGCGTGTTACCAAAGTTACCTCATGATATCATACAGTTTACAACCGAGAATTAATATTTGGTCATTCATGCTTTAACCTTTCGTGAACAATTGATTCCTGGAAGCAATAACTTCAATTGAAGTTTTTAGGTTTTTTTTTATTTAAATGTAAATCTGACTTGAAGTCCATCATTATGATTTATTACTGATTATTTCCTGAGAAAGAAACGAGAAACTTCTTCGAATTAGTATGAATCAGTCAATACTGATTATTGTTGCATTTGATTAGAGTACCAGAGATAAGAGGTAGAATAAATAAACGAGAACAAAACTGAAATTTCATGCACTATTATTCATTATTCATGCAGTATCACACTAAGCAAAATAACAAGAAGCTCTTGCTTTTTATAATACAGCTTAAATATAGTAAATTACTCTCGTAGCTCTACAACTGAGAGATTAGACAGTTTTTTTGATTAGTACAACTAAGCATTGACACAGCAAACAACAGTATATCACAATCTAACGGGTGAATATATGTAACCAAATACAAATACAAATACAAATAAATTTATTTCCCAAATAATAATACAAAAAAGTTTGAAAATACATACATAAAATATAATTTAAGGAATCCCCCTACAAGACTATACGTCTGTGTGTAGGGGGGAACCCCACACACGTGGTAACCCCACGGATACCAGAATATTATAGTATCTTTGTATTCATAGGTACCCCAAGTCCCTCAAAATGAAAAAAATTCAATTATTGGGACTAGAATCAAATTGAAAAATCAAGTTTTAGCAAGCCTAGTCTCAGGAAAATTCGGATAGTGAAACTTCATGTTATGAGAACATATTAGTTACAAATTTAAATTGTGTCTAGGAGATATTTCCTTGTGACTTTAGCTCGTGGTCGTCGTGATAGGCTCTTGGGGTCATAATTTCCCGCAAAATATAATATGTATTTCTGATATTCATTTATAAAAATTAGGTTTCCAGGAATCCTAAGCTTCTCCAGTAAGTTTACAACTCAGTTATTTCTAGAATGACTATGTATCAGCATGTACTAGACCAAATAAATAAATGTTAAATTTTGCAGCAATAAGAGATAATCTAGCTATGGATTAAATAGATCAAGTACTAGACCAAATAAATAAATGTTAAATTTTGCAGCAATAAGAGATAATCTAGCTATGGATCAAGTACTAGACCAAATACTCGGTAAAAAATTGCAATGAAAATACCTGCTAGCCAAACATCGTATTCACATGTGTATCCAATCTATTTCCACTCTTCAAATAAAACAGATGTACAGTAGCACCCATTTGAAATGCAAACTAGCCTGACATTGCCTACCTATTGTAGGCCTACCAGATTCGGCTACATGTCAACCCACCGCAACAAGTACTGAAGCTGATCTCACATGGGAATAGGATTGACGTTGGCGAAAGCCCGCAATGGGACCATGTTAACATTATCGACGACAGATATACGCCACGTCATACGGAAATTGGAATGCCGGGCTGAATAAATTAAGGAATATTATATTGATGGATGTCGTCGAACACGAGTACGCACCTATTCTCTGACAGCTGGCGGAATTATTCGGTGACACACTATTCGTTATAGTCTGTCCAAGCGAAGAAGACATTCTGGCAAGATGGGAAAATGACTCCTGCTCGATCAATATTGTTTAAAAATTTGGATATTTGGTCTCAAATTGTAGGAACCATTCTGATCTTCAATTTTAGACCAAATTTATGATTTTAAACCGATATTTATGGAGCTGGAGTCACTTTCCCATCTAGTCAGAACGTCTTCTTTGCTAGGACATACTACTGTTGTAGCCAACTTGAATATAGCGCGTTATGTACGTAGAAGCCAATATACACGGTTATTCTTTTTCCATATAACGTTGGCTAGACTGTATCGTATTCAATTGGCTGAGCTGTAGGTTTTATAATTAACGGTAGCCTACCTACAGTAGTAAGAATAGAAATAGGCCCTATGAAATTGATTGGCTCTGGAAAAACTCACTTTGACTCATTCTTCATGATGGATTCTATTCCTTCAACATTCAATCTTTCATTCATTGTAGAAATTCATGGCAAATGATTGCAAAAGTTGAAAAATGTTAATGGACTTGTGATTGCTAGAGCTGCGCAGGTAGAACCGAGCAGCTCGAGCTGCTGCTTGGGAAGGCTACTTTAATTTCACAGATGTCAATAGTCAACTTAGTGCAAAAAGATATATCAAGAATACGCTAACCGAGAGAAAAAAAACTTTCAAGAGTAATTTTTTAACAAATTTCACGAATTAAGAATAAAACTTATACTTGGCTATTTAATAGCTAGATTTCAGTCTCACTGGAATAATAATTTATTCTTATTATTATTATATTAAAAAATTTATTTTTTATTCATCTCAATTTATTCTTAGCTATTCAATAGCTAGACTTCAAACATATAGAAAAACTGATTATATTATCACGTCAATTTGGACATTGTAAGCCTATCCTAAAACTATTACATGACAGAAGAACTATTACATGACAAGAACTATAAGGAACACTTTTCGAGTGATCACTCTCGTATTATGACCCATATTGCATCTTACTCTTTGTGTACTCATACTCTTGACTTCCAATTGCAATTATTCTTCCGAGTGAAATTCTTGCAGTGTAGCTGGATTGGAATGGGATATTATTTTTGAATAGCATTCTTCCAAGTAAATAGAACGCTTCGAAATGGTTTGGAATAGTACAGTTTGGGAATAATTTTGAATTAGGAATTGAATGAAAATAGGTATTAACAGTTTAACTAAGTGCCCCCATCGTTTATCACTCTGAATATACATATTTGATCAATAAGATAACAATAAATGAAAATATCTAATCACTTACAAATTTACATAATGATATTCTGGGCTACAATCTTGATCAATCTCACACCCACACTTCTTCTTCTGTCTTCTTAGAGACAAAGACATCCTCAATATTTGTCAGGGCAACATCAAGCAACTAGCATGGAGCCGCGATAATGCAGGGACACTAACTTGAGAGTGGGTGATGCGGAATTCACCAGGGTGATGGAGCTGTTGAATTTTGGATGAAGCTGAGTCGAACGGATACAGGACGTCCTTAGTGCTGGCCTACTGTCCAAGCAAAGAAGACATTCTGGCAAGATGGGAAAATTACTCCTGCTCCGTCAATATTTTGTTCAAAAATTATAAATTTGGTCTCAAATTGTGAGAAACACCTTGATCTACAATTTGAGACCAAATTTATAATTTTTTAATGAAGATTGACCGAGCGGAAGTCATTCTCCCATCTTGCCAGAATGTCTTCTTCACTTGAATTGACTATAGAGAAGTGGCCCACTGACACTACGTGCAAACGAAACTCGGCCTGACGTGCCGTGCGTGCGCGTTCGTGCACGTGTATTTTCTCCAAGGTTTGCTCAATTCCTAATACACGGTGAGTGCTAAGATTTGCAAGGGAGAAGTTGGACAAATGAAGAGAAGGAAGAGAAAACCTTGAGAAATTTAGAACGATGTACTAACATGAAGTGACTACAATTCCAACGTAGTGGAACTGCGATTGTTGATGCGCTACTATTAGCCGCAGTGCGTAACTTGACTTTTCATCTCCACTGTAAATAAAGTAATTCAATATTCATAAACGAAAAGACCTACTACAGAAGTCTTGTGAGGTGTGAGGTTTTGAATCAGTAGGACAATTATTATTCTTAAGTTGATGTGAACAGTAAAATGGGTAACAAATCAGTTAGAGAATTCTGAAATTATTATTTGAACGTGAGTTGAGTTCTCTACAAAATTATGAAAAACCAATCAATGTCGAGAGTATAAAGTATTCTGAAAGATGAAAATTCCCCAATGAGAGCTAGTCGAGCCATGTATAGTTGAAATTGATTTTTTATTAAGCTTGAATGCTATTTAAATGGAGTGTGTTGACCTCCTCGAGAAGATGTATTCAGGAAATGTATTGCCTATATCAATTGCCTAATATCAAGCTCACTTCATCGAGAACCAAAATAAAGAGGAAGAGCTTGAAAGAGATTTAAAGTAGCAATGAATCAATTGTTTTGAAATAAATTCGCAAATTATTTGTAGATTGAAGAATGAATGAAAAAAGATGTAAACCGTTTAATGATTCCTCGAAATGAAATTTCTTTTGTTATCTTTATTTTACAAATCAGGGAGGTCTTATCTAATGTTTCTGAGAGCAAGTTTCTTACCCTGTTGGAAAATTCATTCCAGCTCATAGCTATAGAAGTTCAACAAAAATAGTCTATAGAAATTGAACAAAATGCAGTTCATAGGACATAGTTCATGGTTCTTTCTTTAACGTTCGAGCGAAAACCTTGAATCTAATTTGAACTTACACAATACGCAATTACCAGGAATAGAATAGAAGGTATTATACATATACAACACTATAGAAAACATCCTCAGAAACTGTGATAATGAAATATCTAAAGCTTATTGAAGTAGATTGCATCGCAGTAAGACATTTGCCAACTTCCAAAAATTGTAATCAGAGAATGGGATCATTTCACAGAACACAATCCCGCTTTTGTTTCACTTCTGAAGCTAATTTCTCTCTTCCGCAGCTAACAAACTTTCCTGCATCAAGGTGTGAGCAATTCTTATTGGATTACTAAACATGAATATTCATCAGTTTTACGAAACTAAATTCGCTGGTATTTGGTGATATTTCTGTTATTCTCTTCATCTTTCTCTGTTCCTTCTCCTTCACTGGCAATTACAGCACTGATAGCGTCCGTATTATTTGTAAAATCTATCAAATCTCTATTCAAACGTCAATTTTTCATTCCAAATCTTTTAAAACCAGTCACGAAATATACAAAACAGTATTTCTATTTTCCAGGATATAATATTAATGGAAATCGAATTCTGAGAAGATAAAAATCAAATATTGAATAGAAGAGAGCTACTTTGAATTTAATAACAACCGATTCATCCATAGAGCTGAAATTTCACAGGGAATGAAATTATAAATAAAATGGGGAATTTTTAATCTTCAAAATTTAACTGCCGGCTAGTTAATAATATAGTTTATTAATAAATACAATTTAACTTTGAATATGAATGAATATCAAGCGTCTATATAAACGCATTCAATCTATAAAGTCCAAGTTTTTCTTTTTTAAAATTTGATTCAATTATTTCAATTGATAATGCAGAAGAAGCAAATGAAATCATGATAGTCATTATTGCAATCGCATGTACTCTTTTTTGTTGAGCTGAAGCTTAGAGCTGGTATTCAATGGCAATATTCCTACATATTCCTAATATTACCGTATATGAAATAAGATGGAATACGAAATCATATTCTCATATCTTTTCTTTTGTCATAGAACATACGAGTACCGTCCAATACCGGCCTAGGTATTAGGTTCATTATGGTATGAATGACGTATGTATTTCTATAAATAAAGTAATAAAATATTGGAAGTTGGAAACTTGGCTATAGAAAATTGAAAAATGAGAACGATACTGATAAACTCTCGTTCTTCCTAGAAGATGTTTCAATCTTGGTATCATTCTACATAAATTTGGATCATTTTGAAGTTGAAAGATGTTACAACAAATATATACCTTAAATGTTTCAATTAAACTCTAATTAAATCATCCTACTCTTTTATCTGTTAGGCTATAATAGTATATGATATCACATAGTTCAAATATATATTCATTAGTATTCTGCTTATTCTGCAATAGATTCGCAATCGCAATGCTGGTGCAATATTCAATTGTTTAGCCTGAGTTTAAATTGAGTCCTCAGAGCGAGTTCAGAGTTCAGAGAAGTTATATCACGAGCTCTTATTACACGTGAAAGAGGTAAAACCAACAATAGAGTCATATCATCATCATTCATTGTTCGTTATGATCTCTCCTATCCCACATTTTCTTCTTTTGTTCATTCTGTTGATCTATTCTTCTTATTGAGCTCTCGTTTGTAGTTTCCATTATATTAGAATCTATAGATGTGTATGTCTATAGTTTTCATACTTCTACCTCATCATTTATTATATTCCAGTGCTGCGCTCAATTTTTATAATACATTATTCAGTATTATTCATATTATTCAATTTAATTTTCAATATATTACAAAATTTATATTTCCTTCTCCAGAGGGGTACTGTATTTATCAAAGTTTCCATTG
This sequence comes from Sogatella furcifera, assembly GCA_017141385.1. Taxonomy (NCBI): domain Eukaryota; kingdom Metazoa; phylum Arthropoda; class Insecta; order Hemiptera; family Delphacidae; genus Sogatella; species Sogatella furcifera. Next base: position 9,609,388 of record CM029549.1, read on the forward strand.
AATTAGAGAAGATCTCAGTACTCTTTTTGAATAATAATTCTTATTTCAACATAACATATTTCGACTATTAAAAACTTATATATCATTATTAAATACTTATACATCATTTGTATACATCATGTTGAACTTCAAATAATTAAAATCAAAGTAGCCTTTTTTAAAAAAATATTTTCATTTTACACTACATGTTTCGGCGATATAGCAATTTTTATGTGTAAAGTGTACTTCTGTCAAGTGTTGAAAGAGTACTTTGATTTTAATTATTTTAGGTTTAAAGAATACAGTAGCCCTAAAAGAAAATAAGTATCATGTAGACTTATGCATCGATTTTCACGTTCGCTCGTTACTATATCTTCAGATACAAGAATAAAGTTTTCTTCCATATTGGGAAAAAACAGTTCCAAATTATTGAACTGAGTTTGAAATAGATTCTAATGAGGTTCTCTCATCATTTTCCGCTCTCATTGAACAAATTCTAATCTCAAATTGTAGGTGAACATTATTGATCAAGTGAGTTGATGCTGAATATGAATGAATGAGGAATTCTAGAACTTCTCAAAAACCGAGAGTGCATTCCCTTCCCTCTGCCTTTATTGTCATGAAATTAAATTCCAGAAGACCCGCACTTCTTGACATCTGACAAAACAATTACCGACCTCCCTGAATTGAATGTGTGATGTCAGAATTCGCTCTCATTTCGTTTCTGAGAGACAATTGAAATGGGAGCGAGAGCTATGCACTTTCAGTGTTCTTCAAACCCTTCCTTCTTATCATTCCTCCCCTCATCTATGGAAGATTTCATGCTATGCACTTTTGTAAAGCTTCAACGGAATTCGTGAGCACACTAATTCATCAATTTGCAGGAGAAAATAATTAAAGTGATGTATTCAGAGTTGAATCATGATAGACTAGCATTATATTATTATATCCTAATACTGTTACATTCAACTCATATTTTAACATGAGAGAGGGTAATGGTAGTCGACCATTCGTTGAACAGCAGAATCATGTCTCATAAGAACAATTTAATAGTTATTAATCTCATGGAGCAGATAGCTCTTATTTATGGACAGAATTTCACGTTATCAATCAGGCCTATGTCATTGGAAATGAAATTCAATTCGCCAGGTGCTAAATTCTCACTTTTCTCATTTCAAGTCTACTTCAATAATTGTAGTTGAATAATAATACAATTATTATTATTGAGATGAAATTGAGATGGAAAAAGTAAAAAGTTCAGCCCCTGCGGAGAATGGAATTCTCTTTAAATGACATAAAGAACGTGAATTTCTGTCCATCTGCTTCAAAGAGCATAAATTCTATCTGCTCTAAGAGTTTGATGAAAAATTACATTGTTCTCATGTGTGATTTTCGGCAGTTGAACGTCTGCTATCAAACACTCCTAATTCCAAAAACACTAAGTCAGCTCACAATCAGAATGCACTGAGTCCAAAATAGGCAAAACGAGATCTTTGCACCAAGAGCCTGATTTTTTACAAAATACTTTTTAAACGGGCATATTCTTGAATATATACTATAATTATGTATAATACACAATCACAATACTCCCAATGATGCCGATAAAAGAATCTCCATCAATCGAAACTGATTCCTATTTCCCTGATTTCTATTCCCACACTTCGGAATGATATTGAGTTGTTACTCTTACAATCGAAGTGAACTCGGGTCAATCGCTCACTTTCAAGCCGGAATGACGGATATAGTATTGTTGTATGATTTGGTATCTTCCAGTTAGATATGTTGAGGCAGGCACAGTGTGGGATAAGATTAATGGCGCCGTCTGATATGAGGGAAATGGACAACTGCTCAATAATTCACACAGTGGGAGTTAATGGATGACCCTGCTCCACCCTGCAACTCCCTCTCCTGTTACTCCATAATCTCAGAAAGTAGATAATTTCAAGTTTAAAATTTATTATTGATCCACAATATTATTAAAACATTGTAAAATTCAATCAAATACTTACTTGATTTACATATCCTACATAACACAAACATCTTTCTGATAAATTAATACATTATTATTTTAATTGAAAAATATAAGCCTATACCTACTTAGTAAGTGAGTAGCGCAAGAATCTATTATATCTTTTTCGTAGGAAACTTCCAAAATCTAATTGTAGGATATCTTGGTTTTGTACCTATTCTTTTGTTGTTGGTGAAATAATTTTCGAAGTCTTAAAATTCCTTGTCTTTTCCAAATTCCCCCAACCACTATAAAAACATTATTGGTGTTCTATTGCTGGAAATATTCACTCATTGGGTTACTTTTGGAGTATTTAATTTTAGTCATTCATAATCTCATCTACGGACCACTTCATGTTCTTCTCAACTAGGAATTCAAAAAATTGTATTTGTCAAGTCTCTTGAAGCTAAATTTTGAATGTTGATAGCATTATATGAGAAATAATTGTTTTGTATACGAGGTGGATATTGGAACATTTTCATTCAAACATGGAGGAAAAATAATACAACCAATTTGAAAAAGGGTATTGAAACTTCCCTTTACAGGAATGAGGCTACGATCACCATTCCACACTCTAACCTGACTCAAGGTTTCTAATATGTCTCTAAGTCTCATGACTGTACGTGAAAGCTTGGATTTAGGACTTTCAATCTTGGGCCTGATTCTCAATCCTGGGTTTCAGGGACTGTCTAAAATCAATTCGGGGAAAGATAACAATACCGGGACTAGTTCCACGATAACGTAAATTTTAGTTTCATGCAGGCTAGATAGAATCATTGGTTTATTTCCAATTACTCAACGTTTTCAGTCATTGAGTGGGAAGATGGAAACTTTTAGATAGAGGATATCTCATTATGGTAGAAATGGAATGATTATTCAAATAGATTGACCCAAATACTTTTACTGCAACTTTCAAATTGATTGATAGATAACATTCACCCAATCTCAATTAAGGTATTTCTTGAATTGCTTCGCGAAAATAACTTTGGAAATTCAAAATTCAACTCAATTACTCACTTTCAGTTCATTAATATCACTTATAATATTGTTCAGCTCGATTAATCATTCATTATAATTATTATCAGCACTCAACTGAATTATTCACTCATGATCTTTATTATCACTCAGCTCAGTTACTCAATAAATTATCTGTTATCATTATCTCGGCTCACTCTCCATCTATAAATTATTTTCGGAACTCTTCTATTATTCACTGTATCATTATTTTTTATCACGCACTCATCCATAATTATCCTACAGTCAAATAGAATTTGTCCATGGAGGTCCAACTATATTCTAATCTTTTCTGATCGATTTTGTAACTGTGGTTCACTTATCTAATTGCAATCGATTGCAGATTGAAGGAATGAGCAGCTAGCAGTTGTGGGTCGTTAATGACAGAGCTCAATCAGTACAAGACACAATACCTTTCCGCGTCATCAGTCACTGCATTTCAGGCCAGGATGGCATTGTGCATCTGGGTACCACTATTCAAACTGATGGCAGACACATCACTGCTTAGGCATCTGTCAGTCTGTCTGTTGCTAGCTTCAAACTGTGACACTACACTGGCTCAGGTAATGTAGATTGCAATACACTTTCCAATTTTAGAAACAAATCACTGGCGGCTCGTGCCCACGAAACAGAAGTGCTGTACAGTAAACCTGTTTCGTGGGTGCGAGACGCCAGGGGAACAAATCCTAGATCATTCGTATTTGACTGGCAGCAGGGTGCCTATCCCCCCATAGCTGATGGCGCAAAAAATCCATTGCTTGTCTAATAGTCCCACAAAAAAACTCACCCACAACCACTAACAAAACGTGAGAAACAGAAGTACCAGTAGAATCACGAACTTTATTGATTGAAAGTATTCAAATAGTTCAATGAAAGTGGATTTCAGCAACTACACTTCATTTGATGTAACACTTTCAAAATAAAGAATAAAATGTAACTTATTCAAATAAAAAGACAGATTTTTTAATATTCATTCCATAATATGGAGTATAACTTACTAAACCCTTCAATGTTTCTTCTAATAACCCTCTTTCAGGAGCAATGAACTGGGGGGTGTACCATCGCAGCTAAGCAGGGGGTCCGGTGGCCCTCCCCCGCGAAATTTTGTAAAAAATTTACTTTAAATTGCTTTTGAGAAGGCTATTTTATGGTCTATTAAATGAGGAAATCCCTATGTTGTGAGCATGAAATATTGATAATGATAGCCGATAGGCTACTGTAGACTGTCAAGACCAATTCAATACTAAGTTTAAGATTAAAAAACAAAGAAAAATTCAAGAAAAAATTATTATGAGTTATTAAAAACTCGTTCACTTTCAGATTGGGATAAAATTTAAAATTAAACAACTCATTCTTTCAATGTTGCAGTCACTAGCAAATCTTCACTTACCTACTTTGCAAAATTGATCCCGATAGAACTGCTGCATGTTTCGATTTTGAAGCTGAAGTTTTCATTTTATTCATTCAGAGTTAAATTAAACTTTCATAAAATAAATAAGTGCCAAACTGCCAATGATACATTAATTTAACAGATACAGATTATATTACACAGTTTGTTGTGTGGCCTTTTATTGTTATTAGTTTTCTAGAACGCAGGTTGCCAAGTTCTAAGAAATAGAGTATTTAAAAAAAATTCTCGATATTTTTGTGGTGCGAGCCACTAGGCACGCGCCTAGTTGGCCTACCCTTGAATCCGATACTGAATATAATTATTACGAATCAGTATTTCTCTAACAATACTTAATTGATCGAATAAATGGATACCGGATTATGAAATTTATATGAATCAATAATCAATAGAATTATTACATCATCACGATGAAATTATGATAATATATATATTTGTTAGTGAAGAAAATAATATGATATATCAACATGCCATGTTAATACTGTAATATAAATTATGAATATCATAAGTCAAAATCTTGTGAAATAAATTAAAATCATTTAAACTTGGATTAAAGTTTTTCCATTTCAAGAAAATGGAAGGATTCTCATTTGAGAATTAATTATTCAGGTTATTATAATTATTATTATTATTATCACATCAATAATTGTATTAATACCCACATAGCACACAAAGTATCCGATACATATTAAATACATATCAATGTAACCCTTGAAGTATGTATTACAAAATATGTACCTCAATGGTATCTGATACATATTATTTTAGGCAGAATTGATACGTATCTCACAATACTTTCCAATACGTATCAGATACATATCCACTAAACCTACCCACAATGCATTAGTAACTGTGTCTCTGCTTGTGTGCTCTTTCTGAACTGAAATTTTCTGTTGTGAGAAGTGATGAAATGTGAGCTGATATGATTGTGGAGACAAAACCAGAATAGTTCTTTTAAAAGGATGAAAATTGTTTATTTGAATGTGATATCATAATATATTACTTATTAAATAAATCTGTGTTTCATTTATGAATTGATTTGAATCTGATCCAATGCTATCCCACATAGCACATGAACATATCAGATACATATTAGATATGTTCCATCAATACTTACAGTATGTATTGGATACGTAAATTTACGTATCTAGTACCTATCTGATACGTATCTTGGATATATATCTAATATGTAACTAACAAAAAAGAATTGCCAAAATACTTTGTTGATCAATGATATAAATATTATCAAATGATAATATTGATATTTGTAATTGTTGGAATAAAATCATAATAATCCAGTTAATCACATTGGAAAGACATAAAAAGATGCATAAGAAATATAACTTACTTAACCTCAAAATACTGAATGCAATCAATAGCCTACACAATCAACTTTAGCATTGGATCAGATTTGAATCAATTGATAAATGAAACACAGATTTATATAATAAGTAATATATTATAATATCACATTAAAATGAACAATTTTCATCATTTTAAAAGTCCTATTCTGGTCTTGTCTCCTCAATCACATCAGCTTACATTTCATCACTTCTCACAACAGAAAATTTCAGTTCAGAAAGAGAACACAAGCAGAGGCGCAGTTACTAATGCATTGTGGGTAGGTTTAGCGGATAGGTATTGGATATGTATTGGAAAGTATTGGGAGATACGTATCAACCCTGCATCAAATAACATGTATCAGATACGTTTGAGGTACATATTTTGTAATACATACTTCAAGGGTTACATTGATATGTACTTAATATGTATCGGATACTTTGTGTGCTATGTGGGTATTAATACAATTATTGATGTGATAATAATAATAATAATTATAATAACCTGAATAATTAATTCTCAAATGAGAATCCTTCCATTTTCTTGAAATGGAAAAACTTTAATCCAAGTTTAAATGATTTTAATTTATTTCACAAGATTTTGACTTATGATATTCATAATATAGCACTTTAATATAGCATATTCATATTCATAGCACACAAAGTATCCAATACATATTAAGTACATATCAATGTAGCCCTTAAAGTATGTATTACAAAATATGTACCTCAAACGTATCTGATACATATTATTTGAGGCAGGATTGATACGTATCTCCTGATACTTTCCAATATATATCAGATACATATCCGCTAAACCTACCCACAATGCATTAGTAACTTCACCTCTGCTTGTGTGCTCTTTCTGAACTGAAATTTTCTGTTGTGAGAAGTGATTATTATTATTATTATTATTATTATTATTATTATTATTATTATTATTATTATTTTTATTATTATTATTATTATTATTATTATTATTATTATTATTATTATTAATCTATTGGAAAAACACACATCGGTTGAAAGAACAGGCATAGCCCTTGGTATTTCAAAACACAATTTTCATTAAAATATAGTCCAAAATTTGAGGTTACAATTAATTTCTTCTTCAGCCGAAGTTTTCTCACTCAAAGAAATAATCTTAAAGTGATAATAATTTTAAAATTTTGAATTTTGAAGGGTTGATCCGAAAAACACAAAATACTTCCAAACTTTCATTAAAATAGGAAAATTAATTAAAAAATTTAGAGCCAAAAATCATCACATACTAACACTTCCTGTAACCATTGATGAAATGTAAGCTGATGTGACAAACAGAATAGGACTTTAAAAAAAATGAAAATTGTTCATTTGAATGTAATATTATAATATATTACTTATTATTTAAATCTTTGTTTCATTTATGAATTGATTCAAATCTGATCCAACGCTAAAGTTAATTGTGTAGGCTATTGATTGCTTTCAGTATTTTTAAGTTAAGTATATTTCTTATGCACATTTTTATGTCTTTTCAAATGGGATTAACTGGATTATCATGATTTTATTTTAACAATTACAAATATCAATATTATCATTTGATAATATTTATATCATTGATGAACAAAGTATTTTGGCAATTCTTTTTTTGTTAGTTACAGTACATATTAGATGCATATCCAAGACATGAGGGTGATACATATCAAATACGTATAATCAATACCTGAATAATATGTATCTCAAAAGCGGACATTTTCACGTATCAGATACATATCAGATACGTACTAGATACGTAAATTTACGTATCCGATACATACTGTAAGTATCGATGGAACTTATCTAATACGTATCTGATATGTTCATGTGCTATGTGGGTAATTATAATTAACAGACAAAAAACTGTGTTAAGAATCTCCGCCCATGAACGTTTTATTAGTTAGGGTCTTAGGGTCTCCGGACCCCGCCATATGCAAACTTTTCGATATAATATTCAATTTCAAATCAGAAAGCTCAGATATCCTGATTTTAAATAAGTTGGGGAACTTGTCGGCCTTCTCATTTATTTCCATTTCCAAATTTTTCACTATTTTCTTTCAGCCGTCCGTCCCCTGGGATCTTGTGCCCAGGCAGCAGGCACTGTATTCTATACAATTCATGCAAAGCAGAAATTAGTATAGCCTACCGCTTGATACTTGAGGAATAATGTTTTCATTTTACCTTTCCTCGCCCAACGAAGTTTTCGGTTGAAGCTTCTGTCGTTCTTCGGCTTGATTTTTCCTCATAAGGTTTTGATGAACCGTCCTTCTTTCACTACGATTATTTTAAATTTCACCGGAACATTGTTTTTCACTTTATAGCCTACAAGAGTTTTCTCTTAGGTTGCTCTAGCCACTTGTCATCATTTAACAAAAAGCTCTGCACATTTGTATTTGAAAGATTTTTCCATCATTTAAGACATTAGAATTCAGTACACAAGTTTAGTTTCTACATTTGAGTTGAAAAAAATATATAAAACACTACAAAGTACGGAAATTACTAATAACACTACAGTACTAAAATCTTCAAAACCACGTAGTACCACACACCGAACACAACCGCTCAATTCCACACTGGAACAACGAGTCAACGACTGAAGATGAGCATTGTGTAAAATTGAAGAACCAACTATTATACAGTATTCTATATACTGAGAAGGAATGATTACAGATTACAGGAACCGATTGAAATCGATTTCATTTATGTTTGTTTAGATCTGAATTCTATTGAAAGTTTTGCGTGCATTCTGAGAAACGATCTGGCAAATATTGCTGAAGCATGGCTCCGTTTAGCTTGGCAGCCGTGATTATTTGTAAACAGAAAAAATAGTTAGACATTTTTAATCCATAATAAGAATAATTCAATGGTTCTAAAGGTTCAAATGGTTCTAATTCAATGGTTCTACAACTGTCATATATTATTCTATTATACAGTTATTCTATAGATAATAGTTGGATTATTCGAATATACATTATTCAAATGTAGAACACGTTTACATTTAAGTGAAACATCAAAAATAATAACTTCATTCTACTGTAATTGAATAAATTTTCCGATTCCCCCCCAAAATTTTCAATCTTTTTTTTGCTGCGGATGATGCCCATATGAGTATTCAAATTTACTTGTGCATGGGTAATGGAGTGTGCGAGGGTGATTTATGAGGTGCATAAACGACCATGCCTTTGGTGGGATTCGAACCCACGACCGGGTAGCGCTAGCGGACTGAAGGTTGTAACGCCCCAGACCACTCGGCCAACCCGGCCGGCAAATCTTATAATGAATTTCCAATAATATAATAATAATCCCCTTCAAATTTCGGGCCAATGGCGCAAGTTGCCAAAAAAGTAAGTATTTATGAAGAAGTGAGCTACATGAAAAAACCATCAGCTCTGTAGATGAATTATTTATTATCAAGGTTCCGCTCGTGCATTCCAGCATGAATATCAAGGAAGACGAATTCATTACAAGCAAGACAAGAACAAAACAATTTTTTCCAGTTCCCCACTCATTGTTCAGTCCAAAAATTCTCACCAGAACATTATCTAAGTTGGGCTGGCTACTCTAAACGAACAAATAGCAACGAAGGCTATTTGCTAGAGAAGGCTAGCTTTCCAGGTTCACCTACGCTTTTTCCAGAAAGTACCAGTTTCCAACGCACAAAACTCTGCAAATACACATTTCGTATGTTCGACTGTTTCAACATGCATTACACGGCCTGCTTTATGACTCGCACATGACTTTACAAGTTGAACTATATCAGATGTAACTTACCACTTTGAATTCATTCTATCCCCAATATTTCACGTGTTACACCAAGTCGAATGTTACGGCAATTAGAGTATAAGGTCAGAATTCAAGACACTGGCAGCTATGCTACAATGTACCCTACTTGTAGAGCCTATGGAATGAATTCTTGCACTGCAAGGCATAATAAAGCTTGCCTCATGTGAGCTCACATTGAATATTCATGGGCAAGGACTCATTGTTGATCAAACTTCCACAGTGGGTGACTTTAATATAAATATTAAAGGGTCGGTAACCTTAGGCATCTTGTGTTAAACAAGGGTTTCTTGATGATCCATTAGGCTTGATTCGGATGGGTGACTATGTTTGAGAGGATAATTATAAGCCTCATATTCTATTGGAAAAGGATAGAAGTAGCTTAAACGATGTTGAAGAATTTGAAGATTTTTCTTATTCATATTGATGGAACTTCTTGAATAGCGTATAGCTTATTCACTTGATAATTCATTTATTCTTACAATTATTGCGACTTTATAGCAAGTATTTTAAGCAAAGGTGATAATGAGTGAGTGAATGATGAAGTTTACAAGTGAATGATGACTCTATAGAGTACGGAACAGTTTTATTTGTATTGAAAAAAATAAAAGAGTAGGCCATTGTGAAAAGTTATTATATTTATTCTCATTCCTTGGATAAGCGAATCATTTAGTTTGCACCCAGTAAAGTTATTTTCTCATAGGATTGCATATATTCAAAATATATTCTTTCTCCAAACTTCCTTATTGTACATCATTCATTATTTCAATTTGCCATCAATTGAATAAAAATGAATTTTGGGAAATATTTGCATATGAGAAAAATTAAGATCTGGAAATTGATTGATTGAACTAAAAACATAATCAGTACTTCCAAAAATATGACATAACATGCATCATAGACATGAAGAAATTAATTGATTGAATAGATTGCCAATAATAGATTGCCATTATCAGTAACAATTTCAAAGTTGTTGATCCAATCAGTCTCATCAATTTAAAATGGTGTGGCTTCATCCGTACTTACTGAAGAATTATTCAGCGCCAATGTTCTAAATTGCAATTATTATTCGAATAAAAACTTTTATAATCGATGTACTACATGCACTAATTGAGGACTGAGAACTAATTGTTGAGAACCCATCCGAACAACAAATTAAATACTTGTTGCGCAATCACAGTATCACATTCCAATTACATAGACACATAAATAGTCATTTAGTCAAACACATTCAGTAATTGTGAGCCAAGTGATGCGCGGTTCGTGAAAGTTTGCTATTCTCAAAAAACAATTAAACCAGACTTTTGAAGATTTTTTGGTCCCAGCTCTTTCGATCGATTCTAGGAAACAAAAATGTCGAGAGAATTCTGATTAGTATCAAACTTTTGTCGAAATATTTTCTAGTTTTATCAGGACCAACAATCAATATCGTATTTTCATGGAGATAAACAGCATAATAATCATTACAATATCTAACTAATGAATTTTCCAAGAGCTCCTTTAGCTCTGACAAATCATGAGAGCTCTCATAAATTACTCTATTTTTATCAACAGTAGTGAAGATATCCTCGAAATATCTCTACAATATGAATCTAATAGGAACGTTGGTTTCATGGATTCAATACGGTTTCGATGAGTTCTCAGCAATAAGATTTCGGTTAATACGAAAACAGCCAAGAGCTAATTGTAATGGAGCAATGAATAAGAAAAACAGCATCCATCGATTTCAAATTTTCTGAACTGGGACTCTCTATACCAACATTGCCTTCACTAGTTGATTGATAACATCTTTTAGTGCATTTCATTCGAAAAAATGCACTATTGGTCTTGCACTGACAATCGAAAATTTATGATGTGATATATTTTTTACACGTTTCCGAGCCCCTAGAACACGAATTTGACGTCCGTTCCTAATGATGCGGTACGGTAAGTATTGATAGCAGTGATTTCCCAATAACATTTCCCAGCGAGAGTTCTCTTCAAACCTTGTAAGCCACCATTCCCAAGAGAAGAAATAACTAAAGGCGTTACCGACGTAATATCGGCGCAGTATTTTGAAGCGATGCGCGTTTGAAGCGGAGGGAAAAGTCTTAAATTACGCCGGCTACACTTGAACAGAATTGTGGCCCACTAAACTGGGTTTCGGAGCGATTCCGCTACGTCTGCTACACAAAATAACTCTTGGCTATAGTCTGCGAGAAATTTCTTGTTACATGCCCCTCTCTTTTAGAGAGAGAGGCCGGATACTCTGTCCTTTACTAATCTCTCCCACTACCTAACTGCGTTCCTCTGCTTTACTGGCAACTTGAGTGAGTGTGAGTGAGCTCTCGCGTCATGTGTCTCTCCAGCTCTCCCCTCCAGTCCTCCTTTGCCCAAGGTCGTTTACTGGCATTCAGAGTTTAGGGTCGGACGATGTGCTCATCACAATAACGAAAGACAGAGTGGCGCAGAGCATCCAATTTTGCGCAGCTCATCTTGTCATTCTAGATTCCACTACAGTACTGTGCTGTCTTGGAGGGGGAAGTCGCTTCCCCTACCCCTATGTAGCAAGAAATTTCTCGCAGACTATAGTAGCTGTGCGATGAGCCTCCTGGTACCTATTACCCGATCGCTGACGACCGCCGCTACCCTACAACTTCCTGCTTTATGAACCAACATTGCAGCTCTTGGCGAAAAATTAGATCGTATATATGATCGGTAAATTTCCAGTCTGGAAGTGATTTGTAACAGTTATTGTGGTGAGCTACTCAATAAACATAAGTTATTGAAGTTTTCAACATCATTCAGAGCTTCCTGTGAAAATCAACAAATTTCAAGTACTCAAGACAAGACAAGTCGGACTGTATGCGCCTGTATCCAATCACAGTTCCAGACAAGAGTCAGCTGTTCGGCTGCAGCCGACTGTTTTGCATGGAAGAAGTCCTACCATTACACGCACACACACGCAAAAGGTCTCGTCTCAAGTGATCGTGAATGGACTATAGGCTCTTCTTTCAATCTGTATAGAAAATGATTCAATATGATAATAGCCTAACTATTATATTTTTATGTGTGATTAAGTGATAATTTTACATATGATTATGACAATTATTTGAATTTAATATTATGGATTCCACTGGATTTCTATGCTTTTCTCTATGTTTGGAAGTTAGACCAAGTGCCCAGAATAAAATTCCAACAATCACAATATAAATTAGAAATGTAAGATGTATTTTACCTCATTCAAAACATTTTCCTCAGAATTTTAAGTGTTACATTGTATTTGATAACCTTTCATTTGATGAAACCTTTCATTGTATATTTAATGTTATTCTGACTCTTCATCAACCTTCAAAATTCTAATATAATTCAATAATAGTTTTACAATAATTATTGTAAAACTATTATTGAATTATATTAGAATGAAATTATTATGTTATTATATTATATGAAATCTGTGAGAAGTGGAAGTTGATTTAAAACATAACAGGCCAATTCAAATAATATAGTTATAAAAATTTCGAAAAATACATTTTGGACTTGATGATCTGTGTTTTTATCATTAAAATATACTGTATTCTTCCGGATAAGTAGATAAATATTCGTAAACATAGATGATACTGTTGTAAGTACTCTTCATTGAGTGAGAGAAAATGATGGAGTTGAATCAACTAGTGCTCAAGAGCCTCTTTATTCTCTGTTTCAGAGGAAAATGAATGCCTGAGCATGAGTTTTCCATGTCAGAGATCATCAGTTGAAAAAACTCTCGCGGGCTCTTGACTTGATAATCCTGATTTGCTAGCCACAATGCGGAAATTATATGGTTGACAAGATTTCAAAGTTTGCGGCCGCGCTGATATATTACGTGTGGGAATATTATGGCGAGATGAAGTTGTTGCAGTGATGCGAATAATAGATACACAAAAGTTTCGCGAGTGAGTAAGTTTTGTGGTCTCGTGGTCATTGTATAAAACGGCGTAATTTTCCGAAATTTCGGGTCGAGATGCTCGAAAAAGTGATTACGTGGTATAAAATACTTGTTTGTGTAGGCGAGTGTGTAAGCGCGTAAAAGTCAAACACACGCATAAACAAGCTGGAATGAGAAGTATAAAACGAGCTTTAGAACACTCTCAGATATTAAAGCCATTTATCTTGCAGCAAGAGTCTAGCACGGGAACACATTTTGATTTAGCCCGCGCACGCAGACAGATGAATCGCGAGCTGGGTGGGAGAGGAGTTGGTAGTCGTCGGTTGACTCTTCACTTACTTCACGGGGCAAATGTCTCATTCTTTTCTAGCTGGAACTGCCACAGCTGATCTCCTTTTTGTCACTCCTTTCACAAACTAACTCCTTTTTCTTGCAGACAGTGTTTTTTCTTATCCTTCATAATTATTATTTCATCACTTTTGTGTACTGCATTGTGCTCAGTTCATACCATAGTTTTATCATGCATTTAATTTATGAATTGGAGGATTCGTATTTGCCTCTCAGATTCAATCCTTATCGTAATTCCTTTTCAAACCATCATTTAGTATCTCCTCATTGAGAAGAAATATAGAAGTATTAATGAAGAATAATGTCTTCAACCTACAATGATATTCTTCTTCTGGTCATAATTAAAAATAGGTAATAATTTTTTATAATTATTATTTGTGCATGATAACTCTTCCTGTATATGATAATATACTGATATAGTATTACTGTATAGTAATTGTGCTTAGGAGGGCTGTGCGATATCTCTAAGGCTGATTCCTTACACAAGGTGGAGAAAAAAGCTCTATAGGACATATACCCTCGAAAAGGCCTTGTTACTGAGATAGCATTAGCGGAAAATTTGAATTTTTTAGTAAATATTATAATCATTAAGACCCTTCTCATAAACAATTAACGGATGAACAGGTATCACGCTCAGGGCACTCATTTATACACACCTTCCAGAGTATCAGTATGCTGGTTCAATAATTATAAATAATTTATCACACGTTGAATATTCAGTTGTGTGTGACAGGGAGCAAAGAAAAGCTGAACTAGAACGTGCAAAACAATTGGAAAAGCAGATTTATTAAGAAATAGTTGTTTCAAATAATGCATGCATAGCTAGGAACACAGGGTGAACACATAGCAGGGTGAACAGAAACGAATAAAATAATAGAACTACAGTAAGTAATTATTCAGGATCAGTGATACTAAAGTCGAGAGGTCATTAGAAATTTTTTATTGGGATCTGCTATTCTGAAATTCTCAAGTGAAGAAGAATTGGGAATGAAATACAGAATACTACCAGCATCTCGATAGAACACTACCTGCAATGCAGAACTTTCCATATAGATTGTGAAAAAAACGTTTGAACCATTTCATTTCGGAACAAACATCATTCCATTAGGATAAAAAAGGAAACAAGATGAACTCAAATCTACAATACAGCTTGGGAATGCCTTTAAAAACTATACAGATACTAGCCGGCAGGCTCGCTTCGCTCATATCACCTTATCCGCCTAGCCAGGGGGCCAGTGTCAGTATCAGCAGTGTCAGTGAGTCGAACAGGCTCGCTTCGCTCGCCTGCATAACCTCTGTCAGTGTAAGCTGAGACAAACAGGCTCGCTACGCTCGCCTGCAAATTCCGTTCAGAAGGGATTCAAAACTTATTGAACACAGCATTTCCAGACCTAATCTGGACCTGTTCACCAAATTTCGACATTTTCTACCAATTTATTCTCGAAAAATCCAAGAAAAACTCTGAAAATTCCGAAAAATAGTAAAACGCTAATATTGAGAGTAACCTTGGGAACTATATCGGACATAGTTTGAAACTTGATTCAATATCTTCCAAATTAGTTTATCTATAATCTCGCTGAACCATTGAATTTACAGTAAGGGTTGGTCGTATCAAGGCAGAAGATATGCAACCCGCAATACATCTACAATTTAAAAAATTCAAAAATATCTCAACACAACATTTCTAGATCTTATCTGAACCTACCTACCAAATATCAACATTTTCTACCGATTGGTTCTCGAAAAAATTGAGAAAACGCCGAAAAACTACCTAAAAACTTATATGTTTGGCGTATCCTTGAAATTTTCCTAAAATCCGTTCTTAGCGCGCGTCTAAACGTCCAACTGAACATGCCTGCCAAATTTGAACGCATTCGGTTTAGTGGATTTTTAGTTCTGGTGATGAATGAATGAATGAATAAATAAATGAATCAGTCAGTCAGTGCACTGACTTTTCGCTCTTATAGATATAGATAACAGTACGTTTTTATTTTTATTACGAGTGGGGATCGCCAGTCACAACCACCTACCTCAAATAATATCATCCCATAGTATTGAATTGGAAATAATTATTTCGATTTAATCGTCAAAGTTAATGGAAGAGGATGAACATTCAATAGGAATGAGCACCCACTCGCAATATAAATAAACACAACAAGATTATTAAATTTATTTTTCAAAAGTCAACATTGACTTTTCATCGGAATTTATTCGGGAGGGAAATATTACAATATTTTCCGAGCTATTTCAGTGTTCTTTAAAAACATATAATCCTTTCAAAAAAAGAAACTGAATTTGAATTGAATGATTCAGTTCTCATAAAAATAAAATTGTTCAGTTCAAATGTTCAGAGAAGATTAAACAAAAATTACCTAAAAGTATAAAAATATACTCGCAAGCAGTAGATTCCATTCACGTGAAATAGAGATGAACACAACCTACTTTATGTATGAATTTTTGATAGAACGATTCACATAACTGATTGAATCATATTTCTGAGGAGAGAACTGTATTTGTTGAATGAGTCGGTTTTCCAGTTCGAACACTACAGTTTGCAGAAAACTAAACTTTTTCGGGCACTCATAACTCCCCGCCGTGCAATGAATGTATGCTATTAAATAGCCTGGGGTTGAGAGTCAGACGATAATATCCCAGTGGAACAATACGTCGAAACATTGCTGGCCCATTAATAGAGTACCGACCTATGTAAGCAGAATTTATTGCCTGCCGATACTTTTCTTGCTGGCACTCAACGGTTTTGAAAACGCTAACCATAAATAAAAGCTAAATCTAGCATGATGGTCATTCGGAATTAATTCACCGACCTCTGTGTTTCAAAATAAAGTCCGAGTTTTGTCAGGATCTGGATACGTCAGTAAAAAATTTCGTGACTTGTATCAATACTTTTGATTGTTTAAGATTCAAATCTACAATTTAATTTTGAATTAATAATCTGGCCAATTTATTCAATTTATTTCATAGTGTGCATTTATAGTATAATATAGTGAAGTGATATTTTTATTAGATTTCTACTTCTATTGCCGATTTGACGTCTATATGTTTTCTAATATCAATAACTCATTTCCAATTATTTTTAATATTATAGTCAGATTTTCGGAGCTAGAAACGATTGATGCTTTCACATGAATTTCACCAAAGAATAATGATAGACAATTAAGTCGTACCACCATCCAACTTTGTGCAAGATGGATTACCTTGAATAAAACTAAAATTAAAATTGAATTTTCATTGAAAATCCATTAAGACGCTACAAATTCACCGTCACTCAGGACAAAAATGAAATATTATTTACCCAACATATTCGAACCCACACACAAAATTTAACACCTACTCTAGCATATGGGTCTTCCATTGATAGTTAAGTAGATTAATTTCTAAAATAAAATTTCGTTCTTCGTACAGTAACTGAATTTGAATATAAATTGTACCTACTCATTGTATTTGCTTGCTTTATTTTTAATTTTGGAGAAAATAAATCTAATTATCTATTTTATCCATTCATTCTTATTGATAGTGAATGTGCCTGTTTGGCAATAGTAGAAATTTCCATTAATAGAAATTTTTTCTTCTTGATTGGTCCCTGCAATATAAGCTATCTATTTTATCCATTCATTCTTATTGATAGTGAATGTGCCTGTTTGGCAATAGTAGAAATTTCCATTAATAGAAATTTTTTCTTCTTGATTGGTCCCTGCAATATAAGCTCCCAAGTCCATCTTGGCAAGTTGTTAGAAGCAGCAAGTGAATGGTCTAGAGGGGGAAAAAGGCATTACTTATATTGGCTGACATTCCAGTTTTTGTGACCGGGCTGCCTCCTGGCAGAATAATGTCTGCATCTGGATATCATTTATTATTCAGGCCGAATGTCTTTTACAGATCTGAAACTCGGGAAAGCGAGTCGAGCCGCCTTATTACGGTGGCAAAGATTTCTTCCCTCTTTTCACAACTACTCTTCTTCTTCTTCTTCTTCGCTCTCCCCTCTTCTTCTTTCTTCCCTCCTTGCTTTGCGCCAATCGGACGATATTCTTTGCGCTAATTCAATCCGACGCGAATAATGGGCTCTACTGAAGTGAATTTTGCACCAATAATGAGTTCAGATGGATTGAATTGAATGTCACCCTGGCTCAACACTGGTTCCATCCTCGATTCCTTGTTCTGATAACAAAAAGATCTGTAATAACACCGGAAGATTCATGATAGGAGACATTGTGGTTGTGAATATTATTGCAACATAATTCAGGAATTAGTAATGAATGTTTTATTATTAGACGATCATCCTTATTTGATTAATAGTGAGCTTCAAGATTGATAGAATAAAGAGGATAATCCAATTCGGATAGTCAACAATGACAATATTAATATTGATTAGTCATCAGCCTATAAAATGATCCAATTGAATCAATGGACCAATGAATCATTTTTGTGGTGGATCGGAAATGAATGTTATTTATACTTAGCTCTGCCAGGACATTTTTAGAGCGTTGTGTGACAATAAATCGATTAAAATGTACAAGGTCAATCAATACGATCTCGCAAACCGTTTGCGGTCTGACCTAAAAGCACTGGCGGCTCGTGCCTTGGGAAAAGGTGAAGTGTTGTGCAGTATAAGATGCCCGTCACTTCAGGAGCCGCCAGTGCCCAACAGATTATTGAGAAAAGATAACAGCCAGTCGCCAAATTGTTTGAAACATTGACGGCTCGTACCCTCGAAACAGGTGAAGTACCTGTATCTTTTACTGTACAGCACTTCAACTGTTTCGTGGGAACGAGCCGCCAGTGGTGCGAAATCGATTGACACAATAATTCTGTCATAAAAATCATACCGTCACAATAGAGCTATGCACAGATAAGGTAAAAGCACCAGTAGTGGCCATGTTTAAAGAATTTTTCATAGTTTTTGCAGAATTGTGAGTCCATTCCATCATTTTATCTCAACTTAAACTCAATGAACATGTAGCCCAGATCCTTCTTGATTGACTCATTCCTTGAAATGGCTTATATCTCAATTCACAGAAGAATTATTAAACTTTTCGTGGAAGTCGATTTTGATTCTAAAATGGCCACTATGATTCAATAGTGGCCAGGTACCGATACTATAGTGGCCACATGATTTTCTATGGTTACTTACAATTCAATTTCTCAAGCTGCTTGCTGCAATCATTTAAGTAAGCTAATTCCACATTCCAGAATTTGATTATATTGCCAGAAATAATAATAGGTTATATTAAAAAGAATTGAATTGGTAATGCATTGTTGTTGGTTACAAGCTACTAGAAAATTGAGGTTAAACCTTAAAATAGACGTTTTAAAGTTAATTTTCCTCTGTAACCCGTTTGAAACAGTATCAGGAGAACATAAATCCAATTAACATAAACTTTTACGAAAATATCTACAACTTCTAAGACAATATCTATTGGGTGGCCACTACTAGATTATTCACTGTTTCTTGCTCTAGTAGTGGCCAGTCTGCTTTTACGCTAAAATATTAACTGCATTTTGCTAGAAACCTTCTGAACAACATCCTGGTAATCTAGGGAATGATTATAACACCAGAAATAGCGGAATTTACAAACCTCCTAGTCATAATACAGCAATTTGTATACATACATTCTTACTGAAACGTCTAAGAGAAAACTGAACTTCTTACTGAAACCACGTATTCGAGTGAAATGGCGACAATTAATTACTTTCAAAAATTTCTGATGATACTCTGCAAACTCCTACTTGAACTATTCAGCTGCTAAATAGCATGAGCTAAGTCTCTAGCAGGTTTAGAACACATTTAAAAGCATCAAATCCGAGTTTTAAAGGAAACCCCGTTCAAGTGGCCACTATTGAAACAGTGGCCACTACTGGTGCTTTTCCATTTATTAAAGTTTACCAAATTTAGTTGACAATATCGAACAAGTCGAGAAATGTCGTGTATAATCTGTTTATCGTGAATGAGCAACTGCTCATGGATTGTAGCTACTCAATGCTCCAAATAGATAACACGATGGTTTTAGGACTATGTGTTCACAACAGGTTGAGGACGTTTCCTGAGAACTTTTATAATCCATATGGGATTGAATAGGCTATAGCCTAACCCTAGTATGTAAGAAGATTTATAAAATAACTATAGTTATTGACTCACATCAAGCTAATCCTCTCAATAGTAATACAAAAATGACTACTAATACATGAATGATGACTGATACATATGTATAATCCATATGGATTATAAAAGTTCTCAGGAAACGTCCTCAACCTGTTGTGAACACATAGTCCTAAAACCATCGTGTTATCTATTTGGAGCATTGAGTAGCTACAATCCATGAGCAGTTGCTCATTCACGATAAACAGATTATACACGACATTCCTCGACTTGTTGATCAGAACATAGTTCGGTTAGAATAAACATGTTGAGCGTGAACTGAACACAGTGGCCCCAACATGATAGCTTGATGAATGCAGCAGCTGAGTTCACGTTGTGTGAGGTTGGAAGCCTACTCTAGCATGTTCGGGTTGAGGTGCGCTATTCAGATTTCAGGTGAATGACAAGATGAGGAGAGGAAATGGAAAAGAGAGAGAGAGAGAGAATGAGATAGTGTGTGTGAAGAGAGGAGGATTCTCTCCTGTTTCCAGCATCCATCAACATATACCCAGCGCTGCGGGGGAGTCTGGAATAAACCCATTTATCATACCTCAAACCGACGAGCAGTATACACAAGTAACCTTTCACGCTCTCTCTCACACACTCTTTCTCTCTCTGTCTCTCTCACTATTTCCTTCATAGAACGAAGGGTTGAAAAGAGAAAGAGATAGCACGAAAAAGTGCTCTATGCAAACACCCATGAATAAACAAGACTATCGCGGACGGAATTGAAAAAATGGCTGGCGGAAATATAACATGTTCATTTCGAACAGTGTATGTTGTAGAACGGTAAAGTGATATTCTCAATTCAATTTTCGTAATTCAACAGCATTGTGTTAATTCTACGATTTATTTATCTTTATTTCCCTGTGAGTTCAGAGTTTTCTACGCGTTTTTATAACGGGTTTTCATTCGTTTATTCAATATTTATTGGATTTATTTGGTGAGTGATGGAGCTTATACGATCTCGATTACTCGTGTTTAACGATTTCCTGATAATGATTGAGCTCTGTGTAGAGTTGTTATCTCGTTTTAACTCAAACTCGAATCAAGTTGAGCATAGAAGAGGTTTGCGGGGCGCTCACTCGTTATCACTGGAAAATGAAATTTGAAGATTCAATATCTATATTATAGGAATAGTCTGAATTCATAATAGTGTTATAAATTGGAGAAAGTATTCATTTATTCATTACTGACGCTAGAACTTAGAACTTACTAATACTTTCACTCTTCTAGAATAAATGTACACATTAAAAATTAAACTTAATTTAACCATATTTTGAACCATGACGTACAAATCATCACCAAGGAAGGTCTTGAATCGCTTTCATTCAACTATCTATAGCTTATTCATCCATTTACTACTACAGTATATAGAGCAACTTACTAAGAGTAATAATTACTGGAATATACTTCACTCTCCAATGAGAAATGAGCAGCAAGAATTAGAATTTAGTTATTTGTAGTCTAGTTTGATGTAGATCCAGTATTAAAAATTGATAATAAAAGTGGAATAGGCAATTTTAAACTTTGATTTATTTGAAAATTCGGTTTTACATTAATAAATAATGGAATAAACAAAAAAAAAAACATGAATGGATCATTCATACAGACAAACCTATCATAGTCTACCACAGCGTGGAAAATTAATTCTGAAGATGCTCCTATGAACTTTGTCGCCCAGGTTCATGTCTCGGGCCTCATCCCAGGTGAACGAAACACGCTTCTATGATCTCAAGTCAACAAATTAACATTGCAGACACTGCTCTCTTGCTTTGAGTAGCAGCCATCGATATGGTAGTCGCGTGCTCCCCAGTCTAGCAAGCATCCTCCAACGAGTTGGATCCAATTTTCCTCACAAAGTCCTCTTTATACGTCGAATCAGCGGACAAGGCACGTTCCTTCCGGAGCCCGGTCGTTAGTGCAGCTCGCCTCGTCTCGCCTTGCCTTGCCTCGCCTTGCCATGCCTCGTCTGTCCAGCCACTTCAATGCCGTAACGAGCGCTAACAATTTAATTCGGCGCTCTCTTACTGGATACTGTGTCTGTATGCTGTGTGTTGTGTAGTAGCTGAAAAAAGATCATTACTTGTCATTCTCTGATAAAAAGATACGTATTTGTCATAATAAATCAATGAATAATATAATTACAGTACCCTTCGAATGAGTTTATCTCTCATTATACATTAGTAGCCCTGATAAAAAAATGAGCATGTATTATTTATTTATCCATAATCACTACACGTATTCATTAGTTCATAAAAATATGTATCGTATATTCATGGAATGCTCCTACATTGATCATGAACCTTTCTTATCAAGTACTCTATTTCGCTACTAGGTTGATAGGTTGAAGGTAGTATCAGAGACAATGTATTATTAGTAATTATTTAGTATTTTCAGTAATACATTGTCTCTGGTAGTTCTATTGAATTTCAGCTTGGATCATTACTCTCGAACTTTATTCTGATCAACTCTGATCAGATACTCTACATACAAGAATAGAATAGAATAAATTGTTAATGCTTCAAATGTAACAACAATATCGCCGTTACTATGAAGGTTAGTTTTTGGATTGGATTCAATGCTTAGATGGTTTAACTTTTTGTACTCTGATTGCCTTAA
Organism: Sogatella furcifera; assembly: GCA_017141385.1. Lineage (NCBI taxonomy): Eukaryota > Metazoa > Arthropoda > Insecta > Hemiptera > Delphacidae > Sogatella > Sogatella furcifera. The sequence continues at coordinate 9,631,963 of CM029549.1, forward strand.
ATTTCTCAAAATTCTTTAAAACGCAGTCCAATCAGAGTATAAATAATTTATGAACCATGAAGACTAGTATTTATAGTGTCCTAATAATTATAACATCTGAAACATCGAATATTGTCCAAACTCCTTACTAAAATATATAATATATATAATATTATTGATATTATTGATATTATTAATATTATTGATATTATTAATATTATTGTTATAGATTGATGGAACATTATTCATCAGGGTCGAAAGATAAAGACGAAGTGTTAAATACATCACTGACATTCGCTAATATCAAGTTTCAATACCACTAGGAATTCTATCTCTATTCTACTTATTCTATGATTATTATTTTGTATTCCAATATTGTTATTCCAACTTAAGTCCAGATTAATAGGTTAGTTTGTAGTGAGCAATATAGTCCAAAGGATTCGACTGCATCAAACTGTAATGTCTTCCTGATTCACAAATAAAAACCAAGACTTTAATTTCCCCGTTTGCCCGCAAGCACTAATCCTGATTATTTTGAAATCCATTTCAATCGTAGCGAGTGGCTGGAGACTGGCTTTATTGGTTTTGTTTCATCCCCTGAGACCACCGCTCCGGTCTGGTAGAAGCGGGCCGGTCTGGAATCAGGTAAACCGGTTTCTGGTGCCAACATGAATCAACTGCTGACTGTTGACCGTGCAGCGTTCGTTTCTGTGTGACTCTAAACCCAGCTGGGATTTGAAGATAGTGCAGTGAAGTCAGCAATCCCGTTAATCAAACCACTTCAGCAATCCAGTCTGACCTACTACACTGAATAATACTGAGCGAATTGAAATTAAGAGTCACAATAATGTGGGAACGGACAGACTAGAGTCTACATACTAATAGTTTGTTACAACCGAAGATCTTAGTACATATTTATTATTAGAGAGAGATCTACTATTCTAAATTACAACGTTGCGGCGATCTGTTGCATGTAGGGGGCAAAACTGTTGGTATGTTGATGTATCATTAAACTGTCGTGAACATGTTGCTTTGACATGGATTAGATGCTACTCATATGGATATCTCAATCATCAATATTATTGGATTTTCGAGTAGATGCTGCTTTCCACGTTCAAATATCTCTACGATATTATTTTATTACAAATTGATCAACTACCAGAATAACAGGTTTTTTAAATTCTATTAAAACTTGTCTCAATAGAAAAACCATTAATAATTTTCAGTTAATAATTTTACGCAAACGTTTTGATCAATCGATCACTGAAGCAGTTCTGATGTTACTAGTAACAATATTTATGGATTTTTTTTCACTACATCAACACTACACTAGCTCGAAGGGCTATATTCCTTTCAGTCTTGTTGTGAGTTGACTGTTGTCGAGAATATCATGTGATGAATTCTATCTGAAGGTATAGTTTACTCTCCGACTCCATGTCACGGATCATGATAAAGGACTTCTCATATCACATAACAAAGTTATAAATTTGAATATACTATCAATTATGATTATGGTCCTATGATATCATGATGGTATATGATCAATTTCCACAATTTAATTTATTCCATACTCGACTTATCATGATAAAATATGATACGTTTGGATCTTATATGACAGCCTATTTTTGTCATCTATCATGGTAATCATAATGCATTATCTTATTCTTTACCTTATTCAACTCGCTAGCCTACATCCTCCATGAGGACACTGCAATATCCTTGCGTGATCACGCGTGTCATGTGATAGGATGCTTAACAAGAATAAGCTTGTGGTCACTCTTCACTTGTGCCATAGATTCTTAGAAATTTTGTTTCATTGATAGCTTTTCTTGGAACACACTTTTCCATGAATGAATTCCTGTTCCAGAGAGAAACGTGTTAATATTACTGCTAAACGTGCTATGCTGCCAAATCCTGAAATATTCAGTTGGAATGAAATAGAACATCCCTTCTATTTTTGTATCTTTCTGTTTTCGTGCTAGAGTCGTGAAAAATTGGAGAATTTAAGTATTATTGGAATATCATGTAATGTTGATGGAATTCATGCGACAGCTCTAATGTCAAGTCATCTTCATTTGTATACAACTATCATGAATAATACCATTATGTTATGATATACTAATGTATTCCATTAATGGAAAATCCAGTGCTGGAAATGGGTTTTCAAATGAAGCATTGGTGATGCTTATGAATAATACAGCTTGAATTTGAAAAATGAATAGTTAGTCCATGCATAAAGCCTAATTTTAGCGAATAAAGCCTGAAATTCCTAGTAGAAGAATATTTTTATCCAGCTCTTAGGCTGAGGCCGCACTGCCGGTATGACGTCATACTGTTTTTTGAGGTTATGTTGTCCATATTTAGGAATTTCAAGATGGCGGCTGAACACATACCATTCATACGATGTATTACTGTGGATGGTGTGTATGTTCTATAGATTTACCAACTACCCTCCACCCTCCACGCTCTACCCACCGGCAGTGCGGCCTCAGCCTAAGGGCTTAAGACTGCACCAGGATCAGTGACACTATCAAACATACGAGACTTAATGTAAGCATAATTGGATCAGGAAAATTAATACTAACATTCTGTTGATTAAATACTTCACCAGCTCAGAGATAATGATAGCTTTAAAGTTTCCAACTACTGAATAACTAGTGACTGATCAATGATTTCTTCAAAATAGAAAACAAAATGGAGAGTAGAATAGAATAGGAAACAGTTGGTAATAGAGGATAATTCGATTCCAATTGAATTCATTCGAAAAAGAGATATTTGAAATCCTCTCACAATGAACTTCTCACAATAATTGGAATATTTATTCACTCAGGTATTGTTTTTCGTATGAGCTCATATGATTTCGTGGTGTTTGTATGTGTAAGCTATGCAAGTTTCTGGAATATAATCTATTGGAGTTGGAAAAAATGATGAAAGGCGAATGATTGAAATCGATAAAAGGGGATATGAGAAAGCCAGATTGCACAGTTGAAAAGAAGAGGGTGCAAAAGGAGATCTGCGAGTGACAGGGCGATGGGAGATGGAATGATGATAGAGATAGGCTATGGGGGAAATAAGTTGGAGAAGAATGGTCATAGGATTCTATATTCCTTGAGTTCCATACTTCAGTGATTGGAATTATTTATAATACAAGGAATATAAGAAATCGACTAAGTCTTTGTCGATATTGTAGAATTATTCGACAACTATAAAACACAGGGAAATGTCAACTCAACAATTCTTAGACTCTATGAAGTGTAGAATCTACAAAATATTTTTGTTTCAGAAGGAATTTATGTATCTTCATTCATATAATCAAGTTATTGAGGTATTTTGAGAATTGTATGTGATTGAATCATAATTTCTTATTATTCTTTATTCGCGAAAATCTCTGAATTATGTTTTTTATTAGAAGCCAAATAAGAGGTAATATCTAGCTAGCATTATCTTATTGATTGATTACCGGGATGAAACAGGTTTGAGTACAAATTCTGGGTTTGAGAATCATTATGCTATTCTGAATATAAAATAATGAGAATTTCGTCCATTCAACTTGAAAAAATCACGCTTCTCTCTATTGGAGAAAAAATATTCCTATTGTGAGCGCTCTATTAGAAGAATTTTCAACTCTGAGATCACTCTTTCATTAATACGAGTATTATCCTTAATATTTAGAGCTTTTTATTCCAGTTGTTTAAATACTCTTCTTCCAATTATTCATATATCATCCAGATAGTAATACCAGCACTAATAATAGGCCTACTTCTATTAGTTGGAGAAAATTTTCTTTGAGGATTCGATATCAATTTGTGTTCCAGAATATATCGAGTAATCCACAATATACCCGTGATATAGTGAAGAAAGTATGCAGATTTTGAAAGGCATTAATGTATTTTTGGAACTCCACCAGGTGAATGAGAAAGTGATATTATTAGTCTATATATTTTTTTGCAACTCTGATATATGAGTATCTAATTGCACTGTTTGTAGAGGACAGCGCAATCAGACAATACCAGACAGGCAGACGGCAGGCAAGATAAGAAAGCCACCGGCCGGCTATTACAATTCATTTCCTTGTTTTTCAAGTTCAGTTCTCGCTCCGCTTTTACAAGTGTAAGAACTCCACGCTAATTTTTTCTTTGCTATAACTTCAACGCGCAATACCCCATCGCATAATTCTGGAAACCTGCAGGTAGTACAGTGTATATCCCTGTTTTTTGATCAACCAACTGGTAAGTCCTTTCCAATATTTCTTTATTATTATTTTACGCAAAATTCGCATTATACAGTCCACTAAATCGCTATCACCGCCCCAACACTGTTAATTCTGTTTAAAAAACAGAATACAGTACAGAATCTGTTGAAAAAAACATAATTTTGTTCAAAAAATCTATATTATCCCATTTGCTAAGAGATTTATACCTATTATATTTATTCTCATCAATGAACGAAGTATTATGACGTGATCTCATCAGGTCTTTTCTTAGACGAGTCAAAATGAGTGTTAATTAAGTAAATGCTGATCAACGTAATTATGAACTGTAATAAGTCATAACTGTATTGTAGATGATTGAAAAACATAAAGATCAAGAGTTGAGAGATAATTGGTCGATGGAAGAAACAAATGATAAATTATAAATGAGATGAGGAAAGGGAAGGAAATGTCAAGGAAAGGGACACAATTTAAGAGGAAAGTACAAACTTAGTGAGAAAAAGTAGAAAAGTGATTAGAAAGAAGACGAAGAGAGAGGAGCACAGAAACAGATTCTAATTGAATCAGAGAAAGGTTTGAAAATTAAAGAGAGACAGTAAAGTGAGGCGAGCTGAAGAGGAGCAAGTTGGGAATATTAAGAGGAGAGAGAATTCATAGTCAGTGGCTTCCAAGTGGCGAATGAAGAGAATTTCATCGACCATTCTCTTTTGTATCTCTTGAGTTATGAGACCTCTCCCACTTGTACAGACTATTGTTTATCGGGTCTCTCCTTTAAATAACAACCTGATGAGTGATATCTATTCGCTTTTGTAATGTCCTTTCTTTTATCATCTCTCCACTTTTTCGTACTCCTTCTTCTCCCGTCATCTCATCTTTGTTCTAATTTATCTGGCTAATTTTCATATCATGATCCCTCATTACTTCATTCATCCTCTATTATCTCCCACTCTCCTCATCTTTAGTGCTTTTTTCCATCAAATCCCTCATTCTTCATCTGAAATCTTTCTTCTTCTATTATTGAAGTTTTCCAGTTATTATCTGTAGATAATTTGACTCATTGTGGGATCGGACTAATTAATTTCCTTTTATAGGTACATTTTTATTATCCTTGTAGCAAGTTCATTCTTCCAAAAACTCTTATTTTTTGCTTCAATTTTGTTCCATCTGATTCTGTGAAAGCGAATATAATATTATAAAGGGAATTACGATAATATGAGAAAAGTTGTGACATAAGATTGAATCCAGCATTCAAGTGGGAATAACTTGAATAGCGTTTTCTGATTAATATGAATATCTATATTCGTGATATTCGAGTAATATGTAATAGTACGTATATTCATAGTGAACTGGAGAAATGAAAATTATTGTTCAATATTGTTGAATACGAATTTTACATTTATACCATTGAAGCCGGAAAGCCAAAAATAAGATAGCGCTAAGACTAAAAATATTGTTGATATTCTCTGGATTCTCACATTTGTATTCATTGCAGCAGACATGTAGGCTATGGGTTAATACGAGGAAAACTGGATTACTGTAGGCTCTATTGAAAGACGTGGAGTCCGCTGTGATTGACATCAGAATTTTACATAAACTATCACAGCCAATAACATAAATTATCATAAACTATAAAGATTTTGTCATCTTATTTGTAAGAATATCATCAAGTCCACTAAACAGTATTACTCATAATGATTGATTATTTATCTTTTCATTCTGAAACAATATGAAGAGGAGAAGAAACAGGCATTCGTCTGTTGTCAGAATTTACTCGTTTGAGATGGAAGGTCTTGGGTAGGATGGAAAAAGCTGAGGAAAGTAACCGGTATTGTCTCCAGAATCAGAGGAGAGGAAGTTCAACAATATTGATTTCAACTACATAATAACCCCTTCTTCTACACTCCTAACAAATTATTTGTTTTTTATAGGATTGAAGATTTTTAGAATGAGGAAGCTCAACAATATTGATTTCAACTATATAATAACCTCTTCTTCTAAACTCCTGATAAATTATTTGTTCTTGAAGATTGAAGATAATTAGCTAATATAAGATTCGAATACTTCTTCTTCTACACTCCTAATGTAGTATTTGTTTCTCATTAGGATATGCATGTGTATCTGAAGTTATGTTAATAATTTATTAACATAATATTCGGAAACCTCTTCTCCTAAACTTCTAATGTACGAGTAGTATATTATGTTCTGCATTAGGATAATATAACTGAAACAAAGATAGGCTAATGACTTTTCTAAAAGTAGATTGACTTCGCTAAAACCAAAAAAAAACTAGAAAAATACAATGAAAACAGAAACTTATTGGAAAAACATCACGTCACAGTGCTGTTAGAAGTGATAACGGAAAAGCATTCGGTTCTATAGTCTGTCCAAGCGAAGAAGACATTCTGGTAAGATGGGAAAATGACTCCAGTTCAGTCAGTATTGGTTTTAAAATTATAAATTTGGTCTTAATTTGTAGAAACCATTCAAATCTTCAATTTGATACAAAATTGATAATTTTTCAACCAATATTGACCCAGAAGCTATTTCCCAGCTTGTCAGAATGTCTTCTTGGCTTGGAAATACTATAAACTGTACCAGGTGTGCCTTGAGGCTCCGGGCGGGGAGGGGTTGGTTGGCAGACGAAGAAAATCAGCGATGTCTGACTGTTTTGTTGCGAAACTTGCGAAAGTCTTAATGAGCTTGTTGAAAGGAAAAGTCAACCGGTGTGAAGATAACCGGACGCCAAAGGCATACTGCCTCCATTAATCCCCTCTGCAAACGAAATTTCGCAGAAAGCGGAATGTGCAGTGCCATAGTTCCACCAAAGATTTCAAGCGAACTTCCGCTAGCCACTTAATTTCGGTAATGATATTCAATGTTATCAGTTTAATGTTGCGGAACGCGCAATCACCGCTCCTCTAGTTATCTTTTACAAGTCGCTTTCCTCTATCTGCAATTCACAGAATTGGCCATACAGTTTCAATCAGACAGACAGATAGAGATGGTTAAAGCCGATTGTAGATTGAAAAAGGGCGTTGATTTTATTTTTTAGATTTCCTTTATATATTCTTTAAGGTTATGGCTGATAATTTTCAAGTCCATAATTTGGTACAATTTCTCATACAATTGATTCTTCAGCTGGGTAATACCTTTGTTCCGGTTTTAGAAAGCAATATTAATTTCAATTTGATATCAGCTAATAAGGTGCTTTCAGTTTTATTGAATTATAGTTAATCTCTTCGATAATTTATTCTGCTAGTAGCTTATTCATAGATCTCTAAGTTACAGCTCACGTTCAAACTTGGTTAGAACATCGACTATAGACGGCATAACTTTAGTCTTGTTTTCAATATGCAACATGTTTCTGAATTTATTTTGCGTAATTTACATAAAATTCAAAATAATCTCACTTAATTGTAAGGTACAGAGGTTCTCCACTTTGATGCACCCAAGAACAAGATTGTTGTGAGCTTTTCGAGAAATTTTATATAGGTTCCATCGCTGTTACCATACAGCAGTTTCTTCGCGTTAATAGGGGTGCTCATAGAGTCTCGATAATTATTATTCTTGGGTCACTTCCTTATCGTCTACTAGGTGATCGCAATTCTTGCAATCGTAGACTGGACAAAATTTGCATATAATGGCATTATCCTTTTGTATCCGTAAATGGTTGAATAAACAAGACGTGCGAGAACCTAAGATACGAAGCTTAGAGGAGAGACTGAAGATGCGATGGGGAAATAACAGCAACCGACCAACATGTAAAACACGACTTGCAATCAAACCTCGCTCAGCCCGCTTTCTCTTTTGACGTAACTATAAAATCCATGCAAACTTTTTCCATCGAACTTGCCGAGCCTGGATAAAATTTCAAGTGGCAACTCTGCCAATCCACTCAGCGTTCAACAGCAATATTTTCTCTTCCAAAAATCGGGCGCTCTTCTTCTTGCTACTAGAAAGTAGATCTTTTTGTTTGTCACACTTTATACCACTGAGATTTCCAAGAAGATTCAAATATAATAATTGGAGACGAGATCAATAGATCAATTAGCTTCTCCTTGTACCATGATTACTCTTCAATAGTAATTGTTGATCAATGTGTGTTGCTCATTAACATTATGTGTGTAATATAATCAATGAATCATAGAGTTTGATGATGTCCTGAGGTACACTCAAAATAGGTATTTGTATTAAATACGTATTTGAGATTCATAGAAGCTGACAAAATTTTTATTATTTAACACCAGTTGGTAAATTAAAAAATGTGCAAAAGTGACACTGGTTTTGTGAGCAAGGTTGACTAGATTTTCAATTAATTGTTTATGATAAACAAGTATTTCTTAATTTATTGTGAACTTTCTTCGAAAGTATTATATACTTGATAAATATGAACTCCTTTTAGACCCCTTATCTCTTACTTCCTATAGAACAGTGTGTTGGTGTGATAAATCAGGTGAACAATTAGTAGTTCCACGATTCCACTTAAAAATGAATACCACAATTACCACATATTATATTGTCTACGCCTATATTCACAGTATGTATATGTAGATGATGTTTTGTTATTGAGTTATGTTATAGGTCATCATTGTAATAGCCTACATGAAGAATTATCGATATAAGGATGGCTTAACATCAGCTTGAAAAGTTTATTCATTGATGAAAACTAGGATATCAGATAGAGAAAGGATTATTAATCATCAATGTATAAATATAAGACCACAGGAATGCTCCCAGGAAAGTTGGAGATACAATATTATAATATAGAGTTTTATGAAATGTAACTCATACTATTACAATACATCATACATCATGATGTTACGTCATACATCATACTGTTGTTATTTTCATGTAAAGGATGTGAAGAGGCGCTTATTGCTCATTGGCTTGTTTCCGGGTCAAAAATTATGCAGCCCCACATCACATCAGTTGCCAATTGGCGGCAATGAGAACCTTTAACAATACAAGTACCTGATTGGAATAATGAATAATGTTGAACGCAGTAACCCATACATAATACTTGTTCCAGTCACTCCACAATACACACACATAGAAATTCTCAGTTAAGGGCATCGTTCTATAGTCTGTCCAAGCAAAGAAGAACCTCTGGCAAGATGAGAAAATGACTCCACCTCAGTCAATATTGGTTCAAAAATCATTGATTTGATTACAATCGAAGAAAACATTCTGATCTACAATTTTGGACCGAATCAATCATTTTTGAACCAATATTGACCGAGCTGGAGTCATTTTCTCATCTTGCCAAAGGGTCTTCTTTGCTTGAACAGACTATACAAAACGAGAATGAATATACAGTTGCAAGTGAACACATACGGACAAACTCATTGCGCATGTACACATATCAACTAAAACAAATATTCTTGTAGGCCTACAGGTAGTAAATCCAGTGAAATACATCAATTCCATATACTATTGTATATACCTATAATATCAGTGAAATAATACTCTTTGAACAGTATTGATAGTAAATATTCAAATTCACACACACTGGATGTAGAAGACTACTTATAAATGGTCTGTCCAAGCAAAGAAAACATTCTGGCAATAAGGAAAAATGACTCCAGCTCAGTCAATATTAGTTTACAAACCATAAATTTGGTCTCAAATTGTAGGAAACATTCTAATCTACAATTTTCGATTGATTTTATGATTTTTGAACCAATATTGACTGAGGTGGTGTCATTTTCCCATCTTGCCAGAATGTCTCCTTTGCTTGGACAGAGTATAGATACAAATTCTCACATACACACACACTCGTATACACACAATCACAAGAAACAGCAATCAATATGGAGGACAGTGCTTGATCCCTGTAAGCGTGGCTCTCATCAGATAAACCTCCAAATATGGCCCACTATTCCTCCACCCTTTATCGCCCCCGCCCCTGACAATGGGTCTCAGTTATCTGCTAGTGGCCCGCTGCATGCTCGCAGCACTAATTAATTGCTCGGACGCCTGACCGGGTGGCATGGCATAGTCTCACCACCCTACACACTCCAACAAACAACAGCTACAACTTTCGACAGCACGTTCGCACCCCTTTATTGATGGATGGATTGGAACGATCGTGAGGATAAGTGATTGGTGTTATTTAAAATGTTCTCTAAATAAAACTGGGATTCTTTTCAATAATCGGGATTCGGTTTTAATAGAGGGATTGCTTTGTAACATATCATTTTTGTAACCTATTCCTTGCTTCCAATTATTGATTTATAGCCCATTATTATGATACGAGTATCGATAAAGATTGTATTGTAAAGATTGTGTTAAGACTCACAGGAAGTGAATGCACAACCACGATTGAACCTATTTGATAATTCACATTGAAGAAACAAACTTCAATACCAAAAAAATCGAATGTTGAATTATAGAAGAATAATTCCAGCTTTTTTTGAACGATAATATGGATAATTCCAGCTGATATCGTTGTAATTCTTGCGGATACAATTCTGGATCGTTATGCTCCACTATTAATAGTTGTTGAGCATTTGTGTTGTCATTATAAACAAATCTATTTGAACTAGATAAAAATCAAAACTTGTTTCGAAATATAGAACTTACAGTGTATGAAGATTTCTGAATAGAATGCTTAAATCACAAAATACTTCATCATTTATTTATTTATTTAACCATTGATACAGTTAGCTGGAGTCAATGACCCAGCCAACATACAACAACATCATTGAACGTTTGTTTCAAATTATTCTGGCATTTCTTGTTCCTTCTTGATATTTCATTTCGAAATTATTGTTATCCCCTCCCCCTTCGAAATGCCTATAAATATAATATTATCTATTCATAATGATACCTACTTGATGATTTACTCTACTATCATCTTATTTATACTTCTAGTAATTATGTATGGTATTTCCTTTTTAGAGTATCGGCCACTGTCAGTCAAAAAATATTTTCAATTCCTACCAAAATTACACGATCTTAAAGTTTTTTGTGATCAGGCTATAATTTTGTAAGTTCTAAATGTATAGCCTGAAATTGATAAATAACGATTATATGCAACAGGTTTTAATTAAAATCGAACGTATTTGGCAACCGCTTCAACGTTCCATTAGATCCAGACTCGCTTCAAAATGTTCAATTCCAAATCGGAATGATCCGCAACCCATTTCCTACAGCATTTCCATCGGAAACTATCATCACAGTCGAAGCATTGTTGACTTTCCAGCCAATGTCTTATCAGCGCATAGTTGCAGAACTATTGAACGCGCGCGCGGATATTGTTCTCCAGTGTAAATCAAAGTCACGCCTCTCAAAATGATGATGGGAACGGGAAGACGATGAGATATTGCCTGACAATATTGACATATCTTTCAGTGTAGTGACCCACATCAAAAGGGCTGCGCGCCCTCTGAGGAGGCAACCCTGAGGAGCAGCTCTGAGGAGGCTGAGGAGACAGCCTAGTACCACATTAATAGAAACACGCTTCCGATAATAACAGTTGTCTCTGGTACATTGCTATTGACAGAGCTCCGCGGTATTCAGTCAGAGTCGGACTGTGTGTGCATTACTTACCCACCCCCTCTCCCAACAACCCCCATAAACCATTTTCACCCCCTGCTTATCAAACCCCTTACCCCACCCCGGAACGATCTCACTGCAGCTGCCTGTTTTGTCAATATTGATTCCGCGGTTACCAATGTCATTACAACAACCGATGATAATGTTGTTGATGCATTCTTGTTATTGAAAGTATCCTACGATAATATTATTGTTAGTGCTATCGTGAGCTTTTTCAACCCACAGTGATCACTGGGAGCATCAATGGTGCTGCTTTCTGGTGAATAATTAAATACGTACTACTGGATAATAATATATTGGGAAGAATAATAATAATATTGTTGTAGTTATTTGAAGTTGATGGTTAGTGCAGTTTAGAGTTAGTCGTTCGATTCTCTTTGATGATCCACCTTGTTGATTGAATTGTTATCTTTGCTCCACAAATCGATGAAATAGTAGCGATCTAATGATAAACTAGGAGTGATATCATTATTTGAGATCATCTATTCTCTGCTCTTCGAGTTATTGAAGAAAATTAAATCTTTTAGGTGCTATAGTCTGTCCAAGCAAAGAAGACCCTCATCTTGCAAAATGGGAAAATGACTCCAGCTCGTTCAATATTGGATCAAAAATGATAAATTTTATCTCAAATTGTGGGAAACAATTTGATCGACTATTAATATCACATTTAATATTCTTGAACAAATATAGACCAAGCTGGAGTCATTTTCCCATCTTGCCAGATGCTCTTCTTTGATTGGACAGACTATACTTATAGCGTGATTAGCCTACTTGTATACAGAGTGTTTCAGGAGAAATGTGCAATACTTCTCAGGCTGATTCCTTACACCAAGTAGACTGTTATGATTATCAGATTTCTTTCAATATAATTAATTTTCAACTAAATTAAATTCTATTTTGAAAATTAATTCAAGTTGTTTTGGTAGCTTTCTCGAGCAAGATTAGATATCAAAGTCTTCTCTAGCGTATAAAGCCTTCTCTAATGTATAACTATTTTTATTGAAAATATAGTCTGTTATGAATTGTCAGACAGAGACAAAAGCTTTTTCATCTCATTCTAATTATCGATTGTGAATTATTAGTCGGACAGACGATTCATTCTGCTTCTAGTCCTGGTCTCGTCAACATCTTTCTTGTTGCATTGTTGCAAAAGTCTCTTTAAATTTGAATTTCCATTCAGGATGTAATTCCCTTAGTTTTATTTGGTAAAATGTAAATAGTTGAAATTTAAATTTTATTTTGGTAGTCGAGTTTTCCTTTTTTCAAATGATATTATAAGAGACCTTAGCAGTTTATTTTATTTTTTGAAATGTGCAAATCCGCTTCAAAAGGTAACTCAATTTCATTACTTTTATTATTTGCTTGGTAAAATCTCAATGATTATTCTTGAATTATTTATACGGTTTCTTTTGAGATCAGAAATTCATATTTGGTATTTTATGAATGATGTAAACTAAACTTTGGAGTATTGAAACTTACGGTATCTATTACCTGATTTTTAATAAGTAAAGCTATTGTTCCAGTTATTTGAAGATTTGTATTAACTTAAATTTCTTACAAGTATTAATAACGTTTTGATTGTTATTGTTTGTTATTCTATTGTATTTGACAGGATAGGTGAATTAAGAATAGAGTAATATACTAGTTCATATTTTTTCCTAACAGCGGTCCTTGAAATTGGTTCCTTGAGATTGGTTCCTTGAAATTGGATTCTTGGAATTGGATCATTGACGTGATTTCGGATGTTTTCATCTTTGTGGAGAGTTTGTTGGACACAACGGTCCATCATCACGTGGTTATCCAAATTACATCTTCATGGGGAAGGTGCACCCCCGGGTCTTTCAATCAAATTCATCGTATCATCGCAAACTGGTATAAATAAATATTAAAAAGTGTTAGGCCCACACTAGCTACGTACAAGGTATTTTCTGAATATATTTTTGTAAAGATTTTTATTTGATTTTGTTTTAATACATGAATCTCGACTACTAATTATGGATTTCATTGTTTTCCTCCTGCTCCTTTTCAATTAGATGAGAGTTCAAAATTAATTCATTACTTTAAAATTTAACTTTCCTTTCTTTTCTTGAGCAAACCTTCGGTGTGTTTCAAAATGTTTCTTTTTATCTTTTTGTTTCACACGAAGCGTTTCAAGACAAAAAAGGTTTCATGGGACAAACCCTCAGAAACGCTTTGTTACCGAGTTAACAATGGCGGAAGATTGAGATTTTTCAAACAATATTAATTTTTTAGAGGCTTCACTAAGGTTCTAAAATAGTCAATTCCTATGTAAAATAAGCTGACGAATTCAATGAAACCAGTTTAAAGGATGTAACTTCAACGGTTATCGAGATAATAGGAAAAAATATGCTAAAAACGCCATTTTTAAAAAATAAGGGTTATAACTGGGTGAGGAGTGAGGAATCATAAATTTGTATTTTTTATTAATGGAAGTTGAAAAGAGTAGGAATCTGAAGAAAAAGTTGAATAGCGGCGATTGTGTAAATCTCACCCAAATCTCAGTAATAGTCATCAAAAATGGCAAAATAGAAAAAACATAATATCAAGTGGAAAATTAGTGTTTAGTAGCGCTTTTGCGATTTTTTATTTTTGGTTTCATTGGATTTCTCAGCTTTTTTCACATGGGAATTGACTATTCTAGAACCTGAGTGAAGCCTCTAAGAAATTAGAAAAATTTATATTGTTTGTAAAATCTCAATTTTCCGCCATTTTTATCTCGGTATCAAAGCGTTTCTGGGGGTTTGTCCCATAGAACGTTTTTGGCAACCTGGTGTAAGGAATCATCCTGAGATATATTGCACATTCCTCCTGAAACACTCTGTATACTACTGCTTTGGGTACTTTCTCCAACTTTTTCTTCAGATTTGACTGCTTATCTTCTTGAAAAAAGCCTACTAAAAACAGGCTACAAAACATAAATCGGATTCGTTTTCCTGTGTAACAGTATAGACTTACAGTTTTGATGAAAGTGAATTTCTAATAAAGAGCCTCACGCAAAAAAAAACTGATTACCTTCCCAAGTGAATTAAGTTTTCCCAAGTTTTCCCAATATGAAAGAGTTCAAAAACACACAAACACAAAAATATAAAAAAAAAATCACTTCTGAAAAATTTTAAATTTCGAAAAATTTAGAGCACAAAATTTTTTAACTTGTTACAATTTTTTTCCATGACAACCAAAGCAAATTGTCAAACCATGGCAATTGAATTTTGAATATTTATTACACTTCTCTGCTTCAGTTTGTATCAGTAATTATTTGGTTCTATGATTTTTGTATAGTGGAAAAATCATTGTGTTATTTTGTAAAGTTATCATTCCAAATTGCTTATTTTACCTAATTGTGAAGAGAGAGAAATGGTTCTACCGATTTTGATAATAATAGTTATATTATATTATGTGTACGACATGAACGTACAGGACCTATGAAGAGCGTTTATCACAATCATTCAGTTTATTCCATGAATTTATGTGATAATTGAAAAAGGAAAAAACTCTCATAAACGATAATGATCAGAAATAATAATGAAACTCATAACTGATCAATAAAATAAAAGTTATGTTTGAAAAGCGCCGTAGAATATTATCGGCAACTTGATCTATACAACACACTGGTTTGTCTTTATAATTCATACTGGATGGCAGGCTTGCTTCGCTCGCCTTCTCCCCCCCTGGACCCCCGACAGTATCGGCAGTGTGAGTGAGTCAGACTGGCTCGCTTCGGTCGCCTGCAAAACCTCTGCTAGTGTCAGCTGAGGCAAACAGGCTCGCTTCGCTCGCTGCAAATTCCGTTCAGAAGGGATTCGAAATTTATTGAATACAGCATTTCTTGACCTAATCTGGGCTTGATTACCAAATTTCAACATTTTTCGCCAATTTGTTCTCGAAAAATCTAAGGAAATCTGCGAAAAATAGTAAAACGCTAATATTGAGCGTGATCTTGAGAAGTAAATCGGATATAGTTTGGAACTTGATTCAATATATTCTAAATTACTCCATCTATAATCTCGCAACCCGCAATACATCTACAATTTTGAAAAACCTGATTAATGGCGTAATCTTTAACGGATTTCAAAAATATTCTAACACAACATTTCTAGACCTTATCTGAACCTGCCCACCGAATATCAACATTTTCTACCGACTCGTTCTCGAAAAAAATAAGAAAACGCCGAAAAACTATAGAAAAACTCAAATATTTAGCGTATTCTTGAAAAGTTTTAAAAATCCGCTCTTAGCGCGCGTCTAAACCTCCAACTGAACGAACATGCCTGCCAAATTTAAACGCATTCAGTTCAGTGGATTTTTAGTTCTGGTGATGAATGAATAAATCAGTGACATTTCGTATATAGAGATTTACTATAATTTGCTACTATTTCCCGAAAAATTCATACAACATTTTCTTGCTCGTTTTTTCAAAGACTATTTCACATTACACTCTATCCCTGTATCCTAATTTTTTTTCTGATAAATCTTTCAACCAATTCTCTTTTTCTTTTCTTCCATGTTTGATTTGTTTCCTTATCTCTCTCTACTCCCTCCTTCTTTCCCTCTCGTGCACTGGTGGACAACGTAGGGCTCAGGTTTCTTTATTTTTTCTCCCATCGGTCGTTGAGAAGTAGGAACGACAAGTAAGAAGGACGAATGTTTTTTGAATCTGGATCGGCCTAATGTGGCGTGTCGTGCACTCCATAATTCAGGCGGATCTGACCGGCGCAAAAACAAAGCGGCGGCCGACGCCTGTTTACACGGGGCTCCTGTTTGCATGTGCTGTACGCGCTCTGTGGTGTTTGGTGAGTACGAGTACTCACTAGAGTAAACACTTCGACTTTGCTCATCGAGAGAAACAGAGAGAGAGAATAGGAAAGCGGGTGAGAGAGGAAGAATATGAAAGAGACTGAGAAAAAAAAATTAAAGTATAAAGAGAGGATTGGGAGAGAGAGAATAGAAAGGAGAGTGGGATTGTAAGAGAGAGAGAGAGAGAAAGAGAGAATGAATAGAAGGAATAGTGAGATGGTTTGTGTAAGAGAGAGAGATAGAATGAATGGAAAAGACATTTAAAAAGAGAGTGATAATGTGTGAGAGATTTAGAGAGAGGGAGATCTAGCAAGAGTGTGTGAGAAAGGGGAAGAGAGTCAGAGAAAAATATGGAGAGAAACACAGAGGTAGAAAAAAGAAAATAGAGAGAATATGGAACAGGGGGGGATAAGGAAGAGGTGAGGGATTAAGAGAAAAAGTATTTGGAAAGGAAGTAGGGAATAAGTGTTAGGTGATAGTGATAGATTTAGAGAAAATTAGGCTATAAGATAGAAAGGGTAGTGTGTGAGAGGAAGAAAGTTGGTCGAAAGTGAGTAAGGGCTGAGGAAAAATATGTGGAGATTTGAAAAAAGGGAATATGGGAAAGAGGTTTGTAAGAAATATGAAAAAGAGAGTGGGGTGAAAAGAGAAATTCTAAGTGAGAGAATAAGTATTGAAGAGAGCTTGAGCGAAGATGCAAAAGATATATGAAAGGGAATTGTGTGTAAAATTGGTTTTAATAAGTGAGAGAAATAGACAAAGCTGGAGAGATAAGAGTGGAAAAATAGTGTGAGAAAAAGATGGGAAGGAAGAGAGAGGTCTGGGGCGAAGACATGAGAAAATTGTATGAAACATTATCAAAGTAAGGCTATTTCGACTGTCTTTTGTAGGTAACCCATACTATTTACTAGCCGGCAGGCTCGCTTCGCTTGCCTTCTCCGCCTAGCCAGGGGGCTCCGACCCCTGGACCCCCGACAGTATCAGCAGTATCAGTGAGTCAAACAGGCTCGCTTCGCTCGCCTGCATAACCTCTGTCAGTGTAAGCTGAGACAAACAGGCTCGCTTCGCTCGCCTGCATATTCCGTTCAGAAGGGATTCAAAATTTATTGAACACAGAATTTCTAGACCTAATCTGGACCAGTTTACCAAATTTCAACATTCTTTACCAATTTATTCTCAAAAATCCAAGAAAAACTCCGAAAATTAGTAAACGCTAATATTGAGCGTAACCTTGGGAAGTATATCGGACATAGTTTGAAACTTGAATCAATATCTTCCAAATTAGTTCATCTATAATCTCGCTGAACCATTGAATTTTACAGTAAAGATTGTTCGTATCAAGGCGGAAGATATGCAACCCGCACATACGTTCAATCTTGAACGGAATTCATGTGTGAAAATATTTTAACACAACATTTCTAGACCTTATCTTAGACCTTATCTAAACCTGCCTACCAAATATCAACATTTTCCACCGATCGGTTCTCGAAAAAATTGAGAAAACACAGTAAACCTATAGAAAAACTTAAATATTTGGCGTATCCTTGAAAAGTTTTTAAAATCCGTTCTTAGCGAGCGTCTGAACGTCCAACTGAACATGCATGCCCAATTTGAACGCATTCGGTTCAGTGGATTTTCAGTTCTGGTGATGAATGAATGAATCAGTCAGTCAGTCAGGGCCATTTCGCTTTTATAGATATAGATAATGTACTAACAACTGACGTGAAGCATCTCTATTGTCTCTTCTAATTTCAAATACATAATCTATGGATACCTAAATGAGAACTCTAATTGGCAACAAAAGCTATTGGAGCGCAGGAGGAGATAACCTCAAAACGTTTTGGCGTAAAATAATGTGCATTAATGAAATATTTGAAACTCTGCATTCACTAAAATTTTTCCGAAAAAGCTGCTGCACGGCCATTGCGCGTCGGCCATCACTTAAGAGGTGAGAAGAAGTAAGAAGTGTTACAAGCTATCACTCCTATGGTTAAACATTCGATTTCTACTTCATATAATTGTTTCATGAATATAAATTATGAAAATGTTCAATGCACTTGAAAGATTTTCTCTGCTTCCGCTCCAAATACTCTCTATAACCAGGTAATACCAAATTTTGTTTCAGAAAGTCTTCAGGGATAACCGATTCTCAACATTTCCATTCGGATGAACGCTCAATGCGCTTAGTTCGATACGTTGACCTGAAATCTTTAGTAGTCTGTTAAATCTATAGTCTGTTATCGATCTGTAATGACTACATAATAGCTTGCACTGCTGATAGCAACCCACGAAATCCGAGGTCAGTGTGTGAGATTGAGCTTTACAGACTGTTTTGTATCACAAGGAAACAACAGATTCTACACCAGTCGGATCAAATACTAAGCTCGAGGAAAAAGGAGCTTAGGTTCATGGCTGTATGAACGATGCCTTTCTACCGGAAGACATTCGCCGAGAAAATACTCAGCTTGAATGGGAGAAAGAAGGAGAGGAAGTTATGAATAAGGAGAGGAAGAGAGAAAGTGGTAGAGAAACAGGAAAATGTTCTCAGCGAACGGTTGCCCTTCGGCTTTCTAAATAATTCACGAATCGAAGTGAAAAGCAAAAACCATCTTTTCGGTGCAAGAGGATTGAGCGGACAGACAACTTACCAGTTTTCTTGTATCACTTGGTTAAGATAGTTGATACTGCTTCATGCATACTTGGATCACATATCGATCTTGGAATAAGTTTATGACTTTCCAGTGAGTATTACAGAATGAATGACATACTCTACTTCAACAATATTATTACTTAGAAACATTTGATTAGCCTGAACAAATCAATCCTTATGAACGTAAGATACGTGCGATGAATTATTTATTCGCTGTATCCGTGTAATCTACATTATTATGAAAAAGACAACTTAACTTAGTAACAAGCTCGAATTCCACATTTCGCTTTAGTCATGACTTACGTTTATGATGCAGCCACCGTGTTACACAGTCACCACAGTTCCACTGGCGGCTTGTGCCCACGAAATAGGTGAAGTGCTGAGCAGTGAAAGATACGAGCACATCACCAGTTTCGTGGGAATGAGCCGCCAGTGCTATAGTACCGAATGAAATAGAAAGGATGATTGTATTGTGAGTTCTGAGAGTTTTATTTAGAGAGTAAATAGTGTATTACAATCATGAATGCTGTAGGCTCGTAACGCTCGTTTCTCTATGAATGTACTCAAGTATTTCGAAAGTGTGTAGTGCTTTTTGCCTACTTTGCCTCTCCATATTTAGTTAACAGATAGGCTACGATATTATTATTTCCAACTGCTGTTAGTATGAGGCACTGGCGGCTCGTACCCGCGTAACAGGTGAAGTGTCCATATCTTTTAGTGCACAGCACCTCAACTGTTTCGCGGGAACGAGCCGCCAGTGGTATGAGGATATCACAAAACTGTCATAGAGTCAATTAGAGTCATTAGAGTCATAGAGTCATAGAGTCATAGAGTCAATTATATTGGATATACTTTACAATACTCTCTTTATGTATAAAAAGTAATCCAATATTTAGAAAGACCTTGCTTCAACCATCAATTTTATCAGTGATAACAGTACCATGATGGCATTCAAATCAAAATCTGGAACACATGTATCAAAATGACTATGTGAAGCCATACATACAGAGTGATCCGTATAAAGTTACCGGTACTTGGGAATGCACCGTTATCAAGAGAATGATTGCACATTTTAATTCTCAAATCTCATCCAATTTTTGAAGCCCATTTTAATTTTTAAATTCCATCAAATCTTTAATTTTTTGGCAGCCTCAAATCATGATGATATCAAAACTATTCTTACGTAATACAAATTTGTACTAGTTGAAAAACTCCTAATAACACTAATTTAGAAGTTCGCAAATTCAATAACATATCTCTATATATAAAAGCAAAATGGCACTGATTCATTCATTCATTCATTCATCACCAGAACTAAAAATCTACTGAACCGAATGCGTTCAAATTTGGCAGGCATGTTCGGTTGGACGTTTAGACGCGAGCTAAGAACGGATTTTAAAAACTTTCCAAGGATACACCAACTATTTTAGTTTTTCTAGAGTTTTTCGGCGTTTTCATCATTTCTTCGAGAACCAATCGGTAGAAAAAGTTGATATTTGGTGGGCAGGTTCAGATAAGGTCTAGAAATGTTGTGTTAGAATATTTTTGCAATCCGTTCAAGATTACGCCAGTAATCAGGTTTTCAAAATTGTAGATGTGTTGCGGGTTGCATATCTTCCGCCTTGATACGAACAATCCTAACTGTAAATTCAATGGTTCAGCGAGATTATAGATGAACTAATTTGGAAGATATTGAATCAAGTTTCAAACTATGTCCGATATACTTCCCAAGGTTACACTCTATATTAGCGTTTTACTATTTTTCGGAGCGTTTCTTGGATTTTTCGAGAATAAATAGGTAGAAAATGTTGAAATTTGATAAACAGGTCCAGATTAGGTGTAGAAATGCTGTGCTCGATAAATTTCGAATCCTTTCTGAACGGATTTTGCAGGCGAGCGAAGCGAGCCTGTTTGTCTCAGCTGACACTGACAGAGGTTTTGCAGGCGAGCGAAGCGAGCCTGTTTGACTTACTCACACTGCCTATACTGTCGGGGGTCCAGGGGGCGAAGACCCCTGGCTAGGCGGAGAAGGCGAGCGAAGCGAGCCTGCCGGCTAGTTATTTATATAACCTTCTTTCTTCACACGATTTCGGATTAACTTCTAATTGCTGTTAGAAACTATTTTTTTATATTTTTCGAGGAAATATTAATTATATAATATGAAAATGTAATTCAGCAAGTTCATGTTGCAGAAGAACAGTGAGTGGAAATCCATGTTAGTAAACATTCAATATTAACCGGATCACAGCTTTCACTGAAAGTGCATCAATAGTGAACCCTCACAAGAGGAAACCAATTTAGATGGAGATGGCAGACCAATGACATTCACAGCATTGTTGTGGTCACATCCGTGTGTGATGTCTGTCTCAAATATATAGATGGCAGTATCTAATAATGGAAGCAGAGTGTTAGGGGTAAGATGGCATTCCCTGATTAGGAAATCTTGTATCTGACGCTGTGGTCTGTCCAAGGGAAGAAGATATTCTGGAAAGATGAGGAAATGACTCCAGCTCGGTCAATATTTGTTCAAAAATATGAAAAAATTCGGTCTCAAATTGTCGATCGGAATGTTTCCTACAATTTGAAACTGAATTTTTAATTTTTTAACCAATATCGACCAAGCTGGAGTCATTTTCCCTTCTTGCCAGAATGTCTTCTTTGCTTGGACAGACTATAGGTCACTGTCGTAAATGTGCTCTCCTGCATATCGATCCTGTGCTAAGAATATGCTCAGAGTCTCCTACTGAATATCAATCGAGTACATTCCCAATTGCAATCTGTTAAGTGGTTATTGTATTTGCATTGAGGATATGATCAGCTCACCTTCAGTTATGTTAGTACAGCAAATTATCAATGTGCAACCGTACATGTCCAACAACTTCAAGTTATTGCATTGTCTTAATAGGTTCACAGTCATTGTAGTTGTGATATGATCTAGCAATCATACGTGCCTCACTGTAATACGTAGTGAGATAAGGTTCATGAACGGTTGTGTGATTATGCATTGCAGCAAAGTAGATTGACATCATATCCAACTATGTGTAACAACACTTAACAAGGAAATATTATACGGTGGTACTATAATCTGAAAATGGTTTAATATTCTATAGTTGGACCGTCTGTTTTTTAGTTTCTACAACTCAATATAATTTAATATTCTTTAATCTATCTGATAAATAGAATTGTTTGTTGATGTGTTCAAAGAAATCTATCTGAACTCGAACTCGAATAGATGAAGAAAGGGAAATCCAATATCTTCTCGATAAAACTCAATGTAATAGTGTGTAATAGTGTATAGTGTATTAGTAGCACTGCCGAATGATGGTGAGTGATGAGTTTTGATCTTTACTGTTATATGTTACGCACATCGACCCAGCTATTTGATCGATTCAAATCAAGCATATCCATTTGGATTCATTACTTTGTCTCGGATAAAAAGGTCTAATGATTTTTTATTTACTACCGTTATTGTAGCAAAATTCTGTAATAAACAAAAATAAAAATCTTTTCAACTCACGTGAATCGGCATACCTACAATCTTCGTCCCTCATCCATTACTTTTCAGGTTCCTGACACTTATTTATCCATTTGCAGAAGACAATTTTCAAATACTGTATCAAAACTCACAAATAAAATTCCTCATCAATTTATCACTAGTAACTAAAGTAATAAACAGATAAAAGATATTAGCTTTTGAACAGATGAGTGATTAGCTTCAAATGACATTCCTCATTTTTACGGTATTATTCAATTTTATACTTATATTATTATTATCCTAATGTACTCGATATTTAATTTTCACTTCTGTTATTACAGTTAATGAATAAATTAACGATTTGATTTGATTGTATCTATTCCCATTTAAACTGTTTTTCATCTGTCACTTATAATTTAAATAAATCGACTTTCTTTTAAAAGGTTATTGATGGAAATTTAGTCAATTAGCCTTCATCAATACAAGATTCATCATACATTCCAATTTACTGTGAAGAAATTATGCTCAATATTATAAGTATTCGAACCATTGAGTAAATCAATGAGTTTGTTCATTAATCATGGATTCTCAATCATTGTTTGATAATAGTTTTTGAAATATAGATAGATGGATAGATTAATGTCTTCATTTTTAATTTTGTACACTACAAGAAGTGTTGTGGGCGAAGTTGAGACACAAGAGCCCTCTCTCTCACTCAACCCACAAATGAGAATAAGTTTGAAAATAGCTGAGTAGCTTCTTGGATTATTGCCTTTGAAAATTGTATCGGGAATCCATTAATAAACAATAATTCAAACACTGATAGAATTTTCAGAGTTGCAATTTGTTTACTATTTTTCAATGATGAAAAATATTTCCTACAACTATGATTATTGATTATTCTTGTTATCCTCTATGGAGGAAATGAATGGAGGACTTAAAAATTAAATGGAAAAATAATGATAAGAAAAAGATTGCCAATGATTAATAACGAAATTTTTTCATTAAAACAAGATTCATTTATTTATTACAGTGACTAGATTACACAACTTTCGATCAGCTATTCATAGATTTACATACAGTAATCAATAACCTTACACACTATAACGTGGATCACAATTGTTTGATATCATCATTCTCATCACATTCACGCGCACAATAAATATAGAAATAATGTATTTTCAACAGACACGGTTTGGAAACAAGAGCACACACACTCACTTCTCAAGGATTCAAGACGTGGTCTGTCCAAGTAAAGAAGACATTTTGGTAAGATGGGAAAATAACTCTTGATCGATCAATATTGGTTCAAAAATGATAAATTTGGTTTGGAATTGAAGATCGGAATATTTACTACAATTTGAGACCAAATTTATACTTTTAAAACCAGTATTGACCGGATTGGAGTAACTTTCCCATCTTGTCAGTATGTCTTCTTCGCTTGGACAGACTATAGCCTCTCGTAATGAATCTGCGCTCACTTTCTTGAGGATGCCTTATGAATCCTCACGTCAGCCGGGAAAGAAATTGATGTTTTTCTGTTAGGAATTCAAGCGGCGTAGACGCTGGTCAGTTGTGTTTGCTACCTCACGTAGAGGGGCGCGGGTAGGACGAGGTTACTGCTTTGCCGCGAGATTATCATGTCTAGCGCCAAGCAGAATATCACCAGAAGATTCCAGCTGTAATTTATATGATCCGTTCGATTTTCTCCACTTGCGCTTGCCGTTGTTGCCGCTGGAACAAAAAAACAACGAAAATAACAGAACAACAAGAATAACGGACAAGAAATACGTGAAGAAATAACAAAAACAACAAGAATAACGAACAAGTATAACAAGAAGTACGTGAAGAAATAAGAAAAACTCACAGAAATAACAAGAAAAACGTACAGAAAATACCGAAGGAAAGAAGCACTGCTATCGGTATTCATGTGGAGTAGTCTGATCACCAACTGCAATTTACACCAATAGAAAAGGCAACGTCTTTGTCGAGAGAGGAAGCATTGATATGTGTGCGTGTTGTATGTTTCATGCATGATTGGTCGAGCAGGAAATACGCATTTTTCGAGAGATTGATTTGAGGAACGGGTCTTGTGAGGCCATAAGAGAGAATCGTGCTTGTTGATCTTATTCTTATCTCTCGATGTTCTGGGCAGTGTGGATTGATGTTTGAGTTACTATCATGTTTGAATTTTATGTTAATTTGATGCTTTTGTAACTAGATTTGTTTTTATCATGAATAATGTTTGTTGTTAGATACTGACACTGTTTAGGTTCAGGTAAGGGAAATTGGTTGTCTTGTTCTATCTTGGATTGATCATGAGTTGACTTTCTAGAGAAATTAATTTCTGGTTGATCGAATAAATGAATATACAAATAAAATTGATCTGAGCTCAGGAGTTTGTTCTTATTATAGTACGCTAATTATGATAAATTGAATATCGAATTATCGAATATTCTAAAATCAATCATTGGATCCATTTCTTATTTTCAACCCTCCTATAGCCCTAAAACAAGACTAGTGTCCATTGAACATCACTCATAAAAGTTTTCCAGTATGTAACTTGAAAACATGAAAGTCGTTTTGAACTTAGAGCTCAAGAATTCTAGCTTCCGTTTTATGACTAACACTGGGAAAATGGAGTCCAAAATGATAATAACATCCTATCCAATCATAAATATAATATCCAATCGACAATCAAATCCAATTCCATCTTTGACATACTTTTTATCTAAGTTCACTTCAAAAATGTATCAACCTTTTTAAATAAGGATGAAACCATCTCCCATGATTAGAATGAAAATATTTGAATAATCTTCACGAATAAACTCTATTTTACCCTCATGATCGAAATTTCAATAGGAAAGTTTATGAATAGAGTCAGCCCCGGATAAAACCTCATGTAATTATTGGCCATTCCCACTCACTAGATTTATTTCACACAAATGCAATCTTAATATTCTTCTTTATGATTGTAACCCACTGAGATACCTCATCACGTAGCTCAACCAAACGGCCCAACTGAATGCAGAGAGAGAATGTAAGTACGAGTATATTATATCAGCTCGTATATTATATTAGCTCTAATCTGTGATTCAACCAAATTCCCCTTTATGATTGGAATCATATGAGCCTCATCACGGAACCAACTCTGAGACCACATCTTATCACAATGGGTTATTTCTGAGGAGCAACTAGTGTTACTCATAAAATGTTGACTCACTGGCCATGTAATGGAATCTCATGGGTGCTCATTGTTATATGCCTTCCATAGCGAGGTAAGGGCTTTTCACCCTGCCTATAATAAGCGTGCTGCATGTATGTGTATATACAGAAAGTACATATGCATCGGTTATTGCCTACTGACGGTGGCATACAAGTCACATGTCTTATCTCCACGCCGAGGTGCACAATCAAATTCTAATTAATAGGTCACATGACTGCAGTTAAGATCAGCCCAACTACACTATGCTTGCAAGCTGGCGCGTTGGAGTGTAATAATGCTTGCGCAAATTCACTTGCTTGGTGTGTTTGTGTCCTAAGTAATTGTGCTAGCGTCGGCATAATTGAACAATGTTGAGTGATTTCACTGCTAACTGGAATTATTAAGATGCATGATTTGACTATTGTAAGATCAGATTGTTGGCCTGTCTTAGTTGTTGAATCTTGTGACACTGGTGTTTGTTTAGCTGTTTTCTTATGACGATGTTGTCTATATTAGTACTTAAAGCAATAACTGATGTTATAACTGATATGGTTCAACTGATATAACTGATTTTATTTGTAATAACAGTTGTAGCAGCTGGACGTTACTTGGATGAATTGAATACTGGAGAGATCCTAACTGTTCTTCTTGTGTTACAGGTTCTATCATGAATTATGTTCATTGTCATCATTGTAGTAACATATTGATGTCATGAGTGAAGGCTACTCAAATTCATCTTATGGAAACTAGAATATCAAGTGATTAGCTTGAAGTGATAGGATTGAAAGTAGTCATTTCTAGCTAAAAATATATTATAAATATATATAAATCGGTTATATTCTATAAATATATCTTGAGAAAGAATTGAGATGAAGACCGTGAAGGTTATAAAATTTCCATAGAAGTTGAAATTTGAGAATTTTACTTTTTTCCCAATGTATTTAAGCCTATTATTTCATCAAAATAATGATGAATTTTTTCAAATGTAATCTTCATTGTAGAGACTGCATGATCAGTCTACAGAGTATACACTATACAGTCTGTTTCATTTTCTTTATTGGTACTAGGAATAATCACTCTATTTCTATACACAGAATGAATCTTTTCAGGGAGTTATTTGAAATTTAATATTACTCAATTATTAGATATTGCAGCTCTCCAACTGCTGGATTATTTAATTCGAATCTCAATTTATTGCTATTTAAATAGACAAAGGACTTCTGCAACTGCAAATAATGACCAATGTAATAAATAGCAGGCGAGATCCATCGACTGAAACTGATAAAAAAAAACTGTGCCCGGACCGGGAATCGGATGATATTATACTCGTAATTATTATCACTCAAATATTATTAAGTTTTGTTGATAACCCCTTCGATTGATGAATTCACCAAGAGTGATTGAGAGTAGGGTAATTCGGGGAGAGATGCCGCATATGGGTTAGACGCCGCACCCCTGCTACTTTTTACAGTGATGACCAGAATGCGCTGCCAGTGGCAGTAATAGTTGAAGCAATGGCCATTGAAGACGTGTTGTGTAGACAGTTTACTCTTTTGTTAGTTTTATTCGGTTTATACCCAGTTATATGAGGTGAGGACAACTTTTATGTGTCAGAAACTAATTTTAAACATCCTAAATTTGTGATTGCTCCATAACTGCTTGATGGATTTGCGTTTTTTGGGTTTGAGTTGGCAGTTCTCGTCACTGGCTACATATCCCGACCTGTTGCGCCATCTAGGCCCCCTAGACAAGAGAGTTATGAGGTGCGGCGTCTAACCCAGACAAAATGGGACACATGCCGCCTGAGAATCCGGTATACATGCCGCATTTTTTCCCCATAAGGGACACACGCCACACACTGATTTAGAAATGTAAAACATAAAAAAGTGTTATTTTTCGAGTTTGTTATATTTCTCTATTATATAGGCTATATATGTTCTGTTTCACTTGATATCCTAAATAAATAAGTCGTGTATTCACAAATATTGTAGGCTACCATTTTTAACACTTCTTGCATGGACTGTGGATGAGATTGACAAATGTAAGCAATATAACACATATAAAAAGTGTTATTTTTGCGTGTTTAATGAATTTCTTATCAATATACCCATTTTGTTTCACTCAACATCAATTTTACTACATACGGCATAACTCCCCTATAAGTGCGGCATCTCACCCGAACCCTATGGGAGAGTTGCCGCTTTGTAGTACTTTTGAAAAAAAATTCTCAAGCCTAGAATGTATTGCATGGATAGTTTTTACTCATTGAATATGTTGATACATTTAACTGACTATTCAAATAAATTTTAACTTTGGTTTTACATGCATCATGGGACTGTGGAGCTTAGTTTTAGAAAATGTGCGGCATCTCTCCCCGAATTACCCTAATGTAATTTTGTTGATAAAGTGATGAAGAGATTAAAATATTTTGAAAAATCATATAAAGTAAATCAGTTATGAGCTACATCGCTATTACCTTCAGAAACAGAATTGAAATACAGAGACATTGCTGCCATCATTCAGGGAGAATTCAGTTGGCAAACAAGGGCTTTCAGAGCTTGCACAGTAACAACATCGAACAAGTTGTTAGTGGAGTTTTGCAGATTGCATTACTGGCCGGGATTCAGAAAGTCAAGAGCCCTATTAGGGGCCGTTTCGCAGTATTGTTCCTATTCAGAAACTTGGCACACAACAACATAAAACTAGCAAGTCAAAACCTAGCAGTACTTGCTTCTTACTCAAGCATAACTGCCTATTGTATTTATAATAGCTTCGTTTCATATATGGTCTTGACATTTTAGAGCGGAAGCAGCAAACTTGCCGCGTTTGTAGGGTCCTAGCTAACTTCTCGCGCAACTCTGAGGCCACCGGATCTCTTTGATAATTCATTTCATCACAGTTGCTTTGAGCCTGCTAAGTTATCTTTTGAGAATCAACATGGGAGCAGTGTGCTCACATTAGCAAACTGCTCAAGGTATCGTTGTGTGCCACTTCATGAGTTCAGTTTATGATGCATGAATGGGAACTTCTACGGATTATTGTACTCAAATTGGGCTACTAATCAATTTAAATCAGAATGAAATAGAATAAATTCTAATTATTGGAATGTAATGTCACAGGAGAAAGTTTTGCAAAAACACAATACACGATATTCAGAAATTTCAAAAGAAATTCGAATGTAGCGTTTATTTTAAATTATATTTTTATCATAAACATTATGCATCCATATAATGTAATTCTGGAGAGACAGTCTAGTATGAATAATAAGTCTATTGAAGTTATAGACAATTTCATGCACTCTTGAGAAACCTTGACCACATAAGTACAATGATCACTTAAAACAAAGAAGAATGCTTGCACAGACCCTTATCTTCTTTCATACTATTTATTTATCAATTGAATTGTATTGTACTTTTCCTCTTCTCTGTAGAGAAATACAATTTATATTATGAATCTATATAGAAACCAGACATAGCTCAAATTGGCTATTGAGTGACCTCTTCACAGTTTAAACCCAGTTTAAATTGAACTTTAACTACTTTCAATTAGATTCGTAGTTCAAATTTGATTTAAAATATATATTCGAATTTAATAAGAATACAAGATAACTACTACAATAGCACTCTCACAACCACTCAACAAGTGAATATTTGAAGTTTACGAATGATAATTTAATCCTCTCAATACAGTACTGAACTAAATTTTATTTAAATGTAGAAGGAATAAGCCTACATGAGCACTGCGGCTTGTGCCTAGTCTCGAAGTTTGAACTCAGTTAAAAAATAAGACGGATTCCATGCATATAAACTTCAAAAATTTCTAAATAAGTGATAAACTTGTGTTTTGCTACTGACCTTGCACCCGATCCGCCCTCGACTTGTCCTGATGCGTTTCTTTGACCTCGAGCACAGGGGGCCGCTGCGGCCGATCCCCCTCCACACTCTCCTCGTTCGAGTTCCAGTAGACGGTGGCAATGGTGGCCAGGCATTTCAGCTTCATGTCCCCCCTACGGAAATGTCTGGCTTCCACTCGGAATTCCAGGCCGAGGGTGCTTGTCTCCAACCCTTCCCGGCCTGAGTACGATGTCCGAGGACCGCGCAGGTACGTTGTGTTGGCCTACAATTATACAGAAAATCCAAATGTAAATTGAATGTATGAAATGAATGCAGAATCTATATTGCAATGCAATTGACTTAGTAATCATGATACAGGAACTAGATGGAATTCATTTTATATGAAGAGGAATGCTATATTATTGCCAAATGTTATACATAATCATCTCATGAATCTGTTTGATCTGTTTGAGGCGAGTAATGTCATATAATTATTGATCATAACAATATTAAAAATAGCAACTTGATTGAATTGACTATTAATTTTGGAATGACCAATTAGATATTATTTCAGATAATCAATGACTGAGATATTATTACAATAATTGGTTTCAGAATCAAAAGAACGTTTCATTGAACTACTTTTTCCTGCTATTCAGCTCGATTTTCAATAGTTGTTTGGAGTTACAGCTGCATGAGTCTTCAGCAATATTCGTATAGATTTCTTGTATCTTATCTATATCTATAAAAGCGAAATGGCACTGACTGACTGACTGACTGATTCATTCATTCATTCATTCATCACCAGAACTAAATATCCACTGAACCGAATGCGTTCAAATTTGGCAGGCATGTTCAGTTAGATGTTTAGACGCGCGCTAAGAACGGATTTTAAGAACTTTCCAAGGATACGCCAAATATTTAAGTTTTTCTATAGTTTTTCAGCGTTTTCTTAATTTTTTCAAGAACCAATCGGTAGAAAATGTTGATATTTGGTAGGTAGGTTCAGATAAGGTCTAGAAATGTTGTGTTGAGATATTTTTGAATTCCGTTCTAGATTACGCCAGTAATTAGGTTTTTCAAAATTTTAATGTATTGCGGGTTGCATATCTTCCGCCTTGATACGACCAATCCTCAATGTAAATTCAGTGGTTCAGCGAGATTATAGATGGAGTAATTTAGAATATATTGAATCAAGTTTCAAACTATGCCCGATATACTTCTCAAGGTTACGCTCAATATTAGCGTTTTACTATTTCTCGGAATTTTCTGAGTTTCTCTTGGATTTTTTAAGAATAAATTAGTAGAAAATTATCTTTAAATTGGTAGATTAAATTAGTAGAGAATGTCGAAATTTGGTGAACGGGTCCAGATTAGGTCTAGAAATGCTGTGTTCAATAAGTTTTGAATCCCTTCTAAACGGAATTTGCAGGCGAGCAAAGCGAGCCTGTTTGTCTCACCTTACACTGACAGAGGTCATGCAGGCGAGCGAAGCGAGCCTGTTTGACTCACTGACACTGCTGATACTGTCGGGGGTCCAGGGGGCGGAGCCCCCTGGCTAGACGGAGAAGGCGAGCGAAGCGAGCCTGCCGGCTAGTTAATAATAGATTTTTATGGATTTGATTAATATTATGGAATGTGGTATAATCTGTGAGAATCTTTAGAATCTGCAAGCGAAATAACATAATATGATGGTAGTTATTGTAATGATTAAATTTAGAGACGATCCCGAACACCTCTAGCTATTATAGTTTATTGGAGTCACAAGTTAATCACGAACACTTGAGTTGATGGAGCTGATGAAGCAATAGAAAGATGGCTCAAATCTCCTTACAACTGTATGAGCGATCAGGGTTTAAACTCACAAAACCTAGTTCCAATCATGTTAGAAATTTAAATTTTCATTTTTGAAATGGTCTGAAATGGTTTGAAATGTTCAAATCGGATAATATTGATTCGATTTGAGCATCCGGATGAGTTATGCATTCGAATGCATTTATCAAATAAAGCTGATATATGAAATCAATTTAACTCTACTCTGATCGTACAATCATGATAGCATGGGGAAATTTTTTATAATATTCAATATTATTCATTATTATATAGCATAAGTAATTATACAGTATCCATGAATCTATCCATAAACCTAGGCGACTATCCGTACCACTAGCGAAACACGTGAAGTGCCCGTATCTTTTACTGTATAGCACTTTACCAAACAAACCCTTTCGAGGGTACCTCGCCTTTGACAGTGACATTTGACTCTCTGGTCTCAGTTATCCATCCATTGTTCAAAGCATAAATGCTATCCAAATAATACAAAGCTTATTCAGGACTTTCAACAAGGGTATCTCAAAGCTTGCTGAAGCCTGAAAACGAGACTTTAGCCCAGTGTTTCATGTAATAATGTTTCGTAGGCACATTAATGCGTGGGAAGATCAGAAAGATAAACTCAAACGAACAAACACACATTGAACTAAGCCTGCAGCTTGTTCCTGAAATATTCGGAAAGAAACTCCATTGATATTGGAGGTATAGACATATAACCTACATCTTAAACCTTCATCATCATCATTCATCATCACTCATTCATCCTTTGCTTAAAATACTTGGAAACCAAGTCGCAATTGTAAAGAAAGAAAGAAAGAATAAAGAATTGAATATCTAAATTTAGAGTTTAAAATTTTGGAACAGACATGTAAACTGGAGGATGATATCGACGTTTGCGTCTGACTTCATTCATAACCGAATAAAACCAGAAAAATCGTGTTAAAAATAGTTTCATTTGAAATTTAATGAATGAATAATTTCAGTATATGTTTGTTATGGAGAAAGAGTAGGCCTATAATGAAAGACTCCAGACTTGATTTCACAGGAAGACTCGATTACAAAATAAGTATGTTCAGGGTGCAATCATAGAGGGATGAAAAAATGAAAATGAAGATTTCACCAAACATAAAAGTGTAAACTGAAGTGTGAATATTTTAGGATCAACATATCAAAATGCAGTTCAGAAAGGGTAAAAAATTAAAATGCACCCAGAACTAAACCAAGTGGTTTCTTCTTTTCAAAATTCTTCACAACTCGATATTAGCCTACGACATTTTGTATGAATGCAGAGCACTTGATAATATTATTATATTGTTTGTATGATGAAAAAGCAACTCATATGCCAATGAGCTAATGCGCTAATAATTATGCTAATATGCTATGAGCTACTTATTATGCTAATTGAGCTTCGATTCAATCCAACATACCTGCTCTCCGTTGATGAACCACATGAGCTGAGCAGCTGGTTTCGACCGGCCTGATGTACAGTTCAGTTTGACAGTCTCTCCAACTTGGTAGCGAGGTCGGCCTCCGGAAATACGAGGACCCTCGTCAGGTAAAGCTGCAATGAGGAAAGAATCTTGTTGAAACTTTTCTATTCTATATCCTTTCCGTCTGGAATAATATGATTATATGTGAGAAATGTACAGAGCAAACAAAAGCGGGCTCAACCAATAATCATGCAACACGCTTTTTGTCACTTGTTTTGGTCGTGATTGAACCTTACCTTGATCCTTTTTTCGAACCTCAATACAAAAGAAAGTTTGGATCACAGATTTTGCACGACTCTTATCATACTTCCAATGATTCCCAGTGATGCGAACTTATCCCATATAGCCCGATATAAGTTACTGAATCAAATGCACGAGAATGACATTAGAATAGAATTCACTGGAATAGCATCATTAGGAATAGAGTTGCTGATATGCTGATGTGATTGTATTTTCATACATTTGATGGCGCAGTCAGAGAAACATTGAATATTGAAATCAGTACAAATTTCAAATCAGTTTCAACAGACATAGATACCCTATCAAGCTACTCAGATAATTTGAATTCTATTGAACATCCACCTCACTCTTAAAAAATAAACTCTTATTCTCATGAAATAGCTCACAATTGCTTTTACAATAAGGGTTACTTTCTTCGGAATAATAGAGTGGAGAATCATACAGTTTTGAAAATTAATTAGTTTCAAGAAATGCAATAGGCTATAGTTGTTTATTTCTGGGTTTAGATTAACTTTGATTATTCATATTTTTGAGGAATGCTTTTCAGCGCAAGTTTCATTGAAGAAGTTTTATAGAAGAAGTCTCAATTATTCCAGCTCGTTGAGCACAATAGGTCGGCTGTCAGCAGAATAGCATGGCAAAACTGCTGAAGAGAACAGCCAAAAGATTAATTAATTCATTCTCTAACTGTAGTAGCGATACTCGTTTCAATTTTTCTCCAATGAGATTTTTAATTATTTACATGATGAGAGAAGTAGCTCATTAAATGGCCTTGGAGAGAAAAAGCACGAATAATATTCTACTTGACAGTTTCAATTCTCAGCTCGTTGAGATTTTACGGCCCTGTCGTAAATATAATTGGAAACATAATGCAGCTTCGCGCAGCTCATTCATTAAGTAGTACATGGAACAATGCAGTGATTATCAAGTACAGTGCCCTAATAATATCGTCTCTATGGAGCTCGACTGTGTCTGAATGGGCCGACGTTATTCAGTATGCAATTAATCACAGCTTGTTCAACAAGTTTAGAAGCTGGAAAATGCGCTCTATTCTCTACTTTTTGGTCACTCCAATATTAATTCAAATGTTTTAACTTGATGTGATTGGTTTGTAGTTTACAATGTAGGATGTCACGAGTGTACTCAACATTGTACGACGAAATGTTGAACATGCTTTGATACATATCAGTCCCAAATTGAGTCCAATAGCATATTCTGATTGTAAAACAGTTTTGTACAGAAATTCTTGTAATATTTTCTGGTGTGAGCTACAATTGTGTTATACTCACATATTTCCATTCAAATCTCAAGCACGGGATAATGTAGGTTGTCAGTAGTGGACTCCACATACTATACTAAATGTTGAAAATGTTTTGATCCATCAGTCCTAGATCGATTCCTATGGTGTATTATGATTGTAATTCAATTTAACATTTTGTTCCGGAATTCCTGTGATAGTTTCTAGTTTGGGCTATAGTCCCTATTATACTCATAGTCTATTTCCATTCAAATCTCAAATCAATAATATACATGTTTATGTACTCTAAAGATTGCATAATTTCATTTCTATCTTCATGTCTTACTTGTGTCTAATTCTTACAATCATGTTATTAGTGTTTATAGCATAAATCACCGTATTTATGATTGAAACCAAATTAATTAAAACAGAATTGTGAGAGCAAAAGCTGAATTGACTTGAAATCGAATTATCTATTGTCAAACCACGAATTCTCCATAGATATAATGTTATGCGAAAATCATAGCTAAGGAAAATTTGTGGTTTGGCAATGTCTAGTATTCCATTCAATATTGACTTGATTTTGTAACATTTTATTCATTTCTAAATCAACAACAGAAATATAAATTGATTGGTAACTGGATTGACTCGAGAAATAATTGAAATAAAGCATGAGAAGCAAACGTATATGAAAAAAATAAAAACAACAGAAACCAGGACATAGAAAAAACAGAGGCGAACCGAACAAAAAGAACAATAAGATAAAAAGAAGAGGATTAGAAGGGGATAAGAGAACAAGAAGAAGATAATCCTGCTCACACATTTGCACCACACTAACACATCGTTTCCCCATTGTCTGTGATCCAAGAAAACAGTGTAAAAGTGAACGCTCGAAAGAGTGAAACGAGTAACGAACTTCTGTTATTTAATTGGAATTCCGTTAGTGGCCATCGGATTAAAGTCAAGTAGAACTAACAACTGTCTGTGGTTAGGATGTGGCGCCTCATGTGACTGCCGGCCGGGCTTCTCAGGGCTCAGGTAATAGGGGGCACAGAGGCTCTGCAAACATTGGATCCGGCATCGATGTGCTGCCCCTGTAAGGTCGGGCCCCCTACTCCCAAAGGGTGAGGCAGGCTTCTGTTAACAGCTAAGCTTGCCAACAAAAACACACCAGCTGAGGGTGAGATAATCACTGCAAACTCTGATTCCACCTCAGTGTGTGTGTGCCTTGAGCTAAACTCTGTCCAAGCAAAGAATGCAATTTGGCGAGATGGGAGAATAGCTCCAGCTCGATCAATATTGATTAAAAAATTACACATTCGGTCTCAAATAGTAGATCAGAATGTTTTCTACAATTTAAAAGCAAATTCATAATTTTTGAACCAATATTTATCAAGCTGGAGTCATTCTCTCCATCTTGCCAGAATGTCTTCTCTGCTTAGACAGGCTACACTTGCATGGATTCCAGCTTAACTTGTGTGTGTACATGGAATTGATCATTGTGCTAAAGTATGTCTCTTCAGTGTATGAGTACAATTTTGTTCATTGTGTGTGTTAAAGAACGTCTTTTTCTTCAGTGTATGTGTATGATTGTGTTCATTGTGTGTATGAACTCTCATGAGTCTGTGAATGATTTTGATCAGAGTATGTGTTCAAGTGTACCTTTCTCTCTCCCATTAACACCTTCTCGTTTGCCACTGTCAGATCATCACTTTCACTCACCCCGCATAGCTTTTTACTTTTGTTTTTACGTTGGAAAGTCGACCCAAAAACAACACCCTCCAGATAAGTGTGACGGATTGTCGAACCCGCTTTATGTACTTAGTTAATTGGTTCAATTATCTTACACCTTCATTGTATTTTTTGCCTTCACCAAGCCGGGATTGAAAAAGGGGCTTTCTTATCAACTGTCCATGACTAAATACTATGAAATTTTTCTCACAATTTGGAATGTACGACACAATCTTATGGCAATACATTTTCTCATGTGAATATAGAAGTGCATTGTTGCAGTTCATCTATAGTAATTGTTCTGCAAATGAAATAGAGACTACCTTTTCTCTTTCTCTCAAACATGTGGCAGAATCGTGTGTCCATAAGCGCAATAGGGCTATCTAAGGTCTATAAAACCTATAATTATGATGTTGGAAATACTTGGCCTATTCTTCATCATTTTCAACAACACTATTATCAGAAATCTCGTAGAATGTTGCTTCTGTCAAAATAATTACTATCTTCCTTCCAAGATTGAAGGGGCCTTACTGTATTGACTACTGTCTAGACACCTGGATGAGAAAAAATTTATCCATTAGAAATTCCATGCTTTTGGCTTTCTCAAGAGAACTGGTAGATTGAACAAAAGGACAACATATTCAAAACTGAAAAAACCGTATTTTATCAAAATCATCGTTAGAATCCGTTGTATTTCTGCCAACATGTAACGGAATCTGAATGTTTTTCTCGGGTGTCATGCACTGGCGGCTCGTACCCACGAAATAGGTGAAGTGCTCGTATCTTTTACTGTACAGAACCTCACCTGTTCCGTGGGTACAAACCGCCAGTGGTGAATGCAACAACTATTCAGTGTTTCTCAAATCAACCTGAATAGGCTACCGTTTGGGGACGAAGATAATTTTAATTAAAAATTATTAATCATATATGTCTATTTCATTAGGAAATAGTAAAATAGGCTGGGATGAAGTTCCCAGCAAGGGTATTATTTTATGTTGTATTATACTATTATCACAGAATGTTAGATATTCAAATATGTTTATAAGATTTGTTTGAAATTAACTGTGTATTTTTTAGGACGCTAGAAAATCCAATACTCACCAACTGTAATCATATCGCCATGGTCTGATACTGTCTGGAAGGATGGTGCTTCTGCCGAGACCTCACACCGGTATCGTCCACTGCTTGCCAGGCTCAACTTCTCCAAATTCACCTGAGTGTCGTTCGAATCGATTACCTGCAATTAAATAAGCGAGAAATTTATTCTATCATGATAGGAAAATAATAATAAAAACAACTCTATCCTTCATCGAAAATATCTCTTCTATCCACCTGTCATCACCATTAATGGGTATTTATACGTAAGAATACATTTCGACTTTCCATTTGAATTTTCGATACCTCTTAATAGATTAATCCATATGGCATATTCCTTGCTTGAAACCAGGACCTCCTATTACCTCCTATATACCTCCAGGACCTACTATTTAGGTCCTGTTGAAACCTAATGTTGATTTATTTATTTATTTGATTACAATTATAGGAATTACAATAAGAGGAACGAAAATACAGGCATTCGCCCAAAACATCTTCTGCTCCAATAAATAATTTAGATTCAAATGTCCAGATTCAGGTTATGTCTCTTAGAAATATTCACTCCCACAATTTTCACTCTGAAAATCACATTCATGGAAAAATTATCGATTTAAAAACCAGATTTGTTTGAGTAGTATTGCTATGAATTTCCCATTCATCTTATTACCGATTTTAATCATCAATAAATATTAGAAGCTCCTCATGTTTGTGAAATTCATTCATACAACCAATTCTTACTGTAAATTCAATGGTTCAGCGAGATTATAGATGAACTAATTTGGAAGATAGTGAATCAAGTTTCAAAGTATGTCCGATATACTTCCCAAGGTTACGCTAAATATTAGCGTTTTACTATTTTTCAGAATTTTCGGAGCTTTTCTTTGATTTTTCGAGAATAAATTGGTAGAAAATGTTGAAATTTGATAAACAGGTCCAGATTAGGTCTAGAAATGTTGTGTTCAATGAATTTTGAATCCCTTCTGAGCCGAATTTGCGAGCCTGTTTGTCTCAGCTTACACTGACAGAGGTTATGTAGGCGAGCGAAGCGAGCCTGTTTGACTCACTGACACTGCTGATACTGTCGGGGGTCCAGGCTAGGCGGAGAAGGCGAGCGAAGCGAGCCTGCCGGCTAGTTATTTATATTGCAATTTAGTATACAGAATAGGCTGCTATATTTTGTGATGTATTTGTATAAAGTAATAAAATGATATTACTAATAATATTTTACGAGTACATAAATTTATTTTACTTTAATAAATCACAAGTAATATTTTCATATCTTGTATCATTATTTTCATTCATGGAATATGTTTTCCATACAAAGAAAATCCAATACAACCATAATATTATGGATGGATTTGAAATTCAATTGACAAATTGACTTGATCTGATTTAAGTTAGTTATTTGATTGTGGTTGTAGTAAACCATATAGTACTTAATCTTTCCAATACAATACTCATCACTCACAATTCGTTGATTATCGTGTTTCACGTATTCACTATAATGAGCCTATAGAGTTACCGAGTTTTCTTATTCATAGAATATGAAATCAAGAGTTTGTTTATGGTATTATAGAGCAGATTTGGACTTGCCTGATAAAATCCATCACATTCGAAAAAAAATTATTTTGTTTAAGTGATAGTGGTAGAATATAATGCATATCATACTTTCTATATACGGCCCATAAATTCAATTACTTCACCTACTTATGAATTCAAGAAGCCGTGTTTATGGTCATTCCATGTCGGGCTAGTGCTCTCTAATTGTAATCGCATGGGCAACACCGACTCCACTCTCCATTATTTCAAATTATGAGCTCTGATGAACGTCACTCCAGCGGTTTTTCCCAATGGCTAATGAGAAGATAGCCATTAAACTCGTTATCCGAAAGAGTTTTCCCGTGTTCGAGAAAAGTGCATAGAAGCAGGCTCGTATTTATATGGCAGCCGTACGAGAAACCACACTGAAAAAACGTCTGGATTCATTGCAGTGAGGAGTAGAAATGAGATTTTCATAAAAGCAGAATAGTGAGCTCACGTGAAGCAGATGAGCGATATTAAAATAGAAAGAATGATAGTCCGCCAAAAATAGGCTATCATTCATAACGCCTCTGCAAACTTTGATAGTACTGGCTTCTTTTTGCAGAAGGATAACGAATGTCATTCACATGTCAAAGCTGTAGTGGGTATGACTGTTATTGACTATTATGACTATGACTATATTCTTGAGATAGGATAGCTTGTGAAGCATGGAACTTGAATTGAATCGTTTTTAGTCCGTCATGCTGGTCCAGGTTTTACTTTGGGATCATTCGTCTAGGAAAGTCTTTCCAAGCAAAGAAGACATTCTAGCAAAATGAGGGAATGACTCAATATCAGTCAATATTGGTTCATAAATTATTAATTTGGTCTCAAATCGTAGAAAACTTTCTGCTCTACAACTTGAGATCAAATTTATATTGATTGAACCAATCTTGACCAAGCTGGAGTCATTTTCCCTTCTTGCCAGAATGTATTCTTTGCTTGGACGGATTATATCAATCATTCGTGAAGGAATCACGTATTCTAGCGTATTACAACAGAGTACGTTTACAAATTGAAGCTTTCAACTTGGATCTCACAAAAGCTTTTTACTTGCGAATTTATGTTTTTAACTTGGATCAAGTCGTTTTAATTTGTCATGTTAAAGACTATTAGGGGTAGTTTTACTCCAACAGAATACGTCAGTATTCTAAAATAATGATACTATTCTTGTACTACTGATAAAATGAACTTGACAGGCCGTTTTCAATTGATTAAATTCAATTGAAACTTCAAAAAAAGCTCTTCATATAGTTAACGCCTGAAATTTAGTCGGTCAGTATCTTGTAAGTGGTTCAACCTACTAACAGCTGATGTAAAGCATCTTTTGATTTCAGAAACATCGTCCAGTCATAACTAAATAACAAATTCAATTTCAAAAGCATCAATTTGAAGCATCAATAATGTCTATCAAACTTCACTGCTCCAAAGATGGGCCGGTATTACACGATAATAGTTCTATGATCATATCTGATAATATGAAAAGACTTCAAAATATTATTTCTACCAACATATTGGATATTTAGATGTGGATGAAACGTTATGAATTCACAATCTCATTGGGATAAGAAATGAATTGACAATAATGAAGTGTGAAAGATTCGATGAGCATCAAATTGCAATAATGATTATGATCAGCTAGCTAAGCGTACTTTTTTGTATATTGCAATCTATCCCAAAGACTAATAAGCAAATTCTATCTAACCTATCTAGCTGAATGCAAATAAAATACAGCCAAATTCTCACAAAAATCTCTTATGTTTATTACTACTAATATTATTATATGTAAACATGTTTTCTGGTCTGAAAAGCCTGATTCCATGAATTCTTAGCATAGGCCTATAAGTTTTTGATTTCTAAGCGTATAGATTTTAGGATGGTAAGGTCCTCCCTCATCCTGTGAGTTGCATTTCACTCATCAAAGGATCTCTTCCCAGCCATCAATATTGATTTCTATGTCAAGTAATGTTACATGCCATGAAAACATTCTCTGTCAATATTGTTCATACCGACATCGTTGACGCAAGTATTGTCTGTGGATCAGTAAGGACAGTCAGGATCAGTCATAGCCGATTTACTCTTTCACTCGTTGGCATAACTAATAATTAATCGACGTCAGCTACTCATCAGCCTGAGATGAATCAATTGATCCTCACCAAAGTCTGTCCATGCGAAGAAGACATTCCTACATGAGGGAGAATTGCTCCATCTTGGTCAATATTGGTTAAAAAATAAAAAATTTGCACTCAAATTGTAGATCAAAATGTTTCCTACAATTTTGAATAAAATTAATAATTTTTGAACCAATATTGACCAAGCTGGAGTCGTTTGAACATCTTGAATGAACATCTTCTTTGTTTGAACAGACTTTATCTGTACCCAGTTGATCGGTGATTTGTGGACTCGCAACTGGAGCAAAATCCCTGTAATCCCAACGGTTCCCCATTCACAGAAAGTAGTTAATCCCGGCTGAATTTTATGAATCGATGACGTTCATCAAAATCACCCAGTCGCCATGCTATCCCGATAATCTATAGCGTTATTCCATTCAAATTCAGATGAACCTTTTGTAGAGCTTTGAAGGATTGTCGCTTCACGTCGATCGCTGATCTCTAATGATCATCCAGGTAGATAAAATTGAAAAGAGATGGATAATTAATGCCAGTAATTTATCATTCTGTACGAGGTCAAAAGTACGAGCTTATCGTGAACAAAAACCAAAATTCCAATTCGTCGGTCGTCATTTTCGAAACTATTGAACCAGGAATTGATATGTTCTCTTTACATTGTTTCATTCGTGGAAAAAACTCCTCAATTCAATCTAGAATCTGAAATTGAAAATGATTGCTCAATTCTCTGATATCTTAATCACTTTTTCCCGGAATAACCCATCCTAAAGCATATTATTATTTTTCTCGGAACAACACTTTCTGAACCATATTCTGTTAGATATGTTCTAGATCAATCCAATCAATTGTCTCGTCGAATAACCTTTTATACGAATATAAAAAAATATTCTTATGGCTTTTAATGGCGGGGAGACCCTTACAGGTAGTTCCACCTTGTCAATGTGTTCTTAGCCAAATACTGGTCACCCATCCAAGAGCAGTCCACAGTGCTCGTGGACACTGTGTTGTAATCACCCTCACCGAGAGACCAATTGCCAGTGATAATAATTATAGTTATTTAATTTGAAGACTAATGATGACGAGAGGAAATTAATATCTCTCAACAATTAGATCTCTTACCTGTCACATTTCTTAACATGTTACGGGCTTTAATAAATTTAGATTTTGATGAGTACTTGATATTCATAGAGGATGTAATAAGTGGCTAGCACATTGTTCTAATGAAGAGGGATAATCTCTTTAATCATATATTGAATCATACGCAGTTGACGGCCGCTTTATTTTTTCTTACAGTATAGATTTTCTTATGATTTGGGTGTGTATATTGAATTAAGAGTTCATGAAATGAGAGTTTTGAACAACTTAGAAGAACTCTGCAAAAAATAAAAATTCTTCTTGCGTTAGTCTTCTGCGTTTGAGCAAGTGGAATTGTCAAAATGATGAATTGCAGAATGTGTAAGTGCATTCATAACTTATACCTCTGGAGATTTATCTCTGAATTCACATTCTGGATTGCAACTCTGATACCCCTGCTGCTCCCAACATTGGAGTGCAATTTGATTTTGTTAATTTGAAAGTTATTCTTATCTTCTAGACATTGACAAAGAATATGGTTCTTCTTCTGTTCGCCCTGTGCAGAAGTTCTTCGATTATGTTTTGTCGATTTCGCAAGATATCATTATAGTTTTATATCATTATTGCAAAAGTACCGTGGTAGGATGAGTACTGTTCAATAAAGTATGTAGGTATATTGTCAGATGATGCAGTTATCTCAGCTACTTCACTGAAGTCAATCATAATCATAAACATATAATGCGAAAATGATTCTCAAATGGGATTACAACAG
Source organism: Sogatella furcifera (assembly GCA_017141385.1). Lineage (NCBI taxonomy): Eukaryota > Metazoa > Arthropoda > Insecta > Hemiptera > Delphacidae > Sogatella > Sogatella furcifera. Next base: position 9,674,866 of record CM029549.1, read on the forward strand.
TATAATAATCCAAAAACTTCTCCTCTTCCAATTCATAAAAGCATTACAAAAGGAGGTTAAGTTATGCACCAAACGCCATAAACTTCACTTTGCGACAAATCCTTTTCACTAGTTTATCACTAGATGATAAATGATAGTAGTCAACTAGACAAATAGTCGGGTGACACCGGTGTAATAGGTACCCCCTTTCTGACTCAATTTCGACCAAAACTCTTTATCCTAATCTAGGCTATAATGATTAGCCTACTGACTGATAGATGCCTGCAGACTGTTTTTAGTTGCGCCCTTTTCTGACGCAACCCGCCGAACACATACTCTGTTTCTGAGATGATCCCTATTTTATCGGTGCGGGTGGCAGGCAGCAACTGCAGTAGCGCCTGGTTACAGTTGTGAGGCGAAACGGCGAGGGATCATCTCGAAATTGTATCCCACCTTTGGGTTGCAATCAAACCCAGCGCGCAGCCCTGTAGGGTCACAATCCACTTTTCAGCAGCTCTCCATCCCATCGTAGTGGAATAGTCTGCTTTCACCAAACCTCATCCATAAGCATGGCTGGTGTGTAGTCTCTCCAAGCAAAGAAGACATTCTGGGAGAATCGGGAAATAACTCCTGCTCGGTCAATATTGGTGCAAAAGTTATCAATTTGGTCTCAAACTGTAGGAAACATCCCTATCTACAATTTGAGATCAAATTCATGATTTTTTAAACCAATATTGACCGAGCCGGAGTCATTTTCCCATCTTGCCAGAATGCCTTCTCTATTTGGACTCACTATATCTGCAATCCTTTATGTCAATATATCTTTCGGACTAGAGTTCCGGTGTCGTACAGACAAATGGTCTGTTGCGGCGTGTAAAACAAAACGCTGCTGGTGTGTAAACATAGGTCAGAGGGAATAATAAATCGCTCTAATCGTATTGAATTATCGATGGGATAGTCTCTAGTCTCAGTGCGCTTATTATTCATCTCGTGTTTGAACTTTTAAATACAAAAATACACTTTTATCTTATGCTTATGCTGGTTTTTATAAAATTAATCATATTACGTTGAGAAACTGGTGCATCATGTTTGGTAATGATATTTTTAGACAATTTTTTTCAATCATAACAGTCGTCAATCGAGTTTATCCAAATGAACATTCGTTGGAGATAATTGTCTTACTTCACTTATTTATTTATTTAAAACAAGAATATCATAAATCTTCACTTCATCGTCTTGCTTTGTTGATAAATGGTTATAATTCAGTTGTTTGATGTATTCACATACTTGTGGGTCTATTGTTCATGTATTGAAATGGAACAATTTTAAATTGAGAAAAATGAAGGAATTTCGAAAGCTTATCCAATCTAGCTACTTCTGTGTTTTATAAAGATCAGATGAATCAGATTATCATTTTCAATGAAAAAACGAGATATTGTCAAATCACTGATTTATTAGGAATTCTTGATACTGGTTTTGGCTGCTATATCATTATGAATCAATAAAGAGATGCAGTATTTAAACTAACGGTCGAGCACTGCTATTGGTGTCCAATGACAGTGACCGCTTGAAACAATGACATTCATGTAATTGAACTAATGCATAAATTGATATTGTGGAGCATTTTAAGAATTATTTGCGGTTATTTGTGCAAGAGAAAATATGAATGATGTGATGAGTCAAGAATCTTACAATAATTTCTTTCAACTTACATCTTATTCACAGATATGCTCAACTTACAAGTATAGTATCGAAATAATAAGACAACAATCAAATAAGTTAATTCCTCAACTTACATTCACATGAACGCCGGGCAGGGGAAGACCTGGGCAGGTGGTGTATCTCTCGGCACATAACGATAGAACTCGTTACCATCCTTGTACCATTTGACCGAGTACAATGTTTCGCCCTGAAGATCGAACTCACACTCGAGAGTCGAATTGTTGCCTCTCACTGTGTGTGGAGCTACACGCACTTCAGTCAGTCTCAAACAGCGGCACCCTGTAACAAAAATTATAATTTTTCTTATTAATTTTTAAACTACTTCATTCTTTGCGGATTTGGAAATTTATTAGTCGTTTTCATAGCTAGTTTAGGATAAAGATGATCCTAAATAATAAGTATCAACGCATAGAGTACATTCGTGGGTAGCTTGAAGATATATTAAGTAGTCGGTAAATGATTCCATCACAGAAAGCTTGAAGAACCACATTGCATTGGATCCGTTAAATTATGTCATTCTATGTCATTCAGATTTCTTTGCAAAGAATGAATCTAGAAACCTATTTTGGTGGAAAAGCATTGAGGCTATAATAGGGATGAGAAGTTTTCTCATCCAATATTCACTTTTAGTTTTTGAAACTCAGTTGAGGTATTCAAAAGCTGAATAAATCAGGAGAAACCACCAAATTTAAGAAAGTCAATAGTTTTTCTCCTCCGAGTTTTGGTATCGTCAAAAAAGCTAACCTCGCTTTGCTTGTTGATTATTTACAATGCCTATTAATTTTCAATTATTTTGTAACAAAATAATAATAATAATATTCGTGTAACCTGGCTGGTTCAGGTCAGGTGTCAGAGTTTTCAGGTCGCTCCTGATCAATTTCAGGACCTCTGACATGACCTAACGACTGTTTTAGGCAGCCGGGACCGACGGCTTAACGTGTCCATTCGAAACACGGGAAAGTGGCCTGAGAAAAATTTCTGGTCTGACCTGGGTTTGAACCCGGGACCTTTGGGTTGCAACGCCAGCACTTAACCCACTCAGCTACGCCACCCCCATTTTGTAACAAAGAGCTTCCTTTCCGTACGATTGCGTATTAATTCATGGCTCCCTATCAAATATCTGATGGACCCCGGCTTTAATCCTTATAATCTTCAACTCTTCAAACAATACACAAATGATAGGCCAACGTACTGCGTTACGTGAACAAGGTTTATTAAGGTCAATCATGAATTTGAAAAAATACTGAATGAGTCTCAGTGAATGAGTTATGAATCTATTTCTGTCATATTGTAGAACAAATAAATTTCCTTATATTTCAAAACAAGTTCTGTTGTGTTGAGCTCTACAGCTATCAAAGCAAACAATAATAGGCTATTATACTGCGTCATGTATTATGTCTCTGTGTGAAGCAACACAACATAATAATAATATTGTGTGAATATCAATTCAAAAGGAGACCCAAACTCTATTTCTCACTCTCATATCGAATTATTCTCTCACTTTGAAATTTTGTTTCCCTGGATTATCAGATTATGTTCCACGCTTTGTTCCTGTGCCGCTTGTAATCAAATAATATTCAAATCATTATATCTATACTTATAGTCAACATACAGTGGAAGTGAGTTTGGGCCTACTAAAAGCAAATTCAATAGAAGATGGAGTTCAATTCACTCTGAAAATTAGTTTATTTGTAACGCAGTTATGGATTACACATGGAGAGAATCAGAAGATTGAACTCAGTACACTAATGCCGGGTTTTTCCAAGCACACTCATGCCCGGTTTTTCCAAGCACACTCAAAGTTGAGGGACCCTCAAATTTTGATGAACAGCTGACATTTTCTATGATAAGTATAGGAAATGTAGTAAAGTGTAGTAAACTTGAGGGTCCCTCAAATTTGAGTGTGCTTGGAAAAACCGGGCATCATAGTCTTGGGACCCTCGAATTTTGATGAACAGCTGACATTTTCTATGATAAGTATAGGAAATGTAGCAAAGTGTAGTAAACTTGAAGGTTCCTTGAATTTTAGTGTGCTTGGAAAAACGGGGCATTAGAATAGTGATTGCAATATTCGTGGAACAGTTAGATTATCCAGTTTTATGCCCTGCGCTAGGAACAAATATAAACAACTTGTTCATTGATAATCAACCGAGGGCTTCTGAGACCAGTGCACTTTTAAACCTGAATAGTAGTGCGAATTTATTTACCAAGTAGACACCGATGTTTGTCAACAACATCCACATTTGGTTTTTAGTTCACGACTACGAATCAAAATTCGTTACCGATGGTGGCATGGCAAAGAGCTTCGTAAAACACATCATACCACTGCAATAACATACAAAAACTGTCGACATCAAAGCAAAGGTACAGGAACTCAGTTCACTCCTTCACTGGTAAATAAATCATTAGTCTGTGTTTGAATGCAGTAGCATTGAGGGTAGGTGAGGTGAGGCTCTATTAATAATTACTCATTCAAAGTAGGAAGCTGTTTCTGTTTGTGTTGGTCTTACTCATCAGGCGAGCTCGAGCTCCACTCTCCAGAAACAAGCAGCCAACTCTCTTAAGCCGTGCTCCACTTGCAACCGCTAATATCTTCTCCACCTTCCACGTGTTCTATTGACTTCTTACATACATAAATACGTACTTCATGCATACTCGTCTTCCCAGTGGCAGATCCAGATGTTACAAGTTTGTAACGCTCTCAATGAGATTCAAATGTTCTAAGCTAGTGGATTACTTGGCTCAAAACTTTTCAAATTAGTTATTTTCATTATCAATTATGAGATGATTAGCACTTTTCATATCTTTCATCATCAAAATCATAATAATCCCATATTCACATTCAATTCAATGCTTCATCCTATGATCAATTTACTGAAACGATCAAAAAGTTGATAAGAGAGAGACACACCTGAATGAAGGTATTATTATTCAGGTAAGTAAAAACAAATATGTTATCAGATCCACAAATTAATAAATTTACTCATTTTTGTGGTTAAGAGTAAGTAATCCTACAGAAGTGAGTCTGCCATTTTTTTTTTAAGAATCTGACCACATTTGTTTTTACTTACCTATCATTCTGGAGGGGTTCTACAACATTTCTGACGAAAATGTAGATTTTAGTTATCATTTGTCTGGTTTCATGCAAGTTTAAGCTGTAGGATAGAATTGCTGGAAGTATTTTCAAAGTGAACAGCCAGCTATGTCACAATCAAGAAAATTCAGAACAGTTTATAGTCGATTCATGATCATTTTTGGCATCCGATATATTATTAGTATATCACGATTATATGAATAATTTAGATTGGTTGATCGTGAAATTTGGAAATCCTCTAATTTCCGACAAACATAATCTAGGCTCTATTTCAATAAAATTATGATATTTATCATTATTGATAACAATAATAATGAAAATAATGCCCATCTTTCTGTTTTGTAAAGCATTTTTGGATTTCCAGTGGCAGAATAACATCCACTAATAATTAAGGTAGGCTACGTCAGTGGAAAACCTTTCAGGAATTGTGATGTTTTCTCTTGAAAAGATAGAAACGAGTAGAAAGTGAGTCCTTATCTGACGCTATCAGACTTTTAGCTGGAATTTCAGTAATGAACCAAGCTGTGGTTTCTCACTAAGAGAAAGATGTAGTAAAGATAACAGTGAGTATATCAGTTGCTAATTAGAAAATCCTCTCTCTTTTTTCTCTTGAAACTTCTATCAAACTCAAAGCTTAAGCTTGGTATCGTGTCAAAAGATTCCTCATCACCAGAACTTATCAGTTCTCGAAAACCAAGGTAGGATGTTTATGCACTTTTACTCGAGATTTCAGATAAATTTCAGTCTTATGCTTTTGACATCCCAATTGGTCTTAAAGAAGAATACTTGATGAAATGTAAGACTTTACTCACTTACCAGGAACATCTCATTTTTGTTGAATAGCCCTAGTGAAGTAACACACAAATTCTGCAACCATATTTTTTTTTTTTCACCCTTCTGCTCGAAGTTCCAAAGTCCTCTTCTAACAAAAGACTGTAGCTTGATCTTCTCCCAACACTAACAGATTAGCTAGATGATCGAAATTAACAGTTTCTACAATTTTTTTATTCTCCAGAGGTGTTTAACTATTTTTCTCCAACTACAATAAAAATTGTGAGAAACAATTTTTCATGAAGGAGGTGGAATATATTGAAACAATTTCCATTAGATTGATTTGATTAGTGTTTTTCTCCTCTCGAATAAGGCTTTAATACAAATAATGCTGGCATATTGATACAAATAATAATTTGGATATTATTCGCAAGATCCAATGCACCAAAAACAAAATACTGAACTGTTCAATTCTGCTTCTGGATGATTAAATGATCTACAATTTTAATCATTCTAAATTTACGTATTTCTAATTGTCTAGTAAAGCCTCCTCATCATTTCAATCAAGCCTACGCAATAAGTTATTATTCTACTAATCAGCTATTAGTATTCTCAATATTAAATGAGGATACGTCCCAAATGAGGATGAAACCTAAGGATTTCAACCAGTAAAAATCTTGAAGCCAACAATAATCCAAGCAGAAAGCTAAGGAGCCTTGTGTGATCAACGGTTTGGGGATTCGGGGTGCGAATGAGAAAAAAGTGTATTGGCACTAAGTCAAGAAAATGATGGTGGCCTGGAGCTGCTTCGCACCCTAGATCTGACAGCTTCAGACCTGCTCCCCCCTCCCTTGCCATTTGTCTCCTGAGCTGAGGATTTTTACCAAGACATTGTCAGGGTATGATGTGAGACGTCACTTCAATATTCTTTGTCCACTGTTCTTCGCCGTTCACTCTTTCTCCTCTTCCTCCTCTTCCTTCTCTTCCCTCTCTTTCTTCTCTTCGTCTGTTCATTCTGTTACTTTAGTTCATACTGTTCATTCTGTTCCTCCTCTTCCTTCTCTTCTTTCTGTTTCTTTCGTTTTCTTTTAGTTCATTCTGTTCATTCTGCCCCTGCTCTTTCTTCTCTTCCTTCACTTCCTTTTCTCCCTGTTTTTTCTTCGTTCTGTTTCTTCTCTTTCTTCTCTTCCTTCTCCTCCTTCTCTTCCTCTGTTACTTCTGGTCCTTCAGTTCATCTGTTCATTCTGTTTCTTCTCTTCTTTGTGTTTCTTTCGTTTTCTTTTAGTTCATTCTGTTCATTCTGTTCATTCTGTTCATTCTGTTCATTCTGTTCCTTCTCTTCCTTCACTTCCTTCTCTTACTGTTTTTCTTCGTTTCCCCCTTTCCTCCTCTTTCTCCTCTTCCTCCGACTACTACTCCTCTTCCTCCCCTCTTCACACTCTTTCTCCTATTTGTCCTCTTCTGAAACATCACTCCAGTGTTCTCTGTTCACCTCTCCCTTATCAACCTCCTCTTTCTTCTCTTTCCCTTCTTCGTCTCTTCATTCTCTTCTTGCTCATTCTATAATTCCTTATCATCTATTACTTCTTTTTCTCTTATTCTTCCTCTTTCCCCTCTTCCATTTCTTCATTCTATTTCTCCTCTCCCTCATTCACCTTCCTTTCCTTCTCTTCCACCTCTTCCTCATCTTCCTTCTTTTTATCTTTCTTCTCTTCATCCTCTTCCTCTTTCCCTTTTCTCCATCTTTTCCTCCTCTTCCTCCTGTTCCTCCTCTCCCTCCTTTCCTTCATCTTCTACCCATTCTCCTTTCTCTTCCACGTTTTTCCCTTTTTCTCCTCTTCCTTCTCTTCCTCCTCTTCTACTCCTTCCTCTCCCTCTTCTTCCCCCAGATGCTCTCTCCCTCCTCCTTCTACTATTATTCCTCTCTTCCCTTCTCTTCCTCCCACTCATTCTCTCCTTCTCCCTTCACATTTTTCTCCACTCCCTTTCTTCCTCTTCTTCCTCTTCTTCCTCTTCTTCCTCTTCTTCCTCTTCTTCCTCTTCCCTTCTTCTTCTCTTTCTTCCCTCTTCTTCCTCTTCTTCCTCTTCTTCCTCTTCTTCCTCTTCTTCCTCTTCTTCCTCTTCTTCCTCTTCTTCCTCTTCTTTCTCTTCTTCCTCTCCTCCATCTCCTTCCTCTTCCTCCTCTTCTTTCTCTTCTTCTTTTTCTTCTTCTTCTTCTCTCTCCTCTTCTTCCTCTATTTCCTCTTATTTCTCTTTCTCCTCTTCTTCCTCATCTTCATCTTCTTCCTATTCTTCCACTTCTTCCATCATTTCTTCCATCCCCGTATTACCTCCTTCTCCCTTCCTTAGGACAGACGGTCATTCAGGGCTCCCCGAAAACTTTAAAACTGGCTCTCAACGACCGCAGTTCGCCAAACTAAGCTAATTTATTATTTAACTTTTCCTGTTAAGCCTTTTCGTGCGTTTCCAAACGGCTCTAAGCGCGCTGCGTAAAAGAAGGCAAGGAAGACAATTTGCATTATCGCTCAAGACAAATTGAAACGCTTTGATTAATTTCTTGAGTAACGGCCTTTTTCCCGGTCGCCAAACTGTTAATGTTTGCAGAGAAATATTATTAATTCATAGATCATTGTTCGCTGAATTGACGATTGAAACTTCTGGATAATCATAGAGCTTAAAGTGAAGTACTAAACAATTTGATGAATTATAATCTACTATCAAAAACATGTAACAATTTCCAAAGCAATAACTTGGAGTGGAATTTTCTATATAATAATCGTTCGTTCAACAATGTTGAGAGATGATTAATATTCAATTTAATCAGGCTGTTATCAGCCTGGTCTTGAAATTCTTTCTTATTCCTTGAGTTTTACCAAAAAAGTGCGATGACCAGGAATAAATTTCCTTTATCAAATCGTTTTCTATAACTATTTGTTTTTCTTATCTTTTTTTCATCTATATTGTTCCATTTACATTTGCATGAAATAACATACGCTTTCTATATACTTAGTCATCCCCTCCTTTGGGAGACTGGCTGTCGTTGATAAAGACAGTCAGTCGTTTCCCGTTTCTGGAGGAATATCAATTGTTGCATTACACTCTAACTGATTAACTGCATGTTATTCAGAGGTGTTCTGCATCTTCACTTGGTTGTGAAGACTGGCTTATGGTTGAGAGACTCAACGTGCTAACCACACGTTACTTCTATCCTGGTTGATGATTATTTGCTTGCTTTATGGTCTGTCCGGCCGGGGGGGAATTCTGGCGGGGTGGGGGGCGGCTTCGGCTCGGCCAGTGTTGGTTCGGGGACTCTGAGTTCTGATTAAGAATTCATGGCTTTTGAGCCGGTATTGGCCGGGCTGGGGCCGTTTCCCCGTCGTGACGGGCTGTTTTCTTGGCTTGGACGGGCTGTATAGTAGAGTGAATTTGAAACTGGCAACCAGCTGGTAGGCCTAGGCCCTTCATGGGCTGTTGAGCCAAACATACATACATACATTGTTCCATGGACTGTTCTGCATAAGCATTAACTCTGGTTGATGGAAAATGTTCGGGTCTTCAATGATTATGTTTATAATAATAATACGAAATTATCTCAATAGAATCATGCTTGAACTACTTTTTGATGCAATGGGGGAAAAGCCATCGCAATTTACGCTATTAGTATTAGTCTATTACGCTATTAGTCTATAGTGTTATGCCTGAGAAATCATTCGAAAAGTTCCACCACTCATCAAATTGTGGGATTCACAGAATTGTAGCGCAAACAAGCTTTCTAGTCGCACCAAGGGATGTTTATTCATTCCATTCGTCCATCTACTTTACGACACTGCAACTTTGTAATATCAGTTATAAAAGCGACTGAGAGAGGATTTAGCAAGAGGAAGAAAGAGATAGAATGGGAAATATGGATGAATAGGGAGAGGGTGAGAAAGAATAGGGAATTGAGGATCAGTGTTTTAGAGACCGAAAGAGTGAGAGAGTGATGAGAAAGGAAAATATGAGATTCAATAAGTGGATGCAATGATAGAGACCTGATGATTAAGAAAGAGAATAGAATAGAATAGAATAGAATAGAATAGAATAGAATAGAATAGAATAGAATAGAATAGAATAGAATAGAATAGAATAGAATAGAATAGAATAGAATAGAATAGAATAGAATAGAATAGAATAGAATAGAATAGAATAGAATAGAATAGAATAGAATAGAATAGAATAGAATAGAATAGAATAGAATAGAATAGAATAGAATAGAATAGAATAGAATAGAATAGAATAGAATAGAATAGAATAGAATAGAATAGAATAGAATAGAATAGAATAGAATAGAATAGAATAGAATAGAATAGAATAGAATAGAATAGAATAGAATAGAATAGAATAGAATAGAATAGAATAGAATAGAATAGAATAGAATAGAATAGAATAGAATAGAATAGAATAGAATAGAATAGAATAGAATAGAATAGAATAGAATAGAATAGAATAGAATAGAATAGAATAGAATAGAATAGAATAGAATAGAATAGAATAGAATAGAATAGAATAGAATAGAATAGAATAGAATAGAATAGAATAGAATAGAATAGAATAGAATAGAATAGAATGAATAGAATAGAATAGAATAGAATAGAATAGAATAGAATAGAATAGAATAGAATAGAATAGAATAGAATAGAATAGAATAGAATAGAATAGAATAGAATAGAATAGAATAGAATAGAATAGAATAGAATAGAATAGAATAGAATAGAATAGAATAGAATAGAATAGAATAGAATAGAATAGAATAGAATAGAATAGAATAGAATAGAATAGAATAGAATAGAATAGAATAGAATAGAATAGAATAGAATAGAATAGAATAGAATAGAATAGAATAGAATAGAATAGAATAGAATAGAATAGAATAGAATAGAATAGCATAGAATAGAATAGAATGGCTGCCTTTATTTAATAACCTGTCTTTATTTATTTAAATGAGAGAGTGAGTAAAATAAGGAGAGTAAGAGCAAGGAGGTGAGGAAGAGAGTGGGAGAAAGTGGGTAGGATAGTGGAAGAAAGAGAGTAGAAGAAAGAGAGAGAAAAAAGAGAAAGAGAGTAAGAAAAGATAGTAAGGAAAGAGATATGTAGAAAGAGAGTGGAAGAAAGAGAGTGTGAGAAAGAGAGTAAGAGAAGAGATTAGGAGATAGAGAGTAAGAGGAAGAAGATAGAGTAGGGAAAAGTTAGAAAGTAAGAGAGAATAAAGAGTGAGAAAATAAAGAGTGAGAGAATAAGAGGAAGAGAGTGAGAGGATGAAATTCGGAAAAATAGAATAAGAAAAGAAAGTAGGAGGAAGAAAGTAAGAAGTAGAGAGTAGGATAAGAGAGTAAGGGAAGGAGATTAAAAGAAAGAGAGTTGGAGGAAGAGAGTGAAAAAATAGAAAGAAAGTAAGAAAAAGAGAGTAAGAAAAAATATTAGGAGATAAAGAGTAAGAGGAAGAGAAGAATAAAAGAGAGGAGGGTGAAGAGAATAAGGGGCGGAGAGTGAAAGAGTAAAAGAAAGAAATAAAAGCTATAGAGAGATAAGAGGAAGAGTGACAGAAAGAGTGTGAGAGGAAAAATAGGAGAGGAGGATAGTAATAGAGAGTGAGTAAGAGAAGGGGAGTGAGAGAAGAGGAGTAAGGGAAAGAGAGTGGGTGAGAAGAAAAGGAGTATCAAACAGAGTAAAAGAAAGGAAGTGGAAGATAGGAGATTGAATGAGAAAGAGAGAGAATAGGAACGATATTCATCGTATTTGCAAAATGCAGATCAATTATCTACTATAGCAGTTGTAGAAATTCGTTGGCCGACTTTACAACAAAACCAGCTACATTGTAATCCAAAACTGTTCGTCGAACATTCATAGTTAGTCTCTAGTTGTAATCAAAATTGTCCAAACATGCGTGGATTGAATTTTAACGATTGAAATCGATACACACTCACTCCAGCACTAAATTGTTAGAATGACATTTCCTACACAACAATCGTGAACATTATATTCTTCGAATAACATTTTCTGTATAGTGTTATATATAGTAGATTCTTCATCCTATTGTTGAATCGTAACACTAAACCGTACTTATATAAAATTTATTATCAAAAATATTTCAGATGCTGTAAAAGCTTTATTCCATTGTATTGACGGAAAATATTCGAACATCAGTGCAGTGTGATGTGTGTTATGTTATCTTCATAAAAATCGTTTCAGCTACAAAAGTCTCCCTCTCTCTCTTCAAGCACTTAAATAATAATGTAGCATGTGCCATTAAAAGATCCAGTGCATCAAGCTTTCCTACTGATATTAATATTGTATTTTTATTGGAAGAATTGAGTTTTATCACAAACATGAAGCATGAAAATAAGAAGATTAATCATAAATATGGATCATAATTTTATTATTTCTGCATCACCATTTGCTGAAGTTACTCTATTGCTGATTTATTGCTCATTTGCTGAAGTTAACAAATAGGAGAAGTTGTTGGCCAACAGCTAGAATATATTTCCAAATCATTTGAAGAATTTGGAGGAATTATCCCAGATTCTGATAGTTCAGTTATCAATACTAGTCTTCAATGCAAATCAAACAGCATTGAGTTGATCGGGAGAGTGGTAACTGAATAAAATGAGACGAATAAATGGATGAAGAAACAACAAAAACCATACAAGTAATGTTCTATTCTCAGAATTGAGTCGCCGATTGCAATAATCTCTAATTCCAGGCTCTTTTTCTGAGCGCGTTTTTGTAAGGGTGATAAATAAACACGTACTTTTCTAAATAAGCATGTCATCCGTTTGATCATCAGTCTTTGAATAATCAAATTTTGAAAAAATCATATCATCCCGTTTTTGTATTCATCATCCTTAAAGCTCAAGTTCTCAAGTGAATTTGTGCAAAGTAATGAACTCTTTGATACTTGAAAAATAACCTTGTGTAATGGAATCATGTAATGGAACTTCATAACTTCCTTGTTTCTTGGAATGGAGTGATGAGACTTTGGATCCCAAATGTATGATTCCATCAAATTTCATTATTATGATTTCATCCATGCGTTTGAAACAAGTTGCCGAAACCGATTTGACTCGTAGACGCAATCTCAGTTCTATAACATCGATAACGACTTGAGCAGAAGTCGAAGACTTTGCGCTAAGCAGGTGGTTAGTGACGCAGATTGTGTGTTTACCTCAAACCGGATCGATCAATCAAATTAATTGGATCACCGCGCTTCGAATGCGTTTAAAATTAATTACTACATACGTTTCTGATCACACTCAGTTCACCCCGTTCTCCACTATGCCAGACATCATACAAATCGCATGAACTGATTTATTTATCGATTCGTATCACTGTGATTACAACAGTATTGATTCAAACAGCAAAAACAAACAAATCCGCATCATGTATCATGTACAGTATTCATGAATCTGATTACATTGAGGTCTATTTACTCAACAATGATTCATCTATCCCAATCAATCTAATTCACTAACAGTATAGATTACAACTTTTAACTAATCAATTTGTTGGTTGAATCAAGTTATTCAGGATGCTGTCATGAGTGATTACTATGATCAAACTTTTTTCAATTGATATAAATAGGCTATAGGACTAAAAATTTTATGTATGCTATCTACATCGCTACTCATTATTGTTTGGATAAGATGTATTGTCTGTACAAAACAATCTCTATTTTTTCAACAACAAACAGTAATCTCTTCTAGGCTAACAAATTCAATCCATTCAAATGTATCATTCGCATGTTTAGACTAAGATTCACTAGACGAGGTTTTTTAGAACAAATAATATTTTTATGTTGTTTACAATTCTATTTGGAAATAAAAATTGAAAGTTTCATGAGTCATGAAAACACCCCATTAACTAAAATGCATACCGTACTAGATTCTTGATGAAAATGCTTATCACCAGGTCTACTTGTACCAAGTTGTTGTGTATCAAAATAATTCAACAATATTTTTATTTTATTTTTTCTATTCTCTAATTATTATCGCCTGATCTTTATTGTGTTCACGAGTTGTGATTGAACAAGAGCATTTCAAATTCTTCCATTAATCAATTTGAACAACCCAGTCAAATTCAGTTATTAATCTCCATATTCTTAATAGAAAATATGAATATTTAGAATATTTCCATAGATGCCTGATGAAATCGGTATCAGAGGCCACAAAGCGAGGGGCTTCCACAGCGGTCATTGGTCATAGCACAGTACAAATGGTGCAAGACATGAATAAGACATAGGAAGTTTCGTTTTTAAGTACGGCTGGTGAGACTGCAATGAACTTTCTGGAAGGCAACAAGCTACCTGCGCTTGAGGCATTGAGTCCCAAAGATAATAATGTCTGCTAATGAACAATAGTTGAATTACAAAAAATTACAGAAATTTTTTTCAAAATGGAGAGGTTAATATCAAAAATCAATGCCGAAGTGAGAGGAAGAGGGGAGTTGAGTATCGAGAGAGGAGATCGAGGTATTTTTCGGTTGGAGTAATTAAATTTCATCGGTTCCTCAAATGAACCCTCCTCACTGGTCAGATTAATCTGAATCGCTGTAATCCCACGAAATGAATTTCACAGTTTAATTGATATTCGACATTTTTGTATCCCAATAATTGCTCTTCAACCGAGGAAAGAGAGAAACGATTATTTCAGTCTAATTAACAAGTATTATAGATTATATCGATTTGAAAATAAGGATTTCCATTACTGCATTCACTTCTTGGAATCAATTGAGACTCTGTTGTTGAGATAGCAGTGGATAGATTATTCTCTGGTGTTGAGAAGTATGAATATTCGATCACCATTCTTAAGTTTCTAACATTACTTTGTTTATCAATATTATACTGATAGGCATATTTTTGAAGTAGGACTACGACCTATCCTCTTTATTGTGAAACCAGAGCTACAAGACGATTCTATTCAAGAATTTTTAAAACACATTTTCGAGAAGTTGACGTAAATCAATATTAAGAAAAGCATTAACATCAGCTCCTCGTAATACAGTTGTTTTTCTAACATTCATGTTGTTAAAACTAATGAAAATCACAAAACTCTTCCTTCAGCATTTTTCCACAACAACCTACAAAAGAAAGCTTTAATAAACATTTTATTAATTTTATACTGATTATTATATTATAATAAAGAATGTGTTTGAACTGAAACAAAGGAAATTCATGAAAGGGCATGATTTTCCATTAATACTTCCTCAAGAACTAACACAGAAAAATAACACATATATTGTTTGGTATTTGATTGTACGTTGAGAAATAGAGCTTGATATCATATTATAGCTCTCTGCAGGAATAAGGAGTTCATGAAAATTTGATGAGTTTGAACAATTAATTCAACAATCTTATACAGAATCTAGTAATCATGCAACCTACAAGTGATAATGATATGAGCAAATAGATATTGTCCACTATATGCAAGCATCTTCTCGAATATTGCATTTCTTTCTCATTTCAAATAATTATGAAAGTAACCTTTGAGTTGGAACATGTTATGCATTGAAAAATAATTCGAAAAAGGTACTTTGATAATTATTAAAAATGAAAAAACAGTGATAAAAGTACCCCTGAGATTGAGGAAACACTCAACAATTTTATATTAATGCATATTATATGAATCTTTTAATATTTAATGTTGTAGATGTCCTCAAAATCTACAAGAATTTCTGATTGAATAGAGATCCTCGAAATAGAAATGGAAAATGAGCATCAATGGGAAGTGGATGCGAATGGTCAAAAGATCGCGAGGGAAGAAAACGAAAACGGATGAACCCACAAGACTCCCACGGGAATGTTCCGATGGGCATAAAGTCTGAACAGGAAAATGTCAAGAGGTCAACTTTCCATTGACATAACTCCACAAGTCCTGCGGCTTGAAAAGCATCGAACAAGTAATTACTCTAATCAACTTGTTCTTTGATCTGGGAACTTGTCCATTCTGCGCTGAGTTGTGGATGCATCCCACATTGCCAATAATAATAATTAATATTACTATTTCATGAATTGATAAAGTTCGAATCTTGAGTCTGTAGAAACCAGAGAGTAGAAACACTAGTGTTTCTAACTACACGAAAAATAATCAACTAATTGAAAAGATAGTGTATAGTCCACTAGGAAGTTATAAAAATTATTAATATGGACAAAATCATTATAATTAACTATATTCATAATTAATTATTAAGATCAAATTTCAATGATATAATAGCGTGAATATAATAATAATAATAATAATAATAATAATAATAATGATGTTAACGATAATGATGATGATTATCATAATTTTAATAGTGGTGATGGTGATGAATGGAAGAATGAGACTCAGAGAGGAAGTGTAGAGAGGAATCAACTTTGAGCAGCGAATAAAAAGCAGGTAAAGAGCAAGCAAGTCAGTCTATGAGAATCAACCTCTGCTACAAGTTCCCGCAAGTTCAGAAGGCACGCAGTTACAACGTTAAGTGTATTGTAACAGCGTGTCTTCTCATCATGCCCGAACTTACACAGAAAGAGATCTGTTTTTCTCAGCTTTCGGCTGCTATCGTTGAGTTCTCTGCTCTCGTTTTCAACCGTTCTGGTATAGCCTGTCCAAGCAAAGAAGACATTCTGAAAAGATGGGAGAATGACTCCAGCTCGGTCAATGTTGGTTCAAAAATTGAAAATTTGTTCTCAGATTGTAAATCAGAATGTTTTCTACAATTTGAGACCAAATATATAATTTTTGAACCAATATTGGACGAGCTGGAGTCATTTACCCATCTTTCCAGAATGTCTCTTTTGCTTGCACAAACCATACCAGTGTTCAAAGCGCCACATTTTCTTGCCTGTTTACATAAGAAGCGGTTTCCATTAATCAAACAAAGCGCTGCTGCATTCTGTGAGTGAGCAAAAGTAACATCAAAATCAGACGCCGCTGATGACTATGTTGATCATGATGATGATCCACTGCTCCAACCTTTTTTTACTCTATTTTTGCTCGCTTTTTCCAACCACATTGTTCTTCATATCCGAGAAGTCAATCTTTATAACCCGAAGCTAGGGAATTGTTTTCATTTGACAATGGGAACATAATTCAAATCAACTGAGATAAACGCTATTCTATACGTTGTGAAGGGTTTGAATAGAAATTGATAGGAATTTAACAATTATCTAGATAACACTGTTTTCTATGAACTTAGAGAGTCCAACAATTTGTATCCTTTTTCAAGTCCTTCAAATTTAATGTATCAATTTAACAAATAACTATTGTTTTATTTTGCGCACTTCACTAAGTATGACCAATTGACTATACACTAAGATGCATTCTATTCATCTTCACAATGTAATAAATACTGTACTTGTATGTTCCAGACTGGGAACATTCATTATATTGTACATGTTTTGAGAAAATCTATTTCTTTTACTCCATATAGGCTAGTTATTAATACTTATATTTCATTAAACAGTCTGTGACATTCAGTTTCAATCATTGTAAATTCATGATTTGGAAGCTGGAATCAAGCCATGATATTTTATTATTCTAATTTATGCTTTTACTTCCCTCTCACATTTTATTATAGAATATTTCATTGTTATGAGTATTATGACTTTTTCTACACCAAAACTGCACAGTCCAATATGCTTCTCTTGTGTCTATAGTGGGTATTGAGGAAGGTTGTGAATGATCAATTAATTATCATGACGATCGTACGAAATAGACTAGCATTATTCAATACAGCATTTTCTCTCTTCCTATAGCTTTATTCGGAATAATTGATCTCAAATTCCCCTCTAAAAGCCTCATGAGACATCCCCCACGTCTTAAGCTACATGACAATAAACAACTCTAAACGCACTAAATTTGGTCGACCACAGCAATAAGATTTTATTGACTTTTCTCTCCCAACAGGGAGCAGCGTACATTACGTTTGTTTTATAACTCGATGGATAGTTTATGTTTCTAGTAACAGGGAGGGAGTTTGGTCACCCTTGAGAGTGATCCTTTCTAGTCCACGCACTCTACCACACTGAAGGAAGTCATGTCATAAATATCTTATCATAAATGAAATGTATATAATTTATTGTTTCTTCTGAGCATTCTTTCACTACATCCATTATTCTACATTTATATTTAAATTAAACTACATTCATTGTTCTGTAAATCAATCTATTTATTGTTACTTGTACTTCATTCAATAAGTATAGGCTTAAGTGAAAGAAAGTCACAACTTCGCTGTTGTGGAAAGTGGATAAATGAATGGATAATCCGTTCTCAGATAAACTTATGCCTACAAATGGAATTATTTCAATATTCTTTATTCTAATAAAGACCTTATTCATTTTTATACTCTTTTGAGTTTTTGAACCATTATTTCTGATGGAAAGTTATTTTACAATTGTCTCTATTGTTACTCAATTCCTCTATAGCTATAGATTAGTAAACTATTTTTCTATTTTTATAGATTTTTATTTTTTCTGTACATTTAAAATTGATTTTGAAGGCTTTCAAGAGTATAATTTTAATTTCAATTAATTGAACTCTGAATAAATTTTTAGGCGAATTGATTGATTATCATCGTTTATAATTTTGTGACACTAATATGCTTTCTTGATTTGCAGAATAAGCGAACTTTGAAAGCTACTACGGCTGAGTCTACTGTTGAAAAAGTCTCTTTCACTGGCGGCTCGTGCTCACGAAACAGGTGAAGTGCATGTATCTTTTACTATACAGCACTTCACCTGTTTCGTGAGCACAAGCCGCCAGTGGTCTCTTTCATCATAATCTAGGAATGACTACTTGTCATTACAACAGATAGACTTCACTTTCAAGGTATGTTTTCCATTTACGAAGCCAAGTAGATCCAAGGAATTGAATCCACCAAAAACCTGAAAGCGTTCTTGAAGGTCATGATTTAGGGGAAACAAGACTTCTTACAATGTTTTCAACATCTACTCAATCTGAAACACCCTTCTAAATTCAGCCTTCAGCTCTAATTATCCGCAACATGATTCAATTACTGCAGCGGAGTTTTGCAAGTTGAAGTGTCAGATGGGGATCGATTGTGAACTTGGAGGGAAAGGTAAAGAGGGAAAGCCGTAAAGAGGAAACCAGGTTTGAAAGAAGAGACAAAGAGTTGTGAGTTATGCGATGGTGGGGGGAGGTTTGTTGATAAGGTGGGGAAACGGAAGCACCGGGAAAGAGTTTTGATACTGGGGGGCTGTCAGAGAGAACCCCGCTCACATTACAAATCTCCTGCAGCAACGCGGTTCTCCACAAAAAGAAACAGAATGGCTTCCCTCTCCCCACCACTTACATCACCACCCCTCCCCCACTTCTCCATCATTTTCTGCTACTGGGAAATTTCCTCCTAGCTCAGTCCTAAACTCTTTCCAGCGCTTTGGATTGTAGTCATAAGTAATCATCATCATTCATCCATCCATTCAGAGAATGGTTCGTCTTATTCATGCCATATCCATAAAAATGTTACACAAAATGCTGCTTGCGCTCTAGGCTTTCAATTTCCTGGAGCTCCATAAGTAAGAGTGTCTATAGCTCCATATTTCAATGTATGAAGTGTTACATGATTGAAAAAATGGGTTATCCATAAGCTATCATTAGTTAAAATAAGCTACGAGACCTGTAAGTTAATGGATGGAAATGAAATCCACAGCCCCCTATTAGTATTTTTAAATGGTGTGTTGAAATGAAAAATATCAGGAGCGGGCTGAGATTTTGATTATTATCTTTCAACATACATTGTTATTTCTAGACAAACAAGATAGTTGTAGTTCGACTTTCTGAAGCTTGAGTCTCGAGTTTATAACTGAACTTAGATAACTGATAACACAATTGCTCAGTTATCATTTTGCGCGTAACTGCAACTCAAGCTTCAAACTCAATTGTAACAATAATTATTAGTTATGATCGAGTGCGAATACTTAACGTCAATATTGCTTCATGCCTTATCAAGAATATTAACAATATATTGCTCATTAGTAACCTCCTACAAACTCAGCTGTAAGTTACAGTAATTTCATTGAAAAGTAACTGCAGAAGAAGCTCAATATTCCAATGATATGTTCATTGAAATGATTGTACTTGATTATTTAAGAAGCGAATTCTGAGTTTAAATGGAATGAGTTTCTTTTATTACAATTTACTCTGAAAAAGTATAAAAATTCACTTTAAATTACTTATTTTATCACTTTTTATATTCTTCATTGCAGGATCTTCTTACTTGTCTTTTCCATGATTCAACTTCATTTCAGTCGAGTAAATTTGTTGTATTCATCCATGATACATGAATGAATGGTTTCATGTTTCAACACGTCAAGCATCACAAAAAAAGAATAAAAAGTAATAAAAATTCAATCACCACTTGATCCATGTAGTAAGCTTATATTTTGATACAGTCTCTGGATACAGTACTTGTTTTGCTAACACACGTAGTATCATCCGAATGAGATTTTGTCCTATGTAAATGTTTGATTATTGTTGAATTTAATAAGTGTATCTGGATTTTTTGAATGAACAAGAGTCTCGGAAGAAGATCTGATACTAGGCATTTGTTATGGATCCAATTGAAGATAAATCATGATCGAACAAAAATATCTCGCAAACTCTCTTCCTTCAGATCTTTCTAATCCACATTCTATTCTACAAAGACATGCTTCTTCTATAACCACGAAAATAATATCTCTGTTGTTCTGAATTTACCTCTGTTATCTGTCCCATCATATCCGTTCATGCTCAATAACTATAGATGCTAATCTAGGTAGATTGCGGAAAAATCAAGCCAACTTTGCATAATAATCTAAACATAACTTACTTGTTCTGGTGTTGTGGCTTCATAAGTATTTTCCAATAACGGCGCTTGCCAGCCGACCTGATCAAGTAGGGAATATTCAGCAGCTTGTGTCTTGGGCTGATTCTTCCTCGTATCTAATCTCGGTAAGATTGTGATTTGCTTGGAATATTCTCTCTCTCTCCCTCTCCCTTTCTCACATACAAAGTCCTTCTCCTATGTTTCTCTCTCTCCTACTGTTTCTTATCTCAGTCTTGCTTGCTGCTTCCTCATTATTAATTCACCCAATCTTATTTCCCTTCTTTTCCTCCCAATATTTTCTCTTATTTTGTTTCATTTATTTTCTCTATTCCTCCATCTCTATATTCCTATTTATCTCTCGCTCATTCAATGTATTATTTTCTTCTCCTTTCTCTTCTTTCGAGGATTCATGATTTATGGACAGGAATCATTTCTATATCCTATTTTAAGAAATAAAAGATTGATGTTTTCAAGGTTCGGAGCTGGCAGTAATTCCTTAACCATGAAAGGGAGGAGAAGACTATCTCCGTTTCAAGTAACCACACCATAGTGATTATAATAGCTTTTTAAAGCATTGTATATTGATTTCGTAGCACATAAAATTATTTTTAACTGTTCGTGATTTGTGAAATCGGGATCAATTAATGACATATTCTGTTATTTGCTATATTTCAAGTTCTAGTAATTCAGAATTGAAGCTCAAATTATATTATTCTACTATCAAATCTTGTTACTAAATTCATATTTACAGTGTAGGCCTACTTTCAAATAGATCTCAATTTTTTTACTCTCTTTTCCACTTATTCTTCTGATCTATAGTTTCTACCATTGGTTCATTTTCTCTTGCACTTATTGGTTATATCTCTGATTATCCTATTTATTTTATTACTCAATCCATACCTTCCAATAAATTATACCATCCCACTATCTCTCTCACTGTCTTTTTGGTTTCATTATCATCCATGTTTTACTTCGTCTTAAATTTCCTTTATCTACTTTTTATAATCCCATCCTACTTCCTCTCAACTTATTTCATCATCCCACTCTCTCTACTCCTTATTGTTCTCCTCATCTACCTCTTTCTTCTCCATTTTCTTTCCCTCTCTTTCTCAATTTCTCTCTCTCATATCACCACAACGTCTTCATTCGGTTTCTATCAGAAACTTTGTTACACTTGAGAATACAGAGAGATCTTGTGCTACAAACCAACTTTTACTTTCGAAACAATGAGAGCGGCAGGCAAGATTTTGGAGCACATACGCGGAATATTAACGAGACCAAACATGGAGGAACTTACAGTCGACCTGACAATGATCTGTGGTGGAGCCAGTGTCGCAATCCACACACAAAACTTAAATCATAGCTTGTCACATGGGACGATCCGATTTGCGGCTTCGAATCACGGATGACAACTTTCTTGCAAACTTTCTTAACCTAACACAATCCAATCTGTACAGTGTACAAAAGACTCACATATTCATTACTTCACTTACAATGTAGTTTACTTCATTGTGCTAGAAGTATAGGTACTGATACTAGAATCAGTAGAATAGGTAAGGATCATGCGCAAGTTTTAGTGAGAAATCTAGTGGATGTGACGTTTCAACCCCCAAAAAACGTTTTAAAAATCTAGGGCTCTATAAAAATCTAGATGCTGGTTGACAGCTGATGATCTACATAATAGTTATATGAGTTCAAATATACACGTCAAAATGCCAACTTGATAATTCACAAAGCTCCATAGTAATAATCCTATCAATTTACTGCGCATCATGCTCATAATTCCCACCATATATCCGTGGATTCTATAGTATACAGTATAGTGACTGTACTAAAGGGTGTTTTTTAAGAGGTATAGAACTTTAAGTTGGCATTACAGTTTGAGATGGTGACCGATTCAAGATTTGAAAAGTTATTTATTATCAGTTTGTTTTGGCAATTCATCATTAATAGACTCACGCCTGAACAACGCTTGCAAATAGCGCAATATTATTTCGAAAATTATAGTTCTGTGCGGAATACGTATCTGCTCTCACTACGTCCATTTCATCATCAACAAAATCGTCTACCAGAGCAGTTAATTCGATCAACCATGGACCGTTCTAACGAAACCACGTTCACTTTTCAAAAACATGCAACAAACTTTCGTCAGACCCCGTTACGGTGCAAAAAAGCTATTGATAAACTGGAAGTTAGAGCGTGCAAATTTGTATCCCATTCCTTTTTGTGATTAAGAATTCTATTTGGGTGCAGAAGGTTCTAATAGGCAATAATAAGCATTGCCTTGAATTTTTATCAACTAATTGAGCACAAACTAACCTTCAAAGTCAAAATTATCAATTGTCAGACCTTAGTTGCTTTGTCTCCCGCTTGATGGCGCTAGTCAATTTGTTTGCGTGCTCGCATTTTTGGTTACAAAAAATGCAGATTTATCTTTATTATAATTATATACTATATACTATAATTATAATTATTTTTGATTATTGCAGGATATATTCACACATATGCCTCAACCATGAGTTTATACTTTTTTTGCGTCACCAGACTGTACTGCGAGGCATTCGTGGCACATGCCTCGGACTGTCAATACGCGGCTTAAAACCTATCTGAAATATCTCAGCTGACTTCAATGAAAGTATATCATCTAAATTAGAAAATTTTGATTTTTTTTTATTATGAATGTCATAATATCACATGTTTTAGTAATATCAACATAAATATACTATCAAATCATTCATGGAGTATACGTATATCAGAGTATAGTTCAATCCTTTTTTCGTCCTTATTATGACAATTGTCGAAAAACCTTACATATACATCGACGCCCGATTACAAGAGGAGATCCCTGTAAAATTTCATTAGAATGTATTGCCGCGTTTAGTTGTAAATGCGGAACATACAAACATACAAACATACAAACATACAAACATACAAACATACAAACATACAAACATACAAACATACAAACATACAAACATACAAACATACAAACATACAAACATACAAACATACAAACATACAAACATACAAACATACAAACATACAAACATACAAACATACAAACATACAAACATACAAACATACAAACATACAAACATACAAACATACAAACATACAAACATACAAACATACAAACATACAAACATACAAACATACAAACATACAAACATACAAACATACAAACATACAAACATACAAACATACAAACATACAAACATACAAACATACAAACATACAAACATACAAACATACAAACATACAAACATACAAACATACAAACATACAAACATACAAACATACAAACATACAAACATACAAACATACAAACATACAAACATACAAACATATTTTGCAAACAAATGCATCCATATTTGTTGCAAACAAATGCAAAATCGTCGAATTGAATGCCCGGTTTTTCCAAGCACACTCAAATTTGACGGACCCTCCAATTTTAAGGGACGCTCAAATATTTGAGGGACATTCAAATTTTGACAAATCCTCAATCAACAGCTGACATATCCTATACTCTCTGCATAGGAGAGTTGAGGGGGCCCTCAAAACAAAGTTGAGGGACCCTCAAATTTTGACAAATACCCTACTCCCGCTGACATTTTATTGAAAATTTCTGAAGCGTATCTGCATTCTCATCGGTTACATACGGTACCATAGCTTCCTTTAATAGCTTCCTATTAGAGGAAGCTATGACGGTACTCATGTTGTAAACAAAATAATATTATGATCAGTTCAAAGCAATAACCTAGAATCCAGCAATAGCCTACTTCGAGTGTTTGCATGATATTCTGTATTTTTTAAATGAATGAAGACAAAATTAAATTGTGGCATGAATATTTTGATATATTCCAGTATTCCGATTCTCCCTTGAACAATAAATGAAGATACTTCAATGCTTGCTAATTTGGAAAATGCTTAACCCAAAGAGGTTCAACCTCCTTGGCATCACCTCATAACGTACCGACGAGTAGATGTAAACAAAATAACCGTATTACTTTTATAATTTTGACGTGACAACGTCTTATAAATTGGTTTGCTGGGTGACACTTCAAGAAACTGCGTTACGAAAGTGATTACCCGGAAGTTGAAGAGCGAGAGAGACAGAGCGAGAGAGACAGAGAGGGTGAGAGAGATAGGCATACACATGTTAGTGTGTGGCCATAACCATCATGTTGACAAAAAAATCATATGTTTTATTATAAAAATAATTTTAAAACCACTTAAAGTCGTTGTCACGTAAAACTTTCGCCCGACTTTACAGGCAACCATGCAATTTTTTTCAAAGAAAATGTCAGCTGGTTATCTGAGCATTTGTCAAAATTTAAGGGTCCCTCAACTTTTGTTTGAGGGCCCTCAACTCTTCTATGTTAAAAGTATAGGAAATGTCAGCTGTTAATTGACAATTTGTCAAAATTTAAGGGTCCCTCAAATTAATATTTGAGTGTCCCTTAAAATTTGAGGGTCCCTCAAGTTTGAGAGTGCTTGGAAAAACTGGGCATCAGACCTTACTTACGTTCGGTCAATAAGATATTATATAGATCATATATAGTCACTGTAGTATACATTATTAGAATGATGCGCAGTAGATTGATAGGATTATGACGTTCCATGAACTTACAAGTTACAAAAAAAAGCATCATGTGCCATCATGCAAACATATACAAATATTATACAAACATAATGTCCATCATAAGCTGACAATCATCTCCTGTCTTTTCTAAATGTTTTTCAACCTTATATTGTGCATAGCCTAATCACTTTAAGCATTCTAGAGATTATTGGAATCATATCGATGAAGATTAAAATTATCAGAGATAACGGTCATAATATTGGCTCCATGAATTACGGAAAAATATATTTTTCTTGGGCTTCAGCTCTTCTTTTGTTCAATTTGAATTAATTAATTTTTTCTTTCCATTAATTCATTATCAATGAGCTGGGTCCGTATATTTGCATTCAATGAGAAGTTTATGAACAAGCAATTACATTATTTTTGATTTTTGTTTACCTATGGGTTCAATAAATTCTTACGTCACAGAAAATGAACTGTGGTGTTGGAATGGAATGCACAAAGTACAAGGAAAACAACAACATGGACAAGAAATGATGGAGAAAGGTTGAGAAGGCTAGGTGTTTACTGTTTACGTGTCAGACGGTCGACCGCTGATATAATGGGCCGACCTGGCTGAGTAAACTATCAGCAAATTTAGTGTCGGCATTCGATTTTGCTGAACGGACGTGACGCGGCACACGCAATAGGCAAAAATCGGCGTCGATTTAGGCTGATGTAGGAGGCACTGAGGGAAAAGAGACCACGCAAATCTTGTGAATGAGGAAGAGGAACAAGGAAGGATAGAGTGAAAATAGGAACGAGGAAAATTTTGTAGATGAGGAAGAGGGAGAAGAAGATGGTGTAAATAGGGACAATGTAGGAAAATGTAGATTGAGAAGAGGAAGAAGTGAAGGGTGGAAATAGAGACAAGGAGAATGTTCTTGATGAGGAAGAGGAGGACGAAGTGGAAGGAGAAGGAGAGAGAACCGAAAGTGATAGTGGGAGAAAAATACTAACAAGAAGGATGGGTGAATGTGAGGAAAGAGAAGAAGCTAGAAAAGATAGAAAAGTAGAAAGGATTAGATGATATAATGCTGTAATAGAGAGAAACACTTCTTAAAAGGTACAAAGGGTAGCGAATGGAAGAAAGGGGAAGAATATGAGATTATGGAAGATTAGGGGATAAGGATAAGGTGACAAAGGGAGAATGATGAGAAGAGTTATGAGGAATAAAATGAGGAAGAGAATGAGAAGGTGATAAATGAGTTTTGAGGGAGGAGAAAGGAAGGAGAAGGTGATGAAGAGAGCTCGATAGATCAATGGAAACAATTATATGAGAGGATAATTTATTATAAATACAAGGAAAACATTAGAAACAGAAGAACCTAAGTATTTGGAAAACAGAAGAAAAAAAAAGAACAGATATTAATGAGGAAGGAATAAAAAGAATAGAGGAATAATAGAGGTAGGGAGAAGAATACATGGGATTAGTGAAAGAACTACGATGACAACAAGAATAGCAATCTTAAGAAAAAAAGAGGGTTCTGATAAATAAGTAGAAGACGAAGAAGGAAGAAAAGGAAGAAGGAAAACACAACAAGAACAACAATGAGTAGGTATGATAAGAAATGGGAATAAGAGAGAGAACCGACCAAAAAATGAGAACGGGAAGAAGAAGAAGAACATGAAAAGGAGTGGAATAGTAACAACAAGACAAGGATGAAGAAGAAAAGTCATGAGGAGGAGAGAAATAGGAGGGGAGAAAGGTGACGATGAAAAGTAAAAAGAAGAATGTGAAGGAGGAGAAGGAGGAGAAGGAGAAGAAGAGGAAGAAAGATGAGGGAGTAAGGGGTGTTAGACTACAAACTATGAGCTGAGTAAGTTGAGCCGCTGTGAGCTGAACTGAGTTGTGCGGGGTGAACGGGGATCTGGCTATTTTCTGCAATTCAGATGTTAATGCCAGTGGCCAGCTCACCGCCCCTCCCTCCCCCAAGAACATTAAAAGGGGGCTGTATAGCATTTCCTGGCTAAGAAAGCCGGGCTCTGTGCTATGCTATGCGATGGGCCCACCTAATGCAAATGAGTCGGGAAGCCTTAATCATTCCGTTTCCTGTTTGGGGGTGAAGCTATGATGGGTAAAGTTTAGATGAGGTGGAGGAAAAAAATGGAGAGAATAGTGAGAAGACAAGAAGAACGAAAACTATGGGAGGAGGAGGAGGAGGAGAAGTGGGAAAACCTTTATAGAAGAAGTGGGAGAAGAAGAAGGAGGAGGATGATAAGAAGGCGAATTAGAATTAGGAGATAGAGAAAGAACAGAAAAAAAACAATATAGAGAGTAAAAATACATAGAAGATGAAAAGATTGGGGAGGTGGGAAAGAAAAGGTGAGTAAGAGAAATGAAAAAAAGGAGGCTACGCGAAAACGTTAGAATGATTAGCGGATGATGAGGAATAGTAGGAAGAAGTTTGGATAGAAACGGGAATCGAATAGATGGTTCTTAAAAAATATTGAACTCATAGTTAGGGAAAAATACAGTAATGCGAAATAGAGAATGAGTTGATAAAGAGATATTCCAGAGATAAAAGATAGAAGATAAAGCAAAGAATGTGAATTGAAAAAAGGGAAAATTACACAATGCAATTTCTGAACCAATTGAGAGTATTATATGCAAGGTGAAGTCTAAATTACATGGGAAAAAGCTTGCATAATTATTACGGGATACAAATGAATATGTTCATTATACATCAATTATTGTTGTTTGAATCATCTTGACTGAAAAAAATTTTGTGATTAATGAGGAGAGTATGATTGAAATGAAACTATAGAAGAAGATGATAATTGAGTTCAACTTAAGGAGAATTAGAACAATATAGGTTGTTGAAGAAATTAGAAACTCAATATTAGGAAGATCTTGAAAGGAAATGTGGAAGGGAGAGAAAAAAAATTGGAAAAGAAGGTGAATGATAGAAGAAAGAAGTGAGAAGAATGGAGAGATGTTAAGAAAATAATTTATAGAGGAAAACATGATGAGGGATAGAGAAGAATAACAACAATAAGAACATATCGAACGAAGAAAAAGAAGAAAGGGGAGAAAAAAGAAGAAGAAAATGACAAAGAAGAAAATTGTAATGATAGTCTTAAGCTTATTGAATGACTAGCTCGTGACTCACAGCATTGGTATGAGTGTTGGTGCGTGCGTGCGTTCCGTCACCACTACATTCACCACTCACCCTTATTCTTGGATATTAGATGTGCGTGGTGACTGTTGTATTACGCAAGGGGGCGCCCGCACTTACGATTGCTCTTACTCACTGGAAGTGACTAATCCACATTATCCCTTCTAAACGAAACCGTTTTCATAATTTTTCAACGTCCTGATTACAATAAATTATTCATGCTTGGTTGCGACGGATAAATTACTGTCTTCTGTTGTCAAAGTCAACATATCAGTGATGGATTAGCAGTGATGTTATTGAATAACCAGGGGGATCACGTTTCTTTCAATTTATTTCTCCCTGTTATACATTTCACACAGATATTTCTATAGGGGGATTTTGTTCAGTTGAACCTTACCTAATAGTTCACGCAAGCTGTGAAGATACGCTTTCACAATACACAGCGTGCTAACGGCTATTCTCGGCGTGCGCTAACTTTACCAGTAGTTCCAATGACAAAATATCGAAAAAAGTTTTCTTCAAAATACTTATGGTTGAATATAATTCATGATGGAAGGAGAATTGCGCTTCACAGTAGATATTTTCAGTTATGTATTTTTTTTGGCATTCTGAAGTGGGATACAATGAACTCTCAAAAAAGAGGTTAGTTTCACCTCATCAATCACCTTCGCACTCAATATTCATTACCCATGCCCAAGCTGAAATGCTTATGTGGGCATCATCCGCAATAAAAAAATCTTTGTCTACCCTAGTACACATTGGCGAGGTGGAACCTACCCATAAGGGTCACCCCGCCATTAAAAGCCAAATCTTTTTTTGTCTGCCCTGTTCAAAAGAGTAACTTTGCACAATTCCAAGAAATATTGATTGGAAGCATTTTTCTTGTGGAATACAATTCCTCATCTATTATGGATTTGAAAATAAATTTATACCATCAACAGTTGTGTGATTTAGTGCAATAATTATTTATAATGTTTTTAATTCAATTTTTCATCATCCTCTTCTCCCTTCAGAGGAAATAAACATGGATTCACTAACGCTTGGCAACTTAATCACTGTTGAATTTTTGGATCAAACTAAACCTTGGTAAAACTAATCCTGAACCAAATATTACAAGTGGATCAAAATATTACAGCTGGTTTTGAAAAGGGAATTAATATTAAAGGTTATGCTTACTTTATCACTGATCAAGTACAATAATTATTATATTGTATTTAGTCTATAACAATTCATGAATACTTAATAATTTGGTGCATTGAATAATTTGGTTTTCAGTCTTCCTACTCTATATTCAAAATTCTCATAATATTTTTTCTGGGCCAGAAATTATTGTGTGAAGTGCGTTGAAACCACATAACCTTGTTTAGGACTAGTCATACAACAAAATTTGGGAAGCAATAGCACAGGCTTAGCCTATTTTTTCTATCCTAGTTCATAATTATTATGTTATGATTTGTGTAATTATGTCAATAAATGGATGAATGAAACTCTATGATATCCCAATGCATATTTTATCCTCTCTAGATAAATGTGTGTTCTCTGCTAATATTATGTTGGCACAACTGGACTCAATTGGATCAAATTAGTAGTATCAGGTCAAATAGTCTTATTAATCCGGATTGTATCTAATCTATTAATCCTGATTGAATCTATTCCATTAATTGAGCAGCCAAGCGTAATAGTTAGAGTGAATATTATTTTTTTATCGTCTCTGCGCATCTTATCAAGAGGGGAGAATGAGTTGTCAAAAGATGACTCCTCCAATAATAATGAATGTTATTATATTCCTCATAAGAGTTCAGAAAAGTAGCAGATAATCAATACACAACAAGGGATCATGAAGCTGTTACGAACACTCAAGACTACTCTTGGATCTAACTGAGAGGGGCTCCCCACCAATAAAGACAAACGAAATTTTTTCTACATAGCTGTCGAAACATATTAAAGTACTAATTAGGATGTTCTCTTATCATATTAATTCTACCACCATATTCACCACCACTGAATAAAGTCACATTGAGGCACTGGCGGCTTGTACCAACAAAATAGGTCAAGTGACCATATCTTTCACTGTACAGCACTTCATTTGTTTTGTGAGCACGAGACACCAGTGCATTAAGGTTGGGTCTACTCAGTGAGGATAGAATAAAACTGAAACATTCTCACTGGGCCTACTATTCTAAATTCAAATTCAAAAATCAATTTATTCCCATAAAATTGCAAATTAAATTTTATCTTACATAAACATTTTGTATTTGAGGAATCCCCTACAAGACTATACGTCTGTGTGTAGGGGGGAGTTCAACAGTCTTAATAATAACAATTGAGAAATAATTTTTAAAAAAATAGACACATAAGATAATCAACCTATGAATCTTATATTTATATAGCCTATTGTAAAAATAAAAAACAAGAGAAAATGAAAACAAGAAAAAATAAGAGAAAAATAGTAAACTCTAGTTTTCTCATTTGAAAAGAAAAGCTTCAAGATAAATTTTAGATCGAGAACCTCCATCTTTTATTCTTTGAATAGCATAAAAACTCAATTCAATCCCAATCCTTATTATTCTACAGCTTGTTCGATTGAGAAAATCAGACTACCCGAAAAAACGCAATTACTCCTAGTTTCAATTCGGAAAACGTTCCAATTCATCGTTCCAAGCAGCATCGCCTAATTCTCTCGCTGAACCGGAAGATAATTAAAAATTGTATCCAATTTGTTGAAAGCGCTACTCAAATATTTGTAAATGCCAGGAGCTGAATAAAGATCGAGTAGTAGGGAGACTTATAACGACAAACCGGTGTTAAAGTTGGGGAGATCTGAATGAAGGAGAGGCAAAATATCGCTTCGAAATTGGAATTACACGGTTGCTATAGTCTGTCCAAGCAGAGAAGACATTCAGGCAAGATGAGGAAATGATTCCAGCTCGGTCAATATTGGTTCAAAAATTGTAAATTTGGTCTAAAATTGTAGAGGAAATTCGAATCTAAAATTTGAGAACAAATCTATAATTTTTTAATCGATATTGATCGAGCTGAGGTCATTTTCCGATCATGCCAGAATGTCTTCTTCGCTGGACAGATTATACCCGCTGCCGGGGATCTGCGAACGGAAAGGTAATTGGGAATGAGGTCGGATGAATGACTTGGAGTAAAAGCTGCCGTTCAATCGAAGGAAGAGTGAGGAAGGGGAGAAGGGGGGCTAATCGATCGAAGAAAGATAAACTACTGGAAAAACGCCAACAGTCCTAGAAAAACTTTGCGAACAGAAACCCCACTCTCGTGTAATTCGGCCGTCTTTCAACCTGCACTGCAAAGCAGTTTGATGGCAGCTGGAACACTTTCTCCCTCTCCTTTCAAATTAATTTGTATCTCCACAGAGTGTTGGTGTGAAACAAGTTCGCCCGATGTTTCGCCATCAAATTTCGCCTGCTGCCAATACGGAGTCGCCTATCAGAAACATACAGAAGCTGTATAGGGAAAGTGTAAAGGGATATGTTTTGATTGCCTGTTCATCAAACTTCTGATGACGGTTTTCTATTGAGTTAGGCCTACGAGATGTCGACACAGTCATTCAGGTTTCTGTTCAAATCGTTTTGGGTCTACATCTGTCGTGTTGAACTTATACATTTATTTCCAGGCACATCAGAAAGTGTTCATTTTTAAGCCGATTAAATAATCACTGAAGAAAATCGATTTTCATAATCTCTGCTATCAAGCTTTCAAATGTTTGTTATTGATTCAATTTATTAAATCGAATCCTTATTCTATCAAAATGAAAAAATCAAGCAAAGTGTGAGAATATTAATGGTAATTGACATGGACTTTCTCTGAGATTAAGGAAGATACATTGTAGGATGGCTAATAGATTTCTTCTTGGTTAGAAAGAATGAATAGTCAAAACCTATGCTGATCTCCATGACTTGACATTAATGAATGATTTTCCTCAATGATTGTTATACTTTCATTGATTATATTGACACATCATCTCTACTACTGCAATATTACTACTGTACTTTTATTGGCAATACTTTAAATAAGTAGATTCCCGATATTCCTGAATCGTGTGATCCATTGTTTTCAAAAATTAGATTGGCTAGAGATAGGATCCCCCTGGAAGCTGAAGACCTAAAGGCGCTGAATGTTGAATTGGAGGACCGAAAATCTAGGGGTGAGGAGGGATTGACTATAAAATATATCAATGGTGTCCCTAAAATTTTTATTTATAACAAATGAACATATTACTGTAATTCTTTTAGGGTTATGTATTGGTTAATTGATGCCTTTCTATTATTAGATCTCAATTCTACTTTATAATTATTGTTGATGTTTTTCATTTTGAGGCTGTTTCTATAATTATATAATTTATGTTGTATGACAATGTTCAATTATCCTTGTGCTTGTTGGTGTTGCTCTACTGCTGAGATCTACTATTCATATTCTCGTATAATATGATTTGGCGATGTTTTATTTTTCTTGTGTTATTATTATTGTTACTCTTGAATTGATTTGGTGGACTTTAGCTATGTTCTTGCGTTCTTTTTCTTTTATCACTTTATTCTTTTGTCCCTTTTTTGAATATCTAATTTTAAAATTTTAGCTGTTTATTACCTCTGTATTGTGTTTATATAATTCTCATTTGCTGCTTTGTTTTGTTAGTTTCTATTTCTATATTATAATCTAATTTTGAGCTTAATTTTCTCATATTATTGATTTGAATAATATTGCTTGTTTTATCGATTTTTGCATGTATATCACTTTTATTTCTAGAACTTTCTTGTTAATTTGGAATTCTTCAACATTATTGTAATTGATTTAAGAATGGTGTAACCGTTAAAATTTCAATAAATAAATAAATAACATTGTGTTATTCAACATGAACTGAATATGAACAATTAACATAGACAAAACTATCATTGAGATTTTGTAGAAAAGGAAAACAGTTATCATGAAAGTCATGAACTGGCCGTATTTTTGTAATACGGGTATTATTTCTGTCAACATGCAAAAAATAATGGTATTCTTGGAAAAAGAAGACAGGTTCGTTTCGCATATTTTCCGATATCCCTTCATCCATTAATCCTTCACCTCATAAGCAATGACGGCTCGTGCCCACGAAAGAGGTGAAGTGCTGTACAATAAAAGATATGGGCACTTCACATGTTTCGTGGGTACGTGCTTATGAATAGAGCCAAATTGTGGTCTTATGTAGCATCATCAGCAGCTGATGAAACTTAGAAGAGTATGTTATCAACTTTGAAGATAAGAGGTACTCGTAAACTTCTCTCATTTTTATTGTTTGATCTCGTTCATCACATAAACTAATTATTTTCATACGACTTTCACGTATTCTCATGAATATGGTTCATTTTACAAATGGAAACTCCATAATGAGATCCAGTAGCTTAAACTTGTACACGAACTGTCCTCAAAACTGTAAACTTTGCATGTATTAACACTTTGTACACCGGTGTGAATTACGAAAGAGATCGGGTCAAAAGTTCTACACTTTTAATTAACTGGATATTAAGTTTCATCATCGTCATCGTGCAACATGAAACAATCCTTTCTCACCCTTCACTCACTCCGTATCAAATTATTTTTTGATAAGACTCCGGCTGCATCTCGCCTGTTTGAAACTGAAATTCCTTCTAGCGTCTGAGCGGTAAGATGATGAATAATTTATCCGGCCTTTATTGGGCCTATAGAGCTGGTAATTACGTTACCTCCCTGGAAAATTGGAGTGGCCTTTTTTAATGAGAAGAACACAGTCTTGCCAGACCAAACCACCATAATGCTGGACCCAACAATGCTGACCGTAATGGTTTTTGGGTATGCTATCTCCTTTTAAATGGGTCCTGGTGAAATATGCCATTAGCAACTCCAGCATATCTCACCATCAGGGGGGTGAACGTACCCCTCCCCCTCTCTGACCCCAGTGTCACAATAAATAATTAATTGAAATGAGCTGTTCCTCCGACCATTAATACCAGACGCGCGTCCTTTATTAGCGCATCAACGGGAACAGCTCGTTTGAATGGCGTGAGAAAACCGCGCAGAATTTTACAAAGAGAATTTCCTCTTTGAATCACGATGATAACTATTTTATTAATTGGCACTGTGAATTATTAACACCTCCATCACATACTTTATTGCTGATTATAATTTTTCGACGTTCTTTCTCGATATTCAAAAATTTATTGAGGTGTGATTGATGTTATGAAGCTTGAAAAAATTGAGAAGGTAGATAAGTTCTTTGCGAATAATAGAAGGTATAGTGAAATGAATATTGAAATGCTGGATACTTACAACGGTGACCCTGTCATTTCAAGTGATTCAATTGAATCAATTACTAATGAACTTGCTTCTTCATAACCGGTACTTTCATACATTTTTACAATTAATTTCCAATAAATTAGGTAGAAAATGGTAAAAGGTTTGTTATGATGGGTGAAAGTAATTGACACATTCTTGTTTTTCGTACAACTTTTTCTCTTTGATACACGCGTACGTCCAATTACCAATGGCAGAGCAGAGAAATGATTGATGATATGATGATTATCTTGAGTGAATTGATGATGAAGTTGAGTTTTTCATGTTATTCACATTAGAGTACACGGGATAAATGAATACGAGCTACCTTGAAAAAGTGATCTGTAAACTTAACAATGCTGATATATCGCAAATTTTGCATTCAATTTCGGAATCAAACATTTGGAATCTCACGTTAATTGATTCCAGAAGATTCAACAATATTACTGATCTACTGATCACCGATGATTAGAAGGTATCGTTAGCTTTCCAAGAAATCATCATCATAATTATTATCATACCCTTCAGTGAAAAGTCAATAATAATTATTGAATAATAATAATAATTTCATTATTAATAATTATATATTAAATATTTTATTTTCAATGATTGAAGTCTATCAATGTCTGCTTAATTCCAATGGCGGTAACATTTTAGTGATGACTGGGCTGAGAAGAAATATCTTTATTTTTCATAATTTGGAAAATTGATGAAAATTTCGCTGAAAATGATAACATTCATTATTATTTTAGAATGCACACCATCATATCTGGATTATTCGTTCTTTCTGATTTTCCTAGAATCGAAATAATACTCATCAAGGAGACTTAATTCCGTGAATTGATCATTTTGATTGATTCTAAAAATCCAATCAAAACGATCCACTCTCTGTTCCATATTTCATTGTTGATTCATTGTTATCACATTCACTTCCTTCTTTTGGATTGTAACTGGTTTTTTATCCACTTGGCTATTTGAGAAGAGATTGATTTATCTTTTTTATGATTTTTTTCCTATAATAGTTTGAATCTACTATTATCATCATCTTATCCATTATGTTTTGGAATATTTGTCTTTTGAGCTTTTTCTCAATTCAATTATTATTTAAAAAATTTGTAATTGTTTAGCCCATTGTATTCTGACTTATTTATAAACGCAATAGATTTTCTAAGACCTGAAACATAATCAATCTCTTCTTTCAATATGTTTTATAATATTGATATTCAACATGTATCAATATCATTTGAACCTGCTTTCAACAACATTTCCATGAGCTTATTAGTTTCTATTATTATTCATATTCATTTATCTTATATTGGAATGATAATCAATAGGATTCAATTGATGAAAGAATGCTTTATGAGCGCTCTGTGAATATTCTTCGTTATCTCTGTGAAGATTTTGTGTAATATTTTAGAAAAAATAAATTCTAAAGATTTTTTTATTGGAAGAATTTGTTTTGAGAGAACTTGAATATTCTTCTAATTATTCTGTTAATTGTTTCTGTAATTGAATTCAAGTTTTACGTTCAGCAGAAGAATAGTGTTATAATATTTTTCCACTTAATAGCATTTCTCAAAAACTCAAAGCTATTTTTGCACTGTCCAACATCTTTTCAAATCGCCTGACTGGTAAGAGTTTCCCAATTCGGTTATTCCATCCTTTCACATAATACTTTAATACCTCTAACGCTTTTTCCAGGCGAATTACTGGAGCCAGAAGCCCTACTACAACGCACTATCTATTACCTCAGCTGCATTATTCGAGGGTGCAGGATAACAGCTGATAGAAATAGACAGGAGTAGACCTGAAATGGAATAGACCTTATAGAATAGACCGGGCTGATAGTGCTAGACGAAGTACACGGCAGTACTAGACAGAGTACAACCGAGTTGAAGAGGTTTTCCGAGTAACAAAAGATCCAATTTCACCGCACGCAGGCCCATGAGCGCACAAGAGTTTGAGCCCTTACTTTTATTGTGCAAGTCTGTTGAACAGCCCTTAGCTAAGCATCGTCAGCGCTACGGCCGTGACAAGAGTGAAGAAGAACGAGCATGAAGAAGAAGATGAAGTAGAAGAAGAAGAAGAAGAAGAAGAAGAAGAAGAAGAAGAAGAAGAAGAAGAAGAAGAGTTGGAGGAGGAAGAAGGTAGACAAGACAAGGTACTCAAGTCCCTCTTTTTCTGTATAGTGCGGCTTTATCCCTATTCCTCTCACACTTACTCACTCACTCGCTCTCTCTCTTTCTCTTTCGTGCTATTATACATCCCTCACACTATCACACTCACACTCATTTTCTCTCTCACACACACACTCATACTTTCTATCCCCTCAACAATCCACTTCCCTAGCTCTTGAATAAACTGGACCATATCCATCCACGTGGTCTTTGAAATGTCAATTATTCCGGGCCAACACAAAATTCCAATTCAAACTTCGGTATCAGTGATTCTTGGAAGAGAGTAGTAAGTTGCGATCGGAGAGCAAAGTTGGATGAAGTACTGTCATGGACTTTGACCCGGTTTTGTGATGGGATGACCTTTTGTTTATTGCTTGTTTAGTGGATATTGTCAGTGGAAGGTAGTTTGTCAATAGACGAATAAAGAGAATTGTAAGATGAATGAAAATCTTCATGAATAAGAAAACTGTGATAGGAAACTACACAAGTCGAACTGCTTGTGAAAACATGTAACATTATTCTTGAAGTAATTACTATCTATTTCAATAATTATTTTACTTTTTCTCATTGCAGAAAACGAAATACATCTACAATCTGTGATTACTGTTGATACTAACAATAACTTTTATCATTGCATGTGGTCTGTTATTATTCTACAGTTTTTCAACCCCAAGCCTATTATTATTAATTTACCTTGTTTATTCTACAATACATGAGGCACTCCTTCAATAATCTAAGAGAGGGCCTATCAAAATCAATTGATGATAATTCAATCAAGGTGATTATATTCACTTAATTTGTTCACATTATAGATAAATAATTATATATAGCTTATGAGTATGAATATTGCAATTGGATATACATTTTTGTAGAATATTTTTGACTTTATGAGTTGATTATTGTTGTGGTGTACACTATAATTTATAATGTATTCACTGATGATGTGAGCAATAAAATTTAATTTGAATTTGAATTATTTTCGAAGATTGATAGTTATATGAACACTATTTTGCAACCCTTTCAAATGAATATATGTGTAGGCTATAATATATGAATATAATGAATTGTGTGATTATCATTTTCCTTTTTGTAAGGATTCTACCTAGAAAACCATCATATTAAATTATCATCTAATGAGATTGATATCGACAAAAAACATGAATCTTGTTGTTAAACTAAACATTTGCTCATGTGTTCCTCAGTTCGTTTCTTGTGTGGATATATTAGCTCTTTATCTCACTGTTCACGTTAACTCACTTTTTAATATTTATTACAAATGATCAAGAAGGAACAACAGGCGGCTAGTACCATAACCATCTATCAGTTCTAAAATTCGAGAATTGATAGATGATTATGCTAGTACCCACGAAACAGGTGAAGTGCCCATATCTTTCACTGTACAGCACTCCACCTGTTCCGTGGGCACGAGCCGCCAGTGGAAGGAACGCCTCTGTATTGTTATTGAAAATAATTTTCAATTACTCTTTCCTCCTTCTTATGATTTAGGATGTGAATTCAATTCACCACATAAATTCAAGAGCATTCATGATCATCCACCTTCACAATAATTACACAGTCAATGTATCAATTGCACTACAACATGCACTGAAATTGAATGTTAAGTACTGTATTGTGTAGCATGTAGACACAACTGCCTGTGAATGACAATGTACAAGCTGTCTGGTGCAAGCAGTGTGTTGCCCGGAGCATTTGGCTTCATGATTAGGATCACCTGCATTAACCAAAACACGTTCGATTGTATAATGTGATCGCCGTTTTGAGTGAACTATAGGTTAACAGAATCTGGGACCAATAGAGCTCTTTTGTGGATTCATTGAATGGAAAACCTCAGTAACGATCATTTAACAACAATTTTCCGTATGAGAGGATACAACATATCCAATGTCAAAATCCAATGTCATGTGATTTGTAAATTTGATGATCATTCTATTTATTTATTTGAAAAGATAAATTGACAAAATTTGTCAATTTTTATTGTGCCAGGCTGAAGCCTATTGCAACAAAAAAATTACACATCATAACTATTACAAAAATTGAATTAAAAAGTGAAAAAACAAAAGAAAAAATATTCCGATTTTAAATTTATCAAAGGAACATAATGATTAATTAGGGTGATGGGTAGTAATTTTACCACTATGTTCAGAAGTCAATTGAAAAAATTGGGATAGGCTAAGGATTTTTCCGCAATGGATTGTTGAGAAAGGAAGTCGGTTCAACTCTTTTACCACAAGATTTAATTTCAACCTCTATTTTTAGAGAAACTATAGAAATTCCAATATTGCTGTTGAATGTGGAAAAATCTCAAAAAATGTTTGAAAAAATTTTCAAAAAATGTTTGAAAAATCAATTTTGAACATTTTATCTGATCTGGGATAGTTGATCACTTGAAATCGGTTTGAAATCGAAATTTCAAATTCCCCACAATTTACATTCACATTCAAACTTACTACTCACTATGTTATTGAATTTTCTTCTTGGATTGAATCTAATGGACATGTTCAATTCATTTTGTTCAGATTATCTATATTTGATAATCAATTTCTCTTGATCTTTGAGGAGATGGAAGAGTACTGAGATATATTCATCAAGATGCTTCATCTAATCTCTTATTTGATAGCTAAACACTGATGTTATTTATTATCATCAATATTATTAAAAATTATTCAGCATTTTTAACGTTACTTTATTTTCATACAACAAATTATTTGATTCCATTGAGACTGTTGAATCTAATGAATGGTTCACGAGGAATAATAAAAATCACGAAAGACACAATGTGGAAAAAAAATTTTAATGAGCCAAGTCATTGAAAATTCATCAAAAATCATAAAAAACGTGGAAAATAGCACTGGAAGTGAGAGTAGATCTGTATTGTCCCGAGGATTTTAAAATTTCTCCAGTTGCTTTACGACTTCTTTCCTGCGTCTGCCAGGCCACCAGGGAAATAATCGGGATTCTGTTTTCTTGCAATTTTTCTTCTTCTTTCAATTTCCAGATTGGACTGCAGCTATCCATCTTGACTGGAATCCCCTCGCAGGGGCATCACAACACCGGATTAGACTACATAATTTGGGTGCAGCGCACTTGGACAAATGCCCACTGCTGTAGTCGGTCCAAGCGAAGAAGACATTTTGGCAAGATAGGAAAATTACTTCAGCTCGGTTAAAATTGGTTAAAAAATCAGCAAATTGGTCTCAAATTGTAGATCAGAATGTCTCCTACAATTTATGACCAATATTGAATTTTGAAACAATATTAACCGTGCTGGGGTCATTTTCCCATCTTGACAGAGTGTCTTCTTCGTTTGGACAGAATATACCATTTGGGTGAAACATTATCATACATGCTTCTGAGAAGTGCTGGGCACCTCCACTCCTATCTTGATGTGCTGTCGACTTTCCGCCCAGCGACAAGATTGATTATTTCCTCGGTACAAGCGACATAGAGAATGGTTTCTTCCCCTTTTATTCTTCTGCTAATACGGCAGTCCACACTCACTCAATGACAATGGCTGAATCTGAGGGGATCAACAGAATGATGTCATGGGTTTCCAAGATTTTATTATCAGTATCTCAAGTAGTTGATGAAATGAACTAATACTTATGTTGAAGATAATATTCGATTATATCGATAATCAATGTCAACAATGGAATCTGAAATGATTTTTATTATCAGAAAAAGCATTTTCCAACATTATCCAATTCATTCCAAGTGGATTAGATGTTTATACTACCAAAAATCAAATACTATTAAAGTGGAAACTTTCATTTAATATAAGGAGAAAGTGAATTTGGTATAAATTGAAAATTTTGGCGAATCAATTAATTTGGTGCATCCTATTGCTCTAAATTCAAAATTTGTATCATACGGTATTTCTCCTCGACTATAAATTTTTGTGAAAGTGAAGCGAAAAAAACCCAGTTTCGAACTTATTATTTATCAAATTTGGTATAAAGAAGTTTTTGACGTTAGTCTGTGTTTTTAGCTAATAAGTTTATTATTTTCTATAAATGAATAAATACTTCAAGTGAATTTTATAACTCGATTCATATTGATCTGTTAAGAGAGATAATATGTACAATAATATTGATCTATTGAACATTTAGATGCTAATTGAGATTTACTGTAGTGCATACTTTATAAATGAATACTTATCATCTTTGCAGAAAAACACTCAGTTTCAGAATGTGTGATAACTAGAATTTATGCAGAGCTCATGAATCACGATCATACCTGTGAACAAAGAGGAATTTTATCAATTAATATTGGAATGAGCTGTTCAAGATTAACTTTATTGTAGAAGAACAAGTACAGAGTTATTTCGGGAATTAACTGGGACACAACTACACTTGCAAGTGTAGTGACTGAGTTAAGGCAACAGTACATACACAGATTCGAATGTAGATTCCCACTTCTGTATATGTTCATATTCCCTTTAATTGAATCTAATAAGCAATTCGTGTCCCATCCCTTCAGTACGTTTCGTCTCTAATTGTGTATCAAATGGATGTTCAACGCAGAAACCTTTGTGAAGGTGGCAGGGTAATTGAATTCTTCTCCTCCTTCTTCTTCCTCTACCTTCTTCTTCTTCTTCTTCTTCTTCTTCTTCTTCTTCTTCTTCTTCTTCTTCTTCTTCTTCCCTTCTTCTTCTTCTTCTTCTTCTTCTTTCTTTCTTCTTCTCCTCTCTTCTTCCTCTACTCATCCACCTTCTTCTTCTCTTCTTCTACTTCTTCTTCTTCTTCTTCTTCTTCTTCTTCTTCTTCTTCTTCTTCTTCTTCTTCTTCTTCTTCTTCTTCTTTCTTCTTCTTCTTCTTCTTCTTTCTTCTTCTTCTTCTTCTTCTTCTTCTTCTTCTTCTTCTTCTTCTTCTTCTTCTTCTTCTTCTTCTTCTTCTTCTTCTTCTTCTTCTTCTTCTTCTTCTTCTTCTTCTTCTTCTTCTTCTTCTTCTTCTTCTTCTTCTTCTTCTTCTTCTTTTTCTTCTTCCTCTCCTTCTTTTTCTTCTTCCTCCCCTTCTTCTTCACTTCACAACGCAATTTTTTTTCTATTATTATTTTTAG
Organism: Sogatella furcifera; assembly: GCA_017141385.1. Classification (NCBI taxonomy): domain Eukaryota; kingdom Metazoa; phylum Arthropoda; class Insecta; order Hemiptera; family Delphacidae; genus Sogatella; species Sogatella furcifera. The sequence goes on from CM029549.1 coordinate 9,716,575, forward strand.
AGTGTAGTAAGAGCGTTCTATTAATTATTTAAGTATCAAATTATTTTTAATAATGTATCACTAATTTATTTTACTTTTTATTTTATTTTTTCTATTGTAATTCTATTGTATTTCTATTGTATCATGTTCTCTGTATTTTCATTTTTCTATTGTGCAATGGGTCTCCTCAGACCTAGCACATCAAATAAACAATCAATCAATCAATCAATCAATCAATCAATCTTCGTCTCCTTTTTCTTTTTTGTTTTTCTTATAATCTCCCATTCTCTCATTTCTCTTTTCTCCTTATTCTCCTGCTACTCCTCCTCCTCCTCCTCCTCCTCCTTCTTCTTCTTCTTTTTATTTTTCTTCTTCCGCTTCTCCAACTTTCCCTTCTGTCTTATCATCTTCTCCTTCTTCGGTTAATGGGTTCAAACATGTAGAACGAAGATATTGTTTTTTGGGAGACAGCTTCACCCTCACCTGTCCCAGCTAATAGAAGCGACGTTGGAACGGCTCTCACCCTCAACCCTCTAGAAGTCAGGCCTGCCATGAACTGCGTGAACTATTCATTTAATTACTTGTCAGCAGATATGCGATTTCACTCATCCGGAAACCTGGATGAGAGGTAACTCTATTTTGAATGTGGAACTTACTGTTTTACTTTGACTGAAACATTTATTCCGACTTTCGACTCCATCACTTTCAGAATGGGAAGATTCTTCCATGACTGGTCCATCACTTCCAGGTGACTTTTAAAATGTACGAAAGAATAGATTCTAGTTTTTATTCTTATGTTCTCCTTAAATTCTTATCCTCATTTTTTCTAACACCATTCTTCCTTCTCCTTTTGAAGTCAATGAATATCTTGAATACACACTCTCATAATTCGTATGGTGAATGAAAAAAATATAATAAGTGTCACCTGCCAATATTCCTAATAAATATTATTTAATGAATTCACTTCAGTGGAAGTTCCAATAGTAACCCTAACAGTTTTAAACCCAATACAATAAAATTACTTCTTTTATTGTAGTATTTATGTATACTTTGAATACGATTCCAAAACTTGTGACGATTATTATTTAAGTCCAATGATTTTTTTATGTTTCATGTTCTAATAAGTTCAATCATCATTTGTCAATCAATATATGTGTAGAACAAAAATCAACCAGAAAATTCACACATAATGAATCATAACAAATAAAAAAATCTAAATGAGTTAACACACAGATGTACCTTTATTCCATTATCAATCTAAATCGGTTATCAAGTTCAATTCAAGATTAACCTTTTTGTCACGATTATGATTATCATGATCAACCTGATTAACAATTATTATTCTCTATTTAGGCCTATGATCAAACTGTAGCCTATTCATGATCAAGATACACCCAAGATTCATTCTTGAAACAATCAGAAATCGGCTACAAAAAAAAGATTCTTGTATAAGCCTCTGTAGGCTACGTCTACAGCTTTAGCCTGTCATTCTGGGTGAGCATAGCAAGACATCAAGAATGGCCTACAACATTGGAGCTGAAAGATGATCAGAATCTTGTGAGAGATACTGTCACAGCTGGGGAAAAGTGTGCGCGAAAATCGCATTTGTGACTGGCGGCAGAGGCAACTTGAATTGGGCATTAGAGATGCCACGACGCCGGAAAATAAGACCGAGAGAGATGACAAAAAGAGGAAAAATGAGATGAAAAAATGAAAGGAGGAAGGAGAAGGGAAGAAGGCGAATATTGAGAGAAAAAAGAAGAAAAGGTGGAAAAAAGAGAAGAAGAAGAAGAATAAGAAAAAGGAGAAAAAGAGAAGAAGAAGGAAAAGAAGAAGAATAATAAAGGAGGAAAAGAGAAGAAGAAGAAGAAGAAGAAGGCGATTAAGAAGACTATTAAGAAGAAAAAGAAGGAAAAGAAGAGGAAAAAGATGAGAAAAAAAAGGAGAAGAAGAATTAGAAGAACAAGAGAAAAAATATGAAGAATAAGACGATTTAGAAGAAAAAGAAGGAAAAAAGAGAAAGGAGAAAAAGAAGAAGAAACGATTTAGAAGAGAAGGGAGGGAAATAAGAGGAAAAAGAGGATAAAAAAGAGAAAGGAGGAGAAGAAGAAGAAGAAGAAGAAGAAGAAGAAGAAGAAGAAGAAGAAGATGAAGGAGATGATCATGATGAGAAAAAACAGGAAGAGGAGTAGAATCAGGAATAAGGAGGAGAAGAAGAGAGGCGGAGAAAAATAAGAAAAAGAGGTAATGAGAAGGAGGAGGATAAGAAGATGAAGAATAAGAAGAAGGAGAATTGAGGAAAGAGAAGAGTAATAAAAAAGAAAATGAGCGGAAAAAAGATGGAGAAGAAGAAAGTGAAGGAGAAGGCAGAAAATTTGAAAAAAAGAGAAGGGGAAGAAGAGGAAGGAGAAAAGGAAGGCGGAAAGGAAGCTGAAACTGTAAGGGAAGAAGTGGAAAAATAAGAATACGGTGGCGGCAAGAGTAATGGCGGTTGTGTACGTGAGCTTACGTGTGAGAATTTGTTTGAGCTTTCGCTTCCTCTGATGGGTAAATACGCTAGCTGCCTAGCTGCCGGCTGTCTAAGGAAGAAGAGAGAGAGTGTGCGAAAGAGGAAGGAAGAAAGAGAAAGAGAGAAATAAGGTGTGGAAGTGAGGAAGGAGAAGTAAAATTGAGGGAGAAGTAAAAGTGAGAAGCTAGTTGTTAGGAAGAAGGCGTTGAAGTGAGAAGTGAGTAACATTGAGGTAGAAGCGTGGTTGAGTAAGAGAAAGATAGGAGGTGATTTTGAGTCAGAGGTGTAAGTGTTCGTTTTGTATGGATGTGAAGAGGAAGAGAGAGTAACCCATGTGAGGGGTTTTTGAGAATATTACGTGTGAGGTTTGTGGAAAGTAAGAGAGGAACAAGATTAAGATGGGATCACACTTATCTGAATAGAAGGAAGAATAGTTGAGCATATACTCAAGTCTTCAGTTCAAAAAATCAGTTATAAGAGAATGATGGATTGTGAATGAAAATAGACAAGTGATTGTGCTCACTGTCATTTAAAAAATAATGGAACAAATTGGAAATCAAGTTGATATCAGCAACACTGTGAATTACTGTACTGAAACTTACGAATAATTCGGATAATGAGATAAACTGGAGAGAATACATGCGATATTCAACACATAATGATAAAGAATCTAAACGTATAAGAAACGAAACATTTCACTCAATTTATACATTTTATTGGTTTGTTTGTCAATGGCGCAACAGCCCTATGAAGGGTCTAGGCCTACCAGCTGGTTGCCAGTTTCATATTCACTAAACTATACAGTCCGTCCAAGCGAAGAAGACACCCCGGCAAGACGGGAAAACGACTCCAGCCCGGCCAATACCGGCCCAAAAGCCATAAATTCTCGAAAGAACCCACAGTCCCCGAACCAACACCGACCGAGCCGAAGCCATCCCCACCCAGCCCAGACTGAAAATACTGCAGGCGAATAATCATCACCCAGGATAGAGGTAACGTGTGGTTAGCACGTCGATCCTCTCAACCATAAGCCAATCTTCACAACCAAGTGAAGATGCAGAACACCTCTGAATAACATGCAGTTAATCACTTTGCAACAATTACAATTCCTCCAGAAACGGGAAACGACTGACTGTCATTACTAACGACAGCCAATATCCCAAAGGAGGGAATTGATAAATCGAAATAATTATCATATCATTACAACTATAGGCCTACTATAGGATAGAAAAGCTAGACAGAGCCTGCACTATTTTATCATCTCAATTTTGATGAATAATAAGACTAAGACATGGATAAATGGTTATGTACTTTCATAGAACAACTATAAAAATGTAAAAAAAATGCACCAAGAGAATTTTTAAAAATAGAAGAGAATAAGATTGAAAAAAAAGTACAGAAATGGAGAAATGAGTGCAATAGACATAATGTGTGGATGATGGTGATTGAACAGGGGAGAAATCCAAGTGTAAAGGGAGAACGGATCAAGAGAGGGAGAAAATAGTCCAAAAGTTGGAAAAAAGTATGAAATAATGGGAATAGGAGAAGAAGGATTCAGAGTACGAAGATGGAAAAATGAGTGCAACATAATGTGTTGGCGAAAGAGGCAGAAATCCAGAAGTTGAGGGAAAAGGAGGTGAGGTGAGGAAGAAAATAATCCAAAAGTAGAGAAGAAATGGAATGGAAAATAGAAATGGGAGAAGTTCGAGTCAGGGATCAGGGGACAAAGAAAATAATCCGAAAGTAGAGGAAAAATTGAGAATGAAAATGGGAGAAGTGCGAGTCAGGGATCAGGGGAGGAAGGGAATAATCCAAAAGTGAAGAAAAAAGTGAATGGAAAATGGAAATAGGAGGAGAGTGAGTCAGAAGGGTAGACGGATAATAGTTTGGCAAGAGAGACATTCGTGAGTGCCGGGCTTGGTTCAATTGCGTCCAGATTCTTTGAGGCTCAAAGAAGCTGCTGGGAGTGGACCCCTGAGCACGACTCCAGTAAGATGTTCTCGAATAAATAACGGGCATAACAATATGAGAGGGCGAAGCCTTGACTGGAATTAGGGGTCTCCATCCCATCATGGCTATGAGCCACCAAATTTCTGCCCTCCTCCAAATGACCAACCAGCCCACAATAAGGGTGGAAGAGATGATAATCTTATTATTATTTCTCTTCTCCTTATTCTGCATTCTCCATTCTCTCATTATTCTCTTGTATTTCTCCCTCCCTTCTTTTCCTCCCTTCTCTTCTTATTTTATTATTCGTAGCGTAGCCTATATTATGTTATTCGATCGTTCATGTTATTCTTGTTCTTTTTTCTGTTATTTTTCTTCCTTTTCGTCTTATTCTATTAATTTTTATTCTAGTTTTTTCGTGCTCGTCATCTGTTCCCAAGACATAAATTTTCCATTGATTTTTTCCAGTTATTCTATACATGGTTTCCTCGATCCATTCATACATTTCGTTTCTTTATTCAATGTTCAGGCTTTATTTTTTTATCTATTCACTCTTTAATACCCAGGTTTTTTTCCTTGTTCACCTGTTATTTTTTTCTCTTTAACATATTTTTGTTTTTCTCTAGCAATTCATCCACATTTTCTCTCCTGTTCGATGTTCATGATGTTTGATGTTATTATCTTTTTTGTGTGCTTGTTATTGATCTTCATGATTTTCTCCATCTCATTCTTATTAGTTTTCTCTCATTTTCATTCTCCCCTTTGTTTTCATTTTTTCCTTATTCTTATTTTCCTTTCCCTTTTCATCCTCTCCTTTTCTTCTCCATCTTCTTCTCATACTTCTCCTTTTCTTCCTCTCCGTTTTTCCTTACTTTCATCCTTCTCCTTCTCTTTCTTCCCCTACTTCTTTAATCCCTTTTTCTCTCTTCCCCTCTTCATTCTCCATCATCTTTATATTAATCTCCACCACCACCACCTTCTCTCCTTATCCCCTTCTCTATTCTTCATCCTCTTTTTCCTCCCCTTTTCTTATTCTCTCCCTCATTCTCATCCCTCCAGTCATCCTCATCACCATCGCTATCTGTATCTCTACCCCGCATCGCACAGTATGTGAGCTTGTTAGCCGCCGTCCTTGCAGTCGTGAATATTAAACGCGATATTAAACTTGACAACATATTCTGCATCATAATATCGTTAAATTAAAATAGGAGGGTAAACGTTAACCCTTCACACTTGGCGTAGGACTCTTGCACGTTTTGACTTTGCGCCTATCTCCCGTCTTTGCCTAGAAATCTTAACCAAGTTGAGATTTATTCTGCGTATCAGACCCAAATGTAAACTCTTGAAACGCTGCAGTATCCAAGATGGCGCTGTGGCGCGATCTCATTGGATGACGGAAAGCAGCATAACATCTTGGTTGCGACAATTAATTACTGCTTGCCGCTTCACAAACTTCGCGTCCTGAATCTTTATTTGATCGCGAGTGGAGCATCAAAGTGCTCTTGATTTTCGAAAGTTTTTAGTTAGTTGGGATGATAGTTTCTTGGAATTCATTAGAAACTTCAAGGGTACTTTGAAGTCTCTAATTCATGGTGTATCAACCCCATTTTTAATAGACGTTTAATTTTCAATTAATTAGTCTACTTTTTATTTTCAATAAGGTTACCGAATCATTACTCTCCATTATGAAGTATTTATATCTGGAACCGTCTGTTTTGTCCAAACTTAAGATTTGAATATATTTTTTCATGCTCCTATATTTCACGATATTCTCTCGAGTATATTAATCCATTCCACTTGCAAGGTTTTTTTAATGCCTTTAAATGTGCTCCCTGAACTGATATGGTAGGTGAAGACTGTTTTTCATGTGAAGCAATTACTCATATCCTCTATTAGTATTCTGAATGAATATGGAACTCTAAAACCATTTCCGATTGCCTCCAATATTCTATTCACTTATTTGTTATACAGGGTAAATGGTAGATCCCTGGATCTACCATGGATATCTACTGCGGATACCTTCGATCACTGATTTTGAAGCTATAAGATCAAAGTTATGATAGATAAGGTGTGGTCTAATTTATCTTTACACTTATACAGTGGTGTGATAGTGGACACAGAAGCACATAATGTATTAGAATAGCCTATCAACGAATTTATCATTCAATATGATTTAGACAATAATAATGAGCTGAATCGATTTGATTCATTTTAGCTCACATGATTTTTCAAATCAACTTATATCCAGTTAAAAATATTATTATCATTGGCCATTTCAATCATTTATCGATTTATTGTGGCAAATTTGTGAATGAATCATGAGAAGCAAATTGTAGAACAGAATGTTTTCTACAGTTGAGATCAAATCAATAATTTTTGAACCATTATTGACCGAGCTGGAGTCATTTTCTAATCTTACCTGAAGGTCTTCTTTGCTTGCACAGACTATACGTCACTCACTCACAAAGTAAAAGTCAGTCACACTGAATAAAACTTTCTCTCGAAGTATCTGTATTGGAAAGAACGGTGACACGCAAAAGTAGAAAGTGAAAAGAGAGTAAAAGTCGATGTTCCTTGAAAGTAAAGTATCAAGAAATTTTCCACCAACTAGCATGCGTTCGAGAATGCCACGTGATTTGCAGCACCTCAGCTTCCAAGTGTTCGAAATAAATTTTGTATTTGAACGTTCAAGGGAAAGTAATGGATATAATAGATAATTTCTTATTCAAATTAAAAATAAGTATCCTATTCTACCCTATCCTATCACATTTTTAGTACCCTAAAAATTAAATATCCTATGAAAAATAATTTAAAAACTTAATTTGGGAGAATTCCAACAATGATGTTGGATATTCTTAGTTCATCAACTCCATGACATCCATCACGGAATTATCCATCAATAAGTAGCTGAAAAACAAGCTTCAAACTATAAAATTTTGTAGGAATACTTCAATTATTATTATTATTGGGAATATACTAATTAACATGAGATTAGGAAGTGTATTTTTCCCCTTTAAGTGCTTCCAGAGCATTCAAGTAATATACTAAGCCAATACGAAACGCTAATTAACTTTATTTATTCCATCTCCATAATCTCTCATCATGAAAACTTGAAAATATTGAGCTTGTCCTTTACGAACAATTTTGTCTCCTCCTGAAAAAGAACAGAAACTGAAGCATACCGAATTCAAGAATTCCAAGACTTTAGTTGAGAAGTAACGACCTCTGAGAGCTTATCTTTATTTCATGGGTGAGCATTTCCATACGCATTACTCTTTTCTCCCCAGGAATATTCCTAGGCACGAGAGCCATTCATTTTCTTAATTGTCACACTATCTTTCAGAATTTGAACAAAAGTCGGGGACCGGCGTATTATTTATTCATACAAAACGGATGGCTCGCCCGTATTCTCAGAGGTGATATGAAACTTTGTTTATATGAGATTCTGTCACACTCCAAATTTGAAATACGACTTTATTTCAAAGCTGGAGAGACGGTTTAGGGGAGCATTATCATCCATATGTGACTCAACACCTCCTCTCAGAGGCCCTTCACAGATGGATCATAAAAGAACTCCATAAATTCACCATTCTTCTCCAATTACATTGCATGAATACTCAAAATAGCCAAATTTGTCCCCTCATATTCAAATTAGGCATGTTTACTTAGAATATCAATTTATTTAGTCTTGGTCTAATTGCTCGTTGAATTTTTCTTTAGAGAAGCGCAGCATCCATTATCAAGTTATTTGTGAATAATTAGTTAGCATTGTAAGTGATAGGATACAGATTACAGATTCAAAATATGAATTAATCAGATTGCATTTGTAATACGAATAATAATTAGGCTTACCAGTCTTATCCGATTCGACTATCAACTGTACTTACGGTATTTTTCGTATTTAACTAGTATTGAATACTTTTCAATATCACTCTTAAAAATTAAGTATAGTGTAGACAAAATTAAGTATTAATTTAAGTAGTAATTGTAGAAAATTAAGTATTATAGTAGACATGTATCCAAATGTTATCGAATTGTATTGATTTGTATTCTGGTATCAAACTACTTATCGAATTATTGTCATATTACTGGTATAAAACTATTATCAGGTATTATCCAATTATCAAGACAGTTATTCTAAGTGTATTTGTGATATTCTATGTATCTGGTTGGTATTCAGTTAAATTGAATTTGACTCTCAGATATATCAAAATGTTCAGTGTTTATCAGTCATATGTATTGTATCCAATTGTATTAATTCGTATTGGTAATATAATGTTTTTTGTATTCACAGATATATTGAAGGAATGATAATGAGTTTCATTGATTGACATATCATTTCACAACAAAATTAACTGCATCAATAACAATATTTAAATTGTGAATAGCTTCTCAGTAAATCCTTACTCACTTCGTCACTTGTTGGAAACCTAGTACTACAATATTATACCTATAGTAGGTACCAAAACCTATAGTACGGCTCTCACACGTCAAAGCAAACTGACCACATCAATTTCATCTCTGATTTTGCCTGGAGGAATGGATTTCGCTGCTTGCCACCTGCAGAGCTATGTCTGAACTTTTAATGTTCAAAAGCGCGAATTGTACTCGAGCACATGGAACTACCAATCACAGAAACAGCGTGAACAGAATCGTGGGTTTTTGACGGTGTTCAATTATCATGATTGATGATGTCCGCAGAGAGCCGTTGCACAATAGTAATCAACGCAGAATTCGAACTCGCGGTCATCCAACGGAGTTCGAGCTCGCCATCATCCAATGAAGTTCGAACTCGTCTATCACCACACTCTCACTGATAGTATAGGAAATATTGTTGTTGAAGGTCAAGTCAAAAGTGTGATAATTGGAAAAGCTTCACTGAGAACATTTTTGATAGATCTGTTTAGTGGTTCTAGAGATCTAAGGAGCCATCAACATCTAGGAGCTGTTTTGAAATTGATATTGAATGTTAAAAATACTCCAAGTGGAGGATGTGATTGGAAATTTTCAAATTCCAACCAAGATCATTGAAATTCTTATATTCCTTATTGAATTCTTTGACGATTAGATCAATCATGCGTTTCACTAGAATTAACAAGATTTATGAAATTACCGTAGCTCAACGATAACTGTACTTTCGAATTTGTACTATACGAGAAGCGATAATGGGATTAATTCTTGGTGCCTTATGCATATAATATGTATATTTTGAAATAAATTAATGATCTTTCATCTCTTATTTCAGTAAAACTGATTTTGAGTTTTAATTCGAGAAAAATATCTGTTGATTGAGTCACCTGATGCACCTGATGTAGGGTGGAGTGAATGTAAGTAGTTTTACAATAATATGCATAACAATATGAACTTATATTGTCTACTTAATCATTTACAGAGTTGAAGAGCATGTATTTTTCATACTTTAGGATTCTGAAAATAGAATTTACTTTACGATTTTAAGAAATTACAACAAATATTATTGTACTATATAATTTTCAAGTGATATAATTTTAAGAGCATACTACAAAATCAATCTTCAATCAAGTCTGATATAAAAATACAAACATTATACATGGATGAAATGAGAAGAAGGATACAGGAATTCACCCACGTATATCAATATCCAACTTTCATAACAGTACAGCTACCTATCCAATATCCATTTTTAAACCTCTATTTGAATACAAGGTGGAAATAAGAAGATCAAAAGCTATTCTTCTCCAATATTCGATATTGTACTGTTGAATCTACTAGTAGACTGTTATGATAGTGGATAGGTATTCTTTTGAGCTATCAACAGGGCATTCCATATCAGTTCAGTGCCACACAATAGCGTCGTTCTGCAGCCCGTTCAAATTGAATATGCGAGGCACTCAGAATAAGTTGGAACAGGGCCATTCCTCATGTAAACGAATCGAAGACAGTCGACATTCATCGTTTGATTGACATAAAATGAAAAAGTCTGGCTTAGAAACAAAACGAGGAACAATGAAATATTGTTATAAATCGACGTGAAAGCCGGCGAATGTATTCGGAAGGATTTGACGGCCCGAGAAGAAAACCTATTACACAGCACCCACAACACTCCGGAATCCGATAAAAATATACAAAAATCAATTTCTTGTTCGGGGTGCATATTCGAGCTCTTTTGTTCGAGCCTTCATTCAATATTCGCCTGTTCCACCCATGTTGCCAAGTTATAGTTCTGGGAAGGGACAAAGCTATGGTGCTGGAAAGAGATAAAGCTATAGTGCAGAAAAGAGACAACAGCGTCTCTGGTGTGAGAAAATCGGCGCGCTGACGTATAGCTTTTCTGTAGCACGGCACTGTATGCAACCTTTCACACAGCCGCTCACAAACGTCGTCATAAATACGTCATCACGTGCCACGTAACAAATGTTTATCGTGCTCGCATTAATAAAACTTTATCACCGCGCGCGTATGACGACACAGATCTGCGGGCCACTGCGAAAAGTACTCGCCGTGTGAAAGCTCTATACTCGCCTAAACAATAAATTCCCTTCGAATGGACGAGAAGCTTCGTTCGTATTCAAACAGCCTCATTGTTCTACATCGTATTTTCCATTTCATCAAATACCGCTAAAAATTGAGTCAGTTTTCACCCGAGCAAACAAATCTACTGTGAAATTAACAAAGAATCGTGGGTCTTTTTCAACCTTCAATAACCTGCTGCATTCATTGTAATTTCAACCGAAGTGTGAAATTAACAAAAAATGGAGCGTCTTTTTTAACCTTCAATAACCAACTATTGTTACACATCCATTGTGTGAACTTCATGAGGAGACTAAACTAGATGAGCGATCTATGTATAGTCTGTCCATGCAAAGAAAACCCTCTCGCAAGATTAGAAAATTACTCCAGCTCGGTCAATATTGGTTCAAGAATTATTGATCTAGTCTCAATCGTAGGAAACATTCTGACCTACAACTTGAGACCTAATAAATATTTTTTGAATCAATACTGACAGAGCTGGAGTAATTTTCTCATCTTGCCAGAGGGTCTTCTCTGCTTGGACAGACTATATATAGATCGCTTGTAGTGACGAAAAAGATTTGCCAATCTACATGCAAATTGTTCATTGTAGCAAGTTAATTAAACGGTTCCTATTGGTTGCACATGTAGGTGTCGAAAGCTGGATGTGATGTGAATCAATGTCAGCTCTGTATATTTTTGTTCCATTTCTTCACTCTCCTGTCAATCAAGTCTTGTTCTTTTTACTAATAACTTTTTTTGATGCTGTCAAGGCATGTCTTGTAGCCTGATGGAACATTTTACTATAACTGTATATCGACTTTTGTAGAAAAGCCCTTTGATAGTGATTATTCTTCAGTGAATATGGTCCCATGTGGATATATTTTATTGAAGAGAATATATCAAATCAGTGAAGGAGAAAAATAATAATTCAAATCGGTTAATTTCATAATCAGCTCAATCCATAATTGATTTATCCCTTGTAGATCTAATACCACGTTATGCTGAACCCAAATAAGGAAACGGAAATAGAGCTTGAACTATAAAAGAATATTAGAGCTTAGAACTATATAAGTAACTGTAGCTTAAACCAAATTCAAATTGTGGGTTCGCAGCCTTTGCAGGCTAAACCATATGTGACAACATTTTTATCTTCAGAATGAATATGATCAAAGATAGCTTATACGGGTCTTGATCGGCAATATTTTTATTTGAACCAATCGATTCTCTCAATAACAATTAACTCTTGATAACAATTCTCACTAACAGAGTAAATGAATAAGTGAATAATTCCAATTCAACAAGGAAAGCCGACATCCATCTCATTTTTGGATATCCTAGATATTCTGTTGTCTCTATTCTACTCAAGTTCCAGCAGCATCATCAAGAACACAAAAGTTTAATCTGAATGTACAAACTAGGTTGATAATGGTGAAGGCAAACCTTTGAACCTGTCTTCTAAACGTGTCACTTCTTTGCTAGGATGGTCCAGCTGTAGTTGCAGCACTGGCGGCTCGTACCCACGAAACAGGTGAAGTTCCCGTATCTTTTACTGTACAGCACTTCACCTGTTTCGTGGGCACGAGCCGCCAGTGGCTGCAGTGCAAAATTAGCATGAGATATGGTATTAACTATAGAGAGTGTATAGTGAATAATCAGCATAATACAGTATCTATATTATGACCCACAACCAATTTGATATAACTTTCGGCTAGAAATTCATTGTATTCCCTAACTTAAACGTGTTACGCCTAGTCAAAAGTTTCATTATTCACTAGATTATTCGTAACTCAACTCCTTTTAATGTGATTCCAAACTAGGATTACATCGCTATTTCGTATCTTATTCGTGTTTATACGCTAGGAAGTTACATGGAATATGGAATAGGGTATAGCTTGTCTATAGTTGGCAAAATGTCGCATATAGAAGCAGTTGGAGTCGCCATTATCTGTAGAAGTGAGAGGTTAAGTGATAGGATATGTTAGAGAGTGAGTGAGGGAGTAAGCGAGAGGTGTTGTGGGGTAACAGCAAGGATTCGGAATAGAGGACAGCTATAAACTGTCTACACCATCTGGATACTTCCTGTCTCTCCTACTGTAACAATGCAGCAATATGCACCAAGCCAGATATACTCCGATTCAAGTGCAGTGTTAATCTCCTCTAGCAAACCTGGTTTCAAATATTAAGGCAATTGACAAATAGCTGTTATTAATAAGCAGCTCAGTCAGGACAGTCTGAAACTGTATTCGAGAGCAAATCAGTATAGCAGGATTACACTCTTTACGATGTACTCTCGCAGACAGCTCGCCGAAGAAAGCTGAGAATTGAGAATTGAAGGAAGTCATTCGCCAACCGCCTTAATTTTTGGCACCAGCTAAACCTGTGACATGAGTTGCTATCCTATCCCACAATTTCGTACCTCATACTGCTTGTTTGTCTCTCGAATACAAGTTTAGATGCGAAATCGGCTCGGTTTCAACACAAATGAATCTTATCATTATGGTTTGCCCTCCAACTGGTGTTTTACTAAGAATAACTCACCCGTTAATCTTTCCTGTATTTGAGATCTATTGTTTGGTTTTCATTTTGTTCGGAAAACAAGGAGATAGATGCTATTATTACATCCATATTGTGAAGTATAGATTAAAGAGAATCTTACAAAATCTGAAGTCTACCAATTAAGTTAGTAGCCTATAACCCTTATTGTGAATGAAATTGTAATACATTTTTCCAACATTAATAATTATGTAATATAACAAATTAAAAAACATGTTTTATCAATTTTTGAATCTGACCCTGATACTATTACTTAATAATCATTTGAATTAAAAGTTCACTCATTGATCCACTAATTCATTGAAATCTGAAAAAAATATGTTATAAATAATGAAAACATTTCTGATTTAATAGAATATCCTTACTGCTCACATACTTGTATATCGATGAAGATCATCCCATCTACAAAAATCTCTTTCATTTCTTCAATCGTTCATAAATTCTCTTACAACTTACATGTTCTTGAAAAAACGTATTGATATTAATTTATTGATACATTTGATACTACACCAAGCAAAACTTCATTTACTACTGTGATAATATTGTATTGCAGAAAACTAACAATCAAATTGACAACTACTGCATTGCATTTTTCGATGGTTTATGAATTCTTCAACAACTTACATGTTTTTTTTTTAATAATCCATTGATCAAATTCACACTAAACATTGCGAAAGTACGTTCACTACTGTAATACTACCGAATTGCGCAAACCTCTTAATTAAATAATTAATACTCTTATTTTAATCAAAACCGGATACAATATAATACAATACAGCCTACAGGTTACAACCTTGCTCGCGATACGGAAAGGAATGAATATGTTATACCGACCGAATTAGTGCAAAACATGTGAAGCATGTATTGACTGTTTCGAATATGTTTGGATGGATGTACTGAATCGATGCTTCGCCATAATTCACAGCCGTTGAATTACAATATTCATACATAGTTCGATATTGTGCATGTAACCTGGGAGAATTCACATGAATAGAGACGGCTGGATGTTTTCAAACTTCGGCAATAAACCAACTTGTCATTTCCGATGTTGACTCCCAAACCACCTATAAAATACGAGCATTGCATGGGCTTTGGTAGTCTGTCCAAGCAAAGAAGACATTCTGGCAAGATGGTGAAATGACTTCTGCTCGGTCAATATTGGTTCAAAAATTACGAATTTGGTATCAAATTGTGGGGAACATTCTCCTCTACAATTTTAGATTTGATCTATAATTTTTAAATCGGTATTGACCGAGCTGTAATCATTTGCCCATCTTGCCAAAATGTCTTCTTTGCTTTGACACACTATGTATGGTCCCGATTGCCTAGCAAGCTTTACGTTTGGTTCGCTCGTATACTTGTGATCGATTCCAAGCGTCGCGTATTGGAAAGCCTATAGTCTGTCCAAGCAAAGAAGACCCTCTGGCAAGATGGAAGAATGATTCCAGCTTGGTCAATATAGGATCAAAAATTATAGATTTAGTCCCAAATTGTGAAGCAGAGTTTTTCCTACAATTTGAGATCAAATTGATAATTTTTGAACCAATATTGACGAGCTTGAGTCATTCTTCCATCTTGACAGAGGGTCTTCTTTGCTACAGACTATATACCAGCCTGTTTGATGATCAGCAACTGTGGCAAGAATTAGCAATGAGTGGAGCTACATAATTGAATCTTCCCAAATGGGTGATAAAATTTAATGCGCCATCGAAATTTGCTACAAAATTATTTATCGGCTGATCATTAAGGTGTCATTTTCCAATATTGAGTAAGCCTACACTGGAATGCTATATTGTAGTGGTATATATTAGAAGAGTGAACACTGTTGTGATGAGCTAACATAGGTGTTTCGACAGTAAATTTGCACAAAGTAACAAAGCTAATAGATTTAACACGTATGATAGGCACATCATAAATGATCATCATAAGTGATTACCGACGGATTTCACACCTCATGTGTCGCATGGAAAAGTATCAAATACCATCATCATAAATCATAAACTATATGAATATAATTTTAACCTCGCCTATCACACTTTTTCGAAGAGCAATGCATGATGGCCCATAAATATATCTTCACTTGCGTTTTCAAAGATGCCTTGATGGTAATATTTATATTTTCTACTGCTTCAAACATCTTATTGTTAATTTTTAACATATCCGCGTAGAAAATATAGATAGTGAATGTATTATTCTTATTATATTCGCTCCGCATAATCCTCAATTACTCATTTTCAATATTCACATCAATATAATATATCCTTCATATTATTCTTCATATCAACTTGTATGAGATTATTTATGTATGAAGTCTATATAATTATTATTAACAGTGGAAATTATTATTAACTACAATGATTTTGATCATATTATGTTGAATACCTGTATAATTGAGTCAGTCATTCAAGTATTTGAATAAATTTCCCGATGATTGTGAAGAATGAGATTGTGAAGTCAATATGTAATCATATCTGAAATTTAATTACGTGTAATTCAATAGATAATTCTACTTGTTCCATCAATATTATTTCTTATAGTTCAAAACCGAGTAGTTAATGAAAGCTAGTTTAAAAA
Source organism: Sogatella furcifera (assembly GCA_017141385.1). Lineage (NCBI taxonomy): Eukaryota > Metazoa > Arthropoda > Insecta > Hemiptera > Delphacidae > Sogatella > Sogatella furcifera. The sequence goes on from CM029549.1 coordinate 9,732,629, forward strand.
CATTATTTCAGCCTATCCACTTCATATTATTTCATGGGAGCTTGTGAATCACTAATTTGAACTATAGTGGCTGTATCATCTGCGTTTATACAAAATCAAGCATCGCAGTGAAATAATAGACAAGAAAATCCAAGATTGTGTACATCCTTTTTAATAAAAACAAAACACCAAAGTTCATCAAAAGTATAATAAATTTCAAAAAACGTGTTCTAAAATATCAATAACAAACTGAAATATATATCTCTGACTAGAATTTATTCTATCGATATGTTTTGTATCCAATCCAATAACGACTATTGTCGTATTATTCTAAAAATCTAGCCTCTCTATTAATTTAATTCATACTCCAATGTCTCTGAAACTAGAAGTTCTCGCCTGACTCAATTAGAGCCTACATCAAAAGTTGTTAAGTGAAGTCACTTGACTGTCACTTATTTGAATAGAAAAGTATCCAACTCACCAGAAACTGACTCGCGCCTTGAAAGTGGATGGAGCCAACAAAACAAAACTACAGCAATAAAGTTCTTAGAGTAGTAAGCAAGTTTGGGGCGTAGTACGCTTTTTGACATTGGAGGGGGGGAGAACGAAGTGAAATTCCGAACAGGGAACTTGAAAAACTTTTAAGGGGTTCCGGTGTGAGGGCTCCAAAAATATTAAGACTTGAGGAACCGGGGAGTCATCATCGTAAACCTTATGGAAGACGGCCGAGATAGTGGACTAGTTACTAGAATTGCACTATAAAGTGGAAGTCGTAAGGTCTAAGTGGAGGATTTCGGAATCCGCTGTATTTCCGCTAACACTTAAATTGGATTTAAAATAAAGTACAACGGTGGTTACAGAACTGGGACAAGATCTCTGAGTCAAGTTTTTTTGTGTACAACTGTAGATAGGCTAGTACATCCTACTTCATAATGGGGTTCCTCAAACTTGGCATAGAGAAATGTCCATTAATGCAAATGTCTTGTACGTATTGTTGATTCTACCAGATAGATAGTTCAAAGTTAAAGTTTTCAACTAAGTCTCTTTCCACTGAGGAGTGTTTTCAGGAGTTCAATTGGTATTTTTCTTGTGTGATGCCCACATGTACTTTAAGCATGTGCTTGGATAATGAGAGGGGTGATGATGAGAGATGACGAATGCTTTTTAAGTAGTCGATACTTCAAGTACCGCTTAAGCACTGGCGGGTCGTACCCACGAAACAGGTGAAGTGCCCCGTATCTTTAACTGTACAGCACTTCTCCTTTTTCGTGGGCACGAGTCGCCAGTGCGCTGCAGTACATGATGTGTTTCGGAAGAATTTTCTGTTATCCAGTTGCTGCGACTCTTCTATTCAAACTTTTCTATCTATTATTTCGAATCAAATTGGAATAGTGGATCATCTATACTACTTTGATAGTTGGATAAAATCTATGAAAAGAGTATAATAAGTCTACAAATTTTGATTCGTTCCCTGCAACAGGCACAAACTTTCACTCTATATTGAGGGTGAACCACTCCGACCTGAAGCCATTTCACAAAAACTGACCATGATTATCAACATCTTTCTCTGTTTTCTATATTTATGATTTAAAATGAAAGATAACTTTAGTTTCCTAAAACATCAGACTTGATGCTCTTCGCGAATATCCACGAGCATGTAGTTGATAAATTTCAATGAAGGAGATATCAGATATTCAATAAATATCTATAGATATTCTATAGACTTCAACATGATCTGATCCTCTCCTTCGTTCAGCTAGTCGAAAGATAACAATGAAAAGTAGGTAATGATGATGATGATGATGATGATGATGATGATGATGATGATGATGATGATGATGATGATGATGATGATGATGATGATGATGATGATGATGATGATGATGATGATGATGATGATGATGATGATGATGATGATGACAATGATGATAAAAATCAGATTAAATCCTATACAAATCCACTATTCTATGAAATCTATCAATGTACATCAAAATCTATCAAGTACTCGAAATTATATTTTCACGTATGATTTCTCCAATTCAAATCGAAATACAAGGAATAACGACTTAACGAGCCTGAAAGTTCTTCTAATTCGAGGTCCGCTAACCAATCAACTGAAATTGAGGGCTGCCCTCAACTGTTGAATTATACATAGCGGTGTACTTCAAAATTGCTGATAATCGTTCACACTTTCATTTGTCACAATTTAATTATTATCGACATCCAATCACCAGCTTCCACCCTTGTTAATACAGCGTCGGTACATGGAACGGAATCGTTCGATAATTTGGTAGAGTTATTAATTGAGATGCAGAATCAATTCAGGGCAAGAGAGAGAACAAGAGAGTGAGAGAAAGAGAGGAGAAAGGGTTGGTTTGGGAAATGAATGAGCCTAAGAGATTGTTCGGAAATGGAAATAGGACAGGTGGGAAAGGGGAAAGGGGGGGAAGACGGCTCCATTTAAATTGTGATTTCATCAGACAGAGTTGCTGCATGGTCCCAGGGGAAGACGCCGACCAAACTGAGCGCATAAAAGATCAAAGTCTTTTTCAATCTATCTCTAAATGTCTCCTTCCATCACCCCTTCCACCTCCCAATATCAGTCACCTTCATCGAAAGTGGAAAGACGTCCCTCTTACACCTTTTTCTTATAACCCTCTCCCCCTCATGTTACTCCTCCTCCTTCTCCTCCTTCTCCACCTTCTCCTCTTCCTCCTCCTCCTCCTCCTCCTCCTCCTCCTCCTCCTCCTCCTCCTCCTCCTCCTCCTCCTCCTCCTCCTCCTCCTACTCCTCCTCCTCCTTCTCCTCCTCCACTCCTCCTCCTTCTCCTCCTCCTCCTCCTCCTACTCCTCCTCCTCCTCCTCCTCCTTCTCCTCCTCCTGCTCATCCTCATTTCCCTGTTTTACTCTTCCCGGCCATTATTCTCTTAGTCGTTGCCAGGGTCCTAAATTCTTCTTCGCTACGGAATTGATTCCATCAAAAACTGCTTTTCATGCAAAGGGGCGTCGGACGACTTTTGATTTGCTCCTCCATCTTACTAAGCTCAATAAATCCAAGGCTCATACTTCCTCAATCTGCCGTTTCAATAGAGAACATAATTTTCGGACATGCAATGAGTGTCGGCACGCATTCATGATGTCATCCATCCACTCTATCAAGCGGCTTTTCCTTTAAAAGCGTTGACAGTTTTGGATCTGTTGCCGGTGGATCAGTATGATTTATTGCACTCAATGAAAAAAGGTGAAGCTTGAATAGAATCAATAAACTCTTTAATAATAGTGGAAAATGAAAAGTGTATAATGAAAAATCTTTGGATTTTCCCTGTTAAAATTTGTGGTTGAATGCTCTCCATGAATAGATCCAATAAACTCTCGTAATGAAATTTTGAAGGTTTTGATGAGAAGAATGAAGTTGGAAAGCGTTTCATTCACTGGCATGAGAGGTATGATCGATAATAGTAGATTTTGAAATGATTATCATTTTTACATCTATTCATACTGTACAATAACCTCATTATATTACTTTTTTTATAATAATTGTTTGTTTGTTTGTTTGTTTATGAGGGTGAAGCCCACATGAGCTCTTAGGCTTGTGCGTGGGTAATGAAATGGATGATAGATGACGACTATGTAGTCGAGACCGACGGCTTATCGTCTCCTCCGAAAGACGGGGTGGCCGTATTTATGTGATTGTGCTGTGGTCAAAAATTGTTTCCCCCTCTTGGGACTTGAACCAGGGTCCACCTAGTTATCAGACCGGCGCTTTACCACTCCTCCAACGAGCCACCCAAATTGATATTCTATGACAGAATATCATATTCTATGATATTCTATGAGCCACCCAATTGATATTCTATGACAGCAATAATTGATGCTGTATAATAGCCTAATGATATTATGGCTATTCCTATTACTATTGGCAGGTCAGCCAAATATATACAAAAGGTCAGCCAGAGTAACAGAAAATCATTGTATTTCCTAAATTATTTAATTTACTTAATTATTATTACTTTCCTAAATATAATAGAGACCAAACGTTTAAAGGGTCTCACAGTTTATAATCACCCAAAACATCTAGTTCTCTAGATAATCAATTGAAATATTATTAAGTCAAGATTATACAGTTATTAGTTTTCTTTCCATTCTGATCACCAAGTGTTGTAGCAGATCCGATATTTATTTGATGTGTTATGATTTTTGAAACCTGCTTAAACTGCGTTCCTCAATTAAATTGTAGGAAAACTTGTAATGTGGTCTACGGAAGAGAACTGCTGAAAACACAATGCAACCAGGGTATAGATTTAATTCCATACCTCAAAAAATGAATTTCCTCTAAACAACGTATAGACACGTATTGTTCTGTGTTCCCATACATTTCCATACGTGCATATAAAATAAAATGAATGAATAGCGTTACTCTTTTAACCACCCAAATAAAGCTCTCACTATCGAGTGTGAAGTGAATTAAAATAAGTTGGCCTTCATCATCAGCTATAATTTATTATATCGCTGACGTCAGCACAATGAAAAGGCGTACTCCGACTATACGTTCTATACAGCTAAACTCAATGGAAATGGGAAACTGAGTGCATTTCCTCCCCCCCCCCTCTTCAACAAAACTCACAACCCTCCACCAACCATACAGTGTAAGCGTATTGTTTTGAAATGTTGAAATAGGGGGTTGAGGGCGTGAATAAGCAGCAGCGAATTTTCAAATTCGCGAGAAGCTTGGTTTTCATTCTATTCCCTTCCGCAAACCAGAGGGAATAATGAAAAAAAACTGATAAAAACATTACGACAATTAAAACAACTCACATGGAACGGGTGTTGGATATTGGCGACCAATTCTGAAATTGAACCGTATATAGGCAATGTGTGCCGTGACTTAATGTGAAATGAGCACTCCCATCCCCTACATGCGATACGAAATTAGCCGGGCCTACACTAATCACATTCATATCTCATGAACGCTGATTACTTGCTGCATGAGAAAGGCTGCGTGCATATAGAGGGCTCATGCAACTTTCCAGTGCGTATTTCAGCATACGAATGTTGAGTGTGGATGAGAATTATGATTAATTTGTTCTGAAGCTTGCCTAATATGCAGTATGATTTGTTATATTATAATGCATATATTATTATATTTCTAATTGTTTTACAGCAAAAAAAAAAAAATGCTGTAGGAAGGACGTCACAATAGCATACGCATTAATCTATGAATTCAGTAATACAGTTTCCATATTATGGCAGTTTTCCTAATGATGAAATGATCAGCTTATAAAACTTATAAAAGCCCAACCATACTTGACAAATGCTGGGCCATATAATGTCTGAGAATAGGCAGGATTGTAGATATAGTATACTTAGTCTATGTCTACGTCAAATATACAACAAGGATGGAATCTTTTATGTTCGAGTATATTGTTGAATTGCGGGCGGAGGTCATGCGACATAATGTATTCGAATTATTGTAATAATATTATCAAACCACCCTGAGCCTGGAGAATCGCAAAATCTATTTGATTTGAGTGTAAGAACTATATTAATTCAACTTCTCATGATAGATTTCAGAAGTGATAAATTTAACTTATTAGTGAGATTAGCTTACTAGAGATTCTCTTAACAGATCAGTAACCCACCTATTGATATAGTCTGTTCAAGCAAAGCAGACATTCTGGCAAGATGGAAAAATGACTCCAGCTCGATCAATATTGATTCAAACATTATAAACTTGGTCTCAAATTAAAGGAAACATTCTGCTCTAAAATATGAAACCAAATTCATAATTTTTGAACCAATGTTGACCAAGCTGGAGTCATTCTACTATCTTGCCAGAATGTCTTCTGTGCTTGAATAGACTTCTCTTCTAGTAATCTTTACTAACTTGATGAATAGATAACACTACCAATTATAACTGGGCCGAATTCACCAAAACAAAAAATAGATTTGAATTACAGTCGATTCTAATTATTCAATTCCAAATGGGCGTTATAAAATGTTTGATTTTTTAAAAAGCAATTGAGCTAACCTTAAATAACCTGATTTTATTTTGATTAATTCATTCCTAAGAAGCAATAATGAACTGGATGATGTATTACATGTTTTAACATAGGCTACATGTATTAATGATGTATTTCCAACTCGTCATCTACAATCACTGTAGGAAATTTTTTTTTTTTTTCAAAAAAATAAGACAATCGAAACCACTTTAACAGCGGTCTGAAAACAAAGGCTTCCACTCCAACCATTTCGGGGCCTGAATATGAACAGATTGTAGTTAGTAGTGTTGTTTGAGCACTTGACCAGTTCGGTCACGAAATGGAATCGACGGCCCGACAGTGAGTGTTCTTTTGATTCGCAATTGATGGAATTTCGGCACTGTGATATGAATCTAATATGATTTCGAGCGTCGTGCCTCTAATTTAGTAGACTCGCAGATCCCCGACAACACAACTGTTGTAATAGACGATTGTTATTCTCTCTCTCACTCTCCACTTCTCTCTGTTCCAATCATTTCCTTTGCTTTCTCTTTCTACCCTCTCATTCACAATTCTAAATTTTTTCTACTTTTTCTGATCCTTAGATTATTCTCGATTTAGCCTAAATAGTTTATTCTTTTTCCATCTTTTACCACTCACTAACTATTCCGTCATGCCATACTTTCTCATAATACCCTTCTTTCTTCTCTGAAAACATATTTATTTTCTCATTTTACCTTCAAATCTTCATTTCGCTCTTTTTCAATGTTTTTTCAATATTCTACCTCGATTCTATCCGATTCTCCTCATCTATTACTTATTTTCATTTCATCACTTTTTTCTTTTTTCAATTCTCCTTTTAATTTTTCCTTCTATTCTCTGTTCCAGTTTTACTTTATTTTCCCAAGTCTATTTTTATCATTCCATATTCTCTCTATCCTCCTCTATCTTAATCAATCATTCAAGTCAATTCTCATATTATATCTAAATTTGTTTTACAGACTTTCCGTATCCTTGATTCAATCCCACTCTCTTAAATAATTTATTCTCCCTTTCATGAAATCTTTCACTTTCTTCATTCCTATGCAACATTATTCATCTTTCTTCTACCCTCCTCCTTACTCTTTTACTATTTATCTCTTTCACTCCCTCCCCCCCTATCTATCCTCCTCTTTTCACTCAGAAAGAGTAGAATTTTTTTCTTGAATTGTCTTTTTCACACTATGTTAGGGACTGAGCATCCCTTAACTCTCTCTCTGTCTCTCTCACCCAATACTCTTTTCTCTCACACATTTCGTCTTCCTCTCTCAATTCTTAAGCACTCAGTGATTCTTTATGTCACCCAATACTTTCTCAACTTTTTTCTAATTCTTTTCCACTTAATACTCATGACTTTTTCATATATCATTACTCTCTCAATATTCTCTCTTTTCTTCATCTGACGCTATCTCTCTTCCCAGCTCACAGTTGAATATAATCCCACCCGCGAACTGTAGTGTATGTGGCCGTCCCTGGCTCAGTGAGAGTGTGGCCCACACAAAGCAATTCATCGGGTTGCATTCTCGCCACGTTCCTCTCTTTCTCAAAGTTCACAAAGTGAACATCAATCATGTTTGTCTCTATCATAAGCCCGGCACACAAACACAACGTGATCCAACTGACACGACGTAAAATTAGAGCTCTCGGCCACTGCAACAAAAAGAGACAATATAACAAGCCAGGAATTTGTTTTGATTGAGATGGTTGGGATTGAAAATCTTCATCATAACACAGTCAGTGTCTTAATACTAACTCATAGGGCCGGTTGCACGTACGTTCTGTTAGTTTAATCACCGTTATTTCGTCGTGTCAAAGTGGAAAAACGTTCAAATGAATAAAAAGTTGAAATGTGATAGTAGTAGCAAAATATTCAAATGTACTTATTCAAAATAGATATAAAAATCAATAATTATCTCATTATTGTATAAATTATTTATTTATTAAAACAAAGACATGGTCTGGAAATTGCTGATACAATGTAATTGTTGTCAGGATGGTAGTACCACAAAAATCTGAAATCTTCAGCAGCTATTGTTTTCAGATATTGAAAATTTAATCATTAGCTGATGGTTATGTTAAAATTTTTAACGCCTTTAATTCTGGCCGATTAGTTTATTAGTATTGAATTCTATTTAAACAGCTACTGACCTGTTTAATTTGAAAAAAACCTCCATTAAAATTTTCCATTACCTCATTGATATCATTGCCTCAATGATAATAAATCTGAACTTGATTCATGAATTTAAAAGTTAGTAATATCTTTAGGCAATAGAATCTATTGTAAATGATGTGTCATTGAGCTTTGTAAATGAAACTATTAAAGCTCAAGGCTTTTTAATAATTTATATGTTTCTATTCTCTACTTGAATATTGAGTTAGTTTGCCGTTGCTTCAAGATGTCGTTATCCAGGCTAATCATGGCGAAAAAACTTAACGAAGCTACGAACAACCGGCCCATAGTCTGTGTTTTCTTCATGAATTTGAAATCAGTGTTTTAATAATCGATTAGATTAGATTACTTTATTCAAATAGATAACAAAATTAACAAGTTGAGAAAGATAAGAATTTATGTGACTGAATTTTAGAGTTTTAGTTTTCCTATTTAGTTTTTCTCCTATTCTAGTTATTCATTCTTGAGGAATAAAATTTCTCAGATTATAAGACTATGGAACAATCAACTAAGAAAAAATGCGTTGAAGAATATGATTAACTTGATTTTCTCAGTAAACTTGAAACATGATTTCCTCTGGAGGAAAAGCTAAAGCTGGAGGCACCTTTATAGTTGAGAGTTTGTTCATTCAATAGTACTTTTATTGTATTATTCTTGAATGTCATATATTATTGTATTATGTTCTCGTATGTTCTGGAGATGATGAATTCTAATTTACAATATTATTATAGCTAGAGGAGCTATACTTGTGAGATCTAGCTTGTGATTAGGAGGAAATGAACAGGAGAGATGAAAAAATATGATAAAATATCATTGTTATTATTGCATATTTATGAATATTTCTCATATCACTCACTTATTTGTATCATAGATACTTCACAATAATAATTCTATTATTTCTCATTTGAAATGGATATCGCTACACTTATTCATCCATTCATGTTTTGGTAATTCGAATTACCATATGATAACTCACGTTTTAATTTCTGGATAGAAACTCATTTCCATGAACAAATTAGTTAACGGCAAAGCGGATAACACAACATAATAATTACAAATGATTGAACAATTATGAATTATTCACCTACTGTTTTTATTTTTTCCTCATCGTTTTCAGTTCAATTACAGTTCCACTCACGATAAAAGCTTTCAATGTTTTTTCTCAAATAACTCAGTTCCACAATGAACCTCCTTGAAACCAAATAGGTCTTGAAAAATCTGTAGCACTTGGAATGAGAGTGGTTAGTTGCCTTGTGAATGGGATCAGGAGTGAATCTCGAACAGTGTTAATTTTGATGAGAGGTGGTGTACACTGTACAACACCATCGTCTGCTAAATAATGCAAAAGGTCGGCGGCCACAGTATTGTGCGGTGGCTAGTTTCAGGCTCTCCATCTCAACACCACTCAAAGTACATTTGGATGCGACACGCATTGCGAGGACAAAGAGAGAAACAAAATCAGAGAGAGAAAACGAGGGATAGAGAAAGAGAGAGTGAGTGTGTGTGTACGGGATAGAGACAATGAAAAAGACAAAATTAGTAAGTACAGAGTAGAAAAGAATGAGACAAGAAGAAATAAAAATGAAAAATGACACTTTTTAAACAGTTCGCTTGGTTGGCTATTATTAAGACTATAAGTTTTTTTATAGGCCTAGACTATGAAAACTTGTGAAATGACTCAGATATGATGATCTAAATGTAATATGAATGTGTGCTGTATCTACATAAAATGGTGGAGTTTGGACATATAAATGTGCATTCTTGGAAAGGAATGGGAGAAGAAGTGGGATAGAGAGAGAGTAAGAGAAAAGAGAGGCTTAGAGAAAGAGAGAGATTCAATCACTTTATTCATGTAGATTACATATGTATGATAGAGTATATTTGTTTGAATCCTATGCTTTGATAATATAAAAATGAGACTAATTACACAGTTCACATGAGAAAACTATGTATTGACTATAAAAATTTTAAAATCACTCGAATATGGGATTTAACAAGGTAACAATAATATAAATTTGTACTGAATCTACATGAAATTGCGTAGTTTGGACATATAAATGAGAGAGATGAAAGAGTGAGTAAGAGGATAGTTAGTGCGAAAGGGAAGAGATAGTAGAAGGAAAGACAGAGTGAGAAGGAAGAGTGAGAGGAAAGATAGTGTCAGGGAAGGGAGAGTGAGAGAGAAAAGAGAGAGTAAGGGGAAAGAGAGAGAGTGACAGAGTGAGAGTGTGAGATAAGGAGGAAGACAGGGGAGATGTGGTAATTGAATGACTCTGTCCCCGAAACGGAGAATAAAAGAACTGTTTCTGTAATGTACATTACAAGGGAAAGACGTGGAAATCCATGATGGAGTTGCGGGGATGAATGCCAAGACAAACCGGGGCAGACCCGCACTGCTTAGGGCCGTTACTTAATAAATACGCTTCGAAGAAAGTTACTAAACTCTTGGCAGCATCTACAACATTGTCGGAACACGACCGCTATAAAAAGAGTTTTAAGTGGTTGCATCCCTCTTCTTGCATTTTACATGTAAAGTATGCAAGAATAACATCCCCAGACATTGCCTTAGGAAACATTAGACGCTTTCACAGAGCATAGTTTCAGTGCTCCCGGAAATGGATATGACCGCATACCGTGACACAGGCCCCTACTAGGCCACCACCCTCACCGTCAGCCATGTGTCATTTATTCATACCGACCACTTCCCAGCATGTCAAAGGCCGACATTGTGTCACTTTCATGAATTTTTATTAAGAGTAAAGCTTCATTAGAGGTACTTAACAATTCTTGAAAGATTTTCTTCCGCAGCAGATAATATGAATCTTAAAAAAGGTCGTTAGTATTTTTATATGAGTTACTTAGCGTTACTGAACATTTTTTAGATTTTACGGCAGATGATATGAATCTGAAAAATAGTATTTTTTGATTGAAAAATATTACATATAATTGGTTTGTAGAATTAAAATTAGACTGACGCATACAGAATAGTTGGTTCGTGAATTATTGGGCTATTCTGTTAATCTCATCTTGTATCAGAGCTCAGAAGTTTATTTCTGAAATAATTTGTTTCTGATAAATCATATGATAATACGTGAATTTATTGACTAATAATTCTGTGATTAAGTGACTTATAATAGTTCAATTTTGTAATAATTATTGATAATTAATTTGGATGATGTACATCTCATCTTCATGAGGATCTCTCATAAACCCCTAAAGCTAAGACAGTAGGAATGTGTTAGTTCATCAATGAACGAATGAAGAATTTAAAGAGGCTTAAAAATTGCATTCCTCAGTAGGAACAATGTTTGCTCACTCATATGTGACTAACATTCATTTATTGAGAACGATTTTAGCTGAAACAACACGAATATTGAATTCCATATTCGATAAACTACCAAGTGATAAAAATTTATATTCGTTACCAGAGAAAAACTCATAAAGTGCTTTGACCGTTGGTGGCGATGGAATTCGAAGGCCCCTAATGGAAATTGCTTTGTTGTTTTTTGCTTAATGGTCAGTTATCACGAATGAAAGGGACAAAAAAGTGCAGATGGATAAGCCAAACGGTTTTCGCAGCGATTTTCAATACAAAGCCAATGCTTAGTAGAATCTTTTCATCGTATGAATAAATTTGAAACGGACGAATTGAAACGGAATCCGTGATCGGGTTTGTGGAACATCACATGGGTCGGGAACATTTCTTTTTTATTTATTTTCCATTTCAGAGATCAGTTCGATTCGTTCGTGGAGCTCTTACGAGGTCTTAGGGTGTGAGAAGAGAAGGGGGTTGGAGACCGGGGTACGGTCTGTAAATTTGCAGGCTGGCGATCGGTAGAAGGGTGATTCCGAACAGTTTTCTGAAAATGGGTTTCGCAGAGGTACAGTCATTCCTGTGGGGAGGGGTGGAGGAGAACCAGTTCCGGCAGCTACAGTCACGCCAGCATAACCTCACCTTACTCCCCCATTTTCCACCATCATCGTCCCACCAGTGCTACCAAAATGAGAATATAAAATATCGCATGTGGAAACTGGACGTGATAACACAGCCTTCCGCCCAAACGGACTAATTGCCTTATGAAATATAGCTTAGCTTACCTAACTGCAAGTAAACATAAATTATATGGAAATTATCATGTTATAGATTTCCGTTATGCTCAACAAATAAGAGTTGGGTCAGGTCGGGCGGCGGTAAAATTCTCATCCATGTAACAACAAAAATGTATCTGATTGTTTACAGTCTAGAGATTAGTGGTAGACTATTATTCTTCCTTGAAAGACTGTGTCCCTGAATGTATTAATTTAATTCAATAGCGTCTTCATACATGAATAAAGAGATGTTATGGTAGAAGGGCTGACTAGCATTATTGCACAGATGCACAACTTTATATAAGTAAATCTAGTATTAAGATTCAATGTAGTTTATAAACTTTCGAGTGAGTAACTCAAGAGAAAATATTTTTCACGAAAGTCAATATTAAATTTCCATTCAAACCACTATCAATAAGAGGCTCAGTGACAGATATTAGATAAATTGAGGTTTCTCGATTTCATTTGTCAATGATATTTCACAATATGAACTTCACAGCTCCCAATATGCATTCAACTAATTTCGGTAAAATATAAGTTAATAGGATCGGTATTGAGTCACCTTCTGCAAATTATCTGTTCCACTTAAAGGCAGGCTATCATATTATTTTTGATCTGATGATTACTCTTATAATATTTCTAATGAAACAATTTGTTCTTTATAAAGTGATCATCAAAGTATCATTTTTATTACCACATTATTATCTCATCCCAATATGGGAGTTCATTTTGATTAAATGAAGAATATTATTAATAAGGAAATGAGTATAAATGGGAAAAAATATTATGGTGGTTTCTTCCCCTTTCATGACAAATTCTGCGGGATGTGTGCTACCATTTCCCAGCAGCCCGTATATTCTTCGAATTTCTTCATGAAAAAACCCTGTCTGATGACACAGAAGACAATAAATTCAATGAGGGTTGAAAGGGGAAGTCGCTCGTTTGTAATTTCGAGTCGATTGATATAACTTCCGTCTTGTAGAACATTGTATTCCCTATCTTCAATATGTCACGCCAAGTGAGGAGTTACATCAGTTAGAGTATAGTTTGTTCCGTTCCATAGATTTTTACAGAGATGATTGGATTGGCCATCCCTGGCCCCAGTGGAAGGATGGTGGAAGACTATTAATGGAATTAAGACTGGCGTCAATGGTGAGTCATACTGCTGACAGCTGGAAGGATACAAGATTATTTCTCACGTCCCCTTTTTAAATCCTTCTCATCCTATTCCGCACAAATCCCATATGACAATTGACAGTGTTGCGGAGGTTAAGACCATAGAATAAAGAGAGAAGTAGTTTCTCTATGATGAGATCCTCACTTCCAATCGGAACAATGATGATGAATTGAGCAGAACTCGAGACGAAGACAGGGGTCACAACTATTTATTGTACTGACTCAGAATGTATCAAATTTATTTTATATTTCAGTGAGAAGATCAAGAAAACGTGATGAATGGAATAAAAATATCCTTTGGGTGGAGGGAAGATAATATAGAACTTTGAGCTTTTATCAACCATAGTTTAACCAGTGATTATAAAAAAGTATAGAGATAAAGATTAAGATAAAGATAAAGGATAAAGAATAATGTATTTTTCATATCATATCTCTTTATATTCACTGGTTCAACTATTGCAAGTGACATAACTCAACATAGGCTCATAATTTGACTGAGCTGTTATCTTCAACACACAAATTTTCATCTTTAAATGATATTAGTCTCCAAGAAAATGGGTGAAGGTTACATGGAATCATAATTTTTTTAATTTCATTTCTTTCACAAGTGTTGTTTACTAGTAATTTTATTTGTAAACTGTTCATTACCATCTTCTTCCTATTTTTCAATATTCAATTTCCAAAGTTCAGTAACATTATAAGTGTACTTTAAAAATGCTATGAATAGTCCAAAACCTTTTGTATCATCTGAATAAATTAAATCACTAAACCGTCGACTGTTATACAAATGAACTCATTTTTCAAGGAGAGTTACAATTAAAAATGATAAGGATATCGAAAAATAACAATGACAAGACAATGATAATAGCCTACAAATTATTTCTCCCTGAACATCCAGAAGCGGTCAACATGGATTAACAATGTTTCCACAAAGCTCCTTAATTAGGCCTACTCGTGGCGCAATTTATAAATTATCTGAACAACCAACGACATTTGTGGCATGTTCCAGGTGTGAGAAAAGGGAAAGGTGTTTAGCGGCTGTGTGGTGTCGTTGTGTGGGGGGAAGACTGGAAACATGTCTCAAAGGGAGCACAAAAAAGAGACAGGAATGTGTGTTCAGTCGTGGGGAGGTTAATGGGGGGGACAGAGGACATGATTAGAAGTGGCAGGGTGAGAAATGAGTTCGTGAGATCGTGACAAGTAAGAGGTGAAAAGTGTAATGCTGCAAATTACTGCCGGCATTCGTGTGCCGAGTATAAATAATGAAGATTGATTAGACAAGAGGCGGGCGTAATCAACCCTTCTTTGCCCTGCAGAAAAAAAGAGACGCGGCTGATAGATGATTTTATAAAGCATCAAAGTGACACCTTTCTGTTGTCGCGTTTTATATTCAATAAAGAGGCTTTCATTCGCAAATTTAATGTGAGTGGAGCATGCACTTGACTAAAAGCTAGGCCTCGAGCACACCTTTCACCGGAAAAATGTGAAGAAAGCTTACCTGAGAAAGCTTATCGAAAAATTTCAAAGTACAAAGACAAATTTTCTTGGTGTGGAGAACTTTTTCATCAGCTTCATCTCTTTGCTTTATCTCCATTGCGATTTTTTAACATTAAGTAAAGATATCAGATCTTTCATTTTTGCATGAGTACTTTTTTAGACAATTTGTTTTTCACTTTTCTTTAATCTCGTAGGACTTCTTGTTCTTGTTGAGTTCCAATTAACAGTTTTGGGCTTCATGCCTATTGCACTGGCGGCTCGTGCTCACGAAACAGGTGTCCATCATTAGTGTTATTCCACTTGATAAAATGGGGCATTCTGTACATTTCTTATCATTTTATTAGTCCATAATATGTCGAATTTAAAAATATGAACTTAAAAATCAGTAGAATCAAATCACACAGATATGGAATCGTTTCATGATTTTTATAAGGAATAGTTGGACCTCTTCACTTGTCATTTCGAAATATATTTATAAAAATATTATTTAATTTGCTTCAGAGAGTACAGCAAAACAATTAACAGAAAGTTTCTCCAACTGAAAAGAGAAGTATCAACATTTAAAATTTCCAGATCCATTCCGCTCCAGAATTTCAGCATCAGCCATGACATCTCTACGAGAGAGCTCCGAGTGAAAACTAATAAAATTTTACTCGTTCTGGAATAGTGAAAATTTTATAACTCATCTCTCGCACCAGCGTAAATTTCATTTGGATTCAAACTTTTAAATGAGTTTGAACTCGTTTATATCGCGTGCCACTTTCGCAGAGTTTATTCCTACATAGAGTGACACTTATTTTGGAGAGAGTACTTTCGTGAAAAATTCATTAGTTCTGTACGTTTATCACGAAATCATTCATTTTTGTGGAGATGATTCTGTTGTTTAACAGAGAATTATCAAATGCTTATCCAATGTCTATTGTAAACTTCATGTTCTACTATGTTATCTTTATCAGCGGAAATAGTGATATTGCAAAACGGAATAAGTTTTTAAGTTCAAAAAAGTGTATACTGTAAGTAGATTATAAACTAACCATTACTGGTTCTGGTTGTAAATGAGGAGTAACTGGTCTTGTGTGGAACTGAAACTCCTAAACATACCTGCAAAATAGAAAACATTCTATTAGTACTGTAATTGAATTTAAAAGGCTGGAAATCATCTTCAAATAAGCTTATAGGCTGTAGGAGACATTCAAATTCAGTCAAATGACAAAGTTATAAAATATTTAATATTTGTAAATCAACTAATAAGGATACATTTTATTGCGGTCCAATTGCATGAATACACCTCATTAGAAATTACAGATGAAATCAACCAAGTTCACATGAAACAATGAGAGATATTGACAGTCAAAGACAAAATCATGATAATAATGACAGGCGAAGATGAAATTATTATTATTTTTAAGTAGTCCCTTATTAAAATCGATTCGTTCTGTGTCACTTTGTATCAATCAACCATTTTTTTTTTTTTTTTAAATGACGATTTCATAATAAATTCATTACATTTGAAAAATACAATAAAAGGAAATAAATAACCGGCGTTAGCACATAACTTATTCTATTCCGACTTTCATTAAAATGTCCAAATTCAGGTTTTGTTCTTTTTCAATACTCACTTGACAAAATGTTTACTCGGAAAAAATATTACAGAGAATTTTGAATTTGGAAGGCTCACACAAGAAATAAATGTACAAAATTCACTTGCATTATCTTATATTTCTTATAAAGTGATCTTAAATAATTAACTCTTATCTAATTTATTTGCTTCCGATAATCATGATAGAGATTTCAAGTACAGTGTTGATGATTCATGAATAAAGCGATACTGTACTTTCAAAAACTGATAAACACAAGAACAGCTTACTATTCAGAAATTAATTTTTAGATTGTTGATGAGAGGGTGAAATAATTCCCAAAGTCCCAAAGTAAAACCTTCACAATAAAAACTGATAACCCCATTCTAAATCAGATGCAGATGTACAATAATGATTACTTCTTACAGCTGAACAGGATAAACCACGTGATTGAAATTCTCCCTCTTTTTGCAAGGGGTGAAGAAAACAATCATGGTTGAAAAAGCAGTTCAAAAGTTATCATTAACTTTTGTATCGGTTGAAGGGATGGAATAATGAATTCACGTGGATTATTCAGAAATTGGTATTTTGTCTGAAAGCATTTCAGGTTCTTATCTGAAAACTCGCAAAGTTAAACACAACAGCGGCACATCAGCAGACTTTCTTCAGTGAGTTCACCGTTCTATTCCCCTGTGATCGTGACAAGATAAAGATGAGGGGGAGAAGCGGTAGTCCCGTTGCTAAATCGAGCATAACGTTCAAATGTTTTCTAGATATTGAAGAGTGATTACTTGCTCTCCAGCCCTTAACGTTTCAAGAAAATCCCGCTCCCTAGAGGATTTATGAAAGACGTTACGCTTCGCTTGGATTATCCCAACACGACTGAGGGAATTTGGGGGAATATCCCTCAAGCACTTCAAGAAGCAGCCCCCACGTTTCCAAATCCGCACACGCCAGCCGAAAACGCTCATTCGCCAATCTAATTTATCAAACAGCATAATTGCTACATTCAAAATTACGTTCGAGTACATTTTATTGAGGTAAATGTATTGAAACGACTGTACTGAGATTTTATACTCTCTCAAACTTGTCTCGAATTTGAATTCTTTTCACAGAGATACTTGAGTAGACAACATCAATTCATCAAACAGGAATAGGAATCTTAGAACATCAAACATCTAAATAGGAATTTCATTCCGAGAAATCTTCCGGTGAAAATCTCTAACAGCGTGAAGGTGGTTTCCACCATTTGATTTGATTATTATCAATTATTAATTTGAAATATTAAATTCCATTCATCTTGAAAAAAGACGGTGTAATTTCGAAAAACAGATAATTATGAATGGTGGATCTTGTTCCAGAGTATTGAGTCACTCGATAATATGATATCAACTTCCAATTTGTTTTTTTTTTTTTTGTAGGGATGATTTACACTGAAGCCTTGGAACGCCCTATAGATGATGAGAGGATGATGAAAAGCCATCCTAGGATAAAATTGTATCCTATTGGAGGATTGTAGACGACTGACCAATTTTCATCTTCAATCATCAATTTCAATCCCTTCACCGATGGCCGATCTATAAACAATCATTTCTTAGGAATGAATCTAGTTTCTTTAAGATTCCTTCAATACCTTTTCAAGGTATTGGAGTTGAATATTGATCTCATGAATCATTCACAAGTTATTATATGGGAACAAGCACGAGGGTGGCTGGAATGATGAGGATTCATGATTTTGACGTGGAAATCTTCCAACAAATAAGACATCATCAAAAAATTAATTTCCAACAATCGTGTATTTCATATTATTTATTGTAGCACAGGTTTCTCAATTATTATCTTCGGCTTCACGATGTTTTCAGTACAGGAAAGGTGAATCTCTGCAGTAAGACTTACCTTTCAATATTCTCTGTGTTTTTTATCAGATACTCTCTCTTCCAGTGGATTTGATGGTACATTATTGAATTCTTATAATACAGTATCAGGAAAGACTTACTATGGAATCAGAAAGAAGCAGGGAAAGTATTGTGTTGGTCTCTGAATTTCAGGAGGATGACTAAGGAGGCCGAACTCTTCTAGTTGTTTGGACATTCCAGATAGTAATTGAACTGTTTTTTTGTGGGAAGAGAATCGGAATAAGTAAAGCACAAAGATCGACAGAGACAGACAATCGCAAAAGAGTTCAGCCGGTAGGTAATATATAAGAATTTCGTATGGAACTACTCAGTATACAAACGCACGTCGAGTAAGGAAAGGGGGCGGGGTTGTTCCTGATTGTGCCCTAACAAGTGTAGTAGTAGTCTACGTTTTGGAATCAGGAAAAGCAAATAAGACTCCTTTGTGTAAGGGAAAGAAGGGTAAACAAGCATCGGATACCCGCGCCACAACGATGCCTTGTTTGCTTCGAATCAAGAATAAAAGGCCCTCGGCCCCAGCAGAACTGAATAAGAAACTTGCAACACCCTCCATTCCCCCCTCCCTTTAGGGTCCAAAACAGGTGGATGGAACAAGGAACGCGGATGGAGCTGCTTTGTTCAGTTCAGTTTCGGCCCCCGTAACCATTTCGTTTTAACAGTAATGCCTTTTTTATGGAGATTAGATGCTGCGATTCTGCAAGCGAAATTTCTTGGAAATATTTTTGAAGATTGAAACCACAGCGGCAAAATGCGGATGAGAGGAAGGAAGCGTTGATAAACTTTCTACCAGAAAGATTACACAAAGTGAAGAAGCTTGGATTGTAAGTGATTGCTCCAATAGTCCTGAATTTTCCAGCTTAATATTAGAAGAACTTCCTTAAATATAACTCACTCATATCCAAATCATTTTTATTCAATTTTGATGTTTGCAGTCTTTGTATGAATAGATAATTTGAGTAGATCAGAACTCAATTGACTTCAACATAATTCAACGAAGTTCAATGATGATCTTGTAACCGTAACATCATCACATTGGTTCTGTTATATGAAGCGATTCCACTATGCAAGACTTCCCAACAATTCTCCAACGTCTAACTCAATATTGGTTTGTCAGGCAACCGACCGATAATATCATGAGATTGGAATTCATTTTTAAAGAAGCTCTAGTAGCATTTACAAAGAATTTTCTATCGTTTCAAATGTATCCTAATTTTAAAGGTTTTTTTTTTGTTAAAAACGTTATTCGTAGTGAAATACAATGCTTACAGAACTCTAATACATGAAAATTGGAACGACAGTACCCTTTAATTAGTAGTTTTCACTTGGAATAATTTTCAAATAATAAGAACTACTGAAGAGGGTTATGATTTTATTTTTATTTATAGAAAGAAAACCTACAGGAAGCCTTAAACAGAGAGGGAACTTGCAAAATTTCTCAATATGAAGGACCATTGACCATGAATAAGACACAGTATCAGAAGAGGAAATAACAAATGTTCAATAACAAGGCTTGGTTCAATGATTGATACCAAAACTTCATCTTCATAGTTATCACTTCATGAAGCTATTGGATAAATTTTCAGAGAAAATGTGCATGATTGAAACCATAAAATTATTGGGACATGCTGTATAAGTTTCTAACCGAAATTCAAAGTTTCTATTGTGGTAATAGCATGCACTTCAAAGCAAACCACCCCGTCACGATAGAGTTGAAAACTCGCCGCAGTCTTTCATGGGGAATAATGAATGAATTGGAAGGAAATGATGATAGTAAAGGCAACTTTGAACAGGCAAAGGTGTTAGTGGGGGATGTGAACTGGGGACCCAATTACAGCAACTGCTATTGCAAGCGCTCTCACACAATACACCAGGCCAAATTATTTCATGCTCCAATGAACTGTTCAAGTGTCATTATAGTCTGTCCAAGCGGAGAAGACATTTTAGCAAGATGGAAAAGTAACTCCAGTTTGGTCAATATTCGTTCAAAAAGTATAAATTCTGGTCTCAAATCGTAGATAACAATGTTTCCTACAATTTGAGATCAATTTCATAGTTTTCAGAGCAATATTGACCAAGCTGGAGTAATTTCCCCATCTTGTCAAAATGTCTTCTACGCTTGGACAGTCTATAGCCACACAATGTTATACTCTGGTCAGTTCAGAGGGCCCTCTCATGTCGAGTATCCTCTCTTAGCATGTCTATTACCCTTTCTCTCAACTCAACTGCTTACGATGGCACAAGCTTTCCAAATAAATTAATCTTGTTCAGAACCCAATAGTTGGCAAGTGCTCGCTAGAGAGAGCCATGCGAAAGATACCCTGTTGATACGTGTAGGTTGATATTTATTTATTTCAAATTAATACAGTGAAAGGAGAGAAAAAACAGGCGTTAGCCAAAAACTTCTTCTACACCAATTTTGAATAAAATGTCCAGTCAATAAATTAATTACTGTATTATTTTATTCTATTTATTACTGTATGTATTTCCCACTAACCTCTGTGAGGTTATCCTATGTTGTTCCGTAATAAGTTATACGAGTTTTGCTTCGAACTGAATACTTTAAACATTTTCAAAAGATTTGGAGTTCATAATATTTCTATTAGCGGCTCCGGCTCGAATTCAACAGGAACAAGAACTTGATTTTAGCATAGAGAAGGGATAGAAATCCTTAAATAGTATTTATTCCTTAGTTTAGTCTCAAACTATCCTTACCCAATGGTTTTAGCTTCAATTCACTGTCGTCTTTTGTAGGCTACTGAAGTCGGCTGTGGTCCAATCAGCTAACTTGAAATGACGTATGATTTTTGCTGCTTCCTAATCGAACTTAGTTTCAATTTTGGTGAATTTGGGCCTAGAATGTGATTCTACATGGAGTGACGATCTTTATCGTCGGATGTAAAGCGAAGTCGAAGAGAAACAATTAAAAAAAAATTAATAAATAAATAAATGTGAAAGCTAAGTTTTGTCTGTGAATAAATATGGAAGCCCTTCAACGCTTCAACATCATAAACACTTTCAATGTAGAAGAAAGTATCACATTCGTCAATATCCCACTCACAAAGTTCAATCAGAATTAAATTTGTTATGGTGAATTCCCAAATTTCCAAAATCTGTGTTTGTTCAAATACCCCTCCGGAATTTGTTGACCCAAGCAATCTCGAATTGATTACACCTCTGGACTTGTAAATTCAATGCAGTCGATATGATTTTCTCATACTTGTAGACACACAAAATGGGGTTTCTCTCTAGAAAACTATTTCTATTCTATTAGCTCAACCCATTCTTGTGCTAAATTTTTAAATGTACAATTTTGCTCTAATATTTGCATGACAACTTAGTTAACGGATCTAGAACTGGGATTGTAAGCCCAAGTCTAGGATTGGTCTTGACCAGAAGTTTGCAATCAAGCAACGGTTTCGAATCAACTCAACAAACAAACAAACTGAAGGTCTAGTTCACGAATCTGCTGAGTTGTTTACTGATTATCGATTTTGGTACTGGAGGGTCAGTTAGCTCTAGGATGTCTTCGATTTCACTCATTAACGCTAGGGAATACTAGCTGATGATGGAAAAATCGTCTTTGTCCTCTTATACGTTGTAATGTTATATTTTTACAATAAAAATAGACTAATAGGTTGCCCGAAAGTAACATATAAAGTGGAAGAATTAAGATCTCCAGTATCAAATAAGTAGTATGAATAAGAGATAACTGGAAGATGAATTCAATACCAAGAAATGTTTAGTTGAAAATTCCATTTACTGTCCAAAATTCACATAAATAGATGGGGAAAGACCTAAAATCCTCATCACATTGTATACATCTTGAGTTAAGTGGGAGAGGGGGCTGTTGTGCCTCAACTTCACTCACAACACTTTATGTAATGTACAAAATGTAAAATGAAGACATTTATCTATCCATCTATCTAGAAACCATACATTAATAAAAGATAGACAACAATAGCGATACATATCAAAATATCACATATCTTGTCCCAAATCCTCACAAATTCATGAAAATCAAATTGACATTTCTATTTGATAGTCTACTATTTTGATTCGTACCTATTTCATCCTGGAATCGATCGATTTCTGTACCGATCTCCATTTCAAAACTGTATAAATCAATCTTCTCTGGTCTCTACTCTAATTTATTGAATAGAACCAACAATTCATTAGTAATTTATTAAAGCTATGGATGAATTAAGATTGTGCTCTTATCAATTCTGATCACGATTCTACTTTAATCGAAGCTAGAAGCTATCTATACAGAATCTGAACTATAGCCACTGGCGGCTCGTACCCACGAAGCAGGTGAAGTGCTGTACAGTAAAAGATACGGGCACTTCACCTGTTTCGTGGGCACGAGCCGCCAGTGACTATAGCTCGCACTAACTGGAAAGACACGCCGTCACAACACCAGTTACATTGTTACCAAGTGTCTTCTCAGCTGGCGCGTACCTGGCCGCCACAGTTTAGTTCCATCAAACAATAAACTGCTGTACTGTACAACATCTTCATGCAAGGCAAGAATGAGGTCCTTTATCACGACACATAAATTTATCGAAATGAGACAACTTGTTCCCGCGTAAGACCACCTACCTTGTAGAGAGCGTCATCCCAGCCCAGAATAGTGTGTCCAAGCAATAAAGACATTCTGGCAAGATGGGAAAATGACTCAAGTTCAGTCAATATTGGTTCAACAATCATAAATATGGTTTCAAAATGTTGAAAACATTCTGATCTACAATTTGAGACTAAATGCGTATTTTTTTAAGCAATATTGATTGAGCTGGAGTTATTTCACATCTAGCCAGAAAGCCTTCTTTGCTTGGACAAACTATATTAATACAGTGAAATGAAGTTTCGTGCTGCAAGTTAATCCGTTATCAAGTAGCTGAACTTACTAGTCATGAAGCCGACTTTAGACTCACTCCGAACTCAGGCTTCTATATAATCTGGAGCTGTTAGCCTCGCATCCAGATAATTATCGTCGCTTGTACTCTAGCTATAAATCCTCCATGTTTTCATCCAGCTTAACGTTAATTTACTTATAAATATCAAATGCTTGTGATTAGAACTTGGCGGAAATCAAATCTTGAAACTAAAAGCACTTTGGCTCAAATAATAAAGATTTTTTTCTATTTATAGAGTCATGACTTCATAGAGACATTTCCCGTATTATTATTTTTTTGGAAATGGCTCAACAGCCCATGCAGGGCCAAGGCCTCCCAGCTGGTTGTCAGCTTCATATTCACTTCACTATACAGTCCGACCAAGCAAATAATTATATTTACAGTGCCCAAACAAACTCAAAGTTCTTGCAGAGCTTGCGAATTATTTCTAAATTTATCTTATTTTAACACTTCAAAGCAAGATTTGATTGTAGCATTTTCAACTTTTGTGCTCTACGTGGTTTTGTATTTCAAAATCTTCTAGTCTTTGATTAATCTTTGGGACTTATGATCTGGTTCTTCAAAAAGGATCTTTTCTAAATCCGAATTAAGCCTACTGTGAGAATAATAATTAAGAACTTTTCTCTATCATGTTTCTCATTATGGTTGTGTCAACGAGATGAGAACACCTTCAGATCTCTTCACTAATAATAAGCAATACGATAATAATAGTGGAGTGTGAAATTATGATATTCTCTAATTCCAGTGAATTAAACCACTTGCACGAGAATTAAATTGAAATATTGTCATTGAACTATATAGTTAACTATCATAAAGCTTGAATGAATTGGGTCTTGTTGCATTGGTTTCGTTGGAAGACATCATTTGATAAACTCTATTGAATTCCCGCAGATGGCCGTTACAATGATTAGAAAGGATATCTATGAAATTGGTTACAGTCTTTCATCTCAAGAATTTGATGCAAAAAAATAATAAAAGAGATCAACCATGATTTTTTTCAAGTTGTAAGTGTATTTCCGATGCATTGAATTATTGTATATAGTACATAGAATTTTTTTTACTATTTCATTGACTTTTTTCAGAGAATTATAGATAAGAATATAGAATTTTTAGAATATAGATCAGTCCATCCCTTAATTGAGTGAGAACGAACATGACAGACGAGAATTTCCCAAATTTAGATACATCTGTCGACACAGAATATCTAAATGATTCATCATGGTTGAGGCGAAGAGAAATTCTTGCAATAGCCAGGTATGGAAGAGTTCTCTTGGGAAAATGTCCCATCATTTTCGCAGGAATAGAAATGACCCAACAAATTTTCCATTTGTATGTGGAAATGAGATTTTATATTCGTTTGCAGCCCAGAAAATGAAATGTTATCATATTATTTTAGGCCTCGACAAATGTAGTGCGAAAAAGTTTTGCCACTGCATAGAATCTGCATTTTTATAGATATGATTACATTTTTAAGAGTGATTACATAATAAATTATTTTGAGTTGCGAGACGAGGGAGCATGAGAGTGAATAAAGAGGAATATTATATTGATGTTTGTTTATAGGCTAGGTTGGATGATATTTGACGTTTAATAATATAACAGGAGTATTTATTTTTACATGGCCCATTCAGTAGCCTATTTTGGAAAAACAAAGAGATTCTAGAATTATGTTTAATTCTCAAATTTCTTGGAATCGTTGTTCCACAATCCCATAATTTGTGCGAAAATGTTGTGGGACATCAGCTTGTTGTGTATGGATAGATTCTGAGTATGAACTATTGAAATTTCCTGAGAATCAACCTTTTCCGGGAATTCACATTCGATTATCAATCACTTTTAGTATTTGTCTGTTTCCCCATAGGCATCCGTTTTCCTGTAACTATTTCGGATATTTCATCATATTGAAAGGTATTACATCAATAATTTTCCTTTTTTGAAAAATTCATGCAGACTAATTTGAACACTAGAATAGAAAGCCGGAAAACCTTCAATTGCACGAATGTCTTCTAAGCTTCAACTCCAATTTATAAATATTGATATTCATGAGTAAGCTTGATTATCAAATTTATTCGAATCTTTCAATACTTTTGTGTCCTTGTAAAATGCATTTCTCATTGAACTTGCTCCATGTAGGTTTGCAAAACTTAGAGCTTGCTCTGCACTAAGTTTCGAATGAATTCATAGCAGAGCCTCAAAGCCTGTTCTGTAGGATCTGAAAGTCTTGTTTTATATAAAAAATCGGACATAGATGACATTTATAGTACAGCTTATTACGAAATTCTGTTCAAACTATATTTCTACCTTCGCTTTCTACTCCACAAAACTATAAAAATATAATTGAAGTGTCAACAATTATTTTCCTATGTTTGATAATTTTCACACCTACACTACACTACTTATAGCTTCGCACATCACCAACTCTCAGAGCTCTAAGAACTAGTAAAAGAATGAATATAGGAGCTCTACATCCCTAGACTAGTCTATCTATCTATCTAATCTATCTATTTCATCTAATCACTTCATTTATATTTCTGTGTGGTATTTCTTTTCTTCTCACTCTCTAGTCGCTCTCCTACTAGTTTCATACATTCTCTCAATCTCATAGTTTCAATACTAGGAAAGGAATATAGTAATAATGTATATACATTATCATATACATATATATCTGAATAACTACATATATAGACTAGTATTTATGTTATCCAATCACTTCATTCTCATTTCTTTCTGGTCTCCTTATTTTCCCTACTCTTTAGTCGCTCTTCTCTCAATTATCATTCTTTACATTTTCTAGACCCCAGTTCCTTTAGTCCCTGCAGTTCCTATAGTCTCTATTGTCAGTAAATTCAGTGTATAACAGTGCATCAACCTTCCCCGGATAAATTGGGACTGGACTTTGCTGAAGCCAATAGTTTCCCAATGACTTTTAAAGTAGCCGGTTGCAAGTTCATTCTGGCAGGCAGCACACAGCAACAGTCTGAAAGATTTAGATGGGACAGTAAGGACTTAGGATAGCCAACGCAGTACAAGTGAATCCAAAAGCATGCTACACAGCATGCTGCATCAATGGTTGAGCATGGGTGGCATGCGCTGCAGTGCACGGAAATCAACCAGTGTGTACACAAAGAATAGCAGCACTAAGTGGCCGATGAGGTATAGTCTGTACAAGCAAAGAAGAACTTCTGGGAAGATGGAAAAAGGACTCCAGCTCGGTCAATATTGGTTTAAAAAATATAGATTTGTCTTAAATTGTAGATCAAACTGTTTCCTACAATTTGAGATTGAATTCATAATTTTTGAACCAATATTGTCCGAGACGGAGTAATTTTATCATGTTGCCAGAGGGTCTTCTTTGTTGGACAGACTATAATTCGTTCGACAGGGCAATACATTCCGGTGATCGAGGAGAGGATAAGGCAAATGGAGCTGGCCTGATGGGTTGCGCCATCCAGCTGAGCTGAGGAGGAGAACAAATGTAGCGAAAAGAAACGCGTGAGGAGAAAGAATAACGAGGTAATGAGATGTGATAGAGGAGGGAAAAGGAAAGAGGAATAGAGGGAGGAAGAAAGAAAAAAGGTATAATAGGTGACTAGGTAAGAGTAGAATCGTGAAATAGAAGAGGTGAGATGAGAGCGGTAGTACAAATAAGGGAAGAAGAAAGAGGAAGAATAGAGAAGAAAAAAGAAGAATAGAGAAGGAAAGAGGAAAACTAGAGGGAGAGATAGGAAAAAGGTATAATGGGTGACAAGAGAGAATAATAGAAGAATAGATAAGGAAAGAGGAAGAATAGAGGGAAAGAGAAGAAAAAAGAGGTTTAATAGGTGATAAAAGAGTAGAATGATAGAATAGAGGAGGTGAGATGAGAGAGGTAGTACAAATAAGGGAACAAGGAAGAGGAATAATAGAATAATAGAGAACGAGAAAAGAAGAATAGAGGATCGAAGAAAGAAGTCGAATAGGCGAGAAGAGTGTAATGGTAAAATTTGAGAGGTGAGATGAGAAATATAGAATAGAGAAGAAGAGAAGGAAGAGGGAGAGTTAAAATCAAATTTATCGAGAAGAAAAGTTCATATTGGGAGTTGAAAAGGGGGGGAAAAGAGGTAGAGGAAAGAGAAAAAGCGTAGGAGTAGAGGTAGATAGAGAAAATTAGGGAGCTAAAGAAGAAAGAATGAAGAACAAGTGTGCTAAAGAAAAGCGTTTGGAGGGGATAACGAGTAAATTGGCAAAATGGAGTTCAGAACTAAGAGAATAGGATGGAGAATGAAGGGAAAGATAGGAGAATATGGAACAAAAATGTAGCGTGTTAAAAAAGAATAACGAGGAAAATTTTGGAATAGCACTTAATAGAGGGAAAAGGAAAATGAGTTGTATAGAGGGCGTAGATTAAGGAAGAATGAAAGTGTAATGAGGTACACAGTAGGAGCACTGCGGAAGTATTTGGTTGAGAATGATTCCAAAGTGGTGCCGGTAGGCTACATCAATTTTAACAAGGTTGATAAGATTTTTCCACACACAATGATAATATCGTTTTTACAATTAGAACGCAAAATCCCTCTATATGTCGTAATGAGCCTGGGTTGACGAAAACCATAGCTTCCTTTATAGTCTGGGTGCCAAATGCGAAAAAAGGTGGTAACATTTTTTTTGTGGTATGTCGTTGATTTTTTGATCGATTATGGTAGATTTTGATGTGTAGATTCCGAGTCCGAGTGATGTCAAGCTGTAAAAGTTGAGCATTTTCAGTAATTCAAGATGGCGGCCAAAATTTCGGTTCCATTTCTAGTCTACCACGATTTCAGTCAGAACAAAGCGTCGGACGAAAAAATCATTCTTATTTTTTTTAGTAAATTAAATTTCCAAGAGATGGTATCAGATTCATGTCTCTATCCTTATTAAAAACGGAGTTATGATTCTTGAAGGGTCCTTACTATTGAACATAACCAAAATTCAGGTCGGTAAGAGGCTCATCTGCTGGAAATTGATCTAGAATACATTATTATCAAATAAAATCTCAATACAAGCACGTATAAATTTTTTGGAGACCACTTTTCCCATAAATAGGTTTTTTAAGATACAAGGCTATCTTTCTACTGCCCTAGTTCAAAAACTATTCAAGATAGAGAGGTCTACTTGGTCTCAAATTGTAGAGGACGAAATCCCCAGAGGGATTTTGATTTACACGATTCAAATGAATACGTCAGAAGATCTAAGCAAGCAAAATCTAAAAATACTCAAATTCTCATTTTTCTTGAAAATTAGCCTCTTTTTTGAAAAATCATAACTCCCTTCCTAATGATGATAGAGACATGAATCTGAAACCATTCTCTTGGAAATTTAAATTACAAAAACAAAGATAAGAATCTTTTTCGTCCGACGCTTCGTTCTGACGGAAATCGTGGAAGACTAGAAATGGAACCGAAATTTTGGCCGCCATCTTGAATTAAAAATAATGCTCAACTTCTACAGCTTGGCATCACTCGGATTCGGAATCTACACATCAAAATCTACCATAATCGATCAAAAAATCAACGACATACCACAAAAAAGGTTACCCCCATTGGCACCCAGACTATTAATAAAAGGTCCTGCCCTAATAATAAGGCAACGTCGCACTGGAGGTACAGATTTTGTAGTATAAGAAGTAATCAGACCAGCTGAAAGCATTGAATCGATTGCAAAGCTGGTGTGTCAATTTTGTTTTCTTAAATTTGATTTCAATTTTATTAGATAATAGACTTTTTGAAAAACCAAGATTCTTAAATAGTAGACTATTGCATTCAAAATAATTCTAACAATGGCTAATATTGCTTTGAAGAATTATTCAAAACAGAAGAATGATTCATTGATCAAAATCTAAATGAAATACAATATTTTATATTGATAAACGTGATGCACATTCAAATATACTTTGTTTTTTATTATATTTATTCCAATAAAAATTATTTCTGTTTCTTATATCTATAAGTATCCATTCAAATTGTGATAGAATCTTGATTAAAATAGGTTGACAAGCATTTTTATTGGAGAAACGTGAATCAGAATCTTACAAGGTAGACCTACGCTGTAGTGGTGTTACAGCGTTGTCAGATTTAAGGCCACGGCCTTCTATTAAAGGAAGCTATGCAAAAACTCATTATAATATTATTTTCACATGAAAATATTCAGAATCAATCAGAGTGCACTAATATAAGTACGGTGCGGACTCTACAGTTGTAAAAACAACAAAACAATACAATATAACATTTCACAGCAATAAAGAAGTTATGAGTAGAGCTACTGGCGGCTCGTTCCCACGAAACAGGTGAAGTGCTGTACAGTAAAAGATACGGGTACTTCACCTCTTTCGTGGGTACGAGCCGCCAGTGGTGGAGTGATAGAGAGGAGCAGATAAGAGAAGATAGGCTATCATAAATTATTTTGTTTTTTACTTTCCTTGCCCTACCTACTAACATAGGTAAGGAAAGTATTGCTTTCCAAAAAATTAGGGTACCCCAATTTTAGGTTTTCTATCCGTTTCAAGGTCCCCTGTGTCCAAAAAAATGGTTTTTGGGTTTTGGTCTGTGTTTGTTTATGTGTGTGTATGTGTGTGTTTGTGTATATGTGTTTGTATGTCTGTATACATTATATCTCGATCCCTTGTTGACCGATTGACTTGAAATTTAGAACTCAAGGCTCTTATACCATGAGGACCCGACTCTAAGAAATTCAAAAAATTCATCAGAAAATGGCGGATAATATGCCAAAAATAATGTTTTCCAAGATTTTCTCGAAAACGGCTATAAAGATTTTTTTAAACTCATACCCGAAAAGTCCCATATAAGCCCTATCGACTGTCACGAGTCTCATTCCTGGCAAAATAGCAGAAGATCCGCAGCATTGTTGAGAAAATGAATTTTGCTATATTTCTATCTCAATGCAAAATGTCTCAGACGATTGTTTTCAAATTGACACCCTATATATAGTCATTCATGAGCTATATCAACTGCTATGAGTCCCATTTGTGTCAGATTAGTAGGGACGCCACCTCATACTTGAAAAGTTAAGGTAGTCTGTAGATAGGCAACCCGCACTACATGAATTTGTATATGGGCAACCCGCACTACATGGCTCGGTAAGTGGAGTTGGAGCAACTCGACCAAGTCAATTCGGCTAACATCTAGCCGAAGCGCCGAATCATGGGTTTGTGAAAATTTTAAATCACACACACGATGAGCCGAAGCGCCGGTAGGCGCGAGGCGTCATTGGCGTTTGCAAATTTCACAATATCGGAAGATAAGGAAGTAAGAGCCAAAAGCTATCAGCTTTTAGCCACGTATCGACAGTGCGAGGCATGTGCCGCGAATGCCTCGGGGTGCGTTGATACTGGTGCGACTGGAACGCAGTCGATCAGCTGTGGCCAATCACATCTCTTATTTCATCCTTTGAATTAAATAGCAAGAGATGTGATTGGCTACAGCTGATCGGCTGCGTTCCAGTTGCACCAGTATCAACGCACCGCGAGGCATTCGCGGCACATGCCTCACACTGTCGATACGGGCCTCAATGGAATTTGCACTCGCTGATGACTGTATGTATGTCGGCTCAACAGCCCATGAAGGGCCTAGGCCTACCAGCTGGTTGCCAGTTTCGAATTCACTCTACTACACAGCCCGTTCAAACCAAGAAGACACCCCGGCACGACGATAAAACGGCCTCAGCCCGGCCAATACCGGCCCAAAAGCTATAAATTCTCAATCGGAACTCACAGTCCCCGAACCATTACTGGCCGAGCCGAAGCTGCCACCTCCACCCCGCCAGAATTCCACCTCGCGTGTAGCGTGTAACGTGTGGTTAGCACGTTGATCCTCTCAACCATAAGCCAGTCTCCGCAACCAATTGGCGGCGCAGAACACCTCTGAATAACATGCAGTTGATCAGTTAGTGTAATGCAACAATCACTATTCCTCCAGAGACTGGAAACGACTGCCTGTCTTTACTAGAGTGTAATGCAACAATTACTATTCCTCCAGAAACGGGAAACGACTGACTGTATTTACTAACGACAGCCAATCTCCCAAAGGAGGGGATGACTAAGTATATAGGAAGCGTAGGTTATTTCATGCAAATGTAAATGACAAGGGAAGTTGTGTGAGTGTGCCACACCAGATTTTTAAGTAGTTGTGATGGTAATGTTCTATTTGATCAAACAATAATAATATGTTTAATTCGAAAAATACTCAATGAAGTTTAGTGTCTATAGTATTTGCTGAGCTATCTATACATCAAGTCATTTTAGCGGCGTTTGCAGCAGTTCGTATAACAGGTGCCAAATCTAAAGGCGGTTGGCGAATTAATTTTGTTCAAGCTCAACTCTCTCAGGACAGTCTGAAAGCTGTTTGCAATAGCTGAACAGTTTGCTGAGGCTGCTCTCAACTAGATATGCTCTTGCAGACCGCCCAATGACTTCCCCAACAGAGCTAAGCATTGAAATAGTCACTCAACAACCGCCTTCATTTTTGGAACCAGCTCTACAAATGACTGGCGATTGATTGAAATCATTGCGTCGGTGATGTGATTGGATTACGGGGCTTTGAGTCTTTCTCTTCAAACAGAATCAATGAGTGGGCTAAGATGATTGCTTAGCAGCGTCTCTAGATCTTGTTACATTTGGTGAGAAAATAGTCATAGCAGTGACAAGAGGAGTAATTAGAAAATGGATTCACCAAAATTGGATGGATTTGGTCTGAAATCCCACACATTATGTTGATTGTCTATGTTCGGTTACTATAGTCTGTCCAAGCAAAGAAGACATTTTGGGAAGATTTTAAAATTAACCAACTCAGTCAATATTGGCTCGAAAATTATAAATTTTGTTTCAAATAAAGGAAACATTCTGCCCTTCAATTTGAAACCCAATTTATAATTTTTAAATCAATATTGACTGAGCTGGAATCATTTTCCCAACTTGTCAGAATGTCCAATTTGCTTGGACAGACTCACCAAACCCCATTTCAGATAGCCGTTGTCACTCGCAATAATGCAATAATAATATTGGATTTGGCTTACAAACGATTTTTTGAGCATTATAAAATTAGTCAATCAACCTCGTAGAATACGAGTTGTATAGAACTATTGTATTTATTATATTGATATTATCATGAATCATTGGTATTTGGCTAATTGACATAGAATTATCATGATTAATACATAATTTCGTGGTGCAAGTATGTATTTTTTCACCTATTGGTATTCTCAATATTAATAATGAATACAGTTGCATAGGCAAAAAATTGATATCGTGATAAATTTATGTAACCTATGATTGCCGCTTTTAATCAACAGTTATAATTAGAAATAACTTTTTCTTATCATGAGTAGATTCTCAGATTACCATGTCTGATGGTTTGATGGGATTATTTAAGGTTCATTTAGATAAGTAAATAGGTTTATTTTAGAGTTACTTTCAAGTTTATTCAAGTTTTTTTTCAAATTCATTGGTATTGAACTAAAAGTTGGAAAATTTAATTTTCCTACAGCTTTCCTACACAGAAAGGGGATAAATACTAAGTAGTACTCCCAAAAAATCTTCCACTTTTCATCGATAGTAAATTTCACATCGCTAATGACTTTAAATACTTGAAAATACCGAATTTTCATAATATTATAGTTTTGCAGTGTTGCCAAGCAAGTGAACCGGAAAGCTTTCAGAAATTGCATAATGGATGATTATGTAAATTGATGATGGGGCGTAACTTGAAGGGTCGAAGCGAAGCTAAGTTAATGAAATTCAAAACCAAAACATCAAGCTCTTACCGATCTAGTTTGGACCAAACACAAACTTATGTGCTGGCATCACGTCGATGTGGCTTTTGGTATTATCGTCACTAATCTTCAATTAATAACAACTTTGAACAGTTTCAATGAGTCTATCAAGAATTCACTCATGTTTGATGTATGACACTAGCCTCCAGTAGCGGTTCCAGACCCGAAAAACTAGGGGGGGGGGCAAGGACTCAAATTCAAGAGTTATTTTCTAGGGGAAGAGGACTGGAGTTTATAAAAGGGTATGTGGGTGCCCTTACCCCTACCCCAGATAGTAGGGTTCCCAGGCGTCTTTTTTCCTTGGGAAAAATTAAAAATATCATGACCAAGTAAATAATTAGTCCAACTTAATTTGATTATTTTTCGAGCCAGGTTGAAAATCTTGATGCCTTGAAAACTTAGCCTTATTTTATTCTTAATAAATATAGTCTTGAGGTAGTAGATAATTTGGCAATAATTTCTACTAACTACTATTGAATTAATTCCAATAGTTTCATACTACGGCACAGAGTGTTTCAGAAGGATGCGCAATACTTCTCAGGCTGTTTCCTCATACCAAGTAGAGAAAAAAGTACCATGGAACATAGGTACCCTCAAAAATGCATTGCTACCGAGATAACAATGGAGAGAAATTGAGATTTTTCAGAACGTATTGATTTTTAGAAGTTTTATTCAAGTTATAAAATTATTTATTCTCAAATTATTCAGTCAAATTACGACGTCATAAACTCAATCAAATCTTATAATTGCGACTTTACAGTAATTTTTCACTTGTTCAATGTTTTGTCTCCTTTTGATCGCGATTTCTGAAATTTAGGTGAAATCAACACAATCAACGCTATTCAACGTTTTCTTCAGAATATCTTCTGATTCTCTTCAATTTCTATCAATATTGAAAATAAAAAATTATGGTAACATATTTGCTCTATTATCTCAATAACCATTCAAGTTGAAAACTCCTCATATAACAGTCATTGAATTCCTCGGATTTCACAACTCCATTTCACATGGGGATTAATAATTTTATAATCTGAATAAAGCCAGTGAAAAAATTCCAGTGAGAAATTTTAATTTTTCGTTATCTAAGCGGTAACAGAGCGTTTTTGGTGATATGTCCCACGGAACTTTTTCCTCTACTTGGTGTAAAGAAACAGCTTGAGAAGTATTGAACATTCCTTCTGGAACACTGTGTGTAGTATGAGAAATTTGGAATTAATTCAATAGTTGGTAAAACTTATTGCCAAACCATCTACTTTTGAACCTCAAGACTACATTTTTAAATAAAATAAGGCCAGCAGGCCAGGTTTTGCAATGATGCAATCATCATAATCCACTTCATTGTAGATTGGAGGACTCAATAAACTTAATTCATGTAAGATATCGGCAAGCTTCTTTGACTGAAGTACCAAACTATAACATGAGTGAGGATTTTCAATTAGGCTTAGAAAGTCCAATAATAGAAATGAACATCCAATAATAGATATTATCTATTCTATAAACCATTAAATGATTTTTTTATGATTTTAGTCTACACTAGAATGATTTAAGAAATAATTATATTATGTGCGCCTAACTAGAAAAACAATTGGAAAAATTCCCATGAAAACTGGGGGGGCAGCTGACCACCCAGCTCACCCCTGGAACCGCCACTGCTAGCCTCCGCACTTCATCCAAATTTGACATAACTTACTTCCATCATTCAAAATTTGATCAAGAATTTGAGCTTTTAAAGCATGTTTCTCCTCTATTATCCCTCCAAATAAAATCAAATGGGAACATACCCTGATAGCACAAACAGCTGGGGTCCAGCTGATTTCCAGCTTGAATGTTCCATCCAACAAGCTGGATTCAAGCTTGGAACTTACAGTCTGAAAGCTGTAATACAGCTTGATTCAAGTTAAGAAGTTACCACGTTTCAAGCTGTTTTCAAAGCTTAAAAGTTCAAGCTGGAATCAAGTTTAATCACCCAAGCTTAAAACTTCAAGCTGGAATCAAGGTTGATTCTAGCTTGAAACAAGCTGGACTGTAGCTGGAACAGTCAAGGTTGATTTTAAGAATGAAAATTCCAGCTTGTTACAAATTTAAAACTTCCAGCTTGATTGCTTACAGCCTGTTACAAGTTTGAATAAGGCTGGTTTGATCGAACTGGAACTTTCAATTCAAAATCCACTTAATTTACAGCTTGAAATAAGCTTACGTGCTATCTGGATAAGTTCAAGTTTCGAAATTCAAGCTGAAAATTTGAACTTTCTCATCTTGAATTATCATAATTGTCGACTCACGCTGGGTTTCACCCGACGTTTTTATAGAATATGCTATACATCTTTTGTATTGTGAAACACACCATCAGAGGTTCAGAAAATCTCAATATCTGGATTACTGTACTTCCATAATGACAGCCTTTTGTAATTTAATCATTTTCTACATCAACTCTCTAGTGAATTTCAAGGAATATTGACCACTAAGAATGTAATGTTTTTGATGATACGAACAACTAAAATGTTAAATAATCTGTTAGAAAACATTGTCGTAAAACCAGAAGATTCTCGCTGTACGATCGTGAGGGAGCGCTAACATCAAGTCGGATGTAATACAATTCCCAGAGATCACCCTTGTTCGGATAATAGTCAATATATCCTGGAAACATCCCCAACTCGAATTCTCCCCAGAGCATTTCACGGAACATCTGGGAAAGAAATTCTTTGCGGAAGGATGATATTGCGATATATATCCTATCTTAATGAACAATAGTGATAAAAGCTAAATGGTTAAGCCGGATTCAGTAATGCTGTAATATAAGTTATGAAAAATAAAGTAGCGCATGGTTGTGTCTCTCCAAGAATGAAACTGAATTTTATGGTTGCTTTAATGGTTTCCTCTTTTTCCCTAATACCAGCGGTGCGGACATTCTCGAGTCTGCGTTATTTATGACAACATAGCGTTTTTATTAGCGAGTCTTATGTCCTTCACTATTCCTGCCGGGGGAAATGTGAGACAATTCTTCTTGCTTTTTTTACTCTGCATTCTCCGTGACATACTAAGGAAAATACTGGAGTTACATTGTGTAACCCTATGAAATATTACTTGCTTTTCCGCGGATAAGATCTGAGAATGACTGTCATCTTAAAAAAGGAGACTACACTTACTACGATGTAAACCTGAATAGGGAATACCCATTTTAAAGCTATCTTCGAGAAGAAATCCAGATTGACACCATGTTATTATGGAATGAAATATTCATGGAAGGTTTAATGTATGATACTGGTAGAGTATTATGTGAATCAGTAGTGTTTATTCATTTTACAATTCAATTATTTCAATCAATCTTGGTTATAGTATTCAATTCAACTACTTCAGGTATAATTAAATTTCAAATAAGTCCATGGGTATGTATTTTTTAATCAAAATTGTTAAACAAAAATCACTTCATATCGATCATCATTGAATTTTTCAAATCAACTCGGAACACTGATCAATTCCTCGACAGTATGTTCAGGCCAATTTTTCAATCTGAAGTGATTGTAGACTTATCTTATTAGTCAATTCTATGCAACCAGCCTTCAGTCTTTCCATTCAAATTACTTTTTAACTGTCCATTACATATTAATTACTTATTATTAGAGAATTATTTATTACCTAGAGCTACTTATTATATATTAATCCAGCTTTTCTGTTCGCAGTTTACACGTTTTGGAGTTCAGAGGGGGAAATTTCTTTACCAAGGCCCAAATATTCATAATCTGATTATTTTAATGTCCAACCTGCAATATTAAGATTCCATTCAAAAATTTGCAATCTTCCAGTCTGTCATCATACTTCGATAGTTGACTGAAATAATATTCAGTGAAACGAAGGTAGAACAACAAGGAATTGTTTTGGAATGAGCTCGCCCTTATATTTCAAGAGCGTTTAGTCGACAGTAATCTCTTCTTAATTTCCTCAGCTATATTATTCAGTCGTTTAACCTCAGTTTAATTGGTTGCCTGGATTTTTTAATTGCTTTTTAACCGATCTTGGAGCCACTCGGTATGAAGGAGAAAAATAATCTCTTACTTCCTACAACTCATCTCTGGGAAACCGCTGAGACAATAATTAACATTTTTGTTCC
This sequence comes from Sogatella furcifera, assembly GCA_017141385.1. Taxonomy (NCBI): domain Eukaryota; kingdom Metazoa; phylum Arthropoda; class Insecta; order Hemiptera; family Delphacidae; genus Sogatella; species Sogatella furcifera. Next base: position 9,769,871 of record CM029549.1, read on the forward strand.
AAGGAGATGATAATACTTCTTTTTTCAGTTCGTTATATTAACGACCCAATATTATCATGATTGATCTCTCTTCATTATTCACCCATTTCAGAAATCTATAGCTCATTATTTTTAGCTCTTCAAAGCGGTCTTAATTCATATATAATATGTTGAATTCGGTCAAAATTGAGAAAAATAATTTCTGAGAGAATATCGACTTTTCCATCATATACGAGAAAACTGTCATTTTTTGCTCACAAATGAGTATTATACATACATCTTCCAAGTCCTTTGAGAAAAAAATTTAAATTACCATGAAAATGTAGAGAAATTCTCCTTCTTCAATCTCCTATCAATAACTTTTATGGCATCACGCATTCAAGATAGTTAAATTAACTTGAATAAATTCTGAAATTCCATACATCCATTTTTTAATGGCTTGTCAGGCAATAAATAGACTCAGAATCAAGTTTGGAGCAACATAAAAACACGTTTTTAGGCTCAAATTGTAAAGAATAATTTGTTCTACATGTTCGATCCTCTCATAAACCTTTGCACTATGAAAGAAACTCAATTTAGAGTCCATTGATTACCTGACAATACTTAAAAAATGAATGTATGGAATTTCAGAATTTATTCAAGTATATTTAACCATCTTAAATACGTGATGCCATAAAAGTTATTGATAGGAGATTGAAGAAGGAGAATTTCTCTACATTTTCATGGTAATTTAAATGTTTTATCTCAAAGGACTTGGAAGATGTATAATACTCATTTGTGAGCAAAAATGACAGTTTTCTCGTATATGATGGAAAAGTCGATATTCTCTCAGAAATTATTTTTCTCAATTTTGACCGAATTTAACATATTGAATATGAATTTAGACCGCCTTGAAGAGCTGAAAAAAAGAGCTATAGATTTTTGAGATCCGATGACTTTTACAATAGTTAGAGGTATCCTTAGATTGAGATCCTTAAAGGGTCCTTACTTTCGAACATGGCGAAAATTCAGGTCGGTAAGTGGCTTATCTGCTAAAAATTGATCTAAAAGACATCATACAAGCTCGTATAATTTTTTTTAGACAATTTTCCCTAAAAATAGGGGTTTTTGAAATACATGGATTTGTTTTTCTGACCTAGTTCGGAAACTATACAAGAAAGAAAGGTCTACTTGGTCTCGGATTGTAGAGGAAAAATTTATCCTCAGAGGGGTTTTGAATCACACGATTCAAATCAATACGTCAGATGATCTAATCAAACAAAAACTAAAAATACTCAAATTCTCGTTTTTCTCAACAATTAATCTCTTTTTTGAAAAACTATAACTCGGTTTCTAATGAAGGTAGAGAAATGAATTTGATATCATTCTCTTGAAAATTTAATTCACTAAAAAAAGATAGGAATGATTTTTTTCGTTTTGGAACGATTCCTTTTGACGGAAATCGTGGTGGACTAGAAATGGAACCGAAATTTTTGCCGCCATCTTGAATTACAAAAAATGCTCAACTTTTACAGCTTGGCATCACTCTAACACATCTACACATCAAAATCTATCATAATCGATCAAAAAATCAACAACATACCACAAAAAAAGGTTCTCCTCATTGGCACCCAGACTAATAAAGAAGATATCTTTTTAGCAGATACAATTTAGAAGTATTCTATACAAATGAATAGTCTACTGATTCACTAACTTCTGTATTATGATATTTATATATATTTCTTGCTTGATTTCTACTATCATGATTATTGCAGGTTTGACGTCTTAATGGGAACAACCCAGTTCAAAATACAATAGAAGATAACAAGGGACTAGTTCTCCATAGAGATGACGATTTCCAGTTCTTATTCATCTCATCACATTTAAAGTTCATTATGAAGATTTGTTCATGATTAAATTTTGTTCACTATTTATAAAAATGAATGAGATAAGTTTGCTCGAGTTTCGAAGTACTGTATTAAAAGTTTCAAGATAAGGATAAAACTAACTATTTAGTACTTGGTGGAAATTTTGAGCCATATTTCAACAAACTCTACTGACCCAGTTTCCTAGTTGTTAGATCAACGGATTACACCCAAGACATTTAATGCGTCCTGGTTAAACGTTACTTACGCCAACACTGTAGACAATACCCTAATAATGATAATATCAATAAACGTGCTGGCTTATTCGATAATTTGCTCCAGGGTTTAGGTTCATTAGGTAGAGGGTAGGGCAGGCAACGCTGTTTGGAATCTCAATTCTCAATTTCTTCCTCAACTAGTACCAAATTCAATTATATTCGAGAGACGGTAAGAAGTTTTAGTTCTTCGTCGATGGTGAACCCCGTGCTTGTAATTGCTTAATGGAGTGTTCCGTTGGGGTGCCACATCCACGTGAGTGTATACACTTGCCAGCAGAGTGGCAAGCAAACCTGCCAGCTCATTCAGCAAGTCGCGTAGAATACTCTATTGAGTTGGTCTAATCCGATAATCGCAAACAATCCACGCGCAAGCTTAGAAGACACCCCTTACAATGTAGAGTCTATTTCCACGATGTGCCTTCTTAGCTCTCCGCCTCCCAAACGCTGCGAGCGAGCTGAGAAGACATGCCATCATCATACATTATACATTATAACGGAGTGTCTTCTCAGCTCCTCGCCTCCCAAGCATAGCGCTTCAAGCTGCAACACTTACTAGTCTTAACTTTGCTCGCCGATAACAATGCAGAAAGCTTCGCGCGCTTTTCGCGTAGTGGCGCGAAGAAGTTGTAAGTTGAGGCAGTTTGGGTTCGGCACCGTTCAGCGTAGAGATGCTACTTCACGTTCAACGGAGAAGCGTCTCTAAATTATAGTATGAGCAATTGGAAAATATCTCCATGGAGCACCTAGTATCAGTTTGAAAGTTACTCAAACTTTATAAATAGATTGTTTCATTTCACAGAACTACTCCAGGTTCACTTGTTGAGTGAGCTATTTGTGAAAGTAATATTGTGGTAGTTATTCAAATTGAGTGTATTAAAAACGAATTACCGGTTTCGGTGGCTATATCATCTATGGTGTAACAATATCTTGTCTTTTTATTCAATTCTGTGTTCATTCCAATTGATGGAGAAGGTATATAGGATACAATTAGAGCCTCAACACATTTCTTTGTAAGATTACCTAACATGTTTTCTCATTGCATTGTGTATCAGTGAATGAATAATTGAAATACATATATTCCCTCTTTATCGGAGAGTTCTTTCTTGTAACATTATTACGAATTAATTGCTTCTTCTGAATATGAATTACTATGTAAATCTTAATATCATATTCTACTTCTTTCCTAGAACTCATAATCATGAACTTCAACTCTTATTTGATAACTGTATGAACGATAGTTTCAAATTATTATTAACCTACTTGAATTACATTCAATTCGTAATAACTATCTTATTGCAACTTCCTGGTACAAAGTAACTTGAAATTCAATGAGAAGTTATCAAATTATTGAGTTATTTATTGATTCGTTTTTTCAAATAAAATAATGATATATTTATTGTTAAACAACTAATTAAAGATTTCTTGCCGCCAGTAGCCTATTTCCTGTTCTAATATTGATCGTATTATTATCTCACTGTTCTCCTTAATTCATCTGCTACGTAAAAAAGTGCATTCAAGAAAATATAGCCAACATATTTCATTCTTTTAAGAAATTTAAAATTATACATCATAACATTAATGAAGTGATAACTGTTATCTCAATAATTATGACCCTGCTTAAAAGTGCGTGGACCTTTCCTTGCAGTATAAAGCGCTCTTGGAGCGTTTGTTTTGGGGTTATTAGCTGTTGGCCAGGTTGATGGCAGATAATATAATCGTCCACAGGGCATGCCGTGGTGGTTATCAAACTAATGGATGAGCTCTGGGGGGAATTTATCGCTAATGTAGGCATTTACCTGTTGCATTATTATTGCGGTCATATTTCACGCGTCCTATGCCATTGAGCTTAATCAATTCAAACTTCGCGCTCCTGAACACGAAATGGTGGTAGATATTACGTCAGAAAAATAGTTTATTTAATTAAATTGATAATGTGATATGGTGTCAAGAGTAATAATGTCACATAAAAATTTCATTCAAATTTCAAAGTGAAAAATATATGCGAGAATATAATATATACTAGAATTCGTGTACTAAAATTTATGTTGCTAGTTAGTGCTGGCTCATTGAACAAAGTCTAATTTTATATTATCAAATAAAATCCTAATCACAGTACCCTTCAGATATTTATTTCAAACACAGCATTTTTCTGCTTTCTACAGCCATTTTCAAGTGTGAACAGAGTCCAAATGATAGAAATGATATAGTCGGAATCAAAAAGGGTTGAATGGTGCCTGAAGTTCACTTTTCTATGAGCAAAGTTTACTGAACCAGAATGGAACTTCTCTCTATTTCCCAACCAGTAAAATATTCTCGACGCAAAAATATTTCAAGGAATGCATCTCGTTCAGATATATTAATGAATATTTTTGTATGACTTCCAATTCTATTATATATGTCTATAATAAAACCATGTGAATCTTGATGATTCCAAGAATACCCAAAATGTTTACAAGATAACAAAAGTCCAACAATATGGATTTAAAAAAAATAGGAGATAAATGAGTATATAAATAGGAGATAGAGTTGATAAATGTCAGCGATTCACGGAGACATTGAATTTTAAAAGAAAATGTTGAGCAAGATTCAGCTTACATCAAAGAATTCATGAGCGGAGATTCTAAAAAATTAAAGAAAATATTGAGGGTAGAGATGAGGATTTTCGTTAGCTACGTATAGTGCTGGGAGATTGTCATGAGAAAAGTGCACGACTACAAATTGAAGGGGTGGCCGGAGAGAAAAAAGGGAGGTTCTACGTAATTCTGAGAGATTTTCTTTTTGCTGGTTGTTGGTTGGCGGTGGGCTTCCACTCTCAATCTTTCCGTAACTGTTCTTGTCACCTGGTGGAAGATTCCACAATGCGAAATAGACAAAGAGATAAAATGAGACTTTAACAAATTTCCTTCCCGGTTTCTTTTCATGCCCTCACGACAATGTCTCTCTAAATCTAACTCACTCTTTCCTCTCTCTAATCCTTCCATGGAAAACGGCCAGAAGCAGAAAATAATTCCTTCCGTAATTGGTTCCCACTTACTTACAACTGTCGCTAAGCTTCCGAATACTTCATTGCAAAGTACACTCAAATCCTTTCTGCAATTCAACAGCATTCACTACCGAGGACAGGGATTAGACAATCATCTTCTCTTCATCATTTTTCCTTGAAATTATTTCTCCTTCAACATCTGAGGTATTCATTCGTTCCTCTCCTAATGACATGCTTGTTCAAGTTCTATAAATCGAGTGGATTAATATTTATGAATGGAAAATGAATTATCTATTTTGTATTAATTTCTAAGATTGCAATATAATGAGATTCAAACAATGACAATGTCCACAATTTTGTTTAATAAATTAGGCAGATTGTTTGATTGTAGTTAATTTTAGCTAGAGATGATTTCAGTCACGCTTTTTCTGTTCATTACAGTGTTTTACAAATTTTGACGCGTCCAATAAATGTGGATGAAGTGTAATAATACAGTTGTACTCCTCAAATACTCTATAATATTCCCTATACTGAACAGAAAATTTTAGAATAACTTGCTTAGTAAATTGTTTCAGCTATCCTATACAGACACCAAATCAGTCTTAGTAATTGAGTACATTCAAGAATCACCCATTTGTTTCAACAGAGAAAAGTTTTTTTAATAAAATTGAAGTACTGAGACGAAATATCTATAATTGAGTTCCACTTTTACTGAGACAGGAATCTATATCTTACCAAACCATGGATGAGTGAGAATTTGATTTCGGGTTCATACCTGGAAAAAAGAAAAGTATTGAGTCAGAATTGATAAAGCAAGCGATAAAGTTTGATTTGAAATTGTGGTTATTGTAATCGATGGATAGAATTCTATTCACATGATTCCAGAGCTAGCTATATAATTTATTCTGGAGTTAGGAAACGGATGAAACATAAAACTATTAGAAAAATTACGTACCAAGCCATGTTGTTCAATTTTATTCAATTTAAAAAATCACACTTCTTTGAGAAATGCAGTTTTCCAATAAGAACAAACATCCAATAAAATTATTTTGTACATTGTTAACATACAAAAATTGTACTGAGCATGATTAGCAATTAATTAAAACAATAAAATCAGCGCATTAGTGACTACGAACTCGAACCTAATAAAGTTAAACTTTGCTCATAAATCAGAATGCATCTAGTTAACACATTATCACACTAAACATTTTGCTCAGTCAATAAATGTCACAATCGTATAATATAAACAATGTGTATCTTCTAAACATGTCTCACACACATTTCAACCATGTATATTTATACTCAACACATGGCACACACACATATTAACAGTGTCTGAAATCTCAACACATGTCACACTAACACATTTTTGAGTGACAATCAGTATTTTTACATCAACAGGCATGTACAACATGCTGAGTCCGTGCCTAAAAGGGTGAAAGGGTGATAGCCTCTATTGAATGACTTCACTAATTGCAGGTGATGAGAAAAAGGTGCACATAATAGGTATAGTCTGTCCAAGCAGAGAAGACATTCTGGTAAGATGGGAGAATGACTCCAGCTCGGTCAATATTTATTCAAAAAATATAAATTTGGTCTCAAGTTGTTGATTAGAATGTTTTTAAGAATTTAAGATTGGATTCATGATTCTCGAACCAATATTGACCGATTTGGAATCATTTTCCCATCTTGCCAGAATGTATTCTTTGCTTGGGCAGAATGTATGATAGCAGGAATAAATGGAACTCTCCCGTTGATCACAATGTGAAAAGGGTGGAAGGATGAATTTACTCTAGTGAGCTGGATTTGCTGCTTTTTCCCACTGCAAATTTACCTGATCGCTTCCATCAGATTGCATCCATCAGCACAAATTAAAACATGATAGAGTCACTGCGTGATTGAATAAGGTCCAATGTCATATCACGACTTTTGTTATATGCTGCGATTGAAACACATGCAATGAAAAGGACAATGGGAGCAAGAGTACAGTATTCATAGTAGTATGTAAGTATTAAAATAAATTTTTAATGAGCTAATCACTGTTAAAAGTGTGACGTGTGAGACGTAGAAGGTATTACAGGAATTGAACATGGGAGCTATTCACTCGAGTGAATTGAAAAGCTTATCTATTTTGTGGGTGGAAATGGAAATTAAACAAGAAAACTATTACTATTATTCCTCTTTGACTCATTTCACATGAGGTCAGCATTCCTGGTTTACAGTTACTGTATTTCCTTCAGTTTTTCACGTTTTGTTTGCTTGTCAATGGCGCAACAGCCCTATGAAGGGCCTAGGCCTACCAGTTTTTCACGTTTCCTCACTCGTTATGGCATCACCTGAAATTTACAATTAAATACCCTATTTTCAGGCTACACGTCACTTAACGGACCCTCTTCTTAATTATCAGTGGATTTAATTAATCGAATTTTAATTATTTCCAAGGTTTATGGTTGAATCGTCAGCAAAGTTATTGATAACATTATTTTGAAGTTATCTTCGTTTATGTTCTAAATTTTCAAAACGTTCGTAATTTGAAATCGAATTGATATACTACTTGTTGGTCTCTGGGTGCCAGGCAGCCTCAATTGTCTACAAGTCAACCCATTCTCAACTCGCAATCTCCAGACGAAGTCTCAAGAAGAGGTCGCAAGAAGCTATCAAGCTGAATTCAACAGCAGGTCTGTGGCGGTGAAAGCATCTCGCCGAAGGGAGCTATGATGGACCGCGCCGTTCCCCCAGGAGCCAACGGCTAGCATGTTGAGTGAATTAGTTTCGGTAAGCGTGCGTCCATTACTCACACGAGGCCGACTGGACGCTGTGAATAATTCCCTGGTGAGTTTTTGGAGAAGAAGAGGGGGGGTTGAAGAAAGGGGGTTAGAGGAAGATGGGGTTGAACTGAGAGGGATTAAGGGGGTTGAAGAGAGAGGAGTAGATGGGGTTGGAGAAAAGAGTTTGTGGGAAGAGGGGGTTGAATAGAGAGGGAATGAGGGAGTTGGAGAAAGTGAGGGTGTCCTTGTATAGCCAGCGGCCAAGCCAGGATCCCACGTGAGGCAGCTAACAACCTCAGCGGCCGAGCCTCTTGAGGCAGAACAGCTCGCTGCAATTTAATTCTGCCGCAAACCTCCTTCCTTTCTCCAAAAACACCCTTTCTTCACCCTTCTTCCACCTTTCCCCCCTCCCCCTCAATCACCCCCCTTCCTCCAGCACCAAAGGTTCTCAAGCATGCCTGGAGGGTTTTGAGCTCGCTGGCGCAAAACTATAACAATTAAGACGTAACCGAGCACGTCCGAACTCGCAGCACAGCATGATTGCCCGCCTTGAGAGCGGATAGAGACCGACGCTCTTTACTATCTATTAAGCTTCCCTTCCGGCGGCTCTCACAAAATTCATGCCACAATATGCTGCAGTGTATGCAACAAGCCATCCGAGCCAGAGAGCAGACGACCTGAGACCTTGTTGTTCATTTCTTGTATAGTTACTCCCGTAGGTGTATTTAACTAATAGTTTGTTGTTTAAATGGAAGTGGTTTTTGAGACTATATTGAGCAAAGGTATTCCAAGACAAATATCGAATACTTTATCACAAAGTTTCAAACTACACGTTCCACGACTTTCGGAGAAGACGTAAAGCCGTCGGTCTCGACTACCTGGAAAGCAGATTTTATTTTTTGTCATCACCCCTATCATTACCCACGCACATGTGAAGAGCATATGTGGGCATAACCCTCAAAGTAATAACAATAACATCACGCATCTATAATTTCAATTGATTTGATTTTTTCAATAGAGAGTATGAGTCAGAACTCCAAGGAATTCATAAGAGAGAATTCAGATCAACAAGAAGGAATTCAACGTTCCTTTTCATCTGTATTATTTGAGAAAATACAGAAATATATGCCAATTAAACAGTTAACGAACCGTAAAGATGCATTCTTGAACGATAAGATAAGACAGGTTTTATCCGTAGAAAACGTTTAAACGTATTCTTATCATCCCAATTGAATTTTATATCATTGATTCTCTTCCCATTATTTTATCCCCTTTCTCTGTATTTCAAGTGGTATCTAATTGAATTGAATAGTATCATCCCAATTTAATTATAAATTATTGATTCCCTTGATGAAATCCATTATCAGGTATATCATCCTCTTTATCTGTATTCCGAATGGTATCATCTCAATGTAGTGTTGTACAGTTATATTCCTTAAAAAACGTTTCTTCTTATCTCCAATTACCTTGAACTGATCATATTTTCAAACGATAGGATACATTCTATAGTGAAGCTGCATTTTATTGCTTGGATCTCTATTGTGCATAGTGTATCTTTCGGTCCATTACACTGTAGGTTGCATCTCAGTACACATTCCAAGTCTAGCGAAGATGTCTGCCGAGAATCAGGTTGCCCCAGTTTTGAAAACAGCAATCTTAGAAGCTAAATCTGTAACGTCAGCGGAAGAGATTTCATTTCGCCTGGAGAAATGTATGCTCTCGAGATGGGAGTTGGGAAACTCTGCATGTAATCCTATTCAACTTTCTTCTTGTGCAACATGAACATCATTTGATCAAGAACATTCACTTGCAACAAACTGGGAGCACTATGAGCAGGAAGGTCAAGTCAGAGTGCTGGAAGAAAACTCAGAACAATGCACTGAAAAGTGTTTGGTTATTACAGTTTTATTTTTGCTGCAATTTTCTCCTTTCTAGTTCCCACTTGAATCGTTCTTCCTCCCAAAGGACGGTTCAAACTATTCTTTAGTAGGTAGAGTTAAGAAAACTTCCAATATTATTTTATAGACTTTTTTAATTTTTTAATATTCTTCTCCTCTATATTATTTTTGGATAACATGAACTTTGAACCATCCAATAATGACCTCTATGTTCAAGGAAAATTATATTTGAGTTACCTGGAGACCTGTAGATTAGAACTGTAGACTCTTGTAATAAAGATTATCAGGAACTGAATAAAAGAGATATAGCTTTCAAAATATTTTCTTATACCTTGTTCCTCTGATAAGAGATTTGAAACCGTATCAATGATCTTCGCTTTGCACCACTCAACCAATGTGGATATTGAGATGTTGATTAATTGTATTTTCAGAATTATTCTTCTTCTTCTTCTTCTTGCCTTCAAGGATTAAGCATTCGCCTGTTCCGACTCACAGTAAATAAATCACTATGATTATGTAACTTGATATAAATTATTTTTAAATTTAAAAAGGTAACACTAATATGAATAATACCATGTCTATTGCCATCTCTTGATTATGTAAATTCATCCTTAAATATCCATATCGTTCGAGTTTGATATTATTACTGAATATAGGCCATGTCATTTGAAGGCTTTGTGTAAAACATGTATCACGTTTCATAGGCATTTCTATGGATTCATTAATCTTTATTCATCAGTAACTGATTTTGATTTTGATTATTCATGATCAACTGATAGTCATCAGAAAACTGTTTTCAATAATATTTATTCATCGTTGCTTTTATTATCCTTGACTTTTGTATTTTCCGATATCACATCTTCACATATTTATCGATTCAGTGCATCAGAACTATGATATTCTAATCCTAAGATCGATGAAACGTATTTTTCTTCTAAGAGGAAATTGAATTGAAGTTCGAGTACCAGAGAGGTGCTACAATTTCCTCGAATGACACCGGAACTTAGTAAACGTGTCAATTGGGAAAGTTTAATCGATACATTTAGCACTCTGTCAAAGTCGAGACGAGAAAAGCCGTTTGACGAATATCTCAATCGTGGAATATCTGTTCCAAGCAGTTGCGTTTTTCTCGATTCTGGATTGAAAAGCAGCCGTATCGGATGCAGAGAAGGGAAACGGTTATTAGGCAGTAATTGATCTCGCTGCCAGCGCTTGTCCGGTTTTCACGTTTCAGCTGAGCTTGCAAGTAGGGGGCGAGGAGAGGAGGAGGAGGGGAGGAGGGGATGAAAAAAGTTGTAGGAACAACGGGAACCGAACCGGAGAAAATTAGAGAGGAAAAAGGAAACAAGAATAGAAGGAAATTAATAAAGGCCTTTCACCCACCTTTCAAGACAATTTTCTTCCTGAAGAAAGACCCGGGAAAAGGAGGCAACAAAAATTAGATGATAGAAAAGAAGGAATCGTGGAAAAAAGAGGGAGTCTTATGGACACGAAAGCTCATTGTTTCGCCATCCGTTTTCTTCGTTCTTACACCGGTAATACAATTCGCTCGCTCTCTGTCTCCTCACACCGGGATAGCTTGTAAGCAATCTTGCTGGTTGTAATTGACAACAAGCACTTGGTAAAAACAAAATTAACTTGCTTCAGATGTTCGATTATCTCTGCTTTTTGGGAAATGCCTGCTCATCACCACCGAAACGTGGTTACTCATAATGAAACAAACGTGTTTTTGAAGATAGTGAATCCTTCGGTTGTTCTTCAACAATCCTTGAAGGATTGTTTTCCTCGTAATCATTATTTAATGATATTTTTAAAATAACAGTTAATTCCTCCACATAGAGAACACATTACTATCTCGATTTATGATTTTTGGGGTGCACTATGTGTCTAATTATGAACACATTATAAGAGAATTATGTTGTTAATTGAGAACAAAATAATGGCTGATAGATTGAGTATAAGAATAACATCATTTTGATGAATGACCAGATTCTTTTGGTTGGCATCGGTACCTATAATAGGTATGGATTGAATGAATTGACAACTTTAGGAGATCTCTATGTTTATGAAGAATGGAGTGAGGAATAAATGAACAACGGAGTGAACCAATAAACTGGAATACGAAATGTACAAAAATGATGAGCGAATAGAAAAAACAAATTAAGCTTTATAGCATCCAAAACGTTAATCAAGTAGAGAATTTGAATTTTGAAACTATTATGACAATTCAAATCATAATTCTATATTGCTCATGGGACGATAAACTTTCCCAGCTGAAAAAAATATTATGCCAAAGTTCATAATGATTTTGCAAAAACTGTTCATAAAGCTGGTTCACTGATCATCTGAATGTTCATTGGAATTAATAATGCTCTGAACAATTTACAATAGGGATGTTGAGGAACAACGATCACTAATTATTTCGCGCAAAACCATTGTCAGTGTTGGGCGCATTGTGTAACGCTGACTGCATATATAATATGAATTCTGATCGGCAATGCCGGAATAGGAGCTGAGCTGGAAGCTTACATTGTATTTCACAGTCAATGGAATTGTTTACAATGGAACTTACTGACGTTGGGAGATTGTGTTCCAAGATCTGACTGAATTCAATCTCGATTGGAAGCTGAGCGCTGAGGGAAACATCAGCTGTTCATTGCTGATGTCCCTCTCGGTGAGTTATTTTTCCGACTTTTTTCGTCCGCCCGAACCCGGGAAATTTGAATTGAAAATCGACAGGCTTTTGTTCGAACGGTGAGCAGTCGAGTGGTGTTTGAATTTCAGATGGCAGAAAAATAATTTGAGCCCTTCTTTTCGGATCCGGCGAGATCAAAGAGTCGGATCTAGGGTTCGACTTGCTCCGGTCAAAGCTGGAGAAAGGGTTCTAGCTATTTCATTGGTGCTCCATCACAAACACTCTGAATGTGTGTGAGCGAGAGCTCATCTTGCGTGCGGGAGTGCCTTTAAACGCATGAATGTTAAAATACTAGGCACCTAATTTGTGATGGAACATTGTGCATCGGGCCTTTTATACGTGTAACAAGCAGGAGAACAGGTTCAGCCAGTCCTTTAATTACTAGCTTTTACCTTGGAACTGCTTCTGTAGACAGGCTATTAGGATTAGAGTGGAGGATGGGCGAAATTGGGATATAAAGGGCAAAGGTAAGAGAAAGCGTCAGAGAGAAAGTACAAGAATGCTTTTCAACGCTTGACGGTGATTTTTCCCCAATTTAGCGGGAAATCAATTTTCCAACGACAGTCATTACTGAATAGGGGAAGTTCATGGAAAATGTCTATATTGGCAAAAACGTCAATTACCGAGGTGAAACGCTATTCCAATACACTCTTGATCGAAAATAGAAAAAAATGTTAGGTGGACCATGAGGAAGTGATGTGAGTAGACAACTTTCAAACCTGACGTTAAATATTGGAGATTGGTTTTTAATGAGCCAATAACTTTTTCAGAGATTTCCATCAAAAACTTTCAAGATTGAAATTTGCAACCAGAAATGACTCTCCAATATTCTTAAAATAGGAAATATGAGACTAATAAACAGGAAAAGTCAATTATAAAGTGACTTTCCTGAGAAGTAAATTTTTTTATGAAAATGCCAGATAAAGAGTGCACTTCTATTATTCACGTCTTACCAATGTATGTTTCTCAAACTCATCCTTCTTATCTAATATCGCAGTATTTTGATAGTTTCATTATATTTTGGTAGTTTTATTATATTTTCGTAGTATTTTAGCTGTACTGTTCAAAACGTGAAATATGCTACTCAATAGCAGATAATCTCCCATTTATATTCAGTGTAGTTAACTTTCATCATATGAAAACAATGTAAATCTGTCACTGTACTACGGCTGACTGCTTTCTTGTGAAATTTATTCACACATGATTTCGTGTATCGATTGTATTAAACAGGAATTCAACTAATTCAATCGATACATAAAGCCTCACTAGTACTTATTTGAGAAAATAATGTCTTATTGTTATGGTGACTCTTTTTTCGTAGAAATAAAGTTATTTGTACGGTATACATCTGGAGTCTGAGTATTTAACAGAGAGAACGCCAGTGTTTTCAGCGGGCAACGCTGCGATCACAAACTCAAGAGACCGTGCAAGAGTGCGTGGATTAGTAGGAAAAAAGGGTTTCGGCAAGTACGGTGAGGAGAAAAAGATGAAGAGAGAGAGCATGGAGAAGGTCATTGTTGGTGTGAGGGGGGAAGGGGAACGCAGCTAGCGCAAAATAAAGAGCAGCGCCAGGGTTTATTTTGTTGGGCAAAAATAAAGGCAACGCTTTTTGAATTTCAGATGATGAGGCGTGCACTAAAAACTCGGCAGCCGTCATCTTCAGACCTTTGAACAATTCTAATTTATTGTATAAGTTTAATATCAGGACGTGGTGAAAAATGAGGCTGAAGAGAGACAGTGTGAGTGATCTGAGGTGGGTTGGAGGCGGTTGACATGATTGATTTCTTGCTAGCACCTACCTAACCGAAACACTCAACCGCAGAAAGCCGTTTGTATAGTCTGTCCAAGCGAAGAAGACATTCTGGCAAGATGGGAAAATGACTCCTACTCGGTCAATATTGTTACAAAAATTATAAATTCAGTCTCAAATTGTAGGAAACATTCTGATCTACAATTTGAGACCAAATTTGTAATTTTTGAATCAATATTGACCGAGTTGGAGTCATTTCCCCATCTTGCCAGAATGTATTCGCTGCTTGAACAGACTATAAGCTAAACCAGCCAAGAGCTCAGAGCTCACACGCCTCCAGAAGTCGTACTTGAAGCACAGTGCAAATCTCTTCTCACTCAAATTACGAATAACACAGCATTGCCATCTTCCAGAGCTGTCTGCAGGAAACTTTTAATGACACTCTCTGGAAAAACTTGAGCATGAAGTTCGTCAGACGTTCCAATGTGCTAAGAGTGCAACTTTCTCTGTTGTTGGCACTTGGAAACCACTGCAATGATATAAATCGATCTGAAGACAACAGGGGAAAACTACTGTTTGCCGAAGCATTGTCAACTGTTATTTGCGTTTCGTTATCCAAGTTTGCTCAAGTCTAAGTTTGCCAAGTTATTTTGCACAGTGCGGCTCATTAAAAATATACTAAACGGTTGTATTCGGATGAATTTAAATCGATTGAGAACACCTTTTCTCGAGAAATCTGTAAGCTTATAACAACCAATACAATTTTATTCTCACATCAGACTCGTTAGTAGTTATTCTATGCGAAATTGCTAGAACTTCCACGATAATATCTGCAATATTCTATTGTAACTCCACACTCACAGGTAAATTTTATGCGAATTCGACAATGGATTTTGAATCCAGAATATTTGCATCGTACTATTCATGGATTTTCAAGTGTAATGGTTTTGGAATAAATTCTTGGAAGCAGTTATTTCATGAGCTTCGAACATTAAACTGCTTGATCGTCGACTGGACTTTATTATTATTATTACACAAAAATGACATTTAACTGAGATAACCATGAATAATTATCGCTGACTAGACTTTACATTATTTCTTTAATATTAAACATTGATTCAATTGGAATATTAGCTATCGAAATAGCCAAAAAACAAACCAGTTATAAGATTAAAGCAAAATTAAAATAACAATTCAATCATTAGTTGAAATGCTATACGAAATAAATTTCAACTTCATTTGATTGCGAATAATTATGAAAAATATCAGAATACAATAAAATACAATTAAGATGAAACATAACATATGGAACATTTAACATAACATGTTAAATCATCTAACGTGTGAGTTGATTGATAGAGCAATGGCGCCTGACTGGCTCTATGCGTTTCACGGTTGCGGTTAGCAGTTTCAACAATTTGCCTTCTAGTGGAGAAACCACCGCACATGATAACGATACGAACAGCAAACAATAGAAAGAGTAAACAATTAGTCGACCACGATAAAGAGCCGTGGGAGAGGGAGGTGGTAAAAGGGGGGTTACAAAGGTGGGGGGGAGTCCAGCGCTGTTATTACTCGAGACTCAACGGTCGTTTTTAGATCGAGGGTTGATAAAGGCAAGTACTTGTTTTGGTGCGACCTTCGACTCTGACCGGAACAATTTGTCTCTCCTAGGAATTTCCTCGAGCGTTGCTATTTTTCCACAACAAGCTAGCAACTTTTCTCCAACTCGCCGATATAATTGGTATTCCCTTGTTAGTCCTGCATGAATGCGATTATTATTTCCGTGTTGATTGTTGAAGTAACTCCCCTATGTATACTTACACAGTGTTCCACTTTCGAAATTGATTTCTTCTATGATGTGAGTATGTTCATTTCTATTGTTAGTAGAGAACAGAATGTTCGTTATTGAAGAAAAATTCCAGATCTCTGAGATCAGTAGAAATTACAGTGACTATATCTTTATCTATAAAAGCGAAATGACACTGACTGACTGATTCATTCATCACCAGAACAAAAAATCCACTGAACCGTATGCGTTCGAATTTGGCAGGCATGTTCAGTTGGACGTTTAGACGCGCGCTAAAATTTTCATCAAATTTGATCTTAATTTTTTAAAATTCTTTAACTTTTCAAGGAAACGCAAAATATTTGCATTTTTCTATTGCTTTTCTGCGTTTTTTCATATTTTTCAAGAACCAATCGGCAGAAAATAATGAAATCTTGTGGAGAGGTCTGTCTAAGGTCTAGAAATGTTGTGTTGAAATATTTTTGAAATCCGTTCAAGATTACGCCATTAATCATATTTTCAAAATTGTAAATGCATTGCGGGTTGCATATATTCCGCCTTGATATGACCAACCCTTTCTGTATATTCAATGGTTCAGATGAACTTACTAATTTGGAAGATCAAGTTTTAAGCTATGTCCGATATACTTCCCAAGGTTACGCTCAATATTAGCGTTTTACTATTTTTCGGAATTTTCCTTAGATCTTTCGAGAACCAATTGGCACAAAAAAGTTGAAATTTGGTAAACAGGTCCAGACTAGGTCTAGAAATGCTGTGTTCAATAAATTTCGAATTCTTTTTGAGGTTACACCTGTAATAAGGTTTTCCAATGTTTGGAATCTGCACTTTGGTTTAATTCACTGAAACTACTGAACTAAATACGTTCAAATCATATACCCAGGTTGATCTGAGATGATAGTACAACTGAATCAGAACTCTGTCAAGTGATAGGATGATCAAAGCAAATCCTTCCGAACGGAAATTGCACTGATTATACTGTCGGGGGTCCATGGCCGGGGCGGAGCCCCCTGGCTAGCCGGAGAAGGCGAGCGAAGCGAGCCTGCCGGCTAGTTTTATATAGGCTCTGTAGTAGCAATCAATCATAATATTTACAATAATAATAATAATAATAATCGTGTAACCTGGCTGGCTCAGGTCTGGTGTCAGAGTTTTCAGGTCGCTCCTCTGACATGACTTAACGACTGTTTTTAGGCAGCCGGGACCGACAGCTTAACGTGTCCATCCGAAACACGGGGAAGTGGCTTGAGAAAAATTTCTGGTCTGACCTGGGTTTGAACCCGGGACCTTTGGGTTGCAAAGCCAGCACTCAACCCACTCAGCTACGCCACCCCCATAATATTTACAATATGATATGACTTATCAACATCACGCATAGACATTGGAAACAATTTTCATTATTTATCTTATCAAAACCTACTACTACATCTCATTTATCTCATACATCAAATGGATTAGGAAATATTGCTTTTATTCAGTCAACAATCAATTATGGAAAATCGTCACCATCTATAAATGGTCATCATACATGAACTGATAGCTTATAGAATCAAAAAGAATATCCAGGTCTTCCATCTTTTATCAAATCATTATATGAAATTTGTAAAATAATATTTGTATTAAAATTCTATTTGTTGAAATGTTTTCTAATAGGGATATTACTCATAGAAATTTATCATAAGAAAACATAATTCATGCATTATAAGAAAGAATATTCCTTCACTGAATAATTGATGACTAAGTGATATAGTTCAAGTGGTAATAGTTAGAGCATTGTGGTATTGTGGAATGGTTAAAGGCTTTACTCCAATATTAGTGTTATTCACAGTAATTACAGAGAAAAAGAATCAATAAATTGAATGTTTATTGATCGTTCGTCTCAGTATTGCAACATGAGGGGTTCGTAGACCTGAAAGAAAAATAATATTCATGAACGTGTTCTTTCCACATATATATATTTTTTTAATTTTAGATTGATTCATCCTTCCATTTGATGTTACAATTGACAATCTGACAACCAACTCTCAAAAATTCCAGAACAATCCAGAAAATATTTGTTTCGAAGAAACTTTTTAACTTTGAGACATACAATACTAAATAGAATACAATCTTCAAAAGACATAATTTTTTCAAAGAGAAACTTTTCTGAATGCTTGAAAGCTGCGAAAAAATCTTAACAATGAAACTCGAAACCAATTATTATTTGAAAGTGTTGTCCCAGGGTGCTCAAAGCCACAGCACGAAAATATTGGATAACAACGTACTTCATTGCGGAGTTCATAGCTATAAAGTTTTGAGAGCTCTTAAAGAACTTTCAGCGTTATTTGTTGTTTGATGGAGTATTAACTTTCAAAGAAGAGTTGGGATAGAGCTTGCAGAGCTAAACTTTCTGGATAATAATTGACAATGGCTGCGATCCCAACAATGAAGTTCTACAAGAATGTCGATGATGACTCACGATCGCTTCTTGCCAGTTCAATATTCATATAGCTGCTGAACAAACTTCGAGAGATATTATTATGTCTGATATGGAGTAGACATAATAAAACTTCTTATTACAAATAAAATTAAGCCTATGGTGATTCAATCATCATTATTGTTCATGCATAATGCATATCTGTCAATTCAGATAATAGATTTTGGATTAAAATATAGCAAGCAGGGGAGAATATGAATTCTCCTCGAGGATTTCCGTATAGAGGATTGGCTCAATTTTTTGTATATGGAAATTGTAAGAGAGATACTTGGGAATTATGGAGAACTCCAATATCTGGAACTATGCAGGAGTATATTAATCTCCTACAAAACAGCATTCATAAGTAGCTCTAAATAATTTATGAATTAAATATTTTTAAAAGCCTTCTTTACTATTCAAATCTGATGATTACAACTCATAATTGATTTTTCCATGAGCTAAGGTACTTGGAAACTTATAGGACTTTTCAAACCATGACCCATAATAATCTAGATAACCCTTGCATTATTAACTTTGGACCATTAGGCTACACCCATAGTAATTTTCGGCTATTCAATTCTTACTGTGTCGATTTCAATTGATTAGGGGACATAGGGGGTGATCAAGCGGATCATCTGGGGGAAATCCCCCATATCATCTGGGGAATATGGGAAAATTACTCATCTTCCCAGAATATGAGTTTTTCATTTTTGTTGGAATAAACGATCTCTTCAAATTCCCTCATTTTTAATTCCCATGAATTTATCTAAATAAACTTGGAGAGCGTTCTTAGTACGAATTAATGTTTTCGATAAATTTAAAGTGATCCTTCTATTCAAGTAATTATTATTATTCAAGTGCTCCAAAAATTCTTCCAGTAACTCAGAGAACTGAAATTTTTAAGCCTGATAACATTGATGAGAGATTTTAATATTCATTCGATTGGAAATACAATGTTATGAAAAAAGGTATTATTTTATTAGCCCAATCATCTCCTTTTCCGAAATGCAATCGGAAAAATGTCTCAAGTCGGAATATTTCCTATGCTACAAGCTGTAAAATTACACTCATTACGTCATTGGTCCTGTTCAAATAAAGGGAGGCCTACGTGAACATCTAATTAATATGGAGAATCGTGGATCCTGGAAAAATATTTTGATGAATATCAGTGATATCAATACCATTTTCGATCCCTCCAAATTATAAATCATTGATTCTTTTATATTTAAATGCGGCTGAAGCCTACATTACCCTACGAGCTCATAGGCTCGTGCATGGGTAATGAGATGGATGCTACATGACGACTACTTTTTAGGTATTACCGGCAGCTCATCGTCTTCTCCAAAAGACGGGGTCACCATATTCATGTGATTGTGTTGAGGAACAATAATGATGGACAAAGAGTTTGTGTCAGAGAAGTTCATACTCTCAAATTTGAAGTATAACACTTTAGACAAAGAGTAATTGACAGTGGTAGTGGATAATACTCTGTATGGCAGGTCAGAAGTGGTCACCTGTATTTATAGACCAGATAGTTTGTGCCAGCTGAGAAGATCCGCAGATACAATGTAGATTGTATTGTAAAGGCGTGTCTTCTCAACTTTATCTGAGTATTATCAAGACCGCGAGAACTCGAACGAGTATGACAGTATGAATGTATTGTATGTATATGTATAGTGAATAGTGTAGGTATAGGTATAGTGTATGGGAAAGTGGTGAGTGGGAGACACGCTTTGAATAATTTTGATGTTTGGGGGATGGGAATAGTGAGAGGAGGTGGGGGGGTCAGAGAGCACCATCGAATGAAGGACCTATAGGTTAACGAGTGTGGCATTGTGAAAACGGGACTCTTAGTCGGTTCAAGCAAAGAAGACATTCTGGAAAGATGAGGAAATGACTCCAGATCGGTCAATATTGTTTCAAAAATTACACATTTGGTCTCAAACTGTAGATCAGAATATTTTCTACAATTTAAAACCAAGTTCATAAGTTTCTAATCAATATTGAACGAGCTGGAGTAATTTTTCCATCTTGCCAGAATGTCTTCTTTGCTGGGACAGGCTATATCCGCATGACAACCGGGACCAGGCTTAGTCCACACTGAATTGAGCGGCAAAACCTAAAGCCTCATGGGATCGACAAGATGAAACGGTCAAAAAGTTCCACTGCTCTGTTGCCTGAATATACATGCCAGTAATATTCAATGGGAATCACTGCCCCGCATGGAGAATGTGACGTGAATATTTTTACCATTCCTCTTCACTCAACCCACGCTAAACTTGCATCTGGGAAAAGACTGCTAATATTATTTCCACTTGCATTCAATATTTTCTCGATGCATTGTGCCATTCTTCACATTATACACCATTCACCATTATAAGCTCATTAACAACACTGGTTGGAAATTCATAGAATTTTTCAACCATTCCAAAACAAACATAATACATTTTTGGAGGATGCAAAATAGGATGATTTGCTCGTGGAGCCGGCCGGGTGCCGATGGAAGTTGGAAGGGGAATTTTTCATTGGAAAAAGCAAAGAGTCTTACTTCAGACACGGTAGCAAAAAGATGTGATTCGTGGAGAGGCCTCGGCTCTCTGAATGGAACTGCTTACATTCAAAGGGGCAATTTTTTTTAAGTCAGTAGTAAAGTGGAATCGGGGTTTAGTTTCATCTCAGAGTTTAAGTAAAGTATGGAAGTTGGTGTAATTATTCATTACTCATCTTGAGTTTCAATAGTGATTACGGTGAGTGCCAAACCTCTGATGTAGTTTTTCTTGCTCAAATTTAAATAGTAATATTCTTAACCTAGGCCTTAATCTAGTTCCCAATTGGAAAAATAGAGCAGTAATTTTTAACACTTGATAAAACATTAATTATTGATAAAATAACTTTGTTTCGGAAAAATTTGATGTAACCTGATTGGATGTAGTAGTTTTATTTTTTAATTTGGAGTAAACGTTCAATAAAAACCGGAGTATAGAATAACACAAAATATTTGTTTTTCATACAAGTTCCTGACTCGTAGTTGTACTGGTAGTTGCTAAAATTAGAGGAGTTCAAAATTAATTAGAAATAATCTAGCAGTTCAAGGAACGAATCCACGTAATGCTCCCAACCACTTAAGGATTCGAAAAATATTTAGTTTCAGGATTTTTCAAAATAGTATATCTGGTGTCACCCGTTACATTTGGTGTCATGTGTGTGAGGTGAAAGAGTAGTATAATTTTCTGGGTTACCCACATAATAATGTTATTTGAATGAAATATTAGGTGAGAATAATAAGGTTTCCTTATTACGTATCTTATACTGTACATTGAACAACATAATTCACCTTTACCCAAGGCACGAGCCGCCAGTGTAGAGACTCAACTCGAGTAGAGTTATACTCTAGTATCCTGTGAACTCTACTCCCTATACTCTAATGCCGGGTTTTTCCAAACACACTCAAGGTTGAGGAACCCTCAAATTATGATAGAATAGCTGACATTTCCTATGGTAAGTAAATAAAATGTCAACTGTTAAATGTAAACTTGAGGGTCCATCAGATTTGAGTGTGCTTGGGAAAACCGGTCATAAATATCCTACTTTAACAAAAACTGAGCTATATCCTCTATACTCTGAATATCATTCATACTCCCTCAACCTCTCAACCTATACTATTCATTACTTTTCACTTCAACTATTTCTATTTGACTTTATTACAGAAAATTTTATTAAATATTTAGGTTTTCATATCTTTAATCCGAAAAATCTGCACTTTTCTTCAACAATCATTGCCTTCCCTTCAGTTTTCAATTAATTTAACCGTAAATCTGACCCTTAAAATTTAACGTTAATTACTAAGGTACAGATTACTGATCATTACCATGGGGAGGATTGATGTTTTAATTACTGCAAATTTCGATTCATGCAATCAAATATGTTTACATTCCAATTATAGTCGGGGAGCGAATTGAAAGAAGCTTCGAGGTGGTGGAAAGGGGAGCTTCAACTCGAAAATAGGCCAAGGTTGAATCAATTAGGTCTTTTGCATGCTAAATCGCAATTCTTCGCCTGCAAAAGACTCGACGCTGTGATTCGACGATATGATAACTACATTAATAGCCTTGCCGGCTAAGACCGATAAAAAGGTGTTTAACTGTTCCGTCTCTCAACGTTTTTGCAGACCTTTTTTGATTAAATGCAGATTGATTGAATTCTCTCAACCGACATTACTCGCTTAGATCATACATATATCTGTACTATACATAAATATACCGTACATGTTTAAGATTTGATTATATACGATGTAAACAGAGACCCGGCTCGTAAAGTAAGAAGTGATTCCAAGTTAGATTCGACCGTAATTCGTACTGGAAGTGATTTATAGAACAGTTTTGTGTTTTATGAGTTTTTCATTGTGAATTAAAAGCTGGTAATAAAGAGTGGCAAAGTCCTTTTCTGTAGGTTGCAATTCTTTTAGTCACGTAGCCATGATGCGGTAATTTAGTCGTTAATCTGTTTTCCCGCTCTTTCTTTATAAAGATATAGCTTTCTCTATTTCTATTTCCCTTTTATTAACGCATTACACAGTGCCCTCTCTTTCTTCCTTTTCCTAGTTATTCCACCTAACCTCGTCTCCTCTTATCACTCATTTTCTTATCTGGAGAAATTATTTCCTTGTTAATTATCGTATCTGAACATTATGATTTATGGTTTTTCAAGTCATTTCTTATAATAAATTAATACATCGTTAATCGTAATCTTATCAATTCCTTCCCTATGTCACAAATTTCTTATTCAGTATTGTATCCATTAATAAATTGTTATCCCCACAATCTCCAAACTTATCAATCTTATTATTAAAATCTTATTTCCGTAGTCCCACTGTATTTCCTTTTTTTATTATTAAAAATCGTTTTGCCGTAGTCCTACTGGTATTTCTACATTTTTAAACATCTGTTTCTCTCACTACGTCTCACTCTGTCTCTCTCTCTCTCACTCTCTCTCTCTCTCTAGTTAAATCTCTTATATTCCCACACTTCATGTATTGCAATTCTGTACTAAATGACATGCAAGTCACTCTAAATAATAAACTATAACGCTCAAAGTCAAAACTACTGTCTACGGTTTGTATACGCCCTCGAACGTCATGAAAGGATCACTCAAGCCCACATTGATAGTGTTACCTTGAAACTACCAGAACAGAGACTTTTTCCTATTTTAAAACTTGTCAGGGATATTTTGAAATATGGCAAGCCCATATATTTAAAAAACTATTTCAAATTCGTATCTGAAGGTAGAAGGTTGGATGTTTCAAGTACTGGGACCGGAGGACATACTTTGAGAATCCCAGTTCATCGTACCACTATTTACAATAAATCTTTTCTAGTCAGTGCTTGTCGCGCTTGGAATGACCCCCCCAACTCCATTAAATCTATTGGGAGTCGAGCGAGCTCCGTAGTCCTACTGGTATTTCTACATTTTTAAACATCTGTTTACCTTTTTTGAGAGAATGACGGAGACTGTTCAACACTGGAGCAAACACATGACAGCTTCCCTTTACCCCTTCATCTATCCTCATCATAATGTAATGAATTTCTACGCTCATCTAGTTTGTATTTATATCATTTAGGAGTGTGATTATAGTTTCATTATCGATATGTATATATATGGTATAAGACTTGAGTTTCAATAATTATCACACTCCTTTCCATTTACATTAATTACTCTGCATCAGTTAGTCCATTTAGTTTAAATTGATTCAAATTTGACCGACTCTTTACAGATTGTTATCACTTGGTATTATCTATAATTATTTATTTTTATTAGCTTTTCAATCCATTTGATCATTCTTCCCAATTTAGATTTGAATTTCGAATCAACTATGTATCATACCATTTGATTGACATTTCATTATCATTATTCTCACTCATATGAATAATTATTCATTTTATATAATTTCAAAGTGCTAGGTTTTCAATAAAATAAATTCTCAGTATTGTAGTCGTAAAATCAGAAAAATATTCGCCCATGGTTGAGTAATGGGAGAGAGGTCTTCGAACATCCCTCTACAAGAATGGACATTTATATGTCTAGACTCCGCCATTTTATGTAGATACAGCACAAATTTATATTACCGTTAGCTTATTGAATCCTACATCTGTCTCATTTTGCAAGTTTTCATGGTTTACAATTAGCCAACTCAAGCGAACCATGATGTAATTGGTGTTCATTTATTTTTATTCTTATAGCATAGGATTCAAATTATTGTATTATGTAATCTACATGAATGAAGCGAATGAATCTGAAGAGAGTGATTGAATCTGTGTGGTAGAGAGGATCTGAGTCCTAGCTACGCCCTAATAAAGGGCGTGATATTCAAATCAATTTAATTCTCTCGTCTCTCTTTCTCTCTCCCTATCTCCCTCTCTCTTTCACACTCAAATTTTCTCTTCTCGTCCTTCTTTTCTCACACATACTCTTACTTTCTTCTCTCCCTCTCTTCCTCACCCCGAAAGCTCACCCTCTTCTTGTTCTTTTTACCCCTTCCCCGAAACGAAATCCTCGCTAAAACATATCTATATTTCCTCGATATAATCGTACATCAAAAAACATCGAGCCAAGCTGGCACGTTTAGCAATGTATGCATATCTCATGTCCAGTCGATATAAAAATGTTAATAGCTGCCTGAATAACGCCATTTCGGTCAAGTACCAGTGATTTGATCTTTTTCTATATTTTTCTAGCGTTTTCGAATGCAGTAGAGGCGGTGATGCATGATCTTTATAACACATAACTTCCACCAGGTGCGAGTTTTTAACACGTAATGCCTGACTGAGTTGCTAGCTTTCCAGTCCTTATTGGAAATATGTATGTAAATACGAGGGAGTTTCGGTATTAGTGAACTGGTGGATTGATCTAAATGATCAAATGTTATTTGATAATCAGGAAATCAAACTGAGAATTATTTTCAATTCTACTTTTGATCCATTGTCTACTCATGCATAAATTTTTCTAATGACAAGCATACTAGGAGAAAAAAGAACAGACAAATTTTTTGGTTTTTCTAACACAATTTGAAATATAGAACAAATTTTCAAGCCCAAATTTCTGGTCTCGCCAAAAGTTTTATATCCAAGAAATTATTAATGAACAATTTTGGATTTTAAAGAGTTGATGTTAGGATTTAAGGACAAAACAACACAAAACAATATGTTCCAACAAAGAATACTATCGAATAGTTCGGAGGAAAAGGATTCTTGGAAGTACTAAGATCAATGCAAACTTCTTTAAGATAAGGGGTTGAATTCCGTTGATAATTTGTTTTCTTTTGTTTTTTTTTAGATTCGTTGGATTTGTTTTCCAAAAGATGCACATTCAAATTTTTCAAGATTATTCCTTAGTGTAGTAATTGGAAACGAAGATGGAATTTGTTTTTGTTCTTATTGAAAAGTTATTTAGAATTAATTTTTCAAATAAATAGAAGAAATTTACAGTTGTTGATAGATGAAAGCGAAAACAGAACTGTTTCAAACGTGACATGAGATTCTTTCTGGTTGATTATTCCAGTTTCCTCAACATGCGTTTTCGACACAAACTTAATTTTCATAGCATTGATAATAAATTTTCAAGCGAAAGACTAATCATATGGATCACGTTTTAAAAATCTCTGTCAAGACCGCTTACACTCCCTTGAGTAATCAAGCTTCAAAAATGCCTGGAAAAAGCCCGCCAACGCTATAACTGGCTTTTCATGCTCATTTCCTACATTATTTCCCAGAGACTGAGGTCCCGTATCACCAGAGATAGTAAGTGAGAGAAAGCTGGTTTGAGAGTAAGTGAGAGGCTGACCTTGACCATTTATTTCAACCACTGCTGAGCCAACTCTGACCAAAGTGCGGACGTTATTTGCCCAGAAAAATGTTATTAACGCCTTTCGCCATTTCTTCAACATGTCACTTGAAATTTTATTTCCAAAAAGTGGCTTCAAATGATGGCCAAAACTCCTGATAATTCAAATGAGGCTGTTGGACGTTATTCCACAAACATAACAAAATATATGGTTTATCATAGAATATCAACTTATATAAAAACACTTCAAATGAAAATCAGTTTTACACTCATATAAAAACACTTTCAAATGGAAATTGGTTCCACATTCATTGTATTAAATCAAGTTTTGACCTGTTGTATGGTCATTTTCAGACTGCAGTCTGAGTAAAACTGATTTCCATTCAATAGTGTTATTCATGTACTTAAAAATTTGAAGTGAAAAAAGGATGGATAATACACAATACCGTAAGGAATATCAGGAAATATTCTTACTCTCTGACTAACAAGCTATCGTCTTTGGAGATCAATTCAAGAAATTAAGACTTGTGTAATGTGTAGTATCGCAATAAAATAAGAACTGGAGTTATACGAGTACTTTCCTTCTAGATCTCTAATAAGAACCCTTTATTCTATACAGTTCACATATTTTGTGAAATCTCTTCGAATGATGAATCATAGAAGATTACTTCAACAGTTTCTTGTACAATATCAATGTATCAATAATAAATTCATTATTTTCTCAGCATAAGATCAAGATCAGAATAACAAGAACGTACCGTACCGACTTACAATTTTCCATTTATAATAGACGAGAGCTCACTACGTATTCCAGCTCGTCTGCTTTTTCTCCAACTGCCAGGTTCTTCATGTATTCTTATAAAATCTAGACACATATTGTTGGGATCGCTTGCTATATGTGGGTAATCCTCATATATGTATACTTTTCAACACTGTTTCCTAGCGAAACAAGACATACTGGAATGTAGAAGTTTATCGACAGTGAAGAGGTTCATGAATTCCAGGCAAGCACTCGATTTTTCAGGCCGATGCATGAATTTTATATTCACAAGGAGAAGAGAGGCCGCGGGATTGAGTCGAGAAACCCGAACGGAATAATGCATGCCGGTAAGAAAATAATGATTCAGCAATCTTTTGTCAAGATCTTATACTGTTTAGATGCGTCGGAAAGGATTTATACTCGCGCAGATTTCTCATTTTTCTAAATCAGTTCCAGAGATCAGGACTGATCTATGCTCGAGTGAGGAATGAAAATGGACTTCTTCATATTTTATCAACTCGCTCAGCCCTCACGATACTAGAGGATATTTATGTTGAGCTACGTGAAATATAATGCTTTTTGTTTCACGGAGATTTTCCTTGTAAGAGGTTTTTGATGAGGACTTATACAGACGAGACTTATACAGACTGTAATGACTTATACTGTACACATTATAGTATACATACTAATGAGTATGATAATTGGATAAATATTCAGTTATACATTTCAATGAAAATATTCAGATTGAGTAGTGGGCATATATATTTTTTTTCTTAAATTATTTCATATTTCAAACAAAACCATATATTTCTCTATATACCACAGTTTAGATTCAGTAATTCTACTGAAATTCATTTTTTCTAATCCTTCTGTAGTGGAATTCTATCATATAATTTTCTATACGGATACTAGAAAACTTTAGTATTCTAGTATCCGTGATCTCTTACTTCTAAAAGGCTTCTACTAACTCTAATCATCACTGACGGCTCGTGCCCACGAAATAGGTGAAGTTCCCGTATCTTTTAATGTACAGCACTTCACCTGTTTCGTAGGCACGAGCCGCCAGTGCTAATCATACACTGCAGTCAGTAAGAAACAGAAAATATTTTGAAATTTGGTCAAAATGGAAGTGTTTGAATGGTGTTTTGGTGTCATGTTTGCTCGAACGGTGATTACTTCTCGTGAAAAATGTTAGAGCCTATCGTAATAAGCGAGAATAACGATGAGATAGCACGACACGGAGTACTTGTTATTGTGTTTTTAAAAACTCATACAAAATCTTGCCTTTTTTCGTTAACAACAACAATCTACTTGGAATTATTGCCCCTTTGATTTTTCCTTCTCTTTTCTCTGTTATTTTCTCTCTCCCTCTCTCACCATCTTCTTCCAGTGTCTTCTTTTCTCTCTTCCTTTTCTCTCCTTTCTCAAAGATATCACTATCAAGAATGGTTTTGTGTTACAAAGAATGACGTAAAAAGTTATTAGACCTGCTATATTAAGTAAAGCACGTTTTTTCATTATTCCAAAAAATCTTCAAAATGGTTATTGTTTGAGAAAATACAGTTTTGCAGAGTGACAGAACTTTATACCATACTTGAAACGTTGAAAAAATATATAAACCAATAGAAGAGATTCATTTAACTTACTTCGAGCTCACCAATAAATCCAAGAATCAATGATTGCATTTGCAATAGAAGAAGTATTATCTCTGTGAAATATGAAATTCCTATGATAGGACAAAAATGTTATTCTATCCATTTATTGAAATTAATTACTATGAACTCTCACAAGATCCCACAGCATCAACAGGAAAACAAACCCAAATCCAATTTTGTTTTGAATAATATACTTGAAAATAATATTATATTCATTTGTACTGGAATAAATGATGAGAAATATAATTTGAATCATTTCCTTTTCCAAGCAAATATAATTAAGGATTTTCCAAACCGATTTTCCCTAAGATATTCCCAATTGAACAATTTTCTCAATGAACGGAAAAGTTGTTAGTTTAGCGAAAAAATTAATTATTGATCCAACTTTGATCAAGAACTGCTCGCAATCAAGATAGACAATCGCGATTTTCGTTCTAAAAGTATCGAGTCCTCTTTCTAGAGAACAGCAGTACACAATCGTATAAGTACAGTCTGTCCAAGCAAAGAAGATATTCTGGTAAGATGGGAGAATGACTACAGCTCGGTCAATATTGGTACAGAAATTATAAATTTGGTCTCAAATTGTAGGAAAAATTCTGATCTACAATTTAAGACCAAATTTATAATTTTTAAAACAATATTGACTGAGATGGAGTCATTTTTCCATCTTGCCAGAATGTCTTCTTTGCTTGGTCAGACAATAAACAATCGTGGAATAGGGTGACCTAGTAGGATCTGTAGCTGTACTGCTTTTAGTAAGTTGACAGCTTGCAAAGGAACCCAAGATGTTGTGCGGTGTAGTATTCCTGCGCCGTTCTATGACAGGTTCAATCTGAACTGGAGCCGTCTACTGTTCCCCTTATCACCCGACTCTCACAAAGTGTTTCAGTTCGACTAGAACTGGTCAGATACTTTATCTTCTCAAAAAAATTTCTAGTATCTTGTATTCCAGTATCTAGTATCTAGTGTTCTTTGTTGATTGTGAATGGGGTTTTATTAAGATTCACTTCACAATCAAAGCCACTATCGCAGTCTTAATAGTCAGTTGTCTTTGTCTATGTTTGATATCGAGATACCTCGAAGCATGAACAGTGACCGATATATCAGTTCAGTACTGTGTAGCCTCTTCTTGTTAATTTTGTTCCATAAAGTAGTATTTGTTCCAATTTTTTGTTTCGAAAAATCCAAATCCAACATATTGAATTCGCTTTAATCGAATTTAAATTTTGAAATACAAATTATACATGGTTAAATACACTGAAGTAAAACTGACTCTAGCTCTTTCTAATGCTCTTTACCATTATTTGCATAGGTTTTTCCAATTCATTTATTTATTTATTCATTTATGCATTTATCAATTCATTTATTCATACAAAGGCTCACAGTAATTTCATTTGAAGCTCCATTTACATGAGTGACTGAAATAACCTTATTGCTATGTTGAGATAAAAGGTACCAAAAACGTTTACATAATAGAAATAATCATATAATTGCACATTTTCCAACTGATAAATTATGGAAGCTGCATCTTTTTCATGAAAATCGTATTCAACAGAATAGAATGATGGCGTTATTCCATAGCTCCATTCATATCATTAAATGAATTTTGCTTAGTACAATAGCTGTAGGCCTACTACACTAACTACCCATACGATACTAATCTTACGTAACCTTCTGTACGCCGTACACTGTATTTTTTCTGGTAAAGACTCTGATACCTTAAGATCACGATAGTTTGAAACTATTTAAATAATTTTACACTTGGAACAACTATATTTTTGGCATGCAAATGATTCTCATTAAGAGCTTATGAGCTGTTGTTTGATCTTTCAGTACAGATCAGACTGCATAACTAGTTCAATGGTTTTAATTTCCTCATCATTTCAACGAGGCACGTCCCTACTAGAATTCAACATCAAACTAAACGATCCATTAATCCTCATGTTGCACGATACAATCGTAACACTTAGAATGTGATTAGCAGTACGGTAATTGTGGTAAATGAGAAATTCACCCTACGAATACGTTATTTTCGTCATAGAGCGAATCCAATAACCGAACGCTGCAGATTTCATAAGAGAAACCGGCGCTTGCTGGGAAACTACTATGCAGTATGCAATTAGCTTGAATTCGTAATATGGAGGCTGCTAAAGAGAAGTTGTGCGGGGTGGAGGGGGTTAGAGGAGGGGGAATTTAGAGAAGACTAAATTGTTGAAAGGGAGGTAAGATTGAATCTTCGCGAATAGAAGTGAGCGAATTTTGCGCGCGCAATGCACAGATGGCGCGCCAAAACAGGTGAGCGCGTTTTGCGTGCAAGATGTTGGCGGAAATGGGGGCCAAAATAGGGGGGTAATTGGGGGGGACAAGGGTAGAAGAAGAGCGAATAAGGGATAGAAGAGACGGAGGTTGCAACCACGAACGATATTACTGTAACGAGCGGTTTGAATTTGAAAGACCCGGTCATGAATACGACAGCACACACTAACTACTGCAAATCCCCCCCTTCAACTGAGTACCTCTTCCATTCCTTCCCCCCCGCCCCCACCAAACACAAAGTACCTAATATGCTCGAATGAAGAGACCAACTTCCTCGATTCCTTCAGGCCATTCTTCAGCTAAATATGCTTGCTTAGTACCAACGTAGCATACGTTCCAAATTCGGCATAGCCAATTCAATGATGATTAAAGTATGGAATTCCATGAACAACACCTGCTTCATGCAGTTGTATTGAACACAAGTGTAATCGAAGTAGTACGTGAACAGGAGGAAAGAATTTGAGTTGCATGGTAGATTTCAATTGGTAACAATTGAATTCTGAAAGTGGAGTTTCACTGTTATTCCAATATGTTCGTGGATGGGATATTTTAATTTGGGGTTGAAAGTTGATTGTTTCGAAACTATTATACAGGATCTACTTGTTTTACTTGGCTACTTGTAATTATTATAATTGTTATATTTAAAAGTTCCATCCGAAATTATGAATTTCGCTTTAGCTAGGCTACACAAAAAGTCATGGAAGGTTTCATTCCTAGAAAAATAAGTCTAGGCTCAAAATTTTCAAGATTTTGAATCAATTTGATCAAATTTATGTTGAGAATGTGATGTGATAGTTATCGTCAAAAAATTATACTCTCCCCAAAAAAATATTAGGTTGTTACGATTCGACGTGCTATGGAATGAGAAGATATGATTTTCTGCACCCATCATTAAAATATTGGAATAAATATATTATTCATTTTTTACACTAATGGATACGGTATTCAGTCCTTATTATATAAGAAATCTACATAATTGTCCTTCTCCGTATTCCTGCACAGTGCACATGACTATCCATTCAATATTACATAAGTGGAAAAGTTGAGTTGAGTTGACTGCCCCCACTGTTCCACAATATTTTTTTAGCTGCAAGTGGAACAATGTGATGTAACTATCATTGTTGTCACAAATTTGACAAGAGATTATGATAATATTCAGCTTGAAACACTGGCGGCTCAGACCCACGAAACAGGTGAAGTGCTGTACAGTAAAAGATACGGGCACTTCACCTGTTTCGTGGGCACGATCCGCCAGTGGCTTGAAAGTACCTTTTCGTGGTAGTATATACACTATGTACTACGTATATGTGGTTTAAAATTTATCGTGCAAAATTATGTCACAAAGATGTGTAACATTCATTCGGAGATTGAATATTTTTGAGAATTTCGAATTTTTTAGTGTTTCCATCCGAACATGTTTGCATCGATAAATTTGTCCTTGTATAAAAACTAACAATTTCATGATTTTTAAAACCTCACTGCCGCATCCATTACGAATAGAATACCCCAATTCCCATAGTTATTAATTCATATCTATTAGAATGTTAGTTTATATTCTAATATAATTAAAAGATTATATTCAATCCAACACTAATTCAAGATATTATCTAATGATGTTATTAATGTAAAAACTTCATTTATTTATATTAGAAGTGTACCAAAATTTTAATTGTAATATCTGAAATACTATTTTAATTATTTTATTAATTTTCTTCTCAATCTTTATTAGTTTAAATTTTAGTTTTGAGTGAATCAATCAAACTTTCTATAAATATTTTATTATTTGGCGTTGGCAGACCTGCCGCCGCAACAGCTGAGTTGAACGGTAGGCTGAGACACTGAGTCTCTTGCTTTGTCTCACTTTTTGAAATGGCTTGTTCCTAGATGGAACTTATAAAGGACCCAATATTTTTATTTCTGTAAAAAATATAAATCTGTTAAAATGTAACTTGAGTTTAATAATATGTGAACCACTTGGGCCTGATTGAATATATTATATTTATTAGCCTTTCTTCTTCACTTAGATGGATGAATTATTCATTTCAAATGTGTATTTAAAAACTTATACTTGTTGTAACCTATACTTTTGCAAGTCTGAACCCTTTTTAAATCTGTGTTGTAATAACTTTTATTCTTTCTGTACTTCTTTTTCCATATTTCTATAGTTGGGTGTTCCACCAACATGTCATTTTATTTCCAAATTTCATTGCTGCATTATTTAGTAAATTATTAAATTTAATGGAACGTGTTAACTTTTTTATCTTATTTGGAATATTCATGCATTCTTGTCAACTCGCAACCATGACGTGTAGTTCTTTGTAATGGAATTTGTCTAATTATGTAGAAATTATGAAATTCTATATTATTCTACAGGACTCTAAGAGATGAGCATATAATTTTATTTTCCACCACCAAAATGCAATAGAAGGAAATAGAATGGACTTTGATTGAAATTTGGATATTTGAAACCTGGAAATCTAACAAACCACAATACGTACAAATGGATTGATAACAATTTCTTCACAACATCATCAAAGGTGACCAGAATTTATTTACCTTCAGCAACGATTATCTAAATTCAACCTACAATTATCAAGTTTCGAGCAACGATTTTATAAATTCAAACAACGACAAAATCAACGTAACTTCCTCAACTATAATTTAATATTGTGCTACAGTTTCAGTGATCACAGACTTTCGTCCGATGAAATTTTAAAATCATTATGTAATCAACTCTTGAATTTGTAAATTCTCTTTTCTTTTATTTTCTGGTTTTGTAATATATTCTGTTGGCTCAATTTTGTATTCTAATGACTTCACAACCTCATCAGTAAAACTTCAATCTTAGATCATGTTAAGTTGGGGGCTCAATCCATCTCAACCAGATCCATGGTAACTTCCTAATTGGACACTTCCTTTCAGCAGTGTTTGAAGTGGTTATTGAATGTATTCAATTGTTACTTTGATTACCTTCATGAGCTTATTCGAGCATTGCTGAAAAGTGAAGGTTACAGAAGAAATCCCTTACTGCCTTCTGAACCAGTAGTAAAAATGAGTAATAGTAGTGCAAATACAGTAGTACAAATGAGCAATATTCTTATTGGATTTGGAATATCCGACAACCCAACCAATCAGAACAGGCGCTAGTAATAATAGTATTAGGACTTGTCGACCAGGATTTGCATGCTGATTTCCACTGGCAATCGGTTGCCGCAAAGAGGTGATTTGTGTGCTGAGTTGTCGTCCAACCAGCACTGATGCGAAATTCTCGGCTGACCAATGACTGCTCGCCTGACTGTGATTGTGACTGTGACTGTGATTGAGAGGTGTGCGCCTCACGCTTGACCGCTCCTTCTATGAATGGCTAGTGGCCTAATGCGCCCCTAACAGCATTACCTGATGGTTCACTTGCCTTACAAGTGAGTCTATCCTCAGCGTGGCCACGACAGCATTGGACTTGCCTAATGACCTGGATCCATATATTGCTCACATTGACGTATTCAACGCAAGCCAGTTATAATCAATGTAATTGATGTGTGTGAAATTGATGTTGATGAGAATGTTTGGGGATGAAGGTGTTGAAATTGTGTTGAATATTGATGATGAGTTGGAGGTATTGGGTTTCTAATAAATATTGATGCTGAGGATATAGGTAAATATTGTTTGGGAAAATAGGTATGTATTGAATAAAATTCGGATATTTAGATATATACAGATATAAATTGAAATATAGATATGGGTAAATATTGTTTGGAGATAAAGGTGGGTTATTTGTGCTAAACTGTATGTCTAGAGGAATTTCATTGAATAAAAATACAAAATATTGTCAAATCAAGGATTTATTCAAATCGAAATACCTGTTATGGTTTCTATTGAACAGAGGTTGCCAGAGATAAATGATTGTGTAGCAAACGGAAACGGTATCTCGATTTTAATAAATCTGTGATTTGATGATATCTTGTTTTTCCATTGTTATGGATAGCTACCACAGAACTAGGTTTCTCAACAATATTTTATAAATGTCGAATGTCTGAAACTTGATATCGAAGTCAAGCATGGTTTGTTCAGTTTCAATTTATCTGCATTATGCATATTTATTCGGTAATAACTCTCATGATTATCCATAGTTTTTGAACTACGGCTTTCAATTTACCTCTCGTGATTGGAGTAGCCTATTGATATTTGATAACATACCAATAAGTTATATAAGTATGAAGAAGAAATAGTAAGGAGAGGAAAACGGGACTTTGAGAAAAACGTCAGGAGATGAATGAACAATTATATATTACAGTATAAAGAAATTACCATCCCAGCCTTTTTATTATTTTTTTTCTAAAACTTGGTAACCAAATAATAATAGATTGAGCAGTTTGCAATCAGCTGAAATTCGATCTTTCAAAGCAGAAGATGTTGATAGTACCCAAGGAGGTTCATGATATTACCATTATTATAGGATTCGGAATGTTAAAATAAGACAGCAAAAGAACATAATTAGTCTATTATTCGTCATACAGCACGAACCAATTTGTCGCTAGAAACCATCTGCTCCAATCGTACGATTACTTCTGTTTCAAAGAGATAATTAGGTGCAGTTTCAAATTAAAGATATCTCTAGACATACTACTCAAGCTACATATATTTTTAGAGCACTGGCACGTATAGCGATAGCTGGCTGGTGACCTAATTCTAGTACTTGACATTTATAAAACCTTCTCATAAACCTGTAACCTTAATACTATGTTATTAATCCAACTGCAAATAAAAACAATCCTCACAATGAGTGCACTACTTTAAAATCTGTAGTAATTTTCTTCGGGTGCGATTGCAGTAAGCTCCATGTAAACAAAAAGTACAAGCTCTACTAATAAAATGAGTGATTCTACATAGAGAACTTTGCTCTTGCTTTTGCTTCGCTCTTCGCACTGCACTTTGCTTGCTTGATGCAATTTGGTATTAGTCTTGAACAGCAAAACTCTGTAACAGTGGACTGATTAGATCTTGAAAATAATTATTATTCTCTTAATCCACAACGAAATGTTATTTCTCCCCTTGAAATATCAACATGTTGTTAATCATTTTAAACTGAAATGAGAATTTCCAATAAATTCTTCATTCAAAGCTAATCTCTAATAAACTGAGTTATTAATCGTCGTGAGAATATGTATACATATTTTCTCTCTTTCCTAAGTATATATACTAAGGAAAAGTATTATTATCAAACTATTCTTCTCAATATTATTGTTGAATTTTCAGAGTTAAAATTCAATAATAAAAAGCATGATAGTTCATTCAGAGTAACACTATAAGAGCAACTGGTGGTTTTTTAGTGTTCATGCATCTCTTATTATGCGAGGGTTAAGTGTAAGAGAGGGCCAGCTGCGCCCTAACTTCACCCTCCCAGGCAAACAAATAAGTAAGGCAGCCATTCTATTCCATTCTATTCTGTTCTACTCAATCATATACAAATCCCTAGTCAGTTTCTAATAAGCTTATGATAATCAAAACTGAAATCGACCTGTCAACTGGTTTGTAGACTACACTTGCAGGAATCGACCTGTCAACTGGTCTTGCAGACTACACTTGAAGATAATACAGTACATATTCATTGTGGATCCCAACGAAAAATATTAAACGGCGAGATTTTGCTGAGTACTCACTAGAGCCTCCTGCACTATTCGTAGTGTATTGTGATCATGGTTGAATTTATGGGCGGGGATGCCTACTCCTACATACAACGTATGGTATCTTCGACCCCCTCTCACACCCCGGGCGGGATTAGTGTGCTCCACTAAATCCAATATCTTCCAGGTGGGGGCCCCGTTCCACGGGATTTATTACTCCGGAGAAAACGCCACCCAAGTATTAAGTCCATTAAATATAAAGATACCCGTCGTCTCGGCGCAGCAGTTCTCAGGAACGCTCGAAATAGGGGGGAGTGAGAATAGAAAGAGATACTTGGAGAGGAATGCTTGGAAAGAGAAAGGGTGTAGGGGAAGAGAGAGTGAGAAAAGGATGAGATAAAGCTGTTGGTAAGAGTAAGATGTATTGAGGGAGACAGGGAGTGAGAGGAAGATGAAGAGAAAAGGCTGAGAAACAATAATAGCCGTAGGGAAGCCTCGAAGGGATCCCGATCCAAGTAAGTGGAAAAAGCTAGTGCAGTTTGTGAAATAGGCCCGCCACTGTATCTGCGACTACGTTAGCGTCCCCAGATTGCTTTCCGCACATCGGCGAAACCCCTTCCGAAGCAATATGAAGTCGCTTTGTCACCACGATATCGAATACTTAGACCGAAAATACAGTTATCTTTTCAGATCATTCGGAAAATGATATCACTCGCTCGACCGCCGCAAAAACATTCCACTGGTTAGTTGTCTCGGAGCGATTTCGCCGGCAAAAATATGGGCGATGACGTTGGAAGCAGCACGCTTAGATAAATTGCTTGCTCGAAAAAACCCTTGCCAGGGAAATTGAGGAATTTGCTGGAAATGCCCTGCAGAATTTTCATGCAAAGATTCGCATGACTCGGTGAATTATGGCTGAGTCAGTCATCTAGTGCGGATGTTATTTTTTTGCGGATGCTTGTTTTCATCAGAATTCTGATTCGGTTTTGTAGCCATGATTCGGTTGATGTAGCCATGTATCGATTCTTTTTCAATGATTTATAACTTGTTTCAATCGTTGTGTTGAATTATTATTGATCCCTAATTTCAATTTCTATCCCATCGTAAGTTCTTTTTGTGATTACAATAATGTGATTAAACTAATTATTCCATTTGAAAAACTTCCGTGGAGAAATTCATGACTCCATGTGGAGTTCAAAATGAAGGAGGAGGCTACTGAATGAGGCAGTATTACTTTGTAATGATTAGACTAAAATCAAAATTGTCCTATTTTAGTTGAAAAACTAGCCAAACTTACTGGATTAATTAACCAGTTAATGTCCTAGTTCAACTTCTCAGTGTAAATATTTTATCCTGTCTTTTCTCATGGAAATAAAATTCATTATTCCATGATATTCCTCCGATTTATTTCAGTTCGTTCGATTGATCGTTTGAGTTAGGAACTGATTAAATAATGAATTAAGTAGATTCGACTTCCTTCTACTTCTTAAGAAACCATTCAATTGACTATCTTCCACCAATATCATTTAAAACTTCTAGTTCAGTACTTCATTATAATTATATTTTGATAATATAGAGAAATGCAATGTAATGAACTATACCCTATTCACGATCACTTGAGTCAAAATAAATAAACTTCTTTCATGTACAGGTAGCTGTTCGACTGCGGCCGACCGTCGTATGAAGTAATACCTCCCTTTACCCGCACACACGCGCAAAAAATTTGTTCATTTCGTCTCAAGTGATCGTGAATAGGGTATAGTTTCAATATCTCTGATCCAATTGGAGCTTCAATAATAATATTAATTGAATTATCAAAGTCCAAAATTATACAATGATCATAATAATTCGAAAGGAAGTTTTCATTCTAGGAAGCGGAAATTGATAAGTGAATTAGTGTGAACAAGATATCTAGGAAAGCAAGAGAAGAGGATTAATTCAAGTGTGACAATCGACCTGATTCGCCTTGTTCAAATACTTGTCTGTCCAAGCAATGAAGACATTCAGGAAAGTTGTGAAAATGACTCCAGCTCAGTCAATATTGATTCAAAAATACTAAATCCAATATAAAATTGTAGAAAACATGCTGCTCTAGAATTTGTGAACAAATTTATAGTTTTTAAATCAATATCGACCGAGCTGGAGTTATTTTCCCATCTTGCCAGAGTGTCTTCTTTGCTTGGACATTCTACTCGATGAGCTCTCGTTCCAACGCAACCAGAGGAATTTCCAAATCCAATGATGTGGAATGTTCAACTAGTGTATAATCCATAGGCGCTAATATTGCTATCCAAACCTAAAATAGCTGATACCACAGAGCTTCATCCACAGACGAATTCCATGGGATCTTCGACAGTTCTCAGTCGCTTATTAGAACATCCCCCACCACCTTCCTGGATTAATTCCTAGTCTAAACTCAGTTGTTCCAGTTGCGAGTTAGCTAGGCTCTTGTCAAACTCAACGCTAGAATGCACATCCCAACTAAACTACAAATTATTTCAATCTTGACTGGCTGCTCGATACTAATCATGAATATTAGCTGTATTATTGTCATCGATGACGTTATAATAATTATATGCATCTAGTTACTATTGAAATTGGCGCAAAGCTAATGAATCCACTTGATTGGGTAGTAATAATTTCTTTGATCACCACTACAAAAGCGGAATTTGCAGCGTATTTGCAGTGTTCGCTATCATAGCATTCTCCACTCTGATTGACACATAGAAATCATATGTCTTTTCAAAAGTATATACGATCTACATCGAAAATTCAAACTTCAAACAGGAACCTGCATTTACTAGATCGATATTCAGGATTGAATACTAACTACAGTGACTATAGAAGCTTACATCATCCACTTTTCTGGAGTAGACTAGGTATATAAAATATTCAAATTGGAGGATATACGAATCAAAAGATCAATCGTAGAATATTATAGAAATATCAATAGTTTTGGTTTGTTTTCAAACTGAACACCTTCAATGCATGAAATGAAGGAATCATTCGGAGTTTTAAAACCGGTGGGTTCATGATATCTATCTATGATCTATTACGTTTCTAAATTCAATACATCAGGTGAGTTTCATGAACAAAATCGTACGTTTTTGATGGTATAGAGAATGTAAAACCTTAAAGAGTATAGAGAATAGAATAGAGTATAGAGAATAAATAGCCAAATAAAGTATACAGTCTCTACAGTTTATACCTTGAACCATGCTCATCTGGTATAGAATATTTGGTTGAGTGGAGAGAGTATCCGGAATTGGCTATAGTCAGCAACACCGGAAACTGTCCAACAAATGTCACAACGTATAAAATATGTCAACCGAATTTCGGCTCAATAGCCATGAAATCGTTGGAATCCGAAATGATATTTTGCTATGGAAAGAATGCTCGCTGATAAGGTCGTAGTAGGGAGACAGTTCATTTTTATCAAGTAAAAAATGTATAGATTTAACACATAAACTGGAATTGTGCTCATGACCAAAACGCATTAGGTAAGCTGGTGAAATGGGTCGCCGTGAGAAAGACTGGAAATCCGCTCGCAGAGGAAGCTTTACAAATTTATCCGGCCATGACAATCCAGCCGAATACTATGCAATTTTCGTCTGAAGCTATACGCTCCACTCTGTATGTAAATGAGATGAATAGGCCGGGCCTCTATACCAGTCTGTGCTGTATCCAACCCAGTTTGTAAGCAATTAAAAATATAGCTTGCTGAAACATCTCACTCCTCGATAGGCAAACACGAAAATGATCGTTGCGTAGCCATTTTCTGATTTGATATTGGATAGTTTTGCATGCATTTGCATGAAACCGAATCAGACTTCACATCTCCACGGACGATCATTCCAATCGAGATCTGGTTGCCACCTTTTTTAATATAGCAGTAATGGCCTCCTGTTCCCTAATGGCGCTGATTGTTAGCGCGATCAGTTGTTATGTTCAACATGGTATACACTTCACCCGATATTCAAGATCAGAAAACATGAACAAAATCAAATACATAAAAAACAGTATAGAACATTCGATGAATAGATGTGTAGGAACTGATACCAGAATACTAGAAATATCATAGTAGTATACTGTATACTATACTATACAGTGTATAGTATGTACTATACTGTATACATAGCAATATAATAGAATTATAATAGTACAGTTACTGTAGAGTGTGTAAATTCCTCTTAAATCTTCTGTAGAACTTCGATAATTCGTAGTTTATGGGACCAAAGCTTTATTATGAATTAGGGGAGACTACGAATTATCGAAGCTATGAATTTTAGAATATTATTCCAAGGGACTGGGCTCTTACTACGAATTATAGAGAATTACAAGTTATAGAGGTACGAATTATCGAAGTAAAATTTTAATGTAGTAGAATATTCAAATATCTGTAATATAGTAATCTGTGGTCGCTACATAGAAGGTATTTTTTGCTGATAGTTTACTTGATATACATATTAACTTCATACATGTTTTCGTGTAATTCATTATCATTTTACTATTCAAAAAATACAACGCTTGTAGAAGTAGTGGAAGCAGAGTTCCAAATCAATCACATGAGTTTTCAATCCTTTAACGAACGTGTTATCCACTAATGGATTGGATGGATTCTGAATGACATCAAAATGAATGAGGAGCATTGAATGACATCTAATCGAAATCGAAAGCCGGTTGTGATTGCGTTGCCTGATCAGTCTCTCGAAGTTGTAGTGAAAGTGATGCATCGCTCACTGAGAAGTTCATCCGATCTGTTTTACTTCTTCAAATACTTTCTGATTCCCCGGCAAATATTTATCACACAGGCAGATTCATCCATTATAATCTCGGCTTTCTGTCTGGAGAAAAAGATCGGTATCAATAGAAAGCGAGCCAAAGACAGTGCCTTAATCAATATTGGCTTTTTTATGGATGAAGAAGAATTGTAGAAGCTTCGCCGCTCGCAAGACGCACAAATAATATTGGAGTTGATGGGGATCTATCTTTATTTACAAAGGATTAGCTTTTCCTTTTAGAGATAAAAGCTAAGGCAAATAGAGGACTACCGACTTCGTGAGTTGCCTTTCAAGCACGCCAATTTCTGTATTCGACCATCTCGAAGATGATGTCTTATCAATTTTCGTAATCGATTACAGCTCACCGGATGAATATCCTATTTATTTATGATCCTGATTGATAATAGAATGGGAGCAATATTTTTGTATTCACCAATCTTGGAGATGATATCTCATCGATATTTGAAATCGGTTTCAGATTATCAGAAAGATGTACTATTTATTCGTTGATAAAAGAATTAAAACAGTCAGTTTATTGACTGACATTGTTCATTCATCGTTATGCTTCACATTATGCGTTACATTGTAATATGAGAG
This sequence comes from Sogatella furcifera, assembly GCA_017141385.1. Taxonomy (NCBI): domain Eukaryota; kingdom Metazoa; phylum Arthropoda; class Insecta; order Hemiptera; family Delphacidae; genus Sogatella; species Sogatella furcifera. The sequence continues at coordinate 9,811,894 of CM029549.1, forward strand.
AAAAGTTTTTTATCATACATTCATTTTTCAAACAACTCGATCAACAATACACGTCTCAAATGTTCTACAATTCTTTCGCATATGAAGCATCCACTCTTGGAGTATTTAACAAGATCTGGAAATAAATAATTGTCTGTGTTTTATCCATTGAGTAATGTATTTTGTCAAATAAATAATGATAAATAAACCTATTTATTCAATGAATTTCAGCTTGTCAAATATATCAAAGCCATCACTTCAAGCTATGTTCATTCATGTTCAATGTGAGATAAAGCTGGTGGAGGTTCTATCGTAAGTTAATAGAATCAATTTACTTCTTATCAATCGTCTAGAATACTCATAACAATCAACCAAGATTCCTGAAAAAGATTTTAAACTGATTCACATGAGAAGATTAATATGATACCCTTGTAACCTGATAAAACTAGAGTATTATGTGTTTCAATATACTCTGTTATAATTAGTACTCTATTACTCGGTTACTATGTTGTAGCTAGGGCTCTATAAAAAGGGGGTAGACGCACTGTCCGCCATTCTGTGGCCAACTTTTAGCGCCAGGTTTGAATTCATATAAATGAATCACTATGATGATAGTGATGATGAACAGATGTTTATCAAGTCGAGTAAATGAATTAAGTTATTGTTTTGAGGTTAATTTGTCATATAAAATGGTTCATGTTGCTTAGCATCAAATTGCAAAAAATATAACGATTTTTATCATAAAACTGAAATAAAAAAATACAAATTTGCCAGATGCAGGAAGGTGAATCAAGATTAAAATTTTGACTTAAAATTGCCAGACTGGAAATTCGATGCTCTGTGAGTGAGTATTATTTTTTTCTAACATAATTTTTATCATTAATCATATGTTTGACTGTCGAATTAAATGAATTTAAACCTGGCGCTATAAGTTGACCACAGAATGGCGGACCGTGCGTCTACCCCCTTTTTATAGAGCCCTAGTTGTAGTATGACCGACCTCACCACAAACGATAGAAATCATGGAGCCATAGCAGATATTATCCATGAAAAAAATAACCTAAGTCAAAAATTGAATCTTCCCTTCTAAGTTTCGATGAATATCTTAGAATAAAATAGAAAAGTATTTTCTAGTAGTAATTTTTAGTAATAAATCTATAATATTAGTAATTTTACATGCATATAATTTTACAATAACATATGGCTGTTATTGGTGGGAAGACCTTTAAGGTAGAATCCACTTCATCAATATGTATCTGATTACAGTAAATACCGTTCATCCATCCTAGAGCATTCCACAGTGTTCATGACTTATTACAATAAACAATAGAGGCATTTTCATACTTTATTCCAACCAACAAATTCGCATTACAATACACTTTGTACCATACATTGCATTACTTTGTACTTCTCATTACAATATTGCATGTATTAAAATATTAACTTCGGGTAGTCTAGACTTATTGGTTCATCAATAACAACGATGAGCGCAAGTGTAGCAGAGCATGACCTTATTCTATCATGGCTTGGGGTGGATCTTGTTACAGAGCTCAGCCTGGATAGATGTATGTATGCCAGGTGACTTACGGTGTGAAGTTGGCGTGACGTGTTACCATGGCGTAGCTGCATCTCCCCCGAGTCAAGGGTGATGAAGGCGCCTAAAGTCGACAGATGTCTCATACCTGTCATGTTGTAACATTTGGCATCGTCGGTTGATTTAATCTCAATCAATTATTGTCGTTTCTATTATCATTATATGAAAGGAGGTCATGGTGGGTAGATTTCCTTCACGATGAGAGGTATAGCTGAGACTAAAATGTTAGGCGGTTTCTTCTGTTCTTTTTGCTGATGTTGTCAGAGTTCATTCATTTATTGGAGTACAAATTTACGAAAGAAGGATAGAAAAGCAGGCAATCACCCTAAACTCCTCCAATGCCTGATTTAATAATATTTAATCATAATAATATTTTTTTTTTTTTTTTTTTTTTATTTAATAATAATATATTTATTTCGCCAAAAATTACATACAGTAGTTAATTACAAAATATGAATGTGATACATACAAAATGCATAATAAATTTAAATTAAAATATATCTAAATGATTTGGCACAGCCAGCAAAGAAAACTTGTGCGCTAGCTGCGAGTTCATATGTCACATATGACATATGTCATTTAGTCACATTATGAACAGTTCTAAATATTCAGTTATAATATAAACTTATCTATAATTTATTCATTTATTTATTCAATCATTAATACAGTTGACTGAAGTGACTGGCCCAACCAGCATACAACAACGTCTTAAATGATATGCATACGATCAGTGGCGGATTTCCCATTAGGCACACTAGGCACTAGCCTAGGGGCGGCAAGCCTCAGGGGGCGGCACGACTCTTCCGTGGGCTCTTAGGCGGCGGCGGTAGAAGCAAAACTTTCTTCTAGACAAAAATATTAGTGATGAAATTATTTTTCTACCTTCATTTAATTTTCTATCAAATTGAAATACACATTTAGGGTTTCATATCCAGCTATAAGCCTCAATTGTTCAAAAATTGTGTTTTTTCAGCATATTTTCCCTATTATCCAAAACAGATTGAAGTTACAAACTTCTTGCTGGTATCATTGAGTTCCTCAGCAAATTTCACCAGCAAAATGGTAAATTAATTTTTGTGCCTGCATGAAGCCTCTAAGAAATAAATAATTCTGGATGTTTTGAAAATTCGCCATTCTTATCTCAGTAACAAAGCATTTCTGCGGCTATGTCTCATTACCTCTACTTGGTGTGAGGAATCAACCTGAGAAGTATTGCACATTCCTCCTGAAACACCCTGGATGCGTTTTTTACGAATTAGTAAAGACTATTATTTGTTAAGTTGTAAAAGTGTAGACCTCTTGTGTAATTAAAATAAAGTATCTTTCGGTGTTTCACCAGATGATAGACTCGTAGATTTAATCTTTGACTCGAGTCAGTGAATATAAAGTATATATTTTATGTATATAAATATATTCTTTATATATTAAGTATATTTCTCTATATTCTTTGCTCGAGTGAAGGATTTGACTTATTACCTATAAAAGTAATATGTATCAGGGGGGCGGCAGTCAGAAAAGTGCCTAGGGGCGGGACAATGTATAAATCCGTCCCTGCATACGATAATAATAAAATATAAGTTTTATGATTTAGCATGGGTCTAACCTTTTTTTAAACTATAGTATGAATTGGTAGAGAAGCAGTTCGGGGCATGAGCCTGTTGCACTAACCCAAATATATTCTTGAATAAGTGATGATTGATTGTTCTGTATAAATTTCTGTTTCACTCAAAGTTTGTCATTCCCAGATGATATTTTGGAAACAAGGAAACAATAGATGCTTCACATCAGCTGTTAGTGGGTTAAATAACATACTATACCACCTAATTTTTTGACTTCAGCCAATACCTACTAATACTGATGTATTAGTAGGTATTGCTTCAGCTGTATTGTTCGCACAAGCTGATAAGACACGCGTTCACGATACACTCAACGCTGTGTGTCTTCTCAGCTTGACGTACTATAGTCTATCCACCTTCTAAGGGCCGGTTTCTCCAAATACGTTCTACTGAAATTCTAGTTTTAACTATCAGCTGTCAGTGTACGGTCACTTTTATTAACTTGTGTTTCAATCGAGCCAGCTTAATCCAAAATTCAGATTAACTTTTTTGGAGAAACCGGCCCTAAAATAGGTTTCACCAAAAATACGTAAATTCCACGTATATCAAAGACAATATCATGACATGATTCATGAAGATGTGAAATGGAATGATACTAATTGACATGATGGATGATGAGATTAGCACGTGATAACATAGAGTTCCAAAAGTAAAGAATAAAAACTGAAAACTATAAGATTCTGTCAATGTCACTTCAAGCCACAGTACATTATTGAGCTTGGTTTAAAGAGAAATTGAAACCACAATATTCCATTGCTGACATCCATCTCATTAGATCAGACGTTAATAGGATTTTAAGCTAAAAGTGTTAGGCTTTTCAAGTTTGTTCAACCCAAGTTGATCCCTTTTTTTGCGTAAAATATGTTTGAAAATTAAGTGTCCATGAAATACTAAAATCTGAAAAATACCGATTCCTACTGTGTTTAGTAGTTCTGAAAACAAGTTCGAGACCCGTTAAATAGTCGATGCAGTGTTTTTCATGAAAATTATAATCAAATCACAAAAATAGACCATTCAACGTCTGCATTCATTTGTCTTCATAATATTCTCACCCTCCATCTTTTCTCCTTTCTCCTTTACTCTTTCTTTTTACTCCTTTCTTGCATTCCCTCTTCCTCATTCTCCCTCCCTCTCTCTCTCTAAACTCTGTTTTCGATTGCCATTTGTCTCTGTTGTCCAATCGTTCGCATTCACGATTCATCAATGACTTAATCGCGTGCAAGGAATGCGTTACTCCACTTTTGTTGCCTGACTGAAGATGAAAAGTGGCAAGAATCGTTTTCGGTTTCTTGCCGATAATAATGTGAAGATTTCAGTCCATTGATTGCGAGAAGTGTTCATTCTGGACGTGATTGGAATATGACTCAATAAAACAGACATAATTTTCCAGGTTATTTTCCAATCTGAAATATTCGGTGGATTGGTTCAATTGATTGATGATTTTTTTAGAATATGAGCAGGTAAAATAAAATAGAGTACTCATATTCCATTACATTCTTGTTCGATTCAATTCTCACTGACTTTGAGACATTAATACTATATTGAATAAGAAATCGATTGAGGTGAAAAATGTATTACCTTCTTAAGACAGTAACAATATAGTTACAGAAACGAGGAAAAGATTATCAACCAATTAATTTCTGGATTTTCCTTTGATCTCTTGAAGACTAGAGATGAATTCTTATTGGTGAGGATCTCTAAATTTAAAATTGAGTTGAACCGAAAAACTTGTTGAAGTTTCTACTCTTATCGGTAGAGATAATATTTACCTTTATATTTTATTTCAGTTATTATTTTTTTATTCTATAGAATTGTTCTTGTTCACTTTGTTTTTCTGTCTTTCTGTTTTTCTTCATGTGATTGTCACTGAACGTGATTCTATCACTTGCATGACCGTATATTTCTGTGAATATAAGGTTTCAAATTTGAATCTTCAGATCCAATTGAATCTAAGAAGTCTTCGATCTAATTACTTTTTTGAGTTTCCTGAGATTTTTCAAATACCAAGGATGATAAATCCTCAGGATATTTCAATTTTGAATCAGCTTCTAAGAGAATCTCCACTACTACAATAAATCTGTCAACCCGTTTTTCACGAGTTACTCTTAGCGAGTTACTTAGCGAAGAAGTTTTGAGTGATTTTTCCATTTACTTAATTAGTTCACATAGATACTCTATTTTGTTCATCAAATTCGATGATTTTAAAATCCATACTTCATCTTTCTAATGATTTCAAGAATGAGCATAATAATTCATTATTATTATTAAAGCCCTTCTAGCGTAACCCCTTACCATAAAAAATATCATTCTTCACTGTATTGACGCAGTTTTACGCAACCAAATTAGTATGACGACAAAATAGAATAATCTTCAAAAATAATCTCCAGAACAGAAATTTTTAGAAAAAAGGATATCCCTTTGACTAAAATATCACATTCTGTCAGCTTTACTCCAGCATTCTAATACTCGACGATAGCCGAGAATGATCATCTTCCTTTATATTATCTTGATTTTATCCCCAGAATTAGGATCAACCACGAATTCAAGAGGTATGAATTATGACGGTAAAGACCAGCAGTAATAATTCAATGTTCATAATCGTGGATTTAATGCCAATGATATTAACATAAACCGTTTCAAGTAATAGACTACTTTTCAGATCTAACACGGTGATTACCAGAATTATATATTATTTTCCCATGGGCAATTGTAATAAATGACCAGTATCTCACGAATCATTGATGAATGTCATGCTGTTGACAGCGATTTGAATGTATTAACTCAACTCAACTCCATTCGAAAACTCATTAAAATTTATTGGGATTACTGATTAGAGGTCGGCTTATAGTTGACCAATTCCTTGATACCTTTGATGAGCTTTATGTGCGCTGTAATTGAGCTATCAATTTATAAATGAGCCACTGAACAGTATTGGTTCATAGAGAAGCCGTATTCATAATCCTGAATGGATTATTTCCACTAGTGTTCATTTTTTAAGCATAGAAATTCAACTAAAAACATAATTTATCTTACTATTGATTGACAAGGGTACTTCAAATTGGTAATAGGGAATACAGGGATCGTTCACAGAATAATTTCATACAACTTTTTTCAGCAATCTATATCTATAAAAGCGAAATGACACTGACTGACTGACTGATTCATCACCAGAACTAAAAATCCACTGAACCGAATGCGTTCAAATTTGGCAGGAATGTTCAGTTGGACGTTTAGACGCGCGCTAAGAACGGATTTTAGGAACTTTTCAAGGATACGCCAAATATGTTCAAATTTTTTCTATAGTTTTTCGGCGTTTTCTCAATTTTTTCGAGAACCAATCGGTAGAAAATGTTGATATTTGGTAGGTAGGTAGGTTCAGATAAGGTCTAGAAATATTGTGTTGAGATATTATTGAATTCCGTTCAAGATCACGCCAGTAATCAGGTTTTTCAAAATTGTAGATGTTTTGCGGGTTGCATATCTTCCGCCTTGATACGACCAATCCTTACTGTAAATTAAATGGTTCAGCGAGATTATAGATAAACTAATTTGGAAGATATTGAATCAAGTTTCAAACTATGTCCGATATAGTTCCCAAGGTTACGCTCAATATCAGCGTTTTACTATTTTTCGTAATTTTCAGAGTTTTTCTTGGATTTTTCGAGAATAAATTGGTAGAAAATGTCATTGGTGTGACAAATGAAATTTGGTGAACAGGTCCAGATTAGGTCTAGAAATGCTGTGTTCAATAAGTTTTGAATCCCTTCTGAACGAAATTCGGAGCGAAGCGAGCCTGTTTGTCTCACTGACACTGCTGATACTAGGAGAAGGAGAAGGATACTAGGAGAAGACACTGCTAGGCGGAGAAGGCGAGCGAAGCGAGCCTGCCGGCTAGTAGAGTGGATATTTGAGTAATTAATGCAGAAAATTATATTATATAGTTTATTTAAATATCATATTTAAATTAGATTGTGATTGTAAGCATGAAGTTCAATTGAAAATTTGAATAAATTGGGAAGAGAATATTCAAGATAGTTTCACTCTTGACCAGAGTTTCGATGTCTCCTCATCTCTACAATAAATTGATAAAATCATTATTTTCAACCTAAAACTCAACCATTCATAGAAGAGATTTTGTGTTATATCAACGCCGTTATACCCAGAGAAAACTAATAGAACAGATAGCGGTATCAAATTTAAAAAAATAATAATCAAGTGAAAAAGTAAGTGAGTAGTCCGTACTGACAACATACCTTCCAAGCAGAGAATCAGCAAAAGAAGAAGAATGTAGTTTTCCTTCTGCGTCATCATACTACGAAGCTTGTTTTTGGTCCGGTACAGCACTACATCAACTTTGAAATCTCAATTATTGAACATTTTTAAGCAATCACGACTGTTTCAGAGTCATGGACGAATCAAACACGTTTCCACTATAATTATCACCGGAACTTTTTTGAAGTAAATAATGTATGAAAGAAGTAGTATTATTGAATTTTATCTATTCCACAAGAAGAATGAAAGATCAATGTAGACAGTTGACTATAAAGTTATAAATCTTATGTATAAAGTGGTTATAAATCTATGAAACACTGTATCACTATTTAGTAACGTATAGTTTATGGTAATATTTTTGAACTAGTTCTTATAGTTATATTACAACGTTAACTAGTTAAATGGAGAGTATACACGTTAGAATTTACTACACATACGAAAACAAGTCAAAAAAGAAGTTTCGCGAGGGAACCATATTGTGGTCTGTCTACTTCTCACCACCGTCTTCTCAAGTGATGGTAAAAGAGAGCGTAATTTGGCGGAGTCGACAACTGAGGTCCTCACGCTCTGAACAGACGCGCCAAACTGGTGAGAAATATTTCGGAGGCCGGCTTGGCGAGGTTCGTGAAAGTTCGGGTGTGTTCGGCCGATTGATCCGCAACCCCCGTTGCTTCAAGTGGGTCCGAATAAAAATCAACATCCAAGTGCAATTTGATGCACGCAAGACAGCCTGCAAGTGGCAGCAGTCTGAATACTTAATCCGATTCGTGTCAGCTGTGTGTGTGTGTGTGTGCGTGCGTAAGTGGCCGCCACGACTATTTACTTCTATGGCCGCTTCACAATTTCAACACAATAATACCCTGCCGAAGCCCATTAAAGCCTACGGGTATGCGAGAAGTCTCCAGGCAACGATGCTCAACCCCTCCCCGCTACCAAAAACACCCCACGGATGGACTCTAAACTTCCCGATCAAAGACTCCATTGCACTCCTCAAAGTCCGAACAAACTTAATGTCAATCGGTTCAGAATATGTCTGTTACAGAATCGCAAAAAGAGCTTCCTGAGTATCTCCATTCAGAGAGTGAATATATTAATGTTCTATGCATGGCGAGTAATTTGATTCAATCCCATTCTCCTCAATTACCAGGAAATTTCCTATTGCACTTCCTGTATTTCCCTTTCAACAATATTGACTTGAAGGAAAATTTTTAACGGGGAAAAAGATCTGGATTGATTCATTTTATAATTTGAGACAAGCCTATCTCAATATATAGGACATCCTGTAACAAGATATAGAAAATCGAACTTTTATATGAAAATAGTTTTTCTGGCTGTGAATAAAAATAAAAGACAATTCCTGTCACTACTCACTTCATCAATTTCATAAAGATTTTGTTTAGTATTTTCTAGATTTCAATTTAATTTTCATTTTAGCCTCAAAATAAGCTCAGTCTATATAGAAATGTCTTAGATTTTGACTAATGCCTATAAAGTCAAAGATCACGACTTTCCAGGTCCCTTCATCTTTTCCAAAAGAAATATTTTCCAATTTTTCAACTTTTCATTTTTTCAACGTACTTGAACTATGTTGTACACAAAGATAATTATCGAGTAGAAATTGAAGTAGATAATCATTCACACTGGATATTATATCAAGAAAGTCGTTGAAACAGTATTATACGAGTGGTTGATAGGCTTTTGATGAGCATGATTACCAGTACCACAAATTATAAGCTCCACTCAGCGACCAATAAGGGAAAAGCACCAGTAGTGGCCTTTTGAATGGCTTTTTTCTTTAAAACACGAATTTGATGCCTTCAAATGAGTTCTAAGCCTGCTAGAGACTTGGCTTATACTATTTAGCAGCTGAACAGTTTAAGAAGGAGCTTACAGAGCATCGTTAGAGATTTTTGAGAGAGATTCATTGACGCCATTTCACTAGAATATGTGGTTTCAGTGAGAAGTTCAGTTTCCTCTTATCAGTTTCAGTAAGAAGGCATGTATACAAATTCTTGTATTATGAATAGAAAGTCTATGAATTTTGCTATTTCTAGTGTTATATAAACATTCACTAGAATGTCTAGATGATGTTTAGAAGGTTTCTAGCCAGATAAACAAATATTTCGGCGTAAAAGCAGACTGGCCACTACTAGAGCAAGAAACCGTCAATAGTCTAGTAGTGGCCACCCAATAGAAATTGTTGTAGAAGTTGTAGATATTGTTGTAAAAGTTGGACTAATTTGAATTTATGTTCTCCTTAGACTGTTTCAAATAGGTTACAGAGGAAAAATATCTTTACAATATCTATTTTCTGGTTTAACCTCACTTTTCTAGTGGCTTGGAATATGCATTACCAATTCAACTCATTCTAATGTAACCTATTACTATTTCTGGCGTTACAATCAATGTCTGGAATGAAAAATTAGCTTACTTGAATAATTGCAACAATCAGCTTAAGAAATTGACTTGTCAATGAGCATAAAACATCATGTGGCCACTATAGAGTCGGTCCCAGGCCACTATTGAATCATAGTGGCCACTTTAGAATCAAAATTGAGTTTCACGAGAAATTTAATAATTCATTTATGAATTGACATATTCGCCATTTCAAGGAATAGGTCAATCAGGAAGGATCTAGGCTACATTCTTCTTCAGTTTTGGATGAGATAGCTGATAATATGGTCTCACAATTCGGAATAAACTATAAAAAGATCCTCAAACATGGCCACTACTGGTGCTTTTACTTTACAATTACAAAAAAATTATTATTTGGTCGCAGACTCTACTACAGAGAAGCTCCCTTATTTTTAGTTGATTGATGAGAAACAAAATGTGTACAAATATAATTATAAATATACTTGAAAAAATAGCATTGAGAATTTCTTTCATTTGCTTATCGCTTTTAGAAATTGTGTTGGGAAAACACATTCCATTTTTCCCAGTGGACTATTTCAGTCAATTTCAAAGATTATTTTGAACCTATGCTGCATATCAATGTTTTCATTGATTCAGGTTACTGGGACCAATCAAGCAGAAAAATCAAAAGAGAGAGAGAGAGGATCCTGTACAAATACCAATAAATAGCAATGAAGTTTCAAACTTTCAAAAAGGAATAGTTTAATTAAACAAGCAGACATTCTAATAGCAGTATAGCTATCGCCAAAAAGTAAGGCGGCATGGTGCCATACTGCACCTTATACGTTTGCTCTTATACGTTATTTATCCCAAGGTAATTAGAATAGAATTTTTAATTTCCTATTTTAATTACCTTGATTTATCCTACAAAGAGCTGAAGTAAAGCATCTATAGTTTCTCTTGATTTCAAAAACCGTATCTAGGCATATAGCTGAATGAAAACACTGATCAGCTTTTGGAACGCGATTGTGGCAAACGAGACCGCCTACCTTTTTGGCGTTAGCTATACCTTTTAATGAGCAGCTCATAAATACACAAAATTCCTAATCTTTGTCAATTTTTTCGAATGATTGTGGAGGTAAATAATTTTTCTTCTTCATATCACCAATTGCTCAAAAGTTCACAACCAATGAAACTATGAAACAATGTCAAATTTAGGCTAGAGGTACAGTCAAAGGATTGTGAATCAGGAATTGAATGTATGTTGCATAGCAATGAAGGATTAATAATATGACTGTGAAATTATTGACATTAGCAACCGATTTTCTAGGAAAAGTACGAGTTATTTTGGTTGCTAGAAGTTTAGTTAGATTTTTTTCATGTCAGCTCAACCTGGGGCTCTATAAGAACTTTTTATCTACGGGCGTATCAAAAAATTCCTATTTCAGTTTTACAATTGAAATCGAAATGACTACCATTTCAAAACGGAATCTCAGAACCGTGTCTTGATGAACGTTTTTGCCATACTCGTATGTAATACACAACTTTCCAAGCTAGATTTGCATTTGGAATATTGCCGTTTACAGGAGGATCAAAGATCAGCTGTTCTGAATGCGGGAATAATCATTTTGATGATTATTACAGCACTAGTCATCATCACGATGATAATTACAGCACTGAAAATCTAGCCCAGCTGTTTTTTCCAAACTCCAACGTATGAATAAACGAGTCGAACAAGCCGCCATGACTGTGTGCGTTCACTGTGTGCGTTTGTGGTAGTGTTGTGATGAGGTTATGTTGGCTTCAGTTAATGTTTTCAGTTGTTTGAGGTTTAAATAAATCCTTCTCAGTCTAGTATGACAAAAACAAATGTGTTTGTTTGTTTGTTAATGAGGGTGAAGCCCACATGAGCTCATAGGCTTGTGCGTGGGTAATGAAATGTATGATAGATGACGACTACTTTTTAGGTAGTCGGGACCGACGGCTTATCGTCTCCTCCAAAAGACGGGGTGGCCGTATTTATGTGATTGTGCTGTGGTCAAAAATTGTTTCCCCGCTTGGGACTTGAACCAGGGTCCACCTGGTTATCAGACCGGCGCTTCATCACTCCTCCAACGAACCACCCTATGTACATAATTCGTGTGGAAAAGTTTACAAACTCATAATTATTTTCCAAACTCGTGTACTGCTTGTTTGAAGAACATAATTATTTGTTTGTAAAAACGCCTTTTCCACATTCATCATGTAACATACTATTTTCGATACAGAAGGAACTTTTCGATACAGTCCAATTTCCGTATTTTGATAAATTCCTCGTTTCGAAACCAGCTGATGAAAAGTAAACAGTGTTCGAATTTTCTAACCTAAAACTGCGAGTGGAATCAAGTACCAGTTTTTATTTGTCAATATTTGAATTTACATATATGAATAATTAATTAATTTAAATAGTCTAAAGTTGAAATAGTTTAAAATACTTATAACTTGGTAAATATGTTAATCACTTTCACTTTTATAACAGTACTCACAATTTTGTTGATTGTCAAATGCGTTTTGTGGCACTGACTGATATGTTATTATTCACATATTTACCAAGTTATAAGTTGAATATCATCCACACTTTGTTTAGGATGCAGAAAGAAAAAGAAGTGTAATAAACAGTATATTGATTTTTATAGTACCTACACTCACAGATAGCTTGATACTGGTGGCCTATTGCTTGATACTGGTCGAATACTGATAACTACACTGGTGGTCGTAGATAAAATGGTATATGCAACGGTTGTATTGGGCCTTTAAAGCACTCGTGAGATACTTAGAGCACTCGCTAAGCTCGCTTTGCTCGCTGCTCGTGGCTCTAACTCATATCTCACCTCATGCTATCAAGTTATAGCATGGCTCCCATTATACAACCGTTGAATAAACTACTATTATAGAGCCCTAGCTCAACCAAGCACCAATGGCGGCTCGTGCTCACCGAACAGGTGAAGTTCTGTACAGTAAAAGATACGAGCAGTATCTAAGATATTATTAGTGTTTCAAGTTGAAGCACAAAATCAATGTATATTTGACTAGCCGGCAGGCTTGCTTCATTCGACTTTTCCGCCTAGCCAGGGAGCTCCGCCCCCTGGACTCCCGACAGTATCAGCAGTGTCAGTGAGTCAAACAGGCTCGCTTCGCTCGCCTGCATAACCTCTGTCAGTGTAAGCTGGGACAAACAGGCTTGCTTCGCTCGCATGCAAATTCGATTCAGGAGGGATTCAAATTCATTGAACAGAGAATTTCTAGACCTAATCTGGACCTGTTTACCAAATTTCAACATTTTCTACCAATTTATTCTCGAAAAATCCAAGAAAAACTCTGAAAATCACGAAAAATAGTAAAACACTGATATTGAGCGTAAACTTGGGAACTATATCGGACATAGTTTGAAACTTGATTCAATATCTTCCAAATTAGTTTATCTATAATCTCGCTGAACCATTGAATTTACAGTAAGGATTGGTCGTATCAAGGCGAAAGATATGCAACCCGAAAAACATCTACAATTTTGAAAAACCTGATTACTGGCGTGATCTTGAACGGAATTCAAAAATATCTCAACACAACATTTCTAGACCTTATCTGAACCTACCTACCAAATATCAACATCTTCTACCGATTGGTTCTCGAAAAAATGAAGAAACGCAGAAAAACTCAAATATTTGGCGTATCCTTGAAAAATTTTTAAAACTTGTTCGTAGCGCGCGTCTGAACGTCCAATAGAACATGCCTGCCAAATTTTAACGCATTCGGTTCAGTGGATTTTTAGTTCTGGTGATGAATGAATGAATGAATCAGTCAGTGCCATTTCGCTTTTATATATAGAGATTACAACTGCATTCATTTCAATTTGTGGTTAGTTTTATAGATAATGGTTTTATAATTTTGTGCTTTAGGTTGATATTTTTCATGCAGCACCGTAAAAACAGAACATAGGTTCGATGCGTGTTCAGTTATAGTGGAGTAGCTTCAACAGATCACGTCTCTGAGGATACTTCTATTTAGAGCCACTAATCCATACCGACTGTCATGTCAGACCAAAAATGAGCTGAGTCCGAACCGAACTGCAAACTAATGTAAACTCAAACAACACGTGTTCGTGTTGTTGATGCAGGAAGCAAAACCCGCATTAGATTGGTATAGTCTGTACAAGCAAAGAAGACATTCTGGCAAGACGGGAAAATGATTCAAGCTCTGTCAATATTGGTTCAAAAATTGTGGATTTGGTCTCAAAGTGTAGTTCAAAAAGTTTTCTACGATTTGAGATCAAATTATTGATTTTTGAATCGTTATTGACTGAGTTGGAGTCATTTTGCCGTCTTGCTAGAATGTCTTCTTTGCTTGGACCGACTATACCTCAAACAATTTTGGCTTTTGTGGCCGCTTTTGATCCGACGAGAATTTAATTTGCTGAATTAATTGTCATGCCTTTTCAGCTGCAAACCAGTGTGGGATGTGTCGCTTCTATTCCTATCAACAACGTTTTCATGTTCTAAAACATATAGTTTTTTTTTTGTTACAGTTATAAAGGCCGGTATTGCAAGGTCATATTTATTTTATCATTATGAACTCTTTTTATATGAGTTCAAATGATAATAGGAATGAATATTACCGTGTTATACTGACATAACTTGAATAGTACTATTGGACAATCTCCTATCTATTGGTTTTCCAGGTCAAATATAGACTCTATCTTGAGGGGCACTAGAGTAAATCCTCACCCGTGCAAGTGGTAATTCTGGCGCCTCATTCATGGATTCCGGTCAATATGACTAATCAATTTCTAAATTTATTTCTATGCAAGATTCGCACGGCCCTTGTTCTGACTCTGGTATTGTGTTGTATTTAAATATCTTTTGACATGATTTATACAAATAGGTTATCCATTATCATCTGATAAAGATCCATCTGATCAACGAGGAAAATATAATCGCTCAAAATATTCATCCGTATATCAATAGGCTATGGCTTGCCCTATCGCAATGATTTGATTTCAAAGATTAGAAATCGATTTATACAATTAAGCTATTATCATCTGATAAAGATCCATCTGATCAATGAGGAAAATATAATCGCTGAAAATATTCAACCGTATATCAATATGTCTTGTCCTAACGCAATGATTTGATTTCAAAGATTGGAAAACGTATTGAATAAGCTTTTACTAGATTTAAAGCAATTTCGGAGGGATTTCAACATTGTTGGATTATAATTTGATCGTTTGCGAAGCTTGAAAAGTCATAGAGACTTCCATACTTCAAAGCTTGTTATTAAAATATTTGGCATTATCCTGACTTGTTTTCCTGGTTCGATGAGAAGGAAAAACATCAGTTGAGAGAATCCAGTTCAAGAGGAAATTTCAGGAAAATTCCACGTAATGAGAGTCGCTCTCCCCAAACAAACAAATCTCTTAAAAGATTTTAATGTATTTTTTCAAAGATATTTCTTTGCTCCAGGCAGCTAGCTATAACAATTAGGCTATGCAGTAAGATGATCATAAGAAGGACATATAGGATATCTGTCACATCCACATTCATATCTTTCCAACTTTTTTTATCATTCCTCCTCTTGTTTAAAATCGAGAGATTGAAGCGGGGATAACTGGTCTAATATTTCCATAACTCTTTTTTATAATCGAATAACACTCCACCGCTTTTCGATAAACACGACGATTTTTTAACGAATTCATTGAATAGATGTATGTATGTTTGGCTCAACAGCCCATGAAGGGCCTAGGCCTACCAGCTGGTTGCCAGTTTCAAATTCACTCTACTATACAGCCCGTCCAAGCCAGGAAGACAGCCCGACACGACGGGGAAACGGCCCCAGCCTGGCCATTCATTGACTAGAAAATATAATTTAACAGAACGAAGATTCGAAAATTGGAAACTCGAAGTGGTTCGAGTAAAAAAGCTCATTTTACTCTATTTGGCATTACTTATATTTTCAGAACTGATTTGTGACTGATGAAATCTTTACTTAAATACATCAAAATACTCAACTCAAATACAATTTGATTGAACAACACCTATTTCGCTTTATTTGGCCTTACTTTAATTTGTAAAACTTTGATTTGTGAATGATGAATCTCATACAATGCTAAATACAATGTTAAAATTCAACCAATTTGTTATTTTCTGCTCTCTTAAATGGAGTACACTGTTTTAATTTGTTATAATTCCTCAGACCGTTCTAAACTCTGTCCAATTACTCATTCGAAAAGAACAGTGACGACCTTTAGGTTAGTAAACAGGGCGATTTTCCCAGCGAGTAAACATTGGGAAAGGGTGGGAGAACTCCGACAGTGGTGTTGGAAAAATACCCAGATTGATCATACATGCGTGGGGGAGTTTTAAAGAGTTTGGATTGGGCCTCAATACGACCGACCGGCCCTTTGGGAGACTTTCCCTTCTAAAACCGTGACGACGACACTGATAAAACCTGTCATGAATTACAAATGCTCACACAACGACAGTTGCAATTTATTGTTTTTTTGTCTCTCTCTACTCGTGAAATAGCGCGTTTCAATTCGAAGTAATTTCGCACCACGTCACTAGAAGGACAAGGTGAGGAAGAAGGGATGGGATGATAGTGAGAGTGGGAGGGGTTTGTGTTTGAGAGGAAGAGATAGATTGGTAATGAGAGAGGAAGGAAGAGAGGAAGTGAGAGGGAACGAGAGAGAGAGGGAACTACTGTCGAGATGCAAGAGGCACGTCCGTTTTGCAGTAAAAAAAGCCTTGTAACGCCTCTGACTGAACTGAAACACATTACGATACGCAGAACACATACAGTTGATCACTCTGATTTGGTCAGGCCAAGTTCTGTTTTTGGATGAGTCTTGCCGGCCGATCCATACATGACTTTTCACCTTCTAAACTGTCAATCTGTCATCGGTTGCACTGCATTGTTCATTGAGTCCTGAAGAGTCATTAATATTGAAGTTCAGGTGAGTTTCATATTGATGGAAAATACTTGTTTGTTTCTTTTCAGTTCAAAAATAGGTTCTACTATCATAGTTGTGTAAACCTGAGAGTTACAGTGTCGACTTAAATTTTACTGCTATTGCTACATCAACTGCCACTATCAATACAATACAACCAACTTTGATAGTATGGATAAGTTGGGAATTATGGATTACCTATGATACTATTCATACTTCCCAACTTATGCATACTATCAAAGTTGGATGTATAGTATTGACAGTGGCAGTTAATTGGATAATGGACCAGGATACTTGTTGATTCACATTAGAGTGTTGTAACTGTGTGAGTGTTGTAAGAGAGTAAGTCTCTATTTCACAAGAAAAAAGAGAGTTAAAATTATAAACATTTCTCCAACATATTAAAAGAATCATTCCACATGTATAGTCTGTGATATAACTCCACTATACTATTCAACTTGTTGCTACAAATACAATGATTTTCAACATCATGAAGAATGTTATCAAACAACAAAACCTCATGAAATAAAGCACTGTCATCATCTCTGATAGTAGTGATAATGTTATCATACGAAACAATTAAAGCATAGGATAACATAATTAAATAATAGTCCTACTATTCCTAAACTATTTCTCACCAGATAATACCTGATCTCTAACAACAACTTTGATGTTTTCGTATGAAACAATGAATATTAATCAATATGATTAGATGTAACATGAAACTAATAAATCCGCAAGGTTGAATATATAAAGTAACAACGAGACAGATTCAGTACTACCCCTTTCTAAGTATTAAACATTGAGTATTCTCAAATTTATACTTAGTATTCTCTAACGATTAGTCCACTCCTTTTATAATGGTGTCTGTCATATCATATGAAACCAAGTTTATTACAAAAATAATCTTGTGATAACCTTGATATGAAACAAGCAATTTCATCGATTATTGTAATAAGAGGCAGCACCAATGTTGCTTGTATTATTACATCGGAGCGCGTTTTCTATTCAAATTTCTTCGTCTGCTGGGACCTAGTTGGCAACTAATCTCTAACTGGACCAAGCTGCGTCGTTGGATTCAGGGCTCGATTTAAAGGGCTTAGAGAATTAGAGCACTGGAATTAAGTGGACCGCAATCAGTAATAATGAGTCAGCAAGCTTTGGATGCCGGCGGGGGGGATTGCTTCCGCTGTTGTAGCGTATTGTGCTGTCGCTATTCAACAGACTGAGAGCTTGCTTCGGACAATTTCTCAGACACTAGACACATTAGAGGCTGGAAGAAACAAATCTAAATGAAGCTTAAATTATTAATATGATAAGTATCAATTAAGAATAAAATTTTTAACGGATTCGGTGTGTGGGTTGAGTAATTTATCTATATTTTGGTATAGGGTCCACATCCACTGACAGTTCAAACTGATAGTCTTATGGTTCCACTTTAGATTCTGATAATCGATATTTAAATGAATGAACTTATGTAAATCTTTAGCTGGTGGTTTCAGTATCTTAAAATAATATTATTTTCAGAAACTTTGTAGGCTACACAAAATCCTATCATGTAAGATCTCACGCTCAGACTATTATGAGGTCTCTGTGAGATTTCAGTAGCAGGTAACAGATGGTTAACATTCACAATTAATGTGTATTATATGAAATATTTTTTGTATTTTTTACTCTCATCTCTTTATTTCTTAATTCATTGTTCATTATGCCATTTATAAGCATTTATTGATTGAATAGATTTAAAGTATGTTTGTGAATCGCAGAACGTTGTCGATCAGGATTCTAGGACAAACAATAATTATTGTTAATTAATAAAAGTTTAAATATAGACAACCAAGGGCATTTTCCTCTTACTTAATGTTTTCAACAATAGGACAGAGTCATTTGACCTAGTGAAGTGCTTGAACCCAACTGAGAAGTAGCACAGTTGCAAGCAGTGATAATGTTTAGATAAGAGATCCTAAGGAGGATCTCTTGTGAAAAGTATTTTAATTTTCCAGTCAAAAAACTCATCATTGATGAAAGGAGATCAATTATACGGTCTTTTCCAACGTAATAGCATGATAAACGTAATAGGTGACATAGCAACGAATAAACTAGGTAGTGTTTTATTGTGGCTCAACATTTTCAAGTTTAATCAATATTTTATAAGAAATGTTGTGAAAAATTAGTGAATTGATTAATTTGGAATAACCTTATCGCTCTAAATTAAAAATTTTCATAATTTTGTATTTCTCCCGACTATAAATCTATTTTTAATTGAAGTGTTACGAAAAAAGAACCTAGTTTCGAACCTTATTATTCGTAAAAATTTGGTATGAAGACGTTTCGGACATAAGTCTGTGTTTTTAACCAATAAGTTATTATTAATAAATAATGAATAAATAAATGAATCAGGCCCCTATAGCAAAACAATATTTCATCGTTTAATAATCTCATGTGCAAGTTAGGGTTCAATTTCTAATAGTAACTTGTAGAATAGTCGGATATAGAGTCTTGGTAATAGCCTTACCAAGGAATTATGAGTAAAAAATAACCTCTATTTTAACTTTGAATGAAAAATAATCCATACTTGAACTTTGAATGGAGAATAATAGCTATTGAAACTTCGAATGCATGTGTTCACCCAAATATAGGAACCGATCACAAAATAAATTGATAGCAGCAGTTGGAACTTAGCAGTTGTTCATTACATGAGAATCGTCTGACACCACAATCGAACGTGTAGCCGTGTCTGCCGAACTCTTTGCGAAATCGAGTTAGAGTTTGCAAACTAACAGCAGAGGCTGACTAAACCAGCAGAGTAGCACACTGGTTTTATAGAATTATGGCCGAACGCCCGCCCCAGTAAGGTGATATTATTGAATCGTGTGAGAGGGGAGAGGTTGACAGAGAGGGAGGAGGTGAGGAGGAGGAGGAGGAGGAGGAGGAGGAGGAGGAGGATAGGTGTAAAAGTCGAGTGGGCCTGATTTATTTGGAAACAGTTTTCCTGATCCGCTGGGGAAATGAATGTTGCCGGGTAGAGAAAGAGAGAGGAGGGATGGAGATAGATCGAGAGGGGTGGAGAGAGTTCAGGGAGAAGAGAAGAGGAGAAGAGTAAGGAGAAAAAGCGAAGAATAGTGAGGAGGATGAAATTGGGAGGAAGAGAGAAGAATAGCGAGGGAGATGTAATTGAGAGGAAGAGGGAAGAATAGCGAGGAATATGGAATTGGGAGAAGGAGAGAAGAATAGCCAGGAGGATGTAATTGAGAGGAAGAGAGAAGAATATCGAGGAAGATGGAATTGGGAGAAAGACTGAAGAATAGCGAGGAAGAGGGAATAGATAAAGAGAGGGCTGGATTAGAGAAACACTCTCTTCGAGGAGAAGGGTGGAAGGAGGAAGAGATTTAGAGAGAAGAAAGCACAGTGAGGTGGAGTTGTGAGGGAGAGGGAATTAAAGCGAGGAAAAGGAAAAGGATAAAGAAAAGAATTATAAGGTATGAAGGTGAAGGATGTGAAGAGAGAAAGTTTTGAGTGAGATATAGTGAGAGTTGGACCGTAGATATACTATTCTAATTGTATAGTTTGTATAATTCTAATTATATATTTGTATATACTTGTATATTTCTAATTGTATAATTGTATAGTTAGTCTATGGTTAGACATAAACAGAAAGAATAGAAAAAAGAATACAATTATATTGAGTATAGAAGGAGTGGATGAAAAGTGTTGAGATGTGGAATAGATGGAAGAAGCTAGACTGCAGCAAAGTTGAATAGTTGAGAAAAATTTGCATTATAAAGAAAACAGGAATGAGTGGGTGAGATGATTGGAAAAAGAAGAGAATGAGTCCGATTAGAAAGAGTTAGATTATGAAAATAGTCAAGGAAAATAACATGGAGGATAATTTTCCATACATTGGTTTATCTCTTTTTCTGTTCATTCACTTTCATAAATCATCGGGAAGCTGAGGACGCTAAAGATTAAGGCGGTTTCATTTGCTACTTGTGTGCTAAATACTAATCTCTATAATACTGAATAAATATTAAAATTACAAAAATTCTTAGTATAATACGAAATTGTATGAATGATCTATTTCACTTTTCACATATTCGTACTGTTTCAAAGGAGAAACAGTCAGAGAGAGAGATCAGATTCAGATTCAGATTCAATCACTTTATTCATGTAGCTTACATAATACAATAATTCGAATCCTATGCTATAAGAATAAAAATAAATGAAAATTACACTAATTACATTATGGTTTGCATAAGTTGGCTAATTATAAACTATGAAAACTTGCAAAATGAGACAGATGTAGGATTCAATAAGCTAACGGTAATATAAATTTGTGCTGTATCTACATAAAATGGCGGAGTTTAGACATATAAATGTCCATTCTTGGAGAGGGATGTTCAAAGACATCTCTCCCATTAACACTCAACCATGAGAGTGGAAAAGAAATGGCTCAGGCAGAAATGGAAAAATTTTATGATAATAGGAAATAAGGAGAAAATCAGGACTCCAAAGCAACGAAAATGATAGTGGGATAGTCTAGGCGTGTAGAAGAAAGCAAGAAACGGTAAGGGGGGGGGTGTAAGAGAGAAAATAATACAGTAGTAGAAACTTGAACACGCAGATGAAAATGGAATATGAGAAACGTTTCAGCTAACAACAAAAGAGACAAAAATACTAGTGATTCACTGTAAAGGTGTGTAATTAAGGAAGGAACGGTATAAAGGGATTGAAAGATAGGTGAAAATGGTGAACAAGATGGGTCCAGCCAACGAGAAAGACGCAAATATGAGATACTAAATACAGGGAAAAAATAAGACAAAGAAACATAGGGAAGAAAGTAAGAAACGGTTAAAAAGGAATAAAAAAGAGAAACACAGGTGGGAATTGATTAAATTGAACAAGTGAAACGCAAACATGAGAAACTGGAACACAAACAAAAGGAAATAAAACAAAGAAATATAAGGAAGAAAGTAGGAGAGGCTCAAAACGGAATAAAACAAAGAGAAACAGGTGAGAAAGGACCAGAGGTTCAGCTAACAAGAGAGACGCAAATCCTATAGTGAGACACTTTACGTGTGAACTGGTTAGTGGGGAGGGGTATGGTCAGATTTCCAGTTGTTTTGGCTAGCAGCGTATTCAAATTTCGCCAATTAGTGAAAGTTAGCTGCACGTTAATTCGTTGCCGGACGGACAGAGGCCGCTACTGTTGCCGCGCCACGGTGTACCCCTCTAACCGCCTTAATGAGCCATACACTCTCAACCGTTTCCACTCTACGCCACCTACTTTCCAGCACACCTTTCCTCAGATTACTACTGGGGTTTCATGTCATCCTCTTTCTATACCTTTCCATCTTCACCCTCATCCTTCTTCTTTTTCATCTTCATTCATTTTCTTTTCTTCTCTACCCTCATCTTCCATTTAACCCCTCCTACTCCTCTCTCTTTCACTCACTTCAACACTTACTCCTCTTCTTTCTTATATGCCTTCTTCCCCACCTATTCCTCATCTTTTCTATTACACCTATCTTCCCTTCCTAGGTATCTCAATTCTACTCATCCATCTCTACTCTTATCTCTCCCTCCTCCTGTTTCATCTCCTCTATCATACTCTTTTCTTTCTCATGTCATTCTGGGTTTCCATCTTTCTTCTTTCCTTCTTCACCCTCCTCACTTTTGGCCCTTCCCTCCATGTCATTCTGGGTTTCCACCTTTCTTCTTCACCCTCTCCTTCACCGCATCTCCCTTCTATTTCACGTCCTCTTCTTTTTATATTTCTCCCCCTCCTCCTCCTTCTTTCCCTTATCTTACTTTCTTTTCTCCTCTCCACCATATCTTCACTTCTCAACTTTTTCCTCTTCAATCCATTTTTTTAAAGCGCATTCTAGGCCTACACTCTCATCTTCTCCTTCTTTACAGCCCACTTTCTTTCTATCAACTCTTTCCTTTAACTTCTCCTCAACCTATAATTCCTCATTTTTCATCTTCTCCTTCACCTCTTCTTTCTCTTTTCTTCTCCCCTTCTTCTTTGAAAGCGCGGTCACGCATTAGTGCCACATATAGAGCGGATGAATGACGCATCTCAAACACGTTCAACAGTCAACCTCTGCTCTTATCAGCCTAATCGGTTGTTATTCATACCATTAATTGGACGCGAGGCTGTGTTTGTCACAGAGAGTCAAATGAACGGCAACTTTTAATCTGGAATAATTCTATCTGATAAGTACAGTGAATTCTAAGAAATAAGAGGTTCGAAATTATGAAGGGTCTAATTGCAACAATCAGTTACTGGATTCATTCAAACTTCAAGCAGAATAATTATTCTCATTGATATTAACGAGCTATATGGTATATGGATTGACACGGTCAATCAGACAAAGGCCTGTGGATAAGCTATGAATTAGCTATAAATAAGCTATGAATTAGCTATGAATAAGAAATGAATTAGCTTTAAATTAGCTATGAATTATCTTCGAGTTAGAAGGATTACAATAACATGACCTCTATGGAAGAGAGAACTGTGTAATAATAAACAAAGGGGTAAAACAACGAGCAATCGTTGTAAAATTGAGCTGATCTCTTTTATTTAGATATATAACAATGGTAAAAACTTACAATAGTAAAGCTGAATTGACAGAAAGATAAACTGAAATAACAGCTAGATTGAGTTAGTAATTTTCCTTCTTGAAGTCATGATATTAACTACAAGTGATAGAACCTACATGATTAACAAGGAATCCTATTCACCATTTCATATCAGTCGTTCTAAACTGAATTCCCAAGTTCAATTCCATGAATTACAACATCCTGTCAACTTCTCTACTGAGAAATGTTGATAAGATAGGGGACTATGTGGAGAGACCAGTATAATGCAGTGAAGTTTGGTTTCTTCTAAAATGTCGAGATGATACGACATACCTGTGAGTTACCTGCATTGCTTATGAATCTTTGATCACAAGATGCAATTGGTTAACAACGCTCAACTCTCCAGGGATGCAACTCGCTTGTATTGAGGTAGAAAACATGTTGTACATTTTGTTCTTGTGTCTTGGATCTGTCGCATGT
Source organism: Sogatella furcifera (assembly GCA_017141385.1). Classification (NCBI taxonomy): domain Eukaryota; kingdom Metazoa; phylum Arthropoda; class Insecta; order Hemiptera; family Delphacidae; genus Sogatella; species Sogatella furcifera. The sequence goes on from CM029549.1 coordinate 9,835,751, forward strand.
AGGAAGAAACGGGATTTCACGATTCAAGACGAGGAATATGGAGAGCTTGAAATGAAGTAATTGAACAAGAAACAGAGAAACTTCTTATCCTTAGTTGGGAGTTTTGTGTCACAATATCCAAGCTTTACGATTCTATGCCAACCGTGTTTTGTGGTTGAAGTATTCATCTGAATCGAATCATTTTTTATAAGTAGTCAAATTAATCATAGCATCCAGGGCCCTCGCCTTTTTTTAACAGAAGCAACCCCCCCCCCCCCCCACTCACGATGTTTTAACAGAAAATCGGAAACTCAATAACAAGCAAATTAAAAATTTCAGCCATTTCCAAGGTTCTACCCAGCTTTCTTGAATAACATTCGAAATAGTTCCGAATTCAGCCAGCAGATGACAGTAGCGATAGGGTGACTTGTTTCCGCTTCCATTGGACACGCCTCTAAGCTCCGCCTACGAACAAAATGGCCGAGAACATCGGTCCAAGCAGTTTGCAAATTCAACCAGTAGATGGCAGCAGTTGATGGGCGATGTTCCAGATTTGACTTGGACACGCCTTCATGCCCCACCTGGTCTTTTCTTATTGGTTGACAGTGTTTCGTGAGTTCTGTCTTAGAAAATGACTGCTAGCAAGAAAATGATGGATAGTGTAGCAAAAAAAATAACGCTACAAACTGGTTTCATAGGATTCCTCAGCTAATTTTACATAGGAATTGATCACTTTAGAACCTCAGTAAAGCCTCTAAAAAATTAGAAAAATTAATATTCTCTGAAAAGTCTCAATTTTCCGCTATTGTTATCTCGTTAACGAAGCGTTTTTGGGGGTTTGTCTCATGGAACTTTTTTGTCTACTTGGTGTAAGGAATCAGCCTGAGAAGTATTGCACATTCCTCTTGAAACACCCTGTATAAATTCTGCTTCACAATTATTTTGTTTTCTATTCTTTTCATTTGACATTGGATTAAGACTCGAATACGGTGGCATCTTGAATGATTAATAGGAAATATTTGGCATTTGCAATCTATCCTATCTGATTTCAACTACCGTAAAATTATTTCATCTAATAAAATCGAAGAATGAAGAGTCAATTGGAGGAATCACGTCTAGTTAATCATGTTATAACGTGGTACTTAAATTCAACTTACTACTTCATTCGTCTAATTCCACATCTATAAATTGATAACCACAAGAATAGGCCTGCACAAAAAGTGCTCCACCTTTACATAAAAGTTGTACCGCTCTGTTCCTTGAACTTATATCTCATCAAAGAAAACCCAGTATGTCCTATACATGGACTATGAGCACGGCAGTGTTAGAGAAAAGTTATTTTTTACGGCAGGTAATGATATTAAATCTTCTTGAATGCTACTACAGGGTAACGTTAATATATTTTACAGCTCTGGCTGGCAGGGAAAAATCTCACTTTTACTCTGGCGTGTGGCGCAGAACGCATTTTCTGAGGCATAAAACGAAACAACCTCTCCCCAGATTGAACTAAATGGCCTCATTAGGGTCAAGCCGAGTGAATAACATGCATTTTGAAGTCACTTAGTCCCTCAACACTTTCATATTAGGCAGGTCATTCTGAAATTCGAGTACCCTCCAGAAAAATTCAGATTTCGTACTCAGAGTGAAGATATTACAAGATTTTCGCTTGGAATTTTTATGTAGAAATTTTATGTAGAACATGTAGAAAGGCCTGGTTTACAAGATAACACAAAGCTTCTTCCATCCACTTGAATTTGGGAAGATAGATTAATCATTCTGATCATCATTTTTATTTATTAATTATTCGTCAAAAAGAAGTCGCATCTAGGGAGCAACGCTCCTGCAGCACATGATATGTCATCATAATTCACATATTATTATATCGAAATACTTAAATAGTTTGAACGTAAACATATATTTTAAAGATTACTCCATCCATCGATTCATATATTGACAAATATATTGCTAAGTGACGTTTTACTGAATGACGTTTTACGTAGAAGCTATCACCAAAAGACATGATTAAATTTATTAGAAGTAATTTCGATTGTACAATGTGAATTGCAGACACTGTTACCAGTCTCTATGACAAGAACTATCTATGAAAGTAAACACTATTTAAAGACTATGATATAATGACAGAAATGATGGGCAATATTGAAAATAATAATTATATTGTAATTGAAAAAGGATTATAAACCCACTAAAGCCCACCACTGTTGTTCCTTTGTCTCCTTTCAACGTAGGTCTAGATGAAATTTATATGAATTTAGGTTCAAAATACTTCATATAAATAGTTCTAACGGCACAGTTGTTTTTTAGTAGTCGTTATTGACAAAGATTACCAAAATCAAATTGTTGGTAGAGTTGAGTAAATACGGCAATTCATAGTCAATATTGATCCATTCTCTGAAATTGAATGAATTACCGCAGATGGTATAGACTGACCGAGCAATGAAGACATTCTGGGAAAATGGTAAAATGACTCCAGCTTGTTTAATATTGGTTAAAAAATTATGAATTTAGTCTAAAATTGTAGAAAACAATCTGCTCTACAATTTGAGACCAAATTCATAACATTTGAAACAATATTGACCAAGCTGGAATCATTTCGCCATCTTGCCAGAATGTCTTCTCTGCTTGAACAGACTATACACCTACAATGCTGAGTGGATTTCCTTCAGCGGAAAGCAAACATTGTTAGAGCACTTTGGCGCTGCGGTAAAACATGCTGGAGCATATTCGCCAGATAATCCATTCGTTTCTTGTTGAAGCGACAATGGAACCAAGTGTATAAATCAAACCTCAACCCAATAATTCCAAGTGCATAGTCATGATATTGTTTGCTTGCTGGTTGCTGAGAGTCAATTAATGGATGCCAAGTTATAATTGCATTTGCACTGCAATGCCACTAGCGACTCTTTAAAAGTTAATTGACCATTAGTCATGAGATTACGTTTCTCTTTCCAAAAATTATTGAGCGGGCTCTGTAGTCATTCAGAGACACACTCTAGTTATACTACAACTTTTATTGTTCGGGGAACGTAGTATATTCTTTAGTAGTAATTTAACTCTGTAGAATCAATAGAATATCAAGGCAATTTAATACGGAATCCATACCCTACTACATGCCAAATTACTCACTCATAAGGAACTTTTTTCCTGAACAAATATACGTTTCTAAATCAAATTTCTTTATAAGCTTCTTAGACATTTGTCTTGTACTGCAACTACCCTTATCACTGAAAACACTATATCACTATCACTACATAATTTGACGTTCGACTAAATGGAAACTTGAATATGAACAAGTTTAATTTTGTTTAATTTCTCTTCAAAAGTTGATATTTTTATACCATTATAATACGAGCTGTTATCTATTGAGCTGTTCAGGGATTTAGGGATGAGATTCTACGAAGAAATTTAAACAAAAATTCAGGAGTCTTGTAAATCAAACAAAGGCGGGCTAACCAAAGAAAAAATAATTAGACAAAGAATTCAATGAAAAATTTTTGAAAGTATGAGAGTTTCGTGTGTAGGACCATCTTTATCTTGTGTTACTGGAGTTCTTAATTTTCATATTTCATGAAAATATTTTGAAATATCCATAAATAATAAGACCTCAGGAAGCAATAAGGAATTATTAAAATACATCATTGATAAGCCTTTTGCTAATTCTATATCATGCTTAGTTCATCAATTAAATACAAAACTTGTGAACACTGGAGGCCATTGATAGGCCATTAGTGCCTCGCTGCGGGTACATTATTTGTAGGCAATTCAACAGTTTTCTACTAAATATGCTTGAGTGGCACTCCACCAAAGTGGTCCAGTTAAAGGACGGACCTAGAGCAAACAATAGGCCGACTGCCTAATTGAGCAAAGTTGAATAATGATGAGGAGGCAGTTGGGTTGGGTATAATAACGCTATTGCAATAACAACTTCACTCGACAAACCAAAGTTGAATAACAGAATTGAATATGAGCCGTGTAAGAATTGCGGAACAGCGCTCTGATGGAAACTCTCCACGGAATTCCTCGAGGCTTAACGGTCCAGCGCAACGCTACTCTGAGGTCAACCACTCAAATATTCAGATAACTTCCATGTTGGTCCGCAGTTACGGTGCAGTTGAGGATTTACACTTGTAGACTTTCTAGAGCTGTAGGCTTCAGTATTATAGCAAGTTTCTCCACTCAGAATGTGTTATGGTTTGCTCAATAAGAAACTAATATCTGGTACCGAGCTTCGCTCTGAACTGTTGAATTACATTAATATTTTATTGTAAAAAATAAATTCAAAATTGATATTATCACCTCTCACAATTTTTTGACATGAACATGTGTTGAGACTAGAATACAATTTACTCCATTTACTCCAGCTGGATAGCGTTGGTCAGCTAACGATAACAGCCATCATATGCAGTACTTGGGATTATTCCTGAAGGAATATTTAATTCCTTTATTAATCCTGCCAGAGAGTTTTCCCGGACATGAGACCTTGTGCGATCTTATTTTTCCATCACGGTTATATTACATTTCAAATCTCGAGGAAATCGTTAGAGCCGTTTTCTAGATCCGTGTGCATACATACATACATACATACAAACATACAGAAATTACTCGCTTAATATAATAGGATAGTAATTTGATAAGCAATTTATCCGCCTTGAAATATGTGGAAGAATTATTTACTTCGTTTGATGTAATCAACTTTATTGTGTTAATGAAATGTAAATATTTCAATAAATTTATGTTTTTCTCTATAATTGTCTGAAGCACAATCATTGGAGTGGATTGAATATTAATCCAATGGATTTTCTCATTAATGGGAACGATTTTTATTCTTTGAAAATCGTATAATTGAACAGAGACTGTTGTTTATACAATACAAACTTCAGCTTGTTACCTAACTTACTGATAAATTAATGAGGTATGACCAAAACCGAGAGGACTCTCACGTGTATAGGCTTTTCTCTTGAAAAATTAGAAAAAAAACCATTGAGAAAGGAAAAAGGCATTTTGTTTTGAGACCTCAGATAGTGCTGCGAAAATATTATCATAATCAATAACGGTGTTCTAATTAATGCCAAGTTAACCTACTAAACTTGCATACTTCAGTAATTCAAGTAACATTTCAATCTCAATAAAAGTTATGAAGTACATAATTTGAATCTTCCATTTTGATGAAAGAGCTTGTATAACAGATAAGAATTTTCGAAGAAGAACACAATTTGTTGAGAAAAAGATGCTTATTTCTATTCAAATTTATTTTCCATTACAACAGAGACTGCCCAGAGCGATTTGTTTCAAACTGCGGAATAGAAAAACGATATTGAGATTTGAAAGAACTCCTAAGAAAAAAGAGCACAAACGAACATTTGACAAGCTGTCAAGCCAGAAAAATAGAATACTTCTTTCTCCACCAATTATTATACTATGAGAAACTTTTCAAGAACAAGTTCTGGAGACAATTGTTGGCGGAATAATGTATCAGACAACTTTCAACGAGAGCTGCAAGAAACTTTCGGCATTATTCTTTGCTTGAATAATTTACGAGTTCATTCTCTCTCAAGCGATTCATGCACAGAGTGGGAGTTCTACTTTTCAAATTTTTGCATAGTATTCCACGAGTATTACTTGTAAATTATTACACATGTATTGCAATTTTCAATCACAATCGATAAAATAGAGAAACTATTTTTTCACGAGAGAAAAACATAATTATTGTAAACGATTTCGATATTCCATCAATATGATTCTAGCTTTCAAATAATTATTTCGTTAGTTGAAGAAAATACGTTGATATCAGTCAGTATTGGTACTGTATATGGAAAACGTTTCTCCGTTATTCAACTATTATTGTTTGAATTCATCCATATCAAAGTTCTTTCTGATCTTATGCATGAACTCATTTCTTACACAAAGTATATCAAAGTATTTAAGTTTCATTCTAATTCATCTTTTGAGTCCTGATTGATATTGGGTCATGATGGAATTGCACAGTTATGAATAAGTAGAATAGGAATAACAAAATATTCTCTTAGTACCTTCAAGTCTTAACATTAAGAAATTGCGAAATGAATCGTGGTTATGCTACAAACTGATGTAGAAGCACTAGACCACATCAAGCGAATATGCTATTGACATTTAATTATCAAATTTCTCCATATTATCAAGTTTAAAAAGATCACAAAGTGAGTTCTCCTGTTAAAGAATCGAACGTGATTGATTCATAAAATAATAACTGTAGTTTACTATTTCCCTTATTGTGATCCTTAAGTATTTTCCGATGTATTTCAATCAAATATTGTTTCACATAAATAAATCAGTTCCACAACTCAGAGTTCATGCATGTCTGAATTTGGATATCTAACTACTTAACAGTCGCTCAATCATTCAATTTGCCATTTAGTGACCAAGTGCCAAACAGTGTCCGATAATTGCTGGTTGATCATGGCAATCGATAATCGACAATTAACAATGGATAATAATCGATAGTCGACATTCGGTAGTCGGTATTCGATATTCGACATTCGATGGTCGATCTGATCTGTGACTCCAAATAAGCTCCGACATCACCTGATCTGCTCCTGACAGTCACGGCCTACCCTCCCCTCCCCTCCTATTCCTGTAAACTGTCACGTGATCAATACGTGATGCCCGCAACTTGTCTCAGGAGTCCTATTGGAAAACCTTCCACTAAATTCTAAATTTGACGGAAACTATTAAAGATTCAGAGCTTCGTTATCCTAGTGGAGAATATTCTAAAATTGGGTCAACGGTGTGGTACCACTGAATATGTAACTAAGCATTTGTTGCATCCTTTGCTACTTTTTGAAAATAATAAAAGCATTATATTAATTTGATTTTGTAATCTTGTTGAGTATTTGTTTTCTTAGGATCAAACATCTCTAATAGAATGAATTGTTTTTCTAGATGTCTATCTAGATTCTTAAAATCTTCTAAATTAATGTAAAGATTCGTACAGGAGTTGTGAGTGGCAATGCTGAATTATACAGAAGATTTTTGTACCCTAGCTATACTGTTGACTCGAAATTGGTTGAAAATCAAAATAGAGGCTCTTTAGAAACAGCTTTCAGCTTAAGATTGTTTAACAAATCTTATTATACTTGAGAAAATGTGTATGGTCACGATCATGAATCGAATGATGGTAGTAATAAATAATTAGGCTATATTATAGTCTGTACGAGCAAAGAAGACCCTCAGGCAAGATGTGAAAATGACGCCAGCTCGGTTAATATTGTTTAAAAATTTATTGATACGGTCTCAATCGTAGGAAACATTCTGATCTGCAATTTGAGACCAAATAAATAATTTTCAAACAAATATTGATCGAGCTGGAGTCATTTTCTCATCTTGCCCGAGGGTCTTCTTTGCTTGGACAGACTATACTACTATACGTATATTTTCTTCTCATAGCTCTCCGGGGTGGGGTGGACCTTGGCTTTCTCAACATTACCACGTATCATTCCTATCTATCTATCATCCATGCAATTCGTTAAAAGTTATATTTTTCGTTATTACTATAGTCAATTGCTAGAAAATAATGGATAAGTGACCTTAGTTGTGAATAATTTTTTTAATTTGTTTAAAAATTCAATTACTGATCAATCGATTAATGTGCAAATTATTGAGAAAAAGAGAGAATGAATAAATTAATGTTTCTTTAAAATTATTCCGATAAGAGGTTGAGTGTGGGAGAGGACTTGTGAGTCCTAACTCCGCCTTCAATAAAAGAAGATAAATAAGGCCGTTCCCAATATTGTACCCTAATTTTTCATCTCCTATTCCACATTACAGTAATTACTGTCATTTTGCTCTGTACCCTCAATGAGTTTTACTTCCAAGAGAGTGAACACTCACAAATAAATGTGTTTCTCAAAACGCCACTTGAGGGGAAATCGAAGATTAAGACATTTTCTTTCCAAGTAATACTTCAACCCTTCAGCAATAAGAAATCTTAGTGGAAGTGTGAGCCGAAGCCCTTGGAGAACTAATCTCCTTGCCGCGCAGCCGAAGCGATTAGTGGCACCACAAAAAGTGGCCCTTGCCCTTCCTTCTCAAAAATGTCGGAAGGCGTAAGCCCTTTGAGTAATGGCGGGTGATAACCGATACATTTCCATACGCTCAACTTCCTTCGTCCCCTAAATGATCATTCTTTTTATGGCAATACAAGAAAAGTTAGCTTTGTTCGGTAATTTTTTTTCTTCTCCTGAAGTTTGGCTACTACTTGAGATTACTTCGAAGGAGTGATTTGTGGGGTGAATTAGAATTATTGGTAGGCCCTAAATGGAAGTTGATAGTTTGGAATGGAATAAATCTTGAGGATTAAAAGTGGTAAGACAATAAATAATATTATCAAAACTATTTTTAATAAACTTAAACCCTGACAGACGATATGATTGTATTAGCTTTGATTTATTTTGTTATACGCTATAATGTTTTTAGAAAGTATTATGAATTAAAAAAAAACAACGGAGAAGCCAATATACCGAAATGGTAGTGTAAAATTTCGAGGTGAAATTTTCGACATGTATTTTTCGCAATCAACCTCAAAGTTTAAAGTGAAAAAGTTTTATCTATGAAGGCAATCATTGTATTCCAATTTACAAAGTGCAAGTTCTTCTGTTCTTAAAATTGAAGTTGATAGGCTCCTAACTTGACTTATGCCAAATTTCAAAAGTGCAGTTTTTCTATGGGATCGAGCCAACAGCCAAAATTCAGACTGACTAACTCACGAGCACAAATAGTCACAAAAAGCCCTGTCAAGTCTCTTTATAACATAAAAATATGATTTTTAATCAGAAATACAATTTGATGATAATAATAACAGACATTGAACGTTATCATTGAACAAATATAACTGTTTTACGAGAAATTTCATCTCAGATTTCAATTTAAGTTTTTTTTTTCTAAAGAAATGGCTAAATCGGCGATTTTCCAACTGACAACAATCGAGAAAAATATGAATGCTTTGTATTCGCAATGCAATGCTTTTTTCTCCTACTTTTAGCGAGGGAAACACATAAATTTCGGCTGTAATAACAAATAGGCCGACTCTAATAGCATTATACTTCATCCCTGTCCGCCGCGCCGATTACAACCTGAATAAACAGGGGAGCTGGGATCTCACCAGGTGGCCTTTTTCAGGCTTTAATTAGCCGGAAAGAATAATGCTGACGAATCGCACTTGTATCAGTTCGGCCACTATAAGCAACGCAACGCACAGACAAAGCCCGTTCCGTTCCATTCAGGTGACAAAATAAATAGATCGATTTTATTAAAGGCCTTAATAGCGAACGCTACGCGTTGTTCCAATATTTCTTATGAAAATACAATTGTGTTTTTGTTATTAAGCTTCGACTACGGTCCATTTTGGTAACAACGAGAATTATGTCATGTAGATTGTGTTCCTTTGTCATCTTATTTCGTGAATTGTGTATTTCAGGAATTAATTTGAATGAATTTCATTATTTTTTCTCTCATCAAGTGAACACAAAGTGATTCTTTTCACCTATATTTTGTAAAAGTGAAATCAAGAAAAAATAAATACGGTTCATCAAAAATCTTCATGTAGTGGAAAGAGGGTTTTCATAGGAACTAAACGATGCTAGTTATTGACATCACCCATTACATACGAGTACTTCGAAACAAATAATGATATTTGTTTGCAGTAAGAAGAAATATCAGTACTGGATCGCCTCAAACAAGATGGGATGATTTGAAACTTAATAACAATCTGATAATATTTTAACTTAATATTTGCTATAGTCTGCCCAAGCAAAGAAGACCCTCTGGCAAGTTGAGAAAATGACTCCAGCTCGGTCAATATTGGATCAAAAATTCTTGATTTGGTCTCAAATTGTAGATCAGAATGTTTCCTACAATTGAGACCAGATCAATGATTTTTGAACCAATATTGACCAAGCTGGAGTCATTTTCCCATCTTGCCAGAGGGTCTTCTCTGCTTGGAAAGAGTTTAATAGCGAACTGATTACACTATTTCCTAATTTAATATCCAGCATCGCAATAAAAAACTGATGATTCCCAAATTCAATGACAGCCAAAAAAAGAAACTGATAAATCCCAAACTACTAATATTGTTATCTAACAATAACGAACTAATTATTTTCAAACTCAAAATATACCAATGACAAACTGATGATTTCCAAATGTAATATCTCCCAATACTTTATTTAGAATTAATGCCAGTTGTAAGCACAACTTCATTTTTAATAATGTTTTGATTTATCAAAGTAAGCTGCTTACTGATTCCAATTCCCCTATCCTCTCCTTCTACAAGGACAAAATGCACAAGTAAGATTGTAAGCGAGTGGAATATTATTTGGATAATTTTTATATAATTTTTGCATTTATGTGTAGGTACTCTTTTCTGTTGGATAAATTAGAGAATTGTAGAAAAACCAACAATTGTAGAATTATATAGATATATATTGAGAATTGTAGAAATATATATTATGAAATAGCCTTAACTTATAAAGTAACTTCTATTCCTAATATTCTCTAAAAATCCAGTTTTTGTATAGATAAACGTGATATTTTCGAACAAAATCGTGTGAGAAAATTGAAGCACAATTCTTTGCTCACTATCACGTTTAGCTTCATAATACAGTATAACTAGTTTACATAGAACTTGTTCGTTACATCTATATAAAAGCTGGTGAGTAATTACCTATCAAATGCGATGTGAGTTATGGTCATGGCACGCAATAGGAAGTAGAAAACAATGCGAATCTGATTAGTTGATCATCTCTTGCGATATGCTAACAACGAACTTGTCAGGCACTACGTGAAGCACTGCACCAGGCCACAAGTTGATAATGAACAAATTCTGTAAAGTAGCCTCATCTGTTAAATTACATTATTAGTAATTATAGGCTACTGAATAAGGTCTTAAATATTGTGGATGTTGGAAGTTATTTAAACATCTTGATACTCTTTTCAACTAGCCTATTTAGAATTAGATATGACAGGAAAGTCGTAAGTAGGAACATCAAAAGTAGCTATCAAGAAATTAAGTCGTGTATAGTCTGTCCAAGCAAAGAAGACATCCTGGCAAGATGAGGAAATGACTTCAGCTTGGTCAATTTTGGTTCAAAACTTATAAATTTGGTCTCAAATCATAGAGCAGAATGTTTCCTACATTTTTAAACCGAATTTCTCTTTATTAAACCAATATTGATTGAACTGGAGTCATTTTCCCACCTTGCCAGAATGTCTTCTTTGCTTGGACATCAGACTATACATGGATGAAAATATTGTTGAATACCTCTCTCCAATCCATAACAAAACGTGTATTTCAAATAACTGCAATGAGCAGTAGAATATTTTTAGTATTATTCCATTAAATAATGTATGGAGCTCTGACAGTTCACTGGTTTCAAACGCTATGAAATGTACCTATCTGATGATGCTCTGATACATTTATTTCCGTGTAACTGATTTATTACCTTTAGAAAAAGAGGATACCCAAGTAACAAAGAGTCTTGGAGTTTAATATAATTGACTCAAATTCTGTCTGACATAACATGAAACGAGCTCCATGCCCAACAAAACTTTCTTAAATCAGTATCAGCAAATTGCAGTATTTTCTTGTGAAACATTACCATTTCATTCAGTTTTTAGCATAGTTGGGGAGAAGTTTTTCTCATAAATGCTAACTAGTGCATTTAACTGAATAAGTTCCATTGAATTACTAATAACAACAGTAAAACAGCAGAGCGCAGTCCTTGTTGTGGACAACATTCACTCAATTTAGTTTTGAAGCCGAGTTGGAAAGAAGTTTTTCGCATTGTGTTTTCACCTGAACTTCATCACAGTGCATCCACAAAAACAGGTCAGGGCTGTAGCTGTTGCTGTAGGCGACCATTTCATACACAAAGCTGACCGTGAACAAAGCAGATCTGAGTTTCTGTTGATTTGATGCACAGGTAATTAATCAAGTTGACGAGTGCAGCGCTGAAGAGTAGCAACTATTATTTTCCAAGCACAAAATAAGCGAACAAAATTGCAAACCGTAAACCGTCATGCGATTCGAACATTATTCATAGCTCAACACCGGATAAAGAGCGGAGAATAATATTCTCCTCCTCTTCTCATCTACAAAACTGTTGTATGACCCTTACGATTTATGATCTAAGCTCTATTTATTAATTAATGGAATGAACTGCGCTAGTAAATGACGGAAATGTGATACTTTATTCAATTTTATTCCTCGTGTAAAGCTGCAAATCCTGTATCATAGCTCACGAGTATTCCCCAGGTATTTTAGCATTAATGTTTATGCATTAGTACATGTTCCAATATGGATGAGTTTAAATCCATTGGTAGTTTTATAAAAATATATATAAATCATTTTATGAATAAATCTATGGCTTTTTATGCAGTCGTATTCTAGACATCTGGACATGAAGTCTGCCTCTTTTCATGAGTTGATTTCCACTTCTGGTTTGAAATAAAAGATATAAATCATTTTATGAATGAAACTCCGACTTCTCATGAAGTATATCTATCGAAAAACATTTTTAATCATTCCATCTCTTTAAATTGAAATATGAATTCATTCATAGAAAAACATACAATCATTGTAATAACAAGGAAAAAATTATGCCTATACTATGTCAATCCCAGTTTTGATCAGCATTTTGTCCAAAAATATGTTTCACTTTTAGCCCATTGATAATTTTGGAAATTTGAATTCTGAATTTTCTTGGAATGGAGAAATAATTATGATATCAATAACAAAAATCTATCACTCTTAAGGGTAGAAAATGGCTTCAAATCATTTAAAAGATGTCTATTGTTTATAGTAATATTCCATCTACTGTTCGAATTTAAAATGTGCTCCAGTAACACAAGAGATTCCACTTTTTTCTCCTCTGAAGAGTTAGCAATAAGTCTGTGTAATAATTTATTCTTCTTCCACCTCAAAGCTCAAAGAGAAAAGACTCAATATTGACAACTATTTGCTCCTAATAAAATATGACCTTATAACATTTTATTACGTGGCGAGTATTAGGGAAGAAATTGGAGAAAAATAGGGATCAAATGAAAACCTGTTCTAAATATAAATATTCTGGGGAAAAAACAGGGAGGCGTAGGCCTGCCAATTTTCCAAGAAAGCCAGGTGGCTTTGTAAATGAAATTCAATATCAATAAATCCGTTTTTTAATTGAAGTTGTAGGAGGGTGGGACTAGCTTCTGTTACTTAGAAGAGAATGACGAATGGCTAATCTTCAAAAATTGGATTTCTCAGAATATTTCACCAAGTTATTTCAGTGAAAGTCTCTCAATTTCCTATAACGTCTCTTGTAAAACGAAAATAAGAATAAAGCGTATTATAAGTTGTTTGATGTTAATCAGAAAACTTTAGTGTACTGTGGATGATTATGAAAATAACAAATCTTATACTGTATATCAGATCCTTCAACTCGGCTATTCTCCATACGAAAACTTTTTAATTATTTGATTGGTGCTGGAATAGGCTATTATAAGTTATTCCTAGAATATAGATTATTTCGTAGAATCAGGTGGAATTAAATTTGAAACTTGAAAACTTCAACAGCGATGCAACAAACAAAAATAACAATAATGAGAGCAAATGGGAGCAATAATCTGAATATTATCTATTCAAAATGTGCCAGAAGATGATACCTTTGCAGATGATACAGCTGTCTTAGCAGTTGGGAAAACAAATGAGGAAGCAACAAGGAAAGCACAGATGACAATAAATCTGAAAGAGAGATGGACTAGAATATGGCGGATAAAGTTAAATGAAAGCAAGTCTACACACGTTGTTTTCACAAATAGACAGTATGTGTATGGCGAAATCAGAATAAACAATGCAGTTGTACCTTTTGCCAATGAAGCCAAATACCTGGGAATGACATTAGATGCAAAACTGCGATGGAAAGCGCATGTGAAGAAAAAGAAAGAAGAATTGAATATCAAATATTCCAAAATGTACTGGATGTTGGGGAGATATTCTACCCTATCAACCTACAATGAAATATTACTTTAAAAACAGATTCTTCGACCTGTTTGAATGTATGGTATTCAGCTATGAGGCTGTGCTAGGAAGAGTGACATCGACATAATTCAGAAATTTCAGAACAAAGTATTGAGGAACGCTGTCAATGCTCCATACTTCGTTAGAAACTCAGATCTCTACAGGGACCTTCAGTTAGAAACAGTAGAATTTATGATAGCATAGGCCGCCAGAAATCATGAAGAGACACATCACAAACACCAGAATATTCAAGCTCTAGACCTAGTTGACAATTCTACAATATTGAGGAGACTGAAAAGGAAGAAGCCTACAGATCTTGTGTGATGTGAATAGTGTGATTGCAGAAGTCAGAATGTATGAAACTAAGAGTGTGTGATTAGTGCTTAAAATATTTAAGAGCATTGCTCAGTTAGAGTTACAAAGGAGGATTGACTTTGAAAGATCTTCTTTAGTGTGAAATTCCCGCATTAATTTAGGATAGAACTGAACTGTTCATTAGCCAAGTGCTAGATTGCAGTTAAAATTCATTTTATAAAAATAATATTTTATATAATTTATTTTTTGTCAAAAGGTTTGAAGTACTTGGTTTTTCTTTAAAGTTTTTCCCAACGTTATTTTAACATTCAATTACTCAAATTTATATCAAGCATGTAAATTATAAATTACAAATATTGGAATAGGTTACAATAGAATAGAATATCTACTATAATACATAAATTACAATGGAATAAAAGTCCTTCACAATAAAATATTGAGAAGCTGTCACCGTGCTCAACAATACATTATAATACATCAATCCATTCGAGGATATCAAAATGCATCACAATAAAAAGGATTTTATTTAAATTGATTACAATGCTCAAAACAAGTCAATTATTCAACGATGATTTTCCATGAAATTTTTATCTCTAGTTTTTATTAATCATTCGTGTATAACTCATATATTGATGATTAATGTAGTTTTTGTAATACATGTTTCTTGTAAAACTCGATTTTGTTTGATTTTTATCACCATAGCTCTTTGTTTGGTTTCTACTCTCGTTCGATTGCAGTTTTGACGTCTGATGGGATTGGACTCCTCAAAAGTTCCACATCAGCAATTATTATAGTTTTTAAGGTAAAATAGGCATTATATGGAGGAAGAATATTGAAGCTCAATGATCAATCAGATAAGATGAGGAATTCTCTCAAAAAACAGCGCACTAAACGAGGTTGGAATGGCATTTTGCATTCTAGTTATAGCTGATTCCAAAAAATTGGCGGTTGTTGGATGAATGTTATTCATGCTCAGCTCTTTCAGGACAGTCTTTCGAGTGTTCTCTGGAATCATATCAGTCGAGAACCACTTCAACTAAACAGTTTCGCTCTCACAGACCGCTTTCAGACTGTCTTGACAGAGCTGAGAATTGATAACAGATATTTGCCAACCGCCACTTACTTTGGCGTCTGATGTACTGCATGTAATGCAACAGTTCCCGTCACACAAAGCAGTATAGAACCGTTGGCGTGTCCTCATGAAATCAGAAAAGTATACGTGAGTATAATGTCATCGGATTGAGAGAGATGCTATCTGAGTTTGTTTCATAGCCATAGTTTGTAAACAATCATTCAAATGTCAAGATTGGCGAGGAGTAAAACAAAAGCCTCTATTCTGATTAATTATACCGTAATGTTTGCGCTATTGATTGACCCCTCATTGCAAAATGTCTGTCTCTTATCACACATTTAGATAAAGCAGGTATTACACGATAATCGTTTCTGTTACATATATTATGATCATATGAAAAAAATGATTTCGTATTTTCATCTCTTATCTTTCCATATGATTAGATATGATCATAGAACTTACTATCATCGTATAATACCGGCCTAATGAAGCTTACTCGTATTACCAAAGATCAGAGTAATAAACTTTCTCACAGCTCGATTCGTATTGACCTCGCTTTCTCAAAATGTTTTATCAAGCCCACATTTATGCTTCAAAATACAAAAGAATATCTCAAAAGAATTTCATAAAATTATAATTAAAATTAATGCGAATATCTAATAGGAGCTATATGAATACTTTTTCATTATTATAGAGCCTGTATAACCATATAAAGTATCTTTATGAATTATTATGAATATTCTTCCTCACCCTGGATATTGTCTTGGTAGTTTTATAACTACAACTTTCTTTATTATGATTTTTCCATAGTGTAATATGTTTCGACGTTGGTGAAAGCATCAAAATAGCGAATCTCCCGAACAGTGCCGGACTGGCCAGGTCGGCCCTGGGGCCCAGAGGGGCACAGATACCCTCAGCACAAAAATTTAAAATTTAATCGGCTGCAAAGAAACGAACAATTTTGTATTAAATTTTGAATTTAATAAGAAGTAACTCATTTTCTATTAAATACTATGATGATTCGACAGACATTTCCAGACTTTCTAGGCCGTTCATTAGACTTGAGGGCCCCTCATCTAGGGATGTCAATCCCGGGATCCCGGATCCCGAATCCCGGGATCCCGGTCCATTTTCAATACCTAACAATCCCGGGATTTTTCAGCGTCAATCCCGGGATTTTCGGGATTGAAAAAATATGAAATTGTAAATAGAATTTTCCAAAAACAATTCAATTAAGAATTCATTTACGTGATAAATATTAGTTTTGCATAATTTATTGTTCTAAGTGTTTGACTAATTTATTCTACAGAGTACAGGCACAGCTTACAGTTGCATATACATTATACTGTATAGCCAACTGGACTCTGTACTGGCTAAATAGAATTTGCATTTCTCGCAGAATTGTTGTTGATCGGTTGTTATGTCTCTATGATTGTTTCTGTTTACACAGCACCACAATTACTAGTCTAGACGGCGCAATAATTTCAATAGTGCTGATGTCATTTCCTGGAAATGCACTCAGAACTTTGAAAAGACTTCAGAAATCAGAAATGAACAAGCACTTATTATTCACTCTCTGTCTATAACTATTTCTCTTCTTTTTATTTCTCTATCATAGAATCATAAGTAGAATATCTAGTTAAAGTAAATATAGTTGGCTCTACGAAATTTCATTTAGTAGTGGTTCTGCTTTCGTGTTGTTCGGTCGGTACTGTACCGGTATTGAGTTACGTTACACGGTTTTTCAAAACGTATTCTATCTTATTATTAATATTATTCAAGTGATATTAATTCAATTTACAGAATTTAAAGTGATTGAAGTGTGAACTCTATCCCGTCCTGATGGAGGATAGAAGTGTTTTTGTTCTACATAAGAAAGACTCTGATGAGTCATCAGTTTAGAATCATTTACTTACTTCCAAAGACGGAAAAAGTGTCCAGTGCAAATCGTGTATGGCAGTTCTTAAGACTCTGGGTGGATTTGATATTATTCCCAACTTGGGAATCCCAAGTATTTTTCCATTTTAATAATATCCTATCCCTTGCTATAATGACCCCTTTTTCATCTCTATACACTGTTACTGAACATGTAATTGAGGAGGAACAATTGACTAAAAATGCATGAAACTGATTTTTGCCAATCCCGGGATCAGTCCCGGGATCCCGGGATTGATATTTGATAATCCCGAAATACCGGGATTGAAAATCAGTCCCGGGATTGACATCCCTACCCTCATCACAAGAGAGCTTAAAAGATCCCCTTAAATGCTGAGAACCTTTTTCATAAGATAATCTTCTGTGAGGTCCTCGAGTCTAGTGCTCAGAAACTGAGGCCAAAGATTCTCCAGATCTCATTCTGAATCTGCTTATTGGGCTGTGAATATTGAATTGACTAATTACTAATACAGGGCTTGAAGTGTGTAGACTATAATACTGATATTCTTCTACATTGCTACATAGTGGTTTCATAGTTTTTTTTAACAAAATTTAATATTCTTCAATTTTTTAATGTTTTATTTAATGATTCTATTTGCCTCATCAACACCCTCAACACTCTAAATTCAAAAATGTTGATAGTATCATTCCTGAAATGGCTCAACCAATAGCAGACAAGTATCCTTGAGTCGGCCACCTGTTGAATGTAAAAAACTACTACATGGGGAGTGGCCAGATACAGAAATCGGTTTTGCTTCCCCCTCTATTTTCCAGTGAATAAGGAGCTTTCTGGGGGCGTGGCCTATGGCTCAACCAATAGCAGATAAGTATCCTTGAGTCGGCCACCTTTTGAATATCAAAAACCACTGCAGGGGGCGTGACCAGAGACAAAAATCGTTTGTACTTCTCCCTCCATTTTCCACTGAATAAATCTTACTGGGGGCGTGGGCCATGGCTCAACCAATAGCAGACAAGTATCCTCGAGTCAGCCACCTGTTGAATGTCAAAAACTACTGCAGGGGGCGTGGCCAGAGACATAAATCGTATATAGTATATTTTACACCACTAGTGTTGAAAACTTCGTTTTGTGTCGTCAAGAATTCGAAGCTTTACATCTGTTGAAAATGGTGAAAAAATCTCCACCCCCCCCCCCCTCAAACCAATCTTCAGGGGGACCCTTGCGCGTGTATAGCCGACGGCCCATATCCTAGCCAGTCTGGCACTGCTCTCAAACTCTAGTAGAGAGTTTTTGAGTAGAGACTTCTCCTGTTTCGTGTGCCACTGGCGAGTCGTGCCCATGAAACAGGTGTATGTATGTCTGGCTCAACAGCCCATGAAGGGCCTAGGCCTACCAGCTGGTTGCCAGTTTCAAATTCACTCTACTATACAGCCCGTCCAAGCCAAGAAGACACCCCGGCACGACGGGGAAACGGCCCCAGCCCGGCCAATACTGGCCCAAAAGCCATAAATTCTCAATCAGAGCTCACAGTTCCCGAGCCAACACTGGCCGAGCTGAAGCCGCCCCCTCCACCCCGCTAGAATAACCCCCCGGCCGGACAGACCATACAGCAAGCAAATAATCATCAACCAGGATAAAGGTAACATGTGGTTAGCACGTTGATCCTCTCAACCATAAGCCAGTCTCCGCAACCAATTGGCGGCGCAGAACACCTCTGAATAACATGCAGTTAATCAGATGAAACAGGTGAAGTGCCCTTATAATTGACTGAACAGCACTTACAATATTTAATATTAATAATTGACATTAACTCATGGTTTCAGCCTATTCCATTATGAAACAATTCTGTAACATCGACAACGACTCGTCGAATTTTCAATAAATAATAGCATTCCATAATAATTACTATGCTTTTCTAAAAACAGGCAAAAGTCAAAACAGTATAGTTACTATAAAAACATCAGAAATCCATAAAGTAGGCATTTTTCGAGCTCCAAATGTGGAATGAATAATTGTCACATTACTTCTCATTTTCCAGTGTCTTAAATTGTATGACAGAAGCTTGAATAATACGAATTAAATTTTCCGCGAACTTGCAAGTGGAAAATCTCATTAGCCGTTTGCATTATAATGTGCTCAACTGGAATTAATGTGTTGTTGAGTTGGTTCAGTTTTGCAAGATTCTTAAGAGTCGCAATGGAATTTAATGGCGGCATAACACGCGATTCTCTCCACAACTGAATTACAATTCAAACTACTCACAATATTTTCATTCTCAATTATAATGTGTACTGCCTGACAAACAAAGAACTGTCTGCTTTATTTCTAGAACAATCTTGTTCATTCACAACTCACTCTTAAACTAGGAACAATCTTGATACGTATTGTTCCATTGCATGGTCGCTTGGTCGCTTCTCCTCATAAAACTCCCAGTTTATGTTGATATTGTGTATTTATTCCAACTAGGCTTATCATTTGAGATAATAATTGAAACAATTAATTGAAAAATTGTGTGAATAATGTAAAATTTCAAATTTATTTGCTTCCTATTAGAGACGATATCAGAGGCGAAATAGTTCTACTGGATAGTATCAATATCAATTAATGCTATGATAGAGGACCATGGTTTCGTATCCACTCATCGATTCATTTACCAGAATAAAGTACACAGTGTTATTAATTTCATATAATCAGATTATTATCGGATGACAGGTTTCATGTATGTTAATTCAACTCATCTCTGACAAAGTTTTTTGTTCATATTGATTAGTTCACATGGTGTTTGGATGAAACTGTGGAAGTGGATATCACATTCTCAACAAAGTAGCAAATATAAGTCCACACTTTTCTACTTTACATTACATACACACATTACTATACATTACATATTATAACACAGTATACATCAAATATGATTCAATATTATATTGGAAACCTGTTAGTTCTGATTCTGATGACAATAATTGAAGTTAAGAGTGAGATAAATAATTCTCAATATTTGTGTTTTGTATTCAAGACTCAATAGTATTGATATCAAATATGATTATTCGAAAGTTTTAATATCAAATGGGAAGGGAGTTGCAAGTAGAACGCAAGTGGTCGGTAAAAAGGTGAACATATTTCAACAGACTGTTCGGGGCTGGCGAGAATGAATTGACAATAATTCACGTGTTTGAAAATGCTCGACGGCGCCCTAGGCTGGCAAAGGAAGGCATCTTGCAAAGTGATATTGGACACCCGGTCTGTAGCCAACTGGGTTGGATCTGGTTGCCAGCATAGCTTAGGACCTCAAGACCTCGTATCATAAACTATATACCTACATATACTAAGGTCTACTATATCTAGGTGCGTATGCTATGGCTTCCCCGCGCATGATGGAATCCCTCAACAAGGGTGAAAGACCCTCGGTAATGAAACATCCCTGAAAATATGAGCGTATCTTCCCTTTTTTCTTCATCCTTTTTCCTTTACCCACCCCACACCCTTCCAACCAGATGACAGCCAAATTGGACGCCTGCCTTCCACTATCTGATCGTCCTTTCAAACGGAAACAGACGCAAATATATTATTCGAATCCCTACTTATGTTGAGCGTTACCTACCTTTCCCCTTTTCTCCCTGGAAGATCTCTATTCCAGTTTGATGATCGTAAATCAACAGGTGTCATGAATTTTAATCGGATGGGGTGAAAAATTGAAATTCTGAAAGCTCAACCTAGGGGTAGGCTGACATGAATGTTATGTATTCTACAAAATAAAAATATCATACTTCTTGATAAAATACGAGCTTGGATTTTAGTGGGTATAAGCGCTTAACACTCAACTTGCAGATAACGTACAATCTTGAAATTTTGCACAAATATTTCGATTATAGCATAGGTGAATGATATGAGTTATATCATCAGGACAACTCTAATGATATATTACATTATAACTTATTTTATACTAATACAGTATTACTTATATTATTCCTCTATGATTATTCTACTAAGGAAGGTTTTTTTACAACAGCACGTACCGTAATTTTTCTCCGTAGCAAAGCACAGGTAACCTGCTAGTATTACATAGGGCAAAAGAAAGTATTATCGGAATAAACTTATTGAAAATAACCGTGGTACAAACCTCCATTGCCGTTAGTTTAATTAACCGCCCATTGTGGGAGTGGTCAGACTGGTTTATCTAAGCCAATGGAAGCAGTCCAACTTGATATTCAACTACAAATCATGAAGCTCGCTCATTCACCAGCAATTCTGCAGCTTAGCTTTTCTGTTCTGCTG
The DNA here is from genome assembly GCA_017141385.1 of Sogatella furcifera. NCBI lineage: Eukaryota > Metazoa > Arthropoda > Insecta > Hemiptera > Delphacidae > Sogatella > Sogatella furcifera. The sequence continues at coordinate 9,857,336 of CM029549.1, forward strand.
CTTGTTTTATATTACTATTATAAATAGATCTCAAAAGATGAGGATGATACATACTAATGAAAATCAGAATATGATTTTTCGATAATTATTGAAATGCGAATGCTAATAATAATTTCATAAAATAATTGTCTCGCTCAAGAATCGAATATAAGCATACTGGAAATCTAGCGTAGTGGATAAATCATGTTGAGGAGCATTTTTAATTTTGTCTCTTACAGAATGAATTATTTCTTTAGTATTCAAAATTTGCAAAAATGCTTCAGAAGGGAAACTTTGAGTGAAGCTATAACAAAAGAGTTTAATAACAGAAGCTCAGAAGTTTTTGAAATTATGTTCCAAAACGCTATATACAATCCATGCTAAGATGTTATGATTAAATATGGCATAATACAAATTTACTAGCTGAAAAAAATCATTATTCCAGTGAAAGTTCATCTGCCTAAATCCAAAACTTTCTTTTGAATAGAATTTTTCACTTTTATCATAATTCAAATGTCAAAACCAGTAATAGTGGAGCTAAGTTATTCGTCAGCTAAGTGAAACGCTCGTCATTCTAAAATAAATGAATTTTATTTACAGACCAATCGAAATTTGATTGTTTTTCAACAACGCTGTGCATTTGACCACTGGTGGCTCGTACCCACGAAACAGGAGAAGTGTCCGTATCTTGTACAGCACTTCACCTGTTTCGTGGGCACGAGCCGCCAGTGCGATTTGACGCACACAAAAATGCCTTATAACCGTGGAATGGAAACCGTTTCATATCTTCATTAAATCCGAAATATTTTGTGCTTTTTACAGCTGGATAATCTGTAAAGGATTTCGAAGCCAGCGTATATTTTTCATGTTACACGCATAAAAAACGCGTAACTGGGCTGGACTGCTGGAATGGGGAGAATTTCATTTCGAAAAACGTAGTTAGAACATTCGATAAAACTCTACGATGCTACCTGCCCCTACGAACACGACATGGAAGGAGAAAATTATTTATACATTAGGCCCTATTCTGTGTAATAAAACTGGTACAGAGATGATGATGTTAGAAGGAAGGAATACCAATACGGGGAAAGATAAGTAAGTGGATTTCCCATCGTATATCGACCACTAAAACGGAAATGTGTTTCTTCCGCTGCCTTCCAGGCATTATTACCTTGACTTTTTAGGGCTTCTCCAGCTTCCTACCTCACTCACTATCAAAACTTCTCTATCCGACACACAGTGATATCCTATCTCAATACACTTCTTGTGCACTCAAACTTAGGTCATGAAGTTTTGCCATGTAATACACATGCCATCACAATACTCGTTCCTACGATGTTCAATGGAAAGTTTGCACAAGTTTAACTTCTAACAGAATAAAAACTTTCCTCGCATCATTCTGAATTCATCTAGCATGAAATTCCGCTATGTTTTTGATGGAGAAGCGGCCCATTTATTCCATTCAACCTTCACATGTTGCTTGCAACTAACTACTATAAAACTCCAACAGGTTGAACTTTTCTGTGCAACAAAGGGATGTGTACTTCTTACATGCTTTCAATTGTAACATTTGTATGGCTGGAACGTGTGATGGAGTTTACCAGTGCGAAATAACCATTAAAGTACGACACCATAAATTCGGCTTTTATTAGTGTTACAGCGAAAAACTCTCATTTCGAATGAATATCCAGTAGCATCCTGTTGAATTCCCTTTTGAAAAAAGCTTTTAGCGCCTTTTCAACCCTGTAAGCTGAGAATCAATTAAGATTGGGAACGTTTAGCTAAATGTGGATCGAAATAGATTTTCGTAAATAATTTAAAAGTCGTTTCCCATTCAGCATGCGATTTTCATCGCCTAGAGAGATTTAAAAGGTGACGATTTGAAAAGATTGTCCCGGAGTAATGTGGAAATAAAACTGTTGGAAATATATTTATTTGGAGAACAGTTTGCGAATGGATGGTTATTTTCACTCCTTTTCTTTACTTATTCTCACTTTATTTTATTTTCTTCACTCTTTTTATTTCTCACTTATTTCACTCTGTTTACCGTTCAGAAGCAAGTTCAATTTTATTGGTTAAAATTCTTAGTACCTTGCTTAGATTGTGTTCTCGTCATTTCTCATAAAAAAACTGCTACCCAGTATGGCAGTATTTCCTTGAAATGCAATAGCCTACAACACAGAGAAGGAATTTTTATATAAGGAATTTTTCCTTCTCTGTGCCTACAATCAGATTACAATGATTGAAACAACATTGAATTCGGTCCAAACACTTGTTGAACCAACTGTACGGATTAACTATAAAATTAACTATTCAAATCAATCCATATTAATATGTTTTGTAATTCCACTGTTATGTTCTTTTACAGTAGTGCTTTTCACATCCTATTTTTCCATGGATCCTGATGTTTAACAAAATTCATACAGTATAACTGGGTTCAATAATAAACGTAACTTGACTAGTCCTATTTACATACTTGAATACATCCAGTAATCCAATTTTCATCATCGTGTTTTCAAAAAATTCAGAGGAAACTGAAATCAATCGTAATATTATACACAAAATAACGAATTCTATCTGCAAATATCGATGTTTATTCAATTCATGGTAACTTAATCCATCGAAACAGCATGCCTTGAGGGCCGTTTTCCAACATAATAAGAGAAAGAAGATCTCTCCCGCTCCTTCAGAATTTCTCGTCATCTACTCTCTCTCAACCTCTCTCACTCACTTTCTCTTCATCTCTCACTCTCTTCATCTCTCACTTTCTCCCTCTCACTCACTCCCTATCTCACTTGTTGATTAGTTGAAAAGGTGATATTATTGTGTTAGATATCCATATTGAATGTTTCTCATTTATTTCTCTTGGAAACTGACTCTCTCTTTCCCAGTCTGTCTTTCAATTTTTCTACTCTATCAAACTTACACTTTTTCTCTCTCTCTCTTTATTTTTTTTTCTTTCTTTTTGATCGACCACTCTCTAGCCCCAACCAATCTTCATCACAGTGATTCGCTGTATTCCGTTCAGTTCGATTCCGTTCGAAGCTATGACCTGTTCAAATAACCTCATACAAACAAACTCATCTCCGATTTCCAATCTGTTTCAATAACGTGGTGCACACGGAACCGCTGTTACGCTATGTTGCAGACAGGCCCGTGTCACACGAGAGCGCACGAATAAAAAATGTAAATATTGAATGTTTGCCGCACACTGCACAAATATTGAGCAATGCCGGATGGAGGAACAAGAGACAAATCCGTCGCGGAAGAGAGATGAGAGACGAGTATAATAATAGCACGTGCCCACAAAACAGCTGAAGTGCTGTACAGTAGAAGATACGGGCACTTCACCTGTTACGTGGGTACGAGCCGCCAGTGAATAAACAGGAAACTGTTGTTCAGTTGTAGTTTTGTTTTTACGTTGAGTCATTAATAATAATTGAATTACTGGCAGTCTAGTGAGGTATTCCGAACCCTGTAAAACAATCACGTTCAATCAAATTATTTTTTTATTTCATTCTCCTTGAACAAAAACGTTGAATGATTCGTGATAATTGAGTCAAATCTACAGAGTTTGCAGTCGAAAAAATGGGATCACGACTCATTTTTAATGAGTTAATTCTAAAAATTTATAGTGTTTGTCTACTAAGTTGTTTGTAGTTTAAATACGGTAAGTGAATTATTTCGAAGATCACAGTGTACCTAAAAATACAATGGAGTGGAAATTAATAGATGAAGGTATAGAGACTATATAATCAGACTTACACAGTAGCTATAGATGCAGTAAGCTATGAATCATGATAGTTTATAAAATTACAAATTGAGAAAGATGGTCTCTGAGTATTTTATGTGATAATTTATTTTCTCTCTTATTCCCTCCCCATCATTTTCACCTGCAGGGTTGAGTGGAAGAAAGTCCTTAACTTTTAACTCTCGAAAAATAATGACAATAGTTCAATATTCGAGTCTACTAATTTTCCATATTTCTCTAATAAAATCGCTAAAGGAAGAACAAGATCTTGATTGAATTCCAAATTTGATTCTGCATCGAGAATAAAAATTTCATCTGAAATACTTCCCGACCGTTGAGTTGAAGCGAGAAGATAATGTTGATGAATGTTGTGAGGTGCGACACAAAGGGCGCTGCGAAAACTGATGGCATCCCATTCATTCCTCCCCGGAATGCGCAAGCCGAAAAGTTTTCTCCAACTTTCGACCACTTTCCACACTTTCTCCCACTTATTATTTATTGTTGGAAGTTGTTTTTTGTGTTTTTTGTATAGTCTGTCCAAACAATGAAGACATTCTGGAAAGATGGGGAAATGACTCCAGCTCGGTCAATATTGGTTCAAAAATTATAAATTTGGTCTCAAACTAAAGAAAACATTCCGTTCTTCAATTTGAGTCCAAATTTAAAATTCTTGAACCAAAATTGACCGAGCTGGAGTGATTTTCCCATCTTGTCAGAAGGTCTTCTTTCTTGGACAGACTATACACGCCGAGTCAGTGACCGAATGTGTGTGTGCACTTGTCAAGGGGTTGTAAGGTCGAGTCATTCATTTCTCAGCTGCGGCCTACGTTTTTTGAGGGGTGAGGAAGGAGGAGGGGACTCTTTGCAACGCTCCCCACACAAGTCAGTACACATGAGTCAACAGTTTGTTGAAAATAACAATTATTCACTCGCTTTGCTTGCCGCCGCCTCTAAAACAGAAAACAGTGGCGCACCTTAAACCGAGAAGATACGCTGTCAAATCCACTTTACATTGTAACGACGTCTCTTCTGCATGTACTAAACTATAGTAAGCCACCCTCAGTTGCACAGTAGACCGCGAGTGATCAGGGTTAAGTTGAACGTATTACAACATTCCGATGAGTCATCGGAATGATGAGTCAAACCCTCACCACCCCCCACACCCCTAACAAGTCACAACAAAGCCGTCTTCTGCTACACGCTTGATCCAATCTAACTCCCCTTCACCCCCTAATCGCTTATCCAGTCACCCCACCAGCGCCTATATTGTGCGCCATTGTATGGGGAAATTAGTGAGTAATTACAAGCAAGACCTGAACTATGTTGATTACTAGCCTCTGTACATGTGATGATATCGAAGGGGGTAGCTTCCTGCATCACCTGCTAAACAAAATTTTGGAAGGAAGTTCAGGAAAGACAGTAGTTTATTATATTCAACCATTTGAAGACATAGTTGGGGAGAGAATTATTTAACAGTTGGAAGGAGATAGATGTGAAGTATATGCAAGAGAAAGGAAACAGCTATAAGGTTTTTAATATACTGTATACATGTTTAATATACTTGTTCATGTACAATCTTCTTTATTATCAACTCGCGTAGTATTTGAGTATCATTTTAAAATGAACTAAAGATCTACAAACTAATAGGAATGAGAACAAGAAGTGAGAAACTCTTCTCAATACAAAATGTATGGTAGATTATACTTAATATTACATTACAAAGCTTCAAACCTTTTATCTGAAAAATGATAACTCCCATTACCAATCTACCATATTCTGTTAACACTCCAGAGCCGCTTTAGATTGTAACTGTTTATAAGGCACGCCTTTCACCACATTTCTAAATTGTTGCTTGGAGAGGATGGATGGGATAATTATTTGAAGAACATACAAGATCCATAGCAAAGAAAATTATGTTCAAAATACTGTAAATCATTCTCATAATCATCCACTATATGAGCACTGTGCAGCCGTTAAACGTTGCGGCAACAGCTTCAGAAAGGAAACTGATACTCCTATTTCAGTTTACTTGAGAATGATAATGGTATGACGAATGACGATGGTCGATATGTGTATAAATATATGGTAGAGCGACAACATCTTATTTAAATAATTATATTGTTTTAATTTGATTTAAATACCGTAAATCATCAACACAAAAAACACAATGTTTACGATACTTGTACACTAGAAAAACAGCAAAAGTACTTCATGGATTGGATTTCCATATCAGATAAATAGGCAACCTCATTAGAAGGATCATAAAAAAAAACTAACAACAAAACAGCCTTCTATACCCTAATTATTTTTAACTCGTTTAACAAGCAGGCTTCTAACTAGATGGATAATATTTAATGAGAGTTATGTTCTGTAGACAGGTCAAGGAAATTGAATAAGCTCTTGCATGTTGGACGGCTATAAAACAGCGGAGAGGGGTGGTGGAGGGGATGTTTAAGTAGAAAGAATAGTTTTTCCATAATATTTTACTTTTGTGGGTTGGTTTTCACAACAATACTTAGCTTATAGTTATTGGAAAGTGAAAAAAATTGATAAGAGTTTTAAAATGACATTGGTTTCTTATAAGATTGAAATTTTCAATTTGTTCATCTTCGATTAAAAGAAGTTCAGCAAAACTTTATCAAGTGAGAGGGGAAACAATGAAATTAAATTGATTAGTGATTCACATTGAAATCCGATATTCATTGGTTTTTGTTTGTTTGCTTTTTTTAAAGTCGTTGAAAAATTACTATGGGCTATAAACAATAATATTATTGTGATTGAATGGAAAGGCTAGATATTGTCAAACCACAGATTTATTGGAAAATCGAGATACCGATTTCGGTTGCTAAAAGTCTAGTAAACTGTTTTTTTACAAATCTATGGTTTGCAATATCTTGTCTAATTATTTAATATGGATAACTACCACAATATCACAATCAAAATTACTCAACGAGTGAATAATTAAAAGAATAGCATATTTAAAACTATAGGTAGTCTTCAATTGCAGGCTACTCATCTACGAAGTCATAAAGTCGTAATTCAATTCATTATTACAAATCACATGAAGGAATATAGAACAAGCGTATGTAATTCAAATAAGCATGATGGATTCTAGAATCTATGAAACAAATGATTTCATTGGAAATTATTAAATATTATGCTGTTGGCATAGAAACATTTTAGAAGTTGAAATTTCATATGTTATTCTTAGAAGCATAATCGATTCTTGTATAGATGAAAGAAGTCATTTCATTGGAAATCATCAAATATTATACAGTTAGCATAGAAACATTCATGGAAGAAATGAAAAAACATTAGCATAGAAACATAATTGTGGAAGAAGTGGAAATTTCAATAATGCTTTCCTAAATCGATTCCATGCTACCTGATGATGAAGCAATTTTTTCATGAACAGAAATGAAACAGTAATAGTGGTTTTGTCGACGAATTGAATTGGAAGTTTGTAATTCAGTTTGCCTCATACTGGCACCTGAGGTCATACAATGATGAGAGTATGCCACAAATTGAGTGAACGATGATTGGAACGTGAGTATATATTGAAGCAATAAAAAGTGGACTGAACCCCAACAGACCAATCTTTATCACCGTCTGGATATTTATTGAAACCAGTTAACAACCCCCAGTAACAATTCGCCAAATCCAATTTGCGCTAATCAATAAATCCATAAATCCAATTTCCGAACTGAAAATTGAAAGAACCTTTATGTTCTGTGGCCTATGCAGATTGACATCTTGATTACCGCTGTGATAATGTCTTCAAGTGTAGAAACGTTATATATAGGTGCATTGTGCTCTCCCATTTATAATAAATTGCAAATTATAGCTGTGTAGAATATTCCATCACATGGAATGTCCAATGAGCTTTTGGAATATACTTTGAAGGCTTTTCAGAAGCTTTGAATATACTTGCAGTAGCTTTTTGAGAAATACTCGTATACTTTCTTACAGGTATTGACGATCAGCTGGAAATTGTGGATTAAATTATTATAAAATCTGAAGGAGATTACCTTCTTGGAAAATCTTGTTGAAACTCAATTCTCGTTGAATACAGTGATCAATCAATCAACATCATTGATTATAGGCTTCTATTAATAATGAATGAAAGTGTTCGTAATAAATTGAGTTTTGAGGATGTAATTTCATAAATGGACTCTTAAATCTTAGATTATTCCATAATAATTATATGTGATGAACTACAACTCACAAATTACAATTGAAACTTGGATAGAATATGATGTAGCTTCAAACAAGTGGAATGTTCTCAGCCACATCAAATATGTTTGAAGAGGTAATATAATTCTTATATTTTTTTCAAATAATTATAAATCTTATAATGTTATATCCATATCAATATTTATTTACTTATATATAATTTCCAATCCAATTGGAATACCAAAGCAAGGGTGGATTATTATGAAAAATAATATAATTAGAATTTAATTAAATAAAAGAAAGAGAGATAAATTGTCATGAATGAAAAATGTTGGCAATTAGGTGTATTATTTGATGAAAGTATTCTCAGTATTAAATCCAATGTTATTCTCAATCAAACTTTGATAACTTAAGATACTTACTCAACTTAAATGAGTTATAAACTTGAAAACTTAGTTACTTACTCAACTTACAAACATATATAAGTTACTTCAGCCATGCCGTGGTATCAACTTCATGACCAGACATCCTGTTTCATCCAGACAATTGAGTCATCCTGTTTTCAATGGGTGTAGAAAAAAAATCTAATTTGATTACTGCACAAGAAAAAATATAAAGAAGGGAATTATAAAAAAGGAACAGTATTTTTTAATGAGGGATAAATTTGAAGAAGGAAAGTTCTAGTAGGATAGAGAACTGAAGAAGGGTTGAGAGTGGCAAGGTACCAAGATTAATATCCTTGTTGATCATAAGCTAATGATGCCCTCCACTACTACATTGCACTCCGTACTTCACGCACGCACGCACAAAAGCACGTACAACCAATACGCAATAGACGCACGCTAATGCAGTTACCGTCCCCCATTAGCCTGTCTATGTGTATAAATGTTAATTACAAGCGCCTACCCGGCTAACTTTTGCTGCTTCACTGCTCGCTCATTTTCCGAACACCCTCTATAACCTTCCTACCATCTACCAACACCACCTTCCATAGTCTGTCCAAGCAAGAAAGACATTCTAGAAAGATGAGAAAATGACTCCAGCTTGGTCAATATTGGTTCAAAAAATATAAATTTAGTTTAAAATTGTAGATCAGAATGCTTTCTATAATTTGAGACCAAATTTATTATTTTTGAATCGATAGTGACCTAGCTGGAGTTATTTTTCCATCTTGCCAGAATGTCTTCTTTGCTTGAACAAACTATACCACCCATCTCCTATTAAACACTCGCCAGTCGCCTCATTAAGAATCGCCGTTGCACTGCTAAATGGATACGCTCCCAGAAACAAAGACAAAACAATCGCAAAACAGGATTATCGAGCTTTAATATTGCAAAATATGTAGGACTCACGAATTTGTGTGCAGCTACTAATCATTGTGATTAGTGATATTGTTGCTGGAAATGTAGGCCGAGCAATGTTAAAGTTTATTTCTCGCATATTATTCAAGTACCCACAGACCAACTATCAATACCTTAGTAGTTATTCTTTGGTAAAGAGTCAGTCCTATGAAACCCTTTAGGATCATGGATGTTTATGAGTTTCATTCAATGATAAATTGAATTATTTTAGTATTTAATGAAATCACACGCAAATTATCGAGGTATTTTTCAGACTTAAATAAAAAATACTTTTCAAGTGGAAAAAAATCGAGATATTTTTGTCTAATCATCATTGGGAATGAATCAGTGTAATGGAGATTGTATAATCATAGAGGGAGGGATCGGGTACTAGAAAATTTTAGAAGACTGAAGTCGAAACTTGAAATCAGGGCCCTCGCGTGGTTTTTTGGCGCCCTGTGCGAGATTTTGGCAGGCGCCCTCCCCCCCTTATTATCAGACGAATGCAGTCTAAGATATTATAATATATTCAAAGCCAAGCTTGATTCAAGCTGCCTTGCATGTTCACATTTTTCTCATAAGCAATCACAATTTTGCGTAATGTGGTGTGGCAAACAGGATTATAGGGACTTGCTTATGCTTATTGTATCCCAACGTATTGTTTCGTATTTTTTTATGTATTGGATACGTGATAAGCAAAAGCCTACAGGAGTCAATAAAACATAAATAAAGGGTATCTACATTGAGGAAAACTGTCATCGTTGTACCATACTTTATCATTAAAATATGAAAATTTTAATTATTGATTAAATTATTCTATTAGTTTCTTTGAAAGCACATAAGGAAGGCAATAATAAATTTTTCACAGAATAATATTGCGAATCATCATAAATATTTCATTTCACTGGAAATAAAAATGTTCCAACAAATAATCGGAAACTCAATAACAAGAAAATTGAAGATTTCAGCCATTTTCATTGCTCTATTCAACTTTTTTGAATAACATTCGAAATATTTCCAAATTAAGCCAGCAGATAGCAGTAGCGATAGGGTGACTTGCTTCCACTTCCATTGGACACGCCTCCAAGCTCCGCCTACGATCAAAATGGCCGAAAACATCGATGAGAAAGGTTTCCAAATTCAACCAGTAGATGGCAGCAGTTGACGAATGATGTTTTAGATTTGACTTGCTCCCGCCTTCATGCCCCGCCTACTCTTTTCTTACTGGTTTACAGTGTTTCGTGAGTTCTGTCTTAAAAAATGGCTACTAACAAGAAAATTATGGATAGTTTATCATACACAAAAAATTACGCTGATTTACTATTTCGAAACAGTATCAGCGTTTCAAAACCGTATTTGATACCCTTTCATACACTTCTCTTTAATAGGATATTCTTTCTTCTCTATTTCTCTTCTACTTTTCTCTCTCAACTCTCGACTCCTTTTAAGACTTCTTGTCTTTAAGAATTCTTGTTTTCTATTTCTCTCCTACTTCTTCCTCTTTCTTATCACTAAATCTATATCAATCATCAGTCATATGAATTATTTATTCAGGTAATGACAAGCCGAAGAATAACAGCAAGCTATTAGCGTTCCATACCTTACCTTAACAACCTATTACCTCAAAGCAACCTACCTCTACTAACCTTCCGTTGCGTTTCAGTCCAGTTGCAGTACTCGCAAAGCGTATATACTTCATGGCCCCTTCCCACACAAATACTCAAGCAACCATAATCTATTGACTCCGTCCTAAGTTCAACGATTAGTCCACCACGACTGCAGCCAAGCCAACACAAACATATTTGTACAGTCTGTCCAATCAAAGAAGACATTCTGGCAAGATGGGAGAATGACTTCAGCTCGGTCAAAATTGATTCAAAACTTATGAATTTGGTTTCAAATGATAAATATGAATGTTTTCGACTATTTTAGACCAAATTTATTATTTTTGAATCAATATTGACCTAGCTGGAGTTATTCTTCCATCTTGCCAGAATGTCTTCTTTGCTTGGACAGACTACTTCAGCGCATTGCAATCTCGCGTCCGTGGTTCATTACGTGTCATTAAATCATTTTAATCGAATGAACCGTTCATATTCGCACAGTAGCCGCTCGCCCGCTCCACCGTGAATATCACGATTGTCGTTATAATTGTACAAACACGACTGGTATAGAAGGGTTGGAGTGGTATGAATTTCTAGTTGAAAAGGGGTTATATACAGATATACTGTACTTTGAAGGCTTCGTAGAGGTTTAGTCTTTCGAAGAAAAGAAGACATTATGGCAAGATAGGGAAATGATTCCAGCTTGGTCAATATTGGTTCAAAGATTATAAATTTGGTTACACGTTGTGGATCAGAATGTTTCCTACAATTTGAGACCATATTTATAGTTTTTGAACCAGTATTAGCCGAGCTGGAGTCATTTTCCCATCTTGCCAAAATATCTTCTTCGCTTGGACAGTCTATTAGTAGTAGAGTGGTATTTTGAGAGTGAGAGTTCAAGGGGAAGAGTGGCGTTTTGCAGAAGCAATATTGTTACTGTATTTCCAGCTCAGTACTCTGATAAACTACATTCCTGAATAAATTCCTAAGGTGGAAATTCGAAGCAAGAGTTCAGATGTTTACCTTGTAAGCATGTTTGGTGCAATTAATCCTCATTATATGGGATACCTGGATTAATTCTTGATCAATGTTGATTAGAGAATATTGAGCGTAACCTAATTAATTATTATGGAACTAACGTGATGAGGTACGGTCATTCCAGAGACAATTATTCTATTCCTTTTATTACTGAGAATCTACATTAATAATCTGTAGCCTATTTGATAATACAAACGTGAATAAATGAACGGGTGTTTCCTAGTTACTCTGCATTGAGTAGTTGAACGAACGCCGAAAATATTTAACTCTTGTTAAATGACGTCTTCTGTCATCATGAGCTCAATAGGAAAATCATGGCACTGCCTCTGTTAGATTACGTAATTTGATACTGAGAATAAAAGTAGTACAAGTACAAGTAGTGGATTCAGTTATGAAAAATTGCAAGAAATAAATCATGTTGAACAATTTATTAATGTTTGTAGTCATGATAAATTCTAAACCAGGAAATCTTTCTCTTGACAAGAATCAATAAATATTCACATACTTATATGAATTAGTTATGTAGCCTAATGTTGAAATCTATTCGTGCTGTTTTGATTAAGAAAATGCGGCTTCCTTATCATTTGATTATCAACACATGAGTGCTGTAATGTCTTGAATTAATGGGTGTGTTTTCCATTTTGCTTGAAATTTTAAATTGAACCTTATTTAAAACGTTTGAAGTTATTTAATTTTTCATTTAGTGCTTTTATCGGAACTTTGTGTAATCTATTTTCAAATTGTTTTTCTTTTCTTTCGGTGGCGAAAGTTATTCTGAAGTTTTACAATGGGACATAGGCTATCCTTGATTTGGGCTTTTAGTTTGGATCAGTTTGGGCATTATGCCTGTTGTACTCACATTCTGTATTTACTTGATCGGATAGATGATTATGATTATAAGTGGTCCTTAATTTGATAAGATAGGCGCACGTCTATTGAGTTACTCAGTTTTTCGGGCTCAGATTATTCTATTAGTAACCAAGCTTTGTCTTTTGTTGTATAGATTCATTTGCCTGTAATATGAATCCATTATTAACAATTTCTGGAGTTGGAATAAAGTATTCTAAAACATTAAGTTCTCTAGCGAGAAGTATTATTGTCGATCTAAAACTTGAGCTGAAGTATTCGAGCAGCAGCTTCGTTCAAAAACAAGGTTTCAAATCAAGAAATAATAATCAACTAGATGTTCCACAGATTAGACTGTCAAAGACCCAAAAGAGCTTCAATTATATGAGTATCAAATTATTTAATAAGTGACCAATAAGTGCTAGATATGTTACTTTAAGTAAGTTCAAATGTATAATGCAAGAGTGGTTAAAGTCTAAATAAATTTACTCTCTTCAGGTGTGGAATTTATTTATTTATTTATTTATTCATTTTGCAGAAACAATAACTTATTGGTTGAAAACACAGACTAATGTCCAAAACGTCTTCATACCAAATTTTGATGGATAATAAAGTTCGAAACTAGGTTAGATTTTCGTAGCACTTCAATTAAGAATAAATTTATAGTCCAGGAGGAATAGCAAATTATAAAAATTTTGAATTTAGAGCAATAAATTATTTCAAATGAATCAAATCACCAATTTTCACAAAATTTCTTCTAAAATATTGTATAAAATTGAAAATTTCAAGCCACAATAAAAACACTAACTAGTTTACTCGTTGCTATGAGTCATTGGAATGACATAAGCCTTGACAATCTCAATTTTACATAAATAATTGTTCTGTAAATTTTTGTTTCTCTTGATTGATTCTGTGATAATTGTTTTTCTTATGTCTTGTTGTGATGAATTTAAGACTGATTTGTTCTGAATTTTGTTGAATTACTATATATTTATGACTGTGATAAATGCAAATCAAATGACGATGTCCATGTATTCTAGTAAATACGATGACAAATAAAATATATTCTATTCTATTCTAGTTTTTGTGGAAAAATTTTCGAATTTCTGTACTTCTGAATTAAATTACTGAAACCATTCCTGAGCAAGCAAACGACTCAGTACACCAGATTGCAACAATTTAGCACCAGCACCGACTGTTGTAAAAATGTTTCAATTTAATTCCACGAGACGAGATCGGGACAAATTAGGAGCGCACCAACAGTCATTAACACGTGTATTCGTGAAACTCATTTCCGTTATGATGTCGACTCGTGATACAACAATCCAAGCATGTGCAAATAATTACTGAAGCGATGAGCCGACTCTCATTGAACTCACTTATTGCTTCGACATGATTAAAAATAGTCTTCAATCAGGCAAATGGATTAATTGAGCTAGTCACTCTCTTTGCAGGCACTCAATTAGATGAGGTACTCTTCGCAGGTACTCAATTAGGTAAGGTACTCTTTGCCAGGTCATTCAATTAGACGAAATTGCCCGTATGCAGACAATGCGGACATGAGAGGGTCCCTCAATGCTATTTGCACCCAGATGATGAACAAGACTATCCAATATGCAGAGATGCCTACTGGAGAGGTTATTGTGAACTAGCATGGTGTCTATACTAAAATACGATGTAACTCCCAACCCCGAATGCGTTCGTACACACCATCTAACCCATTTCATACCAAGTCAGAAGTTACATAAGTTACACGTTACATTGGGGCTAGAATTGAGTGAGTTTCCTGTCCACATAGGCAACATGTACAGGGTTCAAGTACACTCACTGCCCGGTCATGTATTCACCATCCTGTTTTGAATACCAAAACTGACTCTTGTTATACGCAGAACAAGATCCTCCTGTCCATTACAAGACTGCAAGTTGCACATTGACGCAAACCTTCCTTCTACCGCAGAAGAACCGTGTCGGTATTCATGACGTTTGCGATATTCACTTGCCCTGGGAACTTACTTTCTTTGGTAATATATGTAGAATAGTAAGGTAGTAAATACATTGTGGGCGTAGGCCATAAGACATTTGAAAAAAATTCATTACGATGTTAAGTATTTCTGTCAAGTGAATTATTGCCCTCTCTGTACATTTGTATGTTCAGAGCCTATCGGTTTATTTAGAGAGTGATGTTCCCAGTTCAAATCAAAAAAATAATAAGGGATGAAACAATACGAATTAGGAAGATATAAGGCTATGTCATTCGATTTAGCTGGATAATAAATTTCAATAGAAATAAGTGCTAAGCTTGGTGATAATTATGATTAAAGCTCAATGTTAGTGATTGCATTACAAGCTAGTGAATGCAGTGATCTACTGGACTTTTTCCAATGAACAGTAGTTGAATTAACTAAACTTTAAACAATCGTTTAAAATTCACTCTGAAATATTCATTTACATAGAGACTAAATTCAACTCTCTCATAAGTCCTTGAATGAATCAGTACATGTTTAAACATTCTTGGCCTGAAGAGTCTAGGTAAGAAAACTAAGGTACACATTAGAAACACAGATTGTTGTCGGTTCTGTGATAAAATATTCTCAAATCCTTCCAGTGTGTGCGTCCAGTTTACTATAAGATAGAAAGATATCAGAATTCTGAAGCTCAGATCTATAATTATTACTAATTCAGACTACCCCTATAACTATCAATTTCAATTCCTTCGCCTTATATTATTTAAAAAAGTATTCATAAAATTTTGTATAATATTGTGTGAAATTTACATCACTCAAAATTCGAAGCTCAAGCTAATAGAATATTCTATACAACTTAAGCACGAACACTATTTTCATAATACAACTACATCTTACTTCAGTACTGCACGTCATACGATTCCAACTCGAAGATGAGGGATTTGTGAGAATAGACCTCGAAGTCGGCTATAAAGGAGATTTGAGAGAATAAGACTGGAATAGGCCTGCTATGAAGTGCATTCCATCAAACACTAGGGTGTTTTGAGGAATGTCTTTTGAAGTGTCGGTAACCGTGTTCTCTTTGGACTCAATATTCATACTTTTGTTGTCGGCCACCTCTTGCCGATTTTGGCGCTGGGCCAAGAACGCAATCAATGCACACACAACGTGTTTGCTCAGTTGGTATCCAGCAGGAATTTCGCGGCTTGTATTGAATTACCGCTCTGTGGTCCAACTACTACAACAGGCGGAGAGGGGGCGGTTTCAACAAACATGGTCAAGGACCACACACTTTTCAAACATCTCTCTGAGTGGGAATAGTACACAGAGCGAGCCACCTCAAATTCTCAGTCCTTTGAACGTACTGTTTGCAAAGTCAAGTAGTTGAGCCATGAAACACTGGGCGAAATAAGATTCCAATATTTTGAAATTCTATTGTAATTATTTTTATTATTATTTGAAATGAAAATGTGTAAATCTGGATGTACATGAAGATTGAGGGAATCGGCGTGAAAATCATTGTTTCAGTTGTTCTACTTCAAAAACTTGTAATAGTAGATACTCAATAGTGAAATGAAAAATATCTATTCTCAAAAAAGAAGTACGATCCAATAATCTGATAGAATAATACACCTTCCCAGTAACAGGTGATTCGTAGGTTACTATTTTTAGAACCTGAAGTAGCAGAAACATTGAATATTTATACAGATTCATTCTGGGTCCTTTGTATGTAAATTGGATTCCTGCTTCCAAGTGAAACAGGCATCTTGAGTGCTACTGGCGGCTCCTGCCCAAGAAACAGGTGAAGTACCCGTATCTTTTACTGTACAGCACTTCACCTGTTCCGTGGGCATGAGCCGCCAGCGGAATGCATAATGTTTGAAAATTGTCTGTAAAATAATACTTCTAAAGGTTTTTCTTAAAAAGGGTATTTGATTTTTCATTTTTTTGGTCAATGCATGATGTTTATTCAATCAGTTGGTAATTTATTAGCCTTATAAATTTCCAAACTGTATCAATTTCATTTAACATTTTAAAATAAGCTTCATCTTGATCTCTCTATCAAGATAACACAAAATCATACTTTTTGAGAAATCTCAATTGGATTCAATGCTGGTCTCAAGTTTGAACAGTCTTTGTCTGTTGTTTCGGAAATGGAAATTGCATTAGCAGGTCGATTTGGACGGATAACTCGATATGAACTGTCACAGAAGATAACGAAGAAGAAGAAGAAGAAGAGAGAGAGAGAGAGAGAAGTGAATAGGAAATGGATTCGTCTGTCCTCCGATATGACACAACTGGGAAAGGAGTGCGAATTTGCCCACCACCGCATTCAAAGTACATGTTTTGAAGCTTGGTTATCTTCCATTTGGCTGTCACAAACTATGTTGTTTCCCGGTTTGCAGCTATACTAAACATGACAGTGGCATTCTATTATAAGCACAATATTGTTGACAAGTTAGTAAATATGGTCAATACTGCAAAATTCAAACGAACATTCAGTTATCTGAACATTCTGAAGCTACAGTTACACGAGAGAGATCGAGCAGTAACGAATACGAATCTTGGTTTCAAATTAAATTTTCTTGGTTTTTAATTCATTAAATTTTCATGGGGGAATCGGATTCGTGACTGCTCACTCGCGATTCGCTCTGCCGTACCCAGAGCCTCGAAACTCGAAACCTGTCAATGATGAGATAGCGCTAAAAAAACATTCATAGCAACAAGTAGGGTACTATATTGATTCATATTATTTTGGTAACTGAGTAGATTATAGTATCATTATGACCTTTGCTTTGACCTGTGTTAAGAGGCCTCGATACAAGTCGAAAAAGCATGAAAATAGGCACTCGGCATTTTACTCCTTCGGTCGCTATTTTCCAAGTTAGGTACGTGAAAATGGTACCAAATTGTTCAGAAAGATTGATAGAATGTGCGTATAACCTGGGATTTTCAATATCACTTTTCAATTTTTTGTTATTGAGTGTCAAAAACTGTAAAATTTTCTCCATGTTCATCGACTTATATTACCCTTTTATGATTTGAAAATCGAATTTTCAAGGTTATACGCACATTCTAGAGATCTTTCTGAACATTTTGGTACCATTTGCATAACGATTAGTTGAAAAATAGCGTCCGAAGCAGTAAAATGCCGAGACCCTGTTTCCAACATTTTCGTGACAAATCCGAAGCAGTACGCGTGCCTACTATCTTTTCGTAAAATGTCGGACATTTCACTTGCTTACAGCTTGCAGACGCGCGCCCGCCCGCATGCCCGTCAGCCGTCTACAGTGAGAGAATAGAAGTAGTTCTCTCTGTATAGATTCTCTCTGGCCTCTATGATCATTCACCGATTCACCATAATTAGCGCAAACTTCACATTCCATCGAGCGACTTGAGCCTGCATTTGCAATAATATTCCTTCTTACTTGGACTTTTTGGAATAAGATCCCTGATATTTCACGGTACACTACTGATAATTTCATATACAGTAGAACCTCGATAATTCGTACATCTATTTGCTCTTCAATTCGAAAGTGAAAGCTTAGTCTCTTGAAATAATTCATAAGTTCAATAATTCGTAATTTTCCCTAATTATAAATTTGTACTAAAGCTTTCGGCCTATGAACTACGAGTTACCAAAATTCTACTTTTCATTTCATCTACGGAACAACAACTCTAAGTTGAGTTTTCTTACAATATGACGCGATTTTGAAGGCACAGTGATTCATAATAGCCTATTGATTTTGTTATTTGATAGATAACACCTTCTGTAATATGAATTGTAAAATGAAACCTGCAAAAAGAAATGCTACTCTGAACAGTTGGCGAATTATCAAAATGTGACGTCCAAGTCTTAATTGGCAAATAAAGTTACTGAAAATCACACATACATGTAAAACTAAAAAGATAAAAACAAAAATATTAGAAACCTTTCATGCCTGTGATACAAACTATTTATGTATATACATTTTTAAACTCTAAGATTCGGTTTTTTGACGTGAGTTTTGGATTGAAATATGTGATGTGACAAATCATTGAACCTGAAGTGTTAGTCATATCTCATAATTTGCGAGATATTTCCTGACTCGCACCCAATAAAATTATCAATGATAGGGTTCCTCATCTATATTGCATTTTGAGGACTTCCTTTTTTTGTATGCCGTCCTATATCATAGAAATGAGCATGAAATCTGGAATAATTATCCAGAATGGCAAACAGTTTCATGGCCGCACGCGCGCCTGCCTGGTCGTCTCCAGAGAGAATAGCACAAAGTAAACAGAGGAAGTTTACTCTCTCGCCATGTCTGGCCCACCATGGAATCTCGATTCATCAATAATTTTCGCACTGATCGACAACTACAGTTTTTGCATTATTCGATCGGCACTGTCCACTGTCACTGTTCAGTCTGCCTCAGTCCAGCGAGTTGAGCGTGCCTCTATTCTTGTGGTAGAGCTCCAGTTATACAAATACGTGTATTTGGTGGTAGCCTCCATTTGCACGAATATTCTTTATAACCAGTATTTTTATTAATAAATGGTAGTCTTATTATAATTCGAGTTATTGCTACGCTATGGGGAGGAAGATTGTTTCTGGAAGGTTATTTTTATCTTCCAAACGCAAGCAGCGTCTTGTCAACGACGGATTGTTAGAATGGCGCCGTAAAAAAAAGTAAGTATTCGTGAAAACTATCAATTTTTTCGTTGATTTGATATCAAATTAATTTAGCACGATAAAAATTCAATGTTTAATTTGAAGTTCGGAATTGAGAGTTTTCATGTGTAATGAATAACTTCGTTACAAGAATCTACTACAGTACTATAAAGACATTTTATCAATTTTTATTGCATTACCGTAACTTGCTGAATTTCTATAGTATCGTAACTATGTGGAGAAACGGAGCACTCAGTGATTTGCCTCTTGACGTGTGTATCTGGATTATTTTCAACACTAAGTAATATGAGTTATTATTTATTTACATATATTTATATATATATATATATATATATATATATATATATATATATATATATATATATAATGTAATAATATATACAGACACTTGTAGAATTGGAAAAAACATTTAGAAAGACTTAACTTACATTTTTGAGCCAGGAATATTTCGGCTGCTGAAGCAAGCCTTCTTCAGCAGCCGAAATATTCCCTGGCTCAAAAATGTAAGTTAAGTCTTCTTTCTAAATGTTTTTTCCAATTCTACAAGTGTCTTCTGTATATATTATTACCATTATTTTAAAGTGACTCTGTGATGTGCTATATATATATATATATATATATAAATATCCTTTTTCGAGATACAGAATGTGATATATATATATATATATATATATATATCAGTCTGAAAACTATTGTTTCAGGATTACTGTACATTTGAAAGAAAATGCGAATGAAACCAATAGTGCAGATAACAACAAACCTGAAAATCCTCTTCCAAGCACCTCCGGAATTTCTAATAGGTAAGATACAGAAAACGTGATTCTCATGTTGTATTGTTTTTCAACACAAAAAATTATTTTCAAATTTCAATATATTTCCTACATGACAAATACGTTGAATGTGATATAGAAATTTCATTTCATCTGATAGACCATTTCATCTCATTTTCATAGCCAGTGATCACCAATTGAGTTTCATGAAGGTCCGTTTCAAAATCTTGGCGAGCTTCCGCGGTCCAATCAGGGGAAAACAATTAGTTTGTCCCCTATAAATTTGTCTCTTTACATTTTATAGCGTTCTGTAATCTCATTCTTTTTCCAGAAATACTATCACTGGACTTTTGAGAGAAAATGTAAATAAGGAGAACAATGGTGCAGACGAAAGCAAACCTGCAAGTCCTCTTCCGAGCACATCAGGTTTTTCTAAGAGGTAAGACACAGAAAATGTGTTTCTCTCATGTTTCTCTATTCTATAAAGGGAGTGATTTCTGCATCCTTTTACAATTTCAACTCACAAGAATTAAAATTAAAAAAATTATATATTTAGAAAATTAAGAAATTTCTAAAGGTAAATTAGGTAAATTTTGATCTCTGACCACCAAACCTATTATTTTGTGGTCACCTATTTATTCGCCTCTTCACATAATAAAGCGTTCTAAAAACTCATTCTTTTTTAGGAATAGTGGTTCTGGACCTTCGAAAAGGAATGTAAATTTAGTGGCCGATAGTGCAGATAATAACACACCTGTGAGTCCTTTTTCGAGTACATCAGGAATTTCCAAGAGGTAAGACACTGAAAACGTGTTTCTCTTATGTAATGTTCTTTTATCACACAGACAGTATTATACGATTAATCTCAATATTTTACCTTCTAAACCTAAACAAAAACGTCGAAAACAATACAGTAATCTCATCTCATATTATGATAATCCCATCTCATAGTTTTACATATTTTTGATTTGATATCTTTCTAATGAAAGTCAATTAGATTCATCTTTTTCTCATTTTATTGGGTTTGATACGGTATATTACATTTTTCTACAGTACGTAATACTGTATTCAAGATCTATGATCCTAAATAAGAAAAACGTACACGAAACAACGTAGTCTCCTATTAATATGACTTCCACCAATATCAATACAATAGAAAATGTTTGTATTCTCATCTATATTAAATGAGATAAATCTCTGATGCAATAATAGAACAATAAATATTAGTTTATTTCTTATGTTTCAGATTCAAGTGCAGCACTCCTATTGAACCCAAAGTACGTAGAAAGTTGTGTCTAGCTGAGAATCTTGATGAAATATCATCGGTACCAAATGTGAGCAATATCGACAATTTATCTAATGTTGATATGAGTTTGAATCTAGAGAGCTTGACTAAAGAACCTTTGGACCTCGTTGGCAGACGGCTGGTTAACCTATCAAGTGTTTTAGATCAAATAAGAGATATGGACAATCACAATAGAGCTATGGGTTGCACTTTTAGTAACATGACCCTTTTGAAAGAAAGAAGATTTGGATTGAGATCAAATTTGAATTTCAAGTGTAAAATGTGTAACATGGAGTGTACCCTAAATACAGACAGCTCAAATGATATAATGGATGTTAATCGTGCTAGTGTAGCAGGTGCAATGGCAATTGGTGTGGGCCATTCTCAACTCCAGGAGTTCTTCTCTGCTATGGAAGTACCATCAATGAGTTATAAAACATACTCCAAGTACCATGATGAGGTTTCCGAAGGATGGGAAGCTGCCGCCCTACAAGAGATGGAAGATGCAGCAAGAGAGGAAATTAGGAGAGCTGTAGAAGAGGGTAGTGTTACTCCGGATGGAACACCTATTTTGACAGTCATCGCAGATGGTAGCTGGGCGAAAAGGTCATATCGTACAAACTATAACTCGTTATCAGGAGTGGTAAGTTTACTTACAATTACAATAATTACAGTTTGAAATTCATTAAGAAATGTAGAGAAAATCTTCCTCTTTCAGATGGTTATTATAAGAATTGCTAGACCTTTCACATAAAGTACACAACCGTTTTTCATCATCCTTTTTCTGATAAACTCACTAAGTTTTCCAATTCTATTGAGATCACTCTTGATTTCTGAACCAACAACATAACTCTACCGCCAATAGTTATTGAGTTACAATTAAATAAATTATTTGTAATTTTGTAACAATTGAAAACGCAGATTTTCCAACAATATCATTATCATTTAGAATTCATGAAGGAATCATGATGAATCTTATACGAAATTAGATATCACATTTTTTTGTTCAATTTGAGACCAAATTCATATTTTTTAAACAATTTTTCGATGATTAAAGAACATCTATTTACAAAACCAGTCGCCGCTCCTTCAGCTCACCGAAGCGATAGATTGCATCATTCATATAGTGTGTGGAGTGCCTCTCAGAGTGAGCTGAAGGAGTCGACAATTGGTTTGAAAAATGGATCTAGCTATTTTTATTGGAAGATGTAGCTATTATCTATAAAGATCTATGGTTTCTTGATGAAAAAACCTTATTAGAAAATTAGTTTTTTCAATAGTTACTTATTTTTAATAATTTATTTATCGGTAACTTTGTAACTATTGAAGGTAGAGTTATGTTCTTGGTCTAAAAATGTAGAGAATTTTGTCCTCCATAATTAATATAAAATTATGAATCAATCCTAATATTCTTGGTTAGTCTCTTGGATTATAAAATGTAATTTTAGGGATTTTGGGGGTGTAAGGGGTTTCAGGGGCGAACCCAGGGGGGGATTGAGGGGATATATCCCCCCGGAAATTGGGGCTCATCTTACACTAGATAGAATGCACTTCGTTGGAGTTGCCAAATGTTTGACTAATAAGGCTTGAAAATTCATAAAGTGAAATCATCCATGAGAAGTGCTTTAGATCGGAATCATTTGAATGATTCAGCCCTACTATTCATTCACAGATATTTTCCCGTTAACCCTGTTCATATAATTGAATAAAATGTCTCAAAATAAATCTCTGCGTCTTGCAGATTTCATTTTGTGAAAAGATTCTCTATGTTAATCTATATAATTTCAACAATTTCATTTTATTTATTCAATAAAATACAATATACTTATGTAATAAAGACTCAGACAATCAGGTCCAAAACCTCTTGTTTCCAACACAATAATTATCAATAAACATTTGGAATTAGGTACAATCATCAAATATACTGCATATACGAGTAGGCTATATTATCCAATCACATCGCAATACAGTACTCAGTCTCCAGAACACTTCATATTAGAACACTCATTCGACCCTTCATATCCCTCCCCGAAATTTATTTCTGGGTTCTCCCCTGAGGGGTTTCTAAAATCGTTGTGGCACATGAACCATCCAACATAGAAGTATGAATTTTATTGTCACAAAGAACACGCTTTTGAATAGAGTTCTTTCTTTCAGGCTGCCATCGTTGGGTCAAACACAAAAAAGGTGATTTTCATGGGTGTGAGAAACAAATATTGCACTATCTGTGCTCGTGAGAGAATCAATGCAATAGCTCCCACTGACCATCCCTGCTATAAGAACTGGACAGGAAGTTCGTCCAGCATGGAAGGTGACATCATTTTGGAAGGATTCTGCAGAAGCATGGATATGTATGGGTGTATATATGGGGCCATTCTTGCTGATGGCGATTCAAATGTTTATAATAAACTATTAGAGTCTAGGCCATATGAAAATTATACGATTTCTAAAATCGAATGCACCAATCACCTCCTCAGGAATTATTGTACTAAACTGAGAGACATTGTGGTGCACAAGGACTCAGGTCCCATTGCTCTCAGGAAATCGTTGGGGAACAATATAATGAGACTTAGAATTGCTGTCAAAAAAGCAGCTAAGTACAGACAGCTTCAAAACGATGGTCAGCGAATTTCACTCCTCCAGAATGACATAAGGAATTCAGCCAGTCACGTCTTTGGGGAGCACCTACATTGTAGAGAAATTGCTTATTTCTGTGATGGAGCAAAAGAGAACGAGAAAAATTTAATTCCAGCTATGAAAGAGTGTGGAATTTATCAAAAGATAATGAGGCACATTGGATATTTGTGCGATAATGCAAAGAGTCTCATTTTGAATAAAACAAACAACCCAGCTGAGCATTATAATTCTCAAGTCGCAAAACTAGTTGGGGAGAAAAGAATTAACTTTGCTAAAAGGGGGTCATATCAGGCAAGGTGCTTTGCAGCTGTGGTCTCGCATAATTCGCATGCACCACTTTACAAACTGACGAAAAAAATAATGAAGAGAAGCCCAGGGAAAGTTCTGAAACTTCATCAGAAAAGAAAGGTTTTGAAAATAAGAAGAGAAAGGGAACGCAGAAAGATATCAATTAGAACAAGAGTGCAGATCAATTCAGGGGAGAGATTGGAAAACCAAAAGAGTTACGGGTCCAAGGCTGAGAAGCCTGATCTCCCTAAAGAAGAATTTCAAAAGAAGAGAGAGGATTTTTTACGTTCATTAACCCGAAATGAACAAGAAGTGACTGCTATCGAGAGAATGACTTTATTGCAATCGGACAGTGGCCTGTGGAAGGAGGAAAGGCGCAAGTTATTGACCGCATCGAATTTTGGGACAGTCTGTAAGAGGCGCCCTACTACAAGTTGTAGTAATTTAGTCAAATCTTTGCTGTACTCTGATTTTGAAAATCAGTCAACAAGGTATGGCAAAGAAAATGAAATAAATGCTATACTTAAAATTGAAGAGACTATTGGAGAGAAAGTGGACAAATGTGGCTTGTTTATTGACAACGATTTACCTTTCCTTGGTGCCACTCCAGATGGTCTTATTGGGGACGAGAAAATTGTAGAGGTCAAGTGTCCTGAATCTTGCAGGCACTTGACTCCAGAGGGTGCAATAAAACTAAAAAAATTCCCATTCCTGAACCTGAGCTCGATAGAAAACAAGATAACAGTTAACAAGAGCCACAAGTTTTTCTATCAAGTTCAGGGTCAATTGCACATAACAAAACGATTGAAATGTATATTCGCCCTCTGGACACCTTCAGGCATAATAATAGAAGAAATTTTGAGGGACGATGAATTTTGGAAGAGCCAGATGGAGGAGAAATTGAAAAATTTCTATTTCGATTGTTTGCTTCCTGAATTAGTGGATCCTCGACACACAAGATCCATGAGAATAAGAGATCCACAATACATCGAAGCAGCAATAACGAAAAGACTAAAGAAAAATTCACTCCCTCAGACTATGTAGACTACCATCTGGAGTGGCACTCAGGTGATGAAATATCTCATTGTCAATATGCATAAGATGAGTAAACTATCTTAGGGCTACTTTACTTTATCACTGTTTTTTATTTTAAATAATAATCGCAGTACCATCTTCAATAATTTTTTATTTATGCATAACATGCTTCGACTACTCAGAGTCATTTTCAAATTCATTCATGCGCATTTGAAAATGACTCTGAGTAGTCAAAACATGAATAAAGATATAATTGAAAAGGGTATTGCGATTATAATTTAAAATAAAAACATTAGTAAACTCTATTCAACTTCAATAGTCTATTTCATTCCAGTTTGTATATATTTCATTTCCTATGTTCAGCCCATTTACAATTTCAGTTTTTATCACTATTGTCTATTTGCTGATAGCTCCTCCATTTTGATATCATTGTAACTATAATACGAGATCTCATAATAATTTTGAAAAAAGAGACTGGGCTTCACTAAGAAAGCGCTCGATTTACAAAGTCATTCTCTCAATAACAGCCATTTATCAATTTGGAAAAGTGAACGTGTGAAATTATCTATCTTCTTTTCAATCTTCAATATAAACTATCAGATAACTATTTTATTATAGAAATTATTGTAATTTTTCTTTCAATCATGAAACATGGGGGTAATAATGATATGTCTGTAACGTTCCTACTTTTTCAACAAAAATCAATGACATAAAAGACTCATTAAAAATATATCTTGATTACAATTACAGTTTTCCAATTCTACTGTATTTGTAAATAATATTCTTATTATTATTATCATTATTGTTATCTTATAATATTATTGTAATATTCTTATAATTATTGAATAATAATATATAATTATTGAATCTATATAATTTTAATTTGAAATAGTGAGTTTGAACATAACCTTTTCTAATAATTTCATCCAAATTAGGAGCAAAGACGATTTGGACACTCATGTCTGTGTTTTCACCTTTCAGAATAATTGTGATGTATCTAATAAATAAATAAATAATTATTCGTATAACTATTAATTCTAATATTCTTATTATTATTGTTATCATTATTATTCCACCGTTATTGTGACAAAACAATCTAACTTGGTAAGCTACTCAATTTTATATGAATGTAGATATATCTTGATATTTGAATATCTAAACATATCTAGTTTACTACCTACTGTCTATTTTTCAATTCTAAAGTATTTGTAAATAATATTTTTTATGTCAATTCTTATAATTATTTTCATCATTATTATCATTATTCCACCTATTAGAGAATTATCATTATTACCTATTAGAAAATTTCAATCCGTAACAAATATATTCATATCTCAAGAATCAAGAGTTTTTTTTTCAGATTCTTTATGTACTAACCATATTTCTATCATTAGGCCTACCAGTTTTTTATATTGCTTGTAATTCTGTATTATATGACGCAAATGGAAGATCATAAGTATAATCGTTACTTATATAAAAATATAGATTCAGTAGACATTGTCTAATCACAACGTACTGTGATATCATATTATTGTGGAAGCGTAAGGTTGAAGGAGAGGTGAGTAGAATACGAAAGGTAGAAAAAGATCGCTTCGTTCATTTCAGCCACTGTAAAGAGCTGTGAAGTGGGGAGTTTAGCAAGTACCGGTCTAGAAAGAGAAAGGTTACAAGTGCGAGAGCGCGCGTCAACACAGAGAGAGACTGTGGACAGAGAAGCGTGGTAAACTACGTTTTTGAAACGTACTGGATTTTGACCCATCTCATCACGCCTCGCCTACTCCGTACAATGACTGAAAAGAAGGTGATGTAGAGAAGAGCCTTAAGCAAGGCGCATAAAGCAACAGGCGGTCGTATCCTCTTGTATCGTTGTATGCTCTTTGTTTAAGATGATATATTTCCATGTTATCAAGGATCATATTTGATTAGATGAGAATACAAAATCATAATTATTCTCTTTTTTTAAATTCCATTGAAAAAATTACAGTCCATTTCCAAAGTTCCAAAGTTTTCAAATCAGTAAGTAGCGTTCCAGAGGATTCTAATTGAATCAACTTTATCATTAATTTTACAGTGATAACTTACCAAAATCTTTATTAAATCATGTTCATTCAACTCGCATGATATTGAATAATTTATCAATTTTGTTATTATTCTATTGATTAGTTTCGTTAGAAGTTTTTCAGGAAAAATGAAAACTATAATAAATTATAGTATTTGTTACTCGTTGATGGTATTGTATATCATAGGATGGATGAAGTACTTCTAATTGGTTACATAAAGAGAAGAATGAAATTTATTTTTTTTAAATGAAGTCGATACTGATAACTCACAGTTGACAGATCGAAACAACTTTTCTCCACATGCCAATGAGAATTGACTGCAGTTCAATAGAACATTTAAATGTAGGCTATGAAATAGTAACTGATACTTTCCATTTAGTAACATTTAGTTCCAGTTAGTAACTGAATATGCATTGCTATCCATCAATAATAAAGAGTCGGATTCTATAACAATCGATCAATCATTGGAATTATTTATCGATCTACTCCATTGGTTGGTAGAACGTTTTCATTCATGTAACAAACTGCTAAACTCTTACTCGTTCAAATCCATCTATTTTTCTACTTCATGAAACAAAAAATCTCCATCTAGATATTATCTAGCTGGATAATATAGAAAATATATTATATTTTCTAATCGATTAATTCATATATGAAGCTGATTGTTCAGGAAATTTGGATGATGGAATTAAATATTAAAGTTCCAAATGATGTCATATGGGATGTTCTTCTCAAGACAGAAAATGGATTATATTGTAAGGAGAGAATGTTACTAATAGGAAAAGAATGTTACTATAAGGAAAAGAACAAGTGGCCTATCCTGACATCTGCAGGCCCAAAAGTAGTACATGTGAGCGCAATTTTCGGCTCATTTTCTAGAAAGCTTTTGAAATGTCAAAGGCTGCCGAACGCCGTTTTGCTATCTTTGAAGAGTTTGATATCGATTTCATACAAATTCATAGCTCCGAAATAATCAGAAAGATGAATTGAGTTGACACATCAAATTAATCGAGGTACGATTATTAATCTCTGGAAAAATTATACGAAGATAATGCTCAGTGTAAAAAATAATTATCTTTTAGTCATAATAATTAATTCAATTATTGATTTAATACAAAGGAAAGTATTGAGACTTTTGAGACAGTGTTCTGTGTTCTTACAGGTTTCTATATATCAGAATTCGTTCTCCTCCTCCTTAACAAGGAGGTGGAGGAGGAGGAGGAGGAGGAGGAGGAGGAGGAGGAGGAGGAGGAGGAGGAGGAGGAGGGGGAGGAGGAGGGAGGAGGAGGAGGAGGAGGAGGAGGAGGAGGAGGAGGAGGAGGAGGAGGAGGAGGAGGAGGAGGAGGAGGAGGAGGAGGAGGAGGAGGAAACGATAGGCTATGATCATCGGTATTGAATAATTCAAATAATTGACACGGTAAATAGTTTACAACGATTGGACAAGCCACTCCTAGTTAACGGTTCATAAAAATGTAAAAACTGCATACCAATACCACAATAGTATAAAAAATGTGGTGATTGTGACGTCTTTTGTTTAATATTTGGAATCATGTCTTTTGTTTAATATTTGGAATCATTTATCACTTGATACAAGGATGCATTGAAGGAATGGATTCAGCTATTTAACTTTGAGATGATATATATCTAGTGATATAATTCAAACAGAGATGGAGATCAAAGTTATTAGAGCAAGAAATACTAGCAGAGTTCTATATTATATATTCTCATTGTTGCAGATATACCCACTATGGTTAGACCATGATGAAATGTTTTTGCAGAGGTTTCCATAATTAAATTCGTACTCTGAGAATCGCTACCAAGTGAGGTAAGTAAGCTTTCTACCTCTACTCCTCATCTATTTTAATTCTGTTCTAATCCCTGTATCTCTTTCTAACTTCCTTACACTACCAACCCCCCCACTCGCTCACTCACAATCACTCTCCTTTCCTCTTATCATTCTCTCCCTTTTTCTCTTTTCATTCCATTCTCTTCCTTGAGCTCTTTGTTCCTCGCACAAGATTTTGGTTGAAGAGGTGGGAAACTGTACTGTGGAAATGAGAAAGTTAATAAGAGGTCTCTCGTAATTTATAATTTCAAGAGTAGTCAGATGTTAAGCCACCTTGCGGCTACGGTTCAACTCGGTTCAACTGAAATTGAGTCTTGACTGTTTCAGCATTATTCATGGCCACTATTACAGTATAATGCAATACTCTGTTCAATACAGTATAGATCCAGCTCTGTTCTATAGTAACAGTGATTTTCACAAAAGCATCTTTGTGCAGCTAACAATATGGACCAATCATGTAAGCTGCTATTCAAAATCAACAGTTCAGTACAGGTTGTTTACTGTTTAGTACAATACGGTAAATATGTTATTCCAATATTTTGTTTGAATATGCATCCATTATCCAGCGAGTGCAACTCAGCAAGGGTAGCTTTCTACCAACAATTTTTATTTATCGAAACTGATGGATCATTGAAAACTAGTCAGGTTGGATTATTATTGTTTGTTTATACTACTGCTGGGCAAACGTATTTTTCTTGTATTGCTTTGCAACTGTATTCGAAAACAAAATATTCACAAGGAAACTGGACATTATTCATTTATTTGATTGGATATAGCCTACAATAAAAATGGAAGGAATTAAAGGTGTTTGCTCAAAACTAGTTCTATTCCGATTCAGTTGGAAAATGTCCAAAGTTGGGTTATTGATTAGACAAATTTATAAAGACTTTTAATTTCATGTATTGTAATACTATTTCCAATAATATAAAAACAGCTCTTTCTTTTATCACCTCCAATATTTCATACATTACTTTTCTCCCAACAACAATAATATCCATTCATCAAATGGAAATGTACAAGGACATTTTTAATCCAGGTGATCTTTCTACAGTTTTCAACTGACTCCATATATATTTTAGGTCCGAAAGGCAGCATATATTCCACGGGAGCCACATAATATGCAGTGTAGATCCAGCAGTCATTTTAGCAGACCTACCTGCCTTATTGAAGAATAGTCTAGTTTATCAAGCATCCAGCATCATAGACTACAATCAAGAATTATAAATTAGTACCTACATTTCCTTTGAATTGAAATTCATCTACAAATACTTATTTGTTTCATTTACAAATCAATTATGAAATTATTCATTTAACAGCTTACAACATAATTCCAATTAAATATCTCCTCTTCACTGATATTACCTAGTTATGGAATTTCTTTTTCTAGTTATTGAAAATAACTTGTTTTTATTAAACTACATAAACGCCTAGAAAACTTTAATTAGATTGAGATTGACCAAAATGCTTGTTTGAATTGTTTCAAACTAATAATGATGAGCACCACTTCAAAATTTCAAATCAGCAATATTCAACTATTCATTCCAACTCATCCATTGGGGTGTTCATCCAAGTATCTACACTTATTCATGAAGGAATAATTTGTGGAAAATGAGGTTATATGGCGAAGTAGAAAACACTTCAGTCTCCTCACTATTAAAAGCCATACGCTGAATAAATAGCAGAACCAATAATAATACAGATTATGGAATCCAGCCATCATTGCGTTGCCATGTGTGAGATTTGATAATCATATTCGCAGCCCAAACTTGAAATTGACGGCTTTATACTTGAATTGAAAGCACTCACTTTACGAAAACAACCGTGGCGCCGAAATTCAAGCGGCTTATAAAAGTTTTAATAATAATTCTCCGGCGTCTGTTTATTGATGAGAAAGTTACTGTTCATTGTATATTACACAGCTCATTGAGTTTGTTATTTTTGTAATACCGTTGTTCCGTTTCACTACAAATAAATTGTTGTTGGCAAGTTAAGAGAACCTTAAAACCATCACTCACTCATTTCTCTTACGTAAACCATCACTCATTTCTCTCTTGCTGTTTTCTTCTGTTTTTCCACTTTAAGTTATCAAGTTTTCTGTTTTTCAAGAGTTTTTCCACTTCGCCATATAACCTCCTTCTGTTGTTTTTTCTCCTCTCTCACTTACGCCCTGTCACCCTTTCCCACTAATCACACCCTGTCTACACTGTCAGTCTTTCTCACTCTCTCGCGTTTCCCCCTCTTCCTCCCACTCCCTCAATCACTCTCTCTCTCTCACACACTCCCTCTCTCTTCCCTCTTCCACGTTCACTTCTCTTTCTCCTTCCTTTTCCTGTCTCTCTTTCTCTTTTTCCCCTTTTCTACCTCTTTTCCTCACCCTCACTCTTCCTCTGTTACTATATCTCTCTCTTTTTGTCTACTTATGGTTGCAAGAGCGTGATAAAATCTGGACAGAAACGCGTCGTATGCTGGGTGGCTTTTATCACTGGCGTATAAAATATATGGCATGCTCCTTCATATTTGCAGCACGTAGTGTATTGTGGCAGGCAGCAAAACGCCTCTCTCAGCCCGCATTTGTTTCTGCATGAAATAGTGGACCTGTTTTGTATCATTCAACTTTCCACTTTACACAACAAACTGTGTTCGCTTGATTCACGCCGCTTGTTTAATTCGCATGCAAATGAAGCACCTACTGCTAAATCAAGAAGATTCAATAACAATGAAGAAATATCAATTTTACAAAGAAATTGATTTAGATAAATAACAATAAAAGCAACTTTACAGTCTTTGAAAAAATTCAAACAATTCTATAGAATTTTATGTATGATTTCGAAACAAAATAACCAGATAAAATCTAGTTCAGGAGAATAATATTAATGAACGAATCGAAATAGTTAGAAATTATTGAATTAAGAAGTTAGTAAAGTCTAAGCGAAGGAGAACATAGGCCAGTGTTTATAAACCGGTGTACCGTGAATTGTCTGATAGATTTGTGAAGAAAAAAGATTATGTGAAAATTCAAAATAAAGATACAATTCATGAATGTAACAGCAGAACTGTGGTGAAGTTTTATTATAAAAACAACAGCAACCCGGGTAAAGTTAACTTTATCTTGAATCTTTCTAGGAATTGATGTTTACCACTCCATCTTACCACCATCTTATACTGTATAGCTCTCATAACCTGTTTAATCATTGTGAGCTGTATCAGGAAGTTAAACCATAACATTTTACCACTTGAAAATTTGTAATCACATGCATTTCCAATATAATTTTCATAAATGGAGTAACTTTAAGGATGTTCATCAGCACCCTAGAAATTATTAATAATGTTCAGAACAAGGATAGGAACAAAATTATTCCACAAATAGCTATTCCACTGAGGGCTACTCCAGGAATACAGTTTTTTGTTCAATTTCGAGAGCACATCTTTGTGATTAATTTTTAAGCTAATAATTAGGAAGCCCTGAGGAGGGAGATGAATAGACATTATTATATAAAGAATGAAGACGAAGACAAAAAATAAATTGACTAAAAGGAGAAAAACTTGCTCTTACAAATAGCTTACAATGTTCCAAAGAAATTTCAATCACTCTTGTTGTGGAAGTTGGTTCCCGGAATTCCGTACACCAGTTCTCCTCTGGAGAATTCTCGTAACATGTTACATGAACGATACTTACCAAGTCTCAACGTTCTCGTTGATCGCTAACAATTGCAATACAGTCTGTCCAAGCAAAGAAGACATTCTGGCAAGATGGGAAAATGACTAAAGCTCGGTCAATTCTGGTTCAAAAATTTTTAATTCGGTCCTAATTTGTAGATCAGAATGTTTTCTACAAATTGAAACCAAATTTAAAATTCTTGTATCAATATTGACGAAGCTGGAGTAGTTTTACCATCTTGCCAGAATGTCTTCTTTGCTTGGACAGACTGTACCAATACTCCCATTCACCTCTCAATATGTTCATGACTACATCAATATTTCTTGTTCGCATTTCACCCATTTCCTCTGCTCTCTACAAAGGAAACAATATCACTTTCCAGTCTACAGCATTCACATCCAGGTAGCTTTCTCTTTCTGCTCACTTTACAAAATTACTACTCGATCACTCCTAACCATCCAAACCAATAAAAACTGCCTTGTTTCTAGTATAAGTAATGTTTTCTCATTATTCAAATAAATTATGGAACTTGTTTGTTGGTGGGATGATAGATAGTAAAGTAACGACTATTTTCTCAATAATTTCCTTCTACTTCGAAACTTATTATTTATTCGATTACTTATTATTATTCCTACCATTATTTGAAACTTATCACAAACCAAAACACGACTGCAGAGCAATACTTTATTACTTGAGAGCAATTTTCCTCGGAAAAGCTTCATTATAACCTCTATTGTATTTTATTTCATCATTGAGATTAAATTCTACAAAATCAACAAACTTATTACTCAAGTTATTAGAAATTATTTTCTTTGACGTTTTTTGAAGAGTGTAGTGATGAAGATTTTCGATACATTTTTACAAATTATATTTTTTTATATTATAAATGTTTTTCATTATTTTGAAACTTAGTAACTTGTAATTTGTTAACTTAGTGTAAACTGTTTAAATGAGACCACTGAATTTCGAAAATGAAACTGGAGAAGAAACTCTGAATTCATCATAACAATCGACTCAATCCTTACACCTAATACCTTGTAATACCCAACACCTATAAACTTCAAACGATATTATTATTATAAGTTCATCTTAATTTTCCTATCATGGGATAAGTTACAAACTTAATCCCATCTCTCACTTTACTCAACCAGCTACTCCTTACAACGTTAATAATTCATTCCAGCTCTCACCATTATAAATCAAACAAATCTGCATAATCGAGGAGTATTTGCATGTTATTAAATATGAATCATTATT
Source organism: Sogatella furcifera (assembly GCA_017141385.1). NCBI lineage: Eukaryota > Metazoa > Arthropoda > Insecta > Hemiptera > Delphacidae > Sogatella > Sogatella furcifera. Next base: position 9,891,542 of record CM029549.1, read on the forward strand.
TTAAATGGTGGGACATCCATTGTTATCAGTTTGGAAAGTTAGTATAAGACAGTTGGATTGAATAAGTGCCTTTATTCAAAACCTGGAAAATAGAAAGGGAAGGAAACTTGAAAAAGAAATGAGAGATAGAATGAATGCCTTAATTTTATACAACTTTAGAGAGAATAGTGAAAGAGAGGCTGTATTTGACTTCCTTTATTTTATCCAACTTGAGAGAGAGGGTAGACGATGGAAATGTTTGGCCGAGCAAAGAGAAGGAGTCATTAATTTTGCGGAAAGGAGAGAGTGGAAGGATAAGGGAGAGAAAGTGATGAAGCCGAAATGTGTGCGTATGAAGCGGGAGAAATAAAGCGGAATAAAGGTGGCTGCTCTAATTTATTCAGTTGAGTTTGAACTCGAGCAGGTGCTGCTGTCTGCCTGCTAGTGTAGTGCAGCCTCACAAAGTAGCTTTTTTCTTTGGCTTTGAAACGCCTTAATATTTTAACCGGCGCTTGCACGAGAAATGAGAATTAAACGTTCGCTCCGTCGACAGACAAAATTTCCCGCCCATAGTTTTCCCGCGTGACTAGGTTTTCCCGCGCCCGGGAACTAGTCCGACAATTACCGCCATGTGTAACTCATCCACCAGCCGCTCTGACTATTTTATAAGGAAGGGCAATGAAGAATCTTTCCGCTCATCACATACATACACACACAAACATCTACAATCTTATTCATTCCCCCACCCACTCATCCAGCCACATGTCACTTACCAGATTTAATTATGGAGATCTCGGCGGTATCATTTTTTCCCGCCAAATCTGTCCGCGCGTCTTATCAGTCAGCAAGCCTTGTTGTAGCACTGCGTTCTTTTCAACTTCTTTGTTGGCACGTCCCTAGAGAATTTCACGCTACGCTCCTTTAGCTCAACCGCCCAAAAACTGCAAGAACTTGTATATAAGGTTGTGTGATTTTTGTAATTTTTATGCCTCATTCCTACGGTTCATTTATTATTTTAAACAAGCAAATTCCAGGCGATGCTGCTATAAAATTACATATGAATTCTGAAATGATTGCTCCTGTCATACAAGAAATTACAATATCTTCACACTTGAAATAGGTAGCTTTTCTAAAAATAAAAGTTCCTTAAATTACTTGCTTCTGTTCTATAAAAACAGTCAAGTACTCGAAGTTCAAAGAAATAGGCTATCTAAAGAGATGAATTTTAATTTTCTTACAAATGTGCTCATCTGCTCAATAGAGAACACATTATTTATTGCTTCTATTACCAATGTACGAAAAACACTCAATGGCATTGTAGAAAGATTCAAGTCCAAAAATGCATTTTTCCAATTATTACAAAAGCAGTCCAAAATAATGTAGGTTAATTATGTACGAATGACTTCATTTCACAGGCAATAATTTATAGCCTACCATAGAAAACACTGAAAAACTTTGAATATTGTGAATGATTACGTATGAAGTTCCAGTTTACTGAACTGCCAAAAAGGCTGAAATAATGAGGACGTGGCAGCAAATTTTATTTCCGTGTTCATTATGTTGAACTAATAAAACTGATGATTGTTCAACTGATTTAATATTTACCCAAACAACCTGTAGCCTACTGAAACAATTTGACCGAAAAATTTTGTCGGACTGCTTCATCAAATATCAAAATTTTAATAATTCGATTTGGTGGACAGAATTTAAATGTCAGGGTTGTTTGTTAACTGCCACAATGATTGAATTACTTTGAAATTTGTCGATTACTAATTGCATGGATTTCATAATTATGAGATTATTATTCTCACCATCCATCAACATAAAATTTGATAGAAGAGTCGTTTTCATCTTTCACAAATTTGAATAACCAAGTCTATATTTTGAGCTGACAACAAAAGACATTTATTTCAATTATTGTGAATAAGTGACCATTATTCTAAAGATTAGAATTGACATTGAAATTTCACATTTTTGTTGCTATGATTTGTGTTAGTGAAAGATACTAGCACTTTAGAACTATAAGATCAACACACAATTCGAAACTAACAAAAAGTAACATTACATAAGAAACCTTTCGGTTCTAGATAAATTTTCTGTCCCAATATTATCTCATATATGAAACTCATAACTATAATACCCATATCTTAATTCTCATATTAATTACCTGTGAACGATAATAATTTATAACTAATGGCGTCTGCGCCCACGAAACAGGTGAAGTGCTGTACAGTAAAAGATATGGGCACTTCACCTGTTTCGTGGATACGAGCCGCCAGTGAACTATATAATCAACAATGTTGAATTTCAAAACTGGAGATTTAATTTTTTCTTCCACCGAACTGAGTCTCCGAACTGAGTCTCAGAGGTTCTCCTTTGAAGGACAAATCAGATACAGAGCTTTCATACTAAAGATTTCAAAATTAATGAAAAACAAACTCTCACTTTCTTAAATCCACTGAAACTTCTTTCAAGTGTCAGATCTGTAAATTCAAGTGAAAATTCTTAATTTGATCCTCCAAGCTGTCCTCTGATTAACATTTATTTTAAGAAGGTTCTCAAGAAAAGTTACCTAATGATTTTTTTGACATTTTCTTTTTGCAAGAGAACCAACTAATTCTCTAAGGATCAGAAATGTCATTCATTAAGGTTATTCATTAACAGGATAAACTGTAAGCAAAGTCGGGTCACATGACGGAACAAATTTTATACAAGTAAGAATATTTATTCAGCACAGTTTGCTGAACTTGTGGGCGAAATCTCTCAAAGCACTCAGAGCCATAATATCTGCTTTTGAAAGCGTGAAGTTGATTCCCACCCAAGTAATGAAATCTCTCTGTTTCTTACAGCTTTAATCCATTCAAGGTTGTCTCTAATTATTTCTAACCCTGCATTAAAACCTCAAGCGAGGTCTGTGTTTATTTATCGCTTTCTCAACATTTGCTCAGTGGAGAGACTTCAACAACTGTAAGAGAGTTCTCAACTCTAGAGAACTCCAGAGTGTCATTCGCTTCTCAGGGTTTTAAGTAATCAAGCATCTCTTGCTGTGGTTGCAATCTTACCCTCAAGATCAATAATAATTATGTTGCTAAAATTAATCAGACTTTCAGTAAGTTTTGATTTATAATAAACTTGATAAACTGAAACACATTCTATAAAAAAACTCCAATAATTTAATAAAACTTTATTAATTATTGAGAATGCAGAGATTTTTCTAGTGATCTCATAAGTTGAATTCCATTAAATCAGTATTTCATTTATTTTAATCATGTTCATTTGGATAGCCTCTCATTACTTTTAGAAGTGATTAATCGATGACATGGTCATCAACAAATAGTTCATTCTAATATTACTCAAGCATATCAATGTGACGTGAATAAAGCACTATAGCATAGTTCTATATTGTGTCGAATAATCCCAACAACTTGATGCTCACAAAAAACCTCACAGAAACCTTTTCTTACGACTAAACACTGATCTCTGTGTATTCATTTGGGAATTCCATAATCAAAAATATGGAGAAAACTTAAAATCACAATTATTAACAATGGAGATAATTATATGGAGCTATAAATAAAATTGATTAAGATATCTCTTCATACAGATACATTCATTTCATGAGTGCTTTTCTATCTCCAATACTCAAATTCAATTTTATTGATAGATTTCCTTTACTGACAGATTCAGTGGATATTTTGGCATTATTGATTTAAAACACATCAAGAGAGAACAAACAGCTTGATACTATAGAGACTGTATAATCAGTCTCTATACTTCACACTATCAGCTCTTATCATCTCTCTCCCTAAATTATTTTGAATCAAGTTTTTAAATAAAAATAACTTGAAGTTGCAGTTATTAATGGAGATAACTCAAAAGGGAACATGAATATGAACTATGAATATCAAATAAACACTAGCTAAAAGTGATAACACGTATTCTCTCTCGTAATTCGATACAATCACGGAACAACACAAAATGAACTTGTTTGAAGAACCCTTTCAATTTGCTATTGCCGGCGACCGTCCGCCACTTGAGAATCCAGTCTCTTGCAGTTTGTGAATGGCCATTACCTGTCAGAGTACCCAATTTACTCGATTTCGGAAGACCACTCACCAGAGCTTTTGGCCCTTACGAGTCTTCGCCACTTCAACTGAATTTGTTTGTTGAACGCTTCTGCCTGCTGCGAAATCTTTTTCCTCCAGTGGAAGTGGAAGTACATGTTCAACTAGGCCTACAAAACGAGAATAATCATTGGGCCACGCATGCTAAATCTTGAATGCCAGCAGAAAGCCATTGATAAAACTATTTAACTATCGCTATAGTGGTTGTAAATTGGAATTGAAAATATCATTCTAGTCAAAACGAAAATAATCACTGGGCAACGCATGGCTAAGTGGCTAAGTCTCAAATGCTGCAAAGCCATTTTTTTTATAAAACTATAGTAGTTGAAGTTGAAAATTGTAGGACTCATTCTAATTCCTAAGTCATTTAGTATTTAAATAATAAAGTACATAGTACATCGTTAATCAGCATTGTGTAGGCGTAAAGGAATAGCTAAGAATGAAAAATTATGTTTGTCAGAAGAAGAGCTGGAAGAGATTTATGAGGAAACTCTCTTCTTTGATAGCTACGGTACCGTATTGTATGTGATAAAATTCGCATCATTTGAAAACAATAAATGTTAGTGCGTTTACTTTTAACAGATATTGTACACTTGTTTGCTCATACAATGTTTTTAGCTGACTCCTGTACTTTAAATTTGGAATAGATCTTTGGAATCGTTAAAAATTAATTCAAGTATAGACGAGGAATATTTTTGAAGCTTATACTATGAAAGATAATTTTTTTGGAATAGGCAAACTCGAATATAGACAAGAATATAGACTCTCATACAAGATAGACTTACCACAATTGAATTACAGTGAAGTATTTGAAAGCGTACATTACACTGTATTCTAGATGTTATTATGATTATGCAGTTATGCTAACTTATAAATATGCATTCATGGAAGATGTATTTGGGTTCCGTTCCGGGTCTGCTTTTAATATCAACCGAGCGAAAAACGAAACGTTGAATTATGGATGAAAAATAAAAATCATTTTTTTCATTCTTATCAAAATACCTACTATGAATGATATAATATATTTGTGATAGGTACTACAGATACAGAACGATACAAATACCGTACGGTACCGTATTTAATTAGTAATTTCTCGAGAACTTCCTGAATCTGGTTTATCTCATCAATCCTGATTCGGTCATCTAGAAATGATGCTTTTATTTGTCTTCTTATTTCTTTAGTCAGTACAGTATATCATTGAGCAATTTTAAAAGACAGCTCGAATTTCTGGAGGGGTGTTCATAATTTAAAATGGTTGGATTTCCAGAGAACCCTTCAAGAGGACTTCTTGCAGACTTTAAGAGTTTGAAAAGATTACAAAAAGAGTTCACGATTTTTTCAGGCTAATATAACTTTGCAAGAAAAAGCTTTGAAAGAGTCGGTCGCCAAGTTGATTTTTCTATAGCTTAATTTCAGCTGAAGGAGAGGACGCTACTTCAATCCGAGAATTTTAATTATTGCCAGAAAAGAGACAGATATGGGATCGAAATGAGATATAATTTACAAAGCCCGATACATTTTGTATTTAAATAAGCTCGGCTTTATTACTCGTTTGAAATTCGCTCCGTGGTGAAAAAAAGCTTCTCAATTTGGGCCACCGCTACATTTTGAGAAGCAATTAAAAGTTGTGAGGGGAGTTGTGGTTTTGAAAGGGGGTGGAGGGGGGAATCAATTCAAGCTTTTCGACGAGTTCAAGCAGATCGCTGGTTGCTGTCTTTTTCCTATCCGACTATACCTTCTCCTGAAACTTTGCTTCTCTTCCCAAAATTATTCCCATTATCATTACAAAAGGCAGAAATCCAATTATTTCACTGTTCCCAGTAATTATGACTTTTCTTCTTTGCGGTGCTCTAAGAAGCGGCCCGGAATATATAACTTTTTCCATCACTGCTTTAGCGAGCTGTGACGACGATGAGGCTGTAATCAAAATCAGCAGACCAAGTTCTTCAGAATTCTTCACGTCTTCTTTACAGCGATAGGTTTCCCACCTGAAAGGCTTTGAATTACTGAATGCAAAATGAAACAAAACAGGAAAAAGAACCCCGCCGGACGAAGTTTTGCGCCGTTCAATTATTAGCGATAACAGCAAACTCAGCAGTAATTCTTGTTCTCTCGATTCTTTTCAAGCTAGGCTATTATTGGCAACTAACTCTTTTTCCCCGATTTGTTTCAAGTTTTTATTACCCTTGGTAAGTTTTGTCAAAGGAAAAGTGGTATGAGATAAGAGGAAAGTTATTAATGTCGAGTCTAAATAATTACGGAAATTTATATTAATATAAAGTTTCTCTATTTATTCAAGATTTGTTCGAACAAGTAGGTACTGTATAACAATGAAATAATCCTCTAATAGAATAGTTATTGCTATAGGATACTTGAGGATAAAGAAATTCTATCATGTGACTCATACCCACTACATCTCAGCACAATTTCCAAACTTCTTTTTATTTTCACTATTTAATCAAGTTTAAACTGAACAAAATCACTATTTTCCATTTACTGGATAGGGGTCTATAGTTACAACCAAGAGAGTCGTGATCGGCTTGTGTCAGTGGCAATGAAATTGACAATAGATGGTAGAAGAATAATACACTATGGGAGATTCGCTGTCGTTAGTAAAGACCTTTTGGGGTGGAACTGTTGCCTATCACCCCGTTTTACGGTATCTTAAATAAATACCTAGTGCATTATTCTGGTGAAAGTGATACAATATCGTATTCTTTTATATATTCATCACAAACGGCTCTTTTCTTCAACAGAATAAGTTAACTAGTAACAATGAGGCCTATCCTCAGCAAATTTAAAACTGAGTGAAATATTTTTTTTCAAATATAAATATATTGAAAATGATCACGAAATGAGATGAACTAACAAAATTTCTGTAAAATCTAACGTAATTTGAAATTCAGTACATAATTAATTTTATTTTCTGTGTTACTATATGATCGATCTTATGCCGGGTTTATACATAACCATCTATCATTTCCATAGTAGAATGATAGAAGATTATGATCAGGTACATTATCAAGCTTGATCGACAATCGAAAGTGATGGCTGTTCAACAAGCTAACTACAGAAAGACATACTTCATAGATAACCTGTATTTGAAATATTTATCGGAATAAAAAAAAACGTTTTGTACTTGATCATGGTCTGTGTTATATCCAATAATTTTATTGTAAATTATTTTCTCGAATAGCTAAATGAATTTCTGAGCAGAATACAATCAATTAATCAACTAAGAAGTACATCTTGATAGTTTTTCACACAATAAAAACCCAACTTTGACACATCATTAATTTATTGCGATTTTTCTACATTTTCAAAAAATCTAAGTACTCATAATAGAAAATCTTGGAAATAATTTCTTGCACAAACATAAAGTAATAAGTCGAGAAAAAAATTATGTTCAAAATTTGACATCTCCTATGTTTCATTTATTCCTGAATGATTGAATCCATAAAAGTATAAAAAGTATAGAGTGGAGAGAACAAATAACAAAATGGAACATTATAATATCACATTTTGAGCATCCAAAGTCCTAATCAAATCAATGTTGAATTAATAATAATTTATAGTAGATTTCATTCAATTTGGCGGATGGTGAATGACTTATCTACGCAGACGCACAGTTCGGGACAGTTTGGGTGCGTTCTGCAAAATCTTATCTATCCAACTGGGGTCGCTGAACCAATAAGCTAAGTTATGCAACTGTCCAGAAAGAGCTGAACACAGATAATAGATATTCACCATCTCCAAAATAGAATAAATTTACTATACAACAATTATATTACTTCATATTAAACATCATACTTGAATTATTCACCTTCACACCTCTATAGTGTGTTCAAGCAAACAATACATTCTGGCGAGATAGGAAAATTACACCAGCTCGGTTAATATTGATTCAAAAATTATAAATTTTATCTCAAGTTGTAGAAAACATTTTTATCTATAATTTGAAACCAAATTTATAATCTTCAAATCAATATTGACCGACCTGGAGTCATTTCCCCATCTTGCCAGAATGTCTTCTTTGCTTGGACAGACTTTACGTTGAAAGGGTTTTGTCAAGTAGGCCTATAAATACATTGTACATTTCAAAGGAATCCACAACAGCATCAAATTCAGCATAATATACTCGTCTTCAATATACAGTTCTACAGTCATCTTCAAAACACTTATTCAAACTTTCAAACATAAACATAAATTCCACGTACATTTCAAATGTTTTTCACAAGTTTATTCATTCACCTCGAAATCACCATTTTCAACACATGATTTCATTTTATACATATGAGAGGGTTTCACAAGTGTTACACTAATTCAGTCATCACATCCGCTCCTAGTTCATTCAAAACTCTTTCACAAGTAGACAGTCAACTTAAACAAACACAACTTCCAGTTGTTCACGGATTTTAAATTATTTAACTGATTTTGACCAACAGTCATGCAACGTATCAAGTAGCACATCCTTAATCGTACAATTCAATAGTTCTTCACAAGTACACAGTCACCTCCAACACACACTATTTCCAGTAATATCTATATCCTATTTACGATCACTCAAAACAAAATGAAGAAATTTTTTTACTGCGTTGTACAAGTTGTAAGTCTACCTTACCCACGACAAAATACAACCAATAAACGACGTAGCATAGAAACGCCATAGTATTGGAAATGCTTTACCAAATTTTTTTTGTCAAGACTGTGTAGTTCATTAGCCACTCTGTGTGGGTTTCTTTACCTTGTCTCAAGTAATTGTGAATGAGGTATAGAACATATTATTTGCAGTTGTTGACGAATTCAAGCGGTCCACTTGAGGCAGCGAGTGTCCCGGTGCGTTCCCAGGCACCGCACCGAGCAGTAGCGAGCTCCGCAAGGGACGCAGGTGTAGTTGCTGAGGAAGCCGCAGACTGCGCAAAAATGCCGCTCGGGAAATTGGGACGGCATGGCCTGCGCCGTCATATAGTTTGGGGGCTCCGGGTGGTAGTTTCTGTCCTCTTCAACCAGCTGCACGAGGCTCTTACGGAATCTGCAAAATTAAATCATAAAATTTTGAAAAAAATGGTTGATACTTCAACACCAAGTTATGAGACAGAAAATCTTTCATCCCATTGATTAACCTTCAACATTTTACGATCCCATATGATCAGATTATTTTTACAAAATTACTGTTATAATCCACCATAGATCATTGAGTAAACCAAAGACAATAGGACTGCTGAGCACGGTTGCCACTGTTGTCCATCCTCATTCTCTGCACCCAAACAAAACATCACTACTTCTCTCTCACAAACTCTCTTACTAGTTACCCCTGAGTACGAAGCGGCAACACCGCAGGAAGAAACGGGGAGTGGTGTTAAAATAATTAGTTGTCCTTTGTTAAGTCAATGATCTATGGACAACTATAGCCCGGTTCTACATAACATCATTTTTGGACGTGAGGTTTTTTGTTTTCTTCATGAATTTGACGAAATTGAACAGAAATTAGCAAACACATGATGTGTCTCTGCCCACATCATATGTTTGTCAAGTAAATGACATATGTTTATTCAATCTAGTAAAATTTATAAAGATAACTGAAAACCGGACGTTCAAAAATCGTAGTAGGTGAAGCGGGGGTTAGCTTATAGTTGCATCTATATTACTGCTTTTTATAGAAAATTAAAGAAAAAGTCAAATCTTGACTAAAATTATATAAATACCGTATTGATAAAAAATATAGTTCGAGATTGTTTGAGTTATAGTAATAATGATAATGAGCTACAAACAGCAGCTTCCTGACTTTTGGTTTGTGAATCCTAATATATATCAAATCAAATCAAGTTTATTTCATCCATCTGATAAAAATACACATAACATATATTGTAATAACTTATTATAAATACATTCCATCATAATCAATATTATTACTATACAGATTTTTCACATAATATTTACTGATTTCTACATTATTGAATTACTCTAATTATAATACAGTACTACAATATTCATTTGAATTATTACACATATATTTTCCTGTGCAGATGGATGTAAGAGCTTACATAGGCAACATAGGCCTGTGCGTAAGCTCGGGTAATTATTTAAAAAGAAAAAATAATATTATAGGATGCTCAGTCATTACTTTTTTGTGTTAAATATTATAAAAAAAGCTATGCTCTGCTCCACATGCAAGAAGAGGGGGATTCATACACAACCGAGAAATGGTAAGGAAAAACTCACAGTCTTGAAATGCAGTAGTTGAGTACAACAGGGATTAGAATTTGCTACCCAATCAATATAGATAGAATAACTTGTCAAGCCCATACAGAGAAGGCAAGGGATTTTACCTTCCCCATGGGCATGTCCACTCAGGCAGAACTAAGCGCGTGCACCGCCAATCCTACCTATCAGCGAGCCTGTGTCTTCCTCAGTGATGTCAAACAACCATGTCTTCACACGTCTCTTGAAGGTAGATGCAGAATCAGAATTCAACAACTGACTTTGGTTAGAATACATACGGAAGTTTCTGAATAATACATGTGCAATATAGAAGCAATTCGTTGTGGAAAAAGTTAATGCCTGTTGAATTGTGTTGATGCCCACAGCTGATGCATATCTGGTGTTATGAGAATGGTCAGTTTGTGTGAATATTGTGTTGGGATTGTTATAGATGTGAACAAGTAGATCTTTAATAAAAATTTTTCTCAGTGACAATACTCTTGATTCTTGGAATAATAAATCTGTAGGAAATCTTCTGTTCTTTTTTAATCCTGATTTAAGAATAGATTTTTGAAGAATCTCTAATCTGTTGATATGCAGACGGTAGGCAGCACCCCAGGCCAGTATACCATATGACAATAGAGACTGGACAAAGGCATGGTACATTTGCCTGATTTCATTAATATTCAAAATATCACTGAGACACCTGAATGCATATATATATTTTCTCAATTTCAATGTTAGAAAATTTATATGTTCTGACCACTTTACACGTGAATCAAATACCACCCCTAAATACTTGTAATTGGAAACCCTTTCTATTGTATCACAATTATGGCAACCAACGTCACCATTTCCACAATTATGTATGTGCAAGGGATCCAGATCAAAATCAGAATGACTAGAGAGACTAACTGGCATGAATTTTGTTTTTGACACATTGAGTGATAGGGTATTCTGGTCCAGCCACTTTTTAATAGATCTTAGGTCTGATTCTGCCCTTTTGTGAGCCTCCTCCCAAGTCTTGCCCTCAGTAAGAATTAAGGTATCGTCGGCGAACAGGAAAAGTCTTCCATTAAGCTCAATTTGGAAATAATATTAATGTAAATAAGGAGGAGTAAGGGCCCAAGTGTACTTCCTTGAATGACCCCAAAGTCGACAGGAACCTCAAGTCCATCAACTCCATTTATTGAAACATACTGCTTTCTATCTGACAGATAACTAGTGAACCATGAGAGAGCATTTCCTGTTATACCAATTGCTGACAGTTTTCTTAGGAGATTTCTTCGATCAATACTGTCAAAGGCCTTCTTTAGGTCCAGGAAAATCAAAATTGGTCGTACTTTTTCAGTTAGTGAATAATATAAGTGTCTATTAACATCAAACATCACATCAGAAACAGTTCTGTCTCTCCTAAACCCATATTGGCAATCTGCCAAAATGTGATTGGAAGTTATGTAATGAGTAAGCTGTTCCTTGACAATTCTCTCTAAAACCTTTGAGAATACACTCAAGAGAGAAACTGGTCGATAATTATTTCTATCAGAGAAAGATCCGGACTTATACAATGGAATAACTTTAGCTATTTATATTTTTATAATTGATCAAATAAACAGTCAAACTTAGTGATAACCTGATAAGTCTTTATCATTGTTCAATGATAAGCTCTTATCATTGACAAAACCTCAGGCTACTTGTAGGTCCTAATATCATTGAGAAAATCTCAGGCTACTTGCATATAGTTACTAGCTATTATGAGTTTTACATATTTGGATCTTAACTATAAGTTCACTGAACAAAACACTGTTTTAAGAAAGGGAGTAAAATAATGCTTTTCGTTTAGGAAAAAAATTATTTCGAATGATTAAATTGGTTTAGGATGGACTACTCCTTGTTGAGTAATAGAAATTTGAAAACTGTGTAAAAAGCAGTTATATTTTATGTGAACTTAATGCTTTTATAGATTATCATATCTATCATATCTGATATCTATAGATCATTGTGATAGTTCTATTAACTGAATATGAATGATTGATTGAAACATAAACAGAGTTTTCAGTGAATATATTATTTCTAATCACGACAGAAAAGCCCTTACCTTAGCTTATAATATTCAGCACTTTTAGCCTTCTTCTTCCTTCCACCGCGTGGATCAAGAGTTTCTTGGAACTTGGGGAATTTCTTGCTCATAACTGGGAAATAAAAGAATCATCATCATCAACTGTACAGCAATGAAGAAAAAATAATATAATTTCAATCTATTGATTATTCATATACAGCAATTGAAAGTACATTACATGAAACACTTGAATAAACAAAGCTACTAGAAAACTATTTAATTGAGAAAGATTTTCTTTTTATTTGAAGGTTTAGGATCCAAGTTTTTAATCCCATTTATTAACTTACAGTGAAGATATTTATAATAAACAGTCATACATAGTGATAAGTCTTTACTATCATTGACAAAAACTCAGGCTACTTTTAGGTCCTGCTATCATTAAGAAAATCTCAGGCTACTTGTAATGGAACGATATAGAATATGATGGAACGATATTATGAAAGATATAGAAGAAAATAAAATTTTGATTCTCAACAACAAGGTTCATCAGAGTTTGCAGCTCGATTGACTTTCAAGCAATAATATTGATCAAAAATATTGTCAGTACAAACAAATAACTGATGTGATGTGTAGCCTACACATAGTTATAGCTGGTACCAAAAATTTGGGCGATTTCGTCTTGAACGTGATGTAACCTACTAATAGCTGATGAAAAGCACCTATTGTCTCTTGATTCCAAAAACATCATCTAGGCATAGCTGAATGAGATCTCTAGTTGACAAAATCATCTGTTGGAAAACACAGGGAGCAGACAAGACCGCCCAATTTTTCGGTGTCAGCTATTTGCTATGAGCATCTACCGTGCTGCGCTCTGGTGGATTATCGTGTGTACTTTCCTACGCGTTTTAGCATACAAAGCATAGCGCTAAATGGGAAAAACGCATTTATAATTAGAATGGTATTATTTGCTGCTTCATGCATTTCTCAGTAATAAGAACATGATATTTAGGATAGGAATGTTAGTTATTGATAGTATTATAGTTCATTATATTAGAAAAATCCTAGTTCTCAAGTATTTGAGAGCAGACAACCGCAAACAGATGTATTTGAGAGTCGACAAAAACTTTGAGATAACAGCTGATAAGTTATCTTACATGAAAATGAAAAATTGGCGCAAGCTCACATTTATTTGAAAAATTGAATGATATGAATATTCATTATTAAAACATAATTAATAGAGTTTTTGCGTTGATAGTAACAGGTTATTAGATTAACTAACATAAAAACTATTCATGTACATTACCTCATGTACAGGTGAGAATGGAGCACTCCATGGTCCTACTTGATCGATAAATTCTTTTACACGTAAACAAAACAATTAGGTTAGCTTCACCTATCAACATTTATTCAATGCAGTGAACCATTCTTTTTATTTATGAAACTTATGTATGGCAACTGGAAAAGTGTAGAACTTGAAATTTTCATTGCGTGTTTTATTTTTACAATCCAGAACACAACAAATTCTCCAGGACATTATTTTATCATTAGCCCTATCTCCTCCAATGTTAATTCGATCAATTTTTCGCCGAAATGATCCGCCAATAGCGCCTCAATTGCCAAAAATATCCTTTCCACCCACTTGCACACAGCGAATAGATAGTGCAATTTTTTTACTACAGTCTACCACCCACATAGATTAGCCAGTAGTCAACATGCAAGAGTAAAGCCCATGTTACAACTTACAAGGGCAGACAAAACGCCGAGAACAAGCTGAGCTCCGATGGCTGTGGAGTTTGAATTGGAGCAATTATTAGAGCGTGTTTTCTGCCAGCCTGTTACTCTTATAATATGAACATATGCATAGGTCTAAAGAAATTAATTCAGTGCAGAAGCAAAAGGCATTATGATGTAATAAGTAGGTATTTGAATATTATTGGAAATTCAATTATATGAAAAAACTACTGGCATTTCAAATGAATATCAATACAGATTCAGACAATATTGTGATTTGATAGATGGATTCGACAGACAGATAGAATTGATTCTTTAATCAAGATTCTTTAAATCAAATGTGGAGCTTTTGGTTGAACAAAATTTTCCCCATTTGTACATCAAAATAGTGTTTTGAAAATCTGTGGAAACAAAAGTCTACTCGATGAGAACTAATGATTATTAGAAGATGAGAAATGTTACCAACCTAATTCAGGATGTGGATCATCATGCGAGTTGTCAGATTCTAGAGCTTCGAGAGCTTTCCGAGCTCTCCTGCTCCTTGTGGCTTCATCCAAAACTCGTTTCTGGTTGAAGTCTTTCAATCGACCCGACTCACGGGCTGTGGCTACTTTTGTCGCCATTTTTCAATCTTCTGATCAATCTCTTCTTCAATTAGATTAAAATGCTTAACTCTTTTCTACAATGAAATTCTTCTGATGAGTTGGAGAAACAATTGAAGTTTAAACTCCTTTGTCAGCCAGTGATACACTGATCTGGTCCATCAAATCGTCGACTTTAGCTTGCAAAACGTCCAGAATGTCGGCTGAAATGAAAAGATGACGTTCGTCCAAGTCTTGAATGATGAATTTCTTTCCCAACGCTTCCGTTTCATCCAAGTGCAGCAGGAACTGTTTCATAGCATCGTCACTGTGAAAAAAGTTTAAAATATTAGAATTTGTTTTCATGGTATCCCTGGTGTATTGAAATGTGGATATAACTATTATAAGAACATGTATTTCGCTCAAACTTAGATGGGCCGTTAAAATACCCTTAACAATTTTACATTGTAACGGTGTGTTTAAGGAAAAATAATGAACAGTAGTATTGAGCCTTGTCATTCTTATTATACAATACTTATTTTAACACAATAAATATTATTTGGATGGATGATTTGCTTGCTTCAATCTGTTGCGAATTAATCTATTTTTGATTTGATAAATAAATCAACCTAATATGTAAATGTAATTTCTTTTGTTATCAGTTATATTATTTTTTACAAATACAATACATTCGAAATGTCAAGTCATGTAATGTAGAATTGAATCAGATTATATACTTATAAATAAAAACCACAAGATATTGCCAAACCACAGTTTATTAAAAGTCATGATACCAGTTTATGTTGCTACACTAAGTGGTTTGACAATATCTTATTGTTCGAGACTAGAATTTTCAGATAGGCAGAGTCGTGTGATTAAAACCATAATATATGGATATATGTGTTGTGTTGTGGAGGAGTAGCAAACTCAAAGATAGGCTCTTTATTCCACTGACGGCTCGTTCCCACGGAATAGGTGAAGTGCCCGTATATTTTACTGTACAGCACTTCACCTGTTTCGTGAGTGAATGAGGCTCATTCCACTCCTGCTGAGATATATGTTAATATGGATAACTACCACAATATCAACTTGACAACAAATGATTATAATTTATACACTATCAAATTGACACTTTTTATCAATTATTGTTAGATGATAGTTCTTGTTTTAAATTCTATTTTGCAAAATAATGTAATAGTCGAGAATTCAAACTTCTTTATTCGTCAACATTTATGTAACTTACCATTCAACCAAGACTCCTTTCATAACATTGACCATTTTAATAAGATCGAACGCTTCCTCTCAATGTAAGTGGACTTAGGAGAAATGCATTCCTAAACAGAAAAATATACTGAAGATTAGTTTCACAAAACGGTTTACTGATCAACAGCACTGGATGATTTTGAATCAACAGTGTTTTAAACATTCAATTTGAACAATCAATCCTTGACCAGTGTTAAACTGGACAGATTCCGCCAGTTTATAATATACCTGACCCTTATTGAAATATTGCCAGGTGGTGTGTGTGGTTTCAAAGTAACTAAAAAAATAAGCTCATTTTTCGTAATCACTTGATAAATACATCAAGCGAGCATTGGATGCATGGATGAACCACAGACGCCTAGGTTCACCTGATTTACCTTCTCCTTCACCAATGCCAGCATAGCCAAATAGGTTGCGTCATGAGTTTAAAAATTATTTTCAAAACTGAACAAATCATGATGACAGCTTGGCTATACAAACACCCGCAGGCCATCTAAAAAATATTCTCCAACAGAATAGAAAAAGTGACTTACAGAGTTACAGGGGGCAGGGCCAAGGCAGGGAACGCAGTTAGTTTACTATTACTTATAGGCCAGCTTCATAGGCAGCCAACCGATGACCGACAATAGTTGGTACCCTAGAACCTAGCTACTCACTACTGCTTCAACTATCAATATTGTTTCAAATTAAGCTTAGACCCTTCAAATGAGTAACCCGGTGGTCTGCATTTCAGAAAATGTTGAAACTGGCGACCGGCACCAGGTGGCTGTATATAGAGCGGCTTATAAATTGAAAATTGGGGCTGCAGTAAGCTTCAGTATATAACTTATTCATAAAAAATATCAGGTCTACTAACTTAATAACAATCCAATGCTACAATATAAATATGTAAGTAGCTTACTTACTGCTATTAAACCACAGTAACCAAAATGTTATTTTAAAACCAATACCTTATTATTTAAGCAAGATAGCCACTAGCCAGTCAGGCTCACATAATTTTTTGAACTGGTTTCTGGCTGTCAATAGAAGAGCTACACTTTTATGTTGTGTATTTGTTATTATTGTAAGGATAAGGGGTAGAATCTTGGGCTAAAGTGTCGTTTACTGGCCCACCTTGCTAGAGTCAAAATTCTTGTTGGAATCGATTCAGTACGTTATTCTGATGACAAATTAAAAAAAATTAGCCGTCGCTGTCAAGTAGTTTTTAAATAAACCAGTTTCAAAGTTTGGTCTGCAGGAGCTAAGAAACTATCTCACAATTACACTAACTCTCTTATTCTGAACGTTTTGAAATTCATCTAAACTGTACAAAATTACTCACATTAAGTACTGAAATAACCAATCTATTAATATTTTAAATTATGTTGAATAATTTTTTATCTTTAAAACACAAACTCAACTTCTTCAAGTCACTAACCTCAAACTATGACTGCCGAGTTGCCGAATCTTGTTATTCAATAATTGAGAGGGAATTTCAATCAAGGACTTGGAAATTGAAACAGATACATAAATTCTAGTTCAAATAATGTAAAGTAATAATAATCTTACCTTTCAATCAGCAGGACAGCAGCTAGAAACTAACCTAGAAAAAACATCAAAATCAAACACCGAAACACTCAATGTTACCAACCAAGATAAAATAAATGCTCCTCCATCAAATATTATGATAAAGAATGGAATTGATCCATAATTCCAATTACTAAATGACAAATTCAAAATTTAAATCTAAATCCATTGAGAACACAACTCAGAAATTGTAAATTCTCATTTGAAAGCTCTCTGAAGATGTGAAGATCAAGTCATCATATCAATGCTCACGCACGCACGTACGCATACACTTCTATTTTTGCATCCAACTGTTTTGTTAGGTTAGGTCAGATTTAGGCAAATGTTTACTGTACAAGTGATTACGATTTTTTACTCTTTCAGTGTGTGGTTTTTGCATTCAAGTTTTCCTGTATCTGCTTGACGTAACAAATATTGAATCTTACTACTTCCTTGTGATTATTTGAAGCAATATTCTAACAAATTTATTCAATTTATTATCCTTACTTCATCTTCAAAGATGGTAAGTTGAGCTATTATCCTGAATAGCCTAGGTTACTAGATTACAAAATTATAAAAAATCAGCTTAGTGTAAGTAATCAATAATAATGCATCTCGTGAAATCTTATTGAATTCCAAGGAAATCTGAAAGTTCTAGTTGTAAATTTCTATCAACTATAACTTATAACGATAACCAACTTATAACCCTAAAAAAGTTAAACTTTACTTTTAATCTCAACAGCTTTATTAAGCAAAGATCATTTCGCCCTCGTTTCCACAAAATAGACTACTCTTTATTTTCCACTTAAGTTAGTCTTCGGTTAGTTGATATTGTAAAATTTAACTTTAATTGCCTCGAGTTGGAAATTTATAATCTCTTTAACTTGGTTTTGCCGGTCAAGTATCTCAATTTTACGCTAACGCAGTTTAGTCCACTTCTTGCTTAAATGCCTCTGAGAGATTATGCAATTGCACTAATACTTCTTATTGAAAACAAATAGAAAAAGATAGCCCAACTTGGGCTTTGTCAGATAGTAAAACTGGGTTTTTGGTGACTACTATGAGGTGGCAAAGCTTCTGATGAATCATCCTCAAAGAACCCATACATTGCATTATAACTCTGCCTCACGAGCCAATAAGGCAGATCCCCTTGAAGACAGTGAGGGGTAAATTTACAGTAAAACAGTTAAGTCGTTGCTATACATTTCACTGGAAAAGCCCTCTTGTGGTGAAGTACCTATTTCTGCTCCACATACAGAAGAGAGGCCAAAATTTACTAACCATACACCTCGAGCAGATCCAAGCGCATGAAGATCGGCCTGCAATAAACGCAAAATTTACTGAATTTTAATGTTCCTAGGGCCTTCTGCAGGTGAAGGATGTCCTCGGTATGTGAAGAATGTCCTCAAATGAAGCCATTCTAGACGTGACTGAGACAGGTTTATAAAATACGTTATAAATACAAATAATCACCGACTCCCATTGATCACTGCATCCCACTACTAAAATTATGTATGAATTGTGTATGTATTCTTTTCCACATTAATGAACATCATATGTTTTTCATAGCAGAAAAACATTTAGGCCTACTTTGATCGTTTCGACCTGGTGTTTGTCTTCATCGGACTGAGGAACATTTGACTCTTGTATCAGTGCTATGTAAAAGGAGGTAAATGCATCTGAGTAGCCTACCATAGCCTTGATACAAGAGTCAACTGTTCCGAGTCTGTCGAAGACCAACACCAGGTCAGAGGGATCGTCACTAGTCAAAATCGTCAATTCAAAATGTTTTTGCTATGGAAGTGGCTCTTTTCAATGCTATGAAATATTGATTTATTCATAATTTAATTTTCTGTTTCAGTCACACAATGTTAAAGTCTGTGATATAGGTGATGATGTTAAAGAGGCATTGAAAAAATTCAGGTTCAGGAAGAGTGAAACGAATGCTGCTCTAATATGTAAGTATTATCATCAGTATCATAGAAATTAAAACATGAGAATTTTCGTTAATCATGCAGTTTATTCAGCTTTCTATTTCCATTGAAAAAAAATTGTAACCCAATTGAAATTCTCTTTTTCGAAAAAACTACTCACTATGATATTTTAATTAGTTTCAAGAACTATGAACTCATTATTATTTTGCAATAATATAAGACAGTGGTTGTAGCTGAAAGCGATAAAACGCTGGTCTGATAAGCAGTCTGCATCTGATGAGTTTCCTGGGGTTGGATCTCATTTAAAGAAACAGTTTTATGACCGCATGCAACCACTTCCATTATTTGAGAGAGACGTAAAGCCGTCGGTCCCGACTACCTGAAAATTGATCCCTCATCTTCGTCTCTCTCATTACATAATATGAACATGCTTTCAACACATGTGGGTATCATCCTCAGAAAAATATTTCAATTAGTCAATTAGACCTACTTTGAATCAACTCTTGAGTTCTCTCTCCTCCTCCGACTCATCCCTCTCCTTCAAGACAATTTTTTCTTAAATGAATGGGAACATTATATTGATTGCAAATTTCTTATGTTGGAATAAATTATACTGTATCATCAAATCTTGATTTTTTATTCCAGTGAAAGTGGACAGGGAAAAACAACTGATTCGAATTGAAGATCTAATTGAGGTGAGGAATTCCACTATCTTGCATAGGCTATATCTCAAATTATCTACAGTACCATAGTTTCAAAGATGTTGCATGGGATAGGCCTTATAATAATTGATTTCATTATTGAGTAGTCTACCCCGCAAATACTTGAATAATTCCTATTCAACTTTCGTACTTCTTATGAAGTGCGTTTTATGGACATTTGAAGTGTATTGCTAATCAAAATCAGAAATTGGAAATTTTCAAATTTTACTTCATATGAGCTTACTGGAAAGTAATTTCCAAAATAATTTACTCATTGTACACCATAAGGACAAGATTGGAAGATCTTCTCGGAATAATATTTCTATAAGAAAGCTATAAACAAATAAAATACGTACAGTGAAATATAGGGCAGCAGGTGATGACTGGAAATTCATCCGCTACGCTCTCGAATATGTCTAACATTAACCAATCCTGAACCTTCATTTCATGTTAACATGACTAAGTTACCGAAAGTTTGAATAATTATAACAAAAATTCTAATGTTTATTTATGATTGAATAAATCAGCAAACAAGAATATACCAAAAATTTAATGAAAATCAAAGTACCCTTAAAGAAGGATCTTCATTAATTGAAAGTTTTTGATAAATACACTAGCCCTAAGAAAAAATAAGTATTGAAGAATATACCAGAATATAATAATAAACCGCTTACCTTTAGACATCTAGGACACTTTTTGTACACTGCCCGCATCGCTTCAGCTGCCCTATAGCTGGAGCCAAAAAGTTGGACGGTTTCATCTGTCTCTTTTACTTGATGTATCCTCCTAACAGCTGATGTTGAGTATCTATTGTCTCATTCAATGTCAATAGCATCATCTAGGCGTAGCTAATTGACAACTACGAACTACCTAAGGGCCCCATTACACGATAATAGTTAGAAGTATACGATAATAGTTCTATGATCATGTCTGATCATATGGAAGGAGATGAAAATAGGATTTCGTATTTTCATCTCTTTCCATATGATCAACTATAATCATAGAACTATTATCGTGTAATACCCGCCTAATTGACTACATCAGCAGTTGTATTGCAGAAGGAACAGACAAAACCGTCTAACTTTTTGGTGTCAGCTATACAAAATTGAAATAATCATAATGTTTACCTTTTACTATTGAAGCATTCATGAATAATATAACGTTACTATTCTACGTTGTTATTCTACTAGACTTTATTCACTTGTTGAATTACTCAATTGATAAAATTCGATTTTTCAGGATGTAAGCCTTGATGATTTGAGGGAAACCCATCTTCCCAGCCACCAACCTCGCTTTGTTGTCTACTGCTACCGCATGGAGCATGCCGATGGACGAGTCTCATTTCCAATGTGCTTCATCTTTATCACACCAAGAGGTATTCAATTGTTCCAAATTGACATCAAATTCGTATAAAAAATTTTGTATCAATTTAATATATATATATATATATATATGTGTGTGTGTGTGTGTGTGTGTGTGTGTGTTAGAGAATAAAAACTTTGAATAAAGAACTTTAAAACAGGGCTGTTTAAAATAATTGAAAAATAAATAAAAATCAAACACCCTATTTTTATCCACATTGAAAATGGGCATAGATCCCGAAACATGTATGTGTGTTTTATAATTTTGTGTTTGATTTTTATTTATTTTTCAATAAAAACTTTGTTTGGCCAAACCCGAATGATAATGTGCAATATCAACACGAAACTATTTTTGCGCCAAAAACGTGAGTAATTTCACTACAAAGTTTCTGTTTTATTTTTATTGATTGTAAATGAAGGTATGGAGGTTAAGACCCCTACGCTGTAACGATAGAAGGGGAAAAAGATGGATGAACAACAAATATATGTGACATTCGAATTTTTCTTGTACTTATTGAATGAGAAAACAAGATATTGTCGAACCACAGATTTATTAAAAATTGAAACACCGGTTTCTAATGCTACAAATAAATTGCCCTTCCATTTAATGTGAATAACTATTACAATGTCATCTCTACAACTTATCAACAAATTTTTTATGTCATCTTTATGCAAACACAAAATTGATTATTGCCTATTTGAAATTAGCTGAAAAATTCAATTAAACCAGGAGTGAAGTGGTGTGTATCAGGAACAGTACTTACAGCTGAGATAATAAATATGTTCTCAATGAATTAAAATTGTTGTTCAATAAATAAATTAATAAGTTATCATTGTAAATAATTCACATTGAATCATTATTATGTTTATTAAATATGCTAATAATTATTTTCTATAACTTATTTCAGATAGTCAAATGGAGTTGCAGATCATGTATGCCGGAACTAAATTAGCCCTACAAAAGGAAGCAGATCTGACCCGTGTCTACGAAGTACGCGAACTCGATGAATTGACAGAAGAGTGGTTGCAAGAGAAATTGAGCAAATAGATTTTCCACGTGAATTTAATTCGCTTCCAATGTGTAATCGTCTCTCTCAGATGAATGGAATGAAATGAAACAGTTAATAGAGTGTTCAATATATTGTATAAATTCCAAAGCTTATATTTATGCTTAATATTATGGGACCATTATATTAATATCACAGTGGAATCTTCTTATTACGGAATTTGACCATTCCACTCAATAAAATGTTGACAGAATGTTGTAAAATCGAGTGTGTACCAAATAGAGTAAATTTAAAATGACAGTGCATTTAAAAAATACGAACTCTACTATAATTCATTTATGAATGACATAGATGGTATATGTTGTACCAAGATACCGTATATCTATACTGTAGGCATATTGGAGCCTTATCTTGTAGGCTAAAGCTTTTTCAATCATCGAGTAATCCAAATGACAAAACTATTTCTTGCTACAAAACTCTTGTAATTCTATCAATAACCTTTTAGGGTTTAATTGAATGATCAGGTATTAAAAGTACAAATTATTTGTCTAGTATTTTTAGACTCTCGTGTAAAGTATTATTCATGATATTTCTAGCTGGTTTTTAGATGATATAATGCAGTATTTGTGGCATTGCTTTGTGGTAGAAATTATAAAATTGGTAGAAATTAAATTATTGACAAAAATTGGTCAAAGTTTACATGACTTTAGAGTAGAATTTCGATGACTTTAATAAGTACGGTTTGATGAGAAGATTTCACTGAATAATTTTATATATTCATTGATAATTATCTTTAAATTATGTAATTAGAATTTTATATAGCCTACAATAATTATTGTAATAGATCATTCATATGGCATTAAGTGATGAGATATGTGTTGATATGTATTCAAAGTTACTGGAAAGCTTTTAAAAATGTATATGCATTTTTTTTGTTCGAAAAATGATACATTATTTCGCAAAAAAATCTATCTTTTTGTGGATAGGCAGGTACTATGCAGAGCTTATTCAACAATTTTCAAATAATCATTATCCTAGTCTTGTTATCTGTCATTTAAAATCTTATACGTCATCGAAAGATCATTATCATATCGAAGAAACCATTTCATCTTAATTATTCATATTTAATTGATTTTCATAAATATTTTGTATCTTAATAAAACTATAAAATAATTGAAATTATATTGAAAGCTCTCTGTTGAACTAATCTAGATCATTTGAAATAAATTTATTTATATTCTATTAGGTTTCACAGTAAATAATAGTTATAAATTTTATTAAATGAAAAAATTATTTGATCTGAAATTACCAGTGCAAATGTTACCTATTATGAATATGCCAAGTCCATCTATGAGTTTTATATTTTTATAATATACTATTCTTATTGAAGCTTATATTGTAACGTTTTGCTATATCTAGTTATAAAAGTCTATTTACTTTTCATTTATAAATCTATATTAGTCTATAGAATACTCAGCTTATGAATAAATTCTTCAAGATGTTCACTATTTGTTTCAATTCAGTTTTCTGCGTCCTCTATTACTATTTTTATTCGATCATTTCAGTTTCTGAATTTGAAATTCAGAACTATCTATAAGTTATAGTTATTAGAAGGATGAACCTCAAAAAATTATTAGTGCTGAAATGAAATCTATAAAGGGATGGATAGGTACAATTTTATTCATACATCTTGTAACCTTTTATGGATTTTATTATATTTTATAGTAGAAAGACTGATAGCAAAACCTACTGATACATCGTAGGTATTACTGGTATTAGAAAGTGTTGATGATAGTGGATAGCTTCAAGATTTAATATTTTTAATTACAGCCACTCTGCTCAAGATGAAACGCAAGTCAATGAAATTTAAGAAAAATAAAATTGTCATATTTTTGTTATTACCGGTACAGGATAGTTTTTTATGATATTTTTCATAAAAAATACGTCCTGAATTTAAGAAGAAGTCGAATAATTTGAAAAAATAAAATAAAAAGTGAACAATTAATTCAAATTTTTTGATGTTGTCAAAGGGAAAGGTGAACAGGGAATTGAAAATAAGAAACTATGGTCAAGCAAAAGTGGTAAATTTCTACCATGTGAACGTTTTGCCCATGTGGCATGTTTCAAATTCACTGATCTTCATTCATTCTAAAAGCAGATCCCACAACTTTTATTCACAAGACGGATGCAGTTTCCTTTCAATGTTATTTTAGAAAAATTCCAAGTTTATCAAATGGAGTATTTTCCTAATCAATAACAGCATTTTACCTAATATTTATCACCAGAAATAAGTTATATACTAATGAAAGATGCAGTTCTAGAACTTTGGACAATAATTTTCAAATGTTTTGTGGAATTAACCAAAAAATTTGATTCAACTATCAAAATTTTATGAGTACCAATCATCCTCTAAAAAGAAAATGCTTCTTTGAAAGTTTGTAAGATTCTGATTGAAAAATGTCTTACAAAAACAAGAAACCTGTCAAGCTACAACGAATCCCTCATATTAAGCCTCAAAATGGAATAATTTCCTCCGACTTTGTGGACTTCAAGCCCATGGTTCCTTCTTACACTAAGGTAAAACACAGAATCAATTATTTCAGAATTTAAAATATTTTAATAATCACGAAATAGCTTACAACAGAAATTTATATTAATAGAATAATTCAAATTGAAAACGTTTTCTTTCTATTTAACTTTATGACACTTATTATCACCACTGTTCTATTATATTTCTCTGTCAAAGTCCAACCAGGGCTGCTTTCATCTTTTACGTTAAAATATTAGTGTTTTCTCTCCTATGCATAAGAGAATCAATCAAGAATTCATAAAAAATGAAATCTATAATTTCTCATTAATTAGATAATAATATAAGACAACTTTATTATCAAAAGGTACTTATCAATTATCATTTCTTAAAAATAACAGTGTCAACTTTAAATTTTATTTTATAAACGTCGACATTTTATTTTCAGGAAAAACCAAACATGTTTCTACTTCTGTCAATGGAATATGCAAGACAATGGCACACAGAGAAAGGTATACATGAGAAATCTATCAATGATGAGAAATGTGAAGAGGAATACGTGACTCGAAAATATGTTAAGAAAGGTTTGAATCGGAAAAAGCAAAATATCATAAAATGTCATTGAATTGTTTTGAATTTATTTACTGCCCTGAAATTCCATTATAACAATCTGCAGACTAATCCGTTTGAAATTATTTCCAAAAGATTGAGCTCAATTGGTACGTTCAATACTCAAGAATATTTGGGAAGTCAATAGGTTAATTACATACCATGAAATACACAAGAAGCATTTTAAAATATTATTTTACTACGAATGGTGCACACCAAAAAGAAAAATTCAAAGTAGGTACCTAGAAAAAGGATCAAAATGATAAATCAAGAATCAAGTTACAAAGGTTCGTTCTTTATTCAGAAACAAGAGCACTATTACAAACTAGATTTAGTTATATTGAGAACAAATGGCTGTAATAGTAATACAACTATCTAGAAACGTAAGACGATTTTGTACAAATTTACAAACTAAGAATACCGATTAAAACGATTGTTTGTTCAACATGCATATTATGAAAACACAATTATCCTAATTCTCCGATTTCGAAGCAGACCCATTTAACAATAAATTAAAGCCTAAAACCAAGGTTTGTCTATTCATGCAATATCCAAACTTACAGTCACCATTTTATGTAATCAAAAACTTTTCAAATTTATTTGCTAGGAATTAATTTGAAAATGCAAGCCATTCTACATTAATTTAAGAACACTCCAATGTGGTCTCTCCCTTTATCCCATTGATTCCTCGCCTGTGTTCAATAGAATATTGTATTCTCTAAGCGATTCTTCCAACCATTCTATGTAGTGATTAGAGCGTGGATCATCCTGAAAAATAAAAAATAATATAAATTATTGAGCGACTGAACCTTTATTTTTAATATAAACTGATCAAATTGGGTAGAAGAGACGTTTTGGATCTTTCAATCTCATTGTATTGTGATCTCGTAAATGAATGATAAATAATCTATCAGAACTCTGAATAATGATCAGAACTTTGGAAAACTAATTTTTTATTGATTGATTCAGAAATGCACTTTTGACAACAATTAAAAAAAGAATCACAAGAAAAATACATGAAGCGGGTCTCAGACGAGACGTGTACACGTCGCTTCTACTAGTCACTTGTACAGTTGCAAGGTTATTACTGAACCTTGGTACAGTTGGGCTAAAATTTCTTGGCATCAGCCAAAACCAGCTGACCCAGGCGAGTGGCATAGTGCGGGAACCGTTCTCAAGACATTAGGCAACTAATATCACATAATACACTGTCTTAGAGCAGCAGTCAATGTTCTTAATGAAGTTAATAACACTCAGCTGTCAGGCGCCAAGAAATTTGGGCTCAACTATACAAGTGACTAGTAAAAGCGACGTGTACACGTCTCGTCCAAGACCCACTTTAATAAAAGGGGTCTTAGACGAGACGTGTGCAAGTCGCTTTTTACAGTCGCAAGTCACTTACACAGTCGCATTTTACTTTCCAGCTTCTACTTACCTTGGAGGCGTTTGTGGGCGTTTAGATGAATTAATAAGAAGTCACTTTTAAATGTCAGCTTGTCATTGAGAAATCTCAACCAATTAGAGTACTTAGAGTAATAGAGTAGATAGTCAATGGCTGTTGTAAATGGGTTTCAAAACGTTTCTCTAGGAGCGCTGAAGTAAAAAGGTTTCAAATTTGTCACTAGGAGCGCTGTAGACTGTCACGTGACCTCCTACAAGATGGTAAGTTCACAAGTCACTTTACACATTCTGAACGCGTTCAGAATTTAGCTGTCCCAGGGCTTGTTACTTACCTGAGGCTTGCTACTGTCCTATAACCTGGCTTGTTGGTGTTTAAACGAGACTTGTAGCTAGCCGCCAGTAAGAAGCGGTTTCGTTGACACCAGCTAAATTTAATCACCAATTAATTCTTCAAGTAATTGGTTAATATCAAATGTATCCAAGTTTTTACAACTGGCTCTGATTATATAAATTATTTAGCTCTAAAATTATTAATGCACAAACATGTTTCGGGACATTCAGCCCATTCTCAATGTGGATATAATAATAATTGTGCATTAATAATTTTAAAGTTTTTAAAGGGTATTTGATTCTCATTTTATTTTTCAATTATTTCAAATAGCCCTAGATTTTAAAGTTTAATTATTTAGCTCCTTTTATTTAGCATACTTATTAAACCTCGCTTCCATTACTACAAAATTCGAGAGGGCACATGTTTCTCGACAGCAATAGGAGTTCTATAGAGCAACGCACACTGGTCAGCTGATTAGCGTTGCTCAAGGACGTTCCTTGGCGTTGCTCCATACAATCACGTGTTTCTATTGCATCTTATGCCCGACATATGCCTGTAATTTATAGTAAAGGAAACCCACCTCTAGTCACAAGAAAACTTACCCATAAAGATAGTAGAAGAAGGAGAGAAGATAGAATGCTAGCTTTATCCAGCCCTCTCTTTGGCATTTTGTCAGGACATCGGCGTTCATGATGCTGGTGGGATCATACAGTCCAGGTCCAGACATAACTGGTCGGGTACGATACCTGTGCAACATTTTTTTTTTCAATAAGCTGTTTCTGTGAGATTGAAATAAATTCTTTCACAAATTACAAGCTTCAAATATAAATTTGATACCGATTGACAATTGAGTGTGAATTATTTAGCATAAAAATCAAAGTAATGTGCAATACATAGAGATAAAATCCCTATGTGCCAGAAACTATAGTAGAACGCACAAAAATAGTCCTATAAGACTTGATGCAACGTTAACATATCATCTGTTTGTGAGTAAAAATTATTCCATATTATTTGTATAATACACCTGCCGAATTGGCAACGTCTATGGGTGAGGGGGGACTCTGCTGCTCGTTTCCATCGGACTACTTTCATGCGTTCTTCTATAAGTTGTACAACATTGATATGATTTGTTTTTCAATCCAAATAAAAACCGCATTACCCTTCTTAATCATTTTTATTTCTGCATAACATCTTTCGACTATTTAGACTCATTCAACATATTATGCATAAATAAAAAATAATTGAGAAGGGTACTGCGATTTTTATTTGAATTAAAAAACAGTGATAAAGTAGCCCAAAAATAAAGGAAACATTAATATGATGTATAGCTAGGGTGCCCACGTTTTATGAATCAACGGCTAAAGTATCTGCATTCACCGAAAAAACAAGCTGAGGGGGGTTCCCGGTTTCCTCAGCGAATTTTGTAATTTTCATACTCATAAGTTGATACAAATTTCAATTCTTCCCGTACTGTGAATTTTGATCTTTGGATTTAGCTGAAACTTTTGAAAGAAATTAAGGCTTTAAAGGAGTTCGCGCAAACTGAGAAGACACACCGACACAATGTAAAGTGTATTGTGGAGGCGTGTCACCTCGGCTTGAACAAACATTACCTTGGATAGGTTTCAGGATAGGATATCCTTCTAGGACCTATCCTTGGATAGGTCAGGTTTCATGTGTTCCAGGAGAGGGGCCAGCTGCATCACCATAATACTAGGAGAAGAGGCAACATCGATCTACCCTACTCCAGATTATCAAAATCACACGAGTGCTACCCTTTGCAAACGCTGAAGTATTACAATAGGCTGCCGCTTGATGTTCGTGAATTGGAGTACAAAAGATTTTCAAGGATTCTGCGTGAAAAACTCCTCAACAACCCTCTCTACTCCTTGAGAGAGGATGAAATTAGTAACCTTATAAAGGAGTTTGAGACTGTGTGATGTTTCTGTGAATACGACTGTACTGTTGAGTTGCAGGGCCACCTGAAGCAGTCCATCTGCAGCCATCTAGTGTTGAAATTTGTTTTCATGTATTTTTAAAAAATTTGACGAAATCTGTCTGGCAACCGCCGGTCAAGAATGGAATATACTGAATTACTGAATCACAAAATGCATCCCTAGTTAACCTTATAACCTTATAATTTTTTGTCAATTATGATAAATGAACATTTGATTTAAAACTTGATTTGACTTTCGACAACTTGATTTACTTATTTGAATTTATACTTACACACTATTCACAGATAGCAAGCGCCAACAAAACTGGCGGTTGGCTATTATTAATGCTTAGATCTGTCAGGACAGTCTGAAAGTAAGCTAAGTGAGAAATAAGTACAGATGATGCAACATCTAAACCCTTTTGCTCTCGCCTTGATGTACTCTCACAGACCGCTCGTCGACTGTCCTGACAGGGCTTAACATTAATAACATACATTCGCCAGCCGTCAATTCAGTTGGTGTCAGCTACGACATCAGTTGCAAACATTTTATTGAACTAATACGACACGCTTTAAGCCGCGTATCGACAGTCCGAGGCATGTGCCACGAATGCCTCGCGGTACAGTCTGTTGACGCAAAAAAAAGTATGAACTCATGGCTGAGGCATAGATATGTGTGATCTGCAATTTTTGTAACAAAAAATGAGAGCACGCGAACAAATTGACTAGCGCCATCAAGCGGGTGACTAAGCAACTAAGCTCTGACAAGTGATAATTTGGACTTTGGAGGTTAGTTTGTGCTCAATTAGTAAATAAAAATTCAAGGCAATGTTTATTATTGTCCATTAGAACCTTCTGCACCCAAATATAATTCTCAATCACAAAATGGGGATGGGGTACAATTTTGAGGTTAGTTTGTAGAATTGTTCGTTGTGCGTTGCGAGGCAACAGGCACTGCTTGCTGCGAATTGTGTGCCGCGTTTGCCTGGCTGCTAGCAAACCCGGCATCGACAGTCCGAGGCATGTGTGGCACATGCCTCGGACTGTTGATACGCGGCTTTACTCCAGTCTCCAGCTCGGTCAATATTAGTTCAAAAATTATTGATTTAGTCTTGAATTGAAGATCGATATGTTTCCTATAATTGAGGCCAGATCAATAATGTTTGAACCAATATTGACTGAGCTGGAGACTGGAGTAGATAGTAGACTAGTAGTAGTAGCAAGACTCTTCTTTGTGTGAACAGACTGTACCTTGAGGCATTCGCGGCACATACCTCGGACTGTCGATACGCGGCTTAAGAGGAACAGTTTTGGGCTATGAAGACTGTTGTACTCTTTGATGTAACATAACTTATAAATAAATAATAATTACCTGTTGATGTGATAGGCAATCAATGGTAGGTTCAGGCACAAGGTAAACCATTGTCCAGAGAATATGAAGAGTATGTTGAATAGAATATGCAGAAGGTACTCCGGCAGAACAAGCTGAAAATGGTAAAAATTATTATTGAAATAAGTTATTGGTGTGTAATGGGTAAGTTATTATCAGTGTATGTGCAGTGATGAGTAGAGAAGTATGTTATACTTTTATATACTTTTCATATACTGTTACACTTGAAAGTTTTATACTATCACTTTTTCATCGTTCCAATGGAGAGCAAGATATCATAAAAACTTTTATATTCAATAACTTTGACTTACAATTACTCAAACTATACTTAAAGATATATGCTACTATGATATACTATACTATCTATATATACTATGATATTACTAAGATATACTTGAAGATACTTATATAAGAAACTTACAAAAATATCCGATTGACATTTTTTCCTAGATAAGTTGAGCTTGCTTAATTATGTCTACTGCACTTATAGTTGAATCAAGTTAACATTATATTTTATTTTATCTAGCTAGCTGCTGCTCTTACGAAGTGAGATTCACGTTTCTCAGGAGAGGGGCAAGCTACCTCGTCCACTAAGATAAGATAGAACTAAGCCTATAGTTCTTCTTTTTATTATTATTACTAGGGAAGCGCATGCGGAGGCAGCCGCAATTTGAGCGGAGCGAGCTTTCTTTTTGTCCAAAAGTTTTTGAAGCGTAGACTCGAAAATTTGATCCCGGTATTTTAAGCCTAGCTAAACCTAGCTGATGGTGAAAGTGGCTCATTCTATTACCATGTAATGTTATGAAATGAGAATATAAAATAGGAGCAACAACCTTTAAGTGAATGTTTTCTCAAGTGAGTGTTTATCTTGATAGAATAAGGCAAGATGAGAAAATGACTTCAGCTTGGTCAATATTGGTTAAAAAAATATTGATTGGGCTCAAATTGAAGGTCAGAATGTTTCCTACGATTGAGACAAAATCAATAATTTTCAAACAATATTGACCGAGCTGGAGTCATTTTCTCTATGAGTGGTTCAACTTTGAAAATACAGCATTTGACGTACCTTTTTTGGTCTCAAATGTGCTCTGATTGTTTAAAATAATTATTCAGTAGCAAATTATAAAGGAAAATCAATATAAACTTGAAAAATCGCGAAAAATAAGCCTATTGGATGAAATTTGGGCAAAATTTTTGTGTATTTCCACAACAAGCTTCCATTGTTTGTTAGCATGTTGAGAAATATTGAATGCATGCAAATAAATAAATAATTTTATTAATAAAGACATCAGGTAAAAAAACCATTTTGCCTCCTACAACAGTACAATATAGTTATTTGTGTATCAGTACGCATAGAGTGATTTTGCTGCATCAAGAGAAACACTTACGCACGAGCCGCAGGCCGTAGTACACATTAAGTTTTTCCAAACTACCATATTGAATGTGAAAGGTTGAAATTAAAATTAAAATAGTCATATCTCAGTTATTTATCATTGAATCCTGACAAATCAGGCACCATTTTATTCAGAACTAGCCGGTAGGATCGCTTCGCTCGCCTTCTCCGCCTAGCCAGGGGGCTCCGCCCCCTGGACCCCCGTCAGTATAGGCAGTGTAAGTGAGACAAACAGGCTCGCTTCGCTCGCCTGCAAAACCTCTGTCAGTGTCAGCTGAGACAAACAGGCTCGCTTTGCTCGCCTGCAAATTCCGTTCAGAAGGGATTAGAAATTTATTGAACACAGCATTTCTAGACCTAATTTGGACCTGTTTACTTAATTTCAACATTTTCTGCCAATTTGTTCTCAAAAAATCCTAGAAAAACTCCGAAAATTCTGAAAAATAGTAAAACGCTAATATGAAGTGTAACCTTTGAAAAGTATATTGGACACAGGTAGTTTAAAACTTAATTCAATATCTTCCAGATTAGTTCATCTATAATCTTGCTGAACCATTGAACTTACAATTTGGATATGTCATATCAAGGTGCAAGATATGCAACTTGCAATACATCTACAATTTTTAAAAACTTATTACTTGCTTAATCTTGAATGGATTTCAAAAATATTCCAACACAACATTTCTAGACCTCATCTGAACCTGCCCTTTTTATTTTAATTTTAATTTTTAATTCTTAATTTAATTTTCTCTTAACCAAACAAATCTTAAAAGGTCGTTTATTTCTTTTATTTCTATGTAAAATAATATTGGAAGTTGTTCTAAGTTGAAAATAATCGGCAAAAAAAAATGTTCCGCTCAGGTTTCGAACCCCACCTGGTTGGTAAGCAGTGCAATACTAGTCCACGTCGCTAACCACTGGGCTATGAGGGCTTCGATAAGGAGCCGATTCTGCCAGTGATACCAACATGATTTCAAGAGCATAATAGACTTTTCTGACCAGGAACGTTTCTCAAAACTGATGTTAGGTTGCAATCCTGCAGTGCAGAGAGCATGAATATAGCATGAATAATGTGTATAGTAATAGTGTGTAAGCAATCCTTTTTTTTTCTTTTTTCGTCCTTAATATGCAAATTTTCAAAATGCTCTATAGCCTATAACCTGGGCGTCCATGTCTACTATCACCATGGCAAGTTTGAATTTAATCGGTCGAGCGGTTCCGGAGGAGTAGTTATACAAAGAGTGACTTTCCTAATCCATTAGAGCTTCGCTTCGCTCCGCTCAATTATAATTGGAGGGAAAGATATTAATTACATTGTAAAAAGTTACATTGTTGGATATAATTCAATGAATTTTTGTCGCTATTAATCTATTACTTTTTGATGAATATAAGAAGAACTAAAACTACTGGTTGGTTAAGTGATTAACCAACTTAGACACTATAACTTAGTATAAATTGTAGACAAGTCCAATGCTGCCCCATGTCTGAACTAGCTGCGGTCTACTCTAGCAATTAATCAAGAACACTAACTATAAGTTCAGTTTTAAATCTTGAATACTTTCTAGAATAGATATTTTTACAAATAGATAGCATAATCTTATGTATATAATACAGAAATATAAACCAGTTCAACACACACTTACCGGGTTGAGACTATTGCATTGATCGATAGGATTCTTGTAATCGGTCTTCAATTCATCAAAGCCAATCACCTATGAAACAGAAATAAATTGATTCAAACAGACTGTTTTACTAACAGACAAAAAATGAAGTATTGAAAAAAGTTTTCGTTCATTATAGTTAATTCTGTCAATAAAGAACTTAACCTACAAATATTCAAGAACAACTTACGTGAAATATAGCGAAGAAAATAAGAAAAGCGTCAATTATAAGAGCGATAATGTAAGAGAATGCGGGGAAATTGAAAGCCATATCAGCAAGATAGTAGAAAATTCAATAATAATGAATAATTTGGAAGAATTCAGCATCAGACAAATTCAGCCATAACCGTGAATCGATCATCTGACTTCAAGGTGTTATTATATTAGTGCCTGTTGAATTTCGTTTTAGTTCTCAGTTATAAAAATATGAACCAGAAACAATAAAAATTTATTCATATCATTCAACTTTAGAATTAAAATTATATTTTTCATATTATTCTCATCAAAATTCATAGGTTGTGATACATTGAAAAACTCTTCAATATCAAACTCAAAATTCAAAAAATTGTAAACAAAAACATAACCAAAAAACTGCAACATTCCTAAAAATCATAAAATAAACAGTGAGTGGAAGCTAAGTCCGTTGTCCGCATGCAGTATATTTTTATTGAAACACTGAACGCCGGACACCTTTTTAATATTTTTTCGATTAATTATTGTAAGTCATAATAAGTTATTTAAGATCAATTTTTAAATGCTTTTGAAATTCTGTTGTTAAATACTCTTATCTGATCCTCTAATAACTTGGAGAAGAGAGAGAGCTCAGCCTATGCTTCTAGTTCTAAGCTTAGTTAGCTACAATTTCTCCAATCAACTTATGTTTGTTCAGTCAAATTTCCGTCCCCACAGAAATCTAAAACTGGACTAATTTGTTAACCACTTAGGCTATTTGCTAGAAGAGATCAGCGCTAATTTGGTAATTGGGCAACATTGCTTACATTGGACATGTTATCTATAATTTCTGCTACAGTAGTATTTGAGTTGGTTAATCTGCCGGTTTAGTATGCAGCTCTTCTAATTCATCTGATGGCGTCAAAAATTAATTATGAGTTGATTTTTCAAAGTGAGTCACTTTTTAAAATTGTATATTTTCGTTGAATAAGCCAGACCTAGAGTATTTATGTAAATGGAGCGTATCCAAAATAATCCGACGTTGTTTTACAGTAGACTAGGTTTACATTTACGACTCTGAACAAAATATTAATTATCTTTTCAGCTTATTAAGTCAAATGCGGAAGGTACAACTTACAGGTGGATCTTCAAGAATTACTCAAGAAGAACTTGTCCAATTGAAATTGAGGTGAGTTATCTACGAATTAATAAGGATATCCTAGAAGAGAATGCACCTAATGCATTATACTACCGTATTCGTAAATATTTTATCAATTAGGCTACTTTTTTCGGGTAAGCTCATATCCTAGTATTTTCAATCAATATTACAACCAGCCATTTCCATTTAGATAAACCTGAAGTGGCTTGCAAAATATGGAATACCGAACTTGAAACGCATCATAGTGTAACGCATCAAGTGGTACGCATCATAACATTATCGCCATATTTGGAGCATTGTCGGTTGTTGCCCGCTGTTCTGCTGGAGCTACTCTGCTCTAGCTGCGCTACTATATTTTTCACAACTCTATTCACATAACTATGTAATAAATGTTTACTCTGTTATTAAGATTACTTATGTATACCAAATCAATGAATAACAGATTAAACATCTATAATATAGTAGATGCCGGCCGGGTTGGCCGAGTAGTCTGGGGCGTTACAACCTTCAGTCCGCTAGCGCTACCCGGTCGTGGGTTCGAATCCCACCAGAGGCATGGTCGTTTATGCACCTCTTAAATCACCCTCGCACACTCCATTACCCATGCACAGGTAAATTTGAATACTTTTATGGGCATCATCCGCAGCAAAAAAAATAATAGTTATGTGAATAGAGTTGTGATGGCTAGAGCAGGGCAGCTCGAGCTGCCACTTGGGAATCGTACCTTTATCCAACATTTTCTGTCCATTATCAACACCACATATCCTTGAAATCCCTCTCAACATACTCATCTTAGTCACTTACAAATCTTTCTTTACTGTAAAATTAAGCTGCAAAGTAGGTCACGATTCCGTTTCATAATTTCCAAATCTTGATCCATGACCAGGTAACCCGGAGAGATCACGTCAAACTAACACTAAACTCCTTAGTGAACAAAAACAGAGATAGCCCAACTTGGGCTTTGTCATTTAATAAAACTGGCCACTTAGTGACTGTTATGAGGCGACTGGCAACACCTCCGACAAGTCGTCTTCAAAGAATTCGACCACTGCATAATAGCTCCGACTCACAAGATAATGAGACTCCTCCTGTAGACATTGATGGGTGCATTCCGCAGGCTCACAGGCAAGTGGTTGAACATCCTCAGTGCCAGGGTAGGGAAACTGTCACGCACTCTGGACAGCCTGCGACGTGGCATGTCAAAGTTCCCCCCCCCCCTCGTGTGTTGTGCTCATGGATTTGTTCTCTTGTTGTGAAAGACTCGCGGTGATGCTTGACATACAGAAGAGAGGCCAAAATGTACTGCCCATACACTGTTAGCAGACCCAAGCGCTGGAAGAGTGGCCTGCAATGAGCGCGGAATTCACTCGATGTCATGGTTCTCAATGCCTTCTTCTGCAGGAGAAGGAATAAACATAAACATACAAGCATAGCTAACCTCACCATTCGCCAATGACTTATAACTTTTCACTTCTATCAAAAATTATGCCACTCATACTTTTTCCGTTTATACATCCTTAATTCATTTTATACTGTATTTGAAAATCTCCCCGCAAACTTGAGTCCAGATAAGCTTACTTGTAGTAGCTCAAAATTGGTTGGAGATGACTTCATTTAAGCTGCAGAGTCAGCTCATCATTTTCCCCCAATTGTAAATGAGTCATGTACTGGAACAGACGTTATGCACAGCATATGATGTTCCTTTTCTTTTGCATTAAAGTCGCCCATTCCACTTTGTTAAAGCTATCTTACTGGTTTCAATAAAACATTTTGTTGCTTTGAGTTGTATCTGGTATAAATGAACTGTGAAAGATAAGCAGCATTATCTAGATTTGGATTGTATTCCAAATTAAAACTGATATGGTTTTTAGTGATTTTGGGGTCATGACAATAAGACAATTATACATAAAAACCGTGATAGAATACTTAATAAAATATAAATCTGATTTTCCTCTAACATTGAACTCTTTACTCAATAATTATAATCTGAGGAATACTGCTAACAAATATGTAACATATAATACTAATATTGAATGTATAAGGAGGCAGTTGATTTACATAAGTACTAAAGTATTAAACCTTATTCCAGATCACTTTCTCATGAACTCTAAGATCAGTGGAAAAACCAAACTAGATATAAAAAACTGGACCAATAGTAGTTTTTTCTTCAATTTAGATTTATGAGACTCAAGATTTCTGCTCAAACTTTTTTTTGCATTGTTTTTTTTAGTTATGATTTTTTTCTCTCGGTTAAAAGTGGACTCGCTCACCATTCTTTTTGCTTGTTCTTCCTTCTGTATTCTTTCTTCCTTACTTTTTTTTCTCAACGTCTTACCCCTTCCCATTCCTTCCTATCTCTTCATCCTACCTGCCTATTACATGGGAAACCATAGTTGGTTAGGTATTATTTCTTCTCTCTTTTCTTCCCAGCACACCCAGCCATGAAGCCTGTGTTTTTGTTTAATGTGTCATTGTTATGTATATTTGTTTTTGAAATTTATTGTATTTATTTTGTCTTTTGTGTGTTTTAATAAATTGAATTTTAATTGAATTCGGTTGGAGAGAAAAGAAGAGAAAAAAAATTGGAAATGTGACAGTTATTGGGCTTGAGCCTTTTGAACCTTACCATTGAGTATTATTTGTAAATAAATGAATGAATGCACTTAAAGTTTAATGCAAAACTCAACTTGTATCAGGACCAAGGTTTATTATTTATGATTATTAGGAGGATTATTATAGGAGGACATAAAACGTGCATTTTCATCCCAAAGATGCCCTCTCTATAAACGTATTAATCCTAACTTTGAAAGAGGAGAACAGCTAGATTTTGAACTACCAATAAAATTGATTCGCTGTGTATCTCAATTGAGAACATCATCTGTGTCATCCACTTACTTCTATATAGATAGAAAAAAGTATCAACTTCATGTCGAAAAAATCTGCCCCTCATGTAATTCTAGTATGGAGTCATTAGCAAATTTCCTCTTAGAATGTCCTGCTTACGAAAGTTTCAGGTCTCTTATTTTACCATACACCAATAATGTTATTCAGAAAACGGATAAAATCATGATTCTTCTTTCTAATTACAATGACGAAAAAATTAAAAATGTATACGAATATATCTTGAAAGCTCTGATTAGGAGAAATGCCGAGTTACCAGAAACCGAAAGCGAAATGACCTTGAGATAAGGATTTAGATTAGAGATAGGGTGGGGTATAGGCTAGGGAGAGTAAAGTTAATTTCTACAGTAAAAACCCTAATTTGATTATTATTGTTATGTGTAATAGCTCCTGTTTGATCAGAATTTTGCTAATTTACCATTTATTTATTTTATTGTTACATTTTTGTTGAAATATTTATGTGATACTGTGATAATAGTCTATAATTGATTTTTGAGGATATTTAATCTAAATTTGTAATTGTTATATTATATATCAACTCAACTCATTTGTATGGCGATTGTCGAAACAAATAAAATGATTTATTATTATTATTATTATTTATGATTATTGCACCATAATTTCAAGGTTTCTTGCCAAAACTTTTTCATTTGTTTGATCCTAAAAATATTTTCAAAGCTTTTTCTAATTATACTGTTATCTACGTGTTTATTACGTTTATGATGCATAATGATTCAGCATCTATAGTCTGTCCAAGCAAAGAAGACATTCTGTCAATATGGGAAATTACTCCAGCTCGGTCAATATTGCTTCAAAAATGATGAATTTCGTCTCGAATAGTAGAGCAGAATGTTTTCTTCAATTTGAGATCAAATTTATAATCTTTGAACCAATCGTACCTATCCATTTTCATTTCAATATATAGCGACACTAACACTTTATTAGTTCAATGATTAAGTTTATCAACCATTATTATTGCTTTTCAGGCAACAGCTGAGACAGTCAAGTGTGGAACTGAGAGAACTGGAAGCAAAGCTGAAAGTAGCTTATGTCAATAAGGAACTACATGCCCAGATTCAAGAAAGACTGACAGCAAAAGCTATAGAAAAGGTGGGTTATCAACCATTTTCAAAAAATACTGCAAGCTGAAATAAATGTATATTCAAAATTCCATCTATGTTCCGTTTTTAATATGACTTAGAATTTTATATCAGCCGTATTTGGTGTGATAATAAGATTTTTCTATCATTTTCCTAAATAACGTTGCCCCAAACGGATTTTTCTCGAGGTACTAAAATTTTATTGAACAAAAACTTCTAAACTTGTTCTTTTTTAACTATAATTTGACAGATATAATAAGAAAAATCTTATTTTTAAACGTTGATTAGAATAAATTTGAATCTTTCCTCAGGAGAATGAGAGGAGAACCAAAGAAGCAATTAATACTGAGATGGAAAGGCAAAAAGAGGAAGAACAACGGAGAGAGATAGAGATAATGAAGCGAAAACTAGAATATCGAAAAGAGCTCCAGAAACAGATAGAGGAGACTTCCAGAGTGGATGAAGAAGCTTTCAGAATATTCTTGAAGGATAAGGCAATGATAGATGCGATTGCAAAACAGTTACACGACGAAGAGATCAGGTTGTGTAATATTTTCAATAATTTATGTGTCAGAGCATCCATCTGTATGTTTTGATTATCTTGTAGCCTGTAAGAGTAATTTTCAGAATGATTTGCTAAGTGACGTATGTGATAATTAATTATTTACTTTACATTTCAACGTAAGGTGAAGTTGAAAATTTACTCATGTAAAGTAAGTTATATTCATATTACATATTGTACCACGTTAGAATATAACATGGCTGTGTCATTCTTGAATAAATAATTTCAATTTTTACATGGTAAAACCATAAAGGAATAATATAAGGAATATATTATTCATCAATAGTAAAACGCTGTAGTGAGCTTCCCTATAGGCCTACGTTTTTATCGAAATTTTCATTTTTCAGTCCATTATGTACCTAAATGTCAATTCTGCTGTATGAAATATGTTGAATATTAAGTTATACAGATTTCAAATCATAAAAAAATTAAGTAGAATAAATTTTTAATTGGTCTCAATCGATTAGTTTCAATAGCTTATAATATCTTTTGGATACTTTTCAATCCGAAAATACGAGATCTTTGGTCTGAAGACGAGAGGAAGTAATGGAATATCATTATCTATCAATACTGCAAATGCAAGCTTTGCTCTCATAACTGTTTTTCTCATTTTTTTCAAAAGTATTCCTCTCACTTGAGTATCGACTAGTATCTAGTCGACAAGTATTTACTCTAACAAGTAGGCTATCTTGAATATATTTTGATTTTTGCTATTTAATTATTTCCATACCCTTCGTCTCTCTTATACTCGATCTCTTCTGGTTTTTCATAGGCGACAAGAACGAGAACTCATCAAGAAAATGAAGACACGAGATGAATTGGACAGTTTTATTTTAATGAAAGAATCATGGATGCGGAAAGAGAAAGAACTCATTGAGGAAGAGGACAGGTTTGTATTTTTTACCAAACGTATTGAATAGGTGCTGTTTCGAATTAATCATTCATCATCCTAATTAAAATCATGGTTTTATCACCCACTACTCCAAACAAAACCTGTCTGTTCAAGAATGTTGTGATAATATCACAAAATATGTGATCATATCACATATTTTATTTTTGAGGATAATGCCCACGTGTGCTCTAAACATGTGCGTGAGTAATGAGAGATGACTGATTTTTGGCAGTCGGGACTGACGGCTTTACGTCTCCTGCGGAAGACGGGAGTGACTGTTTGTGGTCAAAAATCTCCTGTGTCTCCAACAGGGATCCAACCACAGGAACCATTAATATACTGAGAGTTTGATTATCAGACCAGTGCTTTATCGCATTTGGCTACAACAACTGCCAAAAAGCAGTCTTTATAATTTATTTTTTTATAAACCTTATTCAACGTTCAATTCTCTAAAAGTGAGAATTTTTCTTTTAACGGAAAACTGTATGTATTGTTATTTTAAACTTGAAGGCTACTTGCAGTCTATCTACTAAAGTCTACATGCTGACATCAGATTAGATTTTCAATCTAAAATCATTGATATTCTCATTTCCAATGCGATTTTGGTAATGTAATATTTGAAATTGAGTTCTCTGAAGAAAAGAAAACATTGTAGCTACCTGGATCTCCTTATCATTTATTCATTTCAATGCTTTTTCCACCATCAATGTACAGTTTCAATTTACATCATACTGAATTCTATTATTAAAACTTCTATTCCACTTTCTATTATTTACTTTCAGAAAACTTATAGAATACTGGCATCAAAAAGACATCATAGAAGAGGCTAGGAAAAGAGAACAACAGCAGATCACTGAAGAACTTGAAAAGAGGAAACAGGTTTTGGTGCAGTATCTGCTTGAAGAAAAAGTAAGTTGATTTGTTGATATTTTTGATGCGTTGCATTCTCATCATCACCTACTTATTATAAATGTGTTATATGATATAGGATCTTCCACGATTAATATCCTGGAATCGCTTTGTTTTTAATTATGCTTATTTTTCCATTTCCTACTCTTTAGTAGAGAATAAAAGAGATTCGTTTTACAGGCAGCTGAAGCAACGCGGGCAGGGCGCCGGTCCTCATGGTATAAGAACCTTAAGTTCGAAGTTTCTAGTCAATTGGTCATTAGAAATCGAAATATTGCAAAATCCATTATTCTCAACAATGCTGTGGATTTTCTGCTATTTTGCCAGGAACGAGACTCATGGCAGTCGATAGGGCTTATATAGGACTATTTCGGGTATGAGTTTAGGAAAAATCGTTAGGGACGTTTTCGAGAAAATCGTAAAAACATCATTTTTGACATATTATTCGCCATTTTTTCCGCCATTTTCCAATGAATTTTTTGAATTCCTTAGAGTGGGGTCCTAATGGTATAAGAACCTTAAGTTCGAAGTTTCAAGTCAATTGGTCAATTAGGAATTGAAATATTGCAAAATCCATTTTTCTCAACAATGCTGCAGATCTTCTGCGATTTTGCCAGGAACGAGACTCATGGCAGTCGATAGGGCTATTTTGGGTATGAATTTTTAAAAAATCGTTAGAGCCGTTTTTGAGAA
The DNA here is from genome assembly GCA_017141385.1 of Sogatella furcifera. Lineage (NCBI taxonomy): Eukaryota > Metazoa > Arthropoda > Insecta > Hemiptera > Delphacidae > Sogatella > Sogatella furcifera. The sequence continues at coordinate 9,933,663 of CM029549.1, forward strand.
AATCTTGAAAAACACAATTTTTGGCATATTATTCTCCATTTTTTGATGAATTTTTTTGAATTTCTGAGAGTCGGGTCCTGATGGTATAAGAACCTTAAGTTCTAAATTTCAAGTCAATCGGTCAATTAGGGATCGTGATATAGTGTATACAGACACACACACACACACACACACACACACACACACACACACACACACACACAGACCAATACCCAAAACCACTTTTTTGGACTCAGGGGACCTTGAAACGGATAGAAAACCTAAAATTGGGGTACCTTAATTTTTTTTACAAAGCAATACTTTCCTTATCTATGATAATAGATAGGGCAAGGAAAGTAATAACATTTCCTTCTATTGAGTAATCGTTTTGAATCAACGTCTATTGATTGAACACTAAATTTATCGCGAATAACTCATATTTAACACTTAATTCTCGCAATCCACTGTAATATAGCCTTCAGCCAACTTACACTATTAGTAGTAAACTTTAACAGTAAATATAATAGAACATTAAGATATTTTTTGGAGAATCACTGTGATAGGTCTCTTCGGGGTACTTTAACAGTGATTCATTAATGCTAATGTATAATTGATAATTCTAAATGATGAAATCATCATAGCCTCCTTTATAAGTATGGTCTAATAAAATGCTCCATACCATCGGTACAATCTATAGAGACTGTATAATCATGATATAGATTATACAGTCTCTATACTTCTATATAATATAGAAGTATAATATATAGTCTCTATACAATCTATAGTCTGCGCAAACAAAGAAGATATTCAAGATGGGAAAATGGCTACAGCTCGGTCAATATTGGTTCGAAAATTGTAAATTTATCTTCAAATTGTATAACATAAAGTTCCCTACTATTTATATTGGAGACTAAATTTATAATTTTGAACCAATATTGACTGAGCTGGATGAATTTTTCCATCTTGCCGGAATATCTTCTTTGCTTTAAACTATCACTAAGTTATACCTACACTTTTTGAACACTGGAAGCGATGCTTCAGCTGCCTTATATCCATGTACATTGTTTCCAAGGTTATTAAGACTTGTAATAGCCTTGCATTGATTCTCCATAGGACCTAATGTTTTTGAAAGCTGAGTATTCTTTTGTATCAAGTTTCTATTTATTTATAACAATATCCACGCTCTGACCAAGAGATTTTGGTATGAATATCCTTCCACTCACATAAAAGGAATCGCAAGCACGCCAGCCATTATTGTAGAGTACCTAACAATCTTTTATTGAAAAAATGCTGAATAACGCAAGAAAAATTATTATTCGAATAATTTCAGCATTTGAAAGATTAGATTCATGTGAACAGAGTATAAGCATGATAGAGTGGTGAATTTTTACAATATTTCAGTAAATCTTGAAAATCAAATTCATTTTCAGGAGAAGAAAGAACAAGAGCAACAGATAATGGAAGAATTCGCCATGAAAGTACAGGGATTGAGAGAGGAAGAACGAATTAGGGAGGAAATGGAGAAGGCTGTGCAGCAAAAAATAGAGTTAAAAAGGATTAATGATAAGCAAAGGAAAGATAGACTCGAAGAACTGGAACGTGAGAGGCAGTTGGATGACCTCTACAGACAACAGGTATATCTATATTTTTTATAAATTGTTTTCTAATACATTCTGTTGATATTTGTGTGGTTTTCTCAGCCTATGTTTTTTATAGATTTAATTTCAAATATCATTCATATCGATTCTACTTACAATTTATTTCGTCAGTGACTTGAACAATAATATATTGCTGATTGCTATCATAATACACTTTCCCATCCAAAACCAGACAATAACAATCAAGGTTTAATTGAGTTTTGATATTTATGTTTCCTAATTTTTAAACCGAGATAAAAACGTGTAAGTTGTGGATTCGAGTGTTTAGTTGGTAATATTTTCAATATTCTTGAATAATTGGTTTGGTTTTTATGGTTCCTTATCTCATTATCTCACCTAATTCCGTGAACCTAAGGCTTGATTAAAATTTTGTTTGATAAAAAAATGGTGAACTTTGAGCATTCTAATGATTCAATACGAGAATGACTTATTCCTTTTTCTGAATAGACTTCAAGACTTTTGATCAAATATTTCTAAATGCAACGTTTCAGTTATTAGAAACAGCTTTTAAGTATTGCTGTAAAGTAAGGAACAAAATTCAATGAAAAATACAGAAAAGTAAACACAGAAAGGAATTAATTGATTTTTCTAAACAGATATTGGTTGAAATTGGGGTTTCAAACTAAAAGAATATTGGGAATAAGTGGTTTTTGCATAGTTTTTGAATTTCACATAAAATTTGTATTTCAACCTCATAATAATGGTGGGTGAGCTTATTATTTGCTTTTGCTAGGTTTTCCATGAAAAATTATTTCAACAGTAACTTGTTTACAAAGAAGCAAATACCTTTCTTATTCTCAATCTTTAATCTGAATTCAGGGAAGAGATAGTGAGTGTTACTATTTGTTTTATTGAATCTTTATGTGATTAACTGTATGTTTCAACTCTTGAAATCAAATTTAATAATGTATAGTTTAGGGTAAACACGCACTGGTACGACTCAAAACAGTTTTGGTCTGATGTAGAGCCAGAACAAACCTCATATCAGACCCAGACGATTATAGAAAACATATTATTTTAATAATTACGTATACCTTTAACATTAGAAGCATAGTACAGCTGTTGTCTGTCTCTGGTCTTGATCTGACTAGTGCGCGTTACTCCATAATGATCTCCATCTCCACACGTGTGATTCCGTATTTTTCTGGCTGCAAGTTAGTCTGGTCTGAGTCGTAGCTATGCGCTTTTACCCTTAAATACAATGAATAATAAGAGTTTCGGCCTTTCGCCTCCAAAGAGAGATGGTGAATGAATAGATAAATAATTTAATTTATATAATATTAACAATTTTACAATAATTTTAATATAGTATTAAAATATTTTTCATTCTCTGTTACAGCTTCTGGATAAGTTTGCTGAAGACGAACGAATAGACCAAATGACAAAAGAACGCCGTCGTTTGAAAATCATAGAACATCGAAGATCTGTGCAAAACCAAATGGAAGAGAGACAACGGAAACGAGTTGAGGAGGAGAGAAAGCTCAAAGAACTTGAAAGACTGGAGGAGGATCAGATACGATCAAGGTGAGATTATTCATATTTCTTCATCAAAATGATGTTTGATGAATATTCATCAAATACTAAGTAGCCTAGTGAATTTGCAAAATCTTTGAATCATGCGACAATATAACATCACTCTATATACTATCAGAACCTTTCTGAATCTCTCCCAATTTTTTCAAGGTTTCAATTGCTTATTCTTTTTCAAATATATGATTTCTCTACTCATTACCTAGATTGTATATTGTATTACAATTCACTGAATATTGTATAATAATCTACTTTCTAAAACGTTTATATAAGTTGGACTGTTTGAATAAATTGGAATAGCGACGTTTTGTAAGAAATCCTGTTCTACTATTCATTGTGAATTATCATATTTATGATTATAAAACGAAAAAGGCTTTCATAATTCTTATTCACATCAATAATTTCTATTATCAGAATTCTTATCCTCATAGCCAATAGCTTATTATTTTTCCAATACATTACAATATAATTTACAATAAAATTATACATATACATACAATGAAATTCATAGAATAAAAATACAACCACATGTCTAGAACGTCTTCTCTTCATAATTTTGATAGAATTATTAAATATGGATATTATGTTCAAACTTACTATTATGCCAATCAAAAATTTCCACTTCCAATGATTAAAAAACTATCTAGAATTTTAAATATATGATACCAAAGTTGAAGAACCACCAAAAATATATCAATAGAATGATGTGGAAATATCATATTTAACTTGGAATGTCCAAGCCGAATATGCATATGCATTTATAAAAGCTTCTACAGCTTAGGTGGAAATATGTATTTACTGAAATTTATACTAATTTTACTTTCTAATTCCAGGCTCAAGATGATAGAAGAGGAACGTCTAAGAATGCTGAGAAAGCATGCCACTCATCTTATGGGATTTTTGCCAAAGAACCTTCTACAGCCCAACGATCTTCCTCACCTCGGATCATCCATTGTAGACAGTGATGATAAGTTGTTTGAATAGAAGGATCTTTGACTTGAAAGAGAAAGAATTGGAGAGAAAGAGTGCCTTTGTAAAGGATGGCGTGAGTAGGTTTACTTTGCAATTCAATATTTTTTATGAAGAAGCAGTAGATATGACAGGGTTTCATTAAGGACGGAACCCCAAGTGTGCAAATATTGTAGTAATACATGGGTAAATATTAGTTCCCTAAACCTATATGTTGCCAACAGTGTATTCAATTCCCTCTGAGAGTTACAATGTGCTTTCCTGTTTCGTTGCATTGTGTCAGCAATGGTTTTTTCCAAGGATGAATTCTTATGGCTTTTAATGGTGGGGAGACCCTTACGGTTAGTTCCACCTTGCTAATGTGTACTTGGCCAAATACCGGTCACCCATCCAAGAGCAGTCCACAGTTTCGTGACTCAACATCACGTTCACCGATAGATCACCCTCACCGAGAGACCAATACCCAGTATAGATGAACGAGTGTTTATTGTAAGATCCTTCAAGATCCCCAGATCTCACACCAGCTGACTTTTTCCTATAGGATTATTATTTAAAATGCATAGTTTACAAAAATAATCATCATACAATTAATTGCTGAATAAAAAGCAAATAATGAAACAAAAATTTCAAACATTAGCGAACAAACTTTGAGAAAAATTGCCACAAATGTAATTGAAAGAGTGCGAATTTGTACTCAAGTTGCAGGACATCACTTCCAACATGAACTGTAAAACTGTAAAGTTGAATTAATTAAATTTAGAATTCATAATCAATTTGTATTTTGTGAAAATAAAATCGTTTAACTTATAGTGTAATAAATGTGGCATGTAGGCTACATAACTTTGGGTTGCGTCCTTAATGGAATGCTCTGTATTTAGGATAAGTAAAATAATGTGAAGTATTTGATCTCAACCTAGAATTATGTAAAATTTGTGTATTCTGCAAATAATAATGTTTATTCAATTATATAACTTATTCATATTGACAGTTGATTTTATTCTATAATTTAGTCCAATGGAACTCACTATTGAAGAACTTGATTTAAGCAAATTCTTTAATGAAATTTATTCGCAGTTAGAGAATTAAAAATCTAGAAATATTTGATCATCAGAGCGATTCTATTAATATTTCAAGTGCTAAGGGGTGAAAATTGTTCGATAAAAGTAGCTGAAGAAAGGATCAACTATGGATCTAAGTTCAAACCCAATACAAATCTCCCAAGTATAACATACTGGAATATACAGCTTAAGATCATTTCTTATGATATTTGATTTATTTTCTTAGAGCTGCTCATGAGTAATTGATAACGCGCCAGTCTAATAATATTCTTAGGTTGCGGGTTCGATTCTTGACCGGGGAACGAGTTTTGACTACAGTGTACCTAATCACAGAGATGCAGTATTTTGGAGGATGCAGTAGAACGCCGATCAACCGAATTGCCAATTATCGGAAATATTAATTATCGGCGCTTAGTAATAAATTAAAAACCAGCTTTTACGGCGTGATCATAGCTTTTTTACTTTTTTAGAATTGTACTTACTGTACTGTAGTTCAGTACAGTATTTGTTTTGCTTTCCATATTAATTTAACATCACTACACTGTAATTTACAAATGTAATAGAGAGAGTTTATTCCAAGTTTAACACATGGTTTTCCTTTAATACAATTCCATGTCCAATTATCCGAGTTTTTTCTTATTCAAATTAAACCCGGCCCCAATTAGTTCGGATAATCGGCGTCCTACTGTAAGTTACTTGAATTCTTCGGTTCTGGCTGCCTAATATCCAAAACGTCTTTCCACCAAATTTTGATGATAATTTCGTAACTAGGTTAGTATTTTCGCAACACTTCAAACAAGACGAATTGATGGTCCAGGAGAAATATACCGTATTAATTTTTTTTTTTTTAATTTAGAGCAATAGGATGGGCTTATCAGTAAAGGAAAACGTCTTATTATACAGAGTGATTCATATTGAACTTTCCGGTTTTAGAAGGATGTAGCTCGAAGAAGAGAAGGAGCAGAAGGGTGAGGATGGTGTCATTAGACGCACCATGACATGCAGTTTTAGTGTGAGCAATGGCTTGGTCGGGACAACATCGTGTCTTCGTAGGAGAAGAGTTTATTAAAAATGGCGGCTCTGTTATCTCAACACAGCGTGCGTTCCGTTTACATTTTGCTATTGGTCGACGTGATCCCATTCCCACTTGACCAACAATCAGAAATTGGGTATCAAATTTTAAAGCAACATCATCAGCATTAAAAACAAGACCACATGGCCGAATTAGGACGTCAACGTCAGTGGAAAACGTGGATAAAGTGCGGACACTACTGAAGCGGCAAGTTTCCAAACAGAACGCCGAGGGGATTGTTGAATTGAAGCCCGCACCCTCTCCACGTTTTCCACTAACGTTGACGTCCTAATTCGGCCTTGTGGTCTTGTTTTTAATGCTGAGGATTTTGCTTTAAAATTTGATACCCAATTTCTGATTGTTGGTCCAGTGGGAATGGGATCACATCGACCAATAGCAAAATGTAAACGGAACGCACGCTGTGTTGAGATCACGAAGCCGCCATTTTTAATAAACTCTTCACCTACCAAGACACGATGTTGTCCCTAAAACTGCAAGTCATGGTGCGTCTAATGACACCATCCCCACCCTTCTGCTCCTTCCCTTCTTCTTGCTATACCCATCCAAAACCGGAAAGTTCAATATGAATCGCCCTGTAGTACACGCTAGTGGAGAGGATATGGAATTGTGGTTAATGCCTTATTAACATTTAGGTCAGGAAAAACACAGGGGATTATTACAATGATATGAATTTTGAAAAATAGGTCTGACGCCAAATTCTATAGTTGTAATAGATAATACACCCCAAGACAACAAACATAATGATTCAGCATCTATAGTCTGTCCAAGCAAAGAAGACATTCTGTCAATATGGGAAATTACTCCAGCTCGGTCAATATTGCTTCAAAAATGATGAATTTCGTCTCGAATAGTAGAGCAGAATGTTTTCTACAATTTGAGATCAAATTTATAATATTTGAACCAATTTTACGAACCGGAGTAATTTTCCCATCATGCCAAAATGTTTTCTTTGCTTGAACAGACTATAGGCCTACCACACATAAAGTGAGAAGGCCGATAGGATGAAGTCGCTATCTGAAGCTGAACGGAACATCGCACATTCCTGCTCCATGTTTGAACTGGAGCTGTACCCAATATGAAAACTCACAAACCCAGATTTAAGGTTTACAAAATCGATGATATTTTTTCAAAATATGGTACTGTTGTACTACCCTATCACCCGGACCTGAACCCCATTGAGTTGATTTGGAGCCTGCTTAAATAAAGAGTGGGGAAGAAAAAACGTGAATTATTAATAGATTAATAGATAGATAGGGGAAAGCTTGGTCAAACAAATTTGTGAATCGATAACAATGGATGATTGTTTATAATTCAGGAAATGATTGAAAAGAATTCAGGAAGCATATATGGAATTAGAACCACATATAAATCGACGACGTTTTATTAGAATAGATAATTGTGATATTAGGCCAGGATTCTGATGGCACGCCTCTGATACTATTATTTTCTAAATATTCATTTAAAAATATTGTCAAATTTACGTAGGGGGAACGGTGCGTGAAACATCTTTGTTTTCATCTTCCTTTTTTGACTCACTAGAACGCACCCTAAGTGTTACTGGTACTAAGTATAGTGTATTGAAATCAAATTTGATGACCTATCTCAAAGTGTAAATAATTTATTGACTTTGGAGAGGAAAATGAATAAAGCATGAACAAGTAGAATGTATTTTGCTCAAGGCATTTCTTCTATTGTTCATTTTGGAAGCAAAACAAAGAATATTATAAAAACACTCAAAATAGAAATAAATTGAGCTGTTGACTCAATTGAATATTTTTAGGCATTACTAATGTAGATCATGGTTTTGCAATGAATTGTTATTTATGGCTGAAATTTCAAGAAAAATTTCAGGATGTACAAAGAAATTTATTCTTGAAATCAAATGCTGTACACGTTTGATAGATTGTACAAGTCAAGAATGATGACTCAAGTTTATTAATAATGTTACAAGCAAATTCCGAGAACATATTGTAAAGTTATCATGCTTTGTCAAACAAATTGATTCAAGTTAATGAACGAATAAAAGTTTTGTGCTGATTAAAAAATTGATTTCTCATATAACTGATATTGAATAATTAACACCCATTCAAAAAGAATAATATACTTGAATTAAAAACAACCTGTTACATTATTTGATGAATGAAGACTTAAAATTAGAGAAACTTTTGTCACAAAATACAGTTCATCCATCTCTCAAACTGGATGTCAACAAATCCTACTTGCTGAAGTTGACAAATCATTACTCATCCACGTTAGAAATTGTTTAAATGCTTTATTTCTAATACATTTAACAGCTAGCGTTAGCTTTAAGAGTTAAATAGTATTACTTGAAAATACTGTGGAAGATTTATGAATAATCTTAACAATAATAAATATTTAAAGTGTTATCATTTTTCCTCTTTGAAAGGAATTCAAACTAAACCCGAATACTGTACATCAGGCCCTTAGAAAAGCAATAACTTTCAAGATTGCGATCAACTACCGTATTTTCATATTCATTGTTCCCTGAACTTCCAACGATTGAAATTATGATTATTAGGGCCTTATTCATAATAAATTGTACACTTTCTGCGAATGAAAAGTGCATTCTAAAATTTTATCGACATTTTCATAAACCTATAGCATTTCAAACTTAGGACCAAACTTTTAAGATTAATTAACTAATCTTAGTTACATTCGAAAATATAAAAATACTTATTATTTAAAAAGGCATAACACAGATTACCACAATAGGAAGAAAACCTGAATGTTAAAAAGTACTACTTAATGTTGTGAATTTATTATTTAGATAATTACGAAGCTCACTGATAATACTTGTGATATAAACAGTAAAATTGTTGGTAAGTTGTATAAAAATTGTAAATTGTTACGTGATATTCCTATTTGGTAGATTTATTAAATAACCTATACGCTACCGTAGTAATATTTCACAATTTCAAATGTAATATTTTACTATTTCTAATCAGTATTAATTTATTTTGAAAAAAATTTGAGGATCTTGAACAAACAACGATTTAAATTTCAAACTCTAGGAACGCTCATTAACCAAACTTGAACGTTAATTATTCAATTCAAGCAAAATATTTACTATCTAAGATACAATAAACAGTATAAATAATGGTTTAGCTATATTGCCTATTCCAGTATAAAGTTTCGGTCAAAACAGTCCATCTCTTCCGTAACAAAATACAAATATTATATATACAGATTCATACACACACATACCTCACTGTATCAACTGAACGCATATCAATAAGAACACTTGTCACAACTTCGAAGACAATCATTTATGATTATCACTTGCTATGCTTGAAGCAGCAATAAATTTTCATCATCATATTAAACCGTATGGTGGAACTAACACAATTAGAAACACATACACAATCAACAACAAAATGAAATTGCTGTTCAATGTCTTTGGTGGGGATGAAGGTTAGGCGGGATAAGGCTATATTGTTGTATCACCACATAAGTAGCTATTGAAAATAACATTATAATACAATACGAACATTTTTTAAACTTTTAAAAATATCTGTTAATATTATGTGCATTATTAAAGGCAGTTTCCAATAAAAGGACTACCACAATTTTAACCTACTAATAATTAATTCTACAACACACGTTCAAGATGAATGTCAACTCAGCGGTTATTGAAGCGAGATGACATTAAATTCAAACATGTGTGTTATAAATTTTTACATTTAATTTGGTGTTATGTCTTACATCTTTCAAATGTCATAAATAATGAATTACGTGGTGGTATAACAAGGAAGCTAGAAAACATAGTAAGCAGCATATAGCCAGGAAAATCGCACAGCCTTATTGATCAGTGGAATATGAATGTTGGATGTCACTGCAGTTCGTCGCAGGATCCGTAGATGACTGGAGTTTGCGATCGAGGCCGCTTAGAGTACCTCAGGCCGAGCTCGTCGGCCATTTCTTCGATTACGTTCAGAGCCTGACAACAGAAACAGATTTAACGCATTAAATCAAACTTAACGCATGCCTTGAAAGGTCATTATTAGTATATCTGACGCCAAAAAGTAATATGGTTTAATCTTCTCATGTGCTCCAACAGCTGATGATGTTAATTAGAGTTGTCAGCTAGCTATGCCTAGATGACGTTTTTGGAATAAAAAGAGACAACAGATGCTCTACTTTACAATAGAAGCTAATGGAACTTTTGGCGACAGCTATAAGTACTCAAGTACTATTGAAAAATGTGAAAAAGGCTAGAATATAATCTCTTATTTATATTTCTTTTCTGAAATCATGTTGGGTAGAAAATTATCATTATTGAGTAGAGGTTTGGGGAACAGAGAAACAATTTTGGGTGAGTTTATAACTAAATTGTTATCTAAACTATGCAGTTTATAGAATGGAACCAATATATGGAGTAAAATTTAATTTATACTTTCAATAATCAACAAAAACTCAATCTTAATGGAAGACAAGAATGTGAAGATCACATTCCAAACCAAACAAAACTGATACTTCTTCAATCAACATCCACTAACGCACTGCAACATCGAAAATTTTCAATTCAGAGTTCAAATGTATACCGAAAGTTCTAGTGAAACTGGAAGATTTTTAGTTATTTAAAAGAGGTAATAGAGTCTAAAATTAAAAGTAAATTATTATTATAATCATTATATGCAAGTCTGTACAGATATAAAATGATATCAACTCATTTAAGTAATAATGTTTGTTGAACAAATAAAATGAATTTATAATTATTAAAAGATTATCAATAGTCTTCAATAACACCAAGAAGAGAATCATTACACTCAATAAGTGATAAATAAATTCTGTTTAGTACAACAGAACAGAACCAAAATTTTGTATTCCATCTTGAATTACTAAAAATGCTGAACTTATTATTATTTAGTTTGGCATCACTCGGATTTGGGATCTATATAATCGGATTCATGATCATAATCGATCAAAACATCAACGACATACCACAAAAAATTACTCCCTTATTTTGCATTTAGCACGCAGACTAAAAATGAATTGATAATGCAATACATTGGAACTCACCTGATCCAGCTGCTCTTTAGTATGCGCAGCTGATAAGCAAAATCTAATTCTGCCCTCCATCAGCGGAGTAGCCGGGAACGCAACACCTACTGCAGCTATATTTCGAGTCGTGAAATTCCTTATAACAGCTCTGCAAATGAAAGAATAAATATTGATAAAACTCAATCACAGAAAGTGAAACTCAGTCGTAAGAATGACATAACTACGATCAGATTCAAATATATAAATTAGCTGAGCTACTTTTTCATACATGAAAGTACTGTAATAATTTCACGATATTGAATGATTATTTTGTAGTTTGATTATGTTTCAAATGATTATCAAGTAGTTGATAATGTTGGATAACTGTTTATCACTCACCCAATTTTGGAGATCATGTAGACTAGCATAGGAACCACAGGCGAGTCCTCATTACCATAAACGATTAGTCCCATTTGATGCAATCTTTTACGGAAATAACTTGTGTTACAAGCCAATTGCGATATTCGTTTTATACCTGTAAAAATCAAAATTATAATAGAATATAGTTCACTTGTTATTTTGGTTCAATTATTAATTACAATACAAAACACTAATAATTATTCAAACAATAATACAGTATTATGAATAGAGAATCAAACAATAATTCGTTAGTTGTAATCTAGAAATTGAAATGTTTGGTCAATCAATCAATTAGTGCATACAAGACCACATAATACTTTTTCATGCCGTAATCATACGATTTTGGCTTTAGGCTACTAAAATTCATCCAAAAATTCTTTGATTTGGTTTCGATTAAATATACTGTAACTAATTGGTTTCAGCCTCAAAATTGAATAGGTAAGGTATAGGTTGAACACAAGATATATCAGAGCTGAACACAGATAATAGACATTCGCAATCTACAAAATGAAATAATTTTACTATACAATAATTATATTACTTCATATTAAACATCATACTTGAATTATTCACCTTTGCTGTATAGTGGAGTGGATATGAAACTGGCAACCAGCTGATAGGCCTAAGCCCTTCATGGGCTGTTGAGCCTTACATACATCCATATTTGAATTGAGAAGAAAATATGAAATCGTATTTCTATAGTCTGTTCGAGCAAAGAAGACATTCTGGCAAGATGGGAAAATGACTTCAGCTCGGTCAATATTGGTTCATAATTTATAAATTTGGTCTCAAATTGTAGGGAACATTCTATTATACGACGGACTCCTGAATAATGGTATAGTCGTTATAATGAACAGGAATGTGCTTACCATCATCTGTTCCATCTTGACCCATGATAACCTTCATTGAAGACAAAATTTGTTGTGCGACTGGCGGAGACATGGAAGACGCATAGTGTTCTGCATGACTGTTGGCTCTCAAATAATTTATCAGCTCCTAGAATAGAAAAATACAACTGGTTATCAAAATCTTAACAAGATTAATATCTTGTCATTTCATTTGATAATGATTTAAAAAATAATGCATTACAATATTGAAAAGTAAAACTATTTTTACAATGAATAAAGAAAGTAATCACACATGTATAGATCAAATTAAAGAGATTTCAACGATTATTAACTTATGAAAATTGAGGATTGTAAAATTTCAAGGATTATTCTACATTACTGAAAAGCACAGAACAAGTTTTTTCCATCCTAGATAGAACGTAACTTCGCAAACACATGTGTGCCTAGTGCCTTTCTAACCAGTAGAGTTAATTTGTAAGCACAGAAAGAATCGGACGGTTAGATAGAACGTAACATGGCAAGCACATGTGTGTCAAGTGCCGTTCTTACCAGTACAGAAATTGTAAGGAAAGAATCGAACGTCCATAAATCGTTGTGTGTGCAATAAATAAATAAATAAGTATATTTATTGACATAAAACACCAGAAATGCAGAGTGACTGACAAGGCAGATGTCTCGTCAAATTTTATAATCATTATAATACAATCAATCAGTCAATCTTATGAACATCAATAATAAGCTCTTAAAAAGGAATAATTATCCAACAACTTCACACCCACACTACAACTAACAAAACTCAAGTTTTTATTGATTTGAAATGAGATAATAAGATGCCCGAAAACTCCATCAGCGCAAGCAATTTTATTTTGAAAATATAAAGGATTATACTCCATTACTAACAAAATTTTGCTCCATTAATGTATAATTTATCTAACAATAATATTTTAACCACACTACAATTTACAATAATAGAATGTTAATTGATACTAGAATGTTTATTGATTAGAATATTATTCAACAATATTATAACCACACAACACTAAAATGAACTGGAATAAAATGTTCAACGATTACATTATAGATATTATTCAATTCCTAAGTTCATCATTTCCTACGTAAGTTCATCATGATTAATCCAATTGATTCTATATTAGCAATAATTCTTACCCGCGCAAAGGATTTTCTTTATAGGTGATTGATTTTTGTATTTTAGCCAAAAGTTTCAACATTTTAAATATCTATTCATTTATTAAAAAAATTACAATGAAGGGTTAAAAATACAGACAATTAAGTCCAAAACATCTTTTTCGAAAATTTTGATAAATTAATATTTAAAATAGAGGTTATGTTCATTTATAGTAGTTTATGCAACGGTTGTAAAATGGGAGCCTTTATAGCATGAGGTGAGATGTAAGTTAGAGCCACGAGCGAAGCGAGTGCTCTAAATATCTCACGAATGCTATGAAGGCCTAATACAACCGTTGCATACACTATTTTATATACGACCACAAGTGTAGTTATCAGTATCAGAAAGTATCAAGCTATCTGTAAGTGTATGCTATTATAAAAATCAACATACCGTCGTTTATTTAACTTCTTTTGTCTTCATCCTACTTGAACTGTTATGATAATTAACTCATTACTTGTTGAATATGTTAAAAATAAAATATCAGTCAGAACCACAAAGCATATGACAAGTAACAAAATCGTGAGTGTTGTTGTAAAAGTGAAAGTTATCAACATATACATTAACAAAGTTATAAGTATATTAAACTATTTAAACCTTGGACTATTCAAATTAGTTAAATATTCAAATACGTAAATTGAAATATTGACGGACAAAATACTGGTAGGCTACTCAATCCCAGTCGCAGTTTTGATTTGAGGTTAGTTGAACACTGTACTTTTTATCACCTGATTTCGAAACGAAACAAGGAATGTATCATAAAGTGGAATTTGGACTGTATCAAAAAGTTCCTCCTGTATCAAAAATAGTATATTACATAATGAGTTTGGAAAAGGCGGTTTTACAAACAAATAATTATGTTCTCCAAACGAGCAGTACGTGAGTTTGGAAAATAATTATGAGTTTGTAAACTATTCCACACGAATTATGTACATTTTTTTCGTCATACTAGACTGAGAAGGATTTATTAAAACCTCAAACAACTGAAAACATTAACTGAAGCCAACATAACCTCAACACAACACTAGTAGTAGCACAAAACACACACAGTGAACTGTCATGGCGGCTCGTTTGACTCATTTATTCATATGTTGGAGTTTGGAAAAAACAGCTGGGCTAGATTTTCAGTGCTGTAATTATCATCATGATGATGACTAGTGCTGTAATAATCATCAAAATGATTATTCACGCATTCAGAACAGCTGATCTTTGATTCTCCTGTAAACGGCAATTTTCTAAACGCAAATCTAGCTTGGAAAGTTGTGTATTACATACGAGTATGGCGAAAACGTTCATTACGACACAGTTCTGAGATTCCGTTTTGAAATTGTAGTCATTTCGATTTCAATTGTAAAACTGAAATAGGAATTTTTAATACGCCCGTAGATAAAAATATTTTTGATTCAAGCTCAATTTGATTTTTTGAAATAAGATAATTGTAAGTCCGATAACTCACCTTACTACCAGCAATATAGCCACCGGCCCCAGCGAAAGATTTAGTGAAAGTGCCCATTAGAATGTCCACCTCCTTAGGATCACAGCCGTAGTAATCAGCTACACCTCTACCATGTTTACCCAGAGCTCCTATACTGTGTGCTTCATCAACATACAGGTATGCCTGAAAAATATTCGTAAAATATCAAAGTTACACAAAATTCACCAGAGAAGATACTGAAGAAGTAGTAGGATACCCCATTACCATCGGTCCCGGCTGCCTAAAAACAGTCGTTAAGTCATGTCAGAGGCCCTGAAATTGATCAGGAGCGACCTGAAAAATCTGACACCAGACCTGAGCCAGCCAGGTTACACGAATATTATTATTATTATTACCCCATTCCTGAACACCAGTATGATGTGATTTATAGTTTTTAGTCTCACGACAACGAATCAATATGATAATGCCAACAAAATGTTTTTGTCATGAAACCTAGATCACAGCTTTCTGGATTGTAATGAATAAACAAGATAATGGAATTGTTCAATGAATCAACTCCGGTAAGAATTAGACTAAGTTCTGTCACATGAATTGAGAAGAAAATATGAAATCGTAATTTTATAGTTCAAGCAGAGAAAACATTCTGGCAAGATGGGAAAATAACTCCAGCTCGGTCAATTTTGGTTAAAAAATTATACATTTGGTTACAAATTGTATAAAACATTCTGCTCTACAATTTCAGATTAAAAGTGTCATTTTTGAACCGATACTAACCGAGCTGGAGCCATTTCCCATTTTCCAGAATGTCTTCTTTCGTTTCGTTTGACAGATAGTCTAATACCGGCTATAATAGGCTAGTACTGTATGCACTGAAAGCACTTGAACAAAAAATTTCATAATGAATCGTAATAAAAATCGTAATGTATACAATCAACAAAAATTATGAATGAATAACTAACTGAAACACAATTTATTAAGATAATTATTACATATCCTCCAAGATAATTATTACTATGTTCCTCCTTGAACAAAAATTCTCTCAAACAGCATCTCACTGAACAGAGATTTTTGTGTAAAAAAATGACAAGAATTGGAAAAATTTCTTATTTTATCATCATCCTACTTGAACCGTTTTTGATAATTAAATAATAAACTACGTTCGTTTCGTTGCTTGCTGGACGCGTTTCGCGGTACTGAGCCACATCTTCTGTACTCGTGAGTAATGTTGTTAAAGTGAAAGTTATTAACGTACTTCATTATAATATTGGAAATATTAGAAAATTATCATCTATTAATTGGATACCGTAAGCATTAACCCACCTTGTATTTTTTCTTGAGCGCAATAATTTCTGGAAGTTTACATACGGAGCCTTCCATGCTGTAGATTCCTTCAACAACAATAAGAATTTTTCTCCAAGGCCTGCGAGTCCTAGGTTGGCCATAGATAATATTTTCTCTTAGGACTGCTTCCAGACTAGCGACATCTGCAACAGACAGGAGTGACAGTCTCGTCGATAGACAGCTAGATTTTCAATATTTTTTCATAATTCACCAAAAAGACCAATAATATCGAAAATTTGAATAAGGGCAGCATTCCCAAGCGGCAGCTCGAGACGCCCGGATCTATCTGCGTTGCTCGAGCCATCACAACTCTATTCACATAACTAAATTCTTTCATTTATTTATTTGAGAAAATACAATATGTGATGGTTAAAACACAGACAGAACGTCCAAAACGTCTTATTTCCAAAATTCAATAAAATTTTTCTAAACTTATTATGTCCACCTAAAACATAGAAAACTTAAATCAATTTAGAATTTGAGGTTTTATAAAATCCAAACAACATCACAATTATATAAAATGACTTGAAATTATCATTCTCAACTTGAAATTCTGAAGCCAAAAATAAATTAACAAACTTCCTTTATAAATAATGAAATTCACTTGAAAATTACTTAAGAAGGGCTAATAATGAATAATAGTGAAATTCATCCATTAAAAGTAATTTTCAAGTGAATTTCACTATTTATTGATTTATTATACATTAGTAGCCCTAATAACAAAGTGAACATTTGTAATATAGATATTTGAATAGAGTTGTTATGGCTAGAGCAGGGCAGTTAAAGCCGGACGTTTCGAGTTGCCGCTTAGAAATGCTACCTCAAGACTCAAGAGTAACTAGTTTCAAGAATTTTAACATTCAGCTAATCTGCAATTTGTTAATAAGAGCAACTATCAATTTAGGCCTAAGTGTCTTATTTCAAGAATTTCAACATTTAGCTAATCTGCAAAACTCTAGTCAACTAATAAGATCAACTATTATGTGTATAATTAAAATAATGGTTACATGATGAAAGGATTCCATTTAAATAAATAATGATTAAAAATGTTCAACTGTTTGAATGTTTAAAAACTTTTCAACAAGAATTCAAACATCTAATAAATTAATTTAATAACAGCTAATTCAATAAGTTGATACCTAATCTAATAATGTTGAAAATGCTTCATGTGTTTCAACTCTACAAAACTAATAATGTACACATTCATAATCATAGGCCTGCTGCGTTGTATGGTTGTATCTCTAGGAGATTAGTCAAACAATTGTATTGGTTTATCGTATTGATAGTGTAGTTAATCAGAATGATAGTATGCAAGAAAGAAATCTTAATAAATTGAATTCAATTTCATTTACAATAAGGAATGCAAAAATGTTCAATGTTCATGAACACAAACAGAAGATACTTACGTACTTCAATCGAGAATGAATACATGAAATTAAAATTCTCAACTGAACTACTGTAGCAATAATCAACTTACTGAATTGAAATAATTCCTGTATACAATAGGGCTTCTGTTCATAAAACAAAAGATTAGTCTTCAATTGAATCGCTCGAGAAAGCTATATAATTCAAGGCCTCATCAATGGGTTGAGTAACAGTCGGAAATTAAAATGGATTTTAATCGAATTCTTTAGTTTTTTTTTCAACTACGATCAATTCATAATGGAGTATTAAACACTTGACAATGTTGTGAATTCATTAAGAGCTTGTATTTTCCTGATAGAAGTAGTTATTTGGGCTAACCAGTAACCATCCATTTTTTATTTTCATGAATTAATTGATTTCAATATTAGCTTTCTAATCGCAATGGGTTACAAGTTATTGCACTCTATCATTTCAAATTCCTCATTTAAGTTGATACATAAAAATAAAAAATAAAATTTAATATTGTGAAGATAAAATCACAGTAATATTTTAGTATTCTTTGTTCTAACACACCATGTTTCCTCTCCTAGGAGGCATTCTAAAATGTGAATAAAAAAGGAAACACTTTTCATTCACTACACTATTGGTGTATTTCAAAGATTTTAAAACTGTGTACCCAGACACAGTTCAATTTACATTCAAGATACACAATATGATTTTTTTACTCTTTAACTTCAGAACGGGATCGGACTCATAATTTATACATTTATTTTTTCTATTTATCGTATGCTTTTAATAGTAGGGAGACCCAACGGGTTGTTCCACTTCGCAATATTATAACCTCATTTCTCACGAATGAAAACATGGATAACCATGTGGGTTATAGTTCTTTTAAAATAGTCATTTTCAAACAAATTTTCTGATTTCAAAACATCATCATATAACAACTAAACAAAAACACTTCACAAATTCACTAGACCATGGCCGAAAATATTAAATTATAATTTATACAAAATATTATTCATAATTTATAATTATATCAGATGAGACAATCGAATTTACAGGTCTTTGTAGGATTTTTAATGATGTAGTAGAACTCTTTGATGGAATAAAATACTATATATGTTGTCAATTCCACCAAATTAGTAGAAATTGAAGGTTTTAGTCATGATTGAAACGCCTATTATCAATACTGATCAAAGATCTTTCAATAATATTGTTTCATTCAACTCATTCAACATCTTCATCTCCATCTTTGGTGGAGTATTCCTTTTTTTCCTTGCTTGTGTACATGTGTGAGTGACTGGTGCTCGTGAGTTTAAGGAAATATAAAATTTTCTTAGTATATTTGAAACTTAATTGAAATTATAACTTATTTTCCCCTCTTATTTTTATTTAATTCATTTTCTATTGTATGATCATTGATTACACTTCATTAATAAAACTCCATATTTCTGTGAAGGGTTGTAAGGTAGAGAGGACCAAGAGTTCAAACTCCTCCATTAATAAATCAATCAATTTTCAAAATAAATTGAACCGTGGTCACACAGCTTTGAGTAGCCTCAATAGTATATTTTAGATTCATTGTTTTCCACTTCACCAAATTTAAATAAACTGAAATAGATTTTTATCAAAGAAAAGAGAATTTCAAAAACGGAAAGAGATTTTTATCAAAGAAAATATACTTTCAAAATGGAAAGAGATTTTCATCAACGTAAACACTGCGTTACTATAGTGAAATTATATTGGCTTACTGTTGTGATTGAAGACTTTGATGGTGGCACCAGACAGCCGTAGGCCTAGAATGATGGAAGCATGGTTTTTTTCGTCGCTCAACACCAAACAACCCGGAGAGATAAGGCAGGGCAAGTTGAGTGAGTTGGTAGCAAAGCCCATGCCAAAAACAATAGCTGCTTCAGTCCCAACGAATTTGGCAGTGAGCGCTTCAAGCTCTTTGTGCAGTGGGTTAGTGCCTATCAACAACAAAGTTGGTTTTAGTTATTTTATTTACCAGCTAAAGTTATTTGATTCAACCTGAATATATGTAGAACCAATACTAAACATTGGATGGAAATGAAAATAAATGAGAAGAATTTCATCAAATTGAATGTCTCCTGAATAATATTAATTATAATATACATATTCATCAATTTGATACCATCAACTAAAATAGTCTATTAATCGAAAGTAATTCTCGATATTTATTCTAGTCTGTCCAAGCAAAGAAGAGATTCTGGCAAGATGGAAAAATTACTACAGCTAGGTCTGTTACAGTTAGACACTCAATTTAGAAGGCCATGATGAGGGAATTTGGTTGCGGTATATATTGTCGAGTAGGAGTCACTCGCAGCTCGTGCCCACGAGACAGGTGAAGTGTTGTACAGTAAAAGATACGAGCACTTCACCTGTTTTTAGTGTACGAACCGCCAGTGTAAGAAGTGAGAGTCTGTATCGATGAGTAGTGATTTAATTTGCGTTTTCGCGATGCGTAATAAAATCAAATATATCCAAGTTTTGCGTTTAGTTTTATTTGCGACGCGTTAGAAGGTGAATAGGTCAATATTCTTCAAAAATTATAAATTCAGTCTCAAATCATAGAGCAGAACGTTTACTACAATTTGAGACCAAATTGATATTTTTTGAAGCAGTTTTGACCGACCTGGAGTCATTTTCCCATCTTGCCAGAATGTCTTCTCTGCTTTGGCAGACTATATACATAAACAATCTCTTATCAATTTAGTTCTCTTATCAACATAAATTTTAATATTTAATCAATTCTCCAACAAACGCAAAGCTTGTGTGTGGGATTTTATGCATTTGTGTGATATTAGCTTAGTTATTGGCCACAATTTCTCAAGCTACGAGTTAATGGTTCAATTTTCTTCCAAGAAGATGAAAAGTCCATCTCAAATTTTGATAAATGGCACGATAAATAGAAGCCATTACGATGTAAGACGCTCAAATAATCACACAAGACCTTTCAATTGCACAATGAATCATATCAAGTAGTATTGTGTGGAATTTACAGTGTCTTGGAAACATGAAACATTCGAATTGAAACTCCTTATATAGTATTGAGTCTTTCTAATCGTACAGAAATTCATTGACATTTCTATCGTATTGAAAAAAAATCAACCTTGGACCCACAGCTGAACTAATTCTTGCATTCAACCAAGTATTAAAATAATAGTAGGCCTATAGTGAAAAAAGAATAATTTTTTCAACTAAATTAATAAAACAAACATTTTTTAACAAAAACATAAAATCTCAACACTCAAGCTTTTCTTTTGTTAGACAATCAATTATTGAATATTATAGTTAATGGTTTCAATTTGGTGTTGACAACTATGTATAGGCTACTATAACATCAAGAATTATGATTGCGATAAAAATTCAGAATATTATTATTGAGATTGTGAGAAACACAAATGTTGAATTAACATGGATATAAGAAGGTCAACTAAACCAAACTTCGAAGAGAATTCTGTTTGTTCAATTCTTATCGCACATAAAAGCAATAATGTTCAAATTAATAGCTCTCCCTCTTTAATTATACCTTTGTGATGTCATTCCTAAACTGATAAGATATGGTTTTATTATTTAATGCTTCAAGCCTATTTTAAGAATTCAGAGACTATTAAAACGTATTTCAAATATTGGAAGAAGCAAAATATACAGCCTAAGCAATTTTTATAATGCGTACTTAGATGGAATTCAAGCTGTTCATCAATGTTTTTGTCTGATGAAATACGCTGAGAAGAATGTTGACTTTTCATCAAGTACGAAAATTGATTCGATTAATTTCAATCTATTGAATTGATTCAATATTAAACAGAATTATCATTATTATTTTCATAAAAATATTTCCCTAAAATATAAGATTCTGGTAATAGTAAGTATTGTGATTTACCAAGTTCATTGCGTGGACTGCAGCTAGCCAAGCCATACTTTCTTACAGATTCTATAGCATTTCTAGCACAAAATCCATCAGATTCAGCAAATCCAAGGTAATTGTACGATCCCAAATTGAGGCATTTTGTTTTTGTACCGGTAAACCTGAAACATATACCAGTAATTATTACCGAGGATTGAACCTGCCAATAATACACTCTGAGATAGTCTCCTCATTTCCAATATAGTTAATAAACGATTAATTTTGAGAATTAAAAATTAAATTTTAGTGATAGCGCGGCATTTAGTGGGACAATCACATAGGCCTACAGTTTTACCCCAATTTATTCAATAGTTTGTCCAATAATATGAGCAACATGGAGTTCTGATAATGGATATTTTATTTCTGTGTCGAATAGGTAATTTTTCCACATCACATTATTGATTTGAACTTAATCAATACATTTCTTGAGAACTTTACGTATATATTTCACCGCACTGTATGTTAATAAATAAAAATTGTAGTTTTTAGAAGCCTTTAGATTTTTAGTACCTAGTTCCTATTAACATACACTGATAGTAGCTCTATACAAAAAGGAAACATTCTACCTCACTGATTGTTCCATGCTATGAGGGAGAATCGTTTCCTGATAACTCACTATATTCATTTTTTCATCAGTTCCTCATTTCTGTAAGCTATATTTATTGTGTGATTATTATTATTTATTATTATATGATTATTATTGAGGATTATTACAATTTTGCCTTATAGTATAAACAATTTTTATCCAAGCGTGTGTAGACTAGTCTTCGTTTCTGTGGAATTCGACAATCTTATTTCAATAGTTACTTACAAAGAATATTTTCTATTTGATAAAATAATCAACAGCCATTCATGAATTTACTTAATGAAATTTGACAGTCTTCAAGAGATTATTTATATATATTTCTCAATATATCTTGACAGCTAGTTATTGTAATAGTGAACTTACTCAAATGTCCAACCATAATCATGTGTCACTCTGTCTTTCAAATAGATCTCAGCTCCTGGTACACTACAAATCGGTCTATTCCAGCAATCTCTCACTCGTCGGTAGACGTACCTCGAATAAAAATGCTCGAACTTATCATACAGTGGAACATACCCCTGGAACCAGAATTCGCCTGTAAGATATAGCCTACATCCAATATGATCATTTAGATAAATGAGTTGAGCACTGGGAATCAAAACATTAAATAATAACAACTAATTAAAAAGTAATTTAAGAGTAGCTCACATCTCTATGTTCTTCCTCTACAGATTTTGATGTGAAGAAGAGCTGGTTGAGATAGCCAAGGAACAAAAGCATGTAAAATCCAATGTAGGTTATTACAGCCGTGTACAGAGGAACCACCTCAAATAATTCCTTGCTTTTTCTTTTTTCTAATGGATGGATTCCGTTTTGCTGAAACAGAAGATATTATCAAATTAATAGAATTGAAAAAATATATAATAGTATTGATTCAACTCGATTCTAGCATGATTTATTATGCAAAACAAATAAGTTTTTAGAAAATGATTAGTTTTATGCTGAGGTAGAGAGCAGGATTACATATCCAGTGATGTGCCGCATTTCTAGTTTATAAAATCAACTCACATATATAATTATTCTAACCTCCACAGTACCTATAAGCCTATCTAAAACAACAACATTCCAATAAGGAAATATCGAGTAATAATATTAGACAAATTAATCTCAAACTATCAGTTGAAACTGAATAGGATTATCTAAGTAGGCCTACTTCATAACACCGGTGCTTGATGTTAGGCCTATTAAAACCATTCATCATATAGTTAAACTGAGTGATTTTGAAAGGAAATATCCCAGTTAAACATTAGGAAGAGAGGAAAAAACATTTTTTGATATAAAAATGTGTTGGTCAAATCAAATTATTGATCAATTAGCCTACCTGTTTAAGGTTAGGATAAACTAAAAGTAGAATCACTCAAATCCTTTTTCAACGTCATTGCAATAAAATCGTATTGGCCGGCTTTCATTAATATAATAATAAAAAACAATTGAAAATGCGATTCTAGTACACTTTTCAAACTGAACTAGCGAGAAAGATTTTTGCTATTAGATTTCCTAACCTAAGTACACTGTCAAATTTGATATCACATCTGAGAATACTAACTATAGAAATTATAGTGAAAGACATGAAATAAGAATCATAAAGGCTACCGTAATATTTATATGATTTGGAATAATGTAATGATTTACCTTTTTGGAAGTATTCTGTACAATTGAGCCATTGACTTTTCCATTTTGCACAGAAGCTATTTTTCCATTCACTTCAACTGCTTTACGATTTACTAATCCGTTGGTACCCATTCTTATATGATTATTCATTTCTGTGTATGAATACTTCATTGGTTGGCTGTTTGTAAGCATGTAAATGAAAACATTAAAAATAAATAAATAAAGATACTGATAATAATTGGAAATAAAACATTAAACAGGGCACTTCCATGCGGTGAACAAGCTGTCTCCGTTTCGTCTGCCTGTGTTCTGTCTATCTATCAAGCCTTCAAGCAATTTCTCGCTAAAGTGGCGCTGCAGCGGAAATTGTCGTAAGTTGCTGATACTGAGAATTTTGGGATTTGGATTTGTCTGCTAGTTTCTTGTTCTGCGCATGATGAAAAATCATGCGCCAGTGAATATTTACAAATATAAAATCATTCTAATAGTCTGTAAAAATTGATAAAATACTGAAACTCTCATATTTCTGTTTTATCAAAGTATCGAAGCGTAATTAATATAATCGTATTTGAAATTATGGCGGTTGAATGAGTCATATTTCCCCCACTACGGAAGTAGTTGATTGTAGACTAGAGAGGCAGACGAGATTGAGTCAGCCCAGTGTTCAGTGCGTTACCGGCTTTCATCTTCATCACAAGGGAAGCAGTGGTAGTGATAAGTGACATTTACCTGTTGTTTATTGTTAAATAGTCTATCCGATTTTAATTTATTGGTTTGTAGTAATTGGAAACGTTTTTATTGTTGAATTCCCTGCCCTGAAAGTTTTCACTAGTGCGGTACGTGCATTCTAATTTAACAAACATGGAATTTCCGAACCTTAGTGGAAGCACACCTCCTGTCAAAGATGCAACAACACCTAACGCGACTCCTCACACCATTGATTTGAAGAGGGAGCACGGATCTGTTGATGATTTTGAACATTTGGAAATTTCTCCATCCAAAGAAAAATCAAACTCATTTACATCTGATCCTCTACTAGATTTAGGCACTGATAAAGATCTTTCTGCACCTTCTAATATTTGCTCTCAACCCAACCTCTTGGATCAATCAAATAATTTTCATCCATTTTCTCAGCCTGATCAAGTCTCCTCAAAGGATTTTTTCCCAGGTATGAATGAAAACAGCATGTTCTCTTCAAAAAAAGAACCTGTCAATGATTTTCTTAAAGAATTGAGTTCTGAAAACGCTTCATCTTCAGTAGGTTTTGAAGTTTCAAAGTTTTTGGAGGCCGAGACTGGTTTCAAGAAACCTGAAACTGCTGACATTAGCGATTTTTCCAAATTTTCTATGGATAATACATCTATTTATGACGGAAAAGATGCTTCAAAGAAGGATACCCCACCTTCAGAGTTTGGTAGTTTTAAGCATGATGAAGCACTTGGCCATGATTTCTTGAATGAGACATCTTCTGAAGCCAATTTGAAAAAACAGCCAATCGATGTTACGCCGGATAAGTCTCCTTCAAAGATTGTAACACCTGAACCACTATCAAAGAGTGACACTCCTGAGCCACCAGCAAAGAGTGTGACTCCTGAGCCACCAGCAAAGAGTGTGACTCCTGAGCCACCAGCAAAGAGTGCTACACCTGAGCCACCAGCAAAGAGTGTAACTCCTGAACCTCCAGCAAAGAGTGTGACTCCTGAGCCACCTGCCCATTTCAATCAAACTGTGAAAGAAGATACCAAAACTGATCCATTTGATTTAATGAATGAGAAGTACACAGCATCTCAAATTGAACCAGAAGTTCCATCAGAGTCCATCTCTCAATTCAAACCAGATCCAATTGTAAAACATTCTCCAGTCTCAAATACCTTGGAGAGTTCAGAAACCATCAAGCCTATTGCCGATAAGAAAACAGATTCGGTTGCTGATTTTGTTGCAAAAGAAAAAACTCCACCCAAATTACCAGAGCACAAAGCTCAAAAACCTTCAAGGAATACATCTGATGACTCCGAACTAATCCAAGTGGATGAAGTATTCAGAAGAATCGGCTTGGGTGAGTTATTCAATATCTATTTTTTCATAAAATGAATTAAGCTGCTTAGAATAATTCTGATGACAACGAAAATGTTGCACAGCCTTTCAATGAATTTTTTTTTAAATAAAATTAAATATGCAAAAATTACAACCTTCTCATCATTTAGATATGATTTTCACCAAACAATTAATAAATAACTTCTGCTTTTAAAATTAATAGTCATGAATCTCAGAAGAGAAGCATTTAAATTTAAATCTATATAGATATTAAAGCATATTGTGCAGTAGCCTAGTCTTTAGGGCTTTGATGGCTAAATGTCTTGACAATGACAATTTGGCTCGTTGGAGTGAGTGCTACTAAAGCGCCGGTCTGATAATCAGAGGTTCCGGATTCGATCCTTGACCATGGAACAGATTTTGCGTCTTTGGCAGGAGACGTATAAGCCGTCGGTCTCGCTGCCTAAGCAGTAATCGTCATCTGGTCATCCCTCTCATTACTCACGCACCCTTACATCTCAATAGGATCAGGGTTGTAATAATTATATATAAAAAATCCAATAGAAGCTCTATAAGATATAAAACTTATATATTATTTATTTTAATAGATCGTTTCTTATTGTAACAGGACGAATTTTGAAAGAATTTGCAATATAATCTAGGTATTGCTTGAGAGAATTATGTTTTCAAAGGTCAAGATAATCATTACCAACTCAACTGCAATAAGTTCTTGAACCGCAGCTAATGTTCTAGAATTATTTATGTGATAATAATCTTCATAAATACTCCATGAAAATTGCTCTCAAAATTTCGATGGATAAATTCCGTAATTTTTATTTTATTCTAAGAATACACTTAATATTGATGAAATTATTATTTTACATATAAGTTAACTTTAAATATGTTTGTTGCTTATCTTTCACAGTTACAAATTTCCACTCCAAACAAACACTTCAAAAATTTAAATATTCTAGATTAATGAAAGTTTCTAGCCAAAAATTGTGAAATTATCAATAATATGTATTCTTCTCTAAAATTCACATTAGGCCTACTTTAAATATGATATAGGCTAGTCTGTCCAAGCAAAGAAGACCCTCTGGCAAGATGGGGAAAATTACTCAAGCTCGGTCAATATTGGTTCAAAAATTATTAATTTGACTTCCAATTGTAGGAAAAATATGATCCACTATTAAGACTACATTTATAATAGTCTTGAACAAATATTGACCCAAGTTGGAGTCATCTTCCCGTCTTGCAAGAGGGTCTTCTTTGCTTGGACAGACTATAATGTAGATGTTGTCTACATTAAAAATAACAGGCTTTGAGTGACGTTAGTATTTGATTTCACAATAATATGGTTTGATTGATAAGAATTATTGGACTCGTTAGTTAATTGATCAGTGACCTGGATATGAGAATCTCTTCGATCAGATATTGAATTCAGTTTAGTGTTCACTAAGGTTTTTGACATAGTTTCCTATGAATTAGAAGAATTGTTCTTTATCATAATAATTAAATACTTGGGGTACAGATCCCACAGATCACTGTGATGTCTGATAAACTAATATTTTTCAAGTTTTTAAAAAGGATATTTGATATTTATTATTATCTATCAATTTTAAAATTGCCCTAAGAGTGAATTTTAGCTCTTAGTTTGGTCTTTTAAATTAATTTTCAGCTAAAATTTCCATCTGTGAAAATTTAAGTTGAAAATTACTAAAATACTATGTAATAACTGAGAAACAAATAGTAACTAATAATAAATGAGGCATTCTCTGTGATAATTATAATAATTTCTCAGTCCCTACTCTCCTGAGAATTCATAAATATTGATCTTAATTCCTAAAAGAGGACTGAAAATTCTACAATTATGTTAGGTTTTTCTATTGCATTTGCATATTCATTATAATTTCTCTATTGATAGTTTCTTGAAGAATTTGAAACCAGTTTTATCTTAGATCAATATTAGTAGCATAAAACAATTCTCCATTAAAAGCAAATAATGCTTTGAAATTGTTACTCCACAAAATTGCCATGATAATCTATCATTTGAATTAAACAATATTTCCATCAATAAAAATAGTAGGCTACCTATCTAAAAATATTTACTTTTTTATCTAATTATTCTTTTATTTTATGTGGCTATTCAAAGATTAATACCAACAAGTTTCGATTATTTTTAATATAGAACAACAAAAAAACATGAAGTAGTAAGAAACTTATATGATTTTTTTGGAAGTAGGTCTAAAGCCTAGAGCCTAGTAGGTAGTAAGCCTACTTGCATGTGTCCCCATTCGAGTTTTCCTTAATTTTTCACCCAGTAATCTATGACAAGCTTTCCAATTAGTTTTGACTCAAATTAGAAATAGTAGCACACTTTGCTGATGTATTTGACACGGAAAATGTGGGTTTTCATCTTCTCGACTCGGATGAATTAATGTGCAGCCAGGATGTGCCGTTAGATGCTTAGTCAGTCTTCGGAACTAATAAACTAAAAGTGTCTGAAAGTAGAATATATGCTAAAAAAAATGAATGAGAATGGAAAGGAAAGGTGAAGCAATTGCTGAGAAGACGGTACAGAACTCTCCCAAATGCAGACGAACAAGTCTAGCCGTCCAGGGTATTGACTTTTTGCAGCTGTTTCTCTCCTGCTTGCATTTTGTCTCTTTCTCTTTCCTTCTTTGCACGATTTTCCAGCCATCCCAATGTCTGCAGCTCTATCTTTGTGTCTCTCACCCACTCACTCTCTCTCTCTCTCTCTCTCTCTCTCTCTCTCTAGAAAATAAAATATCTCTCTCTCGCCGTTTCTAAGTGAAGTTCATTCCCAGGGAATTGACCCATCGCTGAATTAGGACTTGGAATTTTCAAAGATAATCGATTTCTTGTCAGGGTCGTTTGGTGTGGGTTTAGAAGTACATCCCTGTATTTCATGACAGTTCTCTGCATCCCAGATATTATTTCGACTATGAATCCATTCGTGACTTCAAGGGGGATTAGAAAAAATTTTTTTTTAGAAAAAAAGAAAGTATTCCTTGCATTTCCCCTAAACTCTGTACATTAAATTGTATTA
This sequence comes from Sogatella furcifera, assembly GCA_017141385.1. Taxonomy (NCBI): domain Eukaryota; kingdom Metazoa; phylum Arthropoda; class Insecta; order Hemiptera; family Delphacidae; genus Sogatella; species Sogatella furcifera. The sequence continues at coordinate 9,962,781 of CM029549.1, forward strand.
CTGCTGTCCCTGTCAGTTCTCTTTCCATCAGTCTTTCTTTGGAAATATTCCCATACCTAGTCATGGAAATGTATGTTGCTTTTGCAGTTATTTTTTGTTTATAAAGATTTCCATTTCAACTTAACGGACTAATGAGCCATGAAATTTTTCATTCAATTTTAATAAAAATGAAATGACAATTTAGACACTAAATTCAAACTGAAAATATATTGGGAAAAGTTATTTAAAAGTGTTAGAAATTCACTTTTCATTAGGCTATGATGTTTTCCCCTCTCTTTTTCCCCCTGTTCATTCTATTGATCTTTAATAAAAATGGATTTTTAGAGCCAAAAATAATAAAATCAACATAATATTGTGTAAAATGCTAGCCTATTTGATGAAATTTTTCCAATTTCCAAGTCGCCCTTATCTTGTTGAGTGGTTGTGAAGGTGATATCCTCTTAACTATAAGATCGTCCTTATCTCTCTGTTTATTAATGGTGAAGAATTAATTAAGGTTGGATTTATCTTTTCCCTCCTTTCTATAGACTGCCTATCAATCAGTCACTTATTGACTGCACTAATTAGAACACTGTTTTATAGTTCAATTCCATTCATACTAATTTACGAATTGACAAGCTTAAGCTATTGGCATAAACGACCACATCAACCCATTGACGTAATTATTCAATCACTATATTTGAATACTTGAGAATACGATACGAATATGCCTTCTTATGTATATTCAGTACGATAATACTGTGTTATTACTCACCTTGTAATTATCTTGTACTGTTGTTACAGTAAATTACCTTATTGTAATTTTTTTTATTATTATCGTAATAATTAATGAGTAATTGATTGGTATCTAATATTTGGCAGTGTGGGGGACAAAGATAAAGATTGGATAAAGATAAATAATCCAATCCTGATTATTCCATATCAATTTTCAATTAAAGGTAACAAACAGTTTTCATTTTGTTTATTTTATTTATTATCACATTAGCATAAGATACTGTAACGATTATTGTAAATGAGAATGTAAAATAATTGCAAACTAGTGGCTCAGAGGCTGCATCAAATACAAAAGACAATTAGCTCATAACAATTATAATTGTTCAAGTTGGACGCTCTCAATTTTCCAGTCCATAAATGACAAGGAAAAGTTTGAATAGGCATTGTGACAGATTCAATATCTTGAAAGACCGTATCTTATTTTGGTTTACTTATCTTTCAAAGAGTATTATGAGTTCATCATCAGTGAAATCATTGAGTAAGTTATACTCTATTAAGTAACTTACTGTAATTGTCTATGGTGGAACTAGAATTAGAAAATAATCTACCTGCGCCTCACTCTAATCACGTTTCACAGAAGGAATAAAATGATTAGACTTTCATTTATTGAGTTTTTATGTTGTTTTTTGATAGCATCATGTTGTGCATTAGTTATCCATGAAAAATGAAGGATAGCTTCTTTGATAGAATAATTTCATAATTAATTTTGGTGTTTCTAAAAAATAATAAATTGGAAAGTTTGCGGCAATTTGTGAATTTTCATTTTTATCATTTAGAACTTTATAGACTTCATAGGTTATTATATCCTCAAGAACTATCAAAATCACATCAACCTTCCCTAGTACCAATTCTTCATAAGTATATTTCTTTAACAATTCATAAATCTGATATGAATTTGGTTTTGATGATCTCATTACTTGTAAATGATTACACTGAATTCCGTTGTGAGAAAATTGCTTACAAATACATTAGTAATTGAGCAGAATAATCATACTATAAAAAATAGTAATATTTAAATGTACAGTATTTCAAAACATTTTGTTTTGAGTCAATTTTTAGTAGATGCTTTTTTGCTCTGGCCTCTGGCCCTCTGATACATACTACCTAGGTACTTAATTAAATTTGCAGTGAATTTGGATTGTATTTTTCAACATTTTTAGGCAAACCTGTGACTGAATCTTATTTAGAAATTGCTGGAGATAGCAGTCCAAGCTACAAAATGTCGAATTGAAATATTGAATAGGTACTCTCCAAACACTCAGTGAACAGAGTAACTTATTTACTATACGTAAGTTACACATACATGCTACAAAAATTAGGCAGTCCTTAGTGATGATATGTCTTGATATCTTGAAGCTTCCAGTCATGCAAGTGCAATCAATTTTCAATTCAATTTATTTATTCTTTCCATGCATTATGCATATATATATGCATTATATGTATATATATATATATTTTTTTGAAACAATATTAATACAAGTTAAATACGAAATAACAATAGGCCTATAGACATTATATTGGTGTACATTAATTTTCCATTTCAATTATTATCTTACGTCTTAATTCATTTCTATCTTCATTTTAGGCCACCGTTATCTACAAAAAATACAATATTTTAAAAGAGAAACAGACAATCGCCCAAAACTTCTCCAATTCCTGGATTTAGACAAAAACTTCGATTCCAAATAAATTCAGCTTTTTATGTGTTATTAATACCCAAAATTGAAAAATAAGATAATGTAACTTAACTTGCTCTCCAAAATTATTTGAAAGTATTGGATGTAGCTATTAAAAATGTTATTGTATATTTTCAACATTTTCCTAATTTTTCAACCAATATTGACTGAGCTGGAGTCATTTTCCCATCTTCCCAGGATGTCTTCTTTGCTCGACCACACTTTCATTACCAGAAGGAACTTTCCTTTCTTTCCATCACCTTTTGTTATATCTCATTTTTCATCTTATTATTTTTGTCTCATCTCAGTAGAGGTTAGTTTTGAAGGTGAACAAGTAGGAAATGAGTCATAGTACAACAGCGCCTATTGCTCACCTGCTGAATGGGGCCTTGTAATTTTCTCTGCAATATTAGGCCCGCCAGTATGTTTTACTGTTACCGCAACCCATAAACTCTGGTTCAATGGCTGTTCCAATGAGATTACTGACGCCTTTCCGTCCGTGAAAGCCTTGGATTCAGTCTAGCCTTTTCTACTATCATAATTCACTTCTACTTCTACCTCATCTATGAGTAACTTATATGCACTACGTGGTACAACTCAAATGCAACTATGATATTTTACATAATGTAGCTTCAAATTAATCAATTCAACCTTCTTTGAAGACGAATTTGAGAACAAAACATAGAATTTATGAAATTTATTTACAAGTGCAATCCAGAAATACAACTATAAATGGCTATATTTCATGGTTCAGATAATAAATGGTATGATCCTTATCAAAGACACTTTTTAAGCTACAAAGTCAAATCCTCTATTAACTTACTTGTGTTTTAATCAGTAGCCTATTTATTTTTCTTTCTATGAGCTGAAATTTCCGTTTTCTGCAAGGTATCACAAGGTAATCATTCATTTGGCAGAAAACTGAGTGGGATTTTTAAATTGAGCACAGTTGAACCCAAGATTAGTATATGAACCTTGAGTTGAACCTACTATTGTGAAGAGCATTGTATTCTAGAATCTAGATTTATTAAATTATTTGCCGTCAAGTTCACTTCCAAGTCAACTGATTTATGTATGGTTGTGCTGTACTTATTTGTAATCCAGTTAGATTCCTAGCCAGACTTCCCCGTACATTTTTCAGTCTTCACTCGGCACTCTATTAGATACAAGCAAACCTTTTGCAGCTCACATAAGATGAAAAAATTTTGAAGTTATGTGAAATTCATTGTAAAGTGAAGCTTTTAAGCATTGTCTTACTACTTTCCAGATCATTCAAATGAAACCCCATTCTTAATTAGAAATAGACAATCAGACCCTTTCTATTATCATTTGTATAGAACTATACGTTCTATCACACCTTTGATAGAACTACTATCACGTCTTCTGTCATTTATTGCATCAATGTAGTTATATCCTATCCTAACTAGAAAGAAGAACAGAACAACCCTCGATTAAGTATTCATTTTACAAGATTATTAGAACTCATTCTTCTGAACTAAAATCAATTTTTTCGTTCAACGCTCCAGTGAAAATAGTCGATTTTGCTAATGCTCTGGAAACTAAGCTAAAATTAGATAAATTATCTAGTAGTATCAACTGAACAATGTCCTTGTCAATAACCCATAGCAGTGAAGATATAACCATAGACTAACTATACAAATATAGTAGAATAGTAGAATAGTATATCTACGATATAACTTACTGAATCTCTGCTATTCACTTCTCATAGCTATCGTCTTATAAATCAGACATATACTATATAGGCCTACATGTACATATACATGTACTATAGTTGTGTTTTACATTCAGCTCTCCCACTAAGAATCATGACTTCTAATAAATCATGTTTTTTTTTAATTATCAAATCGCTTGGTTACAGAAGTGAAAAATCTATGTTCTCAATCAGAAAACTGAGTGACCGGTAACATAACTCTATGCAAACTGAACGTTCAGAATGGTACTTTTAAATTCATTTTAGCCAAGGTAATTAGAATGGAAAGGTATCAGTCATCAAAATCGTAGCCGGGAGAAACCCGTGAGTTCTGACGTTATCGGTACCCCAGCTGTGAATTTCCTAACTTTTAGCGCCAGCTAGGTTTGCTTAACAGCTGGGTTACTGATGACGTCAGAACACACGGTTTTCTCCCGGCTACGATTTTGAAGACTGATACCTTTCTTTTCTAATTACCTTGATTTTTAGCTATTATTTCAAGTACGGTACAGTACCTACACAGTAATATTAAATGAAAAGGCAAGATGTTGTCAAACCACTGATACATAAAAAATCGAGATACCGGTTTCAGTTGCTACACCATTATCAACATCATCCAAAGTTTAACAACATCTTGTCTTTTCATTTAATATGGATAACTACCTCAATATCACCTTCACAACTACTCAACAAGTACACAGTGTTTCCCATTTTTCTAGCTCATAAAATTTAATATTTTAATGGTTGTTGCTATTCTATTTGAATGTTTTGGGAACATTATTTCATAGGCTACAAATAATGCAGTCTACTAAAAATACATTTTATGTTTCATGTCACAAGTTTCATTATAGTTTCAGATATGCTTGCTTATCTTCTTATCCTCGAAATTGCAACATTTGCTTGTCACTTATACGGTTCCTATTGTAACAATGATTCACGAAATCTGATTGTACATAGGGATTTCATTGCCTGTTTGTTTTTGGAATTAATTTGGACTTCTATCATATCACCTGACAAATTGAACTATAGCACCTAACAATTGAGGCTTCAATTTCAATGACACTCAGGTGTTCCTTTCAATTATATTTTAGCCAATTGTTCAATTTCTGTCTAAGGTCGATTTCTCTATTCATTGTTGTTTGGCCTTCTTCATGTCAATATTATTAAAGTGTATCAGATTTCATTTCTCTATAAAGAGTATTGTTGAAAGAAAATTCAATAATAGGTTGACAAGGTATTTTGTATTACAATCAAGATTGTTGTTAGAGTTTCTGGACTGTTATCTTGAGGATTATAATTTGTAATTACTTTTATGAGAACATGAACCACGTTGATTTTATAATAATGTGTAATAACTTTGGCTGATGCTTAATGAATAAAAAATATTTTTTTTAAATGTTCAATAAGAGACTATAATCTTGTTTTTATATATTAATACATGGTATACATATACTCATATAACAGTATACTCATTGTATTTAAAGACAAATCGACTTTCAAATAATTTATGAATAATAACTATTGCTCTATAGAATTCCTGAAAGGATATATATATGTATTAAATAAAACAAACTTAGAATTATTACTAAATAATTACCAATATCAATTTAAACCATCTCTTTTTGTTATGAGTCTCTCATCATGGTTGAGTCTTAATGGGTTGATGTCTTTGAACATCCCTCTCCAAAAATGGTCATTTATATGTCTAAACTCTGCCATTTTATGTAGATGCGGCACAATTTCATATTATTGTTAGCTTATCAAATCAAATATCTGAGTTATTTTATAAATTTTCATAGTTTACATTTAACTCATGTGAACTGTGTAGTCTAATTTTTTATTCTCATAGCATAGGATTTAAACAGTTAGACTGTATTATGTAATCTTCATGAATAAAGTGATTGAATCTGAATCTAAATCATTCAGGAATTAACAAATATTGGAATTATAAGTTATATTTCTGGAAATTATGATATTATTTTTAACGCATCTCACATTATATAGATTCTAGCTGGATTCAGTAATAATCCAATTACTTCTTGATCGTTGTGCGGTTCAATGCAGTAACTTTAATTAAAGAGAATTAGAATATGAGCTAGTTACTCTATGGCTTAACTGGAGAAATAATTCAATCCAATCCAAGATAAGGGCTGCATTCTATGATTGAAGCTTTACTCTAATTGATGATACTTCTGGCATAACACGTTTATAAGTAGAGGAATATAATGTATTTCAAGTCGGAAGTTACATCGAATAGAGTTTAGTGACGCAATATCCTCCCCAGTTTGGCTCCCTGTGCAAGCCCCCAACGGATTACGAATGAGATCAGATGCTCAGCAGTTATTGATTTCACATTCAGCAGTGGAACTTATATTTAATTTATCAAGTACGCCTCTACCAAAGACTGCAACTGCGGTTCGTGTTGCAAATCATTTATAACTGTATATATCCAAGACTTTATTCACTTGCAATATACGATAATGAAACTTCTGTGTCGTCTATATAGCTTTTGAAATCTCGCAGTTCAAACGAACCTGAAATTATGTCTTGAGACAAAATCTCACTTGATTTGAGGAATACTATACGGTACTTGATTAAATAAGGCAATAAGCTCTTCAAGTATCACATGACTAATGAGGCTTGATTGAGAGATTAGCCTATATAAGTAGCTTACTTGATCACATTATATAATATGCAACAGTATTTTGTCTTTTTATATTTACTAGAAAGACAGTTGTTGAGTTGTAGGCCTATAATTTCAAGGGAGAGGCAATTGAAGGATTTCAATAGAATTGTGCAGTAGAATTTTAATCGGTATATTGAAAATTTGATTTGGATTATTGAAATAATTTCAATTTTTTCAACTCTCTTATACAAAGTGCTTCGCAGCTACCTATAATTTTAGGGCTTCATGTTCTTATCAAAATAAAGTGGAAAACTCATAAAGTCTCCAGTTCGGGGAGTGAAAAATGAAATTTTCAAATCCTAAAATTCGTTTTTGAGGTGATATTAAAGCTTTTAGCTGTGTATTTTACTATAATTTTTTCCATCTTTTGAATAAAAAATTATTTCCGCTCCCTTCCTCTCCCTCTCAGGGGTACCGGTGTGTACCGTCACAACTAAAGCCCTGAATTCTGAATACTATAATCAATAAGAACCTTATGTATCTGCAATGAACATTGAGATATTAGGCTACTATATTATAATATATTCATAAATTTGAATCTGGTTAACTAGATCACTTGAAGAGTATACAACTACTTTGTATCTGCATAGTTTGTAGGAGACAATTTTCTTCATTTCACAGATCACTTTGAAACTTTTTAAATTTATAATAAAGAAATAATCAGTCATTTGATAGTCTTTAAAAGGACCCAATCCTCTTGATCGACAATAATTCTACTCATTCCTGTTTGAAAAAACTGTCAATTTAATGAAAGTAAAGCATTGTCAATGTAGATTATAAGGGGGAAATTCAGTGCGGTACCGTACATCTTGATCTCTTCCACATTCGCGGATTGCATTGTAGGCTATTTCCTACCATGTATAGTGATCTAGCCTTAATTAAGGAATTGAAATAATTTTAGAAAGTCTTCCAAACTGAATTACTGAATGATTCAATTCATTGATATTATTTATTTTATAAATACTATAACTTGCTATTGAAGATTATAAGAATCTAAAATTAATTATTTTTTCTGTTTATTTCAGGTGAGTACGTGCACTAATTGAATAGTAATAAAAACCGTAAGTTTGGAAACTATTTTGATCATCAATATTAATTTATTTTATCAAAGAATATTTAATTTAATTATAAATAAATTTGTCCATTATTGATTGAAGCTAATTATGGAGACTATAGTGTAATATAGTTATGATCATTTATACAGTCTCTCTGTAGCATTGATCAGCAGTGAACAGTTTTCAATTGGTCCTTTTTTCAAATTTCATCTAATTAGTTATCTCATTTGATAAATTATTCCCCTTCGGCCGGTCAATGAATGATGAAAGAATGATAAGTAACTTTATAGAACCAACAAGTAGTTAGCCCGCTGTATTCGTTTCTTTTTTAAAATTGAGATAATTTTCAAACCAGAGAGTAGTTAGGCTATTGTATTGGTTCTAGGTTTTTTTTGTAATTAAGACTTTAAAATTATGCGAAATGGTAATACAATAATTAATGAATCCTGCATCAGAAAAGCAGGTTTCAGTGTAATTTAATAATGTCCAAATAGTATCCGGTTTGTCAAAAAATTCAGGTCCCACCGAGATTTGAACTCGGATCGCTGGATTCAGAGTCCAGAGTGCTAACCATTACACCATGGAACCTTACATTCATCGTACCACGCATTGTTGCCAGGTGTGTTAATCATCCCCTAACTTATTTCTGACAAGGGTTTCAATAATGCACATGACATGAACTATGTGTATGAAATGAAATAATGATAGAGATTTATAATAACAATTTAATATGAGGTACTAAAAATAAACTGGTATTTGATATTTATTTAATTATTATGAAGAAGTTCCACAATATCAATTTTTTAGTGTTATTAATCATAAATTATTTAATAATTCATAAAATAGGCTAGAGATCTATTATACATATGCTATTTCTGATAAAAAAGGTCTGTAAAAGAAGAATATTCTTTGGATCTTTGTGGATCTGTGGAAAATTTTATTTATACTATTTTTCTTTTCCAGTTGGTACTCAGTTATACAATAAATTACTTTATCAAGAGTTACCCTTAGTATCCCACCTTCAATTTTCTCTACCCAGTTCCTGTAGGCTAAATAAATTATTTAAATACTGTTACCGTACTTACAAATCAAGATCCAATGTTTAATGCATCAATCGATGTTCTGAGAGGAGAACTCTCTAAAGCCTTAATTGATACCTCAATATTGTGATTGTGTTACCTCATTTCACTGTTCAATAAAGGACTATTAAAATTTACAAGGGGTAGTAAAATTTTATCTAGCTATCACAAAAAGTACAGGTGATACTTATAGGAAAATTTACAATCTAAAAATCGTAAGCACCACTTATTCAATGCTTCAGGTTACTGCACTTATTTGGTATAATCATTGAGTATGAATATAATAATATACAGTACTTAAATTCATACTCAATGGTATGATGGTAGACGGCACACTATAATAAAATTGTAGCACACTATAAAATAGGCTACAGCACACTGTAATAAAATTGTTGGAACTATTGCAGAAATATCAATATTTCAAATATTATATTAATCTTTTTAAAAATAATAATAGCTCAATTCAAACAAGTAATAACTTATTCAGTAATATTTGTTTCTCAATTTTGATTTTTCACGCTGTTATGGCGGTGTTTCTTGGTTGAAGGTGACTCCGTAGTCCGTATCTGCTTTGTGCCATGTCTATTGCAAATACACGTGGACTACCGTGCTAATGTAATATGAATAATGTATGAGTTCATGGCATGTTTCCTGATTAGTGTATGCAATGCGAATTCTGCTTATAACAGTAGAGATGTCGCCCGCCGCATTGAATATTCTGTGTGACCTTAATTGGAAGCACTGATAAAAGGTGCCAACAATAGAGTTTACAAATGTTCAAGAAACATTTTTGGGAAAAGAGGAATAATTGGAAGATAATTTCCTTGAAATCTGACCAAACCTATATAGAAATCAATAAGAGGTTAAATTTTTCATCAATAACTAGTTGACTATTTTTTTATTGATACATTTTTTTAAAATACTGAAATCGGGAGGAAAACCTAGGCATAGCCTGTTCTATTCCTCTTCCAAATAAATGATCATGATAATCATAATAATTTATTGAATAAATTGAATACAAAGATAAGTACAACAGGTAAAACGCCTAAAACAGTTCCTCAACAAATTACAAGTACTTGACTTCAAATCAAGGTTATGTAGAATTATTAAACTTGAAATAAATTTTCGCTTTTTAATTAATTTTGAATTCTAAATATTGAACAGCATCAAAGTCCCGAGAAAACCCGCCAAATAAATAATTCAATAACTTTAAGCGTTTTGAATTCCGTTTACTTTGAAATTTTAATGAAGAATTAAGAAATAAATGTTGATAAAGTCGATTTTGTCAGAAAAGTAAAGTAAATTGATTAACAATCAACATATCCAGAAATAACAGTTCTAAATTTCGAGTATTGATGTAAGAAATCAAATAGCCTAAATTATGCACAAAAAATCAAAATTGACGAAGTAGTATAAAAGTATAAGATTATTCATATTCAAACTCTAGGCTACAATTGTTTTTAAGCAATGTGTTGTATTTAGTCATTATCACTGTTAAGAAATTGATAGAATGGAATTTGGATTTGGAGATTCTTTTAGGAACTAGGAAGATTTGGTGATTTGAATATGATTGAGCTTAATTTAGATTTAGTTGACAGGTGCAAATATTATAACTAATATTTCATCGGTGCAACCTCCTCCCGAAAACCTTGTAAAATTTTCGTTTGAATGCTTAAATTAAAATAGAACTTCCTACCAACGATGAACTAAAATAGATAGTTTTTATTGAGTTGGTTAACACAAAGATCCCTCTAAATCTAAAAGATGTCTCAACATATTATTTAAATAGTTATTTCTATGGGAAAATTTGAGGAAATTTCAATACCAATCCACTTCTGACCCTGACGCAATGAGAAGCTTCTGGTTTTTCGCGACTAACATTGCTGTTCGAAGTTTAATGTAGGTACTTGTAATATGACTATTTTTGCAAATGCTTCACGTCATCATCCAATTATTAGCCTACAAAAATTATTCTCTTCTTTCAACTCAATGAACGCATTGAAAAAGTGGAAATGATAATATAATTCTTTGGTCTACAGTTTAAAGTATTTAGTGGAGTAAGTATACATAACTTACATGTTAATAAATTTTCACTAAAAAATAAAAATTTGAAAACGGTGCAGTACTGCAGTATTACCTTAATTTTGCTCAGCCTTTGGTTCTTGAAAAATGTGATAAAATATTAATTAACATAATAAAGACTAAACCTTGATAGATATCCACAAACTATGATTTATTTGTATCCAAATTCATCTACGATCAAAAAATTTTTCCGATTTATTCAGTTATTGGAAGTTTGCATAATATTATAGACTATTGTATTATATACTCTGTAAGGAATTTACTTGTTATAAATTATTGATGTATAGTATTATTTTTATAAAATTAGAATTCGTAAATAATTGTATTTTTCTGGCAGTGAAGGATATTATTCAGTAGGAAACCAAAATCTAGCTGAATCTTGATTAGATTGCCTTTTGATATGAGATGACTCATAAACAGTGAAATTTTTTTGTAATTATTGCGCAATAGTTTCAAGGTTTCTGCGGGGAGCTATCTTATCAATCTTGGCACAGCTTACCTGTTTGCTTGTTTTGTCAATAATTCCAATTGCATTATTGCACTTGTAATGATACTGTGCAGTATCATTACGCAACTCATTCTGCATTTTTTCAATCTCTTCATTTTGGCATAGATATCTTACTAATGTTCCAAACCCTATATATCAAAATGGAACGTATCTTCAAATATCTCCCAAAAATTGTAAGATGAATATATTTTTTGATGGATTGATGAGAGAATGGGTTAATGAGATTTAGGTTAATTCTAGGCACTCAGTTCACTAAATATTTTTCTAAAATTCGAAACTATCCAATTAGAATTTCTGGTTTGTGTATCAAACAAGTTATATGATTTTGTATCAAAAGTACTTTCTTGTGTCAATAAACAAGTTCTATAAAAAGTCATATATTTAGCATACTTTGACAATATTATTCCTATTTCGTGAGTGTGGATACAAACTTTTAACTGGTTTCATCAAATTCTTGACAAAATTTCACATATAACTAGCATTTATCAAGCAACCAAAAAATTATATATTTTTTAAAATAATTATTATTACAATTTATGCTATTTCCTATGCTTTAAGCCATCTTTATCTTGATTTTTAGAGCGTTCCCTAAATATCTTCCTGGATGTTTCCTAATAATTTTATTTTAATGAGTTAGAAATTCCTTGACACTTAGCAGCAATCTTGAGGTTTGTGTCCGCGCTTCAATTTCCTTCCAAGAAGATTATGAATATTATATATGTATGCTGAAATGCAACAATCGAGTTGAAAGATCTTGTATCATTGAAACATCTTGCAAAATACAATATTCGTTTTCGAATTGTATGTTTGTTAGTTGTTACAGAATTGAAAGCTCTTGTATTATTTTTGAAACTTATGTTTGTTTTATTAAGTTCATTGCTTCAGTTTATCATCCAGAGGCTACAGTGTATATTCTTGAAATAAAATTGAACCGTGGAAACACTGCTTTGTCAGAGTTCCATGTTTCTTGTGACATACTGAAGAAAGTAAGAATTTCTTCTTAAAATCTCTATACCATCGCTACCATGATAATCAAACCCTAAAATGAAAAATCAATGACACTGTACATTAATTCAGTAAAGTAGGCTTCAAAGGTCGTTTTGCGACAATGTTTGCTGTTCATTTCCCATAACCAGTACACTATTACCCTTAAAGGTCTTCCGTGAAGGGGAAACAGTTTGATACAGTCTGTCAAAAAAGACATTCTGACAAGATGGGAAAATGACTCCAGCTCCAGAAATATTGGTTCAAAAATTACAAATTTGGTCTCAAATTGTAGTAAACATCCTGATCTACAATTTGAGACCGAATTTATAATTGTTGAACCAATATTTCTGGAGCTGGAGTCATTTCCCCATCTTGCCCGAATGTCTTCTTCGCTTGGACAGACTATAGTTTGGTGGGGTCTTTCCCCCCTATCAATTTTCAAAAGTTTCGTGTCACGAGCAACTTTGTAGCTGCATTTGGTTTGGCGGCCCTCTGTCGTGTGACGTGTCATTCTTGGCTCAATCCCATTACACTAACTGCAAAAATCGATTCAAAATTACGTCATAATTTTTAAAGGCACATTGATTTTGATCCTACACGCGTCACTTCACTTGCTATACTTTGATTTTGAAAGGTATTCATTTGATAATATTATTTCAAAGAGTTCAAGTTTTATTATTTCAAAGAGTTCAAGAAGAATTTATTAGAAAAGCAAGTTACAAATCAAAGTTGAATTTCTGAATGTGAATAGAATTTTCAATGTTAGTAGTTGCAGGATGTGATGACTCACGTCACGACTATTAATGGCACTGTACTGCAAGCTGAAATCTTGGAATTCAAATGAATGTAGGAGTGAGTAGAGAGTAATGATCTCAGATAAGGCGTTTCGTTTCACTGTTCACAAAAGTTGATATACACTACTATTACTGTAGTTCTATACTTGAATAGTGTTATAGTTATTACTCATTAGTTATAATTTCCGTATCGATGAACGTATAAAAGTACAACGTATTTCAATACGGAAGTTTCCGGTCAATCAATTGAAGTACAGAACAGTATAGACAATCTTGAAAGATGATTGCAATATTATATTGCAATCATTGGTGCAATAAATGTATTAATGTGCATTTTACCAAGTATGAATCACCGTAGCTATGAAACAAATGCTTCTACTGTTATAGATTTTTTACCCTTTGTCTAATCTCATTAATATGCTTCAACAATGTTGCCTTGTACAACGTAGGTTACACTGTATATTTTTCAATCCGATTATTGATTTCAATCAATAATCCATTAAGAAAATTCTCAAATTGATTGAAGATATGTTTTCAATAATAAGCTTAAATCAATTTAAAATAAGTTTTCAATATTATTAGCTCAAATATAGAAATAAAATAAATAAATAATATCACCCTCAGAAAGAATATAGAAATAAGTTTTCGGTTGTACTACATCACTTTTATTTATAAAGTTCAACCTAGAATTACTGTTCAGTACGTTAAACTAAAATGTGACTTGTTTTTCGTTAGATCACTTTTTATTTTTAAACTTGTCCACTCCATAACTGCTCGGATTTTTTCACAGCCCTGCATTCTGTAGAATGTTTCATTTCTCCAAGTGACGCCACCCCTGGATTTTCCAATGTCTGCAACCCGCACACCAAGTCGTAAATCCCCATTAGAATCCTATGAATTTGTCATTGACTTAGCTTTCGTCACGCCATCGCATAATTGGATTGATAAGGAGTGCACTTTATAAACTGCTTTTAATTATGGATTTGAGAGAATACTTTTCGTCATACCTATAAAGTTTAGGTATTTACTCCATACTTCCTTTTTATTCATTCATTTATATTTCAATTGAATTTTTAGAAAGATTATTGCTGGACTGAATTAATATAGTTCACCTCATATTGCAATAATGTTACTCAAGAAACTAGTACAATAAAAGTTACAGTATGCACAATAATTTTCATTTCGCGTTATATCATTGATACATAATACTGTTACATATCATAATTAAAAATGAAATGAATTTAAAATAAAAATCTTAACCTACAGTATGTAATAAAACTTTGCAGTGTTTATGCTCTTTATCTATGTCCATTGTCCAATACTCTGCAATATCCTTTACTCTGTATCTCTACGTCTGTAGTATGAAAGCAAATAGGCATTATATTTATTTTTACCCCACCATGAAGCTTTATAACTTACTTATTAAAATTGTAAATAACCTTTTAAGAGTGGATTGTAATTTTTATAGAGCCTCTATTTATGGACAGAATTTGACGTTCTTTATGTCATTGGAAAGAGAATTCAATTCTCCAGGGGCGTAACTTTTTACTTTTTTTATTTCAAGTGTAGTTCAATAATTAGAGTTCAATATTTTTTTAGTTAATTAATTATACAATAATGTTTAAAATAAACTTTAAATAAAAAAAGTAAAAAGTTACGCCCCTGGAGAATTGAATTCTCTTTCCAATGACATAAAGACGTCAAATTCTGTCCATAAATAGAGGCTCTATCAGTCTATCTGTTCCAAGAGATTGATAAAAATTACATTGTTCTTATGGGGCTTGATTTTGCCGTTTGGCAGTTTTTCGTCCACTACCATCCACTCTTAAAAGGTTATTTACAATTTTAAATAAGTAAGTTATAAAGCTTCATGGTGGGGTAAAAATAAATATAATGCCTATTTCATCACAATAAATTAGTACAGAGTAAGGATATGAATTGGACAATGGACACAGATTTTGTCAGTTCTACTCTTTATTTGTGGTTCAGGATGGTTTTGTGATTGTGGCCACACAGGTCACATCATCAAGCTGTTGTAATGTGATCTGTGTGGCCACGAAACCATGGTTCTGTGCCCCAAATAAAGAGTAAAAATGACAGAAGCTGTGATTTTTTAATTTATTATGGAACGGTTCTTCTATAACAACAGTGACTCCAAAACTAATCAATTTCACTGGAATTGACCCTTTTAAATAGAATATGTTGATTTATGAAAATAATTTTAATTTTCCTGAGACTTTGGCACAATCAAATATTATCCAAAATAATTTATTAGTGATAAATCTTACCGTATTTAATTTAAGCTAAAAATCTCAAAAATGAGTAATCTATCTGCTACTTATTTGTGAAATTTTTCTGAACTATTTCAAATCTCTTCGAATATCTATGACTTGTTGAGTAGTTGTTCATAAGAGATTGAGATTGATAATGATGTAGCAACTGAAACAGTATCTCGATTTTTGTTTAATTAGTGGTTTGACAATATCATCTTGACTGTTCATTTAATTCGTCTTGCACTTTCTTTGAAATCTCTAGGATGTTGGTACGAGTGAAATTTATTTTCATTTCTCCAATGAAAAGAAACACATCCTATATGTTGCTGTACTCACATTTACCATGCTGGTGAGTGCGCATGTGTGCATAGTCCCCAGCACAAACCGCCAGTGCGGAAAACGCAGTCAGTGATTCGGAAATGGAGCAGTTGCAGTGGAAAGCAAATCTATGAATTCACTGTGAAATTGAATGTCCCATTGATTGGCACTGTTTCTCCGATATTGTCCGACTTGTTCATGAAGCAAAACGCATTCTCATCCATCAAACTAGCACTGATGTAGTGCAAAATCAGTTATCTTAATTGAAATTTGTCGTTTTGAAGTGTGATGTTCAATATGATTGAAATTTGATCATCTATGAAAATATCTTCGTGGAAAAATAGCCGTTATTATAAACAAAATGTTAATTATTTCACCTCATTTTATCATCAAATGTTCCACATTTCTCATTTTCATATCATTTTTACATTATAAATGTATTGTATTCTAGGTTGGTACCAGAGATTATAAATAATGTTACTTCGAATTAATTCACATTGCCTATGTGTTACAAAAACAAAAGGTTTGAACCTACCATCCTAGTATCATTACTGTAAGCTACTACCCCTTAGGGGTTGATAAATCTTGAAGGCCAAATCTATAAGAAAATCAAATAAAAATGATCAATAATGAAAAATATAAAGGCCACATCAAAAGTTCTAATACTGAGTAGTGTATCTATATCATAAACTAACCAAAATATGCTTTCTTTGTGGTTGTGCTTCTAGACTAGGAGTCCTTATAGAAGGATTCCTTCATTCACATTCCTCTATTGTAATAATTGAAAATTTCTTGAGTCCTCCCAAATCTATTGATATGTAATATTTCTAACGAGCCTGCTGTGAGTTGATTATTTATAAGTTTGTTGAGGCGTAGAATATAGCTGATTGTTTTGTATTTGAACCTTCTTCATCATTACTATCCATAAACCTTATCCTCAGCTTTTCTATCGGTCCTTTATTCATGTATTTGGTTGATTAGTTGTTCTATCTCTTGGAGAAATACATTCTCTGTCTAGAACTGAGCTATCTTTATGTCTTGGTGTCTCAACCCTTGGGGTGTGGGGTCCCTGTGGATGGATGCCACGTTCTGAGTTTCTCTAATAACATGATTGTCAGGGCGTTAATAACCTTCGCCCTACCACTGAACTTCCCCTCTTTCAAGCCCCTTTCCTCTCACTCCTCTTCCTCATTTTCTACCTCTCTCTCTGCCTACTGCGCCTGACCAAATTGTTGCTCATAAAATGACGTTGCCTGCACTCTGTGGGGAAAGTGATGTACTACTTCACCGTTATCATTCACAGCTGACTAAACGCAGAAATCTAATGTACTTCTCCGAACCACACCTTACTTTTCCTGAGTTTCCATGATTCAATTCTTTCTCAAAAAATTCACAAGATCATTCGTGTTTGATGTATCAAATGAAACAATTTAATAGAAAGGTATCATGTCTGAAACGAATGTTTGTTTTCAATTGATCAATTTTATAGATGTTCATGTTCCATCTTTTTGGATTCATATTCTTGAAAATATAATTAAACCTTGAATAAGATACAAAACTTTATTAAAATTCGTACATGGTACTATAAGAATACGACTTGATGCTATAAGAGGCGTTTCATATCATATTAATACTGATACAAAACCTCTCAATCCTATTATTTAAATATTATATTTCATGTTATTATTTCGTTTTACTGTATCATTATACCCTTGTGCTTGTGTATCTAAGTGAAAGACTTTCATCAATCATATTGAAACCTGAAACGTATAAGTTACCGGTATTGAATCGTACTGAATTGTATTTATCGTAGGCCTATCACCTAGAAATTGAATTATTATATATTATCAGTCAAATTGTATGAAATATGATAGACTTCAACATTTTCTTGAAAGGCGATTGAAACGTAGACGCATAACACTTAACTTACTTTATTATTACCTTATTATTCATCAAAATTTGGTATGAAGACGTTTTGGACATTAGTCTGTGTTTTTAACCAATAAATTTAATAGTTTCTGTAAAATAAATAAATAGGGTTTAAATGTCATGCTTAAATTGATGACACCTTAGCTATTCGACCTAGTTTTGGGATACCCTTCTATTCAAGAAAGAATAATAAAATAATCAATGTTTAGATGTAACTCACTCGTTGAACGTTATGTCCATACTTCAATATACCATCAAACCGTGGAGATTCATGCAAATACATAAGATGATACAAGTATCCAGTTTATATTAAAATTGAAAAATCATGTATTATTCACAATACCTATCAATTCGATGTGTCATTTGATACAATCATGATGTATCATCTAATCATCTTGGAAGTAAATTGAACAGTGGGAATGGACTCCACCCAGTAACTGCTGCCATCTCCCGGTAGGTTGATGTGGCCAATGAGGAAAGAGAAGGCGGAGCTTGAATGAAGGCGTGGTTCTAGTTTTGATCCGTTCTGTGATTGGTCCGCAGTTTATTATCACCCAGTAAGTGCTGCCACCTAGCGATAATGCTGAGAACTATGCTGAGGTCTTGTTGATGGTAACTAATTAAAATAGAGTTGATGAAGCTTAGCTGTAAACTTCATTACAGTCCTGATTTCATTTATAATTTGTACGCCATTTTCATTAGTTAATTTTTCATTGTCCATTCTACTTTCAAACACCGTTCTGTTGTGTATTCATCATGTGTGGCAAATCTCAAATTAAAAATATAGAAAATGATTTGTAGTTAAAAATTGCAACAAAATACAAAGAATCACTTTCAACTATTTGTATTGTTCGGAACTGTGATTGAATTACTCTCTCCATGTAGAGCATATTTGTTCATCTTATCAGAATTTGTTCATAACAAATTATTTGCTAATGAATGACCTTTACAATTTATTTGTAATAATTAAAATTCACATTCACTATTGAGCAATCTTGATATTGTAAAGTGGATGTAATAATATTCAATAATTTCTATGAATTCAAGAGTGCATGAGTAAATGAATTCATAGAGTACATGAGTTTATTTTTGAAAGTTGTTGAAAACGAAAGTGATTCATTTTCAATATAACAATAAGTAGTGAAGCAAGATCAGCCTATATTCTCACATCTCCTTTATTCGTTGCACAAAAATATTTTAATCCTTAATTAATCCCCATAGTTCCATTACTTTCAACTTCCATAGTTAAACCACTGTAAGTGATTTTCCAGTACTTTACTCCTACTGTAACCTAGTTAGAAACAGTAGTAGGATCTCGGGATCATAGTAGAGGTGTCTGGGATTCTGTCTCGCGTTGACGTTTAGTGACTCTCATCTCGGGGGTACGTGACTTGTCACGAATCTCGATGGCTTGGAGTGGAAATGTGGAAAATGTGGTGGTGATGGAGGAGGAAAGACCGCCCCATTTCAGCCCATATTCAGGTCAATGACTTTCTTGTTTTTTGCGCTAGCAGTCTATTCTGCGTATTTGTCTGCATTGCACGTTGCCTGTCTTGCCCCTTGCAATGCAATGCGACACGCCATTTTAACCTGACTTTGCCTCTTACTACTGTATTACAGTATTCTACTGTAGAACAGATACAGTACTGCATTATATAGATACATTAATCCACAGGGCAATACCATTAATGGTTTGAATTAAAGCCTGCATTTTAGTACTGTGATATTTACATACGGAGTACAAATTGGATTCGTAGAGTAAATATACTTGGCATACATTGAAGATCCAAAAGTACATAAGAGTTGGAAATGGAGTACATGGGAGTTGAAGTACATAGGAAATACTGTACAAAGAGCATATAGGTGGCGATACATAGGGTACCTACGCTATTTAGGAGTTGGAGAGTAGTACTGTATCTTTTCCAGTCCTTACACTACACAATGCTTTACTGTAGATGTCCATTACCCTGCTACACTTTGGACGTATTATAGTGGACCTAATGAACTCAAAAACTAGGGTAGTGCCGTTATTTTATCATAAGTGGTACATAGATTTCAAGCTCATAAAAATTGAAATGGCATTGAATTGATTTTAATGAATTATTGAAAAGTTTTTCTTTTGAACGTGACATGATTCAATGTGATTCTCACTCTATTATAACGTTTATTCTAATCTTTATAATCTTATCTACTCTCACTTTTGTTCTGGATAACTTTCTTATGGAATTCTAGATTCTTTATTTTTATTGTGTGTTAAGTTTTATCCGTTACTAATTTTTCAACAATTTTTTAATTTTTCAATTTTCGGTACCGTACAGTGTCTACGTCGAATAACCGCACATTGGTTAAATAATTCTCATTCATATAATCAAAAGATATTGGACTTTGATGGCATCTCCCACATTAAGTTTTCTTGTGAGTGTCTTTCCTCACTCAGTAAATTCGGGATCTCTCGAATAATTGAAATAAAAATGTCATTGATTACCCCGTCCTCATTACATATTTATGGCTATTGTTCTAAATTTTATCTGCAATTTTTTCATCATCACAAAGTATCCCTTCCCTAAAAGTCCAAGAATATTGAAACCAATCATTAGATTCACATGCTCAAGCCAATATGCCTACAAGTAACTTCTTCTATCAACATTGATTTTTGTCATTCATTGAAGTCATTGATCCTTTCAAATACGTAGTTGCTCTTGAAGGAAATTTGTATTTCGCTGCGAATCATTCAATCAATGCTGGTCATTTGATCATCCTGATGAAAACTCGGTTGAGTTTGATCGATGTTTTACACTATTTGCAAACACGCCCAGTCGCTTCATTTGACGTGTGAGAAGTTTGTTGTTGTTGTTGCTCTGTTGTTAACTATTTGACCTTGAATCCTAGATACTAGTAACACAATGCTATGAAGAGGAGTGGAAAAATTACACACCTACAAGTAGTGTCGGATAACTCATGATCTGTATGAGAGTTTTCATGACATTGCATAATAATGCATTGATTTCATTGCAAGGGAGAAGGGTGATTGTCTTACTTACATATTTTGAAACAAACTCATCTTCATTACAGTCACTTCTCATGAGGCATAGTCTTCTTGATATGTCATGTGTGTGATAGATGAAGCACACTGATTTATTTTTTAAAGTTGCCTTTTTTAGTCCAGCATTTGTTGCTTATAACTCAATGCAATGATTGCAAAGATACTCATATCTTTCAAATTTGGATAAATTATCGTATAGTTTTTATAACAGTATTGATAAATTCTAGTAGTTGGTAAATTCATCAGTCCAAACATAAAAAGAATCT
Organism: Sogatella furcifera; assembly: GCA_017141385.1. Classification (NCBI taxonomy): domain Eukaryota; kingdom Metazoa; phylum Arthropoda; class Insecta; order Hemiptera; family Delphacidae; genus Sogatella; species Sogatella furcifera. The sequence goes on from CM029549.1 coordinate 9,983,962, forward strand.
CAATCCATTAATTGGTGCTGAATTAGAGTTACAATGTGAATGCAAGTGCTCATTATGAAAAATTGGTAAATGGACAGTTTTTGGAGTAATCCTGTTGAACCTTCCATTATAAGTATAAGTTGTAAGTTGATAATAAATAAATAAATTGTGAAGAATGTGAATGCATTTATATAAATGATCTTCATAGTAGTTTCTTAGATAATACCTTTTTCAAGATTTCAATCAAGATTTTTATGAGTGGTAAAGTTCACTTATTTATTTACTAGAATGTAAATATAAATGCATTTGTTCAAGTAATCTTCATTGTAGTTTATTGTATATTTTTTGTAAAATCAAGATTTTTATGAGTGGAAAAATTCACTTATTTATATACAAAATGTATATGTTCTGTGCTTTCAAGGTCCAAGATTTTATAAATGAAGAGGACTTGGAATTGTTTCATTGTCACCAGCTCCACCCACCTGAAATGTTCAATACCTTGAAGTCTGGCTATTTTTCCGCCAATGATAACAAGTCACGCTATCCTTCCTCCATGCTGATGGGGGAAGGAGGTTCTAGGAGTCCTATTTATTACCCGGAGACGTTTGTCTGCATCAGAAACTAATAATACCACCCTTAGAACGGAAACTTTGAGGGGAAAATATTCCTGCTATGAAATTCATACTGTATGCAGCATTGTGCAATCTATAAGATTTAGGCTTTGAATAAATTCTATTTTAAAATAGAATTTATGTAGTAAATCTTTGATAGTATCAGGTTTACCTTGGAAGAAAGAAAACTTCTTGAATTTGATTTTCAATGGATGAGTATGGTATGATATAATAGAAGTACAGGTCATCTTTAGCCAAAAATCTATTCTGAATTGAAGCATCTCAATTTTTTAATGAATTAATTCATTAATTCAAATTAATTATGATAAAATTAATCTATTACATAGCTCCACTAACGAATTTTAATTTTTCAGTATCAATCCAAATAAAGTAACTTCATTTGATGTGTTTTTTTATATTCTATCACATCTTTCTTCTGATATATCATTTTATTGACTATTATTTCTTTTGTGTGTTGTAGGTGAGTTACAATCTTCTTAAACCTGGATCTATTTTAATGGAGTGGTGGTGACTGGTGAAGTACAATTTTTGTTATTTTTTCTGCTAAGTCATTGTGGCATGTATTTTGAGATGGTCGTCCTGGTTATTAAAAAAATAAGACAAGAATATATTTCCGCTAAGGAGGTAAACGTACAATTCTATGTGTGTTAAATGTTAGTTGCATGTTACTATTTTTTAGAATTTTTAGTTTTTTCATCATCATCATCTTCATCGAATTCATGGGTATTAGCTTAGTTGAGTATATAGCTTAGTTCAGTTAGCAAGTAGCTTACTTGATTATATCATGTTTAGCATTTTTGTAAATTTGGAAATTGTCATCTTTTTTAACTATAAATCCAGATATAGTCAAGAGATTCTTATCTCTCTTCAGTGATAGAGTACAGATGGCTATGGTTCCACCTCCTGGGATGTATTGTATATGAGGTACAGTATACAAACTTAATGAAAAAGGCTCATTTCTCCATCTCTATTTTTTTACTGTGGTGATGCCCACTAAACTCTATGACTTTTTCTTGGGTAATAAGAAGGATTATGAAATATGAATGGACTTCTCGAATGAACTTGATGATGAGAGAAGAATGATCCTCAGTTCTCAAATAAACTAAGGATGGTGAGATTTGATGATAAGATCTTCTCAAATGGGTCTATTTCTTGAATTTCAAGAATGCATATAACATTGAATGAACCGAAGGTAGGTAGATAGTTTTATATCTTGGAATGGACTTACTTCTTGAACTAAACACTACCGAAGGGTTCCAAACCACTGAGAAGGTATTTTTGTTTCTCAAGCTATTTTCTATTCCCTATAGTGAAATTTGATGTATATTTTTGCATATGAAGTAGAAATGGGTCAAAATAATATTTTCACGGAAATCGACCTGAAACATTTTTGTTAATCGCTTCCAAACGCTTTCGCTGAGCTACTTATGACGCCAAGTACGATATTCAATCTCAAAAATAGATTCAGAGAGTTAAGTCAAGATCACTGGACGATTAGTTTTAAGTGCAGCAGCAGGGGCAGTATGGAATGGGCGCGAGTTATTTCATATCGAAATCAATTTTAACGATTCAATTCAGGAAACGTTGGGGTTGGGAAATTTGCGTTGTGTTGGCAGGCGTGGCGTGGAAAGCAGTCGCGCGCGCATTCGGTCGATACAGGCAGTCAGTCGTCTTTTGATTTCGCGCGGCGTATCTAGTGAATCAGTGTTGCCAGACGCACTGAAAATTGCGCAAAAACAAGTTGAAGAATAAGTTGCGCGGCGTTATCTTGGTGGTGTGTTGTTTATCACGCGGTGTCACCTGTTTCTAGTGCGCTAAACTAAATTTCAAAACGAAAAAATGGAGAGTCCCATTAGTAAACCAGCGACTGGCGACGAGGTTCCGAAAAATGTCGACAATGTTTCCTCGACTACCGCCAATGGAGAGCCGCTGTCCTTCTCGCTCCTCTGCCCCGGTTAGTAGTCTTTCCTTGTCGCACATAGTTTCACAACACTTTCATCCCCGGTATTTGATGATTAGATAAGGATGTTTTCGATGGTTTCCTCAAAAAAATTAATTGAAAATCTGATAAGATCATTATCATCTTACAACACTTTCATCCCCAGAAATTGATCAGAAGATAAGAATGTTCGTAATTATTTTCCCCACGTTTTAAAAATTATAATTTAGATATGATTATCATCAATAACATCTTAGATCACTATCACCCTCAATACATTTGATAAGGGAATAAAGATGTTTATTGCTATTATTTGCACGTTTCAAAATATAAAAATTTGATAAGATTGATCTTCCTCGCTTCGGTTTGTCTTCATTCATTATTATTATTATAATCATCATAATCTTCATATCAACCTTCTAAGTTGTTTATTTCACCTTAGATAGGCTGTATTTTGTTGTTTTCCAAAAGTGGTAATGTACAGTTGCAACTAAGAGTTCCTTTGAACCTTGGTAATGCTATATGCCAAGAGGATTGAAATTTATTTCAACTATAGATATAATCATGTTCTTTTCTGTATTCAGTCAGTTGATTATTTATGGAGCCCATAAGGATAGGGAAATTAAATTGAACAATGTACCCCTGCATAATGAGAAGTGCATAATAATCTCTTAAAATCTAAAATATTATTATATATCTTGATTATTACTGATCCGCAGACAACCCATTGAATAATATACTCTTGAGTAAATTGTCGATAGTGTTCCCTTTCAAGTGAGCTATAATTTCAACTTTTTCTCACCACTTCACATGAAAATGAATCTGCAGATCTCGTGTTACAAATGTCAATTGACTTCAAAAGTACTGCATCATACTTGCTAAAAATATCTGTCATTCCTCCAGTTTCTAAGACAAGATCTTCATCAATCATTCATCAATAAAAAGATAGCATAATCCAACAAAAAAAGCCAAAAGCATATTTTTTCAATAAGAAAATAGCACTTCAATTACAAGTGATTGCATTGGTCTCATTTTTAGCCTATAAAGGAATTCATCAAATTTCTCAACCAAAGTTGAGTTGAGAGCTACTTTATTATAGCTTTAAAAAATATTGATAAATCAATAAAATCTATTATTTGAGTGAAATATTGTAGGTATTGAAGTCAGTAGCTTTCTAGTGTACTAAACATGACTAGTCTTCTATAATTCTAGCTTTGTTCAACTGACTATTATCTCTGTAACAATTTATTGATTCATTCCATTATCCTCCAAAAAAAATGTAATTGAAAAGTAATTGAATCAAATAAGTCAACTCTCGAGTAATTGTAGTGTCCGTGGGAGTACTTGAACTGTCAAACCAGACCTGCTAGATAATATTGTCATACAAGATATGCCCTGCATTGTAAATGGTACAAAGATCTACAAAAAGTAAGTTCGATTAATCTTCCAGCCGAGAAAACTAAATTTCCATCTAGAACTGCAGGATAGAGGTGATACAATTGACACACTTAGAAAGTCGAGATCAATTTTTCAATCTTAATTATTTCCCCTTGTAAAAGGAGGGTGTTTGAACACCCCTAACCTGAATCGCGACAACGCCCCTGCCTTTAATTGTTATAAATGTATAAGCCGGTGGATTCGTCTGCAGTTGGATCGATAGCTTATATTTGTTGTTGCAGTAAAAATTTGGATCTCTGCTTTTCCTATCAATACCCATCCAAGCACTAGAAACCTTTTTGACGCCTTTCAATTCTGTTTCTAGATTTATCTTTCCAGTTCCTTCCTCATAACACTACTTTTCTTTGAAGTCTTATTTTAAAAATTGAAATTGGGTCAAGTTTGCCAGAAATTCACAGTTTCCAACGTACAATATTACTTGAAAGCTATCCAATTTAAAATAGGTATCACGATATCGAAACTTGGAATTCCTTGTCTCTCTCAAGCAGTGGATCATATGATGATTAATTAGATCGCATTTTGTATTTAATTCGCTCAATATTCATCGTAGTAACTGTGAATTTGATCAATGAGATCAAATTTTTTATCTGATTCCTCCAATATACATTTTAATAACTGTGACTAAACTTTGTAAGGAAACCATACCCTATACATTAGCTGTTATAACGTAGCAACTATTCAAATCATACATTTTAATACAAAATAATACTCTGATTAATAGAAATAAGAAACAGGCAAGTGCCCAAAACTTCTTGAATTATGAAATTCAGGTAAATAAAAATATCGTGCAAAAAGATATGGGGCTCTAGCAGATAACTTTTAATTCCTAGCTATTTTATTGGATGGATTTTTATAAAAATTTTATGGCTAGAACCAAGGTGTATGGAATATTATTATAAACCTTGAATTATTCACATACTTTTCCTATAAAGTATAACATATTAATGTTCTTAATGCTTTTAGCTAGAAAGACAGAAAAGGAGGAACTAAATATGGAGGAACTTGAGCAATCGTGAAACATTTTGAGTAGGTACCCTTGAAAAATAAATGATCTAGCAGACAATGGTCAATGAGGTCAAATCACTCACATTGATGAGAAGTCGGCCGAAATGTTATGTGTTCAGTGAACCAGCACTTGTAGTGTGTGGTGTTTGAAGAGTACATTGTCACTTCACTTTCCAGTCTGATAATCTCATTTATCAAGTTCAAAATACACCATTCCACCCCAAATGCTCCATTTGCCTTTTAATCACGTTCATTTATTTAACAATTTGATGTTTTGGAGTTAATTGTTTGTGATTTTATCCAACAAATATATTGAATTCTTTCAAATAAATTTACAAATGATAGTACAGCAGTGTTTTGTCCAAAACTGACCCTCCAATGTAAACTGTAATCCGATGATAGTTGATATACATTCTCTGGTTTCTAATAATTTTACTTATTTTCCTCCATTACTTGTTTCTTTTCATTGCCTATTATTGCAATTGGGCAGAATTGTAAATTCAATTATTTATTAGTGTCAAGTTAGGGTTCCAGCATAGTAGAGTTCCAAATGAAACTTTTGGATATTCTCAAATCAATTGAAATACCGTAACTCATTTTTTACTAATGGTTCATTTCTAATTGAATGTATAATAAATTGATGGGAACAACAATATTTCATGAAACTTATTTGATATTATATTGTATCCTTGATAAGATTCCTTGATAAGCATCGACAAACTAGAAGATCAAACCGCCACTCTACTAAGCTTCTAGCGTAGGTTAGACAGCCTTGTAGATTAAGACTGGTGCAAAATGTATAGTATCGATACTTTGGTTTGTCGATGTTATGGTAGTCACCCTAAAATTGGCAGCTCATTGATACGGTTAATTACCATTTTGGCAGTTGGGCAAATGAGAAAAGTGCAAATGATCTGAGTTCAAGCTCAATTTTCATTTTACAGTGTTGAGTCCTGGTAGAATCAGTACGGTAATATAAATCGATGAACCCAAAAACTCAGTCATGCTAAAATATGTGTAGCATGTATTACAAACTTATTTTAAAATCTCATAGACTACTTATTGGGGCAATAAACCTTTGGATACTCTAGTTTCTTAAGTAAACTAAAAATATAATGTCACAAAAAATTCTTGACTTCAATTGAAATATAAAGTAGCAGCTTTAGTTTTCTCGTTAATTATAAAAGCAGTTATAAGTTAACCTTTGTGAACATTCTTGTCCAACCCTGACAATATAACTAGAAATTTAGAAATCATATATTTCGATGAAAATACGTGTTCATCAAATTTATTAGTATTCGACTTGTTTATTTAAACCTGCAAAGAATTTTTGCACCGATTTTCTGGCAAGCGGCCCTATGGGATGTCAATTTTTTAGAAAAAAATTTGCTAGGAACGAAAGTGATCCAACGCTGATCTCACATGTGAGATTAAAGTCACGCAATCCCTTGTCCCTGAGGATAAAAAGGACATGAGAAAGATTGCCCTGTTGAGATTTATCGATGTAACAAAACCCTTTCCTTTCCCACTCTCAAAGTTATCAGTTTGTTGACCTCCATATTCAGTATAGTTTGTTCAAGCAAAAAAACTGCTTTAAAAATTGGTTGTTTTTGTTAGTCAGCCAATTGCATTGTTCTTATCTAGGAACAAAAAATTTGCAAATTGCATTTCAATAGTCTAAGAAAGTGTCAGATAATCAATAAATTTATGATTTTCAGAAAAAGAATTCAATCAATGAGTGCGGCACCTGCTTCCTTTTTTATTGTTTTTTTTATTGTATCATTTCCACAGTATTTTATGTTCATCCACACATTAGGCAAAAAAGAAATATTTAATTTGTGAAGAGCTTCCACTGATACTAATACTAATACTGATATTAATTCATGCATTTGAAATTAAAATTAAAATTCCAGGTTCCCTGTCATATATATTGTATATACAACAATATTACTGCAGTATTAATATTGATATTCTTAGACTTTCCAAGAAACAAAAAACATTACTTTCATCAAGCTTAGAATACTGTATTTTTGGCGAATACCATACTATGCTTGTATGATGTATAGAATATTGTTAACTGTATCGCCCCTCACAAATTTCAAAATTTTGTGATAACATTCAGCATAAAAATAATTTATTTTTACTATCAAATGAAAGAGTGGGCTAAATTTATGTGTTGCAAAAGCCAATATTCTTGTTATCTTTCGAGTCCTGGATTTTAATACTTCTATCTACGTACATATTTTCCAAATCATTAAGTTAACCCAAATTCTCTGGGTCCCTCCGCAAAAAATTCAGTATTACTGTACAAGCATGATGATGATAATGTTTCCTGTTTCTGTGAAAGTCAAGAAAGTCAGTGGAACATGAACATCATTTGTCACACAACACTATCTGTCATAGAGTTCCAGACGATTTTCCATTTTCAGCCTTGGATAAGTCATTTGTCTCTTGCTGCATTGAAGCGAATATAGCTTGAAGGCCACCCCTGGAGTCTTGTATTCTAGTCCTATTCACAGGAATCTAGTATTTAATCAACTACTCTATTCCTGTTCAGTACCTTTACAACAAATATTTCAATTTCATTTTTCAATTTGATAATATAGCTTATAGTCTGTAATTTCACAAACTATCAAAGCTATTGTAAGAAATCCAGCCTGGAAACCAATGAAATTTTATTAATTAAGTTGAAAATAATTTTGATATTATAGTTTTGGTCATAAACTTGATTGATTCAAAACAGAGATGAAAAATATTCAATATCATAGCAAGTATTCAGTATACAGCAAGATACAACAGTAGCCTATACTTCAGTAATATTGGAATGGAGCTCAAACCAATAAAGATTTTGTCCTCATTGTTTCATGATGGGTTATTTAAAGCATTGTAAATAAAGGCTTTTTCCACTTCTTAATTATTAATAATTTGTATAAATCCATTCATGAATGAGGATAATCTGATTAATGTAGATATTCTAAATACCTATCTATTAAGATGTGAACATTTAACGTGAAGGTGATTTTTTTTAAATCTTCCATCACAGTTTTTTCGTCAGATTATTTTAATGTTATAGCTTGCAAACAATCTTTCAATCTTACAATTATTTCAGGGTTGACAATATCTTTGAGCTTGAATGAAATTCTAATTTTGAGTACAAAATATATAAAAACCTATAAAGGACGAAGTGTATTTAAATTTCAGTATGGTTGTAAAACCCTCCCTCGAACCCCAACCCTCTTGAAACATTCCATAGATTAGTTCTGAAATAAATTTTCCAATCTCAATCCATTTCCCCCAAGAAAATTAATGTTTTATTCATATTCTTGCTAGGAATTGCTCTATTTTCGTCAGTCCTCTTTATTGCTTCCAATAGAAAAAAGTTCATTGACACTTCTTGGAAATATTTTTTCAAATCGATCGTTTACTGAAATCCAGCCTCATGTTGTAATAAATTCTCAATAGCCAAATTGTTTTAAAGCTGTATAGGCTAATCTGTAAAGCTGTATAGGCTCTTGCACCTTTTGCAATGTGTCACAGTAAAATTAGAACATGAATTAAATCACTGCATCCTTTTTCGCCAACTATTTTCATCTGCTCTTCCTCTCTCACCTGGGTTTTCATTCCTCTCATTTGATATTTTATTAAGTTATTGCGTAGTAGAGATTCTTCAATAATTATCAACCTTAAAATTCTGATTTAATAAATAATAGATAGATAATTAATAATAATAAATAGATCACCGATATGGTTTTTATATAGAATATAAATGATATTCTCTTCCAAATTCCATTTCATTATCTAATTATTTTAAACATGGCTAAATAGTGATAAATTTAGAGATTGGTACAAAATCAATCAATCATTTTTCCATTTTTCACTGGGATTGGTCACCGACATGCAGTCTAATTAATTTATCAGTGAAAAAAGATAAAAATTTGAGCGCATTGTCAACAGTGTTGACAACTCATGGAGCGCGAAAGGCCTACACTCCAGTGAGTAAAATTTTTATCTTTTTTCACTGATAAATTAATTAGACTGCATGTCGGTGACCAATCCCAGTGAATGTTACACTTAGCTCATCATGGATCAAGAAATCATCCTTTCCATTTTTATAGTTTTTGTTCAACATCGCATTCAATAGTTGATCAAAATTCTACTTCTGAAATGAGGATTTTCACTGGAATAATTTCAATAAGATGTTTCAGCATAATCATACACATAACTGTAGCCTTTTTCCATTATCCATTTGTCTTGATTAAACTTTGTATAGGAGGTGTGTATAGAATATGAATGTAAGTATTCTATACACCTTGGTAATAATCAATAGTGTAACAAACTGGAAATTTACCATGAAATAATGAAAGATGTAAAACACCGATTGTAGCAAATAACACATAAATTGTGAACAAGCGATCAATGTTCTTGAAGTAGTATATCGTTGGCACATACGTGTAAAATTTTACTTGAAATATTCCACTATCTCTTCTATACTAAGGAAAACTACGTGACTCTTATAAACCTAATTCCTGATGCATATTATGTGACTGAATAACGTTTGAACTATTTGATTAGGATTAAATACTGATAATTTTATTATTTGTTACACACTGTTGAAAGATAATTATAGAATTTTGGCTGTATTTTCTTCATTCCAAGTTCAGAGTTCAGTTTGAAAGTATCGTAAACAGATAAAGTAACCATATCAATTTCTAGTAACTGTAGTTGAGTCAGTTAGTCACTATCAAATCTAGTTGAACCATCGTCCTGTCATTCAGTGAAGGCATGTTTTAGGCATATTTTTCTGGAAATCTATTGCAAATTGATGAAGCAATAAAATAGACTCCAAAACATAATTAGGTAAAAACTTGAACTCACTCAGCAAATTACTGTACTCTATTTTGTAAACCTACCACAATTGGAAGTTAACAATGAAATTCAATCAAACCTATATTTCCTTATACAGTTTTAAAAGACTTCAATAAAAATGTCGCTTTTATGAGAATCAAGCTCAAAGCATGTATTAAATAGGTGCTGTTTGCAATATAAATTTCATTATGTAACCTACTTTAAACAACAGTAACGCATAAGCTTTGTCCATAGTGCCCTTCATTGAAAAAGTAATCCAATAAATAAATGAGTCTCTGTTATTTTTTAATATACACTTCTTATAGTGCCCTATTTTTATTTTTCATGGGTTTTAAAATAGTGTTAGTGATACCCATTTTTACACCTAAACCAGCAACTGAAAAATTTAAATTAAAATACATAAAAGAATGAATAACAGAAAACAGTGGGAAATTGATGTATTAATCAAGTACACTCTTTGTTCTTTTTAGAAATCACATTTTTCCAGGTATATCTATTAGACAGCTACATTCTCATTTTTATAATGAGTTAAAAACTCTTAGATTTGGATTTTTTTTACATTAGAATTCATATTTCCATCAAGCAATCTATACATATCAGTTTGAGATTATTATTTAAGTACAGTATTTAATAGGCCTACAGTTTAATACATATCAGTTTGACATTATTATTTAAGTACAGTATTTGATACAGTTTGATACATTTTGTTTGTTTGTTTGTTTGTTTGTTTATGAGGGTGAAGCCCACATAAGCTCATAGGCTTGTGCGTGGGTAATGAAATGGATGATAGATGACGACTACTTTTTAGGTAGTCGGGACTGACGGCTTATCGTCTCCTCCGAAAGACGGGGTGGTCGTATCTATGTGATTATGCTGTGGTCAAAAATTGTTCTCCGCTTGGGATTCGAACCAGGGTCCACCTGGTTATCAGACCGGCGCTTTATCACTCCTCCAACGAGCAACCCGAATTATGTATTATTATTTAATACAGCGAAGAATTGTATTTTTTGTCAAAAAATAAGCTTGTAAATTCAATTCAGTTTGATCCTGTGAAATATTTTCCACCAACAAAAACACGAGTTAGAAATCACTGACATCAATAAATGTTACATAATAATTGTAAACTTACCTTTTTAGTGAATGACATGTAGTTGATTTAGCAATTTACTAGAGGAATTTCTTGATGCTAGTATTCCACCTTCACACTAAACTCATTACTCACTACAATGAATATTGAACTCTTTTTGGTACATCATCACAATGTTATTATTGTAGCTTATGCGTGACTATCATAGTTATTATGCACTTCCATGTGTTGACAATATTAAAATCATGCATAATTTAATGACAATTCATGTAAAAGATTCATGAATTCAGTCAGGATTGCAATCGAATTATGATCACAAATGTCGTAATGCTACAGGAAGTTTAGTTCCTAGTTCCGGTTATTATGGCTGTTTTAGTGGTCATTTCCTCCATGATTTTCACAAATATTGATCCTAATTGATAAAAATATCAACTGTTTTCATCGTTAGTATAAATTTATTTTCGAAATAATACCTAAGCTTTATTATACATTACTACAAGCTCCTTCAAGAAGTATGTATTAGTTGAGGTTTTTTAAAGTAAATCTTTCATCTTTCAAATCTTATTTTCGGGATTTCCCAAAATTTTATATTTGTGTTTAACAAACTATAATAATTGTAATGGATAATTTTCATATTTGATTACTTTTCATCATCAGTAGTAGGATGTATTTTTATAATGCCTCTAATTTACCTCGTACGGTAAATTTATCATCGTAACTTGAACAAACTTAGCTCATATCTAGTACGGTACTTAATACCATTCAAGTATGGTTCATTTAATGTGAAGCCTAACAAATGCAGCTCTAACTAGTGGTTATTACCCTTCTTGAACTGCTACATTTCATGTAAAGCCAATAATAACAGTTTATGTAACTTAAAGTTATCCTATTGAAGTGAAGCTTATCATTGAAGCTGAAGGTCACAAGGTCTAAGCTGTATTTAGTAGCTCACGTTGAAAGTCAACTTTTAAAGTGGTCATTTGTTATTTTTTTCTAAGGATTCATCGATGATACATTATCTAATATTCAATAAGATTTTCTTTTACATCTTTGACATTGGTCACCGCTCAATGTACCCTCAATCAAAAAATTAAAATTATTTCTATGGCTTTAAGTAGTAGCCTACAAGATATAAGGAAAGTTCAACTGTTTTTTTTTAGATTCTCTATTTCAACTTAGTTTATCTCTATCCTGTCTTATCTCAAATAAAAACCACCGATAAAATACTCAATTTTTGTAGCCTACCTTGTAACAGGCAAAGTAAATTTTCCAATGTTACACACTCAATCTTCTTTTCCTTTTCTTTCCACCTTAAATATTTCCAATTCTAAACTTATTGGAAATAGGACAAACATATTGATGTAAATTTTAAATTTGAAAAGTGTAATCATTTATTATCTATTATATGAAATCATTATGATTATTGAGCTATCTTTTTTATGCATGCTTAAATGTGTTTCATACCCATAAACTTGTTTATATACCTTGTGAAAACCCTCAGTATAAATGAATATGGTCCTCTTGAATATTTTTCCATCTTGCTTGTTCATTGTTGAATAATTCCCCCTATACCTATCTTTCTGTTAAATTTATTATGTATTCTGTGTTTTGAATGCTGAAATCACCTGTAACATATTGTATATATGGTGGAGTGATTATCCCTTGGCTGTTCCTAGCTTGGAAAAATAAATTTTCTTTCAACTGCTGTGGTGAAATATTGTTGTGGCCTTTCTCAACCTCCCCATTTATTGTACACAAAACGCCAAAACTCATATTTTTCATCATTCATAGTAATCATGATATAATGTGAAATTCTCCATTATATTACTCGTATTATCAGATGATCCTCATTATTTCAATATTGCATAAGTTTCGCCCTATTCTTCATCCTATCATTGTGAGAGATTTCTGTAATAGGATTTTTCTGTTGGAAACCCCACTTTTCTTAAATAGTAAAATTCATTATTTTCCCAAATTGATTTCTTCAATTTTTCTAAATCAAGAGGTTCTGAATTGATCCTAGAGATTGAAGACTTGAAAATCAAGGTTGAAGTTCTGTCAAAGTACCAAATGAAGGTCCATTCAAATTAAAAATGATAAACAATCAATACTCGGTTCAATTTATTTTTTAGTTATTATTTTTTCAAGTGCTAGATTTTAGAGTTTAGACTAGGGAATGTCCCAATGTAGAATTGTGAATAGAATAGATCAACGTTTCACATACCGGTACAACACCAACTTGTTCGTAATTATTTAAAATATCAAAATCAATCCATACTCGGCTCCATTCTATTTTCAGTTGATTTTTGCACAGTGCTACATTTTAGAGTTGAGAGCTGACATTTTCTATAATTCCAAGACTGTTATAAATTATCGTTTCACATACAACACAATACAAATATCTTTGTAAATATTGATTATTGTCAATTAGTCACAACTACCGGCACCTACTAATACAGTACTAATAATATAATAGATGTATTAGAAGGTGTTGCAACTATCCGGTTCAATGACGATTTATTTTCCACATACAATGAACATGTTCTGCATGCCAAACAATTGGTAATGGTACTTTTGTGTTGATTGCATGCCCATCTACAGCTGTGGTATTTGACCCCTGGAGTAGCAAAACCCCCACCAATCTTATGTGGCGGAGAGGTAAGTCGGATTTAATGGAAGAGTGAACGTGAAAATAACTTCTTTCCTGGCTGTGGGCTGATTTTTATTACTTACTGTCATGGATTTAATCAGAAATTGAAGTTCTCTAATTTCTAATTATATGATGCGTCGCTTATTTCCACTCTTTCAGATTGAAAATGTTGTCTCGTGTAGTGTGATTTACAAAAACTAAAATGTAATCAGAAACTTTTTTACAATTGTGATTGGGCATGATCTTTTGTAATATGTAATTCTTTTGTCAGGAATATATTATTTGAAAATTATATTTTAAATAATATTTTATAACCTAAATATATTGTGTTTCAAAATAAACGAAAATATATAAAATAAAGAGACTGTATTTCCTTTTTCTCAGAGCTACTTATCAATGTTTTCTTTTTAATATATTAATCTCGTACTCTTTTTGAGATTTCAATACAATTGCCACTATTTAAATAATTATTATGAACTAATAGCAACAGAAGCTCATATTCTTATTCAAAGTTTTAAAGCTCTTGAAATGAATGAAGAAATTCAAAATTGACTTGAACAAATCTTGAATATGAGATGTATAAGGTTTAGCCTACTTGTTGCTTCATTCAATTAAAAATTGTTTCTTCTTTCCCACAACATACAGGCAGAGAGTGACTTATAAAATAAAAATTCCCAATAATATATCAATATATACTTATAACTTATTGATTATTACGTCATAAATAATTTTGAGAAAATGTTATGAATAATTTGTACAAATTTTCTAACTGTATAGGCCTATACTGTATTTCTATAAATTGTTTATGGTTTTTGTATGCATTAATATGGTTGTTCTGGTGTAGTAAGTTGTAATACTTTTATAAAAAATTGAGCTTGTAATTGGTTTTGGCTCTTCTGTAGGCATCTGTCATTTCGAAATAATTTGTTATGGTCATTTTGATACTTTTCCACGTTAACTAGAGAAAATCGAATCATCTATTCTTTATAAATCTTCAACGGGTCAATTCTATCTCGAATAACTTATTCTTATTCCATCTACTTTTTGTACATTTATTGATTTTTATTGGATCTGCTTGAAAAATAAGCATGATTTGTTTTCAATATTGACCAGTAAAATAAACTATTATCAACTACAACACTCATTACGTTTTGGGATAATTGAATTGCTCATTCCCCTCCTGTATTATCCATATACTTTTATCATTATTGTTTTAACTTATACTCATATCGATAATTTCTGAAATATACATCCTTTTTATCCCTCAATAAACTATTTAACTTGACTCTTTGACTACAAATACAATCATAGATCAACGAGTTATCAAAATGACTGCTTGGTTATGATGACTTGGTTTCCATGTAGTGTTGGAAAATGTTAAACATATAAGTTACATGTTTCACATTTTCAAGACCAATATTATAGATTGACCAAGGTCAGTGTCAAGAATTCTCTCATGAATCGTCCTTAAATAGGTGTCATTCAATATGAATATGTCAATTTTCCCTATGAAAGAATGAAAATGAATTGTCTTCATAATAATTGGCCTGCAGAAAATAATAATTGTAGAGCAATAACGAAAGTATTTCTATTTTCTTACACTCCAAGTTAAAGATGATATAAATCTCTACCGAGCATGATCAAATATTTCTTCACTCACTGACCTATCTTCTACCACTTTTCTGTAAACATTTCTATTTCTTTATACTCCATCTTGATTCTTGAATTTTCTTGCTTTAACTCTTAGCATGTTTTGTGTGAGGAATGTTTATGTTCTACTTTTTCTGTTATTTTACGATTACCTCAAATTACAACATTTTTCTCCAGTAAATACTTATTTTTAACAATAGAATTCAATATGATATTATAAACAATTCAATTTTTATTGTTGGGTTACTAATACTTGTTAATTATTTTCTGTAATTAGAAACCATTACAATAAATTTATCCTGGTTTATAGATGAATTATAATTTTCAATAAACCATTTCAATCTTCAGTTGAAATTTCATTCAGATATAAAATAAATTTCAAAAGAATCATCAAATTATTCTATTTTCATCATTTTATTCTCTTCATCATGTTCATTCTCATTGAAATTATAAAGGAAATACATCACACTACAAAATCTCATAATAATTATGCCGTTGTTACAGTATTTCAAGCAGTTACCTTATATTCTGTATATTTTCTATTAATTATCAATATTATGCATCATTATTGTATTCTAAAAAATGTTGTTTCCCAGTAAGAAAGGCTAAAAATCAGTTACAAACATTACCAAGGTGCTCATCATTCTATACAGTACTATTTAAATTTCACATCATTTCCAGAAACTAGATTTAAAATTGTAAATTGTAGACAGGTAAAGGTACTCTTTCTAGAGTTGAAGAATACCTTACTATCAAGTAATTGATATCAACATTATCTTTCCTATTCAATCTCGAAATGCATATTTTAATTCATACTAATTTTTATAGTAAATATGTATAAATTATCAATTAATGTGGAGATGGTGGAACTAACTTGTATTTTCTCTGTCTTTCTCTTTCAGACTCTTGGTTCAAACCAGAAACTCTGCATCCACAAGGTAATTTATCTATCTCTTCTGCTTTCTATCTAGATTAATTTAGTTCACTTAAATGCAGAGCCTAAATAAGTGATTATCTCGTCTATCGCTTTCCAGAATCCTTCTAATTTCTGTCTAGATTTAATTAATATTACTGTATATTTTTAGTATGGATGAAATAGAAATTCTTTAAAATTTATTCTATTTCTAATGAAAAAGTGGATTGACTAATCATGTAATTATCACTTGGTGGTGTTCTTTGTTTGAAAGATACATTTTTAAAGGGAAAGGAAATTTTATCTCTATTGTAAACTGTTGTGGGTGGGCCTCTGCTCAATTGAATTGGCTGACATCAATCAAACGGTTGCCTTCGTTTACACTTGTCTAGAATATGGATTTTTTGTAGAATCAAGACACATTATGCTTTGAAGAAACTAAATATATGCCACTCTAGTTAGTTGAATCCTTAAAATTCATTCACACACAATAACTTGAATCAAACTATTTTTGAAACATGTTCTCTTTAGTAGATTTCCAGTATTATCATGCTTTACGCAATTCAACTTTGAACTGTGGTATAATTTTCATCAGTTGTAAGTTTTACTATAAATTACATTTATATGATCGCGGTTCCTTAAAAGTATGCATTTAATTGATAAAGTAAGGATTTCTAGCAAGACAATTATTTAATTTTCATCGTTATCGAATTAATATTTACCAAATTTGGTGAAGATTTGGTTCACATGGTCTGTTTGATACTGCAGTTTGAATTTGTACGCGCCATGTCCTACGTCACAGAATGGCGCATCAAGCAAGTGGCGGTCTCTGTCGAGTGACGCGTGAACTATCTGAGATGCTATCGCTACGCGCACACTGTTGCTGGTGCAGGTGAATTTGTGATTGTGTGTATCGTATTGATCTACGAGTGGACTAGCCCTATCCCGGGGGAAGTAGCAAAACTTAGCGTGTTGGCTGAGTTTTTAAATTTAGATCGGTTTTCTGGTTGGCAGTGTTCGTCTAGAAAAAGAGTTTGGCGGGAATAGTGCCAAGGAAATGCTTTGAGGCCAAATCTGCTGGGACGTAGCAGCTCTGATCTGGGTTCTGTCTGGTCTCTCTGTAGAGGGTGTGACGAGGAAGGGTGCTGACAACTGCGACCATCTTCCCCTAGACTCTGGGTGGATCTCTTATTTTGTGCTTGGTTATCATCCGTTTTGTGCAGTGATTGTGTTTGAAAAACTTGCCCATACTCGACGACTGAACATTCCAATTCACAATTATTTCAATCACACTGGTTTGAAATTCTCGTCACTCCAACGGTCGTTAATTGATAGCAGTACCCTTTGATCGACATGGAGATAAAGCGTGCAGACAGTAAGTCCAATTGCGCATAACTTATATCCAAAATATTTCACAAGTATAGCATGCTTACCTAATGTGATGAAATCAACCATCTTTGCTTGATTTCGTATAGTGCTTTGAAATGAGTGGATTTTTATATATTCTTGAGGACAATCGATAAGCTACCTAACCTAAAGTTTGATGCTCCAAAACACAATAAGATTCATGTCATGAGTATTTTATCTGATCATTGTCAAAGAACTACTTGATGTGAGCTTATTACAGTATTGGAGTTGATATGATATTTAATCTGAATGAATTATTGAACCATTCAATATCATATCAATTCCAATACTGTAACAAAGCTTATACCAAGTAGGTAGGTAGTTCTGTTTGTCAATGATCAAATGAATTAATCATGAATCGATTATTGAGTCATTCAACATCAGGTTATTGTCAGCTAACCTCATTCAATGATTCCTAAAAAATTGTTCAGTCATCTGATAAAACAATTCAAGTCGACAGTTTGAACCTCCTGCAGGTAGTTATAGTTTGTCCAAGCTAAGAAGACCCTCTGGCAAGATGGGAAAATGACTCAGGTCGGTCAATATTGGTTAAAAAATAATCAATTTGATCTCAAATTGTAGGAAACAAATGGATCTACTATAAGACGGATATTGACCAAGCTGGATTCATTTTCCCATCTTGCAAGAGGGTCTTTGCTTGGACAGACTATACTGTAGTACTGACAGTATGTAAATGTAAACATACATCAAGTACTGTACTGCAATTGTACCTACAGTACATTTCTCTTCTGCTTTTATAACGTGTTGTATGTGAAGGAATAAGGATCAGATAGGCCTTAGTTAGATTCTTCAGTTAAACTTGAGAGGTCCTTTTTCACTCAACTCAAAGATCAAGAAGGGCTGTGTCAAAGTAATTTATGTTATGACTTATGTTCAGTGTGCGAGAAATATAATTTCATTTGTGATTAGAGAAACCCTCAATAGAGTTCAAGTTTGGGTCATGTAGGTACGGATATGGTTTAAATGGGGTTCTTACAGATTAGGTTATTAAATATTTGTTTGTGGCTCAACAGCCCTATGAAGGGCCCAGGCCCTTGAATATTAACACTCTCAATTACTTGTTGAATTAGCCTCTTGTTAATCAATCTGTTCAAGCTTTGAACAATAATATAACTCACATCTTTGCAAAATTCGCTTAGTGACAAGCATATCAATTCTCATGAAAATGGGCTGCTGGATTTATCAATGACGAATAGTGTAACAAATAACTTGGATCTCATATTCTATGTTAGGATGAACGTGTAGGCTAGATTGAGGAGATGTGTGAAGGATTTACTTTCTCTATGGTGCAATTAATGGTGAGATATACTCACTCATTTACCTTGATTCTTGTAATGATCATGCTTGACTCCACGTTTAAAGATATGTGTAGCAGTGGAAAAATTCGTAAGCTATTGTAAATTAATATGCCCTCAACCTGTTATTTCGTTTGAATTATTAACATCAACTATTGATTCCTGGCTATAGATACTGGCTATTGAAGCTCTTTTGTTTTTAATATTACAATATTATCTTTCTTTTCAAATAATAATAGTCAAATAATAGCCTACTATATAAAATATTGTTACAAGTTTACAAGAAGGTTAAATTCAAAAATACAGTACCAAGTTACAACCACTGATATTACCATTGATGTTTATTTCCCAACTATCACCAGTAGGTACCTTTCAGCCTAAAGGAAGAATACAATACCTATCCAAAACAGTAGATTTCTACATTAAAAGAAAATACAAATATTTTGGAAAACGGGGGACCGGTAATCTGGTAATTATTTCTCTACTTTCATTCTTAATTTTTATGTTGATGCTTAGCTTGGCAGGGAATTGTCTGAAAGCCTGCTTCGGTCCATCTACTGGCATCAAAGTAACCTAACCCTACTTTTATGCTTCTTGATTTATCATTTTTTTCTTCATTCTTTTAATATCAAGACATCTTTTTTCATACATTCTATTTTTATTTTTTAATTTGAATCCTACCTGAAGATCATCTAGTCCCTGTTCTGCTTCTATCACACACAATATGGAAAATATTGATTTATTTTTATTTTTCCTATAATTAATTATTTATTTCTTTTAATTAGAATAATTTCTATATATTTATTAACTGTATACAACAAAATTGTTACACCAATTTTATTTTTATTTTAGTATTTATTTATATTCAAAGCCAATACTTTTATAACATGTATCTTAGTAGTGCTATTACAGGCTACCCTGAACTCACCCCTTCACTCAGACGAATAGTCTTGTAGGGGTATTCCGGTAACTATGTAAAGTGAATTTTTATTTTCCTGTATGTAATTTTTTTCGGAATAATAAAGATTATTTGATTTGATTTGAGCTTCTGTCGAAATGTTTTCCAATAAAAGAATAATTTAATAAATAAAACATGTACTTGCTCAAACATTAACTGCTGTCAAAATGTTTTCCAATAAAATTATAATTTAATAAATAAAACATTTACTTGCTCAAGAACCATGTCATTGAAACATAGTCTCTGATAATAGATACCGGTAACTTATTAGTCCACATTACAAATTGATTAGGCTACTTCGATTTTATTATTGTTTGTATCAAATTAAAATTAGATCTAGTTGGAATGAAGAAGAAAGTAATATTGTACATTGTACTTGAATCTGTCTAAATGTAACTAACACCCTAGCTAACAACATCAACTTTTCTAAACAACAATATGGATTAATATTACAGCTCACCCAATGATCTCACAAGACTTTCTTGTCAATTGTTATCTGTAACACTAGAATGCAAATAAATTCCTTCTATTGATTTGACGAATATTTGTTGAAAGATGAAAATTTAAGACAAAATATTACTTGAAACCAAATGTGTGGGCTTCCAGTCGTGTGACTGGTGTGTTGAATAGATTCCTAAGCTTCCAGCATGTTAAACGTGGGCAGTTGACTGAAAAGTCAACAAGTAAGTTCTTCTAAGTTCCTCAAGCAGTTAGGTTCTTGAACGAACCTGCTTAGCTTGTTCAAGTGAACTATGGTTCCTTTACAGCTTTCTGCTGGTTTATTCCATTGTGGTTGATCAGGTTCCAGTTGGTCTGTGATTGATGTTGTTGCTAAAGGCCTATTATTTTTCTGACATTTTCAATTCTAGAATATAAAATAGTTTTCTTTGCCCAAAAAAGCAATATAATTATTATATTATCGGATCAGTTGGAAGTGTTGGAGTGAAAAAATCTTAAAATTACAACATCTGAGAAGTTGGAGCATGAAAATTCCTTTGAATATCTTTGTACTGTCTTTACCTTTTAATTATCAAATTGGATGATCACAGTTTTTTGTCGTGTTCACTGCGGACTCATCATTATAATGTGATAAACAAGTAGAGTCAACAAGCTTCATAATCCATCTCAGACCAGATGCAACCATTATCTGTATGTTATGATGTAGGCATATAATACCATATACCACAGAGGATTTACATCCTCTCATCCATAGAAATCCTCTGTAGGTAATAATAATTTAGTTGGATGATTGGATTCCAAACAACTGATTTAGGATTGTTGCTTAGAGAATTGGAATAGTTGGAGGTTTAGGATAGGATATACATAGTCTTTTCATATTGCTAACGCTCTTGAATTGACAGTCTATCACCTGTCGACTATATCATTTTTACATGTTTGAAGTGGATGGGATGTAAGGATTCACAAAGTATGCAGTCATATTTGTATTGTTTAGTTGTTGAATTGTAGAAAAATTAAGTACTGTTCTACATAATATGTAGAGAGAGTATGAGAAACTATTTAGCCTACATTTTCTGTAATTTCTTAATATTATTAAGAAATTACAGAAAATGTAGGCTATATAGTTTCTCTATGCCTTTACTTTTGAACATTGTAAAAAAGTACATTATTGAGATCTGAGGTGAGGTTTAAGGTATTATGGATTCACCATAATAGTTGTACTCTTTTAGGCCCAAGGATAAGGTTTTGAAAATTGGTGTTTTGTATTTTGAAGCTCGTTCAATTTACTATACTATACAGGAAGTGGATTTTTAAAGATTTAAGTTACTGTTTACCTTGTTGTCACAGTTTCTTACATCAAAGTGTAGCCTACTAATTTACTGTGAAATAATTTAATGTGATGCAATCATAGGCCTTTAATTAATATTTTTCAATCATAGTGAATGAAATCGTATACTCATTGAGT
This sequence comes from Sogatella furcifera, assembly GCA_017141385.1. Lineage (NCBI taxonomy): Eukaryota > Metazoa > Arthropoda > Insecta > Hemiptera > Delphacidae > Sogatella > Sogatella furcifera. The sequence continues at coordinate 10,005,746 of CM029549.1, forward strand.
GGATGAAAACATATACTCATCTCTCATCTACCTTGTTGTCACAGCTTCTTACTTACACCAAAGTATACTAATTCACTGTGATACAACCATAGGCCTTTATTTAATATTTTGGATGAAATCGTATACTCATTGAGCATGTTTGAAATTTTTAGTTGAAGCCAATATATCAGTTCCAGTCCATAGCAACTATTTAGCAACTTGTATTGGTTGATGTATGAAGAACGCACTCCAGCTTTGATAGCTCATCTTTGATAGTTCATCAAGAGAGTGAACTGGTTCAGTTCAGTTGGATGAACGACTCTTTATCGACGATGAACGTGAACTGTCAGCGTGGAGCCGCAGCCGGTGCTGGGTCACGTGGTGTGTGCCGCGTTGGAGGGGGGCGCTCTCCACGTAGCTGGCCGCGTATTTGGCCTCGCTTGGCCCTCGCTGCTGCTTTCTTTCTCTCTGCTCTGCCTCTGCTCCGATTCCAGACTGGAAGAACGACCACTGCAGTTGGTTGGTGTAGTCAAGTGCGTGTAATTATTGTGTGCGGACGATTATGGCCAAGAAGAACTTCAGAAATAACAGCTATGTGCAGGAGCCTTTGCCGGAGAGAGGACCTGGTCGGTATCAATGGTTATTTTTACCTTTTCTAATAGTTTGTCCAAAATAGATTGTTATGCTTGAGTGAAAGAGCCTTTGTTAGCACAGCCTCGGGGTAAGCCACGTTTGTAGATTATCACATGAGTGTTGGTAACAGCTGTAGGTGCTAGATTAGACCATATTTCTATCAATTATTGTTTACTTTGTTGTTGAGGTTCCATCCCCAAAAGTAGAAGAATCCAAATTGATATCTTGTTTTTGTTGAAGTCTAGATTTAACCAATATTAAGATTTAATGAGAAAATAATAATACTAATAATAATGAAAATGACTGATGAATGAACAACTTAGCCTACTGGAGTCAATTCTGATGGAATTGAATATTTTTTTGTTGAATTGTTTCAAAATATTTGTGTCTTGTGATTAAGTATGTACTCTTCCTCATCTATCCTTTTTCTTTCAATCTTTATTAATGGTTTTTTTCTGGAAATTGACATTTAACTCGTAAAGAAGAATGTTATTCCAACAGCTGGTGAACAAAATCAATTTGATTTGTTGAAGTTTTATTATTAAATTATGTTGATTTTTCAATTGGCAATGATTATTATTATCCATCTCTTGGAAATGGGTTTAATGGGTAAAATGATTGCTGCTCTTCTCTTTTCTTTGGTATTTTCGTTGAAAATAATGTTTCAAAGAGGCAGTGTTCTGTCCAGCTGTCATATTTGTGTATCAAATATTTTTTGTGCATCTTATCTTTTTCTTGACATCATAATTGAAATTATTGACGGTTTCATTCTGTTATTGAATATAGCGTTAAAATCTGGTCATTTTAGTATAAGAATCTCAGTTCCATTTAATAATTTTTACTTTTATTCCCTGTTATAAATCATACATCTAAATTAGTATTGTATTGCAATTCATTTGCTGTATTCTACCAACCCATTGGTGTCATTCCCTATGTGAATGAATTTGAAAACATTGAGGAAAAGTTTTTCAGGAAGATTGAACTTGACTTAGCAATTGGAAACAACTTTTTATTCATCTTATTTACTTGGAGAACTCAATTGGCTTTCAAGTGGTATCTGGGTGGGATTGAATTGAGATGGAACTCCTTAATTATAAACTAATTGTAATGTTTATCTCGGCATTTGTTTCTGTCATGAAGAGTTTGGGCCCAAAAACATGTTTTAAAAAGTCAAGTGTGTGTTGATAATAGTGGAGAGTGATCAAGACCATTTCACCAATACAATTTAAAGAACAGTTCTCTTCCTTGTATTTACATTTGTGTCTGTTCAAGCTTGCATTTTCTAGAGTGTCTTTCATTCTATTGAAAAACAGTTATGTCTTTGATCTTCTTCAAAAGAAAATTCCTTGCTGATAATTACACTATTTCCTCTGCATATGCACTATCTTATACACGTGTACAGATTATTGCCAAATATATTCATTATCTTGTTTCTAGACGACATTTGTGTTGTACAAAAGTGCTTCCAACAACTTATTTTTTCATAGCAGTCCTATCGCCTATGCCAGATCACGGGTGTTATCAGTTGGCCTAATGCTTACTACTGTACTAATAATACCAAAGATAGATGAAGCTTAGTCATCAATAAAAATTCTGTCTCAGTGTATTTTTTGGACATTGATAAATTTTAAATCAAACTCAGCCATATTTTTCCAACCAATCAAATGATTTAATATGTTGTAAAACCTACTTTTAATTTTTGTAACTTGATAATTTAAAAAATTATTATTATTCTATAATTTTCAAGAAAAATGCATCGGTGCTATCAAAATGTGCTTTCAATAGTGATACGAAATTCAACTTTATGTTTCAAATTTTGTTTTCATAACACATTATTGAAGAATCAGTAATATCCATCTCGTACATAAATTTTCAGTAAATTTTTAGAACTACTTTTTAAAAACGTTGGCATGCTCTGTAGTCTGTACATCACTGGCGGCTCGTGTCCACGAAACAGGTGAAGTGCTCGTATCTTTTGCTGTCCAGCACTTCACCTGTTTCGTGGGCACGAGCCGCCAGTGCTGTACATACATTCAATTCTCTCCAAATCCTTTGTATTCTTAAAAGTGTTTTTTTTGTGCTGGTTCCAATACTTGAGGAGTATTTAATTCGTTTTTAAAGCTTACAGTTATCTATTCTTTTTCCTCTTGTTGTTGTATGTTGTAATTCTCAATTGATTCTCATTCATTTCGTACACATTCTTGAACATTGAATGCAATAATATGCTATCACTAATAGTCCACCGCTGCTGCGTTCATATAGCACAGAGAAAGGAAATGTGTTTCTGAAATTCATCGGCTCTCTGAGGTGACATTTTTGTATCTCTACCGTTCTACCCACATATATTTAAGTTTATAAAGAGAAAAGGGAACTTTTATATTACTGTATTACTAGGCCAAGGTTCTTTTATGAGTTCATGAGTTGAATTTTACTTATACCTATAGTGCTACAGAACATTTGTAAAAACAGTTACAAAAAGTAGTATTGTTATTGTTGTTATCAAAGTTCATGCAACTCCTGATGATTACAAACGATGCCTGTTACAAACGTAGTTCATGAGGAAAAATTAGTAAAATTATTTGATCTAGATCTCTGGAACATAGAAAAAGATAGGGAAAAGTCACTATTTTCAGTCACTTTTAATGCTGTTGCAACTCCAGATCATTAATATTGTTGATTACCTAAGGTGTCTAGTGGAGCCCAATTTTAGCATGGATGTTGAATATTTAATTGATTGCAACCTTTATCAGCCAAGGGGCGGACCTGTGAAGGTCGTTGACCTTTCCTTATTACAGTCGCCGCGTCTGGTTACCTCTTCCTGGCGCAGCGAGTTTGTTTACCTCCAAATGCAATCCAACAGGTTAGCCTGTACCTGTATGTTACCCATGCAATGCTTGTCAGTTGTCACACGAAAGTGAATCTGGGTTTCATCTTCATCTAGTATGTGATCTAAATCTAGCAATTCGTATAAATTAATTGATTCAAAGTCTACAGGAAAATTGAAAGAAATTCAATTGCATCATTTTGTTTAGTTGATAGAGTTTTGAAATAGATCTCATCCCACCCACACTTCCAATCTATTTGTGTCAAGAATGTGTTACTTTCTGTCAACTGTGACTTTGTGCACAATAGTCATAAGTGAAATATTTTAGTTTACTTTATCTCGAAGTTTTTTAGTTTATCTATAGATAATTTGGCATCTTGTGAGCTCGGACTCCCCATACTGTCCCTTATTCAGATGAGTGAGTGTAGTGTTTTGAAGTATAAATTCTATTTATACATACAATAACTTATAGTAGCTATTTGATTCTTTCTCTTGATAACAACCTGAGAACTGCTTTTTAATTTTCACTATATAAAGTTGTATTAAAATAATTTTATTGGAATTACAAAGCTTATTTTCATTTTCGATAAAATGGTTGATTTTCTCTTCATGCATTTGATTCCTATTCAAAATAAATTTAAATTTGAAACTGGGTACAAAAAATCAGACTATTAGCCTATTTGATTGAATAGTTTAAAAGGCATTCAAAATTTATTGATAAGTCACATTGGATAAAAAATATCTGATGAGTTAAAATCCTTTATTTGAAAGTCTTTATTTACTTGGTTGGCACTCTCTGCTTGAACGTCATCTATGATTGATATTTCCTGGAGTTTCCTTTCCACTCTTGAATCCGCCCACCCCACCTTCTTTGTCCAAAAGATGACGTACTTTGCTCTTGAAATGCTTTTTCATACCAGTGATGTGTTGACGTTATTTTTAGCGATTTGCAAATCGATGAATGTTGTGTAGGCTGATGACTGATCTTTCTCATTGTTTGAAGAAAAAACTTATTTTGCCACATTTGACTCGAATGTTGACATCTTTTCTGAGTGTGTTTGTAACATTTGAATTCGAAACTGAAGTCTTAAATGGGAATTTGCAAAACTAATAAAGCAAAATATTCTTTAATTACTAATTTTGTTGCAGCTTGAACGCGATAGCTCTCATTGAATATTGAAATAAAATTCTGTTTTTAACTCATGTGTTTTATAGTAATTACAGATTTTACAACCAAATGAAGCTTGAGTCAATTCTAATTGATTCTTAAATTTCATAAGCGATAATTCTGTATTCTACTGGAACTTGTGTGTTTTTTGAGAGTTTTTATGTTATTGAAGTTTAATATGATCTTGAGCTGTCATAAAAGAAAATAGCAATCTCGGAAGGAATCGCCGGTGTTATTACATGCTTCTAGTACTTGATTTGTCTGAAGTTACGTTAGTTTTGAGGTGGAAAGAGCCTAAACTACTTCTAAACAAGATTTTTAGAAACATTTGTATGTTACAGAATATCAGACTACCTACCTGAACAGAAAATCCTATAAATACATCATGCCTACTGTACTTTATGAAATTTACAACGTGTTTTCATTGTTCATTTTGATGAAAACAATCAAATTGTATTTCTAGTATTGAATAGTTCAGTAGTTGGCCTTCATATTGGTCACGTTTCGATACGAATTTAAACATTCAACTGATGAACACTTTCGAAATAACTGTCATTCTATTTTTGTCACCTAGTATCTATAATATTATCTAGCTCGTTTAATTTGTTCCTATTCTTTGTTTCAAACTGATTTGTCCTGAATTTTTCTTCTCGAACTACAATTCGATGCCACGATTTTGTTCTTTTGTCACGGTCTGTTATTATTCGATTTTATCAGCTTTGGAAAATTGCTGGACGAACATCTTTGCAGTCTGTTTCCTCTCATTTATGATGTAGGCCTACTAATGTCCAATTACTTGGCATTTTATTAATCTTCATTAAGTTATTAATTATTTATGTTCTCTCCATATGTGCTGTATAAGATTTTTTCTGTGTGCATTAATTTTCTTCAATAATTGTTATCTAGTCTAAATCTTGCCTAAACTATTATATGCTGTATGGAAGCTGACTTTGAGTAGAGCTGATTGATGCATGTTGAAAATCAATAGCATGTTTCAAGTTTCAGGGTAGGTTTCTTGGCTCCATGGACTTTGTTATCACTATTACTCATCCCCACAATAATTGAGATTTATTTCAAGGGTTTCGTTCTTCGAGGAGAAAATGGAAAACAAAATAGAAGTTTTGTAAAATAGAAAAGCATACACCATGAACTTTTTCATTCATCTCGTGGTAAAGCTATTCATGTCTAGTGTGTAGGCCTATCCTTCTTCCTGAATACAACACTGGGATTTGAATTAACTAGAATTTAAAATTAAAGGGTCCTGTATTAAAGAAACCAGATACTGTAATGTCAATCACCAGACATCCACTAACACTACTTTTCACTTGAAAGCTGTGATAAGGCTCTTACAGTGTTTAGTTGTTTCTAGTACTGTATTCTGTTGTGAAGGAATTGTAATTTTCTATTCAACAACCATTAGCACGAACTACAATTAGCTTGTTTAGATATGGAGTGAAAATTGGTTTTAATTTAATTTATTTATTTCTAGTGCTCATTTCTTGTACGATTATTGTATTCTATGATTATTATTCCATTTCATTTATTCAAAAATACTATGCCATTAACTATTTAATTGAATGCATTTAACTATCTTCGACTGTATATTTGTATACATGAACTGTGTTGAATAAATCCTTATCTCATCTCAACTCAACATTTAAAAGGCCCATACATTTCCCCTTCTTTTGTCACTTTCTTCCTCAGTTGCGCAACAATTACTTTGCTTTCTTCGACGCAATTCAATGACAGCTGAGCTGAGATCAGGCATAGCAGGACAATCCTTGGCGCTTGTAAGAGCAAGGCTCTCTTCTATCCTGCCCTGTCCTTTGCCATAACCTTGACTCAGCCACAGCTCATTTCGTTTCTTTTTATAGCTTTCTGCTTCGTTTTATTTAGTTTTTCTAGTTGCGGGTGCGGTTGTGTGCTGTTCTGCCCAGCCGGTTAGTCTGGGATGATGCTGGACAGATGAAATTGTAACCTGTGTTGGAGTATCGGTTCCATCTTCAATTCTCTCAACTTTGATGTCAATGTAAATTGATATGCCCGTTTTATTCAGTTCAAAATAAACTGATTTTTTGTCCAATAATATTGGAAGCTAGTGCTGGAGGTGGTAGATAAATCTCAAAATTTAATAGATTTTTGTTGTTGTAGATTAGTGGTCCTTATTATTTGTTACCAATTCAAAAGAATTGTCGATTTCTGATATTTGTTGAGTAGTTGTGAAGGTGATATTTTGTCAATTATCCATATTGAATGAAAAGATGAGAATCACAATGAAAAGACTAGTTCTGTCGAACCACAGATGTATTATCAGGTTTGACAATTAATATTTTATTTTCATTTAATTCTATCTCGGTGATGGAGATGTATATTTATCAACGATTTTCATGCTCAATTTTCGTGTTCTATTGTTATTGAACTTGGAAGAATTCTGGTCACTGCTTCTATCATGAAGCAAGTGGATGAGGGTATTTTTAGGTTAATTTCTGTCAATTTATTTGTGTTGGTGACATTGAATATATCAAAGTACTAAATATGAAGTATTTGAATTGTTCTGATCTACATTGTTGTACTATATGAACCCAGTCAACCCAAATTCTGCACTCCTCTCTTAGAAAGTGAAACAGAGAAATTTTCCCTTGCAAAAAAAGGGAATATTCGAGTTTTTGGTAGTAAATGTGAGTGAAGTGTGGCACCTGTAAGCTCTAGCTGAGAGTATTTTCGACTGTTATCTTCTTTCCTTTTCAGCTTGTCTCTCTGCTTTCTCCTTCTCTTTCCGCTGATTGATAGCAACAGCTGTTCTTCCATCCTTCACTTCATCATGGTGATTCTGCTTGAGATAGAATAACTAGTCACTCTACCCAGCCTTATTCTAGTTCTCAAATTGGAATGATTCATCTTGGCCATTTACTTGCTGATTCAAGAGTGAATCTTTCAAACGTGCTTAGCACTTGAATTATATTTTTCTGGTAGAAAATTATGATTGAATTTGAATAGGCAGCAAAATTATTTTAATACTAAGCGATCGCAGTAGTAGCTATACTAACTTGTTAATAATAATGATAATAGTATCCCAAAAATCTTCAAAAAATTCAATTATTCAAGGAGGTGGTTTCCTGATCTATGACGAGCTGCAGTGTGTAAATCAGTTATTCAATTGAAATACATTTGTATAGTCAATTTGGTTTAATAATATTCAACCGAGTCTCAACAAGTAGTAGCTTTATGATGACTGATAATTTCTGTGTTTGTTATGGCAAAAGATTATTTATATTCTCCACTACTCTTATAACTACCTCCTTTGGGAGACTGGCTGATGTTAGTAAAGACAGTCAGTCGTTTCCCGTTTCTGGAGGAATAGTAATTGTTGCATTACACTCTAACTGATTAACTACATGTTATTCAGAGGTGTTCTGCATCTTCACTTGGTTGTGAAGACTGGCTTATGGTTGAGAGGATCAACGTGCTGACCACACGTTACCTCTATCCTGATTGATGATTATTCGCCTGCTGTATTTTCTGTCCTGGCTGGGAGGGCATTCTGGCGGGGTGGGGGTGGCTTCGGCTCGGTCGTTGTTGGTTCGGGGGCTGTGGGTTCTTTAGAGAATTTATGGCTTTTGGGCCGGTATTGGCCGGGATGGAGTCGTTTTCCCGTTTTGCCGGAGTGTCTTCTTTGCTTGGATGGACTGTATAATTTGGTGAATATGAGACTGGCAACCAGCTGGTAGGCCTAGGCCCTTCATAGGGCTGTTGGGCCATTGACAAACAAAGAAACAAACTACTCTTATAATACCCATTTCAAGAAATTCACTCACTATTATTGATATATCTATCAACTTCATCGATTCTCTCTGCTCTAAATATAAGTGATCTGAAAAGTTTTAAAAATCTGTCAGAATCAATGCCTATTGTTCTAGCAGAATGGATTTAATGGATGTTTGCGCAGGTGATTGAATGTAATGTATTGGAGAATTAGTATCATGTAACATGCTAGGTTGGTAGATTAGACGAAGGTAACATTCGTAGGTTACCTCGATCATTAAAGAATTGTAAGCTCTGTAGTACATACTTGGGCTAAGTATATTGTAGAGTAGTAATACATTAAGACCACAATTTAACACCACTACAAGCTCTACAACTTGACACTGTCAGTAATACACTCAATACTATCTCTTAGACGAGAGAAGAGTAAGTGGAAAAGGACAATATTGTTTATGTAAATGGGAGAAATATATTGAAGAAAATATACAGTATAAAAATTTTTCCATCTATACACGAATCATAGCATTGGTCAAGAGGTATAACACAATTAATCTTGAAAGTACATTTTTTATTTGAAATGGAATAAATAAAAGAGAATTGCTCATAATTGAATAGCACTTGGAGAATCAGAAAATCACAAAAAAGAATGACAGGTCAATGTTTTTTAATAATCTATCAAATTTTAACACAGGATAGCAGTTTGTCAATCAGCTTGTCTCACCTATTCAATGACTTTGAATTTTACTGCTATTAATTCTATAAACATGGCATTCGCGGAGTCATCATCAATTTCTGTATCAAAAGAGATGCCAAACTGTTGAATTTAGAAGCAAAGAAGCAAATAAAATATATAATGAACGGTTAAAATTATTGTTTGGTAGCAAACTCACTAAATATTGTCCGATAGAGAATTTTTGAAAGATGTACAAAAGAAACGCTTTTGGAATTTGGGTAGTGTTATAAATACGGCACACCGGCGAGATAAAGTGATCAAAAAAGACTGAACATGTAAAAAATCTTGGCACCGGCTGGCTTACCGCCGGTATAGTAGATGCCAATGAAACTAGCGGTTTGACAATTACTTTTATTGATTCTCAGCTCTGTCAAGACAGTCTGAAAGCGGTCTGCGAAAGCAAACAGTTCTGTTGAGATTGCTGTCAACACTATATACTCTAGCAGACCGCTTGTTGACTATCCTGACAGAGCTGAGAAATTGTTACAGTCATTCGCCAACCGCCAGTTTTTTCTGGCATTTGCTATAGAAAGGTCTGCGTGAGAAAATTGTAATAATACTGCACCTACACGACTCTGCCTACTGCCTGTGGTGACCTTGTCCTTATGGTCCAGACGGCTTTAATGATTTTCTGGTTTTATTGAGTTATGAATGGGTAGTTCACCGTTGGGCGTAATTTTTTCACAAAACTGGGTTTGTCGTTGACGCCATGCGCATTGGCCATCTGTTCACTAATTTCCTGTTCATTATTTACCATTTTTTTAAAGGAGTATTTACAATAATTCATTTATTTGAGAAATTGCTTGAAATTTATAAGGGTAAAAACACAGACAATAAAGTCCAAAACGTCTTTTTCCCAAATTGTGTACATGATCAAATTTTCATGCAATAAAATGGAAGAGCACCACATATTTTTCGATATTTACGATTGAAACCAATTCAACAATAGACAAATTTAATTACCTGAAACTATTTTTATTTACAATTGACAACATTTTAAAATTGAAAAAGATTTGGGATTAAAAGCAATTTTACAATAAATGTGAGTATTTTTATAACTTGTTTCCTGTACAATTGACAAGGTTTTTAAAATTGAATAAGATTCACTGTCAAGACTTACTGACTTGTATTGTACAAATTGTACCCACTGGAATCGTTTTATACTGCCTCAGCATTGAATAAACCTAAAAGTTCAGTAATTACATTCTCAGTTGTAAGCTGTTTCAAAATGATAAATGGTGATGAAACTCTAGTTATACATTGCCACCACATATGCTCAAATTTTTAATTTAGGCATTGTTAAAGCAGAAAAAAGAAAGGTGTAGAACACATACAACAGTAACAGGTGAATTTTGAGTTGTTTAAATTACTTATCTCCAATGTTGAATAGTTTTTATCAATTTTCAGTTTTTCTTATGAATTCCAATCCTGTTCAAATCAGACATCGAAATTATTCTAAATTTATTTTGATGTAAATACTTCAGGACAAAGAATGAAACTTGGAACAAAGGTGCATTTCTAAATAGATTTTTTTCTTTGTATTTCTCAAACCGAAAATAACACCTAGTGTCGTACAAAATGTCTGTGGATTTTACCCCAGTAGCCTATATTTAGCTAATGTTGAGAATAAGTGGATTTGAATTAGTGAATTCTCGGCTTTGAGATGTAGTACGGTACGGTCAGTAATTAATTCAGTAAACGAATGCCAAACGCAGACAAGTCCCAAATCTTTGTTTTGCAGTGAGCTATTTATATTGAAAAAGCAACTGTTGTAAAGGTCAACCTATTCAGAAATCGCAATAAATTTGTAAAATAATTTTCAATACTGAAATTTTCATGAATTTTCTGAAACAGTATTCGAGTTGAAACTGGATTTTTAGCTTTGGATGTAGTCAATGAATTGACAATTTCTAAACTTTTGGCATGTAACCAAGATAAGCCTTTACTGGGTCGTTTAATGTGTAAACATAATTGGTAGTAAATTTGTGCACTCGGCCAATTCATCGATCATTTCTGATCTATCATTCAGGCCATTCTATCTATTTCTATCTATCGGGAAATTCTATCATTGAATCAATATGAAGGATATTTTCACTACTGTGATGTGAACAAGCTATTTGAACAGAGAAAGCCATACTGTGGTAAATATTTTCAATTCTTGTGTGTGAAAACTTCAAAATTTCCAAAGTATAGCTGACGCCAAGAAGTAAGGCGATTTCGTCTGCTCCTTGTACACTCCAACAGCTGATAATGTCAATTAGAGGTGTCATTTAGTTTTGTAGTTGTCCAGGCATGTCCTTGCCTCGATAATGTTTTTGTAATCAAAAGAAACAATAGCTACACTTTAGATCAGCTGTTAGTATGTCACATGACGTACAAGAGACAGACAAAACCGCCTTACTTTTTGGCGTGAGCTATATCTGGCCCAGAGTACAGTGGAACAGTGTCGAGGAACAATTACCAGTTGTTCCTATGAATGCATTGTGATGATGTTAATTTCAGTACTATGATGATTCTGTGGCCAAATGAGGTACAAAACTAAACTTTTCAATACAGTGCTAGTTGTTGAGTGCTACAATATTTCCAATACTCTCTACTATATTTTATTAATTGAAAAAAAACTAATTTTTAGTCTAATTTGTATACAATCTATCCAATACGTTCAAGACCAGTTGAGGAACAATTACTAGTTCCTATGAATTTCTTTGTGATAATTAATACCAATATATTTATGTTTCTGTTGCCAAATGAGGTTTAACACTAAACTGTTTCATACAATGCTTCATGTTGAGCATACAATCTTTCCAATAATTCCTACTATACTTTATCAACTTCTGTTGCATAACTAATCTGTAATCTGATTTGTATACAATCTATCCAATACTGTAGTCTCTGTATTTCATCTTTCTCCTATAACTTTAATTTGTCACTAATGTTATTGTTTGTGTTCGTTGGTGTTTTATTACATATTTATCATCTAATTTTTATTTGTAACTAATATTATCGTTTGTGTTCGTTGCAGTTGAGGCGCTAGTGTACTGGCGAGATCCGAAGAAGTCGGGAGTTGTATTTGGGACCATCCTCGTAGCACTCCTCTCCCTCACATATTACTCATTCATCAGTGTAGTCGCCTACTTCTCACTCATCATTCTCTGTGGCACAATCTCCTTCAAAATCTACAAAAGTATTCTGCAGGCAGTTCAGAAAACTTCCGATGGACATCCATTTAAGTGAGTGATTATCTTGAATACTAACAGATTTTAAACACGTTGTTTCATCAAAAATAGAAAGTCTAGTTAAAAATTGTAATCATTTGTAGTTTTAAAAAATAGTCTGATGGCTATGTATTTTTAGTATGTAGCTTTGATGTTGATGCCATTGCCAAAATTGGAAAGGGAAAATCAAAAAATTTATTACTTATTCAAAAATATAAACCGATGAAGTGGAGTATCCAACAAGTAGACAATAATTTACTAGTGAAAGCACGACGCTGAAGCTACTGAGTTTCCGAGACTTGTAGGAAGCGGGAAATTACATACTTCAACCCTGAAGTATGACTAGACCTGCTGTGACTAGATAATAGAAATTCATATGTCGAATACGGTGACTTGTTGTCTGCTCCTTGTGCGCTCCAAAAGCTTATTTCAATTAGAGTTGTAATTTAGCTATCCCTAGATGATGTTTTTGAAATCAAGAGAGACAATATATGCTTCTCTTCAGCTGTTAGTAGGTAACCAAGGCATCACAAGAGAGAGGCGAAACCGCCTAATGTTTTGGAGTCATTTATACATTATAAAAGAACTCGTATACTTTAATCCCTAAAAATGAATAAGTTCCAATATCAAATTGAATAAAACAAAATGATTTTGTAAATTTTATTGTTTATTTTGGTACAGGACCATGGTTTTAGAGCCACATAGGTCACATTTTCAAGCCGTACCAAAATAAAAGACGGAATCAGTGTGTTTTATTTCATTTTGTAACAATTCCACAACATCGACAACGACTCAGTCAATTTTTTTAGTATAATTGTTTATAAGCGTATTGTTTTTTTTTGTGAATACCTCTGAACATAAGTGTTCCTTAGGATAAAAATGGTAGCTAATTGATTTGTGTGTGTTTTTGCAGGGAAATTCTGGAACTGGAACTGACCCTGCCACAGGACAAGGTGCGTGAGTTTGCGGAGGTGGGAGTGACGCACGTGAACGCTGCCATCATTGAGCTGCGCCGCCTCTTCCTCGTCGAGGACCTCGTCGACTCCATCAAGTTCGCCGTCCTGCTCTGGCTGCTCACCCGTGTCGGCGCCTGGTTCAATGGCATGACACTCATCATTATCGGTTAGAATCACTTTTATCCAATCTCTATGTAGTATTTTAAATATTATTGGATACCGTAACAATAATTCGAAACCCCTATAAAAGCTGTATCAATAAGACTTCTCAGTCTTTGAGCCAATTGATCCCGTGTCGGTACTGGAGAGGATAACACGAGATTGCAGCGCATTGCATGGGAGCGTCACGCTGCTGACAGTCCACGTCACTCCACTAACCTTTTAGCGTAGGTTAGTCATTGGATTGAAATAAATGTTCAGGTCTGCTGTACATCCACCGTACACGGGGTAAGTAGTCGGCCAGTCGAAAAGCTGTAGCTAATCACAACCTTTATCTTGAACTAAACTTGAATAATAAGAGCTGTGATAGGCTGCAACTGTTAGCTACTGTAGCCACTACTTACCCCGTGTACAGCAGGCCTGAGACTGGTGCATATCAACTGCTAGAACCATTGGGCACCATTTCCAAAAATGCGCTGCAAATTTCATACTCTCACTAGAGAGCAGCAACAGTTCGATTGTCCCTTACTTCTGCGTGTTCAATCAATAACTATCTATGTACGAGTATTCCTTCCACAAAAAACCATACTCTGGCGAGTGTTCTGAGTAAATTCAAACTTTCAGTTGTTGCAGTTCTTCCTACTTAACTTGACTTGTGTTATTTAGCATATATATATATATATATAGAAAATTGTCAGCCGTAAATGTGGGTTTTCCTTTATTCATAACGGTTCGACGGTCAGGCGCAGTCTAACAGTTGTAGCCAATCACAGCTCTCTCTTGTCCTTGAGCTCAAACAAGAGCTGTGATTGGCTACAACTGTTAGACTGCGCCTGACCATTTAAGCTCAAGGACAAGAGAAGAGCTGTGATTGCCTCCCACAGCTTTCTGGTTGTGGCCGACCTTCGGACCGTTTCGCGGAAAACGTAGTCCTACCCTAAGCTGATCTTCCTCACTATTGGCCACAGCCCCTTGACACGTGAGTGGGAGGAGATTACTCCAAACTCTTGTCGAACAGAGTTAGATGTTTCAAGCCATCGAGCTGTTCATAATATAGTATTATCTTATTTTTGTTATTTCAAAAGAGAAATGCTTGATAAGAGATTATCTCTTCTAAATACATTTCAAACGAACCATCATTTGTACACTTCAGTTGCTAATATGCTACTCTCGGATACTAGAATATTACAGTATTCGTGATGCCTTGAGTTTTATATTACTGTATATTACTGAATATTATTGTTATGCTAATGTCCAGTTCGGCCCTGAATACAATATTATCAATTTGAATCAATGCTTGATCTCAATTTGTTTCACCAACAAACATAAGTCAAGTTATTCCTCATGAGCTGTACAATTGTTTTAACAATATGCAATTCACAGATAGCCTACCGGTATACTATAAGTTGATTTTTATCAAATGGCAATCTAAAGGAGAAATATAATTATTAAAACGTATTGTTTGCCAAAGAAAATTTTCTCGAATCTATTACAATATCTTGATATTGAAAGTGTTTCCATTATAACTAATTTTACAATGTCAATAAATTTAATTATTTCATCATTGATGCCATTTCGCATATTCGAGTAGCTCGCTTTCATCAAACCGATAACTTCGATAACCAAATCGATCGCAGAGCTTGATAAATTAGGTAAATATATCAATTTGAATGTACATATTTGTTTCATTTTAATTACTAAATGATATTTTTCTATTTTCAGCTTTCATCGCCCTTTTCTCGCTTCCGAAAGTTTATGAGAATAACAAAGCTCAGGTAGATGCGAACTTGGCCATTGTACAAAGCAAACTCCAAGAGATTACGACCAAGTAAGTTATCCTCCTGAATTCGTTGTTTATTTATTAAACTGATCACTTAGTTTTTTATTGATATAGGCTTGCCAATAATGTAGTTCGGATGAGAAGCAACAACACGAGTTGAATAGAATCAATTGTCATTCCCACTTGATTCGCTCAATTTTTGTTATTGTCCATCCTCAATTAAATTGCTCTAGTATTATCCGTCCCATCTAGTCGTGAGATGGGTTTCATGACTTGGAATATTCCTTTCAAATATTCTAATCTATAGTAGATTTCTATCAGATTCTTTGAAAACCACTTGAAAATTTCATTATTTCCTTGTTGAGAATTTATTAGTAACTATATTTTGTCTAGATAAATTTTTATAATGGTATTTTATCAAATAAATAGTGTTCGAAATTGTGAATCGAATGCTCCTCAACCCTTGCCATCATTCAAAAGAGATGAAAGGCAACCATTATCTCAGTTTTTAAGTCTCCCCAACATTTACAGCGGCTTTATGCAATCTCAAAGACTTTCTCAATGCATTCATTCTTAGTCCTTTTGTTCTAAGCTCACAATGACTGATCACCCTGTATTCATCTCACTCTTTCATGGTTGATGGGAGAGATGTCTTTGAACATCCCTCTCCAAGAATGGACATTTATATGTCTAAACTCCGCCATTTTATGTAGATACAGCACAAATTTATGTTACCGTTAGCTTATTGAATCCTATATTTCAGTCATTATACAAGTTTCTTTAGTCTATAATCAGCCAACTCAAGCAAACCATAATGTAATTAGTGTATTTTTTCTTATAGCATAGAATTTAAACCCATTTACTGTATTATGTAATCTACATGAATAAAGTGATTGAATCTGAAACTGAATCCCCTCATCTTAACCGTCTTTGCTTTCTATGGTGAATTTTGGGGGTTTCTAATTCATTTGCATATCAATTAATGTTGAGAATATTATGTCCATTTGGAAAGTTATCAAGTATATCTTTTTTTTTTAATTTGGAATCTGTGTGCTTATAGACTGATGATTATTCCGTAGAACAGAAACAACAGAATCATCCGCAGCAAAAAATAATAAAAAACAATAAAGCCGCGTATCGACAGTCCGAGGCATGTGCCGCGAATGCCTCAAGATACAGTCTGTTCACGCAAAGAAGAGTCTTGCTACTACTACTAGTCTACTATCTACTCCAGTCTCCAGCTCGGTCAATATTGGTTCAAACATTATTGATCTGGTCTCAATTAAAACATTTCGATCTTCAATTCAAGACCAAATCAATAATTTTTTAACCAATATTGACCGAGCTGGAGACTGGAGTAAAGACGCGTATCGACAGTCCGAGGCATGTGCCACACATGCCTCGGACTGTCGATACCGGGTTTGCTAGCAGCCAGGCAAACGCGGCACACAATTCGCAGCGAGCAGTGCCTGTTGCCTCGCAACGCACAACGAACAATTCTACAAACTAACCTCAAAATTGTACCCCATTCCTATGCATTTTTGTGATTGAGAATTCTATATTTGGGTGCAGAAGGTTCTAATAGGCAAAAATAAACATTGCCTTGAATTTTTATCCACTAATTGAGCACAAACTAACCTCCAAAGTCCAAATTATCAATTGTCAGAGCTTAGTTGCTTTGTCTCCCGCTTGATGGCGCTAGTGAATTTGTTCGCGAGCTCGCATTTTTGGTTACAAAAATTGCAGATCACACATATCTATGCCTCAGCCATGAGTTCATACTTTTTTTGCGTCAACAGACTGTACCACGAGGCATTCGTGGCACATGCCTCGGACTGTCGATACTCGGCTTAAAGAAAGCCAATTATATTATTTACATTATAGATTTGATGAGAAACGTTTAGTCAAGAATTTAGTCTAGATAATCTTAGAAGTGCATCAATTTGTAAGAAAATGTGTTGATTCTCTTTCTATTCAATTTTAAATTGTATTTATTATCTAAGGCTGAGGCCGCACTGTCGGTGGGTAGAGCGTGGAGGGTGGAGGGTAGTTGGTGAATCTATAGAACATATTATACACCACCCACAGTAATACATCGTATGAATGGTATGACGTCATACTGTTTTTGAGGTTATGTTGTCCATATTTGAGAATTTCAAGATGGCGGCTGAACACATACTATTCATACGATGTATTACTGTGGTTGGTGTGTATGTTCTATGGATTTACCAACTACCCTCCACGCTCTACCCACCGACAGTGCGGCCTCAGCCTAAGAGTTCGAGTTCTATCTGGTTTAATATACTAGAATGACTATGTTGTTGAACTGAATTAGTACTTCAATAAATTTTAATAATCAAATCAGTTCATTGCTAGAATGTAGTCGAGTTCAGTACTAGTAATTTGTACAATGGTGATTTTATTAGAGAATTTCATCTAAGTTTCAACGCTTATGATTCTTAAATTGAGATTTATTAACTTCTACAACTTCTTCTAACTAATGTATGAAAGTTTTGATCTGAAATAAATTTATAACAGAATGTGTTGGTATGATATACACATTGTTTACATATTGTTCGGTTTGAATATCTTGATTCATTCCAAGCCAGTGTAAGAGATTCATTCATTCTAAACCGGTGACTAATAAACTTGTTACTTTTGTTTCAGAGTAAAGGCAGCTCTTCCAATTGGAAAGAAAGAGGCTGAGAAGGACAAAGAACAATAGATGAGACTGAAGCAACTTACCGCACAGAGCAGCGATTCAACTGCCAGTCCTCTTCAACAATTACCAAGAAGTGATGAAAAAACAGTGATAATAAAAATATATTCAGGAAGAAGAGGAGTTGAAGAAAAAGAGCAATGTCAGATGTTGCTGACAATGTTGTAGAACTTATCAAGTGATCATACCCATCATCCACGATCATGATTTATCGAGATTCCTCATACTAAACTCAAATATCCTTTTTGATCTAAAGTTTTCAAATTGAAATTTGCATCTAAATTGAAGTGATAATCTACCTTACCTATCAATTTTTCATACAGCTTCATCGTTGGTAAAGAGCTTTTGTATAGATTCAAACATAGTAGGTTTGAAGTCGTCTCGACTTGCATAACATCATAGTTACTCTATCGACTTACTGATGGATTTCAGTAATTGAGGTTTGCCGTTCTCTCTTGTTTCGAGTTTTCGCTGAATTTGATTTTTCATTTTATTCGATTGATATTATATCAAACTTTTCATACGAACTTTTTATATTGAAATTTGATATATTTTCTAGCGACATGCATGAAACTCGGTTCAGAACACCCAAAATTGCACAAATAAATGTTCATTATGTCTTGAATAAAACTTTTTTTCTTGTAATGTTTGAGTTTATTTATTTTCGGTGAATAATTATTACTTTAAATTATAGCTTAACTATTTGAGGCTAAATTATAGATCAACACGAATTTTCTAGAAATCGACTCCTGGCAAGTTTTGCAAAACTTCTGTCTCAAAGCTATTTCTAAACAGCCTATATGATAAATTTATAGTTTTGTCGAATAACTTACAGTCCAACTTGTAAGTAAGGATTGTAGAAATCTGTTCGTAAATGGAAGAATGAGTGTTTGTCTTGATCATATTCATCTATTCTATGTTTTCTCATTCGACTAATTCTATTACACATAAATCTAGTATGCTGATGAATGATAATGTGTAATGATTGTTTTGACTGAATGGTGTACTGTCAGAAATGTGTCCTTAGTTATAAGATCAAACATCTGCTACTGAGAATGCAATGAATCCACGTGATGGTCCAATATATTCCATCAATATTATTCGAAAGTATTTCTTAAAAAAAACACTCCTATTAAGGAGATTGATGTTCGTGTGCTTTTTATCTCTGAATTGTTACACGTCTCATTGCAACAAATACATCAGACTGGTGTTCATTTTTGTTGAATCATATTGTGTGTTGGATTTTTGTTCATCTAGTTTATTTCAAATTGTGTTGCATATTTGTAAGGCTTCTGTGTTGGCTGATTTTACTGGGGGCTCTCGCTGCTGTATTCCAAATAAATAACAATAACTTTCACCAGGAAAAATCAAAATTCACTACTCCAGTCCATATCATTCTTTTGCAAATATTTTAAAAAGTCATCTCCCGTCTTCCTTATTGCAAAAGCTTCATTTCTATTTTCATCCACCATCAATATCAATAAATTATCAATTTTCAGAAAATTGAGAGCCCTACAATGTAAATAATAGCGTTAAAATAAAAGACTATTTACTGAAAGTTTTGAAGTTATTTATAGAATGATATATTTACGCGCACTTTACTTGTTTGCTGTACAGAATTGATTGATATCTTGTTTATGAGAAATGAAACTATATTGAAAGTTGTATTTAATTTTTATGTTTATTGATATAATTATTATTATGATTGAAAATTTCAACTATCAAATATTTATATAGATCTATGAAAAACGTTCAAATGACAAAATTATAGAGAAATAACAGGCATACTATAATAATATATAAAAATAGAACACCTGCTAATGCTTGATGCATCGTGTATAATTTCAACAAGTGATTTTTTATAAATTTATTTCGAATTGTGTTCGGAAACAATCAATTATTTTATTTGAATTATTGTGGAACTGAGAAAATATCGAAATCCACTATTTCTTTTTTCAATTTGACATTGTCAAGCATTGCTCATTGTATGTTTTCAAATAAGTTATCTTATTTTTGAATTGTATGGTGCAATTGAGATTTTGAGAATTGTGCTTTTATAAAATTAAGTGGAAAATAATATTTAATGGATAAATTAACTTATTTATAAATGTTATTTCAATACATTACTATAAAAGCTGGTGGTTCTTTGTAATAGTATAAGATATAGGTTTATTTCCCTACATGATAGTTAAAGTATGTTCAGCTGTAAAATGGTGATCAAAACATTCTTCTGTGCTTTGTACACGAAAATAAAGATGAATGATAATTGGAAAACACGCATTTCAATGTCTTCAAACTCATTCAACTCGACCAACTCGAAGAAATCTTCAAAACCTTCCATTCATTGTAGGCCTGTATCACTATTGGTTTTACACCTGATTTGCTTTCAGGGACTGCAGTAATGTTATAGCTGACGCCAAAAAATTGGGCGGTTTCGTCTGTCTCTTGTGAGTTACGTGATGTAGCCTACCAACAGGTGATGTAAAGCATCTATTGTTTCTTTCGATTTCAAAATAGCTGAATCACAACTCTTATTGACAACCTCAGCTGTTGGAGCGCATAAGGAGCAGACTAAACCTCCTAACTTTTGAAATCAGCTATACCGTACTGTACTGGTTGGCGAATAACTTTTATTTTTTATTGTGGATGATGCCCACAAGAATTTTTTCTTGTCCTTGGTTAATGGAGAATGCTAGGGTGATTCTTGAGATGATCAAACATCCATGCCTCAACTGCGATTCGAACCCATGACCAGATAGTGTAAGTGATGAGGACCCATGTGTTCTATGTAAAAAGTCAATAAATTAATAGAGCTATAGTAGACTGGAGGTTGTGCTGCCCAGACCACTACGCTACCTGGCCGGAAAAGTGCGGTCTTATTGAAGTTCAGCTCTCTTAGGACAGTCGGCAAGCGGTTTACCAGAGCATAACGAGTTGACAACGATTGTAAATTGTTTCGCTATTGCAAACTGCTTAAGATTGTACTGATCATCAATAATATAGACATTAGCCAACCGCCAATTTTGTTGCATTCTGATGTTCTTGTAATCTTACGTTGCTTTAATATAATGTCTTTTCAAACAATAAAACATAGTTCTTGAAGAATTATCATATGTTAGATGATACAAATTACTGACTCATAATAATAGAACAGGGTGTCTGGCAGTCGGGAATTAGTCTGGAAATGGAATAAGGTCGGGAATTATCCTGGAATTTGAAATTGAGTCGGAAAATTCATAGGGTTGTTCAATTTTTCCGCATGTTGAGTTATTTTCATATTGGGCGGGCCTGAACTAGTGTTTAATATCGAACATCGATATTTGCTATTGTTTCCAATTCAAAGTTGGAAATTCAGTAATGGAATAGTTCCTGTGAAATCTATGGAGTTTTCAAAAAATTGTAACTTGGGAACGAGTGATGATATAGAGTTGTTATTGGTTTCAATCTCTTCCAAATTTTATTCTCTAGAAATTACATGCATAAAATATTTTGTCCGACGCTTGGTTCGGCACCTATTTACGAAAAACTGAAATTTTGCACCTTTCAAATCACCTCCCCTCAAAACCCGACGCTCAAAATGGTCTAACTTTTTACCAAACACTGAAGGGGGTTGTATAGAACAACTTTTTATAAAAAGCGATCTGTACAAGTGACTTGTAAAAAGCGACTTGTACACGTCTCGTCTATAAAGTCTTGCAGTCCCTTATAGAGACTGTACCGTATATTAATAATAGTGAATGATTTTACAGTCTCTATAGTCAAACCTATACTAGGTCTACTGCTATAGGCTACTTGAAAAATATTTCCAACAAGAGAATTAATTTTCTGAACTAACAGACAATAGGCTGTTAGTTCATATATAATTTACATATTCAATTTATCCATATACAGAGTGGCACAGAGAAATGGGTAATTTTGAAATAACCATAATAAACCAACGAAAATTTTACTAAATATTTTTAATGCTGATAATATGTTCATCAAGACGGGAATTTTTAGAAAATCACTTGAAAAAACACATCTGTTAATTCAATTCAATTCAATTTCTTTATTCCAAATAAGCAACAATATAACATAATAAATTGACAATACATGTGGAATAATTATTTCCCCGCATGGACTACTGATCCGTGAGCGGGGAAAGAGTCCACATCTACAAGTGGTATAATAATGTTGTAAACAATTTAAATTGCTAACTTAATATTAGATAAGTAATAAAGAAGAAATACAATTTGAAGTTGATTAAAAATTAATTGAGATAGACAAATTCTCTCAACTCAAGTATCCGATTCAGAATTTTCATCTTTTACTAACTATAAAATTATTAATGAATTGGCAACCAGAATAGCAGTTAGAGAAATCTAGAAAATGAATATAGGAGAAAAAAAGAATATAAAAAAAAGTCTGAGAAGGGACAATGTGGGCTCGGACCACGATCTCCCAACCACCGCAGTAGAGTGTTGTCCATTGCACCTAACACATTCATTCAATCGATTTTGAAGACTAAAAAGTAACATTCCTAAGCAGCTTGAGCTGCCCGGCTGTAGCTGCGCTGCTCTAGCCATCACAACACTATTCACATAACTATATTATAAAAGTTCACTATGTTATTAGGGCTACAAAAATGTATAATAATTCAATAAAATAGTGAAATTCACTCTTGATTTTCGCTGTTTATTGATTAATTACACATTTGTAGCCCTTATAACATAGTGAACATTTATAATATAGATATGTGAATAGTGTTGTGATGGCTAGAGTAGCGCAGCTACAGCCGGGCAGCTCGAGCAGCGGATTTAGAGCCGGGCAGCTCGAGCCGCTTGGGAATGTTACTTTTTAGTCTTCAAAATCGATTGAATGAATGTGGTAGGTGCAATGGACAACACTTAGCAGATGTGTTTTTTTCTAAAAATTCCCTTCTTGACGTATATATTTATTTCAGCATTAAAAATATTTAGTAAAATTTTCGTTGGTTTATTATGGTTATTTCAAAATTTCCCGTTTCTCCGCGCCAACCTGTATTACATATACAATTACATAATATTCAATACCATCCTTTATTGAATATGTATCCTACAATTCAATAAAGGATTGTATCCTACAAACAATTTCTCAATAAATGTATCCTACATATTCAATTCCATCCTTTAGCAGACTTATGATTAAGCCAATGGATGGGATGAAACAATTTATTGTCAAGAGTATAGGCTACTTGAAATATAATAATACAGTATAGACTACTATTACAGTACTATTATTATAGACTACTATATATACAGTATAGTATACTAAATTACAAAAACTCTACCTAATTGGAGAATAGATGATAGCAGCTCTACGATTCAACACCCTACTAAAATTACATTCTATTTTATTTACAAGTAGGCCTACTGTATTGTGTGGAAATCCAATTTTCATAACGTCTGAAAAAATTAAAGTTTTACTTGAAAATAAATTTTTTACAAAGTTTTCAACTGAAATAAAGTTAGATCGCATAGTAAATACGAATACTGACAATTTTTCAATAAATGGGCAACGTAAAAATGAAGCGATCGCCACTATACTTAAATTGTGAGTGTTCTTTTTAGCTTATTTTAAAAATGTATTATTGTAAATATTTATCTGCTCTTCATTATTAGGCTATTATTACTGGTCTATGACTGCAGATAAGAGCCGGTACTTTTGGATGAATGGATAAATAATTGCATTGTAATTAAAGAAACTCAAATTTTAGTCTCCATCCAACTTGGAATTTCAGTCATCAGTAGAGAAGACAAATTCAAATGTGCATTGTGCAGGAGGCGAATCTTCTTTCGTTGTGAAAATGACTTGAAAGGGCTTATTGATTATTTATTGATTTATTTTACATTATTAGCCCTTATAACAGAGTGAACATTTATAATATAGTTATATGTGAATAGATTTGTGATGGCTGGAGTAGCGCCGCTCGAGCTATCGCTTGGGAATGCTACCTCTCCTGCCTCTCCAATTAGTATAATGAAATTAAATTAAGTATAGAGATGGTAATTTTAGCTTAGTAATAGATAGGTACATATATATTATATACATTATATTATATTGAACTTGAAGTCTGACATTAATTTGATTTATATTTAATCATTTCAATTGATTTCGAATCACATGTTATTCACTTATTATCCATTATAATTATTGTATGTGAAAATCTTAGTATTCACATATACTATTCATTACAAATATATTGGAACTCATTCAATATGTAGGTTTCAACATGACACTGATTTTGTTGAAGAACATAAAAATAACAATTGAAATATTTTTTTACTAGAGTTGATGTGTAGGCTAGGGCACTAAACTAGGAGGTCAATGTGATAGCCTTTCTAGATTTGTTCTCTATCTGTTCTATCAGTGAGAAAAAACTGTACTAAATGGAAAAAATCTCATCTGCACTAATGATTCGAATGCTTGTCAGTTTCATTCTTATTGAAAGTTATCAATTTTTTGCTTTTCTGGAGTGATTTATTCGTGACACACTGTGCACACAATGTATGATTGTCATTTCGCAATTCAATCAGAATGTATGTGTGAATGAAAACTTCAACATTTTAAAATTTTTCCAATAGAATCATTTTCTCCTCAAAATTTCTCGCACTCATAGCTAATCTTCATCATGAGATGTAAATGTGCAACTATTTTTCATTTTCAATGGTTTTTGAAATTATTAAGGAGCTGGTATTTATTGAACATGATTGCACGCACATTCATGGCAATCTACATAATATAATTATTATTGTCAAGATGTGAAATTGTTACGGTACCGTAGTACCTAATGATGAATATTTTTTTATCCTCAGCAATTGCCTATGCCCCATGGTGATTTATATAGTGTAAGTTACTGTCGTATTAATAATTTTGTTTTTGTGACTTGAGCTCCTCCATTGTTTCTCAACCGATCAAATTCGTTCAGGTCTTATTTGAAAGATCTCATTGAGTACCTAGATGGAACATTCGGTCTCACAGTTTAGAAAAATTTATAAGGATGTCGAGTGATTCAGCTAAAAGCTACAGTAATTCCTCAAGAGTTGGATTATTGGGACAGAAGCGCCACGACGCCATGGGTATGACCTAGTGTCCATCACCGTTTTACACTGTTATTCTTTTCTACTATTCCTATTTGTTTTTATATTCAGATTTGATATATTAGTATTCAGAATATTCACACAATGTTTTAGCAGTTCACTTCTATCCAATACCTGATGAATATACTTGGAGTTATGTTAATGAGTGAATAACTCACTATGTTTATAAATTATAACTTATGTAAGTTATTTCTGCTAGAAGTATCATTCATCTTCATCATCACTCATTCATCCTTTGCTTAAAATACTTGGAAACCAAGTCGCAATAATTGCGACAATTACAATTATTGTAAAGAAAGAATAAAGTTACGCAGCACCCACACATTTTTATAGCTATACTACTATATCAATCTATATTAAATAATTCAATACCTACCTATATCTTAGGTTGCAAAGAATATAATGAAGCATAAAGTTCTAAATGAAATCCTTCATTGTATTAATGTACCTACGGTTTATTGTTTTCTGATTTTTTTTAGATTCAAGCGTTGATTACGGTAAGCAGATAGGATCAAATTGATATTATTGTTGAGTTCTATTGATTGTCAAGTTCTATTAATTTACCGGGTATATCGGGACCTCTTTGAATAAAATCTTGACTCTATTAGATTGGAACAAATAAAATAGATTGTGTAAATCGATTTTTTTCAAATCCAAAATCTACTAATAATAATAATATAATACTAGTCAAGTAAAGTAATAATTTATTTCATTATTGGATTCCCTTGCAGCATGTTCTAGAAAACAATTTAAAATTTAAACCCTTAAAATGTCTACTATTAACGTTAGAAGTTTTCGAAGTAGATAGTTTATAAAGAAAAAAACAGTTTCTCTTTTATGATAAGTTGTCTTCAATCTATGACGTGATTCAATCTACGATGCCACCCGCCGATCATTCAAAAAATTCTGTATCTCTGTTCAGTGCGCATGCGCGACCTTGGAAGGTTACTGCCCGCTCCAACTGTTGCTCGAACAAGCAAAGAAGCAGACAAGAGACAAGTTCTCTTTCCAGTTGTTAGGTTAACCCAGTTAGGTCAGTTAGGATTCGTAGCTTTTCTAATTAATTTATTATGGCTACGCCACAATCAGATATCGATAAAAGAAAACAAATCAGTGTTCGTGGAATAGCAGACGTTGAAAATGTGCAAACAGTCAAGAAAACTTTCAACCGGCACCTTCATTACACTTTGGTCAAAGACAGAAATGTCGCAACTCCAAGAGACTATTATTTTGCTCTAGCTCACACTGTCAAAGACAATTTAGTTTCGAGATGGATCAGAACTCAGCAGTATTATTACGACAAAGACCCAAAGGTAAGATTATTTGCTAAACATTTACCTGTTGCATTTAATAGACCTTGAAGTTTGACACTTCTGGTAAAGCTGTCAGAAATCTGAAAATCACGACTTTCATGAGTGATCAAGAACATGATTCATGACTGATCATGATATTTATTGTAATATTTAAGATTTAGCCTCACTTGAGTTCTATATTATTGATATAATTTTTAATATTGAATATAAAAATTCTCTTCAAATGATATGCAAACATCAATACAAGTCAAGAGATTCATTTTTACCATTACCTCTTTATACTTATATGATCGTGCTAAACATTTAATTTGTATAGATATCGTAAGCATTATTTTGTAGTCGGTCTAAGGAAACATTCTGATCTACAATTTGAGACTAAATTGATAATTTTTAAACCATTATTGATTGAAATGGAGCCATTTTCCCATCTTGCTTGAGTGTCTTCTTTGCTTGGACAGCTATAGCAATAGGCCTACTAATTACCTAGTCTAGTACCTACCTATACATTATAATTTTATTTGTTCTGTTACATGAAGCTCTCTTAATGTTTTGATTAATTTTATGATGGCAAGAAAGTGTAGACTACATTATTCAGAAGCTAATATTAGGCTACCAAAGTAAGATTGAGAAACAATTAAATTTTCAAAGTCAAAAATACAATTTTATTTTAATTTGAATTGGTTATGATAGAGGTGGCTCATCTTACGCAAACGGTAATTTATATGAAAAGTAAATAATATCCATGTATCAGTGTCAATATTATGTAGGTAGTTAGTTTATCATGTGCAAAGCTAATAGGAATTGGCTGAGGTAACTGGCTTACCTTGCGCCAATTTTCTGCTCTCGAATACTTGCAAAAAGTGATGGCCACAAACGTTATTAATTGTAATGTACAGCTTTTAATGGATATTTTATGTTTGTGACCAACATAAAATTCAAATAGCCTAATTGAAGATCGAATAGTTTCTATTCGATTGTCTGAAATTGAAATTAATTTTGCTGTTCAATAATATATTGTTTAAATTGAAAGAGCCAATGCGTTAATATGCTTGAGTTTATTTTGAATTTTTCTAATTTCTTTTCAAACATTAGTGGAGTTGAGGTTTTTCGGCTTCAAATTGCACTTGCTAGGCACCTAGGCTGAAGTGAAGAAATTTGATCAATTTATTTGGCTAATTAAGATTTCACTCTAATCTTTGATTGTTCCATTTTTTTTATCTATTATTCTATCTTATCTAACGGATATTGACATTGTTTTATTTAAAACTTACTTGATGTCTCCATCTTTGACCAGCAGGGCTGGATTGATAAGAATAGGCTATAAAAGAATAGCAAAGAGAAGAATGATGGTAATGGAAAATGTTTGCATAAAGTTTGAATTCCCATTCGGAAAAATCCTGAGGGACAAATTAATGTAATAATAATAATTACTGTATTTTATAATAATTGGTGTTTTTATTATTTCAGAGAGTCTACTACCTCTCTTTGGAGTATTACATGGGGCGTACTCTACAGAACACCATGATCAATCTCGGCATTCAAAATGCTTGCGATGAAGCCATGTACCAGGTAAATTAGGCTCAAACTAACTGTGTAATAATCTTTTGTTTATAGTAATAGGCAGAAATTCATGGAGCATAACATCTCACACAGGTATCCCACTAGAATGATCACCCTGCAGTACCCCACTCATAGACTTTCACTTTTGGAGGGGGGACCACATTATACGGGACTTAGGATTTTCAATTGCTTGACAGAAGGACTAAAAATTTATTGCAGCTCTCAAAACTTTACTTATTGAATACTGTCCGTATTCATCGAGAGAGTGCTATGATATTTTCTCAAATTCTCGTTGAAGTACCGGAACCCTAATGATGTGAAAATCATTGAAATTTGACTCGATTTGATTTTGATTTTGAAATGAACAAAATTTTTCCCTCAATGGAGGGAAACCAACCATTTGACAGGTTGTACACCGTTTGAGCTTTGCTCATTAAATGCGGTTTCATGCGACGAAATAATAATAATAATAGTAAGGATTGAGGAGTAAGATTGACTTCGATCCTTACTCTATGTTTCTTCATAGCAAAGTGACCATCAAGTCAAAATTGAAGACTATATAGGTCTACCTAAAGAGTTTCTCAGTCGAGAAGATACTTCCTGATTGAAAAATACAGCACTTGAATAAGCCTAAGCTCTTTTATTCCAATCTTATGATTCCTATAAGACTAATCAGTTGAATGTATACAGAGTGTTTCAGGAGGAATGTGCAATACTTCTCAGGCTGATTCCTTACACCAAGTAGACAAAAGAAGTTCCATGGGACCAACCCCCAAAAACGCTTTGTTACCGAGATAACAATGGCGGAAAATTGAAATTTTTCAAAAAATATTAATTTTTCTAATTTTTAGAGGCTTTAGTGAGGTTCTAAAATAATCAATTCCTATGTAAAATTAGCTGAGGAATTCAATGAAACCAGTTCCAAGTTTGTAACTTTAACGGTTATTGAGATAATTGGAAAAATACGCTAGAAAACGCAATTTTTCAACAATAAGGGTTATAACTGGTTAAGGAATCATAAAATTGGATTTTTTATTAATGGAAGTTGAAGAGAGTCCGATTCTAAAGAAAAAGTTAAAGGGCGGCGATTGTGTAAATCTTATCCAAATCTCAGAAATGGCGATCAAAAATCGCAAAGTTGACAAATAGCCAAGGCAAATTAGACTTTCGCCTCCAAAAAAATAAGGTAAGGCTGGAAATCGTCTTAATCGGGCATCCTAAATAAGTTTACTATGAGTTTGCGACGGACTCCGAGGTGTGCATTATTTCTACATATAAAATTAAAGAAGTGATTGTGTTCTACAATTTGAGCCCAAATGCGACCATTTCCCAACAATGGTTTTCAAGAAAGACGCATTTGAACATAATTAGTAGCCTTTTTCTCGGTATATGAGAAATAACTCAAAGTACTCAAGGTAGTAAAATTCTTCAATTTCGAACAAATTTATTAAATGATATATGAATTTTGACCGCCTTGATGAGCTGAAAACAATGAGCTATGATTCATCACGATTCGTCAACTTTTACGAAAGTTACGGAGGTCCTTAGTTTATTATCCTTGGAGAGTCCTTCCTACTGGTAATAACTGTTAATAACCTGAATTCAGGGTGGTATAGTTATTTTAGATTCAAAACATTTTATAAGAAAAAAATATTCTAGTGATAAAACTCCAATACAAGAATATATAGACTAATTTTGGAGGTTAATAGTGGAAATATGGTATTTTTTGCTGTGCAAGGAAACATGTTTAAAGCCTTAACACAAAAAATATACAAGATGGGAAGTCTTTCTTGGTCTTAGATTGTAGAGATTAAAATTATCCCCAGAGTGATTTAGAAATACACCTCTCTAACTCATCAGACGGAAGATATGAACAATAAAATACTGAATAAGGTAAAATTCCAATTTTTCTCGAAAATACCACTTTTTTGAAACCTTATTTCTCGGTCCTTGTTTGAGATAGAAGGTTGGATTTGATACCAATCTCTTGGAAATTTTATTAGCTAGAAAAAGTATAAGAATGATATTTCCTGTCAGACGCTTCGTTTTGACGTAAATTGCGAAAAACTAAAAACAGAACCGAAATTTGGTGGTTTTCTAGTCACCCGGTATTATGCACACCTCGGAATCCGTCGCAAACTCATAGTAAACTTATTTAGGATGCCCAAAGTTGATTAAGACGATTTCCAGCCATACCTTTTTTTTTGGAGGCATAGCCTTTTTTGGATCTAATTTGCCTGGGCTAAAAACATAGCGCAAGTGATGAATTTGTGTTTCGTAGCGATTTTGCGATTTTTGATCGCTATTTCTGAGATTTGGGTAAGATTTACACAATCGCCGCCATTTAACTTTTTCTGTAGAATCCGACTCTCTTCAACTTCCATTGATAAAAAATACAATTTTATTATGCCTTAACTAGTTGTAACCCTTATTGTTGAAAAATGGCGTTTTCTAGCGTATTTTTCCAATTATCTCAATAACCGTTAAAGTTACAAACTGGTTGGAACTGGTTTTTTTGAGTTCCTCAGCTAATTTTACATAGGAATTGATTATTTTAGAACCTCACTAAAGCCTCTAAAAAATAAGCAAAATTAATATTTTTTGAAAAATCTCAATTTTCCGCCATTGTTATCTCGGTAACAAAGCGTTTTTGGGGGTTGGTCCCATGGAACTTTTTTGTCTACTTGGTGTAAGGAATCAGCCTGAGAAGTATTGCACATTCCTCCTGAAACACCCTGTATAAAATTTAAAATTGAGAATGTTGTTCTTGTTATCTTAGGACACATTTGTGAAAAATGTGTGCTAAGTAGTAGACCTATTTGTGGAAAATGTGTCCTAAGATAAGAAGTTGATGATTTTCGTCTATTTCAGTGAAATCTCATCTAGACTGCAGTGTCGTCAATAATAATTGAAAAGTGAAATAAAATAATTCATTATTACAGTATTAGCAGAATTAGTCTATAATAAATAGATACCGTATTAATTATGTTAAAAAAGTTTCAAGTTGCAAATGAGACATTTTACTATTATAAATATGTGGCCATTAGATCTCCGATAGGGAATAAATTTTAATCATTGTTTAAAAAATATTTTGGAGGATAATTGTTTCCATTGAATTTATTTACTCCTCATTGAAACTATCGTAATACATTTATCTTTCAACTATGTCATTAATTTGATGAAACAATAATTATTGTTGATTATTAAGTTTTGGATTTTATGTTTATTCAACTTATGACTGTAGGCATCAAGTATTTGTGATCAAATAATGAATTATTATTTTGATTCAATTGATAACGTTCTTTTCCACCATTGCTACCTATTATTTTGGACAAATAAATAATTAATTATTTTTTTAGTTTGATTCTATTATACCTAGTGGTATACTCATATACTGTATCCATTGATCAATAACGATTTGATAAGTTTGCACCATACTTTATGTGGTATAGTATGTAGTATGAAAAAATGAAATGAAAATATTCTTTACCAGACGAATTTAGGACTAGGAAGTCCTTTCTACAATTCAACCTTAGTATTAGTCGTTCGGTGAAGGCAGTCACTTGGAGATCGTGGGATTTAAGCCACGAGCACTATGGATTGCTCTTGGATGGATGATCAGTATTCAACCAAAAACATATTGACGATGTAGGACCAATGAGAAATGTTAGTTGAAGTTGAAGGAATTATAGTTTAACTATTCTTTCTCTTTGGTAGAACCTACCCGTAAGGGGTCTCACCAATAAAATCTTTGTACATATTTAAAAATAAATTTTTTCATTGCAGATCGGTCTGGACATTGAAGAACTGCAAGAGTTGGAGGAAGATGCTGGTCTAGGAAATGGAGGTCTGGGAAGGTTGGCAGCCTGCTTTTTGGATTCAATGGCAACTTTGGGCTTGGCTGCCTACGGATACGGTATTCGCTATGAGTATGGAATTTTCGCCCAGAAAATAAAGAATGGCGAACAGGTTAGTATCAAATAATGTTGAGTGGATATTTAAAATTGAAGTAGTACAGTATAGGATTTATAAATAAGGTCCATAATATGATTTAAAAATTCATCAGGGACACGCCATAAGAGTAAGAACTATTAAATAACAATAAGGCAAGTCACAAAAGAAAATCAACACATAAATTAAAGTCACAAAGAGTAACACGCAAATTAAAGTCTTAATCAAGAAGGGGGCAATCAAACTCAAACATTCAACTTGTTTGATGTCTTATTATTGAGATAAAATAACTGATATTTGATATGATATTATTCCAATCCACTTCACTGTGAATGAGAAACAGTCTGATATGTTTTATTACCAAAATATTTCTCCTTCAATGTTTCTGTTACATCTTATAACTGTGATGCGTTTAAAAAAATTAATATTATTATTATTATATTCATGAATATAAGAAATACAGTAAGCTTATACAGCAGATTCACATTAGAGCAAATTTTGGACTGTTAACAATGAATTTCTTCTTGGCCGGTAGCCAATGATATTTTCACGATAGAGATCAGTGACCTACTCAATTGCAGATTTTATAGCAAGATTTTATTTTATAACAGGTCGAGAGAGAATATTGTTTGACATTATTGGATAAACTTTTTTATATTCTCTTGGATACGTTTTTTATGTATGAGCGTGACGAACTGTTTGCTTGATAGAAAAAATAGTCTTGGTGTCTTGAAGTTGAAAAGTTGATAAGCTCATACATCATCGAATAGTAACCAAATTATTTTTGTCTGTCTTATCTAAACTATGGAAAACTTTCAATTTTAATTCACTATCATTTGGGAGAATGAGAGATAAAATTGTATCAATACAGTTACGAGAATAGTATTCTGTGAACTGATAAATTCGTATGATGCATGTAACATTAAAGTATCAATCACCTTGACTTTATATTTTTGTCTGATATAGATTTGCTCTACTAACCTTGAAATAACGTTCAATTAAGAAAAGTTTGTAATGACTATTGAATTGAGTAATCCATTCTGCTGTGGTATCACATTGTTATTGACCTTTAACTTGGAGTATATTAGGCTAAAATTTCGATTTTTAAATTCTTAATTGTGTGTGCTCACTTCTTAAAAGTAAATTCAGTACGGTAACGTAGATATACTTCGAGGGAACGGATCTTGGTGGATTAATGCCACATTGTTATAAGCCCGTGCTTTACAATGTCACCTATCATATATTTTTTAATAGATTGTAAAGATGAGAATTCGAAATAAGATCTATCATTTGACTTCATAATCAAGTCTTAAATAAGTTAGATTTGAAATCCGATAAATATGAGGTAGGTCGTTAATAAAGGATAAATAAGTTATAGATTCTCTAAAGTTTGAACTAGATTTACCCACTATCGCAAGATACAAGCAAAATATTTTTCAAATTCAAAAAACACCGAACAAAAAGGAATGTAGTACGCCTACTGTCATATGTGAAAACCTTCAATAATTGAAAAACGAGTGCTCTTATTCATTATTTTATAGTTTTTGTATGAAGCTCGTTCTATATTGCAAAACAGTTCTTCAGCGCGATCAATTTATTTTCCGAAATTCCATACAAAGAAGCATACCTATTTGAAAATAAATTTTCAAAAAAATCTTCAGTCATAAATATTATAATAGGCTACAACACGAACAAAAACTTGACTTGCCAGTAATTAAAATTAAAAAAAAAACGTTGTTTATATGCTCTAAAAGGTTTCAGTAGCAAAATGCAACTGACATTAACCAACTTCGCCTACATCACTTATATAAGTAATGTTCTAATGTACTAAGTGGAAAAATAAAGTCTATTCATCAATCAATAAATTTATTAATTCTAATCATCTATTATTATTTTTGTTCCATTCAGGTTGAAGAACCAGACGATTGGCTCAGATTTGGCAACCCATGGGAAAAGGCCAGGCCGGAATACATGCTGCCCATCCACTTCTATGGCCACGTTGATGATACTCCCCAGGGCAAGAAGTGGGTCAACACTCAGGTAATCTTTTTTCGCAAAATTTTCTCCTTTTTGTGCAATATTATGTCTACTCCAAAATTTTATTTTCCAATCAATTCCATAAGAAATACATTGGAATCATCTTCGTTTTCCACTATGTTTCCAAATTAACCTCTTGATATTAGAGTATTTACCTGCTATACCTGACTCATAGAATTACTACATACTGTATTTACTTTAAAATATAGTGAATTCCTTTTTTCGTTTCCCTGTGTATTGTTAGTTTGATGTCTTGGTATTATACTAGCCTACTTCATACCTGATGCCTGCAATAATAATTTTATTTGTCAATATTTATTTTGTAATTGCTCATCAATTTTACTTGACGCCTCTCATCTTGAACTATTCATTCTCTCAAACCTCTTGTGAATCTCTCATTTTTATTTATTTTTTTGCACTAGTTTTTTATTTCTTATTTTGTAGGTAGTGTTTGCTATGCCATACGATAATCCAGTCCCAGGTTATGGTAACAATTTCGTTAATACTTTGAGATTGTGGTCTGCCAAATCACCAATTGAGTTCAATTTGAAGTTTTGTAAGTACTTGTCGTTTCATAATTTTCCATTACAGTCTATTGCTTGATATAGCCTACTCTTTTCATTGCAATATTTATATGATATGTATATAATTTATCCAATTAAATTTTTTTATTATAATATTATTGATCTACTAAAATTTTTCTTGGACTTAATTTGTATTCACTCTCTTAGGATGAGGCCGCACTGCCGGTGGGTAGAGCGTGGAGGGTGGAGGGTAGTTGGTAAATCTATAGAACATGCACACCAACCACAGTTATACATTGTATGAATAGTATGTGTTCAGCCGCCATCTTGAAATTCTTAAATATGGACAACATAACCTCAAAAAACAGTATGACGACATACCATTCATACGATGTATTACTGTGGATGGTGTGTATGTTCTATAGATTTACCAACTACCCTCCACGCTCTACCCACCGGCAGTGCGGCCTCAGCCTAATTGTATTGTATCTCTCGCGAAATTTCAATTAGAACTGACACTGGAATTTTGTTATCTACTCTCCCAATTACTTTCCTTGAATTCAACCTTTTATAATATTTTAATTTTTTTCAAATATTGTCATAATTGAAACAGAATAATCTCTCTCATGTATGTATTTGTTATTTTCCGATTTTGCTATTGAGTGTGTATTATGAGGGCGATATGTCTATAGGATCTAGATCCTGGTGCTATCAACTATGTTAATCAGATAATACTATTATTAAATCAGTAAATGTTTTTCAATAAATATCTTACTGCTCTGTTTCTCTTGTACAGTATAATATCATAACTCATTCAATTTTAGCTGTGATTTAATTTCAATGGATAGTTTATATTGTATGTTTTATCGTTGTATTAAAATATTTTATTTTCTTCTCTTGTTTATTCAACAGTCAACGATGGTGATTACATCCAGGCTGTTCTAGACAGGAACTTGGCTGAGAACATTTCTAGAGTTCTCTATCCAAACGACAACTTCTTCGAAGGTAAAGAGCTCCGTTTGAAGCAAGAGTATTTCATGTGTGCCGCTACTCTGCAGGTTAGAACTATTTTGCTATCAGCTGCTATTTTTCTGCTTATTAGTCGGCGCAATCTAAGTTGACGAAAATCCCCTCCACCCGAGAAATAGCTACGTTGTCATTTTGCGTGAAATTGAAACTTCTCCTAACGCAAACACATTCAACTGAATGTTTAAAGTGACAGCGTAGCTTCGGAAAAATCACGCGGTGTTGTGAAACTCACTATTTTTATGATAAACCAGCTGTTCGCAGCTCGAATATCGAAGTCGATCAGCTTCAATAACTCCAATCTTTAACATACATTCATGCATATACCGCTCTTCTTACTTTGAAACTCTTGAGAGGCCAAATTACGATCTTCCGACTATTTTCAACATTTGGAAAAATAATTTCAATTGTTTTTGAACAACTTTCTCGCTTTCACCACCCAATTATCTTCTCAAACAAAAAAGTTTCTATAACATCGGAAATTTCATG
This sequence comes from Sogatella furcifera, assembly GCA_017141385.1. Classification (NCBI taxonomy): domain Eukaryota; kingdom Metazoa; phylum Arthropoda; class Insecta; order Hemiptera; family Delphacidae; genus Sogatella; species Sogatella furcifera. The sequence continues at coordinate 10,041,692 of CM029549.1, forward strand.
TTTTCTGTTCGAGTAGACCTGACATTGGCAAACATATTCCATAATTGAAACATAATTATTGGTCGTATATAGAAAATTCAAAAACCATTAGAAAGCTCAAATTCTCCTTGTCATTTTGATATAAAAAACTTGATTTTTACTACAACCCATGATTGTGAGAGAGGTGATATACAAAAGAAAGTAATATTTTCGCGATTTTTAATTTTTTTTCAAAAAAATCAAATTTCATTTGAAATCTTCTACCCAGGAATTTTTTTAATACTACTGGCATATCAAGGATAAAATTCTACGTCTAGATATGGGGGTTCATCGCGAATTTGAAGATGTTCCAATTTCACACAATCTGGCAACGTAGATATTTCTCGGGTGGAGGGGGTCTTCGTCAACTTAGATTGCGCCGACTATAGTTTCATCATTCTTATTTCAAAAATTATCACTCACGCTTGAAAATCAAGTTGATTTGTTAGATTTTTGTGTTTTTAATAGTGCTAAAATATTAGGTTTATCGTTTTAATAGCTTAGCATCTGGTTTTAGTTCTATTTTATTCTGGCTTGTTTTTATAATGTCCTAAAATTAGTATTGGTACTTCAATTAATTGTTTTATTCTGGATTATATTCTTATAATGTCCCTATTTATCGTTCCGAATAAATATTGAGCAATATCATTCTCACATCTAGCAATTTGAAGTTTGACTCACATAATTTCTAATTTTTAAATTCATAATCCAACTTTTTTCTTAGAGTGATGTCCACATGAGTTTTAGACATTTTCGAGGGTAGTTTCAACTAAAGTTCAACTATTTGATGATAGATGACTAGTCGGCTTAGCCAAAGGATAAGACGTAGTTCTATTTAAAAGACTTGAGTTATTGAACCAAAATATATTTATCAATATAGCCTATTTTGAAAATCTTTAAAATTTCTCTAGTAATTGCCTACTTTCAATTGAAAGTAGATATACAAGTGATATTTTTCAACTACTCGGTCTAATTTGATAGTTTTCAGAATTTAATGCACATTTGGCTTGTATGTAGATTGTACATTTCAAATGAAACTCATCATTAGAGTACTAATTTTCAACTTCAACCCATGTGTCATTTGAATCTCTTCCTGCATTCAGTATTCCAAATATTATGCTGTTTGTATTTGCTCATTAATAATGAGTTATTTTTTATGTTTACAGGATATAATTAGGCGTTACAAGTCGTCGAAGTTCGGCTGCCGTGAAGCCAACAGAACAACATTCGACTTGTTCCCCGATAAGGTTGCCATCCAGCTCAATGACACTCATCCCTCATTGGCTATTCCTGAACTCATGAGAATTCTTATTGATGTGGAGAGACTGCCATGGGAAAAAGTAGGTGCTTTTAAGATTTCTGATAATTTAAATGCTGAAATGATTTTATTGTTATTTTGATTCTTCTTTCAAATTAATCTGAATGTGATTTAGCTCGTGATATAGTGCTATCAAATTGGTGCTTTATTGCTGCCTTGATTTTACCTGGGTGGGCGAAGTTAGGACATGCTCCTAAGTGAAATAAAAGCAGTAATTCTAATTTTAATAACAACAATTGAGCAAAATTTGATAGAACTATCACATTTGGATCTATTTGAAAGAAGAGTATGAGTAGACGCGCACTGGTACGACTCAGACCAGACCAGACCAACTTGCAGCCAGAGAAACACGTAATCACACGTGAGCAGGTGAAGATCATTATGGAGTAACGTGCACTAGTCAGACCAAGACAAACGCAAGACCAGAGACAGACAACATCTGTACATGCTTCCAATGTTAAAGGTATATGTAATGATTTAAATCATAGGCTACGTTTTCTATCATGGTCTGGGTCTGGTCTGAGGTTTGGTCTGACTGCATCAGAACAGTGATCTGGTTTGGTCTGAGTCGTATCAGTCCGCGTTTACCCTACGATACCGGTAAATATGATATGAATAAGAATATGATAAGAAGTTATGATACCGATGTACTCATGGATTCTAGAATACAGTACCAATACCAAAAGTGCCTGAATTAATGAAAATGAAGTTTTATGAAGAAAATAATTAAATCAATACTTTAACAACTTTCAAATCAATTTGAACTAGTAGGTTTACTTTGATTGATGAGTTTGATGTTTGATGAATTTGACGCATTTGTAATGAATATATTTTCATTCCTATTCCAGTTTCCAGTACAAAACTGTTTAATTACAGGTTGTGGAATTATCAGGAATCCAAATTTGGAACAAAATCTCATTTTGAAGAAGTATCGACTCATTTTCAACGCATCAAACTTTATACTTGCTTTCCAAGAACATTTTCCTGCACTTCAATAGGCCTATACCATTTTTAAAATAGTGATTTCTCGCATTCAATCGTCTCTTCTCCACTTTATTCACTGGTTATTTATTTCTATTTGTATTTTTCTTTGCAGGCTTGGGAGATCACAGTGAAGACATGTGCCTACACTAACCACACCGTTCTGCCTGAGGCCCTTGAGAGATGGCCCTGCTCTATGCTCGAGTACATTCTCCCCAGGCACATGCAGATCATCTACCACATCAACTTCCTCCATCTGCAGGTATAATATTAATCAAACTTCAGTACAATTCAGTACATTCACTAATTTTCCAATTGATTGAAACGTACTAAACCACAAAACTGAAGTTTCAATTACAATATATTTATGAATCTCCTCAATCTGCAACTACTGTAAACATTAATGAATTCTATTATAAATGCTATTGAACTACAATTTTGATGAAATAATAGTACCCTAAGGTTTCGTTTTACAGTAATAACAAAACGATTCATCGTCTGCATATGTGTGTACAGTTGATGATTTGACCAATTATTGATTATATTCCTATTGAATCTTATCCTTGTTATGAACCACTGTAGGCCGTAAATCATTGCAATGAATCAATCTCTCACTTGCATTCTATTCATGATGACTAATCTTGTATTTCAAAAAATATTATCGCCCTGAAGAGAAAATGAAGATGCTAATTTTTAATTGTTTATTATTCTACTGTCTTTCAACATAATTTTTTAATGCATTACATTGAATGGTGTTAAATGGAGTCATGTCAACATCAGCACTCTCCTCATAAAAGATGAAGTTTGATCGACAGTATTAGTAATGAGAGGTAATCATAATAATAACCATGTATTCGAATCAATCAATGTACAAAGATGAGTGAAAACCAAAACTGTTTCTCAAGCAAATTTAAAGGGAATGCTTTTCGTTATTGCGTTATTAGTGTAAATATTCTTAATTCCAATAGCGATCCCTTTCAACATTGTGAGTGATGGTTTATTCAGCTAAAATTCCTGTGTTTCTCACTGAGATATCTGAAAGATAAATGTGTTATTTATTAATGTTATAGGAAGTCCAGAAGCAGTTCCCTGGTGATCTGGATAGAATGAGACGGATGTCCCTGATCGAGGAAGAGGGAGAGAAGAGAGTGAACATGGCGCATCTGTCTATTGTCGGGTCGCATGCTGTCAACGGTGTGGCTCGCATTCATTCGGAAATCATCAAAGACGATATGTAAGCTATTATTGCTGAATCATTTATTTAGAAATAAAATAGAATTGATCTGGAAAATCACAGGACTAACTGTGCTGTACCTCGAGTTAAATTTATCACAATGTTTTTTTGGTTTCTTTTAAAATTTTGAATAGTGTAAGATTGAAAATTTTTGTAGATTTATAATTTTAAAAGTCCAAATAAAATGAAATCTAACGCAAAAATGAACAATCAAATTTGATTTATAGAGTGGTGAAGATGATATTCCATAATTCCTCTATGAATAGGGAATACAATGACTTGTATTAACATTATTAGCCTATTTATCAATACCACATTTATTTGTATCAAAGCAATTCTATGCAAATTATTCATTAATTCATTCATTTCCTTATTCATTTCATTATTCATTCATTTACCACTGAAAAGATAAATTATATTTTCTCTTATTCTTTACAGCTAGCTATGTTCTGATACAATAAATAATTTTTTTCCAGCTTCAAAGATTTCTATGAGATGACCCCAGAAAAGTTCCAGAACAAAACCAATGGTATTACTCCGAGGAGATGGCTGCTCCTGTGTAATCCAAGCTTGTCTGATCTCATTGCTGAGGTAATTTAGTCTTTTCTTCATTCGAACGCTTTCCACTATTGTTGAAACTGTTTTTTCAATCAATCAATTGGAATAATATGTTATATGGCTAGAATAATTTGTCAATTAAAATTATTTTATTCTATTTGTATGAACCACCATACCGGCCGGGTTGGCCGAGTGGACTGGGGCGTTACAACCTTCAGTCCGCTAGCGCTACCGGGTCATGGGTTCGAATCCCACCAGAGGCATGGTCGTTTTCCCACCTCATAAATCACCCATCACTTTCCATTACCCACGCACAAGTAAAATTGAATATTTATGTGGGCATCTTCCGCAAAAAACCCATTGTTGAGTGTTATTGACTGGAAAATTTCTTATAGTTGTTGAACAGATATGATATTTAAGTGATGTTGGACTGTTGATATAACTCTTAGGCTGAGGCCGCACTGCCGGTGGGTAGAGCCTGGAGGGTGGAGGGTAGTTGGTAAATCTATAGAACATACACACCATCCACAGTAATACATAGTATGAATGGTATGACGTCATTCTGTTTTTTGAGGTTATTTTGTCCATATTAAGAATTTCAAGGTAGCGGCTGAACACATACCATTCATACGATGTATTACTGTGGATGGTGTGTATGTTCTATAGATTTACCAACTACCCTCTACCCTCCAGGCTCTACCCACCGGCAATGCGGCCTCAGCCTTAAGGATAATGTAACCTCCTTCGTACTGTATATCTTGGGATTTTCTTTGATATACATTATTTCAGCACATGTTATGGTGTATTAATACACCTATGTATGAGCTCTAATTTTATAAGATTGGTTGATTCTAGTGCAATACAATACCTTAATACACTTTTCATTAAATCATGATGTATTAATTGACCAATGTGAAAGCCGGCTTAGGTTGCAACCCATATTGAGAGTATCTAGCACAAAATAGTGTTCAACTAGTTAAGACAATCCTCAAGATTTATGAGAAATGTTGAGAATATTTTAATACTAATAAGCTGCTTGGACATCTCACCATCATTGATTGTCTAAGTTGCTGCTAGCAGAATTTTTCTATAAGTTATGAAAAATTTATTCTATTCTTGCTTTTTGTTGTAGAAAATCGGCAACGAATGGATCACTCATTTGGATGAATTGACAAAACTGAAGCCATTGGCCAAAGACCCGAACTTCCAGCGCGCCGTGCAGAAAGTCAAAGCTGAGAACAAGTTGAAGCTGGCCGAGCTTCTAGAGAAAGACTACAATGTCAATATCAACCCATCTTCAATGTTCGATATCCAGGTAAACTACGTTTTATACAATATTGGATTTTTATTTTCCATTTTTTAGCAATTATGAATATTATTAAAAATAATTCAGAAAACTATGTTTTTTATTTACTGCTTCTTTTTATTTAACGTATCTAAATATGTTTCATATTGTGTCAGATCTCTGTTAATGTTAAATTCATAATGATATATGTGTAACAGTATAGCTGCCGCCTAAAAGTTCCTCTGTCTCTTGTACTTGATGTAACCTACTGGTACTATTATAATCTGTCCAAGCAAAGAAGACCCTCTGGCAAGATGAGAAAATGACTCCAGCTCAATCAATATTGGTTCAAAAATGATTGATTTGGTCTCAATTGTAGGGAACATCCTGATCTACAATTTGAGACTAAATCAATAATTTTTGAACAAATCTTGACCGAGCTGGAGTATTTTCTCATCTTGCCTGAGGGTCTTCTTTGCTTTGACTGACTATAATAGCTGATGTAAAGCATCTATTGTCCCTTTTGATTCAAAAATTATCATCTAGTCATAGATAAATGACAACTCTAATTGACTACATCAATAAACAGACCTAAATTTTTGGTGTCAGATTAACTTTTTTTTCTCTAATCAATATCCTAGCCTAGCCTCAAAACCCATGCATTTGAATGTGTGATTTCTTTGTTAGTAAAATATGTATATTATAACTAATGTGAAATGTGTTTTAATCTAAAGAATAACTTGTACGACGCCGTATATAATAAGATTAATGTGTATCAACTGTACATATTGAGGATCTTCCAACAAAATAAGTTCTAGAGATTTTTTATGATATTCTGTTGCTTTTTATTACAGGTGAAACGTATCCACGAGTACAAACGTCAGCTTCTGAACTGTCTACACATCATCACTCTGTACAACCGCATCAAGCGTAATCCTACTGCCAAGTTTGTTCCTCGTACTATTATGATCGGAGGAAAGGTAAATGCCAGTATTATTTATAATGAATCATATTATGATTTAATATTATAATAAAATTTTTATATTATGCTCATCTTGGCAATTTGAACTCTCTCAACTCAAAATTACTCCAATTTCATTTCTCTCAACTCACAATATTATGTGGAATGAGAATGATTTAGATTCGTTTTATGCAGCTGTGTGTCCTCAGTACAATCGCCTTCAAATTTGGTACAGGAGATGATGATATAGCCGTCTTCAAACAGCAGATGTAAAGCATCTTGATTCCAAAAAACTTCATTTAAGCATAGCTAAATGACAACTCTAATTGATATGAAGCACGTTAGGATCAGACGAAACCGCCTAACCTTTTGATGTCGGCTATAATAATGGAGTGAGCTGAAGGGACACAAAAAGTATTGTTTAAATTTTAGCTCAACCTCTTCATTAACTTGTTTTCAACTTATATTTTCTGACCAATATCATTTAGAAAACTATTGATCTATTTTAGGCTGCTCCCGGCTACTACATGGCGAAGAAAATCATCAAGCTGATCTGTTCTGTGGGCAATGTGGTGAACAACGACCCGATTGTCGGCGACAAGTTGAAGGTCATCTACCTGGAGAACTACCGAGTGACCTTGGCCGAGAAGATCATCCCAGCTGCCGATCTCAGTGAGCAAATCTCCACGGCTGGAACAGAGGCTTCTGGAACCGGAAACATGAAGTTCCAGGTGAGTCGACGATTCTGAAACTTTGAAAGTATTGCCCTGGTATTCTATGATTCTTTTTAAATATTTTGGAAACTGTATTCTAGGTTCAATATAATAATTATACTATCAGTATTTTTTCAACAGCCTTTCTTAAATCGCTCTTCTTTCCAATATAATAATTGAAGTATAATAATAATTCTTAACAATATAAGTCATTGGTCCATACACAACATACTTTATTACTCAAAAGAAATTTAGTTTTCTCCTGAACTCTGCTTTTCGTGTGAAAACTAGTGTTCTTGAAATAATTTATAACTTAACCTTCTTTTAATTTTGTTTGCATAACTTTGAGAGGAAAAATTCTGGGCTTTAAAGCCTGTTGTAGATACTCTTTGATTGTAAAATAACTAAATAGAGATAAAATGAAGATAAAGAAGACCAAATTCTGTTCAGAAATTTTAGAAGGCTTGATACAGGAGAATGGAGGGCATAAAAATTTAGAATACTATGCAATAAACTCATGTCTTATTTCCTATTGTTTTTCCTTGTTCCACAGATCTTATAAAATGCTCTTTTTATAATGGGATGCTATTATTTTTGTTGATAACAGATCTCCTTGATTGTAATTAAATAATATTTTATTCTTATTTTCCGACCAGTGAAAGTAATATTTATAAATCCAGAATATAATATTTGATTTGAATGAAATAATTATCAGATTTCCATGTTTAGTGAAGTTTTTATTTAATCTTGGAAAATTTATCAATTAATTCATTTCTTTTTTTTAGTTGAACGGCTCACTGACCATTGGTACCCTGGATGGAGCCAATGTCGAAATGGCCGAGGAGATGGGACGCGAAAACATCTTCATTTTCGGAATGACAGTGGAAGAGGTTGAGGATCTGAAGAAGGCTGGCTACGACGCTATGAAGTACTACAATGCAAACCCGGAGCTGAAACAGTGCATCGACCAAATTCAGAACGGGTTCTTCAGTGGGGGCAACTCTGATGAGTTCAAGGATATTGCAGATGTCCTACTCAAATACGACAGGTAACTACAAAATTTTTGAAAGGTGTAACGTTAATAAGATTAATTTTGCACGAAAATACAATTAAATTTAACTGTCTTAAAATAAATACTGTAATCAATTGATATAAAAAATTTTAATTCCATTGTAATGGTGTAATTAGTGATAGTTTCGTTTGGATTTTGGTACAACTGAACTTCAGACCATAGTAATATTATCGTCATGTTGGCGTTATTGGTGTGGACATCGTTATAGGCATTTTAATAGTATTCCAGTTATTGATAGATCTAGTATTATACATTAATACTGCACCCCTATTGCAGTGTTATCACCACGTAACTACAAATCAACGATTTTAGTGTAAATGTTATAGAAATTCATTATTATGTTTCTTTTAATGTAATAACAATATTTTCTTACGGTTAATTGAATTCTTTTTTACAGATTCTATCTCTTGGCCGACTATGATGCATACATCAAAGCTCAAGATAAAGTCAGCGAAGTCTACATGGTGAGTTGAATTCATTTATCGTATAATATTGTAATTACTCATTGGAGAGTTTGACAAATTCACATGATTTTCTTGACCGGTATCAGTCAATTCCAAAGTATAATATTGATCTTATCCAGACCTTTTTTCTTAAAAAATGAGGCTCCGGAACTCTTAAATCTAGAAATACTTCATAGAATTTATATAAATGCCTCGCAAAGTGGCGCTTTCCTAAAAAATAAAGCTCCGGAACTCTTAAATTTAAAAATACATTAAATTTTTGTAAATACCTCGCAAAGAGGAACGCCATTCCGTTGAGAAAAAGCCCTGGATCTCACTTTCATCAGCCTAGATAGTTCCTCAATGCAAGAATATTCACAATCAGATACTTTATCCACTCGATAAACTCTGTTTTCAGTTTGGCTATAACCAGTGAAAATAAAGTGATATATATATTCTCTTTATATTCACTGCTATAGCACTATAGTAGGCTATACCTATTACCACATAGGTTTCATGAAAAATTATTGTAAGTCCTGGATTAATCTATTTTCGACGTAATATGTTATCCCAAGCATTTGTTTGTTTTTCAACAGGACTCGTCAAAATGGGCGGAAATGGCCATCATGAACATTGCTTCAGCTGGCAAGTTCTCTTCAGATCGTACCATTGCTGAGTACGCTAAAGAAATCTGGGGAATCGAACCGTCCTGGGACAAGTTACCCGCGCCTCATGAGCCTCGTGAAACGTAATTCCAACGACCACCTACATGGAGTTCACTACACATCACTTGTAATTAGCTGAAATACTGTATTAGTCTTCCGATAACTATAGTATGATCCATCTTACTCAAATAAAGTAGCCATGTATCAATCTCAAATTAATATAAACATTGTTCAATTATCCTAACAAGAATACGCTGTTTTAAAATAAATATTATGAGAAATAGAGGCATATAAGATGAGAAATATAGACTAATCTGTTATAAAGTACCACTTTAATATTTTCCCACACTTTACAGCATGTCAAATTGATGAAATCAAGGCAGCTGGATGAGATCGTTAACGATTGAATACTTCACATTGTATGTTTATTCTATGTGCCATAATAATAGTTCTTCTATAATAAAAGGTATTAACTCAATAATTGTAAATAAAATGCTGGAAACTGATCAAAAATTTTAGCGAAATCATAAAACATGATTATCAAACCATATTCCAAGGATATTTGATACCGTATTTAGTTTTGTAACAGATATCACTGTGTTAATTCTTTACCACCGAGTAATGTTTTGTATCTTTGTATGTTGAATAAGTTGCTAATTCGTGTGTTATTTGATATTTCGGTGATATAGACGCACTCCCCAGTTTGAATTAGTTCTATAGGCTTTCCCAGCTTAACTGATAGAATATTTTTAGTACGGTATTTCAAAATTTTCTTGAGAAACTTACTTAACGTGTGATCAATCTTCTTGCACTTCTCAAACCAGTCACTATTATAGGCACTCAACAATACCGTACTAAGTTCATTGTTTTTCACTTCTTTGAGTTGTTTAAGATCATATTGTTCTCTTTTTCAAATATTCTATCACTGAGTGTGTCCTACTAATCTGTAGAAAATATTTTCATCAATTTCTAATATTCTAGGCAATACAATCAACTTATTAACTTCATAATATAATCTTTACTTTAGAATTATTCATAATAATTGAATTAGAATTATTATACATTTTAGCTGCCATCATAATAATCACTGGATTACAAAAATAATTTTAGTCATTAAATACTTTTAGTTGCACTGATTGTAGTAAAGATCTAGTTTAATAGAGCTACTTAATTTTTAAAGACCAGAATTCAAGAACAATATTGAATGTTATAAATTTATTTAGATAATTTTAATCAATGTTATTAAATTGTTTTGATAATTGGAGATTTTAATAAAGTTGAGTTATATATTTTTTAGAAGCAAGTACGTGCCATATTATATGAACTATTTTTGAAATAAAGTAATGTTATACATTATTTCTTGTTGTATCTCTTCATATGTAAAAATTACTGTTGAGTTTAATTTTTTGCCACATATATTTTGGTTAAGAAACGATCTCACACAAAAATCGATGTTAACTTGGAACGCGACAATCCCATACACCATCACTCCCTGACTCCGTAAAGTCCTGGCAATCTAAAGTCACATTTACACCGGAGTTAATAACAAAATTGTTTATAGCTTTTATATAATTAGTTATATAACATATAAGTTTATTTAATAATAAGTAAATCACAAAAGTTATTAGCAATTGTGTTATCAACTCCGGTGTGAACGTGGCTTTAGAGTAAACGCGCACTGTGGTACGACTCAGACCAGACCAACTTGCAGCCAGAGAAACACGGAGACGGAATCACACGTGAGCAGATGGAAATCCTATTATATTAAGCGAGTAATTTCTGTATGTATGTATGTTTGTATGTGGAACCATGGATCTAGAAAACGGCTCTAACGATTTTCTTGAAATTTGAAATGTAATATAACCGTGATGGAAAAATAAGATTGCACCAGGTCTCATGTCTGGGAAAACTCTCTGGCAGGATTAATAAAAGAATAAAATATTCCTTATTCAGGCATAATCCCAAGTACTGCGTATAATGGCTGTTATCGTTAGCTGACCAACGCTATCCAGCTGGAGTGAATGGAGTTACATTCAGGTCTATAACACATGTTCATGACTGTCAAAAAATTGTGAGAGGTGATCATATCAATTTTTAATTTATTTTTTACAAGTAGGTTCCTTGATTTTTCACAATAACATATTTATGTAATTCAACAGTTCGGCCGCAGCTTCAGAGCGAAGCTCGATACCAGATATTTGTATGAAGTAAGGCTGAACGCGCACTGCTACGACTCAGACCAGACCAAGACTCAGACCAGACTAACTTGCAGCCAGAGAAACACGGAATTATACGTGATCAAATGGAGATCACATGAAGTAACGCGCACTAGTCAGACCAAGTCCAGACCAAACGCAAGACCAGAGCCAGACCACAGCTGTATACTTTCAATGTTAAAGTTACACTAGCGCGGCCACCATTCCAAATTTGGAACCAAATCACTACGGCCAGAGAAAACATTGGAAGATAGGAGAATTGCGTTCCAGGCCAGACCACAAATTTTTTTCTGGTCTGGCAAGACCAAACATCAGACCAGCTGGTGTACATTCGTTTTCAAATTTGTGTTGCTTTTCACAAAACGGAATAGTCATCTTTTGTATCATTTTTTCTCATTTCTCTCAAAATGTCTTTTGAAATATTTGGTGCTGAACGGCTAATTTATGAAATCAAAGAGATAAGAAGGAAAGAAAAAAAATAGAAGACCGCATTAAAATGTAGAAAATTATAGAATTAGAGGAAAAGTGAAAAAAACTCTTTCAGATAAGAAATAGATGAGAAAGTGGACTAAAATTCCATTTTACTCATCTATCCATTGATAATACAATACAAATTATAATAATATTATTATTAATATAACTAGGATAGAAAAAATAGGCGAAGTCTGTACTATTTATTGATACCTATAAATTCATTACCTATGTATATCGACTTCTATTCCAGGGCCGGACTAGGACTCCTGAAAGGGCGCTGACTTCCACTTATGAAAGGGCGCATCCTTGAGGGGGCTAGTCTCAGCCCATAAAATTGAGGGGTTTGGGAGTTGTCTCTGGATAAAAATTAAATTTTGACCTTGAATGTTTTGTTGATGGTGAACTTTATTGATGTTTGAAAGCTTGAAAATGGAATTTCTATGTCATTTTCCATTGAAGAAAGTTAATGTTCGATAACTTTCTTCACAATCAATTTTTCATCATACAGGAATTCAATTATGAAAAGCCTTTCTGGCTTCTTGGACAATAGAGAAAAATAGCAAGTGAAAGTAGGAGCAATTTTTGTTGATGTGATTCAGTACGTTTCGAAAATGGTAAAAAAGGAATTTTGATTAATAAAGGGGAGAAATAAGAAGAATGTGGATTGAATATGTAGTACTAGGCCTGTATACTCTTTGTAGTATGACCTCTTTTGGGAGATTGGTTGTTGTTAGTAAAGACAGTCACTTGTTTCCCGTCTCAGGAGAAATAGTAATTATTGTTGCATTACACTCTAACTGATCAACTGCATGTTATTCAGAGGTGTTCTGCGCCTCCACTTGGTTGTGAAGCCTAGTTTATGGTTGAGAGGATCACCGTGCTTACCACACGTTACCTCTATCCTAGTTGATGATTATTCGCTTGCTGTATGGTCTCTTTGGGCAGAGATGGTATTCTTTCAGGGTGGGGGATGTCTTTCGGCTTGGTCGGTGTTGGTTGGGGGCCTGTAGGTTCTGTTCACGAATTTATGGCTTTTGAGCAGGTATTGGCTGGGCTGGAGTCGTTTTCCCGTCTTGCTGGGGTGTCTTCTTTGTTTGGACGGACTGTATAGTGGAGTGAATATAAAACTGGCAACCAGATCGTAGGCCTAGGCCCTTCTTGGGATGTTGAGACATTGACAAACAAACTGTAGTATACACTGCTTTCATTTCTTTAAAAATTCCAAACAACTCATATCAATTGTCATTGTTTCTATTAGTTTACTATGAAGCTTACCATTGAATTTCCTATTTTTCAAAATTTGAAATTGATCTTCAATACATTGAGCTGAATACTCTAAATTTTTGATAGGTTTAAAAATAATTTTACTGAAAATTTTCAAGTTTCAATTCATTACCAGAAGTGAATTACTTCACTTTTTTCATACAATCACTTTTTATAGTAATTGGAAATTCAAATGAGAAAGTGAGATCATTGAATTCTATAGATTCTCAATACTTAATTAATGATCAACAAAGTAATATGAAATGTCTAATTGATGAAATTAATTATCACTAGAATAATATTGGTGATGCTATCGTCACACAAGGGCGCAAGGGGCGTACAATTGAAGGGTGCACCGGCTCACGGGCTGCTGTTGGCCAGTCTGAGCCTGTTTAATTCGATCACGTTAATCTATGCATGAGTTCCATTTGTTCTTATCAGTATTCATTCTACAAGATCTATTGTTCTTTCTAAGAAAAGAACAGGTGAAATCAGATTGAACACTTAATAGACGAGTACAAAAGAGAAAATGTTAATAAATTATAGAAATTCTCTACAATACTGACACCAATTTAGGTTCACATCAATTCTGGAAATGTTTTTTTCAAATCCTTCTGTAAATACGCCCGTAATCAGGTTTTCAAAAGTTTGAGATGCATCGCGGATTGCATATTTTGGTTCTTAGTCAATTTCCTATTTCATCTTAATTAGACCTATTTTATTAATTATCTAAATTTATCTATTTTCAATTCGCGAAATGGCACTCATTCATGGCATGTCCGGTTGAACTTTAAAAAGCACTCTCAGAACAGCTTTTTGAAATTCTGCTGAGTTACGCCCAATATTTAGGCCTAAGTTTCCATAGTTTTCTTTGCTTTTTTCGAGAACCAATTGGGAGAAAATGTAAAAATTTATTAGACAGGTTCCGATTGAATTTAGAATTGTATGTTGAAAATTTTTGAAATCAAAATGACCCTGTTAAGTTATGTAAGTAAACAAAGCGAGTCAGTTTTAATTGGAATTTTAAGGCGAGCGAAGCGATCCTATCTGTCTATTGACACTCCTGATATTACCAGGGGTCCAGGTGGATAGGCGAGCAAAACAATGCGGTACAGTGTAATATGAACTATTGGTTAGTTAGTTAATTATTACTAACTATACTAACATACATACTATATATAATATAGAGTAACTATACAAACATATTGTAAGTGTGTACAATAGAATTAAATGCGTTTTGAATTCTGAAATAATCGTTTTCTTAATTACGACTCTATTATGTAATCAAGATTATTTTTAACACCAGCCAGGCTTTTGATCAATCATGTAAATTCAGTAGTAAATGATAAACATCAACCTTTTTTGTACCGGTAATAGATGTATCAAATTTTAAACAATAGGTTCTATAGTTTAGCTCTGTAGCTCTTATAGCTCTTATAGCTCTTATAGCTCTGTAGTCTGTACATCACTGGCGGCTCATGCCCACGAAACAGGTGAAGTGCTGTATAGTGGAAGATACGGGCACTTCACCTGTTTTGTGTGTACGAGCCGCCAGTGGATATAATTATTTTAAATAAGGTTCATTCGGAGAAGCTCGCTTTAATAATATACAGTAGTAAGCCGATCATCCGAGCGCCGATTAACCAAATTGTCAATTGTCCGAATCGGTATTAAAAGCATAGTAATGAATAAAAAACCAGTGTTTACAACGTGATCGTAGCTTTTCTTTATTTTTTTGAATTGTATTTACTGTACCGTAGTTTAGTACAGTATTATGTGTTTTGCTTTCCATATTAATTTAACTACACTGTAGTGATATAAATCACTACACTGTACTTTTCAAATGTAATAAAGTTTATTCCAATAAGTTTAACACATTATTTTTCTTTAATACAGTACAATTACATGTCCAATTGTCCAAATTTTTGCTTATCTGAATTGATCCCGGTCTCAATTAGTTTGTATAATCGGCGTTCCACTGTAATGAAGATGCAGTTAAAATTCAAACAATTTTTTTACCATCCTTTTGGAATGGTAGCTATTTCCGAAATTCAGAGACCAGTCCTATGATCTCGTGGCTATAACAGTGGTCAATCTCAGAATTCCATTATTTAAATTACCCGGGAATGATTGATACAAATTTAAAACGAAGTTGGCGCTATCTCTTTGCTAATGATGGAACTGCTTGAACATGCAATGATTTTAATCATATTATGTTTTCTATCATGGTCTTGGTCTGGTCTGAGTCTGGTCTGAGCTTTGGTCTGACTGCATCAGACCAGTGGTCTGGTCTGGTCTGAGTCTTGGTCTGGTCTGAGTCGTACCAGTGCGCGTTAGGCCTACGACACACTAGTCAGACCAAGACCAGACCCAGACCACAGCTGTTCTATGCTTCAATGTTGAAGGCACATGTAAGTTAATAATTCAAATAATACTAGGGAAGCGCATGCGGAGGCAGCTGCAAATTGAGCGGAGCGAGCTTTCTTTTTGTCAAAAAGTGTTTGAAGCAAAAAGTTTGATCCCGGAATTTTAAACCTAGCTGATGGTGAAAGTGGCTCATACTATTATCATGTAATGTTATGAAATGAGAATATAAAATATGAGCAACAACCTTGTGAATATTTTCTCAAGTTATAGTGTTTATTTTGATAAAATAGCAAACTTCAATCACAAGACAACTGACAATTTCTTCTTCTTCTTTCTTTAAAGGATTAGGCGTTTGTCTGGCGTCTTTCAAGGATTGGGCGTCTGTTCCGACTTAGCCTACAACTCAAAAAAATATTCTATTGTTACGGTATTTTATTTTCATCTATAAGAATTTGATTATGACTTTGTGATTGCAGATTGTATCTTTTTTCATTACCACCTCTTTAGTGGTCTCCCTCCATTTCGTTTTCCAACCGGCCTGTACAGATGAAAATATAGTAACAATAAATTTTATTTTATTTTGCTCTAGTTAATCGAGGAGGAGAAACTGTAAAGCCGCCTTTACACCAGTGTTAATAACAAAAGTACATATTTTGCGTTTACACCGAGTGTTAATAACAAATGTTATTAACAAAAGTTAATAACATTTCAGAATTTGCCAAAAATTTCAAGTAACAAAAGTTATTAACTTTTGTTATTAACATAAATTTCCGTGTTATCAACATAATTCATGTAATCCATCTGAAGTCGGTAAATATGAGAAAGATCAAAGGATGTTAATAACAAATGTTACTAGACATTTCAGTTTGGTAACTTTTGTTAATAACAATCCTCCCTACCCACCCCGCGCCTGGCATCCTGCACACCTGTTGCTCCACACCGCAGACGTCACGTGCGTTTTGGGGCCCGTTTCTCGAATGTCAATAGCTCCCATTTAAATAGCATGCATTTAAAATTCACAGGTAAAAAAAAGTTACTAGCAAATTTTTGCTTGAATTTCAACAGGGTTGCCACTTTTCCTAAGGTTACCATACATCCTCCATCCTACCATACATCCTCTTTTCCCCGGACATTTCCTCTTTTTTTGTCATCTAATCAAGTCATTCTCTCTCGAAAAAGGGGTCAACCTGAAACTAATTGCAACAAAGATGTTTCATGGTGGAAATGGTACAGTAGCTGAAACCTTCCTATTTAACGTGTAAAAATCCCATTCTCAACTCGTGTCAGAAAGCTGTTTCTTCGGCCGCCATATTGAAATTTTTTTGCTTATTTTTTGTTTTTCTTGAAATAACGTCAAAATGAAGCGTCGGACAGAAAAAATTATTCTCATCTTTTCCTAGGAAATAAAGTTTGCAAGGGAATGGTAACAAGATCATCTCTTTATCTTTACTAAAAACCGAGTTACAATTTTTCAGAAAAGAGATTAATTTTCGAAAAAACGATAATTTTATTATTTTCAGTTTTTGATTTCTCGATCTTTTGAGATATTAATTTGAATTTTCCATTTTTTTTTTTTGGAAATTCCTTCTAGGAATAATTTTGTCCTCTACAATTTGAGACCAAGTAGACCTTTCTCCCGTGTATAGTTTTTGAACTAGAGCAGTGAAAAGATATCATTGTATTTAGAAAACCCTATTTTTGGGGGAAATGGTCTTGAGTATATGGTCTCGAATTTAAACGTGCAAGAATTGAGATTTTCTTTGATAATAGTGTCTCTTAGATTATTTTCCAGCGAATATCCTTTTCAACCTTCCACCTCCATTCTTCTTCTCCCTTCCACCTCCATTCTTCTTCTCCCTTCCACCTACGTCTTCATTTTCAATAGGCCTACTACTTACAGTATTCATTCATTCATTCTTTCTCCAATCAATAATTCTCTACACTTTACACTTAATACACTTTATTATTCTTTCCTCCTCAGTTCTCCACATTGTTTTTTAATGGTATTACTTCTTTTTCTTCTTCTTCTTCCTATTATTATTGTTATTATTATCTTGGTTTTCACTTCTATTGCTAAATTCTTGAAAGTTTCATCCGCTATACCTTCATAATTTTTATCTTTCTATCCTCTTTTATCTTTCTCATTCTCTGTCATTTTGATCCTTCTCGTTAAATGCGGATAGGCCTGAGTTAATAATTTGTTCACAATAGTTCAATTTGTAGAAAGTCAAAACAAGTGACTATGAAATATTGATTTCCGATAGTAGAAAATAGAGAAATTTTATTGGTAGAAGGTAGTGCATTAATGTACCATGGGTTACATAACATAACACCTTCACCTCTCACCATCCGCCTTCCCCAGTCAGGATATCAGTAGTCTGACAGAATAACTAATAGTCTGGTAGTCTAACAGAAAGTCACTGGTTCTGTTATAATGACGTTTTGGAGAAATAAATCAGAAAAAAATAAAAATGGGGATTTCTCATTTTCGAGATGTCTTTTTTGTGAAAAATTTAATCTCTATATAAATATAAAAGCAAAATGGGACTGATTCATTCATTGATTCATTCATTCATCACCAGAACTAAAAGCTCACTGAACCAAATTCGTTCTAATTTGGCAGGCTTGTTCAGTTGGACGTTTAGACGCGCGCTAAGAAAAGGATTTTTGAAACTTCATAAGGATGCGCCAAATATTTGAGTTTTTCTATAGTTTTCCAGCGTTTTCTTATTTTTTCGAGAACCGATCGAACAAGAAAATGTTGATTGGTGGGCAATGTATTGCGGGTTGCATATCTTCCGCCTTGATACGACCAATCCTTACTGTAAATTAATTAACTAATTAACCATTAATAAATTTAAATAAATCAATTTATTTATAATTGTAAATAAATAAATTAATCACTGTAAATTCAATGAATCAGCGAGATTATAGATGAACTAATTTAGAAAATATTGAATCAAGTTTCAAACTATGTCCGATATACTTCCCAAGGTTACGCTCGATATTAGCGTTTTACTAGTGTTCGAAATTTTCGGAGTTTTTCTTAGATTTTTCGAGAACAAATTGGCAAAAAATGTTGAAATTTGGTAAACAGGTCCAGATTAGGTCTAGAAATGCTGTGTTCAATAAATTTTGAATTCATTCTGAGTTTACGCCTGTAATAAGGTTTTCCAATGTTTGGAATCTGCACTTTTGTTTATTACACGGAAACTTCTGATCTAAATACGTTCAAATCATACACCCAGATTAAACTGATCGAGTTAATAGAACAACAGATTATTCAGAACGATTTCTTAAAATAAACCTATTAAGTGATGTGATGATCAAAGCAAATCCTTTCGGACGAAATTGGAGTTTGACTCATTTACTCTGCTGATAATGTCGGGGGTCCAGGGGGGTATGTATGGCGGAGAAGGCGAGCGAAGCGAAAAAAATTCTTCACTCTCATGTCACACCTCAAGTCGCCTGAAAGAGGATCGCAGCGAGAGCCACATCTGTCTCTTGCACCATTGTCTGGTGTACTAGAGCAAGACAAGAGTCAAATATTAGTCAAGTCAATAAAGCATTATAGACTGCATAAAATATGCCCCAATTTTTGACCTCGGGGATTTGTTTAGACTAGTTTAAAGGTTAACATATCAAAAGTCCCCGAACCTGGGGGGTGAGAATAGAGTGGGAGGGGGTCCAGAAAGTACAATTTTTCATTTTTTCGCATAAAACTCGAAAACGGTTAATTAATCCTAGAGCAAACTGTCCTCAATAGAAATTAGAGAGGACTAGAATATGCAACGATTGAAAAAAAAACGGAAATCGGTCGAATAGAAATTTTTTTACATTCGATCAAAACCCCCATTTAAAAAAAATCTCTAAAAATTGTCCTAACTGCTTTCAAATGTGATGTAACTTATAAAGTAACAATAAATCCACTACCCCCTCACACTAAACATTGTGGAGCATGAAAAGTAGAGTTCAAATATTTATATTTATCAGCATACTAGCCGGCAGGCTCGCTTCGCTCGCCTTCTCCGCCTAACCAGGGAGCTCCGCCCCCTGGACCCTCGACAGTATAGGCAGTGTAAGTGAGTCAAACAGGCTCGCTTCGCTCGCCTGCAAAACCTCTGTCAGTGTCAGCTGAGACAAACTGGCTCGCTTTGCTCGCCTGTAAATTCCGTTCAGTAGGGGT
The DNA here is from genome assembly GCA_017141385.1 of Sogatella furcifera. NCBI lineage: Eukaryota > Metazoa > Arthropoda > Insecta > Hemiptera > Delphacidae > Sogatella > Sogatella furcifera. The sequence continues at coordinate 10,061,446 of CM029549.1, forward strand.
TTGAAATTTATTGAGCACAGCATTTCTACACCTAATCTGGACCTGTTTACCTAATTGCAACATTTTCTGCTAATTTGTTCTAGAAAAATCTAAGAAAAACTCCGAAAATTCAAAAAAATTGTAAAACGTTAATATTAAGCGTAACTTTGGGAAGTATATCGAACATATAGTTTGAAACTTGATTCAATATCCTCCAAATTAATTCATCTATAATCTCGCTGAACCATTCAATTTACAGTTAGGATTGGTCGTATCAAGGCGGAAGATATGCAACCCGCATCACATCTACAGTTTTGAAAACCTGATTACTGGCGTAATCTTGAACGGATTGCAAATATTTTAACACAAAATTTCTAGACCTCACTTGAACCTGCCCACCAAATATCAACATTTTCTACCCATTGGTTCTGGTAGAAACCAGAAGCTCTTCAGAAGCTCGGTCCTTGTTCAAGATAAAGGGTTGAATTTGACACAAATCTATTGGAAATGTTATTGGCTAGGATAAGTATAAGAAATCTATTCTCTATCTAACGCTTTTTTTCGTGAATTGCAAAAAATTAAAAACAGAACCAAAATTCTGTTGTTTTCTTGTCACCCCATATTATGCTCACCTCAGAATTCATCGCAAACTTATATTGGACTTATTATTGGGATGCCCAAAGTAGATTGAGACGATTTCCAGCCTTACATTAAGAGTGGGTGGTAGTGGACGGCAAACTGCCGAACGGCAAAATGGAGCCCCATAAGAACAATGTAATTTTTATCAATCTCTTGGAGCAGATATTGCCTCTATTTATGGACAGAATTTCACGTTCTTTATGTCATTGTAAAGAGAATTCAATTCTCCAGGGGCGTTACTTTTTACTTTTTCGATTTTTAGTTTATTCCAATAATTACAGTTCAACACTTTTTTAGTTAATTAATCATGCGATAATTATTAAAATAAACTAAAAATCGAAAAAGTAAAAAGTAACGCCCCTGGAGAATTAAATTCTCTTTCCAATGACATAAAGAACGTAAAAATCTGTCCATAAATAGAGGCAATATCTGCTCCAAGAGATTGATAAAAATTACATTGTTCTTATGGGGCTTGATTTTGCCGTTCGGCAGTTTGCCGTCCACTACCACCCACTCTTAATTTTTTTGTAGGCAAAAGTCTAATTTGCCTGACCTATATACCTATACTCCGTCCACTGAGTGTTCGGACCTAAGCTCCTCCTCCGAGGTTCTGACGTCATGATTCGACCAGCTCACAAGCGGTCGTAATTGACAGGAACGTATAGAAACTTCTAATCGATATTGGAAGTTCAATATAGAATTTTTGAGTGGCCTTAGAAATATTGATGTTTTAATTGTTGTTTGGCAAAATTTACATCCTTCTAACATAAGAACGATCATTATCAATATCAATTGATAGAATTATAGTTGATTGAACAAAATCCTTCATAATAATATTTTGTTATTATTATTTTGACTACTCAGTTCAAGCCGGGAATTTCAAACTCATTCAACTACCTGCACACTACTACAAATTCAATTATATAACCTAATCTAAAGTTTAAATATGCAAGAAATTAAATATGCAAGAATCATTACTGTACGTTCTTTGAATCCAATAAAACCAATATTCTTAAAATAATGTTGTTTTGTTGAAGGTGAAATAAAGAACAAAACATATCCGCCAAAAAATCTTCCATGAGAAGTTTGAATTATGTAAATCAGCTGGCAAAGAGATGCAAACATATAGGTTTTGATAGATTCCCTGAAAAGTGAAATGCTTGCGTTTCCCAGATTTCCACAGCATGACTGTGACCTAAAAATTAACAGCTGCAGCATGATGACCTTACTTGCCATTGGCTAAAGCCGCCTGCGACGTCAAAATGGGGGAGGAGCTTAGGTCCGAACACTCGGTTGACAGAGTATAGTACAGAAAACTTACAAATTTTTGAAAATTCATAGCTCGGTACTCATTGATTGTAGAAAAATGAGATGGATACTATTGTCTTGTGAATTTTATGCCCAAAACAATAGTATGATTATTTTTCACCTAAGAATGTTTCCTTTCAAAGTAAATGGCAAAAAAATAAAAAAGGAACCAAAATTCCGCAGTATTCCGGGCACTCTGTATAAAATCGTACTCAGGATCCGTCAAATTCGCATATAAGTCTTACTTGTAGTGCCCAGAGTGAGTTGACATCATTCACCTTCTAGGACGTAGAATTTAAATTTTCCGGAGCGATTACTATAGATAAAAGGGGGTGAACAACAATGGGCTGTGGGGGGTTGTTGCACCAAAATAGCGCGTGGCAACATCCGGATTCATAATCAGCATGCTTTTCTGAGTAGGAAACCGTTGAGAAAGTGCGGTCCTCTTTTTTTGCATACTCAACTACCTCCAGCCGCTGGTCTAATAAAGACAAATATGTCTCATTGTCTCAAATGCCTCATTCACCAGTACAGCTGAAGATGCATTAGTAAAATGTGAAACCTGGTACGGTACTGTAAACTTTTATAATAAAATTTTTTTGGTGAAATTTGACAACATCTTTGTTTTCTTATTTTTAATTTTTTTTCAAAAATTGGATTATTATTAAAATTATCTTCATTTATTATTTTGTTGCCATTCAACTTCTTTTTTTTGACTTGGCTACTTTCTGACAATCTTCCACAAGATGTTTGATATTTCACTGTGGCTGGTCGTATGACTGGTTATCGAGGTCGAGGGGTAGTATAGTCTGTCCAAGAAAAGAAGACCCTCTGGCAAGATGGAAAAAATGACTCAAACTCGGTCAATATTGGTTCAAAAATTACCAATTTGATCTCAAGTTGTAGGGAACAATATGATCCACTATTAAGACCATATTTATTATTCTTGAACAAATAGTGACCATGCTGGAGTAATTTTCCCATCTTGCCAGAGGATCTTCTTTGCTTGGTCAGACTATAGTCGTCGTCGATGGTCAATTGCATGTAGGAAAACTGTCCTATGATTAAACACAAGCATAATTTTCGGCAGCGTTAGATCACAGCTATATTCGAGGTCCCTATATTCGGTAGCGTAAAATCGCAGCGATTACTTTAGTCAGCTGTTTCCTGTCATGTCAGTCTGTCAGTGTATGTTTGTGTTTGTTTGGTTTGGTTGGGAAGCTCGGTTCGGGAAGATAGGGAGAACTCTGTTGTAATTGAATTTTTTAGTGATATTAGTGTAATGGGTTAAAATCAGATTATTTTTCCAATAAATTTGGAACATTAAATTTAATATCCTATTTATCGTTTTTAAACATTTGCTATGCGTGAAACATCCATAGTGTTTGCAAGTAAAAGTTATTTCAACCTAGAATTATTCTAACCTCAAAAATGGTTGTTTCTACTGCAGATCACAGTTTACAAGCCGATGTAATCTTCGTTATCGAGGGTACAGCCATCAATGGGGCTTATATGAATGATTTAAAAACTAATTACATCATACCCACTCTAGAGTAAGTTTAAAATGAATCTTTCTTAATTATTATAAAATTGGTTAGGTTAGTCCTTTCTCTTCCAAATAGGAACACCAAGGTCTCGCTATTGAAAACAATATGATCCAGCAACCGAACAACAAGTGGTATTTAGGCTATGAATAAACTATGTAGGCTTTGAATATGAGAATAGCCTACAATAATAATAATAGATGTGAGTAGATTTCATAACCATTCGTTCCCTAAGCTGGAGCGAATGTAAGGAAATATATTTGAAGTTTTTAAGTAAATGTCAAGCTGGACAAAACAAAAATTATTCATTTTATAATAATCTATTATTCATGAAAATAAAAATTTTTCTTAATAAATTTTTCAGTTTTTTCATAATCCATTATCCATAAAAAGCTTCAGTCAGAATCAATTTTCTGAACCCTACTCTATTGAATAACTTTCTGTCTGATGGGCATAATATAATTAACCTGTAACTTATGATTTGATATTATTTCACAGGTATTTCAGTCAAGGGGCATTGGAGGACTATGTATGTGAGGTGAGAATCCAATAATAAAGTATAATATCTATCTTTATTTAGTTATTTCACATCAAAGAGTATAACAGGCTACACAGGCCAAAACTTTTCCTCTTAAATTTATACAAACAAACCAAACAAAAAAGGTTATATCATAAACCATTCCATTGACATATATATATTCCTCCATTGATAATTTAATCATTATTTGATTGTTTATAAAATAATAATAATTTCTCTGAAAGAAAAACAATTCTTCCAGAGGAGTTTATTAGTGGAAAATTAACAATACAGATATTTAATGTTGTGAATTTGATTATCATGGAATTTATTGCAGAAAAATATTTTTTTCGTGGCCCCCACTATATGAAAATATGTGTTAGGAAACCACAAATACATTGCTTGTCACGGTTGTTAGTGTTTGATTTATAAAAAATAATTTAAAAAATTAATAATTATATTCCTGAACTAATTCTTATATTTCATTAATAATAATGGACAGACAAAAATTTATCTCCTGATTGATGGTACGGTTCTCTAATTTCCAATAAGATTTTCACTAAAAGTTATTCTATTTTCAATTATCCAAGTTTTTGTTTTTGCTTTAAATATGTTAACCGGCACTATTTATTTGATATCCACTGGAAGTCTATTGTGAATCTTCGGTCCTAGGTAGTTGACTGTCCTCTGGGTGGCTGTTGTTGCCATCCTGGGAACAGCCAGATCGATATTCCTTCTGCGTTTACTGTGGCTATGGTCCATGTTGATAAATAACTGCGGGTTTTTTCTGGTAAATGTAAGTAGTCTGTGGATGTAAATTTGTTTGATGCTGAGTAGGTGGAGCTCCGCAAATAAAGAATCTGAAGTGTAGAGTGGATGTTTCTGTCCCATTATCCTGAGGATCAGTTTCTGAACTTTGAAAATGGGATCAATATGACAGAAATGAGTTGCTCCCCAGGCCAGAATGCCATACCTTTCTATCGACTCTACCAATGTGTGGTATAATATCATCTTCAATGTATCCAGATTCAGTATCTGTCGAAGCTGAATGAATTTGTAAACCAGTTTCCTGAGTTTTGTGGTTTGCTGTATGATGTGTTTGTCCCATCGAAGTAAGTCGTCTACTATTACTTTTGAGTATTTTATATTATCAGTGCAATCTATCGTTAGACAGTTGCAGTTTATGCGATTAATTTGTGAGTGGTGTAGCTTGATTGTATTTCTTGCAGGTTTTTCTAAACCTTTTCTTCCAAAAATATCCATTTTGACTTCCAAAGCAACAAGCCACTGCACTATTGCTTCCGCAAATGAAGTAGAATTTTAGTTACACCATCAAAGATAAGTTTTAGTTTTCTATATTATTTTTAATTTGGTGCATTCATTGTACTTGTACTGTCAATTATGCTAACCCAACATAGTCTTGTAGTCTATAGTCTGGCCGAGCAACGAAGTCATTCCTTCAAAATGGCAGCCGTTCAATTCTGCCAGAAGTGGAAATGAAAAGAGTAAGTCAGTCTCACTCTTACCATCTGCCTCTCATCATATCTCACCAGCGCTATGTTGGCAGAAGTAATTTTACACTTAAATTTCAGATCTGCGCATGCGTTGTTACACTCTCGCTTTAATTGGCCATTTTGAAGGAATGCCTTCTTTGCTCGACCAGACTATGCCATCACTGTATTAATATACCAATGCTCACCAACTATCCACAGAATTATCAATAGCGGTTGTGATTTAGTTGGATTTAGCCTTGACATTTGATGCTTTGACTGTGTATGCCTATGTATTACTACAACTCTATTGTAACTATATTTTTCCAGAACACCAGTACTCTGTACGGAATCGTTGTATATGAAGCTGCCGACTGCCTTCCAAATCCCAGTAGTGACTGTTATGGCCCATTCACAAGTCCAACAAAAGTACTCAATGTACTTGATAAAATAGAGTAAGTTGTTCCTCGTTCTTGTTGAAGAAAACTTGAATATGAAGTATTCTTTACAATAAGACATCTCTGATGATTTTGAGAAATTATATAGAGGAGACAATGAACAAAGAGATGTGGCGGACTAAGAGTGAACAGGAATTCCGACCAACTAAATGGTACTGACAAATAAAAATAAGAAAGTATGCATGGAATTTTATCACTCTACTGCTTCTCAAATAACTTAGGCCTACTTTTAAGTTCATGGTTTCAAACATGTCCACGGTTTACAAAAAGATACACATGATGACACATGTATCAAATTAAACTATTAAATTGAAGAGTCGTGTGTCATTTTTTAATAACTTATTTTCAAGTTTATTTTCGATTGTTTATATGAGTTAACTTGTATGCTATTTCGTGAATTCTTTTGTAAATAATTGAACAGTAGACACGCAGATGACTAGGATTGGAGGATACAAGACTTATCAATACGTCTGCTTCAATTGTCATGTAGTAGGCCTATCGTATTATGTCGTCACTTATCATGTTAAAAGGTCTTGTATTGTATTCAGTCGCATTAGATATAGCCTATTTATGAAATTAAACAACCTAACAGAAATGCCTTGCATCATTATTGAAACGATTTGCATCGTACATTTGTACTTAGTTATATTGGCGTACGATCAGTGAAGAAGTCTAACTTCAACTTCACAGAGGACTTCACTGCAAAGTCTACTTTTTTATTTACTGGTATAATATATCAAATTTTAATTATTTTTTTTCTCCTTGGAAGGAAAGAATAGTTGGTAGATACACAGCTATTTATTGTATCTTATGTATTTTCAATTGTCGGAATTTGCTTTATTTTGTAATCACATTTTTTGTGTTTATCAGATTGATTGGTGGCAAAGGAGAGTCACATGCAAACATAGCGGAAGGCCTAGCGACAGCGCTGCAATGCTTCGACGATTTGCAGCAAAAACGAGAAGCAAACAGCATTCCACAAAAGCATTGCATTCTGGTGTGCAATTCGCCTCCCTATTTGATGCCAGTTGTTGATTCTTTTGTTTTCGCAGGACATACTGTTGACCAGCTGGCTTCTGTTTTAGCGGAGGTAAGACTAATTATTAATAAACTTATTCCTTTTTTTAGGGTGATGCCCTCATGAGATCTTAGGCTTGTGCTAAGAGGATCATAAAAACAGTAATTTCAAGAGAAGCTGTTATATTGGCTCAACATTTATATCATGCTTTGTCGATGAAATAAAGAAATGTTTTGCTTGTGTGTGTGTGGTAAGATAGGATTTCCTTTATGCGAATTGGTCCGTCGGTCAGCCGCAGTAGAACAGCTGCAGCCATTTACAGCTCTTGTAGGACAAGACAATCAAGAGATTTGATTAGCTACAGTTTTTCGACTGCGGCCGACCGTCGGACCAATTCACATAAAGGAAATCTCAAGTGATCGTGAATGGGGTATAGTGAACACAGGTAATACTGGAATTATTTTTTCTCACAGAATATTGTTCGCAAATACGAGTATTTAGGCTCCACAAAAAATTCTTGATTAAGCTTGCTTCTTGGATTTTAACTATTATTCAAGAATCGCACTGAAATCATTACAGATGGAAACTTTTCATTAATTCTTCTGCAATAGTCATCATTCCTTTTAAAAACAACTTTTTGTGTATATCAATTACTTATTGGATGGGTATTCATGTTAACTATATAACAAAATCGATTTATTTTTTCAGAGAGGTATCAATCTATCTATTTTGTCGCCCCGTAAAATCCCCGCTCTCTTCAAGCTGTATGAGAAGGCTGGTGGTGATCTTCCAGCCTCTCAGACAAAAAACTATGCCAAAGATCCTAGACATCTCGTTCTACTGAAAGGTTACAGGTAAGTTGAATTCACATTCATCGATTTAATGTTATGCGTCGTTCATAATCATTACTTAGTGTTAATGTATCATGTTTTAAAGAATTACATTGAATACTCTAATCATAATTATATCATCTCTTTATCTACATTGCTAAATCAGTCTAGTGTTGGCAGGAATGACTTTATTAGGGTTAAATGGTTTAAATCTTTATCCAATATTCAATCATTATTATAAGTGACTCCGGTTTGAATACTTGATGAAGGCTCACATTGAATTGTTCAACTTAGCCGCCAAGTTGAATCAATTTGAAAATAGAATTATCTTCAAGAAATAGTTTGAATTATTCTTATTATTAAATATTAAGAATGTTCAGCAAAAGTTTTTCACTAATGTAGTTCTGGTATATTAATTTTGTGAGATATTTCTGCGTGGACAATTTTTTGTTTTTGTGATTCTCATTTTAAATTCTCTAATAAATGTTTAATGGAATTAGATTTTCTTTATAAGCAGAATCATATTGGTTTATTTTATTCTATCAAATACATTGTTGTATTTTTTACTGAAGAACTTCAACCAGTTGAAAAACTCGCTTGATAGTTGTCTATAAAGTAAAATGAATACAATCATCACCATCATCATTAGTATTCATTCAATCAATTAAATACAAATGTGAGTACAACTGTTTTATAATAATGTGAAGAATTCAATGGAGTGCAGTGTAATGACTCAATTCTAAAAATGCTAAAGGGCATTTTCATGAGATTTTAGTTTTGAAATGTGTTTGTTTCAGTTTGAAAGAGCGACCGATCAGTCCCGGACCAGGTGCCAATGCTCCTCCTCCCCCTCCGCCGAATATATCCCTGCAGCAGACTGGACTGTCGAGTCCTCTCCCCAACACGGGCAGCCCCATCCCTCAGCCACAGGCGCAGAACGTATACCGCTCCACCCCTCAGGCTACTGCTCAGGTAAAGTTCACAATTATTAATTTTATTCTGATATTATTTATCTATCTATTCATTTGTTAGACATATTACAATGTCGTGAAGTGCTTGGAAAAAAGAAATTAATTTTAAGCTGTTATAAGATATTAGTTAACACACTGTAAACCACTGGTAGTGTGGCCGCAACTTTTTTTGGTTCTGCTCTCTTATCGCTGAAGTATGAACAATATTATTGCAAAAAGTCAAGTTAGTTAGAATCTGCGAAAATCAAAATCTAAAATCTGCTGAGATCAATCAAAGCTATTTGGATCAAGGACAGTAAATTGTGTTCTATCAGCTTTAGCAACTTTTCAATAAGATGAATGATTGTTATTATTATACTATTATACATAAATTGAGTGAGTACAACAGGCTCATGCCCAAAACAGTTTCTCAATCATACAATACATTATAATATTCCAAAATTATGTTAGGCCTATGTTTATTTCAGATCATGAAACTTACTAATTTCCGCTAAACCATTTCCATGATTGAATAAAAAGACAAGATATTGTCAAACCACGAATTTATTAAAAATCGAGATACCGATTTTGGTTGTTGAACCATTATAAATATCTGGTAAATCTACCAGGTACGTTTATCAGGGATAGATAATGGTGTAGCGACCGAATACAATATCTCGATTTCAATAAATATTTTGTCTTTTCATTCATTTAATATGGATAACTTTCACAATATCACCTTCACAATTACTCAACATTTCGGTAATAACTAGTCAAACAATATCTATTTATTCAAGTTAGTACAAATAAAGCAATCGGGTATTACAATTAGAATACAATATTTTAACCATGCTGATTGTTTCAGGTGATGGGCTTGCCAGGCCAGCCTCAGCCGCAACAAGCAGCCACTGCCCAACAGCAAGCGCAGCAACAAGCGCAACAACAGGCCGCGCAACAGCAACAACAATCGGTACAGCAAGCTGTGCAGCAGGCGGTGCAGCAAGCAACACTGCAACAACAGCAGCAGCAACAACAACAGCAACAGCAGCAGCAACAGGCGCAGCAGATGCAGGCGGGGCTGGTGGGGGGACCGAGGGGTCCGGGTCCGAGTCCCGCCTATCAGCAGCAGGCGCCTCCCGGTTATTTGCCAAATATGATGGGAAATCGACCACCTGGAAGGTATGTTATCTATATTGACATTTTCCAAGCTAGTTTAATTTCTGAGTGTGAAAATTTGTAACTTGTAGTGGATGTGGCATTGTGCACATAACCTTGATTTAGAATATTTATGAAATTTTTTATATAAGACGTTTTGCAGACTTAATTGTCTCCAATTACCTCGAGACTAATTATTAGGTTGTATTTCCTCAAATAAATGAATGAAATATTTTTAATATTTGATTGGTGACATCATCGAGGTTTCCTCTGGGTTCTATATAGTATGAATTCGATTAAATTGTGTAGTGATGATTTGATGAAATAGTTTTATAGTAAAAGAAATATGCATATTGCTCTCTTGGTGGGCAAGGTTCCTCTCGCCTTGGCCACATTCTGGTCACCCATCCAAATGCAGATCTATTCCAGATTATCATTTCTTGTAGTGTAAAATTTTTAGCAGAAACAGAAATTTGGACTTGACCTAAAAGTTTGGATTATTTTAATCAAAATTGTGTTTTGGATCACTGTTAGAATCACATACTGTGTTTGTATATTGTGTTTGGATTACATATTCTGTTTGAAATACTAAGGGTATATATGTATTATAAATACATAAATACTATTGAAATTTATATTTTACTTCCACATGTTCAAACTAAAACACTTTATGTAGAAAAATGTTCTTCTTTTCTAATTTGCAATCAGTGTTTGTGTTTATTCAGCATTGCTGTGTTGTTCTTCACAACACATTCAACTATTTTGAGTTACACAATTGAAGAAGTATTTTCATTTCTTATTATATTATTGTAATCAAAGGAAAAAATAGATAAATTGTGAATAGAAAACGTCTACTTTCAACTTACGAATGTTGTTTCTGATTCCTAGATGGCCGATGATGTCATCCCAACAGCGAGGTGGACCTCCGTTCAACACTGCCACCACACAGCAGCAGAGTGCGCTCATTGCTCAACTCACACAACCGCCTTCTGTCATTGGACCTCAGTTCACTAGTAAGTTGATATTGGTTTGTGTAGTCTAGATCATTTTTCCTTAGAGAATGAAATGTAAGTATTATTATACACAACTGTGAATTTTTCCCTGAGAGACTGAAATGTAAGTATTATTATACATAATGCTAGTATACTATTTCAAGTCAACCCTAGTCAGTATAGTTTAGATTGAGTTGAATTGAACATTTTCCTTGAGAATGCAATGTAAGCATTATTATACATAATGTTAGTACGTTATTTTAATTCAAATCAATCTATTATTACACATACTTTATATGCAAACAGTAGAATACAAGTTTTTAGGAAATAGAATTTAACAATGGAAAATAATAATAATAATAAATCATACTGCAATTAAATGAGAATAAACTAACTCATTTTCAATAATTATTACTGTTTCATTGCTATAACAAAGAAATAAAGATGCCTATCTGTGTATAAGAGGGTTATAAATATCTCTAAAGGAAAATTTTCATTACTACAAATGTTACACGGGCATGTTCCTAAGATGCATTATAAACACATAGTTGTATTATAGAGCAATGCACTCTGGTCAACTGATTTTTATGTGCGTTGCTTCATACATCTACGTGTTTCTGTTGCATCTTGTGACCAACATGTGCCCGCAGTAATGGAAACTTGATGCCAAATGGAACAATTTTTGAACCAGCTGATCATTCCTTTTGGCTTTGTGCTTATCCTCGAAAAAGTTATCTCCTTTGGTGTAACTATAGAGAAAGGATTGTTGAAGGTTACTTCCTTCAACTAACCTTCTCTATGGGGTAACCTGTATAATCATAGTGTGGCCATTGGAGTGAAACGCTTCATAACAGTATGTTGAGTTGAAAAATTTCCCGTAGATTTGCCAAACTTTTAAATTCTGTTGAGGTTTCGCCGTAATATTTGGAATATTAGCTCATTTATCAGGCGTTTTCCAAGAGGAATGACACTGAAAATCATTTTTCCAATATTATAAATTGTCTCTTTACTTCTTTGAATTATTTAATTCGATGGAAAATAGCACTGGCAAAGCAGCATAGGCTAAGTTGAGGTAGTAAATTTTTCACTTCAACATAACAGATGATTTACGTGCCTTTTTAATGTAAATCTTATTATGAGACTTGGCAAAAGAATGGCTCATACAACTTATTGACTTGATTTGATTTGAAATTGCAGACAATCCAGTGATGGGTCAGAACGCCAATCAGATGAATCAGCAACAGACCCAAGCTGGCCAACTGAATCAGCAGCAACAGAATCAGTTGGGTCAGCAACAACAGGCTCAACAACAGCAGCAAGCCCAACAACAGGCTCAGCAACAACAACAGCAGCAACAACAGGTCAGCTCATTTTTCATCTACTCATAGTTTATCATTATACACTTGAAATTTTGACCGCATCCCCTCTTTGCTTGCGCAAACTATAATAATTGTTATTTTCTGAAATGATGATTCATTACTTGTCATTTTTGACAAGTTCCAAATCCCCCTGATTAGGTGGGTAGCGAGGTTATTACAAAACCTATAATAACCTTGGGTGGGTACTGCATGCTTATTATACTATCTATAGAAATTTTATAATCATAGTGTGGACATTATTGCTCCATAACAGTTTGTTGAGATAACATTTTTCCCGCCAGCCTCCCAAGTTTTCGAGTTATAGTGTAGATTGGCAAAATTGAACTCACTTAATTCATACTTTCCCCAACTTCGCTCGGTGTAAATATTATAAGAGATTAATTTTCAAGCATATTAAAATGATTTCTTCACTTTTGATTTGGATTTAGAAGCTATAAAATTTTGAAACTAGAACTGGGAGTGGCAATAATTCTGAATGAGAAGTGAGTATCTCAAAGAATATGCTTTCAATGTAAATCCTATGGGAGTTGGCCAAAGTATGGTGATTTCGACTGAGCTAGCCAATCGAAAGTTCAACATTCAATGTCCACTATGTGAGTATAAAATATATTTAATAATGTGTTGCTTGTAGGTGCAACAAACCGTGCAGCAACAGAACCAGATGAACCAGTCGCAACAGCAGAACCAGCTGACTCAGCAGCAGCAGCAGCAGCAGCAGGCGATGAGGATGATGGGCGGGCAGGGGGGACCGCAGATGGGTCAGCAGCAACAGCCCAACGTGTCACAGCCACAGTCCACCGCTGTCTCACAGATGTCGTCTGTGTCGCAGGTTGGCCAGCAACAGGTATTTTGCAAACTAATTTCAACGGGTTTCTAATAGAATTTCCAATAATCAATTCCAAGTTAATTTTCAGCGAAAAATAAAATAAACATTTAATTATAGTCTGTTCAAGCAAAGAAGACATCCTTTGACAAGCTAAGACAAAGACTAGCTAAGCTTGTGATTTTGTTTGATAATTTATGCTTGTATTATTTCAATTTTTGCCAATAAATCATTATTCAATTCTATTCTATTATAAGAATAACATGTATTGTATAAATGACTTCGGCTGATGGTCTGTCCAAGCAAAGAAGACATTCTGGCAAAGATGACTCATGCTCGGTCATTATTGGTTCAAAAATTATAAAATATTTGAATTTTACATGATATTCTTATAATAGAATAGAATAATGATTTGTTCTTGAAAATTGAAACAATACAAGCATGAATTATCAAGCAAAATCACAAGCTTAGCTTTCAAGGTGTCAGCTGAAGGATATTCTTATAAAAATACATTTTTAACCAATAGTTGATGTTGCTGTGATCGAATCGCTGCAATAGATTAAAGGAAAAGACAAGATATTGTCAAACCACGGCTTTATTAAATATCTAGATACAGGCTCAGTTGCTACATCTTCATCAATCTCTGGTAAACTGGTATTCAACAAGCTACAATAGATTGCAATTTTCCATAGTTTGATTGTATTCCAAGTTAATGTGTAACCAACCACAGTTACAAGAACTTTTGATTCTTTCCTTTCTCGTCATGATAATACAATATAGTGTTAGGCCTACCAACAAACACACTGGCTGTAATCGGCTGATTAGATGAACACTATAACTTCTTTTTTCTTGGACGCTATCAATCTACTCTTTCAGCTCAGAACTAAAACATAGACAATTTCGGTATAGAAAAATTGTTTCCAGTTTTTTGTCACCAACTGTTACATTCATTATTATATTTCTTTACTATTTGAAAAATAAATGAAAATCAAACACCCTTTTTTGAAAACTTTAAAATTATAAAAAAAACACATACATATTTCGGGACACAAGCCCATTCTCAATGTGGATAAAAATAGTAATGAAATAAATAAACAAGATTAAAAATATAAGTCAAATAAATCATATGATTGCAATTGAAAGCATATGTTATAACTCATATTCACACCAAAATCTAGGTTTTTAAAATTTTCTCAATAATTGGAATATTATTAAAATTATCTTCATTTAATATTTTGTCGCCATTCAACTTTTTCCCTTTATATATTTGGAATTCTTCTTTTATATTCAATTTAGTATTTTTGCTTCCAAAATTCAATATTACCGAATTTGTTTTTATATCTCTGTAGCAATGACTTGAATCCAAAAGATGTTCAGCAAAGGCTGATTTTTGTGTGGTATTTCTGGCTTTTAAAGCTTGAACATGTTACCGAAATCTAGTATGAAAACTTTTTTATAATTTTAAAGTTTTCAAAAAAGGGTGTTTGATTTTTATTTATTTTTCAATTATTTTAAACAGCCCTAAGTTTTAAAGTTTATTATTCTTTACTATTACATAATTACATTATGACTACTGCTGCATTACTATTATGATTATAATGCTATTACGGTATCATCCTATTATAAATTATTGTTATAAATTACGGCCATTGACTGTTGAACTTTTGATTGGTCTATAAATTATGGTCATTGACTGTTGAACTTATGATTGGTCAGGACTACTCATTATTTTTTTGCAATAGATGATAAGAAAGAGTTCAGATATTATTTTTTAAAATAATATTAAAACTATATTTTTTAATAATCAGAAAGATTAAACATCAACTATATTTTCAATAGCTAATCAGAAGGATACTCATCAATTTTTTTCTTGTACAGACCGGCCGAGAGCGGCAGACCATCTGGCAAGGCATCCTGGAGTGGGTGGAGAAGGCAAAGGGACCCAACGACAACCAGAAGCAGACGCGCAACGTGCCCTGTCAGGTGTCGGCCAACTCCAAGGACGGCAGCGAACAGGAGCTCAAGACCGACAACTGGCCGCACAAGCTCATCATGCAGCTCATGCCCAAACAGGTGACTGCTTTCTCTCAACTCACACTTCCTTCAATTTATGATGGGTATCTCAGGAATATGTTCCAATATTCTCTCACAACCCTGTAGGGCTTTAAATATTGTACATACTCGTAAATGAAATTTATGTCAAATTCCACCCCATGTGTGGCAAGAAAAGTGTGAAATTTTCAAGGAACTTTAATTCAGCTCTATTGGCAGTGTTGTATAATTTTGAAGCGGCTGCAATGATTCATTTGTCAGCCATGAGCAATCCAGTAAGTAACACTTACTCCTCCCGTCAAATGTATAAATCATACACATTAGTGTAACCAGTTTTTAACGGGAAAGAATGAAAGTGCAGTTACAGTATGGTTACCATTTTACAAGCATTTCCATGGAGCGCTACATGCTCAAAACATCCGCCATCACTCGAGCCAGTCGCGACACTCAGATGTCCATCCAGTGGTTTGGATATCCCTAGATACCCCAGAAACAGAAAATCAGAGTCTCTTGCCATGCTCACGACCTTCCACACGGCAGATTGTTTTTCTTCATTAGGAACCGTCCAAACGCACCTTTAACAATCTCAGTTACCAAATTCATCACTTGCATGTATCTTGTATTTCCTTTGCATAACTTTTATGCCCGTTTCAGATACCACAATTTTTTTCGGTCCAATTTTACATAATTGAACAGAACTTGTCAGAAACATGATGTGTGTCAGCACATTTAATATGTTCGCCAAGCCTCATTCAATCTAGTAAAATTCATGAAATGAACAAGAAACCGAACGCCCAAAAATCGTGGTTTCTAAAACGGTCTTCACATTTGTGATTTGTTTTCAAATTTGTGAATGTTATTGGACAATGTTTATTTCCATTTGTATATTTGATAATGCATAAATTTTTCATTTGACAAGCTAAAGCCACGTTTACACAGGAGTTAATAACACAATTTTTAATAACTTTTGTGATTGTATAAACTTAACTATTGTATAAACTTATATATTATATAACTTTCTTTCGGAGGAGACGATAAGTCGTCGGTCCCGACTACCTCAAAGTAGTCGTCATCTATCATCCATATCATTACCCACGCACAAGCCTATGAGCTCATGTGGGCTTCACCCTCAAAACAAACAAATAACTTATTATATAAAAATTAATAAAAATATTGTTATCAACTCCGGTGTAAACGTGGCTTAGTAAATCTATTCAAATGTGTAAAAATGCTAATAAATTATTTGAATTTGAACAGCTGATCGGCAACATTGGTGGCGCTTATTTGAAAAATTCGAAATCGGTGCTGTTCCATCCACAACAGTGCGAGGCGCTAGATTCGTTGACCAAAGTGATGAGCTCGGGATTTGCGGGCTGTGTGCATTTCACGAGTGTCTTGCCGCCGATCATGTGCGATCCCAAAGTGCTGATTCTGCTATATACGGCCGAGAAGCGTGCCTATCTCGGCTTTATTCCCAATGATCAGGCTGCCTTCGTCGATCGATTGCGCAAGGTACGTTCAGCTCAGAAATGCATTTATGCCAATCTTTTTGTCTGGTTTGATTTGAATTTGTTATAATTGTTGAGTTGAAAAGGTGATATTGTGGTAGTCATCCAAAATTCAGAAATTCACAATCATAAAACAAGAAGTAGAAACAATTTAACTTTTTAACTTTGATATGTAGTACGGTGCAATTAGACTCGAACCTCAACATCCAAAGAGAAAGGACGATTCCTACGCCAACTTGTTCTATATAACCCCTTTATTGTTTGGTAAAAAGTTACACCGTTATGAGCGTAGGGTTTTTGGTTGTGGGGGGGGGGGGGTGAAAGGTGCAAAATTCCAGGTTTTCGTGAATTGTAGACGAACCAAGCGTCGGACGAAGAAATTTCATGCATGTTTTTTCTAGAAAACAAAATTTAAAAGAGACTTAGACCAATACCAACTCTGTATCTTCAACGGTTTCCAAGTTACAATTTTTTGAAAACTCCATATATTTTTCACAGGAATTATTTCGTTACTTTAAAAGTTTGTAAATTTGAATTGGAAACACTTGCATCCGTATTTCAAAATCCCTCTCGGCGAAATTCATTTCTATTTAATTTAAGACCAAATTCACACTTCTATGTTTAGTGGTTTATGTGCTACAGCAATTTAAAAAAACCCTTACATCCCCAAAATCCCCTTAAATTACATTTTATCATACAAAAAAAAAAAAAATACTAAAAATATTCGGATTGGCTCATACTTCTAGATTTTGTTCCTTGAGACCCTAGACTGTCATAAAAATTGTTGACACGACGAAGACTATCATAGGATTCGTGGGGGTTGGTCAAAAGCATCCCTTTATTCTCAATCATTTATATTCTCTCATAACTTTTGATTGGTAAGTCGGATTCTATCGTTCAATAGCTCATCATTTTCTGGACATCACGGCGGTATAAATTGATATATTATAATCCAAATTCGGTGAAAAACTCCAAAATCCAGATTTAAATGATACCTTTCACAATTCAAGTCATACCTGCACATTGAAAATTGAAGTTTTTCACTTATTAATGCTCCCAATCGGGAAGTTGTGAACGGAAAAATCTGAAACTATCAATGTAGAGAAAATCTTCCTCTTTCAGATGTTTATAATAATAATTACGAGACCTTCGACATAAGAAGGTACACAACCGGTTTTTATCACACTTTTTCTGATAAATTCGCTTATTTTTTCAATTCTATTGAAATTTCTCCAACAATGTGCATTGAACAAGAAATTTTAATATACCATCTTTTAGAGGATAAATCACTCTACATTTCTAGACCAAGGGCATAACTCTACCGCCAATAGTTACCAAGTTACAATAGAATGAATTGAGTGTAATTTTTTAACAATTGAAAACGCTGATTTTCCAACAATGTTATCATGAGGAATTCATTGTAGAATCATGATGAATCATGTAGAATTATGATATTAAAGATCACATTTTTCTCTAAAATTTGAGACCAAATTCATATTTTTTGAACAATTATTTAATGAGCTACGTATATTTTTGAAGCCAATCGTCGTCTTCTTTAGCTCAACGAAGCGTTTCAATGTATCATTCATAGTGTGTGGAGCGCCTTTCAGAGTGAGTTCTGAGCTCGACAGTTGGTTTGAAAAATGGATCTAGCTAATTCTGTAATTGTTCAAAAAATGTGCATTTGGTCTCAAATTGTAGAGAAAAATGTACTCTTTGATACTATATATGATTCACTAAATTTATTGTATAAAACTTTGATGAAATCATTGCTGTAAAATATCCTATTTCAATTTTTACTTATTTTTAATACTTTAAACATCTGTAAATCTTTACCTAATGAAGGTAGAGTGATGTCCTTGGTCTGAAAATGTAGAGAATTTTGCCCTCCATAATCAGTTGAGAATTATAAGCCAATCCGAATATTTTTAGTATTTTTTTTTTGTATGATAAAATTTAATTTCAGGGGATTTTGGGTATGTAAGAGGTTTTTAAAATCACTGTAGCATATAAACCACTGAACATAGAAGTGTGAATTTGGTCTCAAATTAAAGAGAAATGAATTTCGCCGAGAGGGATTTTGAAATACGGATGCAAGTGTTTCCAATTCAAATTTACAAACTTTTAAAGTAACGAAATAATTCCTGTGAAAAAAATATGGAGTTTTCAAAAAATTGTAACTTGGAAACCGTTGAAGATACAGAGTTGGTATTGGTCTTTGGATGTTGAGGTTCGGTCTTTTTGCGAACTAACTGCACCGTACTAATAGGCTGCAACTATATGAAAAAAATTCCATTTTAAATTGGTGCTAATTTGTACAATAAATTATTTGCCGAGTTGAGGTCCAAGTCAATGAGCGAATTCTAAAAGAGTTTCTGCAAAGGCTCACTATAGCGTGAACGATTTTTGTAATAACTAATATATATAGGCTCTTATAGTATTAATTATCTCTGTATTTTATATTTTAGTGATGTGATGTTATTTTGAATAATTCATGTTCAAATTTATTGTGATGACGATATTCATTTGTTTATTGTTTTTATAAGATGAGCTATGTTGAATAAATGTTTATCATATCTTATCTTGAGATATTGGCAAACTACAGATTTTTCTGTCAAATCAATTTGTTATTACTGTGGCTCTCTCTACTATGGCACTGGGATTGTCGATGAATCTTTACATTTAAGATTAATTTAGTGAGAATTGGAAATTATTTAAGTAAGAATTCAATAATCAACAGGGTTGAAGGTGTACTTAATAACAATAATACTATCCGGTTGAATTCAATTTATTCTCGTTTAACACTATAAAAATTTGTGATGATTTGTAAATATTAATCATTTACAGTCCAAAGTCTTGAAAAATGAAATGAATTTTTTTTTGAAAAATACCAATTTTTGCCATTGTTATCTCGGTAACAAAGCGTTTTTGAGAGTATGTCCAATGTAACTTTTTCCTGAACTTGGTGTAAGGAATCGACGTAATAGCTTAATATATATTCGAAGCTATCAACTAATCGACATATCTATTCGATTAAGTTCATTTCAGTCAAAAACTACCTACTTATTCTATCAGGTTTATAGGAATTCAGGTTACCTATTCTATCAACGCGTATAAGATGGTCGCGACATTAATATCATAAGCAAATAGAAATTGCTCTCATCGAGTGACTAAGCACATGTTATTGTTCGATATACATTCTTGTATCTACCCAAATTATGAATGAAAATAAAACAATAGTAAATTTGTATTTGCAGGTGATCCAGCAGCAAAAGTCGACACAGGCGCTGATGCGCCAAGGTGGCGGAGGGGGCGGACAGGGGGGACAGGGAGGTGGTGGAGGTCCAGGGGGGCAAGGGGGTCCCCAGCAAGGGGGGCCGCTTGTCGGTGCCCTATCCGCCCAGCCGGGCCAGCAGATGTCGCTGCTCAACAGCCAGATGCCTGCCGGCCTGGCCGGAACGATGGCGGGCCAACAGGCGGCGCAACTTGGTCAGTTGAATTATGAATGATCAGTTATTAATGAATAAATAATAATAATAATTACAATTAATTAACTCGAATAGTTACTAGATATACTGGGTGCGGCAGCGAATCGAGCGATTTTGAAATAAGTGTCAAAAATTGATGAAGCTGTTTACAAAAAATTTATTAATGCCATAATAATCTACAAAAAAAGCATTTATATTTCACGGAACAACTCAATTTTTGTAAATTACGTCGGAAAGGTGACGTCCTTCTCTCATTAGGCATTCCTCAAGCCGCCGATGAAAACTTCATAACTTCCTGTAACATTTGCTGGGGTTTTCGTGCAATCGACGAATGTTTTGTTTCATTTCATCCATTGTCATCGGCCGTTACTCGTAGACTTTACTTTCGTGGTAGCCTCACAGAAAAAAGTCACTGGCCGACAGATCGGGGCAAACGTGCGGGCCATGGAATCTTTTCGTTTCAAGAGAATAAACGATTAGGAGAAACGTCATTCAGAAGATGAATACTCATTCGGGCTGTATGGCTTGTTGCTTCGTCTAATTGAAATAATGTTTCATTGCTTATTTTGTACTGGGGTAGTTGAGGAAAGAAAAATGTAGAATATTAGAATAAAATAAATGTCAAGATTGAATATTTAACGTGTGTAATCTGTAAACATGTAAGAAGGAGTAATTCCAAATAACAATATTATATTATAACTAATTTGTATCATTTGTTTTGCACAACATTTCGAAATACCGCTCAGTCACAGTTCCTCCATGTTCATTTTCGGAAAAATGATCCGAAAATGCCTGATGGAGACAAGACGAAGTCTCGTACACTAAAAGTCTACGAGCAACGGGCTATGACAGTGAAATATAAATGCGTTTTCATGTAGATTATTATGGCATCAATAAATTTTTTGTTAAGAGCTTTATCTATTTTTGACTCTGATTTCAAAATCGCCCAATATGCTGCCGCACCCTATACTAGAATAAGGTATGGTTATCAATTTCAAGAACAAACGTTTCACTCTAAACTATTTACACGACACTGCAGTCAAAAATTTTGAGTATTAGTTCAAATATAAACTACTACTCACGTGTGTTGAACTACTACTGCCGGCTTTGTTGAAAATTGAGTAGAATCCTAAAGCGCTCCACACGTGAGTAGTAGTTTATATTTCAACTAATATTCAAAATTTTTGACTGGAGTGTCGTGTAAAATAGTTCAGAGTGAAATATTCACTAGCAGTTCATAATGTAAAACAAAATAGATGAGAAACAAATGTTTCCTTTTGGTACGGCTTTTACAGTTTATAGTTTTTGATTGTTACCAGTTTGAATACTCTCTATCTAAAGTCTATCCTTGCTCTTTATCAGCCTCTCTACTGACGTTTCATCTTAAGTCGAATTGACTCAAAAACCAATAATTAAGACTACTCTGAGACTGGCCTTTTACTGGTGACAGGTGGAGGACTAGGCGGCGCGGGCGGGCAGGGTGGCGGAGGTGGTGCAGGGGGCGGTGGTGGCGGGGGCGGCGCAGTGCCCCCCACAAGCAGTGCGGCCAGTAACCTGATGCAGGCGATGGCGGGCGTGGGGGGCGGCAACGCCAACTCACAGAGTCAGACGCCGCCCCAGACCAGTGTAGCCGGGCAGCAGGCTAACAGTGCGCTTGGAATGCAGGTCAGCTACACTTCATCGGTTTTTTACTTATTCAATTTCATCTTTCATGTTTTTTTCATTCAGTTTCATTCCATTCATTTATTTTTTCTGTTTAAAGATTTCTGCCGAGTTGAACAAAGGTTTCCGTTTTCATTGTATTCTCACTTATTCAATTTTATTTTCCACGTTATTTCATTCACTTCCATTCTAAGCATTTACGTTCAACGATTTCTGCCGTGTCAAGCTAAAAAGCAGTAACTAGGCTACAAAACCAAGCTTAGCTTCGAGTAAATTAGACTTGGAAGTATGAGAAAATACACTGAGTTCAATCGGCCTAACTCGTTGTTTGGATTTCTTGCACTTGACTAAGAAAATATAGCCTATTTGATGAATAGCTTAAATTATAAAAATTTGCAGATCTTTTGCTTAACACGGAAGATCAAATGTGCAAATCTTTCAAAATCATGAAACTATTTCGCCCATGAGAATAATATTTTTCTCTTTAGATTGGGGTATTTTTGTATAAATTGTAAAAGGAAGAGTTTTTCTACTTTGGATCCTGTTGTTCTTCTAAATTATACTTCTAACATATAGCTCAGTCAGTTTTGAGCTATAGTTAATGTTTTGGGGCAATGCAACAAAGACGGGAAAGGTGCTGATAATGCAGAATAGAGTAATTGGGATAATATGTAGAACTGACAGAATTGCCCACTGTTTGCTACTTCCATTTGGCTTAGACAGTAGTGAATTTTTCCTTGTACAGTAATTTACATTATTCTAGTTCACACAATGGAAGCATGAACATCCGAGTAAATATACATGAAATCAATACTAGAAATAGGAATGACATCAACATTCCTTTTGTTCGTTTGGAAAGGCTGAGGTCCAGTCATGTGATCATGGGGAACGTCTATTTAATGAATTACTCCTCAAGTATAGGAACCTGAGTATCAGAGAGTTCAGAAGTATAGTCTGTCCAAGTAAAAAAGACATTCTGGCAAGATGGAAAATGACTACAGCGCGGTCAATATTGGTTCAAAAGTTATGAATTTGGTCTCAATTTGTAAAAAAACATTCTGCTCTACAATTTGAAAATTTATCATTTTCGAAGCAATATCGACCGATCTGTAGTCATTTTTCCATCTTGCAAGAATGTTTTCTTTGCTTAGACAGACTATACACTGTATGGATGGCTCTGAATTGATAATTTTCATGAGGTAAAAGAATTTCTGCAACTGATGAAACATTGTAGGCGGACTATTTATCAGGTTTTGATTAGTTGACTTGGACTGTTTAATTCTCAGTTGTATATTATTCTAATTTTTGACGTGATCTCATGCATGTAAGTGTCCATGAATCGAGAAAAATCGATCTATCTAACTGTTTCTCACTCCCAGGGCCATTCATATTTCAGTTGATATCACGCCCACAAACCACCTCCATGTAATTTGATCAATCATTTAATTATTAATAAACTATTACAATGATCTATAGAGATAGATATTATAATCTAAAAGAGAAAAACTAGGCTTAGCCTGTACTATTTCTCTTTCAATTACAGTAGGTAATGATGTCCAAAAAGTTATGTATATGTCACGCACTTCAAATTTCTGGTCTGGGAATACTATGTGAGAATAACTCACAAGTAAAATCAATCTGCATATTGTCTCAAAAAATTATAGTCTTGACAGAGAAATCGTCAACATTTTCTCCAACCTTTACTCGAAAATACACTTGAGTTATAGTTTTAAATGTTAATCACAGTACCCTTTGTCAATTATTTTTTATTCATGCATAACATGTTTCGGATATTAATAATGCAAATCATTAATAGCCGAAACATATTATGCATGAATAAAAATAATTGAAAAAGGGTACTGTGATTAACACTAAAACAGTAATAATGTAGCCCTAAGATAGAGGAAACACTAGAGTTACAATAAGTTAGAGCTTGAACTAAAAAAATATTTCTAATATTCTATAGTCTATTACAGATGAATCCACATCATTCTTCCCTACCTTTCCTATAAACTTACTCAAGAATGATATATGTACTCTGTTCTAGAGCTTAAATTTGATGAAAAATGTGACAATTTTTATGTTGAGCAGGTAACGGCGGCTGACCAAGCGAGAGGCGTGAATCAGGGCGCCGCGCCAGGTGGCATGATGGGACAGAGGCCTCCCTTCCAAATCGAAGCCGCTCGCCAAGAGAACCTCGTCAAGATACAAAGGCTGCGTCAGACGTTGGAGGCGGCTCAGGCGCAGGAACTCCAGTACAAAAATCAACTTGAGGTCTGTTTCTTGTTTTGAGGCTGAGATAATTTATCATCCAACTTAATAATTTTAACTAACTAATATTTTTTCTAAACTTATGTAGTCTATCATGTTTCATTCATCTTGTTTTCCAAATTTATTTATTAATTTATTCGTTGTCACAGTACATGATATTATGATTTACATTCATTTGATGGTGACTTGTCAATTGCTTTATCTAGTTACAATACTAATTACTGTATAGATTGTAATATAGTTCTAATGTAAAAACTCAATTTTCTTGTTATGTTACTATGTTTAAGGCTCCCAAAGTTGAAGGAGGCCTAACTTATTTTGTTTCAATTACGTTATCTCTAAAATGTCTAGGACTCTAGGGTTTAATTTTGTAGCTGTCTCTTATGTTGACTTAATACTTTCATGTCACTTATAATATCATTTTAAGTATAAAACTTGAGGTGTTCAACATAAAATTTGAGAAAAATCGTTGACAGGCAAATTCTTAGATAGAATAATAAATCTTTGAATTCAAATTATTTATAGAATTATACAAGAGAGGTAGAGATTGTGATATCTCACAATAATTTATTTATTGAAACAAAAAATATGAGGAAGCAACAGATCAAAGATCCATTTTGCCTCCATTATAATATTAGCTTTACCAACAAACAACTATCTCCTGAACTGTTGAATGTATAGAAATTAGTGAAGTGGTTGAATATAGTTTTCAGCTTTTTAAGTATGTTTCCCATTATGATTTCTTTGCCATGCAAATTCAACCACATCTTTTTTTGTCCCCGGCAGATAATAAATCATATGAAGATACAGCAGCTTCAGCAGAGCTTGGAAATTTGTCAGCAACAAGAAAATCAATATAAAGCTCAAGCAGAGGTAATAATGTGCATTCGCCTATTAGGAAAAAACTGAATAGCTATAGGCCTTTACTAGTAGATGAATTCGAGTTGGATTAAAAGTTGATGGAAGTCAATCTTCGATTACCTTACTCGAAATAATTGATATTGTTGATTGGAGATTGAGCTTAACAGACCTCTGTGCAACGGGGACTTAGTTCAATTATTAAAATGTTTGTTACTTTTTATCATTTAGTATAATCATATTGTAGAATAAACAAATGAAATTTGTGTAAGGATGATAAAATCTATAAAGTACCTACTTAAAAATATCTACTCATTACTTTATAAGTTTGGCTATTCCATAGTATCTTATTTCACTTTAGTATATTATGATTATTGAGGATTGATTACTGAGTAAATTAGTTCATTTGTTGATAAATCTGAAAATTTTAATGATTTTTCTCTTATGTACCCGACAGATAATAAGTCATATGAAGATTCAGCAGCTCCAGCAGAACTTGGAAGTTTGTCAACAACAAGAAAATCAATACAAAGCTCAAATGGAGGTAAAATTATTATTCAATTTATTGTTCATAATTTTATTGCGTGAAAAGTTTCAACTATCATAAGAATTTAATTTCCACACTAACAAGTTACAAGAGTCGTATTCTGTAGACATTTTGGAATAACTTTGTTTTCATTTGAACCATGAGTAAACTAAAAGCAAATGCTAACTGAAATTAATAAAAGAGACAAATTTTATGTTTCAACAATTAATATGAACAAGCTAGTTTATTCTATTAACGAAATTGAACTGTGGTAACACAGCTTCTAACATTCCAGCATAATAAATTTTTCGCCAATGTTTGTAATGTTTGGTGTGTATACATCAAGATCAAATATAAACTTTTTCCTACAGATAGCAAAAAAGTTCATCTTTACACACTGAATAGAGTTTCTAAAATGGGCCATTCTCACACGAGTGCCTAAAATACTTTACGCACTAGTGCGTAAAGTAATCTGGACTTTCCAGATTTTCAACCAATCACAGAAGAGGAAGTTTTTGAAAATGGGGTTTTTCCAAAACTGGTGGATTGTGTACATTCAATGTATCAGTCAATTCTGTCAGTATTTTTTATCAGTCCATTTATTCAGTGCATCCTATCAGTCCACTCTTTCAATCCATCAGTTCAGTTCATCATTCCATTGTTTCAGTCTATTCTGTAAGTCAATTTTTTCAGTGAATTTCTCAGTCCATTATCAATCGGTCCATTCTTTTAAACCATTTTATTAGACCATTTTTTCAGTCCATTTCATCTTTCCATTTTGTCAGTTCATTCTGTCAGTTAACTCTACCAGTCCATTTTGTCAGTCTATTTCATCAGTCCATTCTGTCAGTTTATTTTATGAGTCCATTCATCTTGTAACTCCATTTCATCCGTCTATTCTGCCAGTCTATTCCATCAGTCCATTTCATCAGTCCATTCTATCAGTTCATTTCATCAGTTCATTCCGTCAGTCCATTTCTTCAGTTTATTCTGTCAGTTAACTTTACCAGTCCATTTTGTCAGTCTATTTCATCATTCCATTTCTGTCAGTCCATTTTGTGAGACCAATCCATCAGTCCATTTCATAAATTAATTTTTTCATTTCATCACATCAGTCCATTCTGTCAGTCCATTTCATCAGTCTATCCTGTCAGTTAATTTCATCATTCCATTCTGTCAGTTCATTTCTTTCAGTCCATTCTATCAGTTCATTTTTTCAGTCCATCTCATCAGTTCATTTTTTCAGTCCATTCTGTAAGACCAATCCATCAGTCCATTTTATGATTTTTTTTCATTTCATCTAATCAGTCCATTCTGTCAGTCCATTTCATCAGTCTATCCTGTCAGTTAATTCCATCATTCCATTGTGTCAGTTTATTTCATCATTCCTTTCTCTCAGCTCATTTCATCAGTCTATTCTGTCAGTCCATTCCATTAGTTTATTTTTACAGTCCATCTTATAAGTTCATTCTTCCAGTTAAGCACTTGGTTGCCATGACAAAATTTAAATGTGTTTAATATTCGTGCTCTAAATTTATCGTAAAAATTCAACAATTTCGGCTATGATGTAGTGATTTTGTGAAGTGCTTCAGTCAGTTTTAGTAGTAAACAATGTTTTGGAATCAAAAATTAAGTTTTCAAATGAACTTTTTAAAAGAACTATAACTCATAACTCCGTTATGAAATGAAAATGAGGTTATCTGGCAAAGTGGAACAACCCTTGGGTCTCCCCACTATTAAAAGCCATACACTAAATAAATAAATAAATTCTTCCAGTTCATCTCATCAGTCCATTCTATCAGTTTATTTTATCAGTCCATTCTTTCAGTCCATTTTATTAGTCCATTTGTACATAGTGTATTATAATCAGTTGAGTGAGATCATATAATATAATTACCCTTCTTGGTGATCCTACAACCCCCAATTTAAATGTATAGGTCTCTAAATCAACGTCCTTCTAATTTTTTTTCACATTTGATGGTAACTGTAGGAAAAATTTAATGTGTAACTCGAGCTTTAAGTGTACTTGCTGCACTCGAGAAACTTTTTTCACTTGCCTTAGGCTCGTGAAAAAAACTGTTTCACTCGATGCAGCAATCTACCACTTTAGGCACTAGTTACACAAATAACTATTTTAATGTAATAATAAGTTTTTTCTAAATAAGTTATAATGTATTCATAATATATTATATATACGGTATTTATAAAAATTATAAATATACAATTTTTTGTTTGGGCTACTGTCGATGACATTTATCGAGTAAATAAAAATAGAAATCACAAATCCTCAATATTTGTATTACACCACAAGTACACTTGAGAATGCCTCTAATGACGTTGAAACATGTTGTGTTAGGATAGAAATATTGAAAGGGTGTTGTCTGCTGTGATTTTTATTTCTATTTATTATACAGTATATTGAGATATTTCCTTTATCTTAGGGCTACTTTATCGTTGTTTCTTAATTCAAATAAATGCATTTGAAAATGACTCGGAGCAGTCGAAACATGTCATGCATAAATAAAAAATAATTAGAAAAGAAAACTGCGATTTTTATTTGATTTAGTAAACAGTAAGATTAGTAAACATTGAGATTATGACACATGTTGTGTTGAGATAAAAATATTAAAAAGGTGTCGTCTGCTGTGATTATACTATACTGTGATTATTCATTACACGTACATTATGTGTCAGTAGTTGAAATACATTGTATACATAAGCTATAACGAATTTTTAAAATCAATAATTGTAATTTATTGTACAGCAAGAGCAGAAACACCTGAGGGCTCAGCTGCAGCAAATGCAACAGCAGCGTGGAATGACGCCCCAACAGCAGCAGCAGCAGCAACAACAACAACAACAGCAGCAGCAGCAACAGCAGGGGGGAGGGGGGCCGCAGGGGGGTCCCACCGTGCCGCAGCAACAGCGCATGATGCGTCCTGGAATCGCTAATCCAGGGCTTAGGCATCTGTTGCAGCAGGTGAACAATTACTCCTTCTGTTCAGGAATTATTTCAATTATCAGTTGTATTGTAATTAGTATAATGACTAATAACTAATGGTGAACAATAACGCCTTTTATTTAATAATTTTTTATTCGTTATAAGATTGGACCGTATGCACTACAGAGACTGTGTAATCATTGTGTGGCCATTGGTAGGAAGAGCTCCATAACAGTTTAAGATTAAATTTTTCCAGCCAACCGACATACTTTTGCAATTTTTTCAACTATCTTGTGGATTACAGGTAAAAGTTTAACTAATTCACTTGTTTTTCATAAGATTTACATCGAACTGATACTCAAAAATGTTTTTTTAGATATTCACTGATAATCATTGTGTGGCCATTGGTAGGAAGAGCTCCATATAAGTTTGTTAAGATTAAATTTTTCCAGCCAGCCGACATACTTTTGCAATTTTTTCAATTATCTTGTGGATTACAGGTAAACTTTAACTAATTCACTTGTTTTCCCCACTTCTTATTGAAGAAATATCATGAGAAATTATTTTTATAGCATTTAAAATAGTTTCTTCTCGTTTGATTTTCCTTTAAAAGCTATGAAATATTAAAACTAGACCTGGCAGAGGCGATTCTGGGTAAAAAGTGAATATCTCAACAAAAAACACTTAATTTAAGAAGATTTTAGTTGTTAAAACTACAACTGGCAGAGACAATTTTGGATGAGAAGTGAATATCTAAAAAAACATTTTTGAGTATCAGTTCGATGTAAATCTTATGAGAGTAGGAAAAAGCATGGTGGATTCGACTGAGCTAGCCAATCTAAAGTTAAACATTCAATATAAACACTATGAGTTTACAGTCTTTGTAGTATGCAATATCAAAAACAAAGTTCTGCAGATTCACAATTATGAATGAAGCTAACACCGTAGATCCACAGTTGAAATTACTTAGTCTTTAAGTAGTCTTTATTTGTAAGTAGATGGTGGATACTGGTTTTGGTTTTTTTTCCACCAGTGCGAATACATCATCACGTTGAATTCCGGTGTGAAAAAAGCCAGAAGCTTATGTCACACCCAGCGATCAAAAACTTGCTAGTTTGTAGTTTCTAGCAAAACAACTTTTGTAGCTTCTAATTTTTTCAACGTACTTTTGTATCTAGCTAGTTTCAATCACCGAGTGTGACATAAGCTTTTGTGAATTTGGATAAAGCCATAATTTTGAACATGATTACGGAACACAAACTGATTTCGTATGAAAAAAATGTTTCATTCGATTGAGTTGTTACTATTACTATTTGATTGAGATGGTTGAAAATTGCTCCTTTATTTTTAGTTACTATTAGTCCTGTTCCAAACACCACGATTTTTGGACTTCCGGTTTTTTGTTAACTCTAAAAATAGATTGAATGAAGCTTTATGAATATGAATGACGTGTTTCTGCGCACATAATATGTTTACCAAACTTCATTCAATCTATCCCTATTACGATAACTTGAGACAAAATAAACCAAATTTTTCGTATGTGTGCGTGTTAGTATGGGCACAGAGAAGCAGATTAAGCTTCTCTGTGCTATGGGGTACCTACCTTAGCCACGACAAACCATAATCAATAAACGACGTAGCATAGACACGTCTTAGCATTGACAATGCGTATGTGTCAGCAATTGTTTTTGTCGAGACTTTGTCGTATCGTTGCTATGGTTTGTAATCCAACCTGGATAAGTTTGATAACTTTGTCTCAAGTCATTGTGAGTGATGTCTAGTAAAGTTTAAGTGTTTTGTTGAAGTGAACATATGTATCTAATTGTGAATGCATTCGTGCATGTTTTTCAGCAACAGCCTCAGTATAGGCCGCAAGTACTGTCGCTCCCGCAGCAAATGCCCAGACCTCAGCAGCCGCTACAGAATCCATCGCAGGTGTTCGAGGATTCCAACTTCGATCTATTCAATTGCCACTGAACAACTACAAACTACCCTATTGATAACAACTCTCTATTCATCACGGCTACTTCGAGCTATTATTACTATTCTTTGTGACTTTACTATTTGTGTTTATGTAGCATAATCATTGCAAATATATTATGACTGAATATAACTTAGTAGATATAACTTGATGTAGGGTATCCCTATTATACTATACTATCCATTCAGTTTTTCTAAGCAAAGAATACATTCTGGCATGATGGTTAAATTTAATGACTCCAGCTCGATCAATATGGGTTCAAAATATTTATAGAAAACTTTCTGATCAAAGATTTGAAACCAAATTTATAATTTTTTAATTAATATTGACCGAGCTTGAGTCATCTTACCGTCTTGCCAGAATGTCTTCTTTGCTTGGACAGACTATACTATAGGATGTATTTTTTCAAATTTGATTTCCATTCAAGAAAGAGACTAAGCTACGATGAAAAATTGGCGGTTAGCGAATTCATGTTATTAATTATCTCTGAACAGTCTGAAAGCAGTCTGTGAGTGTGTAACTTCTAGCTGAGGTCGTTCTCGGCTTGATTTGTTCTCGTAGATCGCTCGCCGACTTTCCTAACAGAGCTCAGCATCAATAACATTCATTTGCTAACTGACAGTTTTTTGGAGTCTGCTATAACTCAAGCTGAATTTGTTCATTACATTGGGGTTCTTTTCTCAGCTTGAATTCACACTCTCTGTAACTAGTAATCATCAAATCCTTGAAATAGATTTTCTTCCGTGTAGCTCTATGTTCAATACTCAACAGATTTCAATATTATTTTGTTCGGGTCACTCTATCTTCAATTGAAATTATATTCACTTCATGTCTCATCATTGTTCGTTAGCTCGTTATTGTTGCTGCTAGCTGAAATTGTCTTGTTTCTTTCGAACAATGAACAATTTTACCATGTTGATATTAATTCAATAATTAAAGTACATTACTAAGCTGAAGGATATTATTTTCAACTTGAATTGGACATACGAGTACATAATTATATGAAGAGTAGAACTTCAAAACATGATATATCATAAGGTAGGGAATTTCCAGGAATATGAAAAACTAACTATGTTTAAGTTAGTTTCATCTTGAGATAATGATTTTATAATATTGAAAATCATGTGGTATATGTATCCAATTCGTGGTAGAGACGAAGTACCTCTTATAATAGGTAATAATTATATATAGAGGACTTACCTCTACATAATAATAATCTATAATTTCAATTTTATTGATAAGGTGCTTTATGTTCACTTTATAATGTCACCTCCTTGAATATTATGCTACTCATGAGAAACATGAAGATAACCATAACCCATATTATGAGGATTACACTACATTTCAGTATTAGGCCTATAGAAAATAATCCTTTCTGAAATAACTTTTTATTTTACTGTGAATAGTGCATTATAGCTATTTCCTCCAAATGAATGTAGATTAAATTAATTTGTACCGGTATGCAAAGATCAAAAAAGCTTCCAATTATTTCATTCACAAACAAAAATGTCTGAATTATTGTATTAAACTTATATCTTTGAAATATTTTATTGATTGTTCAAACTGGTTTGAACAATTATTTTTTCGCTGTGAAAATTAAATTGTGAATGTGGCATAATGGCATAATTTACTATCTCTTATATTTGATGCATTCATTTTTAATTTAATTCTTTTACTATAAACATTTAAATTAATAAACTCATTAAAACATTTCAAGTTGTGAAAAGAAAACCGTAGTGTCTATTGGAATGTATAAAAATTTATTGAATTTCAAATTTTAATTTTGTCTTTCAAATGTTGAATAGATTGTTCATCATAGAGTGATTCAAATGTTCATCATAGAGTGATTCAAATGCTCATTACAGAGTGATTCAAATGTTCATCATAGATTGATTCAAATGTTCATCATAGATGATTAAAATTTTCATCATTCAATCACTAAATGTTACAAAAAGTATAATTTTTGTTACCTACTTAAATTTTTCATAAATTCACAAATGTTGCACTTTATTCACAATTACTTGGAGTGTTTGAAAACAGAACTATGATTTTACTGTCCAGAAAGTTTTAAATCTCTGTCAGACCTGTTCCATATACTTCTTTAAAATATTTGTGATTTTGTTGGCCAATCATAATCTTGTTCCACGATTGTGTAGCCTGAATGACTTATTGAAGAAACCCCGACTTTGTTAGGGTTCATAGATTAGACAATTTATTATTATTGCTGATGATAAAGTTATATCTTTGTAATCTGTTGTTCATTACATTTATCCTACAAGATTTTCATCGTTATTTTATCCTATGAGATGAGATCAGCCTATCATTGCTAATTCCGCATAGCAGCTTGTATTGCCAAAGGATAGGCTATAATATCCAATATCTAAAGGAAATATTTTCCCAAAATTCTAGTTGTTATTATTAGTTCAAAGCTTGACAGATGCCAATGAAACTGGCGAAGGGTGAATGGCTGTTTATAATTTTCAGTGAGATGAATCTGTCAGGACAGTCAACGAGCAGTCTGCGAATGCGTATCGAGACAGTTTTGTCATTGTAGACCGCCTTTAAACTGTCCTGACACTTGACATTAATAAATTAGTCGTTTGTCAAACGAGAGGCCAGTTTTGTTGGCACTAGGCATCGCAATACGAATAAGGTATCATGAGTATTCGAGCTTCGAGATCATAACATAAGTCGAGTACGGGTTTGTGACCTCGATCCTCCAAGTCTCTTTCGTCCAAGGAATGCGGGGTTCACTGTTCGCTCCTCGCAGCTCAACGGCTGTCCTGCTCATGTTGTGGTTCTACTTCTCGATCAGTGGCGGATTACCCATTAGGCACAATAGGCAACTGCCTAGGGGCCGCAGACCGCAAAAATGAAGAAAAGATTTTCATCTTAAATTTTATGTAAATTTACACTACACAAGAATTGTAGTAATTTAAAGCCTATAATAGTATATTACATAATGAGTGTGGAAAAGGCGTTTTTAAAAATGAATAATTATGTTCTCCAAACGAGCGGTAAGCAAGTTTGGAAAATAATTATGAGTTTGTAAACTTTTCCACACAAATTATGTACATTTTTTTTCGTCATACTAGACTGAGAAGGATTTATTAAAACCTCAAACAACTGAAAACATTAACTGAAGCCAACATAACCTCAACACAACACTAGCAGTAGCACAAAACAAACGCACACAGTGAACTGTCATGGCGGCTTGTTTGACTCATTTATTCATATGTTGGAGTTTGGAAAAAACAGCTGTGCTAGATTTTCAGTGCTGTAATTATCATTGTGATGATGACTAGTGCTGTAATAATAATCAAAATGATTATTTCCGCATTCAGAACAGCTGATCTCTGATTCTCATGTAAACGGCAATTTTTCAAATGCAAATCTAGCTTGGAAAGTTGTGTATTAGATAACTTACGAGTAAGGCAAAATAGTGTATTACAAAATGAGCGTGGAAAAGGCGTTTTTACAAACAAATAATTATGTTCTCCAAACAAGCGGTACACAAGTTTGGAAAATAATTATGAGTTTGTAAACTTTTCCACCCAAATTATGTACATTTTTTTCATCATACTAGACTGACAAGGATTTATTAAAACCTCAAACAACTGAAGCCAACATAACCTCAACACAACACTAGCAGTAGCACAAAACAAACGCACACAGTGAACTGTCATGGCGGCTTGTTCGACTCATTTATTCATATGTTGGAGTTTGGAAAAAACAGCTGTGCTAGATTTTCAGTGCTGTAATTATCATCGTGATGATGACTAGTGCTGTAATAATCATCAAAATGATTATTCCCGCATTCAGAACAGCTGATCTCTGATTCTCCTGTAAACGGTAATTTTTCAAATGCAAATCTAGCTTGGAAAGTTGTGTATTAGATAACTTACGAGTAAGGCAAAATAGTGTATTACATAATGAGTGTAGAAAAGGCGTTTTTACAAACAAATAATTATGTTCTCCAAACAAGCGGTACACGAGTTTGGAAAATAATTATGAGTTTGTAAACTTTTCCACCCAAATTATGTACATTTTTTTCATCATACTAGACTTACAAGGATTTATTAAAACCTCAAACAACTGAAGCCAACATAACCTCAACACAACACTAGCAGTAGCACAAAACAAACGCACACAGTGAACTGTCATGGCGGCTTGTTCAACTTGTTTATTCATATGTTGGAGTTTGGAAAAAACAGCTGTGCTAGATTTTCAGTGCTGTAATTATCATCGTGATGATGACTAGTGCTGTAATAATCATCAAAATGATTATTCCCGCATTCAGAACAGCTGATCTTTGATTCTCCTGTAAACGGTAATTTTCCAAACGCAAATCTAGCTTGGAAAGTTGTGTATTACATACGAGTATGGCAAAAAAGCAATTTAAGTGTGGGCCATCCTCCCACACACTCAGTATAATTGCTGCTACTGCATGGATACCTATGATTACTATATATGAACAGAAGGTTATGGAATTAATAAGAAGTGAGGTAACTAATTAAGAGGAAGACACAGAAAGGAGAAGAAAGAGGAAAAGAATGCCAGACAAATCAAAAGTCACTGATATAATGATACCAGTAGCTTTGATGGAAGATGGATGATTGTAAATAACTTACTACATTTTATATTGTTATCGACAGTATAACCCAGGAATTAGACAGCAGGTCAAAAATTTGTTTTGATCAAAATGATATTTTTGGTGTTTTGTATAACATGGACAAACTAGATGAAGAAATTCGTTAGAGAGCGTGTGGTTTTGGCATAAAGTTACTGTTGAATGAACTGAATTTTGATGATATTGTAGACAAGTTTGCTGCATTAATAGCTATAAAAAAGATTCGTAAGGAAAATAATATAAAACATAGGAATATTCATGTAATCAATGTCACTTATAATGTGTACAAATAAGTCACTAACTTAGCTAATTGTAAGTCCCAACCTCTTTTATCCTGTGTAAGTAATTCTGTTTTTTGGGTAGGGGGCCGCAACTTAGCATGTGCCTAGGGGCCGCTAAGATCATAATCCGCCACTGTTCTTGATCTAATCCCGCATATTTTAGGTCATTGAGATCCTTGGCAAGGAGCTTAGTAGGTTTATTTAGAAGATAGGTTTGCTCAGTTGGCTGTTTCAACTTGAAGATCTGAAAGGTGGACGTTTTAGTATGTGAACCGACTTAACAGTCTAGAATCTAGAAACACACATTCACGACAAAAAGTATTGCCCGTACGTGAAGTATTCACATATTTCTGTCGCTCGCCGCTTGCAATTCTTGTGGAATTCAATCTGTATTCAACTCAATTCCAAAACTGATGCTAAAAAAGTAGAATATTGAATGAGAACTTTGAATTTGACTTTTTTTGTGAAAAAAGAAGTTCGGAAAGTGAATGCTTGTGTGATCTAGCGGATGATAAAGTAACCAAAAGTCTTGGAAACTGAACGCTCATGCGATCTAGCAGAGAAATTGGTAACTATAATCTTGTAAAGTGGATGCTCATGCATTCTAGCGGCCAATTTAGTACCTAACTGGAGCACATCAAGTGCGATCACTAAAACAAGTACAATATTATATTTTATCAACTTGTCACTGTACTCCAAATAGCTGTCCTTGTTCGTGTAGATGTAGAATATTCGCTGTGTGCAAGTGGGTGGAAAGGATATTTTTGGCGATCGAGGCGCTATTGGCGGATCATTTCGGCAAAAAATTGAGTGAATTAACATTGGAGGAGATAGGGCTAAACCTAAAATAATGTCCTGGAGAATTTGTTGTGTTCTGGATTGTAAAAATAAAACACGCAATGGAAATTACACTTTTCCAGTTGACAAGTTTCATCAATAAAAAGAATGGTTCACTGCATTGAATAAATATTGATAGGTGAAGCTAACCTAATTGTTTTGTTTACGTGCAAAAGAATTTATTGATCAAGTAGGACCATGGAGTGCTTCATTCTAACCTGTACATGAGGTAATGTACATGAATAGTTTTTATGTTAGTTAATCTAATAAGCTGTTACTATCAACGCAAAAACTCTATTAAGTATGTTTTAATAAGGAATATTCATATCATTCAATTTTTCAAATAAATGTGAGCTTGCACCAATTTTTCATTTTCATGTAAGATAACTTATCAGCTGTTATCTCAAAGTTTTTGTCGACTCTCAAATACATCTGTTTGCGGTTGTCTGCTCTCAAATACTTGAAAACTAGGATTTTTCTAATATAATGAGCTATAATACTATCAATAACTAACATTCATATCCTAAATATCATGTTCTAATTACTGAGAAATGCATGAAGCAGCAAATAATACCATTCTAATTATAAATGCGTTTTTCCTATTTAGCACTATGCTTTGTAAGCTAAAGCCGCATATCATCAGTCCGAGGCATGTGCCACGAATGCCTCGCAGTACAGTCTGGTGACACAAAATAGTATATTTCGTACCTAGGGCCGAAAATGTGCGTTTACCGGCTCGAAATCGGTTTTCAAGTCCGAGGCCGTAGGCCGAGGACTAGAAAAGATTGAGAGACGGAATATTACATTTTCGACCCATGGTGTCAAACTTTATTTTTCGGCACACAACATCAATGAAAACAAAACAAAATAAATTATCAGTTAATCAGTTCCAAGAACAGCTAGACCAGTAGCCTTATTATGCTATCTTCCCCTATGCTGAATTTGGAGTAGGTGCCATCTGCTTGCTATTGGAACTTCGCATCAAAAGTTTATTGATTTATTGACTGAATATTACTTTATAACTATCAGTGTATTCGATTTTCTTAGTTCAGAAACGTTCAAGCCCAAGATAATTTCTGTACGATCATCCTAAATTGTACAATATCAATTCAAAGTTGTTGATTTTCGACAGATATTGGCTAACAGAGAAGCTTTGTCTAGTTGTATTATCAGCCGCTAGATGGCGCTGGCTTACCTGCTAGACTAAGTAACACAGAGTCTGACAACAATAATTTTGTTCAAACATGGATTTCACGTTCATCATTATTCAACAGTTAATCAATACAAACATTTTTAATCTTATCAAAGTTGAAGTATTAGTTATTGAAGCAGTTTTCCTTTATTATTCAACTACTGATTAATTTGAAAACTTTCAACGTTCAGTTCTCTTGACAAGGGATCTTAACAATCAAAATAACAGATGAGAGACTACCTTTACATCGAAATACCAATAAGTCGACATTGACTCCCAAAACAGCTGACATTTAATGCAATCAAACCGGAATGCTACCTATTGATCGACTAACCCTTAAATCGACAACGACCTTCAGTCAGCTGACATTCAAGGTTATTTTACCGCCCTAGGGCCGAAAAACGCATTTTCCCGGCGAGTTGCTGGCGACCTCGCCTGAAAACGAGCGTTTTCGGCCTCCATATAAAGCATGTAAAACAGTCCATTTCATACCAGTGTGGCGAAAAAAGTATAAACTCATGGCTGAGGCATATGTTTGAATATAATCTGCAATAATCAAAATTAATTATAATTATAGTATAGTAAATAGTATAAAGTATATAATTATAATTATAATAAAAATAATTACATTAAAAAATCTGCATTTTTTGTAACCAAAAATGCGAGCACTCGAACAAATTGACTAGCACCATCAAGCGGGGGACAAAGCAACTAAGCTCTGACAATTGATATTTTGGACTTTGGAGGTTAGTTTGTGCTCAATTAGTAGATAAAAATTCAAGGCAATGCTTATTATTGCCTATTAGAACCTTCTGCACTCAAATAGAATTCTTAATCACAAAAATGCATAGGAATGTGGTACAATTTTGAGGTTAGTTTGTAGAATTGTTTGTTGTGCGTTGCAAGGCAACAGGCACTGCTCGCACCGGCGTGAAGCTGGCCCCGCCATGTTGTACCCAAAATTTCAAACATATGTCATAATTATGGGTTTTTTATGGGTATTCAACGTATATAACTTTTAAATTATGGGTTCAACTAGTAATATGTTTTATATCAATTTATATTTTGGCGGGCAAGAATCACGTTTAGCCCGCCACATTGCATGATTTCTGAAACAAATGTGTCATTCAATAGAGAACATTATGGGTATTCATTCTATACCATTTTCAAATTTTGGGTTCAACAATTACGACCAGGAGAGACTTTCAAAGTGTAAGAATTTGGTGGGCCAGAATCACGCTTAGCCTGCCACATTGCATAATTTTGAAGAGAAATGTTTCATTTGATGGGGAAAATAATGGGTTTTAATTCTATACCAATTTCAAATTTTGGGTACAACAATTACGATCAGAAGAGACTTTGAAAGAATTCAACTGTCGCACCCTAGCGAGCATTTTTTGAACTGAGACTGCTCAGAAATTATGTACAGTGTACTGTCTTTAGCCATCATGATATTCCCCAGCAGAGGAATTATTTCGTTCAGATAACCAGGTCCCTTGCCGCCCCCGGCGAATCTTTTTTCAGGCTAAAAGTGATGGATACCAATGTATACTGTCTCTGGCCATCATAATATACCATTCAATATTAATGTGTATCATAAATGCATCCTCAGCAGAGGAATATAGTTCAGGTAACCAGGTCCTCTGCTGCCCCCAGTAAATTTTTTTTTCAGGCTAAAAGTGATTGAAACCTATGTATACTGTCTCTGGCCATCATAATATAACATTCAATATTTATGTGTATCATAAATGCATCCTCAGCAGAGGAATATACTTCAGGTACACAGGTCCCTTGCCGCCCCCGGTGAATCTTTTTTCAGGCTAAAAGTGATTGAAACCCATGTATACTATCTCTGAATATCATAATATACCATTCAATATTTATGTGTATCATAAATGCATCCTCAGCAGAGGGGTATAGTTCAGGTAACCAGGTCCTCTGCCGCCCCCGGCAATCCTTTTTTCAGGCTAAAAGTGTTGGAAACCCATGTATACTGTCTCTGGCCATCATAATATAACATTCAATATTTATGTGTATCATAAGTGCATCCTCAGCAAAGGAATAAAGTTCAGGTTACTAAGTCCTCTGCCGCCCCCGGTGAATCTTTTTTCAGGCTAAAAGTGATTGTAACTTATGTATACTGTCTCTGACTATCATAATGTAACATTCAATATTTATGTGTATCATTAATGCATCCTCAGTAGAGGAATATAGTTCAGGTAACCAGGTCCTCTGCCGCCCCCGGCAAATCTTTTTTCAGGCTAAAAGGGTTCGGAACTCATGTATACTGTCTCTGGCCATCATAATATACCATTCAATATTAATGGGTATCATAAATGCATCTTCAGCAGGAAATATAGTGCAGATACCCAGGTCCCTTGCCGCCCCCAGTGAATCTTTTTCAGGCTGAAAGATATTGAAACTTTTTCATACTGCCTCTGATCATCATCATATACCATTCAATATTAATGGGTATCATAAATGCATCCTCAGCAAAGGAATAAAGTTCAGGTAACTAAGTCCTTTGCCGCCCCCGGCCAAAGTGATTGGAACCTATGTACCTATGTACACTATCTCTGGCTATCATGATATACCATTCAATATTTATGGTTATCATAAATGCATCATCAGCAGAGGAATATAGTGCAGGTACCCAGGTCCCTTGCCGCCCCCGGTAAATCTCTTTCAAGGCTGAAAGTGATTGGAACCCATGTATACTGTCTCTGGCTACCTTAATATACCATTCAATATTAATGGGTATCATAAGTGGATCCTCAGCAGAGGAATATATTTCAGGTAACCAGGTCCCTTGCCGCCCCTGGTGAATCTTTTTTCAGGCTAAAAGATATTGAAACTTATTCATACTGCCTCTGGCCATCATAATATACCATTCAATATTAATGGATATCGTAAATGGATCCTCAGCAGGGGAATATAGTGTTCAGGTAACCAGGTCCCTTGCCGCCCCCGGTGAATCTTTTTTCAGGCTAAAAGATATTGAAACTTATTCATACTGCCCCTGGCCATCATAATATACCATTCAATATTAATGGGTATCGTAAATGGATCCTCAGCAGGGGAATATAGTGTTCAGGTAACCAGGTCCCTTTCCGTTCCCGGCAAATCTTTTTCTTTTTAATATTATTATATATTGTATTTATTCATAATGTAATATTCTGTATAATTTACCGGTTTCTTTCAACTTATTAAATCTTATTATCTTTGTTTGATCTATTAAATTAGGCTACTGCTAGTAGAAGTTCGAGATTCAATATTGTTTAATTTATGGAAGTGATAGTTTGATTAATTAATATCAATACTTTTATGTTAGAATATTTTTGGATTGGAAGTATTCAAATCATACATCGTGAAAGCGTAGGCCTATATCATTGTCAAGAATATACGCTTATATAAAATAGAATTGTTAATTAGTGAAGATCTGTACGATTCAAAACCTATCTGTAAAGATATATGTTTGAAGGAACTCTTCATAAACACAATCCTGCGTTCGGAAATGCGAAACTATCTATAAATAATCAGTTATCAATTTAATAATCAAAAATAAATGAGCAGTCCAAATTTAGTTCATTATGCAGGTAGATCATTTGGAACTTCTTGAGTTTTCATTGTATCAAGTCATAAAATCCGAAAAATATGAATAACCTTTTTATTTGTTGTCAGAATAACTTGAATTTTTATGGGAAGGACACTACTATAGAGAGGAATGTTCCTGTTTTTTGTGGAATTTTTCCAAGGCTCCTCCCCACCCCCCAGGTCCAAAAAACCGTTCGGGCGATTTCATTCATTTTAAATTTCCCGGATTAGAAAGACTTGGCGCGATGGCATGTGATTGGTTGATAATTGCACGCGGAAGAAAAACAGACATTCTGGAATGTTGGGAAAATGACTCCAGCTTGGTCAATATTTATTAAAAAGTTATAAATTTGGTCTCAAATTGTAGATGAGAATGTTTTCTACACTTGAGAATAAATCAATAATTTTCGAACCAATATTGACCGAGCAGAAGTCATTTTCTCATCTTGTCAGGGGGTCTTCTTCGCTTAGACAGACTTTACTAGGCTTCATCATTATTCTATAGTATATAGAATAATATTATTGCTGATAGAGATGTAAAGTCTCTCCAAGCAAAGAAGACATCTTGGCGAGATGGGAAAATAACTTCAGCTTGGACAATATCGGTTAAAAATAATAGATTTGGTCTCAAATTATAGGGAACATTCTGATCTTCAATTTAAGACCAAAATTTTACTTTTTGAACGAATAATGACCAAGCTGGAGTCATATCCCCATCTAGCCAGTATGTATTTCTTCCTTGCACAGACTACAGTAAATAGCGAGAAATTACTATGATAATCATCAGACTCTATAAATGAGTGCCTTTTCGCTTTCATAAAATTAGATTAATTACTCATATCGGTCTCTTTATTCTGTTGGTTAAATGTAAGACAGGACTTGGTCCTCCTAACTTCGCCGTTTCAAGGCTAAACGAAGTAGTCATATTTTATTATCAATCATTGATGTACGTACATGAATAAAGCTATTCTATTCATCTTCTCACATTTCACTCTCGCTCACTAAATCTTCTTCTCTTCTTCTCTCTCTCTCTAAATCTGAATGGTATATTATGATGGCCAGAGATAGTATACATGGGTTTCAATCACTTTTAGCCTGAAAAAAGATTTACCGGGGGCGGCTGGGGACCTGGTTACCTGAACTATATTCCTCTGCTGAGGATCCATTTATGATAGCCATTAATATTGAATGATATATTATGATGGCCAGAGACAGTATACATAGGTTTCAATCACTTTTAGCCTGAAAAAAGATTGGCCGGGGGCGGCACAGGACTTAGTTACCTGAACTTTATTCCTTTGCTGAGGATGCATTTATGATACCCATTAATATTGAATGGTATATGATGATGATGATCAGAGGCAGTATGAAAAAGTTTCAATATCTTTCAGCCTGAAAAAGATTCACTGGGGGCGGCAAGGGACCTGGGTATCTGCACTATATTTCCTGCTGAAGATGCATTTATGATACCCATTAATATTGAATGGTATATTATGATGGCCAGAGACAGTATACATGAGTTCCGAACCCTTTTAGCCTGAAAAAAGATTTGCCGGGGGCGGCAAGGGACCTGGGTACCTGAACTATATTCCTCTGCTGAGGATCCATTTATGATAGCCATTAATATTGAATGGTATATTATGATGGCCAGAGACAGTATACATAGGTTTCAATCACTTTTAGCCTGAAAAAAGATTGGCCGGGGGCGGCAGAGGACTTAGTTACCTGAACTTTATTCCTTTGCTGAGGATGCATTTATGATACCCATTAATATTGAATGGTATATGATGATGATCAGAGGCAGTAAGAGAAAGTTTCAATATTTTTCAGCCTGAAAAAGATTCACTGGGGGCGGCAAGGGACCTGGGTATCTGCACTATATTCCTCTGCTGAAGATGCATTTATGATACCCATTAATATTGAATGGTGTATTATGATGGCCAGAGACAGTATACTTGGGTTTCGAACACTTTTAGCCTGAATAAAGATTTGCCGGGGGCGGCAAGGGACTTGGTTACCTGAACTATTTTCCTCTGCTGAGAATGCATTTATGATACCCATTAATATTGAATGGTATATGATGATGATCAGAGGCAGTAAGAGAAAGTTTCAATATTTTTCAGCCTGAAAAAGATTCACTGGGGGCGGCAAGGGACCTGGGTATCTGCACTATATTCCTCTGCTGAAGATGCATTTATGATACCCATTAATATTGAATGGTGTATTATGATGGCCAGAGACAGTACACATGGGTTTCGAACACTTTTAGCCTGAATAAAGATTTGCCGGGGGCGGCAAGGGACTTGGTTACCTGAACTATTTTCCTCTGCTGAGAATGCATTTATGATACCCATTAATATTGAATGGTATATTATGATAGCCAGAGAAAGTATACATGAGTTCCGAACCCTTTTAGCCTGAAAAAAGATTTGCCGGGGGCGGCAGAGGACTTAGTTACCTGAACTTTATTCCTTTGCTGAAGATGCATTTATGATACCCATTAATATTGAATGGTATATTATGAGTATCAGAGGCAGTATGAAAAAGTTTCAATATCTTTCCGCCTGAAAAAGATTCACTGGGGCGGCAAGGGACCTGGGTACCTGCACTATATTCCTCTGCTGTGAATGCATTTATGATACCCATTAATATTGAATGGTATATTATTATGATTATATGATGAATGACTTCTGCTCGGTCAATATTGGTTCGAAAATTATTGATTTATTCTCAAGTGTAGAAAACATTCTGATCTACAAAATGAGACCAAATTAATATTTTTTGAACCAATATTGACCGAGCTGGAGTCACTTTCCCATCTTGCCACACGGTCTTCTTTGCTTGGACAGACATGCACATACAAGTGTAGGTTTCTCGGAGCCTCAATAGGCTTTGATCGTTTGATCTAAGACAACACTACTCACAGAGAAGAAGCAAAGAAGACATTCTCGCAAGATGGGAAAATGCCTCCAGCTCGGTCAATATTGCCAAAAAAATCAAAAATCGAATTCAAAATTGTAGAAAACATTCTCATCTACAATTTGAGACCAAATTTATAACTTTTTAATAAATATTGACCAAGCTGGAGTCATTTTCCCAACATTCCAGAATGTCTGTTTTTCTTCCGCGTGCAATTATCAACCAATCACATGCCATCGCGCCAAGTCTTTCTAATCCGGGAAATTTAAAATTAATGAAATCGCCCGAACGGTTTTTTGGACCTGGGGGGTGGGGAGGAGCCTTGGAAAAATTCTACAAAAAACAGGAACATTCCTCTCTATAGTAGTGTCCTTCCCATAAAAATTCAAGTTATTCTGACAACAAATAAAAAGGTTATTCATATTTTTTGGATTTTATGACTTGATACAATGAAAACTCAAGAAGTTCCAAATGATCTACCTGCATAATGAACTAAATTTGGACTGCTCATTTATTTTTGATTATTAAATTGATAACTGATTATTTATAGATAGTTTCGCATTTCCGAACGCAGGATTGTGTTTATGAAGAGTTCCTTCAAACATATATCTTTACAGATAGGTTTTGAATCGTACAGATCTTCACTAATTAACAATTCTATTTT
Source organism: Sogatella furcifera (assembly GCA_017141385.1). Classification (NCBI taxonomy): domain Eukaryota; kingdom Metazoa; phylum Arthropoda; class Insecta; order Hemiptera; family Delphacidae; genus Sogatella; species Sogatella furcifera. The sequence continues at coordinate 10,105,932 of CM029549.1, forward strand.
ATATAAGCGTATATTCTTGACAATGATATAGGCCTACGCTTTCACGATGTATGATTTGAATACTTCCAATCCAAAAATATTCTAACATAAAAGTATTGATATTAATTAATCAAACTGTCACTTCCATAAATTAAACAATATTGAATCTCGAACTTCTACTAGCAGTAGCCTAATTTAATAGATCAAACAAAGATAATAAGATTTAATAAGTTGAAAGAAACCGGTAAATTATACAGAATATTACATTATGAATAAATACAATATATAATAATATTAAAAAGAAAAAGATTTGCCGGGAACGGAAAGGGACCTGGTTACCTGAACACTATATTCCCCTGCTGAGGATCCATTTACGATACCCATTAATATTGAATGGTATATTATGATGGCCAGAGGCAGTATGAATAAGTTTCAATATCTTTTAGCCTGAAAAAAGATTTGCCGGGGGGCGGCAGAGGACCTGGGTACTTGAACTATTTTCCTCTGCTAAGAATGTATTTATGATACCCATCAATATTGAATGGTATATTATGGTGGCCAGAGACATTATACATAGGTTTCAATCACTTAGAGTCCGAAAAAAGTTTCGCCGGGGGCGGCAAGGGACCTGGTTACCTGAACGAAATAATTCCTCTGCTGCGGAATATTATGATGGCCAAAGACAGTACACTTTACATAATTTCTGAGCAGTCTCAGTTCAAAAAATGCTCGCTAGGGTGCGACAGTTGAATTCTTTCAAAGTCTCTTCTGATCGTAATTGTTGTACCCAAAATTTGAAAATGGTATAGAATTAAAACCCATAATTTTCCCCATCGAATGAAACATTTCTCTTCGAAATCATGCAATGTGGCGGGCTAAACGTGATTCTGGCCCGCCAAAATATCAATTGATATAAAACTTATTACTTGTTGAACCCATAATTTAAAAGTTATATACGTGGAATACCCATAAAAAACCCATAATTATGACATATATGTTTGAAATTTTGGGTACAACATGGCGGGGCCAGCTTCACGCCGGTTGTGAATGCCTTTTTTTGAGTTTCTAGTTACAAAATCAGCCGCTAGATCGCATAAACGTTCATTTTTGAAGATTTTCAGTTACTAAATTATCTGCTAGATCGCACTAGAAAATAAAAAAATATCCATATGATTGGTTCGAAAATTCTGTGGCAGTGGAACTGAAGTCCTGGAGTGTGGTGCAGTGCAACTAATGTTAGTGTTATCATGTATGTTGTTTTATTAGTCAGATTAGGCCTAACAAGATAATTGTGTTTCAATAATTTAATTAAAGAAATACTTGTCTCAGTTGTGATTGATATAATTGATATTGCTCCAATTATTAAAATTTTAATCTTCTTATCCAGATTTTAGGTTATGTTGCAATATAGGTTAGGTGTGTTTTCATTGAATCCAAACTTTTATTTTATTGTAATTCTTGCTTCTTGATAATGATTCTCATAAGAAATTCAATTTAAAGTATTAAATTTTCAATGAATTGCTAGAAAGCAGCTTTCAACTCTATTTGTGTGATGCAAAAAAATTGGGACAGTAAATATCATGTCTCTGGAGAACAGTGACCTGCAGGATAAACTAAGAGGCTTTTTATTTTTAAACATAATCCTTAAGACTCTTTTCTGAGGTCGAATGATCGAATTATGAACAATGCATGCCATATAATTGCATTTCGAATATAATTTTTTGTCTACTTCTAAGTTGATTGTCATTTAGCCTTAAGCCACGTCAAATTCCATTTTATTTCTTTCAACAGAACTTTGGGTTGAGTGCCATCAAACAGCAGAATAGACATCAAATTTTGAAGCTCATTCATCACACTGCTTGATTTGATTGAAGATGAGTAGTGAAGTTGAACCATATATAGCCAAGCCCATCAAACTTCTACTCTCATCAGAAGAGGATGCTTGCGAACAGCTGAGAATGCTACTGGAGGAAAACATTAGATCCCGATACGGAGCCAGAAAAGCACAAGCAATAGCAAATCTTACTCCTACAATTGGGAAAGCTTTGAAGAAAAGAGCTGGTAGTATTGTGAGTACATCACTTTTCATTTTATTCAATTATTTTTTATTTTGAGTAGGTGGGTTTGAAGGCTGCCGTTTTTGGTTGTTGATTTTTTTTGTTTAGTCATGACTGATTACTAACTCATTCAGGATTAATATGCTTAGCCTAGGTATTTTATTTGACTCTTCCCTTTACATATTGGCGATCATAACCCTTTACTAATCAACCTGCTATCAGGCCTACATCTACATGTCTTGTGTTTTTTTTCTCGACGTGTCCCTGGGGGTTCATTGCCCACCTTATGGACTTATCATTACATAAATTACATGAACAACAAATGGAAAATTTATTGAAATTTATTAAAATTTTAAATGTTGAGCGATGTCCCACTTTTATGGGAAAAATCTCTGCAGAGCAGGTACAGTAGAACGTCAATAATCCGGATTTGTCTCCAGCAAGAAATAAAAATACAGGGTGCGTCAGCGAATCGGGCGATTTTGAAATGAGTGTCAAAAATTGATGAAGCTGTTTACAAAAAATTAATTGATGCCATAATAATCTAATTTATATTTCACTGTCATAGCCCGTTACTCATACACTTATAGTGTACGAGACTTCGTCTCTTCTCCATCAGGCATTTTCGGATCATTTTTCGAAAATGAACATGGGGAAACTGTGACTGAGTGGTATTTCGAAATGTTACGCACATTTTTATATCCTCAACTACCCCAGTACGTATAAAATACAAAATTTAAAAAAAAAACTCTTTTAGAAATTCTGTATTTTATATTTCTGTTGAAAAATATCTATCTTAATCTTTTTAAAAGTTGTTGGGGGCCGCATAATACATCACCACGGGCCGCCAGTTGGCCATCCCTGGTATAAGTCATGTACACTACGGGTGACCAAAGTGAGACCAAGGCGAGTGGAACCTACCCTAACGAGTCCTAACCAAGAAAGTCCTTTCCTGCATCATTTATTTCCATGGAACTAAATTGCATTGCATGTGGGATGGGACAGGTCCCTGCAAGATTTCGTAAGGCAAATACCTTCGGGGCTTTGAAGCCTACAATTCAAATGCACTTTATTTTTATCTGATTGATCTAATCCTAATGGTGACTTACAATCTTCAGAAGTTTGAAATAATTTATAACCTTATCTTAATTATTTTAGTGAGAGATTTTTATATCTTATGACCCTATTCTGAAACACTGAAAATCGCAAGCAGTTCTGGAGCATTGTTAAGGGACTGAGAGGAAGAAGAGTAAAACCAGTAAGAAACATAAGAAATAGGGGTGGTGTACTAATTAGTAGACAGGAGGAGGCATTAAAAGTTTGGAAATAATTTTTTGAGGAGAAATTCAGAAAAGAAATTGAGGAGGGAGCAGGAGAAGATGAGCAGCAAGGAATTGATGAAAATCAGGAAAATCTGGAGGTATGTCAAGAAATTACTCAAGAAGAAGTGATAAACTCTGTCAAGAAGATGAAATTAAATAAAGCTTCAGGGTTGGATGGAATATTCCCAGAAATGGTCAAGTATGGAGGAAATTTGTTGGTCGAATGGATATGGTTACTTTTCAGAAAGATCTGGGATGAAGGAATAATGCCAAAGGACTGGGAATACAATCTCATAATCTCAATATTCAAAAAGGGTAATCAGTGCGAATGTGAGAATTACCGCCCAATATGCCTCTCTTCAGTGATTTATAAGATGTATACTAGAATTCTAGAAAGCCGACTCAGAAAAGTGGTAGAGAATTCTAGAGGATGAGCAAGTAGCTTTCAGACCTGGGCGCCAAATTTATTTTTATTTCTTTATTATTTTTTTTTATCAATTGTGTAATTGACTTTTTGTTTAGTATTTGGAATCTAGGATTTAAGATCATAAATGCTCTACTCTACTTGAATAAAGTGAATAATCTAATCTAATCTAATCCAAAACTTTCATACAGTTCAAACATTTGTGAATCAGAAAAGTCTCCGAGTTTCCGTTGGAAAGTTCAAACAACGGATTAAGAGCATGCTCTTCATTTCAAATTTAATCTATAATCTCCATATTTTGTATTTTCCAGTCACCTGAACCAATTCCAGTAAAGAAACCAAAAACTGAGGTACCAATAGCAACAAAACCGGAGAAGTCTTCTCCTGTTGTTAAGTATGAGAGAGAAAGCTCTGATGATGGCGATAGTGAGGATTTATCTCTTGAAATTCTTGAAGAAAATCTTTGCTTTATTTGCAAGTGAGTTGGTAATAAATGAAAAATTATACATTTCATATTAGCCTATGTAATATATACTTGGTAATCGAGCTATTAAATGATTGAATTCAAGGGCGTACGCAGGATGTTTTCCAGGGGGAGGCAAGCCATGTTCCCTTTCAAGTTGACCACCCCCACCCCTCTCTTTCTAGGCCCCCTCAAAGAAAGAGGGGGGGGGGGTCAGTCATAATATTGTTCAGTTCACTACATTCTATAATGAAAAATTGAAAATAAAAATAACCATAATATTATTAATAATTTAATATGGATGGTTTGTGATTGAAATGATTAATTTTCCATGAAGTTATATGAGATAAGGTGTTTTGTACTAACAAGCCCCACATTCTGTTTTAAATAATTTCATCACAAAGTTTGATTGTGATTCAATTTCTCTGTTCACTCATTGTTCAAAGCAAATTCAATCTTTCAGGTGTTTATTGTTGGCTGGTTCCATCCATTCAACATGATATTTCCAGGTCTGTTTATTGTCTCCGATATTCTGCCTCATGGAGAATAATTATATTGAGTTTCTGTCTTATTTCAACAATTCTATCTTCTCTGGTACACCCCTCTAGGCTACTGCACTCAAAAATTGCACTTCAGCCACTCGTAACCTGCTGCATTCTTTCTCGGTACCCAGGTTTCAGAGACATATAGGCCTAGGAGATCTGAGATTGGCCATCACTTTATAAAATTCCAAATTGTCTCTCTCCTGGCTTTATTTTTCAAAGTCCTGTTAATTGTCTCACGTCACAAATAGCTTGAATTCGATTTATCCCAGAAGAAATATTCAGTTTCTTTTTTTCGTCTTGGACGTACTCAAACCTCACAAATAAGGATTTGAAGGAGACAAACAATTAAGCAATCCTTCAAAATACAATCAATTTATTTAAAACTGCCTTCATTGTCTGTTTTGTCTTCTTTAAATCCTGATCCTGATTTGTGAGGTTTGTGTGCGTTCCAGAAGAAACGGTAACAGCTGATTTTTTTATTCAAAAAATTTAATTCTCTACAATATTGCTTGATTTGAAATACCAGTCAACAATAATGTATCCTAAACTTCGGACAGTTTGAAAATATTATGATACTGTCGTATGTTTCTCACCCAGGAAAAATGCCCTAGAATATTGGAAGGGAGTTGTGAAACACTATTTATGGCTGGCTATTCAGCTCTATGAGTTTATTGAGAACTATGTAGTATTAGATATCAGATTACTAAAGTACCTCAAATTCAAAAGATAGTTTTGAAAACATTTTCAGTAAATCCCAAATTCAAGGTAAATTAATTCATAGCTTAATGAGGATAGAATTAAATAGAACTACTACTGTAACATCATAGGCAATGTATGCCTAGTATACTTGGAAAAATTTTTACAAAATATTTAGCTGCTCCAATTAGGCTATCTCCAACTTTCATTCCTTTCAACTTATTTCCTTTCATTCAAATACATTATATCACAGCTCTAACTTTGCAGTAATGGATTCTAGCTCATGAAACTATAGATTGAAGATTCAAAATGTTTTTTTTTTTAATTCTCTGGAGCTATCTACACTCGAACATATAAAGAGTTAGCAAGTAAAACGGAAAGATTTGAATAAGTCATCAACTTTTCAAGAAAATCAATTTCATCATCTATTAGTTATGAATATGAGGGTGAGAGATAAATGGACTTCAAGTGCTTAATGTATTCTATTGGAGAATAATTGAAAAGATCAATTATTTATCATAATTAATAATATTATGAAAATTCGCGAATCGTCATCCATTCCAAGGCATAGAGCATATTGTTGGACAGATTTGCGCCAACTTTGGAGTACGGTATTGTCTGTTGAACAAAAGCAATATTTTGAAGTGTTCAAAGGTTTTTTAGAGATTTCTCTAGTTTGTTCAACTTACACGTCTATGAATGATAGTGGTGATAGTGAAGTCAATCAAACTTCTAAACCATGAGAAATTGATGTTTAGAATTATACCTTAATAGGCCTACAATTCATTCATTCATTCGTATGCCTTATTCGGTGGGGATTCCCAAAAGGAAGTTCCACCGGCACCATAACCTTGATTTCCGTCAATAGGAAATCATGGTATTTCTTGATAGGATACACTGAGATTTGAATTTTCTAAAGTTCTTCCAAATCAAGAGAGTCCAAAGCACGAGGAATATCACTAAAATCACCATTCACTACCGAAAAATATCGAATTTCGAAAAAATTTAGAGCACGACAAATTTTAGCTTGTTACAAATTTTACCATGACAACCGAAATATTACAATTGATTTCTAGAGAAAAATACTTCATTTCTCTTATTGTACAGTAAATGGCTGCATTTTTTCCATGATGGTGACTTATTTGAATTTTTCCGTTTCATTGGCTTGCCCTACAAAGGATAGGGAAGTGACAGAGAGAAAACAAGAGTATTCTGATTTGAAAACCTTACTTTCAATGACTGTTAAAGGAGTGAAGATGAGGAATTATTAATGATCTTCTCCAGTATTGAGTCTCCAACTCAGATGGAAGTTTCACCCCTGCGTGAGTCTGTGACTTCGCAATCTTTACAATTGAGTTGTGAAATTATTTTATTTTATAATAATACATTTTTTTTATTTCATAATATTCATTACTATTTTCATCTAATTCATTTTATTTCTAAATTGATTGAAAACAAAAAAATATGTCAACTTCTGGGGGGGGGCAGCTGCCCCCCCCCTGCCCCTGCCTGCGTACGCCCATGATTGAATTTTATAACTTAGATCTACAGTATGTCAGTACTGTATAACAGGTGATTCATGTATGACGCAACCTAACTTGGAAAATGTTCGTGTTGGCACTTGGCAAATGATGACTTATTGTGACTTGTTTGTTATGTAATAAAGCCATTATCTTCTTCTTATCAGCTTCAATCAATTTTCATGGGATTCAAGAATGCTTTTTGTTTGTCAATGGCTCAACAGCCCATGAAGGGACTAGGCCTACCAGCTGGCTGCCAGTTTCATACTGCAGTCCGTCCAAGCAAAGAAGACACCCCGGCCAGACGGGAAAACGACCCCAGCCCAGCCAATACCGGCCCAAAAGCCATGAATTCTTGAACAGAGCCCACAGTGCCCGAACCAACACTGGCCGAGCCGAAGCCGAAGCCTACTTTCTAGGCAGTCGGGACCGACGGCTTATCGTCTCCTCTGAAAGACGGATTTATTTATGTGATTGTGCTGTGGTCAAAAACTGTTCCCTGACTGAGGATCGAATCTCTGAACCTTTGGTTATCAGACCGGCGCGTTAATCACTTCCTCCAACGAGCCACCCAATTTCTCTCTGAGGCTCAAGTTATCCATTTCATATATCGTCGATATCTACGTTAATGCTATTCAATGTAATAAAATAGATTGATGATTGAATATTAGATATCTCCAGTATCAGTATGTGAATATACTATTAAAATCTTTCTTATGGACAGTACAGTATAACTTAATGTAATTTCTCTAAAGCTTGATTGTACTTACAATAAAATGATCAAACTTCAAACTTGATTTACTTTGAATTATCTTATATTTTATACGTACAGTACAATAAATTTCATTTATATGAAATGAAAATATTTTTTATTAGGCGGAGTTAGAACTAGGAGTTAGTCCTTTCTACCACTCAACCACTACTACTCACCATTGATTGTGAATGAATGTGATTCTACAACTTTTTCCAAGCTACTCACCTTTCAGCTCAGTATATTAATTCCGCTTCATTATCTTGAGGTCTCACGGATGTGGACTGTTTTGATAGAGGAAAATGGAGGCAAGGATGCGACAGACGGCAACGGCTGTAAAAAATCGCTACATACATATACATTATCTTGAATAATCATATTTTTTTAATGAACATTTCGTGCTGGAAAATTTAAGAGTTTGAGCCTTCATCGTAGTAATAATTATTTTTGTGTGTATTTTTAATTTTATCCAGGAATGTGGGTTCCACCAGTAAGAATAAAATGTTGGAATGCCTGGATTGTCACAACCTGTGTCATCAGAACTGTGCCTCTCCGCCAGTTACTGCCGATGTGACTGATCCCAGATTCGTTTGGTATTGCAGCAACTGCAATAAAGGATCAAGCCGAGTGGTGAGTCATGTTTTTTCAATATGCACATGAATATTTTTCCTATAAAGTGCCATTAATTAAATAAATACTGTGCCATGAAGAATATGATTACACAATGATTTGGAGACAATATCGTGATACTACACTATTTATTTACTTGAAATGTACCATGGTCTATCCAAGCAGAGAAGACCTTCAAGCAAGATGGGAAAATGACTCCAGCTCGGTCAATATTTGAAAAAAATATAGTCTCAAATTGTAGGAAATATTCTGATCTACAATTTAAGACCGAATTGATAATATTTGAACCAATATTGACCGAGCTGGAGTAATTTCCGCTTCTTGGCAGAATGCCTTCTTTGCCTAGAAAGTGAGTGATTCAAATACAAACATGTCACTGAATGGTTTGAAAGTTTGGACTTCGTACTAGAATTTTCTTAAGAATATATCATGAAGCATGCAAAATGTACAACAAAGTTCACAACTGTCAACGTTCAACAATGTACAACTGTCTTACAAAAAAATTACAGTATCTGAAATTATGTGATTCAAAAATTGTGATTTTTACAATGTTCATTGACATAAGAATCATTCCTCACTAATATTATTTGCCCAATAGAAGGTAAATTTATTATTATAAATATTTGTAGTATTTGTTGATAGAAAATTACAAGGTGTGGTGTGTTAGTTACATAGTGAGGAGGTTAAGTCATAAACACTCTGAACTGTTTTGGATGGGTGCCCAGTATCTAACCAAATCCACAATGGCGAGGTGTAACCTACCAGTGAGGGTCTTACTACCAATAGAAGCCTTATGACAAGACAAGTTGCTCACAATTAGGGATATGTGGTCCCACCAGATAACGTAGGTGGTTTGGAAAGATTATATATTTATACATTGGAATAATTTGAATATATTTCATTCGTCACTGTGGAATTTATTATCAAATTACAAATCACTGTTACAAAACGTTCCTGATTGCTAATAAAGGGCTCACAAAACTTGAAAATTGTAATTTGAATTTCTAGTACTGTGAGAAGTATGCTGTACGTATTAGATCATCTCGTCCCATCTCTGTTTTCTTGATTTATTAATTCAATAAAATATAGATCATTTATTTTTTGTGAATTAATTCAGTAGGCTACTGTGAGAAGTATGCTGTACTTATTAGAGTCCCATCTCTATTTTCTTGATTTATCAATTCAATAAAAATATAGATTATTTATTCATTCATTGTGAAATAATTCAGCCAAAATTCTTTGTTCAGATATCAGGTAGTTCAAGAGTTGCTTCTTCAAGTGGTAACTCAGGAACATCTTCTTCGTCTTCCTCAAAAACGTCGAGCAAAAGTTCAAGTTCTCGGTCGTCTTCCAATTCAAGCTCCTCATCATTCTCCATAAATAAAACATTCTCAGGTAACGTACTCAATCTCTTCAGTTTCAAATTCTTGTCTTCTTCATTTAATTGTTCATGAACTGCTATATTTTATTCATTGCATGAGTTGGACCAGATGTAGGAGATTATAAAATTATTTATAAATAGAGAAGCTCACGGTATACATTTTTTTATTTTCAGTTTGAATAAGTTAACAATTCGTATTATCTATTTTTCTTAATTTTTTCATGTTCTTAAGTATTTTTATGACAAAAAATAGCCTAAAAACCTAGCTTCCTCCAAGATCTACTTCCTGTTCTATTAAACGACTCTATTTCCTGTTCTGTAAAGTACTTCAATTGTTTAGAGAAGTATGGGCTCCTTATTTGTTACTAATGATACCATTAATGGAAACAGGAATTCGTCAATGTCATCTATTTCTACTTATATTGTTACCATTCATATAATGCAGTTAGTTTTATTTTTATCGTAACATAATCAACTACTCCAAGCACAAATGATGTCAACCATAGGCGTAATTTGGGGGGGGGGGCACGGGGAGGCAGTTGCCCCCCCAATAGTCCAGTCAAATAAAGCAACAAAATTAAAAGTCGGAGGACCCAGCTGAAAATTTGCAGATATGATCAGAAAAGGGCACTGAATAACATACTAAAATTCCCCAAGAGTCCCAGAATAAATTCATATACTATACGTCAAATTTGATAAAAAATTCCAATTTCCAGATTGTAATGGTACTGTGTGTAATAATACCTCCTCTTTGAAAGCAGAACATTTTTACATTAGAGTGACTCCCAAACGGCAACCTGTGGGCGCAAAAATCTGAAAATTATAATGAAATGTAGAGGAAATCTTCCTCTTTCAGATGGTTAGTAATTGAATTCCAAGATCTGAAAATTGGAGTTTTTTATCTAATTTGACATTCAATATATGATTTTATATCGCCGCCATGAGCTGAGAACAATGAGCTATCACAAGATGAAATCCGAATTACTGTTCAGTTCAAAAGTTATGAATATATAAAACTTAGAATATAGGGGATGCTGTTGAATCCTATGATATTTTTAGTCTCATAACATTGCTCACAACAGCCTAGGGTCTCGAATCAGGAACATAATTCCAGAAATATAAGCAAATAACTTATCCCAATATTTTTAGTAAGTTTTTGTGTTATAAATTTATAATATGCAATTTTTGTGGTTTTTGGGGGTGTAAGGGTTATTTTAAATCGCTGTAGTTCAAAAAATATTGAACATAGAAGTTTGAAATTGGTCTCAAATGAAATAAAATTAATTTCGCCGAGAGAGATTTGGAATACGATAATGTATGGGTGCTCAATTTATAGTTACAAACTTTATAAGTAAGAAAAACCTCAAAATCTTGATCCTATGAAATAATTACCAATTTTTTAAATAATTGTACCTCGAAAACATTCAATGATACAAAGTTGCAATTGGTCTTAGTCTTCTCAAAATTTTATTGTCTACTAAAAAGTACCTATAAAATTTTCTCCTCCAGCGCCATTTTCTGATCATATCTGCGAATTTTCAGCTGGGTCCTCCGACTTTTACTTTTTTGGCTCAATCTGACACACTGGACTACAATATGATTTCAAGATTCTCATGCTTAAGAAGAATAAAGAACTATTCTCGAAATACAATAGGTCAGGATAGAATGTCCACTAGAACAAAAATTTACTATTCAACATCATAAAACAATTTTAAGACTATAACACTTTTCCAATTAAAACTATAAATATTTATAAGATCGGATTTAAAGAAGTTAGGCACATTGATTCTTCAAATGAATTGGTCATCCAGTTTTGTTTCATTCAAACCTGATCTCTGAGTTTGTGGGTCATTTTAGATTTAGACTGTTTATTGACTGAACACGTTTTATTCAAAATTGAATCATCTACAAGTTTCACCCACAGAAAAGTAAGTTGAAGCATCAGGTAACCATGTTAAACCTCTTTGAACTTGAAAAATACTGATTATTTTCATATGTTAGCAAATATATCAATATTCAATAACCACTGCAGATACGAACTTCCAAAAAGTTCCAGTCAACCAGGACCAGTGACCAGTTCTCAGTCCTATAGGAAAAGTATTTTGTGTGTATGTAATCACACGACACAAAGCTATCAAATTGTAGACGATTATTCACACTCAACAAGATTAGTCTAGTTTTTAAAAAATAAACTTATTTAAAATGAAATTCTGACTCAGGGATTTGAGTTGGACCCCTGTACTTGGTCTCATTTGGAGATAATAAAAAATGAAGGTCTAGTCTATAGTAATTTCTCTTACCCTGAAAAAAATCGCGAAAAATCCGTTTGAGGTTTTAGAAAAACTTGAAAATCACTCTTTTTCAACTTTAACCGCTAAAAAATACTGCTCAATAATCGACTTTGGCATGTAGAATACCTTAAATTAATGTGAAATTATTTCCTCTTCCCAACAATATCTTCAAAATTCAATTTTGACAAATGATTCTCAAGATATTGATAATTTAATTACTTGAAAAATATCTAAAAATGTATGGTTTCCGGATGTATCTATGTTGAATCTTTCGTGGGACACTCTGTATATCATCAATATTTTATGCTAAAAAATAGGGATTTCGGCATTTGATTGGCCACAAAAAAGAGACCTCCTGAAACAGTTTTGAAGTATACTTTCACAACATTTCCCGGGGGGAGGCCCCCACCCCCGCATGGCTGAGGAGGTACACCCCAGTCCCATTACAGCCCCCAGTATTTGATTCAGTTTGGTATTGAAGTAGATTATGTCTTACATACTTCTTCTTCAGTAAACCACTACCCAGAAGCAAATCTTGCCCCCCGCTTGCCCTCCCAATGAAAATTTTGAATTTACGCCCCTGGTCAACCATCTAGCTGAAATCCTACTACAAAAAAAAAATTATTTCAATTATCTAAAATGTCTATCATAAAACAAAGATTAATGCGATGTTTGCTCATGTGTTGGCATTATCAATACGTAAGACATTATGAAGGTGATCTCATTTTAAATAGCCCTCATGTTTCCTATTTGGTCATCAGCAAAGTAACTTGGTACTATTTTGTTCTCAATTCTTCACTAATTTCAATCGGCTCTTTTTGTCTAAGCTGCGCAATCATATTAAAATTTTAATCGCTTCTTCATAATCCTCAATTGTGTATCATTCATACTCATACTATAAAACGTACATGAAATTTGAAGAAAGTAATAATGTTATTAATGATTTGATTATGTTGTATCAATCTCAGTGTATCATATCAAGAAATAGCATGATTTCTCATCGACGGAAGTTAAGGTTATGGTGCTAGTGGAACTTTCCTTTTGGAACTCCCCACCGAATACGGCATACGAATACATACATTATGTGTGAACTCGATTTTTGTTGTGATAGCTTCAACACTATAAAATTCTGTTACATGAATGAAAATAAGGTCTCGACTATTTCAATAATGGTGCCAAAATATTATTAATACTGCAATGACCTAAATACAGTATTTACAAAAATAGAACTGTGTGTATTCTACTTTCCATGATGAAATGTTAGTTAATATTTCACTTTTGAATTAATTCTTACGAAATTACAGTCAAATTTTTAACATTAGTTCATAAAAAACTATTTCTCACCTCACGTGTGGAGCGCTTTCAGATTATGATTCACAGTGTTGAAAATTAATGTCATTATACGAAAGCGCTTCACACATGCACATGAGTATTAGTTTTTTATAAACTAATATTCAAACGTTTGACTGCAATGTCGTAATTAATAGTTCAATGGTGAAATGTGTATATTCTGTTTAAATATATTTACTTAGGAATAATTCCAAATTATTCAAAATCAACTTTAGGAATCATCATTACTTGGGAATGTCCTTCTGCAGATTGGGGAAAAAAGTTGAGAATCTTGAATATTTCCAACCATTTTTCAAGGTTGGTTTAATTGCTCTGCAGTATTTTTCTGTGTGAACTAATTATTGTGAATCGATCATTTTTGTAATGGTTTATTTCTCATGAGTCATTTCTATTTCAGGAAGTAAGTGGGGACGTAGAACTTGAACGCTGTGTTTTAAAATCCTATTGAAGGCAATAATCGAGTGGCATTGGAGAACACAAAAAAATTACTTCAAGGTGGTTTTTATGTGCGCAATTTTTCAGTACTACGGATTTGAAATCATGGTCATGGTCAAGAATAACCACAATTTGTGAGTTGAATAAGACGACTTTCATTTCTGGTAAAATTTGTAGTTTTGTTGCATTGTTAAGGTAGGATTGTGAACTACAACTAAATTCTATGTGTCATTCAATTTGCCATCTTGAACTATTATTTAGCATTAAAATGCAATAAGTATAAGCTACAATTATTATTTTTACCTCAAATTTGAAAAGTAGCCTGAAGAATATTTCAAAAACTGAAAATACTCACTTGCTGCTGGAAGTAGTTGTGTAATTTGCTTTCAACTGAACGTATTTTTCAGATGATTTCGTATGATTTGAATGAGATTTTTATACAGATACTTGATCGTTTTATTTTTCAGCTTTGTGCATCAGGTAGTGTACTTAACATTTGAAGTATGTATAATACATGTAATATGAAAAATCATAGCAGCCGTCATAAATTTTTATTCATTTTACACTTGAAATTGGCTCTTAAGAGTGCGAAACTGATTGTGTTCAAATGTAAACATTATAAAGGGAGCTGTGATTTTTCGTATTATTTATTCTACATGCATTAGTAGCGCTAAATATCAAAGTACTGTAAATTATATTTGATTTTATGATGTATTGGGGATCATTGAATGATTTGTGTTGCATTAAATTGAATTTCTTATATCGGTAAGTTATAACTGCTTCACCGACTTGAATGGAATATTAGTTTTTTCATGATCACCTAGCTTCATCTTTAGTCTTCTTACTTCGAGTCTCATAAATGAATCTGATATTATTGCATACTATGTAGTATGGTATTACAGTATATATGGTATTTGGTTCCGGAATGAAAATGGTTGACTTGCTGAAATATGATATAGCTGTCACCAAAATGTAAGGCGGTTTCCTATCTGATGTAACCTACTAACAGCTGATGTGAATTATCTATTGTCTCTTTTGATTTAAAAAAAAACATCATCTTGACGTAGCTAAATGACATCTCTAATTGACAACATCAGCTATAAGAGCGTACAAGGAGCAGACTAACTCGCCTAACTTATTGTCAAGCTGAGAAGACACACCGCCACCGTGTAAAATGTATTGTAACGGCGTGTGTTCTTGAACCTTGATTTTGTCCGCTTTTTATAAAAAATTGGAACAGATTTGGCCAAATTCTTTGTGTAATCTCCCTTTCTCTCTAGTACAAATTAATTTTACTTAATAGATTGATTGAAGATAACAATCTGCTTGGAAAAAACGTTGATATTCTCGTGACAAAGATTCCTCTAACAACTATTTGTAGTGTGAACTTGAGTTCGATAATATATTCAATATTTCGTAAACACTGCAGTTGTTGACTGAATTTACTGACTGAATTTACAGTTTTAACTGTTTTACGAATTCGGCAAATTGATACAATTAAGTTAAGTGAAATTTTTGTTGAAACGGAAATTTGATACTTGTTCCATTCCAACAGAACCGGGCTATAATTCAACTTTTGAAAATGCTGCTTCTCAATATCGAAGGCTGGCCTTTGTCGGTATGGTCTGTCCAAGCAAAGAACACATTCTGGCAATATGGGAAAATTACTCCAGCTCGGTCAATATTGGTTCGAAAATGATGAATTTGGTCTCAAATTGTAGATGAGAATGTTTCCTCTAATTAAAGAACAAATTTATAATTTTTTAATCAATATTGATTGAACTGGATTCATTTTCCCTCCTTTCCAGAATGTCTTCTTTACTTGGACAGACTATATAGGATCCAAAAATTTTTACCTATTTTTTCCCAACATTCCGATTTCCATTAATCGGAGAAAAGTTTCTGCCTTACACCGGGAATATTTTACTCTGGAAATTAACGAAAATCTGTGAACGAGGTGTTCAGTGTAAAAAGTGGAACCGGTTTGGAAATTCCTTTTTGAAGGGTTTCTAATACGACGGTGAATATACGACTGCTGTATTGAAATAAATTTTTCAGTTTATGAGGGCTGGAATTCTTTGCGTGGTAAAAAATGCGGCCTATTCGGTGGGGGGGGGGGAGCGGAGAGGTGTTCTCTCATGACCAGTAGCTTTGGCTGTTCGCTTCTCTTCCTAATTTCCTATTTTATTTTTCTCTCCTCTACAACAGGCTCGTCGTTTCTATGAAACTATTCGGCAACTGTGATCTGATCTCACTCATAAAAACTCTCTAACTCTCTCTGTCTTTCTAAAAACATAATCACAGTCAACAAAGTAGGTATTGAAAGAGTTGCCTCCTTTTTCAAATCGGCCAAACACGGCGGTGGCGGATACATGCTTAATTCAAGAATTGAAAGATGGATAACTGGGCAACTCTGCGCTGTGCTCTTCCAACTCTTTTCATTATCGAAGCATTCAAAATTGGGTATTTGAAATATTCACGGACTTCAAACCAGCAAAAAAAAGTGGAAAGAAATTCGCGGCACGTAAATTTGACGAAAATGGAGATTGTGGGAAAGGAATGCAAAACCGCGATCATAAATTTCAAATTCTGCATTTTTTCAGCCGCGTTCCATTCAATGCGATCCTTCATACGACCCTGAACTCTGAAAAATAGCAGCTAGATATTAGTCAAGTTGAAATCCACCTTGAAATACGAAATTAATTGCTAAATTTCTCGAATGCCATCTCATCTCGATAGTATTGGAAAAGATCAAATTCTAACATCCAATCATCCTCAAAAATAATTGAGAAAAGTTCGAGAAGCTTTGACTGGAATCGATGTTACGTTATTTCTTCAAAATTGATTTCAAACTTTAGGACAAATTACAAGTACAATACAATTATTGATCTCATTTCTTGAATTGATCTCTAATGTAAAGCTGTTCCAAATTGTAGCAACCTCAAACTTGAGTATGAATTGAACCATTGAGTATGAATGTAATATATTGAATTATATTTAGTCAAAATAATACTTTATACTTTACTAATACTTTACTCAATACTAATACTTTCAAGTATAAATTATGCCTAGTCAATTGAATTGTAATTATTGAACTATCCATTCATTGTCTTTTTTAATAAATTACAGTATTTTTCTAATTAATGTACAGAAATACAATGCATTTGTTTTGTAAATCAAAACATCAAATGGAATAAAAAATGGCTATTTTTATAATTTCCTCAACATTTCCACAGTTAGGGTATAATAACTGTACCTTTATTCCCCTATTCCAGTAGTTACTATTCTAGTACTTACCTTTACTCTATCTTCAGATGTTTCTAGCAATTGATAACATGAATATAGAAAATATTCATGAAAATAGATTACTCTCTTATTATTAGACAACAACAAAATATTATCAAGCAAATTTGCCGTAAAGTATTGCAATGTTAGTATAACTTTAAAGGTGCTTGTAAGAAACATAAAGAGGAATATTATACTCGTATTAGCAAACTCGCGGAATGAAATATTTGTAGGCGTTGGTTTATTGGTGATTTGCAGATGAATTAATGTTCTATTTCCACAAAAAACGTATACTAAATTAATTACAAAAATATTTACTTAGTCAATCACATAGATTGCAATATAGCAATATTAATGAAATAAAATATATTATGATGTAATGTTATAGAATACGTAGTCAATCAAAATGTAGTTACAAACCATTTTGATGACGTAAGAATTGAAAATAAACCAGATTGTTCCCTCCTAAACGATGAAACACGCAAGTTGGATTACAGTATTTTGATTGCGTTGGCTGGGCCAATCATCGTCCCGAATGGCCTTCTTTCTGCCTGATGACAGGGTGAATCTTCATCAGTGGTTTTCGGTTTTGGTTCTTTTTTTCGGTGAAGAACGAATTCTCGAAATGCAACTTTTGTGCAGCGGCGGCTGTATGGCGCCACTCGGACACTCGGCACTTAGACAATGGTGTCGCCACTCTTATTCTCAAACTCAATTTGCCATTCTCGACAGCTACCACTCACATCTACCCTCACATTCTTATCAAGTTTGCTTGAATTCATCTCTCTAATAAGCCTGTACAATAAAGTTGCTTGAGTGTTTGATACTAACAATTATTTTAAATAATATACTAATTAATATACTGAATAACTAGTTTATTTTGCATTCACTCCCTAATAAGTCTATACATTGACTTATTAGTTGTTTCAGTGTTTCATACTAACAATTTTTTTCAAATAATTCACTAATAAATATAATAAAAACTTATCAATTTACATTCACATTTCAATAAACATATATAATAATGTTGTTTCAGTGATTAATATTAATGATTATTTAAACTAATTTACTTATAAAATAATAAATAAATTATTAATTCGCATTCGCTCTCTAATAAGCCTATGCAATAAAGTTGTTTCAGTGTTTAATACTATTAGTTTTTCTTAAATAATTAACTAATAAATATAGCAAATTACTAATTGATTTGCATTCACAAGCCTCCATGAAAGAATATTAATTCCTGATATATGGCTAATAATTATTTCAAAAATGTGTCCTATTTATTTGGCATCATTACCATACGTTATATTATAATTATTTCAAGGATAGTTTTGCTTGCCCAGTTCCTCAAGTTTCTAAACAGATCCTTTTAAATATGGACATATTGTTCAATTAACCATTGAAAAACGTTATTCAATTTTAATTTTTTTTACAAAAATGAATCTGGTTGGAAGCGTTTACTGAAATACAATTTTAGTATTTTTATTGTAATATTATTTTTAGTATCTATATAATATTAATTTAATACTATTGATGAAATCCTCTTGAAAATTAATAAAAGCATAATTGTTCTATGGACCAAGTAGGTATCATGCACAAATAATATTATCATATCAATATTCACTTGACTAATGCACTGCATTGTTTAAATTTCAAATATCACATCAATCCAAATCTACAGCTTTCAAATTGCAGTAAGAAATTATACTAAACTTGAGCGCGAGTACGGCAATTTAAAGAATGCAAGCTGTTATTGTAATGGAAAGAGAGAGGAATAGCATCGATAAGATTCGTACTTAGGAGTGGCCGCGTATTTCACCACCCACACATTCTTATTATCATTTTTTCCTTCATGTTTACCACTCCCCTCACCGCTGCGTTCAAATGTAGAGTTGTAAATGTAAACTCTTTGAGGAAAAGAGTGTCTAGATGTTAATACTGTTTCATTTGAGCTTAGAAGGTGTTCTTCTCTAAGAAAAATATAATAAAGCAGAAGAATGATTTTTACATATTCATTTATTATTTATTACAGGCCTACAGTCAACAACTCAACATATTTCTGTTTTAGTTAATTATATAATTATATACTGTATTTCCGGTCAACAAGCTCATGCGGACATGCACTGCATAAGTGTAAATCTAATTCACTCAAACCTTGTTTAACTTCGTTACATTCTCTTTTCAATTCTTATTCATTAAGAGCTTGCTTCATAAACGATGAATTTCCAAAACGTTGGAAAAACTTTGGCGAGCTCCAAAAGGAGCTCGTTGGAAGGATTTTTGAACGCATTACATGTGGCATCATACATCTCTTTTTGTAGCTTGTGTTTCATAATTTTGATTATATCATTTTGGCTGATTTATTGATTTAATGATTCTATAAATTAGTGTAATCCATAGCGAAGCTATTTTGAAATAAACCCTGCTTTAATTTACTAGTTGAAGTTGAATAGATAATTGATTAATTAATTCATTATGAAATTATTTCGAAATAAAATTGGCTTTAATATTCAATCATTTTTCAGTTATAGTCAATCATTTGTAGTTATCTGATACAGCAAACAGTGCATCCTAATGCACTGCAAGTGGAAACTTCATAAATATTAGCTAGCAGAATCAAACGAAACTGGCGGATATTTAAATGACGAATGCATTAATAACAGTCATTCGTCAACCGCCAACTTCATTGGAGTCTGCAATACTCTTTGGTCAACTCATGTCATTGTAACGCAATTTCGAGTTTGTCATTGATGATCTCTAATGCTCTATGAAACTGAGTTTTCTAAAATCACGCTAATAACTGAATAAAGCTACATTATAGTGATCATTATAGAGATTATGTTCCTCTTCTTCACTGCGCACACTAATCTCCCTCACAATCCTTTATTCAGTTCTTTTCCACTATGACTATAATATGATGTTTGGTTGGCACCTTCTATGGATTAGAGATTCATTCATTATTGAATAAATAAAATTCTATGGTTTAGAGAGCCATATCTATTTATATAATTATTCCTCATAATGATACAATAATTTCAATTAGTCACCATCTTTGAGGAATAAAAATAATTAATGAGTGGTCATCCAAGTTTGGGAGAGCCGAGGAACATTGTATACTATATTTTGTAATGCAATCGTCAGTTATGATTCATTTTCCATCAGAAATTGATTTCTTCGAAGAATTTGGTTCCATTCTTCTTTGAGTTGCTGTTTGATATTCACATTCCCTTGGATGATTGCTTGAGGCTTGAATATGGAGCAGAGTATTACGTGGATGGGATTTTCCGCAAAATGTGAGTTGTGAGGAGGGGTGGAGGAGCGGCAACAGGTTTTCCTCGAATGTGTAGTAGAAGAGGGAAATAATAGATGGAAAAAATAGGAGTGTAGTTTAATTTTGATGGGTACCGACTGAGCGGCATAGGGACGTGTTGGCGCGATGATTGCCTCGTTGTGATTGGTCGGTGTCTGTAACAGTGCTGGAATGTTGTGTTGAATGATTAAGAGGGGAAATGGTATGTGTGTATGTGTAACTATTTCTACGGCCCTGGTGAGAGACTAGTTTGGCCGAGGAATTCCAACATGTTTGACGGGGTTCATAAAGAATGTAGCCTTGCTGCAGGTATCAGACAGAGGAATGCGGAGACTGGTTCGCTTGTCCCCCGCGCCGCAGCGCTGGCATCGGCGAACAGTAGCTGCTTCCCCCTCTCCGTTCACAAACTCACTCGATCCGCTCGAGTCTCGAGGTTGCTAGCCTAGCAAGCAGTCGTGTGCCCAAACATTCTTTCAGTGCTACGCCGTTTTCACATATTATTCATTGTTTTTGTATACAACTAAACAGTTTTCATCGAATTAACAATTGAATGCATCGAGTGTTGAGCTGTTTTGGACGCGAGTTGCTTTTGAAAGTGTGCCGTGTCGCGACGCGTTCGTTTCTAGTGAAGTGAAATTGCTGAGGAATGCGGTGGGTGTTGTTGGTCGGGCCTGCCTGCTGCTGCATCGCTCAAAATCAGTTCTACACAATGTGTGTGTGAAATTATTATTGTGAATAAGTATTATTACCAACGCACTTACTCACTGTTTGTTTGTGATTGTGGATTATTCGATCATGTTGATTCACGTGGAGTTCCAGCTACCAACTGCAGTACAGGATAGCACATGAAAGGTAACTGACACTTTCTTTTCTGCGGCATGTTCACGGCGCGCTTCCAAGCTGCTCTTTCATTCAATAATATTTCCAAGAGTGATTTATTGCTTGCAGCCTCCAATAGATGATGAATACATGTCACATGCTGTAAGCATGGTCGTCCTCATGCTTTATGTTCTACCACATCATCCAAGTCGGTACCTACTTTTATGGGCGAACCGGGCTGCACCAACTCGATGTTATCATAGTTTCCTGATTCATTATCACTCGATTGATGGTCAGTGACACTTCAGTTTTCGGTTTACCACACTCTTCGGCTTCGCCATATCATCATGCGTGTAATCAATCTATGATTATTAGTAAAAAATATCGAATATATTTTATAGTCAGAAAGAAGAAAGGTTATTCTCGGCGCCTCATTCGTCTCTTTGCTACCTGCTGTAGAAAGGCGTTGAGGGTTGATGCCAAACATTCTCCTAAAGCCAGAGAAACTCTTTCCTACCATACAATATGGTTTTCATGTTGGGTTTTCGTTATCACTGTGATTCGGATTTCATCTATTTTTGGCTTATGGTAGGCCTATGTATGTAAGTTATTACTTATTTTGACGCCATCGACACCATTATTAGGCCTATGGATAAAGAATGCAGAATTAGGTGTAAAAGTATGTTATTGTATGTGCTTGTTGGATCGCTGGACTTTGTATTGAACATTGTAAGCTTTCCTAAAATGTAAAAACTTAGACCAGAATCTCTTATAATACTTCCTCTGGTTCTCCAACAGGGCTTCTCAACAAGACTGATTATTTTCAATGAAAATTGAGTCTCAAGATGTGCAAATTTTTAAATGGAATGGATATCCGGATCCCAACATTTTTCAATAACTTACTGTATGAATTAATTTGTTAGTTTGGAATATCTTAATGGTGTATAACTGTTAACTTTGCAGTATCTTGATTACTCGTTCAACAATAAACAAATACACATGAAGAAAACTCTTTACGTCTAACTCTAACCGGTGTATACGACTTGCCGGGGTGTCTTCTTTGCTTGGACGGACTGTATAGTGGAGTAAATATGAAACTGACAACCAGCTGGTAGGCCTAGGCCCTTCTTGGGCTGATGAGCCATTTACAAACAAACATATTGAGAAAACTACAAGTGAAGATTACATAACATGTAAATAGAAGCACCGGTAGGCTAGGCGGTACCGTACAGTATCGGTAGATTGAACGTAGTAATGAAAGATCAGTAGGCCTACTTGAATATAACTCTTTTATCCTTTTAACTGTATGTAATAATTCCTCAATATTTTGTGTTAAGATTGATTTGTCGTTGAAAATGAGTTTAAATGATATATCTATGACAGATTGATAATTTTTTTAATGCAATTCAATAGCATTGAATAATAAGATCCTCATTCTGATCCTCTCAATTTTTTCCAGTTATCAAGTTTGTCAATTCTACCTTCAAAATCCAAATTACCCATATTCTACTCGAGTGTTCGATAAGAAGCATTCTCTTTTATCCAGGTCTATGAAATTGTAATGAAATTGCACTTTGGACTAATAATTTCAAATATCAAACTTTTATTCCAAAAACAATAAAAAATTATCATGCAACAGCCAAACAGGATAAAGAAGAAGTTGCAACGACATAGATGAAAAGAACACTCTGCGATTTTTGGACTTCCGAGTTTTTGTCGTCTTGATGAGTTTTACTAAATAGATAGAACTTGGCAAGCACATAAATGTGTGCAATTACAGGTTCAATCAATGAGATCCTATTTTCATTAGGTAAGCACTATACATCAGTGTCAAAGTTGGAACGTTTTTAAACCAGTGTCTGGAAAATCGTTTCTCAAGTCAAAGTGTTGTGGAGGTTGGATTGCGTCCAGTTGAAAGCACACGTGACTCGGTACCCATTCACCGCGCGCGGTCAGATTGCAACTCTGGCCGGCCGGCTAATGCCTCTTATGGGGGTAAAGGCGATTGGAAGAGCGCGTAAAACGCTGCAAAAGATAACCGGAGCAACAACACGGCCCCACAATTTATATATTGCCTGTTGCTCCGGCCTACAAACTGCATTGCAGCTTTTAGTTGTCTCACCCATTACTATACGGTCATGGAATCTTGGCTAATACTACTATAGTACTTGCTTTCAGTTACTTTACTTACCAGTTTCACCCCCATGCTTCTTCTAATTCCTCACCTCTTCCTTCTCCTCCTCCTTCTCTATCACTCCTCCTTCCTCTTCTCTATCTCTCCTTCTTCCTCAGCATCCTCCTCCTCCTCCTCTTCTTTCGAGCAAGCGACAGGTCAGTCTGTACATTCTAAACGTTGTTTACAGAGGGAAGGACACTGACCTCAGGATCCATACTAGCTGAGCTTGGTGCAATAGTGGACTTTTTCGACCAATTAATGAATTAGCATGAAATTTCTGTACAATCAAGAATACATTTTCGGTGCACAAAATGTAAAAAAAGAATAATTACAAAGGAATACAGTACCTGAATTATTATGATCCTTTTTCAATTGAAAGATATTGAAAGAGGAGTTGCAAATAACTTGTGAAAAGGAAATCTCTTTTTATTTGTGGTAGTGCTCAGGTGAAGTGGGTATCATTATGGGGTTAGATAATCAACTTTCTATGTACATTACAAAATATATCCTCTTGAACGTAAGGAGAGTAATTATTTGCTGTATTGATTTAACAAATCATCAAATTGAAGCAAATTCAAATTCAAATCAATTTATTTCCCAACATAGCATGTAACTTACATGAAAGGGTAATACAGTTATATATTCAAGGACTATTCGTCTGTGTGTAGGGGGGGATGAACGGTTTGAAAATTGAATTCAATTTGTCAACGATAATTATCGTGATGAATCCACTTGATTATAGAATTTGAATACTTATCAATGCCAATTCTGAAGTAGGATATTCTTAGGATATAGTACAATATTTCCATAAACTCTCAGTTATACAATAAGTTGGTGTAAGTGATTTGAAATGGATTCCACATCCCCAAGAGAGCACTTCCCTTTAACTGGGTATTGTTCATGATAGGAAAGAAAAATGAGTTGTGGTTTAGATCAACTGTATAATAGGCCCCAATCCCTCCTTTGACTTCATAGTATCTTTTCAATAAGATCAGCATTTTCTATAGTTTTCTCATTGCTATTCAAATTATGCTTAATTTTGCTGCTTCTGCTGAAGGGATGAGGTGCTGAATTAATAGTCTTATTCATAAAACCTGCTAACAAGGAGAGTTTCACCTTTGACATTTGCATGGCATTCAAATTCTTGCTGCTTTATATGAATTTGTCTTCGGTAATTTCCTCCGGTGACGATGAATAAATGCTTTCGGAAGACTGACAATTACTAGAGAGTTACTTAACCGCAGCATTTAACATTCTTTCCAGGCCGTAAACCAGTTTCTTCACCCTCTAATATTTTTACTGCTTGACTTTTTACTTTGTCTTTCTTGGCAGCCAAGTTACGAGACTCTTCATTTTCACAATACTCGTTCGTCCTGTTTGGAATTCAACCGAGTTAGTTACTGGCTAACTCAGTCACTCCATCACCTTATTGCTGTTTACCTGTTATCACTACTGAAGTTGAAGTCGGTGGCGAGGCTACTAGAATCTCACGGTCGGAAAGAAGACATTATTCATATCCATTGAACAATAGCAGTTGGATGTTGGCCTCTGTTGTTTTGTTCGGAAGCAATTATTCCAATGCGGAAAATGTAACCTTGTCCACGTTGGGATATTTGTACAGAATTTGCATCGCTTCTCTCAATTTCCTACGGCTTTACTCTTATCTGCTTCCAAAAATTTATATCTTATGAAGGATCGATCATCAGCCAGCTGTGGTGACTGATGGTTTTGCATGTGAACGAACATTCGTCATACATTTAATTTCATTTAAATCATTTCAAACAAATCATCTACAAACCAATTCCTTTTCCAATAAAAAATATGTTCTTGACACGATACTGGACAATATTCACGGTGGAGGATGATAGAAGGAATTCTCAAAAGTTTTTAGAGATAGATGTGATTTTAATTTGTATTTGTAGTTGATTATGACGGTTTAGTCAGCTAGTCTGGGAAAATTTTGTTGTAGAAGTTGATGTTTGGAAGTGTAATATTATTGTATTACACTCATATGAGCTCTATTAACTTGGATGAATATTGTTATTAATTATCGAGTTATATTGCTCCTTCAATTTATTAAAATTTGTTCCATTAAGTTGTAAAAGTATTCTAATCTACAATCATTGTGATCGAATTGTATTTTGATAAGATATGCTATCAAATAGTCTGCAATGATCATTCCTTATATCGAATTGATATCGAACTGAGATTTGTTAGGTTCAAATTTTTCCAACCAGGAAGGCAATGTGATAGATTGAGTCATTATAATATATGACTAAGCTTTTTGCAATTTTGCTGTCTAATAAATTTACTGAAATCAACTATTTCCACATTGTCGGTCTACAATGGTTTCCGGTGTTAGTCATTACATTAGCAGCATACCAATCCTACAAGAGTAATTGTTGGTTTTTTGCAGGTGTGTTGGACTATTATGTAAGTAGAATTGTGAGAATAAGTGAGCAGTAGGAAGAGAGGACGTGCCAAATATTTGAAAAAATTAACTCAATAGCTCTTATGAAATATGTGTCATATGTGCCAGTCTGGCACGTCAATTGTGTATTATGTACTTTCACTTTTAGCGTACGTCTCTTTCAATCACGTATTAGCTCACCTGACTTGACTATTTAAATTATTTAGAACGTCTGCGCAATCATCTACAACAGTGTCGTACCTAGAACATCACAAGAATTTCTCTGATAGTGATAGGTATGAGAAAGATCACGTGAAAAGTTATTAACATTAGTTTCTCTTTAGCTTGATGGGTTTACTAGATGGGCATCTAGTAATCTATTGATTGATATGGAATTAGGCTGGAATATTTTTAGTTCACTCAATTTTTCAAAATTATGTATGAACCCTCTACTCTCTAAACTCTCTTCTTATCTCTCAACTCTAAAATAATAATATTATATTTTAATTTATCTATGCTGAAATATACAGTATAACCTTGAAAGAGTTCTCATTCAACCCAAGAAGAGTTCATTGGCCTTTATGATCCTCTGTAGGTTTCAGGTCCTTTTCTATTTCCTTTTAGGTTACAGTTGAAAAGCAGATTGAATTCCAGCGATAAATTCATTTTAAGCACCACTGAAAAAATGTAATCCTATTCTGTGCATCGTATGCTTCTAACAAGATATTCTATTGATTATTCATTGGGCCTATTAATATCAATAAATATCAAAATTTCCGACTCATCATGTTTTGCCTAGTGGCTCCTACTAATTTCAATAAAACTCTTCACAGATGTTGAACATTGTGTATTGATAAAAACATGCTTGATTTAAACATTATAAAACGATGCATAGAAGAAAGTTGCAGCATATCTAAATACACAATCACCTTACATAGAAGATACTGTGAATTTTGAACAGTCAGTATTCAGTAAGCCATTCTACCATTCATAATGCAAGGATTTTCATCAATATAACTCATCCTGAAGTTTTCCGACTTGGGTGCTTACATGAATTGAGATATCCATTTCCAAGGGAAAATCATCCTTATTCCTCCCAAATACTTATATATTGTTATCTTTTTATAGCAATCCTCTTAAATAATAATCAAATTATCTGGATTAAGTTGTTTAAATTTGGGTTCTTGTTTAGAAAAAAAATAGCTGAGCGATTATTTTTTCATTACAAGGGGGTGTTTAGCTTTGTACATGGAAAATAGAACACAGATATCCATTTTGAAGAGAAATTATATGACGTGTTCCATTCATTTGGTGGTTGAGATTGAATTTGAACATTTTTCAAATAATTCTATTATTTATTCAATAATATTATACATATAGGCGATATAGCTGAGAACGTCAGATTTATGCCCAAAACTGGGTCTGTTTCAGATCATAAAAAGTCAACAACTAATTCCCATTCCTATTCACTTCCTCTCCATAGACTTTATGTTCAAAACAGACATTGAAGATAGATCTCACCGCTCCTGAGATTAGAGTATTAGAATATCGCTGTAGCATACCTGAGGATAGGATCTGTATTATATATCAGGACGTGCTGTGGAAAACCAGGAAGGAAATACACGTGGTTGCGACCACAATAAGATATCAACTGAATGAAGTTCAGTTCTATGGGCTTGGAGACTGATTTCATGGCAGGATTCTCGGGCACCTCTGTCTCTCTCTTTGATTTATCATTTTCTCTGTCAGTTGGCCTGCAGGCTTTACGCCATGCCTGGGCGGGGCCATACCAAACTGCTACCAGCGAAAAATATTTCTTTCATAACCCCTTCTTTGGGCTGACATCCACCGCGCCTTCCCATCACTACCAACAATTCCAACTTGGAATTGGAATTTGATTCTTAGCCGCTCTTCATATTTATCCTTCTCTCTCCATTGCTTCCTTTCTTTCTCGGTTCTTGCAGACGTGGATGTTGTTACCTTGTCTGGTTATATATGATATTTGCATTGGCATCCTCACTTATACAAGTATACAACAGTAGAGTCCTCAGTCTTCTCTCGCCAATGCACCGTAAGTTACGTAATTCTTGAACGGGGATCATTGCTGGTTAGTAAAAGCTGGTTTGTTTCTCTTCTGAATATTTTCGTCCTGAACACACATACTGAACCCAGATACTCCCAGTTGATTGGGTATCCTGAAGGTATTTTTCTGGTGGTTTATCCCGGAGGTATTACATGTAGGTATTTTTTTTTTTTTTTGCTGTTATAGTTCACAAACTACATTTTTCTAGTGTGAAAATTATGTAAAGTATGAGTATATTAAATCCTATGGCAGCTCTCCAAGAAGTATTCAGACACAAAGTGAGTTACTCTTATTATGTTTGGTTTAGGCCTATATCTTTCAGCTCACTCAATGACTTTTTGGATTAATTAATTCAATTGAATTTTTATTATGTAGATGACATTGTAACTTACAAATTTCAATAATAATGGTTATTGGATATCTTACACAACAAATTTAATCGAAATCAATAATCATTGATTGAAAAAAATCAAATTGTTTGATTCAAATCAATTTATTGATTAATAAATCAAATTATTGCTATAATTTAGTCGGCGCAATCTAAGTTGACGAAAACCCCTCCACCCTAGAAATAGCTACTTTGTCATTTTGCGTGAAATTGAAACTTCTCCTATAACGCAAACACATTCAACTAAATGTTAAAAGTGACAGCTTAGCTTCGGAAAAATCACGCGGTGTTGTGAAACTCACTATTTTTATGATAAACCAGCTGTACGCAGCTCGAATATCCAAGTCGATTAGCTTCAATAACTCCAATCTTTAACATACAATGATTCATGCATATACCGCTCTCCTTACTTTGAAACTCTTGAGAGGCCAAATTACGATCTTCCGACTATTTTCGACATTTGGAAAAATAATTTCAATTGTTTTTGAACAACTTTCTCGCTTCCACCACCCACTTATCTTCTCAAACAAAAACGTTTCTAGATCATCGAAAATTTCATGTTTTCTGTTCGAGTATACTGGACATTGGCAAACACATTCATTAATTGAAACATAATTATTGGTCGGATATAGAAAATTCAAAAACCATTAGAAAGCTCGAATTCTCCTTGTCATTTTGATATGAAAAACTTCATTTTCACTACAACCCATGATTGTGAGAAAAGTGATATACAAAAGAAAGTAATGTTTTCGCGATTTTTCAATTTTTCAAAAAAATCAAATTTCCTTTGATTTCTTCTACCCAGGAACTTTTTTAGTACTACTGGCATATCAAGGATAAAATTCTACATCTAGAAATGGGTTCAATCGCGAATTTGAAGATGTTCCCATTTCACACAATCTGGCAACGTAGCTATTTCTCGGGTGGAGGGGGTTTTCGTCAACCTAAGATTGCGCCGACTACAGGGTACACTGAAATATACACTGAAATGAACTGAAAATTAATTAGGAAAAATACCTTTTGAGGCCTGTAAAATGGGATAGGCCTACTGTATTCTGTTTTTGTTGTAATATTCTAAAATGGAAATGGACACCAATTTTTTGTGATAGTAAGATTGTTTTTGGAGAACAATCTATTTTTCCCGATGGATTCCTTTAATGACTGAAGGCACCATCAAAGTTTTCCCTTCCATTATTTCCTGGAGTTCTCGCATAATTCGAGTGCCCATGTTCACTCTGACAAATAATATTGTAGAAATTGTCCTCATATTTAAATTAATTTTTAAGCTCATCTATTTTGTTTTCCATCACGAACTGCTGGTAAATATTTCACTCTGAACTATTTTACACGACAATGCAGTCATAAATTATGACTGCATACATTTATGACTGCATTGTCGTGTAAAATAGTTCAGAGTGAAATAATTTTTAAGTTTGAAAACATACCATGTCCACTAAAAAATATTTCTTTTCAATCCAGCCATTGTATCCGCATAGTTTTAGCCGAGTCAATGCTCCTTAAAGATAATTTTAGATCCAACTAGACGCATTTTGGCCCCCAATTATAGGCATGGAACGTGATGATCTGTTCGATTCAGAATGCATTGCATGGTCTCCTGCATTTGGTTGATAATGACGTAGTCGCAGCAAGTTTAATAACCTTGACATAACCTGACAATAGTGTTCTAATGAGCAGACAATTAAGGCTCTTTGATCGGACTCGACAAATATTTAGAAACTAATATTTTACCGCTGATAGCGGTAAAACGCCCGTTACTGCGTAGTTAGTCCAGTATTATTTAGGAATTGAGTCATTCGAAAGTGATTTTGTCCAGTTGAATTGATTTATTATTGGATTATACTTCATTTCAAAAATTGATTTAGTTCAGTTGAATTGATTATTTGATTTTACTTAATTTCATTTGAATTTTACTCGTTTGGAGAATAAATTCAGGTGATTTGGAAAATGACTATTAGAATAGCGGGTTGCAGATAAGGTATTGAATAAATAAATAGAATTTTATTGCCATTCAGTTACATACAACGTCAATCAGTTGAATGAATAAGATATTCTTATTCTAAATAATTAACAATATTGATTTTGTTCAAGTGTAATGTAACGGTGCCTACATTTTTGTATCACAAGTTTGTGAATTGTTCAACTACCGGTAACATTTTATTATTTTTATTATTCAACCAACATTCTTCTCTTTTGCATTTTGGTGTGAAAAATATTAAAAATATGTGTTACTATGACATAACCTTCTAATGTGTGTATAAATGGTAAAAGGGACAGTTTTGGGCTTTGCTTGTTTTAATCTCCTATGTGTAATTACTCGATAAGATTATTATGATAATCATTCCTTCATTCCGACCCTCATTCCCTTTCTGCAATATTAATTAATTTATTTATTCATTCATTCATTGTATAAGCCTACATATAAAAAGCTCACAGACACAAAGTCCATTACAAAGAGCCTTATTGACATAATTATTAGATTCAATCATGCTTGAAATATTATCAATTAAAAATGAAGAAAATGTACTTCACAAAATTATACCTATATAAATTAATAAAAACAATTTTACAAAATAAAAAATAATATACTCGAAGTAATATTGTGGCTCATATTGAACTGATATTTGATATCAACTGATACATGATTTAATGTTCAACTAGATTAATTGAAGGAACTTAATTTACTTAAATTGATGAAAAGGGATACAAAATGTTCTAAATAGGATATTTCAAATTGCTGAACAACACTATTGGGGAAAATGGAGCCGGAAAAATTTAACAATATAGGTTCAATACACTGTAGTGTACGAAATCCGAGACTTCAATTTCTGAAACACCCAACAATATAGTTTACACTACATAATAACTTGAAAACTTTAGCTCCATTTCTGATTTTTATCATTGTAAAATTCTGGTTTTATATTTTCATACGTCAATGCTACTAACCTGTAATTTGTTCTTTAAATTTGTTATTTTAGATAAATTCTCTTCAAGTTATAAAGAAAATATTTTTGAAATTACAAGTAAATGTAGTTTATTGTAGGATTGACTAATGGGTACAAAATTTGTTAAGCCAGGAGTTTTGCTTCAACTGGGTACAAAAAAAATGAAAATTCGCCGACTGAAAGGTAATATGACTCTGGAGAACATCACGTGATACCATGTTTGTAAATGATATTCGATCTATAACGGGTTTTTGTTGACCTATTATAGCAACAAGGTACATAGGCTTCCTTTGGCGACTTTTTCCTCAAGTGTAATGGCCTTGACATTTTCGAGAGATCAATAGTTCTATTTTGGTTCAAATATTTACAGTTTGGACTGTACAGTACTTGTAGTATATTTATGTTGATTTCATCAATTCAAGCCTATTTCCAGTATTGTGGTTCCGTAATAGCTTTCACTGAGCTACTTGACATGGATTATTCATTCATCACTAGCTATTTCTTGTAATCGATTGCATTTCATCTACAATTTGAGAGTAGTATTTCGTCGATATTTATGCTTTAATTTAGTTTCCATTCAGTTTAGCTGGTTTCCATTTTCCGATATCTTGTGTCATCATCATCAATAATTTGAAAAGAATTTCGTATAGTCGATAGAATTAGGTCAAGTATTTGGTAATTCATAGTACTGTAGTATGATATGCTCTCTTGTTGTGCATGAGTTTGTTTACGCTGATAATGTGTTGCACTTAAGTTG
This sequence comes from Sogatella furcifera, assembly GCA_017141385.1. Taxonomy (NCBI): domain Eukaryota; kingdom Metazoa; phylum Arthropoda; class Insecta; order Hemiptera; family Delphacidae; genus Sogatella; species Sogatella furcifera. The sequence continues at coordinate 10,137,967 of CM029549.1, forward strand.
TGTTGTTCCTCCTAGTTGATGATTTTTATTTTTTATGATATCTGAATCGGGAAGGTATTTTATTATTGCATTAAATTGCTGACGTAATGACGTAATACACTTGTTGTCACCAAAGATAATTCTGAATGAATGAACTGGATTCATTGGAAGTAATGTTAATTTATGGCTCAGTACAACCACAGAGGATGTAAATCCTGGATTTACAACTTGGATTTACCTCCTCTGTGGTACAACTGTCAGGCTATGAAATTGAAATTATGTTTAAATCCTTTTGTGCAAAAAATTATATTTTTTATTTGTGAAAATGCAGTTTTGAGTGCTTATTTAATAATTCACTCTCCAAATCATACATGATTGTGTGAATCAACTTACCAACTTATCAGCAATCTCTTTATCTCCTTCAATTTTTTAACAGTTTGGTTGAGTTCACTCACGTGAAAAAATGAAGTATATCTCTATATATAAAAGCGAAATGGCACTGACTGACTGACTGATTCATTCATTCATCACCAGAACTAAAAATCCACTGAAACAAATGCGTTCAAATTTGGCAGGCATGTTCAGTTGGACGTATAGACGCGCGCTAAGAACGGTTTTTAAAAACTTTTCAAGGATACGCCAAATATTTTAGTTTTTCTATAGTTTTTCAACGTTTTCTTCATTTTTTCGAGAACCAATCGGTAGAAAATGTTGATATTTGGTGGGCAGGTTCAGATAAGGTCTAGAAATGTTGTGTTAAAATATTTTTGCAATCCGTTCAAGATTACGCCAGTAATCAGGTTTTCAAAATTGTAGATGTGTTGCGGGTTGCATATCTTCCGCCTTGATACGACCAATCCTAACTGTAAATTCAATGGTTCAGCGAGATTTTAGATGAACTAATTTGAAAGATCAAGTTTGAATCATTGAATCAAGTTTCAAACTATATATACTTCCGATATACTTCCCAAGGTTACGCTTAATATTAGCGTTTTACTATTTTTTGGAATTTTCGGAGTTTTTCTTAGATTTTTCTAGAACAAATTGGCAGAAAATGTTGAAATTAGGTGAACAGGTCCAGATCAGGTGTAGAAATGATGAAATAAATTTCGAATCCCTTCTGAACGGAATTTGCAGGCGAGCGAAGCGAGCCTGTTTGTCTCAGCTGTCACTGACAGAGGTTTTGCAGGCGAGCGAAGCGAGCCTGTTTGACTTACTTACACTGCCTATACTGTCGGGGGTCCAGGGGGTGGAGCCCCCTGGCTAGGCGGAGAAGGCGAGCGAAGCGAGCCTGCCGGCTAGTTGAGTATATTGTGACGATCTCTATTTTCACAAAGTATAAAATTTAATATCAACCACGATTTTGGCTCTCCGCTTGGTATTTAATCGTTAATTTATAGTCTACAATTTCAGAGTAAGGAGAATCAATCAAAAACCATATGAACTCAAGTATTTGATTTGAATACTCCCACAAGTACAACTCAAGTTGCTGCTACTCCTATGACTCGAAATTGATGTTTTTACAAAACATGGTGGCTCTTTCCCATTACTTTCTAATATCACAGAAAAAAGTAAATTTTTTGCAAAATGTGGTAGTTGTATCTTATTACTCTAGAAGTCCCTTATTACAATAAAAAAATAGCATCCCTACAAGACGTTTACGTATACCTCGTTACATAGCACTCTCCCAGACATGAGTAGTATGGCTAATATGGCGTTGGTCGTACGTAAATTCGAATTTTTCCTATAATACAGAATTTCTAAGTTTTCATGATACAAGTCCTACATGTATTGCTTGGTTCGATTGAAAGTATTATACTTTTGTGGAATCAAGATACCCTTGAGACCCACTCTCTTGGAAAAATCCACACCAATTTTGGAGCCAACAGAAAATGATTGTATTTTGCTATTTTTGGAATGCAACTCGTGAGGAGAGGAAACCGGTGAAGGAGAGAAAAAATGCGAAGAAAAAGAAGATTATAAAAAAGATGAAGCAGAGATTAGGAGACGAAGAAGAGGTTGGGGTCATCTGGAGCAAAGGCCCTTGCTGGAGGTCGAATGGGTGGATGGGGGGAGGAGGAGGTATACACATAGAATTGATGAGGAGGAGGAGTGGCTGAGCAGAACAGTTGGCCAGAGGCAGACGTTGCGTAAAAAAGAATCGAAAAAGAACGAGAGGGTATATCAGTATATATGCTGGAAGTTCTTGGACTGTTTGGAGTTTGTTACCATGGTGTGAGCGGAGGGGGTAAGGAAAGGTAAGGCGAAGGCAACGAAGGACGACTGCATTCCTTCGTACTATTCCTCCTCCTTCTTCTCTTCCTCCTTCTCCCTTCAGCAGGCCCCATCAAGCAACACATCCATTGCCTGCCACCCCTCTTTCTCGTCTGTCTGATTGATTCTCAAATTGGCTCAAATTCCACGAGCCCCCCCGAACTTCCACTCGTACTAGCTCACCTTTTGAAGTGATCCCCCCCCCCCGAAACACTCCAAGGGGTTTTTCGGGCTTATCTCAGATTCTGTTTTCAGTTTGCGCTGTTGGCCTGTACCCTATACTCCTATAGTAATACTGTATACTACGTAGCCTATACAGTATACATGTATATGTTGTGGTATAGTTCCAAACGCATGGGCTGCGAATTCCCAACTTGTAATATTGGTATGGTTCCTCTTGTCTGTAAGGATCGTATGAAAGGAATGTTGAAAGTTAGAACCCCAGGCTCCCTTTGCTATTCGGATTAGCACTCGGCCAATCTAGTTCTAGTGAAAAAGATATTTTTCGCTCCATTTAAAACGCTTGGATAGAATGCTGGGCATGTGACCTATTTGAATTGCAGTTGATATTTGATTGAGATATTTTTTGGCTGTAAACCCTAATTATTTCCTGAACATTTTCTATAGAGCTTCTATGAAAATTTCAATATTTATTTAAAGCTTGAATTTATCAAGTTCTATTCAAACTACAGTGATTTTATACTGGCCTATTAGTTTTTTGATTCTTGTTAATACAGTATTTGAATTCTAATAAATTCTCATAACCTATTTCTATTTAAGATAAGTTGATCGAGCTCAATTAGCTCATAGAAACTTTACAAATAACTTCCGTAAATAGCTGGTATTGAAACGTGTTTATTATATTCCAGTCATGCTTTTTATTGAAATGACGTCAGCGGCCTCCTCTCATCCTCACTCTGGGCACCTGTTGCGTCATAACATTGATTTCTCCAACAGATTCAAGGTAACGCCTAACAAACCTCAAGCTCAAACCTATCTTCTATCGCACTTGAGGAAAGGAAAATATATTATGATTTGGTCATGGTCAAGTTATTGAATTTTTTGGACATGGTAGGTCTTGGGATCTAGGTTTTATGAAGTCTTTATACTTTCTTATTTTTGTAATCGCATTCTTCTAGCTAAGTTTGGGTATCATCATGGTATCATGGCTGGATACAGATTCTCGTGAGTTCGTAGAGCTCTCTCGAGAGTAGAGCCTCTTGTAGAGTTCTCCTGAGTTCTTGCCGTACTATTCACAGAGTTTATTGTACCACGACGTTCTTCAGTCTGTGCTGAACGTTTCCCTCCAATTTCGCCCAGCATCGCACCCTGAAAGATTCGATACTATTCATTACTATAATGAGTATTGTTTTCAGGTTAAAGGTTCCAATATAATGATTCATAGGCTATATAATTTAATTTTTATAAAAGGCTGAACTAATTCAAGCTGGATATGAAGCAGCCTATGACATATGAAGAATTTATTCATGAACATTGACAGATTAATTCTCTTTTGCTGAGTTATTGTACAAATTTGTATTCAGAAATCTAAAATAGATTGTTCTTGTATTTCCTCAACTGTTTATTTGTCCTATTGACAGATAAGAATAATATAGCTTATAGTAATAGGTAATTGAACATTCGAAAGATAATAATTTAGAAACTGTTATTACATTCTGTATCATTGATCGAATTATAGGAAAACAAATAATTTGTCATTATCTGTTCCATTCTTTAGGAAAAGCTTAATTTTTTCATGGTGTAAGGCAGTGGAATGAATTTTGAATTGATTGATAGTGTTCTCTTCCAATAAATACCTGTGTTGATTTATTTTTGTTCAAGCTATTTGTAAAACGTTTAATTTCTTGCGTCATTGCAGCTTGTAGGTTGACATTCTTCCTTTTGAATAGAATATAGATGTGGATGGAAATCACTCATCAACTTTCTCAGTCCCTCCAAGCTTATCAACCAAGCTCAATTTTATTCTTCTATGAATAATGTGATTGTGTACATTTGGTGACAGATTTCTTTTTAAATAAAAAGCGAAAAAGTTAATTGATAGTGCTCCACAAAGAGAAAGATGAAGGAGGAGAAAGTGACAGCTCATTCATTTACTGTTGCATACTTTCTCAAATTATGGAATTTTGATATCTGACCTGTCTGATTACTTGTAATAGTGATAAGTCTTGTCAAATAGGAATAACATTAATTTAAGAAAAATACCAACAGTTTTTTAAATGCACTAAAAAGAAGAAAATAACTTTTTAGATCACACTATTGGTTAATGGAAATTCTTCCTCTTATACCTCTGAATAAAGTATTCAAACACAACAAAAAAAGTGTGGCTCAAATTAAATCGAACTGAAAACGTTGCTCAAATTGTAGTGTCGGATGGCACCAATCAACTAGTAAAAACCAGAACTCTCTATGTGGCCTATGAGCCGAGCTATTATCGAAAATATATGAAGTGTTGGAGATTTTTTGCAAGACAGAAAAACTAGATAAAAAGGCAGGCATGAATAACACAGCGTTAGCTACTTTGCAATAGACTTTCAAGTTCAGTTGCTTTCTGTGCATCATATAACAGCTCAAACTTTCATTAAACACCAACACATTTGTTAGCTAATGGTTTGTTTCAATTTCTACAAAACACAGGCACAAGGCACAAGATGTACATGTGATAGAAACAAATAGTTGTATGGAGCAACGCAAATAAATAATCAGCTGACCAGTGTGCGTTGCTCTATACAATTCCGTGTTTCTATTGCATCTTGTGCCCGTGTTTTGTAATAATGGAAACCTTCCTTTAATCAAGAATATTTTTTTCTAATGTTTGAAAAATTTTAATAATATTTTCCCATTCTTTTAAAGTGAAGTTTACCTCACAGCTGTTACTACACAAAATATCACTTTCAACTTCTTTAGTGTGACAGCCACAGCAACGGCGGGACTTGGCGTTTTGATTCAAGGATCACAAGTCGAGTCCAGTTTGGATCGCGCGACCACATTATTCGCTCGGCAAAAGAACTGTGTGTGCGAGTGCCTGGCGAGTGGCGTGCGGGAGCAAGAGTGTGTACGCACACAAGGCCGAAAAGATATACGACGACAGAGAAAATAACAATAAAAATAGTGGAAAAGGGTGCGGCGGCTGCCTGTGGCTGCGCGTAGGCGCGAGGTGGATGAAGGGCGAAGGGGGGGAGCAGTGCGTCGTACAGTAGCTGGAGTCGTGTTAATTGGCCAGACTCCGGAACGCGGAGAGGAAGAAGAAGAAGAAAAGGATGAGAGGAAAAGGAATGGTTGGATCGAGCGCTGAGGAGACTCAAGAGCTGGAGGACTTGGACTGGAGACCAGGCAGGCCAGGCTCTCCCTTGGTCCAGCTTTGCCTTGCCTCTTCGCTCCTGATGCTCACTCTTGTATTTGTAGTTGCTTCGAATTGGTATTTAGAAATGAATGTCTCTTCGGTTTCATATCAGTCAACTTCAACCTGCATGTTCCTTCCCTACAATTGCCGAATTCAATAAATTATTCGTTTTTTTTTAATCGAATTAGATTTCTTCTTGTTCGATCCTTGGAACAACTTTAAAATCTATGCTAGAAATTCTATATTAGATTCATTGATACAATTCTGTTTAAGAACTACATTACTTTACAAGATATGATTCTCTATATCTATAAGATTCATTGACAAATTCAATTATTATTCTCTACAAGATTCATTGATACAATTCTCTATGAATTCTATTCAAGATTCATTGCTCCAATTCACTATAAGAATTGTATTGATGTACGAGTTAAAATTCTCTATAAGATTGAGATTCATTGGTAAATTCACAAATGATTATTTATTCATCAAATTGAATAAGATTTTTCTTGTGATCGTCTTGGGACATTTTCCGGATTCCGACTTCAATTTATTGAACCTTTTCCCAGAATGGCTTGATTCTCTGGGATCCATATTCCTATGGCTTTGATTATATTGAGACATCCACCGTTCCACCTCCCACCGGGTAGATTGCCTAGAGCAGTCTTGAGTTTTTCTGACTTATGCTTCTCATGCTTACTATCACTTATTAAACTAATCTCTATTTTTCATAAAAATACGATAACAGTATCATACAACCTTACTGAGCAGACATCCAGAGAAATTATTATTATAAGAGATGAGGGTGTGGATATAAAGCTTGATAGGATGTTAGAGTATCTTCTGTTGCAAAATGAAATTCATTTTCTTTTTTCGTTGTCTCTACAATGAACTGAAATCTTGAATGATCTATATAATATTTCCACTGTCATTCCATGGGTTGATCCCAGTAATTCAATCTGTATTTCTTGTATTATATTTTTTAGTCTCTTTGTGATTATCATTAAGAACCAATAGGCTAATGTTTATTGTAAGTTTCATTTTTTCAAGTTTCAACACTTCAATATCCCAAAACCCTGTTTAAAAATTACATTATGACAATTTTACTCACACTCCTCACTTGTACAGGTGTGTAGACCTTAGCCTTCTCAAACAATTGCCTCCATGAGACCTTAGGCTCCTCAAACAATTCACCTCCATGAGTTTGCTTGCCTCCTCAAGTTCCTTACTCCTAATTCCTATCCTAAGCATTCAAAATCCCTCCCCACATCCTGAATCCAAAGGGTTTCAGAACGACCTCTTCTCTCTTCCTTGTTCCTTCTACACTTGACGATCAATTTATCTGGTGTGATGCCAATTATTTTTGATAAAAATGCATTTCCATCATAACTGCCGCCAAAATATTATGCGTCTTCGTCTGTATCTTGTATGAGATGATGTGACCAATAGCTGATGTGATCTATCTATTGTCTCTTTTGATTTAAAAAATATCACCTAGGCCCAGCTGAATGTTTACTCTAATTGACATCATCAGCTGTTGGAGCCCACAAGAAGCAGAAAAAACCACTTAACTTTTTGGCGTCATCCAAAACATTCATTCCAATTGCAATTTTGGTTCAGAATTGATTTTTGTTTGATTCCATTGATTTATTTCTGTTATTATTGTTGAATTGTTCATTTATTTTTCATTTCCTAAAATATTTCCTATAAATAATGTATATTTTGTGTGTTGTTGTTGTTTGTAACCAACCATGTGTAATATCAACTAATTTTGCTAAAAATACAATTATATCAACATCCATTTCGATAGTGCAATTTTGGTTCAGAATTGATTTTTGTTTGATTCAATCGATTTATTTCTGTAATTGTTGATAAATTGACTATTAATTTGTTATTTCATAATTATATATTTTCAATTAATAATTATTTAATATTTTTTGTGTTGTTGTTTGTAGTTGTGGGCGTTGTCCGGGATGTAGGAGTTATGCAGTATGCGCAACTGGTCTACCACTGCATCAGTCGAGTCTTGCACCGCAGTTAGTCCGTCCACTCCCAACACCCGATTCGCTGCCGTTCACCTTCTCACCAACCAGTCGCTCTACTTTTGTGTCGAGGTAATTACCCTCCTCTCCTATCTTATTTTAAGTAATCATCATTTTTTTAAATAATAATTTACAATGGTGAGTACAACAGGATTCATTAAAAAACTGTTCCTCTCCTAGTCGATGCAAAGAGTCCCAATGTATGTTATACAATTCTACTCAATTATTGATTATTTAAAGTAATCAATTATTGACTAGTTACAAGAAAACTGCCGTGATTTGGGGATAAATCAGATGTAAAAGTAAGAGGGAGAACATCGCTATAGAAGAACAAACACATAGTTATATAGAGAGTCTACTGAAAATAATTAAGAATTGAAATCACAGCACCCTCTGTAGTAGAATTTTTTTTATTTGATTCGCACTACTTGATAATGATTAAAGAGTGCGAAACATGTTGTGTTCGAATTTAAGAAAAAACTACTAAAAAGTGTGATTTCAATTTTTATTCGCTAAAATACATTAATAGTAGCCCTAGATTTACTGTATACTGTATAATATAATTTCAACTTAACAGATTTATTCACGTATCTTTTCACTGTATATTTTATTGGAGTTGGCAAAAGTATGCTGGGTTCCACCGAGATAACCAATCAGAAACGTTACTCAATGGCAATACTTTGATTTATACATTCATTGTAGTTTTAGAGGGACGTTGTTGTAGAGAAAGTGAATTTTAGTGTATTCCAGATTATATTCAAAATTGAAATCTCCAAAAGATTTATAATTGAATAGCACTGTTTTATTCTAAGAACAATAAAAAAAATCATGTGAACTTGAAAACATTTATTTTTCGTATCTCACCAAAGTAAGAGTTTCCTTTTTGTCAAGGGCTACTATTAATGTATGTTATTGAATAAAATTCGAAAACACAGTTCCCCTCTACTATTTTTATTCAAATACGACATGTTTGCTCTCTCAAGAGGCATTCTCAAGTGTGAATGAACAAATAAACTATTAATTTGTCCATTCGTACTTGAAAATGCCTCTGAAAATTGGTGTGTTTAAATAAAAAAAAAATACTAGAAGGGTACTGTGATTTAAATGTTTATTTAATAACATCCTCATCAAAGATATATGACTTTGAAACTTCCAACTGGGTCCTTTCATTTGAATACTAAACCATCATGTTAGTATTTTCTACCCCCTATTTTGCTCAAGTTGAAAAAAAAACATGAATGGAAATGGGTTTTCCATTTCGAGGGTACAATTTGTGATTGTTAGTGCACTAGTACTGTACAACAGGTATCTTATTTAATTAGCTTATTTGGAATGTAGTTGGCATTGTCGAACAATACAAGTAAGTAGGCCTCGCCTAATACAGGTGCCAGGTGCTAGTGACCTCCTCACTCATACTTTAATTCAACTACCGTCTTGGAATACAATGTTTTCCCAATCTTCAACATGTTACGCCAAGTGGGAAGTTACATCTAGTATAGTATGCATCGTGAGACGGACATTGTCGGCTGAGCTGTAATGATTGTTGAACACCTAACTTATCGTCTGCTAAATAAAAGCAAAGGAATGAACGGGCACTACATTAGCAGGCCAAGGTTACGCCATTAATGGCATGACTTACCAATGTGCCTCTTGTGCTACTAATTCTATTTTGACATTCATGCTTTTAGCTGTATTGTTTTATTTTAGAATTGCTTAAAAGGCCGGTCTCATAAAGGTGGATTTCAAAGTTTGATCAATCATGTGAACCAATGTTGGTTATTAGGCAATAGCCTATTGTCAATATTATATATTGACAATAGCCTACAAGAGAAGTTTTAGTTGTGTGTTTTGAAGGTTAAGTATGCATGAAGTTATGTATGAAGGGCCAGTTGCATGAGAGTGGATTGAATTTGATTTCAGATTTCAGATTACTCGTATGGTTAATGTTTGATATTGTTGATTAAGCTTGACAACACAATTTTTTGTGTTCTTTTATTTATTCGAAATTAATGCAATGAATTATGTTGAACATAATGGATGGAATTTAATCTTTGATTGAATATTGTTGATTGGAGATGTAGCTGGATCAGAGAGAATAAAAATAGAACTCTTATTCTATACTCTCTGGGCTTGATACACTCCTGTGCAGCTAGAACCCGATAGTTTTGACATTTATTTTTGTAAAACGTTCGTTTTATCAAAATAGTTATAGTAGTTCCAGATTGATATGAAATTTGACATATTCTTGGACTGAAAGAGATAAACTCATGAAATTCTGATTGAATTATGGAACTAATTAGTGTAAATATCACATCAAAATAACTAAAAAAGGTGAATAAAAAATATATTTAAAAGTTTACTCTGATTGTAATCATTTTTTGAAGTTTCAAAAAATACAGTAGCCCTAGAAGAAAAGAAATACTAAAAAATGTAGTACTATAGTATAGTAATTGTTATTTTCGTTTCACAAATTTTTCTGACTACAGTTTTTCTACTGTCACCTCAGTTTTGTTTGACTTTTCTGACAAAAACCATTGTAGTCGAACAAAATATGCCTGGAACTTGAATAAACCAAACCGGAGACAGTGTGCTATTGTTGCTGGACAAAGGGCATATTCAGAATAGCTGTGCTTTCTGAAAAAGGCTTCCCTGAACAGGAGGAATTCCTGGTGATCGTAGAGGTGGAATGCATAGAACTAAAAGAACTATAGTTATAGTTCTATGGTGGAGTGAGACGGGTGCCTTGCCTTGGAAGGACGTCAGCGAGAAAGGAATGGACCTTTGACCATACATATATGCCAGTATATAAAATGAACCTTAGGCCACATACATACATATATACCATTATATAAAATGGTCTAAAGAATGGACATTTGTCTTCGGCGTAGTAATTCTTTTCACACCTCTATTGTGCGTTCGAACGTAGTGTTTTTTTCAGTGAGAAGAAGCCGGAGAAAAATGTATGGTGTCGTACAGTCTGTCCAATCAAAGAAGACATTCCAGCAAGATGGAAAAATGACTCCAACTCGGTCAATATTGGTTCAAAAATTATTAATTTGGTCTCAAATTGTAGATATGAATGTATCCTTCAATTTGTGACCAAATTGTTATTTTTTGATCCAATATTAACCGAGCTGGAGTAATTTCCCATCTTGCCGGAATGTCTTCTTTGACTGGACAGACTATATCCTTGATCACGATGTTGGAAAGTGGTGGGGATGAACGTAGGAATACGTAAGTGAGGAAAAAATTCAAGGCACCATACAGTCTGGCCTGTCTCTCATTTCCACTCGCTGGATTTAACTCGTATTGTTCGTGTTTTTGAAGGGGGATTTTCAGATCCGATCTACGGACAGCTTGCTGTTGAGGAGCGCTGCTTGCTCTCTACGGAACGGAGCAGCAATTCAAAAGTGAAAGAAAAAACTAGCGTTGACGTGTTAACAATAGTTGGAGCATACTGCAAGCTGGTTCAAGAATTATAAAGAAATAAAACTTGGTTCAGAGAGGAAGGAAAACTACTGGTGTTATGTTTCAATCATTTTTAAATAGGAAACTAGAAAAACTGTACAGATACTTTCACCTTGAGACCTTGAAATACTGATTCCTTACTTCCACCATAAATAAACATTTGATTATAGTGAATATATTATTGAATAAAAATATATGATTGATTCTTTAGCTCCATTCTTATGAAGAAACATTTTATAATTGATGTTTTATGCTGTACTAAACTGATGAGTTGCAAATCTTATGGTATAAATAAATTAATATTAATTTGATACAGCTTTTCATTGAATGGTTACCACTATTCTAATTTCAAAATCACTCAACTTGTCATAATATCAAAGAATCAAACCAAATTTTATTTCAACCTAATTCAGTTCGAAATCGTCATTAGAGTTGAAGCAGCATGATAGAGCTAGATTTCAGAGTAGAAAACATTGAACTGGTTTTTCAATCGCACAGAAGTGTCTTTTTCTATGTAGCCTAATTGCAGAGAAAATACGAAATCGACATTCGAGATGGAATGCATTCGTTCTTGTAGAGTGTTGAATACAAATTGATGTATTTTACAAGAGAAAAAAATCGGAAAGTTTGTGGAAACCAGTGCCAGTATTAACCTAATGCTGGAAACCGGCCTTACTAACTTCTCCACAGAATGCCACATATTTCTTCCAAGTTTATGGCCAGGCTAAAAATAAACTCAAGCTGCTGGAATGATATTCATATTCATATAGGAGATGGAATGCAGCGCTATTTATAGAACTCTCCACGAACAAATTGCCTGGAAAGGAATTTTGTCATCGAGGTAACTAGCTCCCAAGTGATTTTGTCAAGAAATGTCTATTACCTCAGATATTTATGAAACGATCTGCGGAATAAAATGCGTCTTTGGCACTGAGAGATTTTTAAATTATGATGATTGTCTTGGCAATTAGGTCATGATGGTATTTTTTGTGGATGGGATTTTTTATTTATTTTGAAAGTTCAGCAGGTATTTTGATTATAAGATATGAGCCAATTTTATTAGCTGCCTTTTTCTCAGGCCTCTCTACATGAGCTGAAACAATTTGAAAATATTGTAATTCATTTATTTCCTAGCTGGTCAATTTTTTCTAATAGTTTTATCATAGCAGAAATTTGTTCAATTACCTATTAAGAACTACTCTGAATAGATTTCTTCTAAGAATTCTGATATTCTTTCAGCTTAATAAATCATTGAATTGAATCAACTTCAAATTAAGAGACAAATAAACCTTCAAATACTTGAATTTATCAAATCAGTCTTTCATTATTCACAATATTCATTGAATTACTCTAATGGTTTTAGATCCTCTGTCTGTAACAGTCCTCCTTTCTTTGCATTTTTCATTAATTTCATTCAATGATTTCACAAAGATTCTTACTGTAACAAACCATTCCTTCATTATTCACAATATTTATAGAATTAATTCAATGTTTCTGGAAGAACCTCTTCCTGTTACTAGTCAGTCCTCTGTTATTTACAATTTTCATTAATTCAATTTAATAGTTTCACAAAGACTCTTACAAATCGTTCCTTCATTATTCAAAATATTTTTCTAATTAATACAATGTTTCTGCAAGAGCCTCTTCCTGTGACCATTCTAGCCTTATTCATTTACATTTACCATTATTGTTATTAATTCCATTTAATGGTTTCACAAAGACTTTTACAAATAATTCCTCCATGATTCAAAAAATATTTTTAAAATTAATCCCATGGTTCTGCAAGAGCCTCTTCCTGTAACTAGTCTCATTTTATTTCAATTTTCATTGTTTTTATAAATTCCATTCAATGGTTTTGCCTCTTCCTGTAACCATTCACTGCCTTCCTGGCAGTGTTCACTCATGAACAAAATATCCAATCCAGGTTAGCCTTGACTGTCGATTTGCATAATAGATTAGCGGCAACTCTGTTAACATGACTTAATGAGATGTAAGTTTAATTCACCTTGCCGGAACTTGACCGTACATGAACACGTAATAGAGGAGGCTTCACACTTTGCGTGCAGACGCCAATGAAAGTGGCGGTTGGCGAATGTCTTCTATTAATGCTCAGCTCTGTTAGGACAGTCTGGTAGCCGTTTACCAAAGCAAAATAATACAGATAAAGTCACTCTCGATTCTATTGAAATTAGCACACCGCTCACCGACTGTCCTGACAGATCTGAGCATTAATAACATCCATTTACCAACTCGTTGTAATCTTCTATAGTATTGTTCTGACCAAACTAGTGTAGGTGGACCATTAATGCACTAGCACTACTATTTACAGCTATAATAATTATCAAAGTGTGGCCTTGATTAGGTGTGTTGTAGCATTGTGCTGTTTACCATCAATGAAAACTGATCGGCTAATTTATACTAACTACAAGGACAAACATGTAGTGTGTTTTCATACTGTGTTCACTGAATTGGTATGTTGAGGATGTAGCCTGGAATGATATTTGAATTTTGATTAGTTTTGAAATAATGTTTATGTTTATTGTTAAATAATTTTCTTTGTTATTGTTTAGACTAGACACTAGAGGAAGACAGCTCTTCACATAAACAATTGCTAAACCTAAAATATAATTTATTTTTTTGCATAGTAATAGCTCAGAGAATGTAAATCTCCTTCCAACTTCTCTGTGGTATTAGTTTCCTGTGTTTCAAATATCAGATAGGCATTGATACTTAGTGTTTTCAAAGAATAAATATGTTCAGGCCATAATGTGAAATCTTTGCATTGTTACATGAAAGGAAGTTAGTTCTTATAATTTCTTTTAACAATACTGTAAACCCAAGATATTGAATGTATTTCTAACATTCATAATTATTTATTGATTGATAATCAACATTAATTTGACCCAACATTCATTTCCTGTGAAATAGAAAGGATCTGTACTGAAATTGCCTTTGTTCACAAGTTTCAATATGATGAATGTTTTATATTACGGTCCTTTATAACCATTCTATATAACAGATTATAGTTTGTAGAGGCTTCTAGCAGAGATAATAGATTTCTCACAATGAACTCTTATAATGACCAATAGAATTTATTATATAATAATAAATTTAGTCTGAGCCCCTTGCTTCAAATTTTTATCTTTTACACTATTCAAAAGATATGTTCTATAGTGATGAATGAAAGAGCTAACCATTTTCTGTTCCTTTGAAAAATTTTGTTGTCGTTAAAGTACAAACAATTTTTTTGCAAAATGATACAAATTCCTGCTTTTTATCATCCCCTTTTACCCGAAATGTTAGTAGGTCACAGCAGAAATTCTCGAAATCTACTTGAAAAAGAATTTTCGCAGTAAATATTTGATATAATTAAAGTCACTCAATATTCAACTGACCTTTTCTGTGGCATATTAATGATCAACTTTCTGGTTAGAGGTCAAATTGCATACAAAATCATAAATTGTTACTTTATAAATTTCAATCCCCCTATTTCCTCAATTTTTGGCACAAGCAGTTGTTGGCTAAACTCACAATATTATTATTTCTCATAATTTAAAGCTATGGAATAACAAGGTAAAATTTTGTCAACCAGCAATTTGAGAATAATCCAGATTATTCATAACGACAATTCTAATTAGGCCTATTCAAAGTATTTTTAAGTTTCATTTAAACTATACAAGTTATCCGATGGAAATGACTGTGATCATAACATTTTGTACAGTAGGCCTATTCATTCTTACTTACTACGATAGATTTCTCTCTCTTAATGTTTATCGTGTTTCTTGCTTCTCTCAATGAAAGTCGTCGATGGAATTGGTGTCGTGCGAACTTCTCCTTCTCTTTTTATCGCTGAGAAGAAGTTGAAAAAGGAGTATTATTCCTGTGCACCACCAACTTTCTTCGTCCATTGCCTTTCCTGTCCTGGTCTGGTCTGTCACAGCAGCAGCAGCCTAGGCCTCCTTCACTTCCCCTCGACAACTGGTTTGTTCTCACCTCGAAATCACACTTTTTGTGCGCCTTCTAGCGATTTGACAAATATTGAGGGTGTTGATAGTGAATTTTGTTGCACTAAAAACATTATTTTGATGAAATTACATGCAAAAGACTTGCCTTCCAAATCATTTTTGGTCAATTGCGATAAAAGTTAACTAAAGGTAGCTTTCCATCACTACAAAACACGGGCAGGAACAAGTTGCAATAGAAACACGTACTTGTATGGAGCAACGCAAAAAAATCAGCTGACCAGTGTGCGTTGCTCGTGTGCCCATGTTTTGTAGTAATGGAATCCTTTCAATCCTACCTTCAAGAAGTCATAGTGTGCAGGATGTTTTGTATAGTTGATGCAAAAAATTAGGCGGTTCTTCTGTCTCCTGTAAGTAGTGTGGGTAACCTACTAACAGCTGAAGTGTAAAGCATCTATGTCTTTTTCGATTTCAAAATCATCATTCAGCTGAATCTGAATGTCAACTCTCTAGCTGTTGGAGCGCACAAGGAGCAGACGAAACCGCCTTAGTTTTTGGCGTAAGCTATACACACGTTTCAATTTCCATCCATACAGATATGAAAGTCCATCAAATTTAATACATGAGCATATGCATGATACATTTATGATGAATACGACTCACTGGTATACAAAATGATCCAATTATGGAACGAAATATTCCTGTAGCCTATTGTACCCTTGAACATATTTCGTCAAAGATTTAGTATAATGTATAAACTATAGAGACTGTATAATCATTGTATTATACAGTCTCTATAGTATAAACTAAAAAAGTATACTTTTTTTAATCAAAGAGCACAATATTGTCTATAACACTATGTCTTCAAGTATACTTTACTGTGGTCCTATGTATCATCTTGAATGGAAATTTAACCTTGTACTTGGATACATAGTTTAGAAGTGCGCTCAAGAAATAATTCTCTTCTATTGAAATTGATGAACTTTAATCAGTATTGTAACTTTTTATAGAGTAAATTTCTATGTATCATCTTGAAAGGAAATTGAACCTTTTACTTAGATAGGTACATAGATTAGAAGTGCGCTCAAGAAATCATTCTCTTCTGTTGAAAATGAGAACTTCAATCAGTATTGTAACTTTTTATTGAGTAAATTTATATTTTACTTATTTTTATCAGTGTTAAAAATTGATAAATGATTATAATTCTTTCTTTGGAAGCTAGATTCTATGCCGTTAGTGATACAAATCGTTATATTATTGTATTCTTATTCTTGTATCAACTATAAGAAACATGTATTGTGATTTTGAAAATTTGAATTGAAATAATTTTTATTTTTAATGTGTTGCAGCCGAAGACAAGAACTAGAGAACTTTACAAGCAGACATGTATGCATCTGGCTGGAAAGGGTATGATAGACACGAAACTATTCGCCCTAGCTATACTTACAGGTGAGCTAGCATTTTTATTCGAATAATTTATTTTAAAATACATTATTGAAAGAACTACATAGTTGTATAGAGTTACAAAACCTTTTGAATTATTGAGTAATTTATTGTATACATACAGTTGCGTCACAATATTAGGCCCCGGTTTTGAAGAAGAGTCAGATCTATTGTCAAACCATAAGGAAAAAAATGATGCCGGGGTTTTCCAAGCACAATCAAAGTTGAGGTACCCTCAAATTTTGATGAACAGCTGACATTTTCTATTATAAGTATAGGAAATGTAGTAAAGGGTAGTAAACTTGAGGGTCCTTCAAATTTCAGTGTGCTTGGAAAAACCGGCCATGAGTATCTCTATCCCTGAATAGGCCTACACAAGTTCGATCTATCTGTAGTGTATTTCTCTTGGGGGAATAAGATAGTTGATATGGATATCTTTTCATGTTATGAAGAGAATAAAAAATGAATGGATTCATGGATTCAATAATGGTATATAGAAGATGAGAGGGGAAACAAAGTATTGGGACAGATGGGGGAAATTTGTTGAAAAGAGGACAAAAACAATATATCTGTATTGTAGGATAGATTCAACGACGCGAAAAGAGAAAATTGGATGAGGAAATGATAGTACAGTAAATATAATATTTACTGACTACTGATGGGTAGATCTACCAGATATATGAGAACAGAAACAAAGTTTTTGTACACATAAATACCTCCATTATTGTAGGTATAGCAGAGAAAACATAAAACAATGTATTCAAACTTGTGGATTAATCTAATCTTAATAATTGTTAATAGAAGAGAAGTGAAACAATTTATCTGTGCAAATGGATAGATCCAGTCTGGTAGAAAGGATATAGAAAAAACAATGTATTTGTTCATAGATTTACTCTTATATTCCATCTAATGACATTTTGTATTGTATTGTTATTGTAATATTTACTATTCACAATCTACTTCATTTTATTATTACAAACCTGTGGTATTATATTATTATTTTGACATTTCCGATAGCATTGTTTGTATGCACTGAAGGAATAAAATCATTCTTATTCTTATTTAATCTCGAAAATGGAGGAGAAACAAAGTATTTGTACAGATAAGCTAGCTATATTCAATACAGTAGAGATGAAACAATGTTCAATTTGCTGTATAGAGAAGAGGTGAAACAATGTATTCGCACCGATGGATGAATTCAATTTGCTGAATAGAAAAAGGAGAGCCAATGTATTTGTACAGAATGCATAGAAAATAAGACATAGACATTCTGAATTATTGGTCGATTTGTCTGTATTGTGTTTTTCTTGGAGAACCCAAGTAAAGGAGAGAATGGATAGATTCAATCTGGCAGATAGACATAGAGGAAAGGAGAAACAATTTATTTGTGCAGAATGCGAAGGAAATAAGACAAATATTTTGGTTTTTTGAGGGTGCAGATTGACCTTGGGTTGTGGGCCGAGTACGCTTCAACAAAACACACCTGTGGCGTGGACGGGAGTGCGCGTGCGTGCGTCGGGTGTGATGCTGTGTGTAGTGGAGAGGAATTCCAAGACTCCAGCAGCAGCATCATCGGCAGCAGCTGCTGGTCCATCCATGGCCGGTCCCAAATTGCCAACTGCAAAAAACTTGACGAGTTGTTTTTCGAAATCTATTCGGAAAAGCGTGAGCTTCTACCAGGCTTGGTGGTGATGGTTGATTGAAAGTAGTGGTGGCGATAGGCTTAAAAATGTGTAGTATCATAGAGAAAGAAAAATATTAGTTCACTCTATGGTATTATGGTTTTAAGTTAGTGACCAAATAGAGAAAGAAAAAAGTACCTAAGTTCATTATTCTTTCTATATAGTGCTATGGTTGTAAGTTAGTGACCAGTATCAGGTATAAACAAATATCACCATGAAAAGCGATGTGATATGATCGTTTCAAGCTTTCATCCTATTAGCGATATTTTTAAGACATTATTATTGAGTTGAAATGTATTACTTTCATTAAAATATTGAAAGTACCCCACTCTAACAAGTTTTTATGAAATATATTGTGAAATTGAATTGAATGAATACTTCTAAAATGTCCCACTGCCAATAGTTGAGAGGTGTTGTTGAGGTAATAAATAATATAGATATTGAAGTTGAAGCTTCCCTCATTGTATTAGTTTAGTAGGTTATTATTTGTTACAATTCAATTTTCCCTTTTCCAAATTCAGTTTTGTTGACCCCTGTTTTCAGTTCCACAGTATTAAACTGTTCAGTTGCTGTACTCCACTCTGTTTAATTTCTTAAAAATCTAAATTCAACAGTTTAGATCTTCTAGTTCAACAGTTTGTAGGATATGTTGTCATGAAATTATGTCCTTAGAACTCTCTTTGATCTCAGAACTAATCTGCTTCCACTTCAAAACTGAAAATTTTTAATATCTCTGTGATCTCAGAACTCACTGTAATCTGTGCTCAGAACTTTGGTTTCTGTGAGTTTCTCTTGTCCATCAACTGGTCATCATGCGTTCTCCTCAACTTACTGAGGGACACAAAACTACTTCTGCATTCCAGACCGATGATACTCTCCAGCTATTATGTGGTTGAAGGAACGAGCGACTACATCTAGGGTAGTTGAAGATGATTACAAACCGATTTGAGTGGAAATGTAGGGAAAGGTGTATTGTGTAGCCAAGGACACCGCGGCTCGGACTGACCAGTGTCCATCACGATTCCCTCAGATCAAGATCCAGATTCAGATAATGATGAGGATAATGTTTTTGATTATAGTGCTGGTGCATTCATTAAGTCCGTTTTGGTGAGGCGGGTGTCTGCGCGTGGTGGAGTGCGGTGTGGTGTGGTGTGTGAGAGGGCTGTACAGTCTCGGACACAAGTGCTGTACATCAGGCTGGTTTTGAGCCAGAGTGGGCGCACAGCAAGCAAGCATTCCACTTGGTCGATGTTTGTTGGTTGTATTGCATGCCTCCAATACTTCATCATATGCAGCATGCTGTGCAGCACACATAAGTCGACCAAGAGTGGAGATAGCAGCGTCGCTGGGTGAAGCCGGTTCGGCGCGGCGCTCCAACTCAGTCCTGCTTTTTTATTATTTTTTGTCTCGGCTTTTGCCCTTGCCTGTACCCCATGTCAAGACAAATAATAGACCAGTGTGCTTGAAGTAGAAGTAGATGTATATTGTATAGTGAGCGGGAAAGGATAGCCTGGTGCAAGAAGGAGAAGAAAAACTGAAAAGCTCCTCGAGCGCGCCGGTGTGTGCATGTGTGTGTTTTATAATGTTATACAGCTACTGGGCATTATTTCGTTCCCCGTTCAGATAAATGAAACGCTGTTCAAAATGGGATGCGCTCTCACACATGCTCATACGCGCGCACACTGACAAAGACCGACCGAATCTAGAAACTTGTTGTTAGAAAGGGATAGAGTACAAGTATGTATTCAGATGATGGCAATGGCAACGCCCTACCCTTTGCCACGTGGCCAGCTCAATGGCCGTCGTCGTTCCTTCTCTCTCACTCTTACACAATTATTCTGAAATGACTTTTTCAATCCTCATCCCACCAGTAATCTTTTCTCTTCATTTGATTCAGCTCATTTTTCATGCTCCTGATAACATACCATACAAATGTAAATGATGGTATGTTTTTCAGCGGCGGAAATTCCTTGTAAATCAATGGATGTATTTAAAAAAAATGAAAAGCTCTATTCACTTTCGAAGAAATGAGGATTGTAGATTCTACAGAATTGAGTGTAGACACTACAATACATTATTGATGAAACTGTACTACGAAAATGTAAATGGTAATATGTGACGGAAATCCCTTGTAGAAAGGAATGTATGTAGAAAATTGTAAACCCTAATTCACTTCTACAGAAATGATTGATTCAGATCCTATAAAACCAAGTGTGCATTCTATACTACACTATATTGATAATGTTACTATACTAAGATGTAAATAGTGTAGTAATATGCTTCATAGTAAAATTCCTTGTAAAATGGTTTTTAGTAAATTGAAAATCACTAGCTCACTACTATGTAAATGATTATTCTAGAAAGAAATGAGTGTACAGTGTAGACTACTGCAACTACATAATTTATGGTTGGCAACAGCTTGTGCGAATTCTGAGTAAGAGCCGATGCAATTTTGAAGGTTATTGCGTCATCCTCCAAGAGGAATTTCCGTTCTGGGCAACGTTCGTCTGGAATGAAGAATATTTGGCAAATACGATTTTGTGATTGATGTTGGTAGAATGATTGCCAAGCTACCAAGTATGGAAACCCGATGCCTACTCCTTACCAATTGATGAAATGAAAATATTATAAATTAATTTTATACTTATAATTTTATTCTCTCAAAAATTATTTCTTGATGCTAGACTAGATTTGTGAAATGTAACATTTCAGTGGAATAATTCATAAGAAGGCCTATTTTGTGAGGTTGAATTTATGTAGCCCTATTTTATAATTGAAGAATGTGAAATTCCAATTTTATGTATTTTTGTGATGTATATGATTAATCAATATTATATTCTTGTCTTTTGCAGATGGAGAATACTTGTTTGCAGATCCAGACTATAAATTGTCAAAATATGCACCAAAGAGTTGGCGATCGTCTTCTACCCATGTAAGTTACAAAAATATAAAGAATTAATTTTTAATTTCTTATAAATCAATTAAGTTCATCATATTACTTGAAATCTGCAATGCATTCTCTATGTGAGTGACAGTTTCATCTTTTTTATGCAGTATAGTATTTCAGGCTCAAAACTTATTGCCTTATTGGTGAGATCTATTTGTCACCAATTTAATTTATCATAATCGAATTGAAAGAGAAAAGAGAAAAGTCATATTGGATGAAAAGTGAAAAAGCTAAGCAATAATCTTAATGGAGTAATTAAATACTGACTAATGTAATATCAGTTTTGAAAATGTGCTCTTTTAAACTTCAGGTGTCAGTAGCAGTTGAAGATTTTAGTGAAATGTCAGAATTTGATTAAATGAAAGAGTATTTTGGCCTACATCAAGAGTAGCCTAAAACAATAAGCAGCTTGAGAAGTAACGCAGGAGAAATAAGAATTTAAATCCTCTCCAGAATTTCCTAAAGAATTTAATTATATGAGTTTCCAGAACTTACACACTTTTAATTTACAATAAACATATGAATTTATCATCATAGTAGTAAGTTACTATTCTCACTATATACCTATTACATTGAACTGATAAGAATTTTTTATCTTTTTTCAAGGGCTTGGACAACAATGGAAAACCACTGCTGGTCTTCCATTTCCGGGTCCAGTTCTACGTGGAAAGTCCCCTATTACTCAGGTAAAAAATGTTTAAAATACTATTAGCATTTCTATTACCTATTTCTATTAGCAATACTATTACCATTAGCATTTCTAGAACATTGCTTCATTAGATGGTGAAAAATCATACACTGTTTCAATAGATTGAGTGGATATGATTCAGTTTCATTTCATTCTGAAAAACGGCAGGATAAAGTTCATTCACTTGAGCAATAGAAGGAGAAATCTTATCCCAGATGAGAAATAAAATGTCTCGTTTTATTCCCCATTCTATAGAGCCATTGATCATTATGAGGTACTAAAAAAATTGTATTGATTAGATTCTTGGGAAATATCCAATTATTATATGACATTTTTTGTAAGACTTTCCTTTTACTGAGGAGATTGTATTGATCAGCTTTTTGAGAAATATTCTACGATTGTATGACATTTTTGGTAAATGTTTTCCCCAATCCTCTGTAAACAAATGGTTGTATGACCAGCTACTCGTTTTGTGTGTTGATTATAAAACCAAGGAGAAAATTAGGAGGCTTAGAAAAAAGAGAACAAGATTTCTCTCTCGATCGAAAGGTTATAAGTGGCATAGGTAATTGGAAGTTACATTCCAAGAATGTTCTCGGCCATAGATGATTGCTATCTCTCTTTCTCAGAGAAAAAGAAACTGAAAAAAAACAAAACATAGAAACTGGTATCTGATATTTAAATTTGTGAAATCTAAATTTCATTTTATTACTCTGTTTCCTGCAGCTAGCCTACGTGGCCAGACGAAATTCCAATAAATTTTCAACTTAATAGATCCTACTCTAATGGTTTCATTGATATCAAGTGAAGGACAGATGTTCCCTGATAGTTTCGTTGAACTTATGAATAATTCATTATCAGCTTGGAGCTTAGTTTTCTATGTGCATAATTTATCTCCACTGAAAGGTCAGTGAAAACTTCTCTCTCTCTTGACTCGACTGTTCTCTCTAAAATATTCCATCCTTGAGGTTTGTTTGTGCAATCCATTTGTTTACATAAACAATAAGTACTGATGATTTGTACTCGAGGAATGTGTCAACTTGTTCGTTATCAACCAGTTTCTTGTGGATTGTTGAATGATTTGCACTGCAATGAATACTATAAGAATATCGTCTTCTAGCTTTTATGCATTTCTTAACCAAAAACACATTTATTATAAAATACATGCTTACTTCAATTCTATAGGTATACAGAATATACTGTATACTGTATATAGGTATACAGTACATCAAACTAATATGCAGGAAGAAAATATGTATAGGGTAGAGGCACAATAAAAATGATTGTGGAATAAAATATTGGAATAAATTTTCAATTTTAATAATGAATAGTGTATATTCTGTTATAATGGCCAACTCTTAACTTATATGATTCACATACCAAGTGTAGAATTAAAACTCAATTATTCAATGTGAGATTGTTTAAACAGTTTGAAATTAGAAGTAAGTACTTAATCCGATCACATTGGAAAACGCCCCATTTCCCATATTTTACACTCTAATAAAAATTCGTTCGAATTGAGAAATTCAGAACTTCTTCTTAATCAGGAATTGAATGTCAGTCTGTTAAATTTCATTTGAGTAAGAAAGCTATTAAGAAATAAATCGTATTACTTGTATAAAAATGTACTATTCCCATCATTAATATTCTTTATTGTATACTTAATCGGATTTTTTTGTATTTCCCTTGATACTTTTATTAATTCTGGTTCCTTTTATTTTTGTAGTGTAAATGCGACTTGCAGCAGTCGGAAATTTTCATTTCTTTGTGATTTCCAAGGATTAATGGGGGAACAGAAAAAACAGAGACTTGATCAGAGTGACTTATAGCAGAGGCCAAGGAAAGTGGCGGTTGCGAATGACTGATATCAATGCTCAGCTTTGTCAAGACAGTCGGTGAGCGGTCTGCAAGATTGAACCGGTTTAGCCGAGGTCTTTCTCGACTAGATATCCTCTCACAGAACGCTCGTCGACTGTCCTGGCAGAGGTGAGTATTGATAACAATCATTCGCCAAGTGCCAGTTTGGTTGGCGTCTACTATACCCGATATGATTGAAGGAGATTTGTTTTGAAAGAAGGATGGATGGTGGGTAAGAGGGTAGGCCGGGTAGGTTTCGTTTGAATCGAACTGGAAGCGTGATGTGTTACGCTGGAAAACAGAGAAAGAAAGAAGGAAAGAGAAAGAAGAGAAGGGAAATAGAGAGAGTGAGAGATAGTGAACGAGAGAGACTGAGAATGAAAGAGTATACGTACATAGGTGGGGATCAGTGATCTGAGAGTGTGGTGGTTGGAGAAGAAGAAGAGGAGGAGGAGGAGGAAGAAGGAGAAGAAGAGGAAAAGGAAGAAGAAGAGGAAGGGTGGAGAAGAAGAGGAGGAAGAAGAAGAAGAAGGAGTCTGTGGTGGTATTTGAATAATGCGGTTAATGTGGTCACATTCTCCGGGCAGCCGCATTCCTATAGCATACCACAAGGATCGGATCTCTCAGAAGGAGCGGGACTATGTCCACGCCAAACGATTCTCTCTCACCCTCCTCTTCCTTCCTCTTTCTGCTCCTCCTCCTTCATCTCTTCTTACTCCTCTTTCGTCGTTTCTTCCTCCTCCAGCATCCTATCCTGTTTTTCTCTCTCACCTACACACACGTATTAATATTATTATAGTTGATGTATTATATGAATCGCTCTCACTAGCTCTCCTGTCTTTCATAGGGTGTCAAAGACCCTTGAACCATTTCGATATTAGATCATGTACATGTAACTAACATGTTATGGTATTGTTTATTGTTTGCTTGTTTGTCAATGGCTCAACAGCCCAAGAAGGGCCTACCACCTGGTTGCCAGTTTCATATTCACTCCACTATACAGTCCGTCCAAGCAAGTTATTATTTATAAGGGAAATAAATTGTGTTTTTCAACATTTCAATATTGGATCATGTCCAAAGAACCTTGGACCATTTCAGTATTAGGAATATATAGATCATGTCCATTCCACAAACATGTTGGTTTGATAAGGGGAAAATTGTATTTTTTACATTTTAATATTCGATTGTATCCTTGTAACAAACTTGGTTGAAAAATATAAATAATAAACGACGCTTTGGAATCTTCACCCTACTTTGTTATAAAACTACGACTCGAGTTCTCTGTTTTTTCAAGCTTATAGGCTTGTTTATTCATATTATAGTATAGTTCCCTAAAATCAGTTGTCCTGTGAAAACTAATGTAGTACAACGGAATTGAAAGTCACAGTAAATATATTGTTCATGTGAATCTTGTAGGTCTGTTTATTCTTATTATCATTAATATTATAATATAGCTTATAGGCCCATCAAGCTGGAGAAAGATCAATAGAATTTGGAACTCAGCAATAATGAGACTCTATCAGGCTAAAAATTTCAGTTGCATCTCCAATTTTTCTCCATTATATCATCTGAAAACTATATAAATGCAACACACAATTAAGTCGTGGAAAATAAATTTACCGAATTCGAAAATTGACTAAATTGACAACAAAATTGGCATGAGATTGTAGATTTACAATTCTAAACAATTTTGAAATGTAGTATTCAATTCTTAAAATGAAAGAATGTAAATGGAAATATTGATGTATTTGTTATCATCTGTAAACTATTTCTAGACAACTGTTTGTCAGCTTGCAAGTGTTATATTTCAGCTACAGCGTCATTAGTGAAGTGGTGGGAAACGATGTAATTCCCATCATTGTTTTGTTATGATTGTGATTCATTTTATTGTCTTTTAGTACAATTGCGCAGGTAATTTGTTTTTTGTTGAACACAAGCAGAAGGAATCAGACTTGAACATGAAACACTTGGCGCTCTTCAAGCATGACCAATGCACCTAGACTGTGAACTTGACAGCAATAATGATAGCATGGTTTTGTCTTGTAACAACAAATTATTGCTTCTCTCACCGTCAGCTTAGTTATTTGTCCGCTAATTGGAAGAAATGTGCATTATTTCAACTACCGTACTCTATTAACAGCTTGGAAAAATGCGGTTGCATCTTCACATCTGCATAATTTGGCAGTTATTGTAATACACTTCAAACAAATTTTAGCTTTGTAATAACGTCATGAAAATGTTTTTCATAACTTGGATTTTTCCTATCACGCAAAAAAATATCTCTAGTTGAAGTAGCTGGGATTTTACATACCTTCATACATCTATACCGTGCATAAAAAATAATATCATGGTAGTATGATATTATGAAAATTCATAAATATCAGTTAGAATCGGGCAGTGAAACATAAAGATTTGAATGAGACGCCAAATCTTAAAAAACCAATATCATAATTATTTTATTGGTTGTGAATATAATGAAAAAATGTTGCCATTTACTGTACAATAAGTGAAACCCTTAACATTCAAATTATTTTTACTGTATTATTATTATTTATACTAATTATTACTGTACAAATATAAAATTTTCCTAATGTCCTCCATTCCTACTTACACTAATACTTCAAAATCATGATATTACCAGGAGGCTCGAGAAAACTAAGCCTTTTTAATAATTTATCAACTGGTGATAGTGTGTGCATACAGTTTCAGTGCTGCTCTCAGAACTGCTTTAGTCGTCGTTGGATATACAGAAGTTTTTAGTCTTGTTATAGATTGAAAAGTGAACTGAAAATTGATGGTTTGTCTCCAAGACAAGTTTTAATGGCATTCATTAGAAGAAAAATTCCTAATTACAGGGCATAGAGCATGTTGTTGGGCAGATTGGCGTGGACCTTTGAGCATTGTCCGTTGAACAGAAACAATTTTTTAAGAGGCTCTAACAATTTTGCATTCCCAACTCGATTTTTAGACGTTTATACAGTTTGTTCGAGGGTTGAAATTTGGTGAGTTAGCTAAATCCTAGTTCCAACTCCTAAAATCATGAAAAAACTCAAAAATCGAATTTATTGGAAAATTTAAAAAAATTAAAATTTGATATGTCAATCAAATTGATTGAAAATAGTTGTATGTGTAACTAGTGCCTAAAGTGAAAGTTTGCTGTAGAGGACACACAGTTT
Organism: Sogatella furcifera; assembly: GCA_017141385.1. NCBI lineage: Eukaryota > Metazoa > Arthropoda > Insecta > Hemiptera > Delphacidae > Sogatella > Sogatella furcifera. The sequence goes on from CM029549.1 coordinate 10,164,846, forward strand.
TTTATGACCTTCAAGTTAGCCATTGAATTTTGATTTGAATTACGTAGTATTCATAAATTATTGTTGATTTGTTGCAGCGATGAGGTGTCGCGCCACCACTACTACCTGCAGCTGCGGCACAACGTGCAGTCGCGCGGCCTGCTGCACGCGAGCAGCTCGGAGGAGGCGCTCTACCTGCTGGCTGGCCTCGCGCTGCAGGCCGACCTCGGCGACTGCCCCACCACACCCGACACCCCCGCCACAACCGCCTACTTCCAGCCGAAAGACTATTTTCCACAACAGGTATGCACTAAGCCTACAACACATTTCTCAAATGCTGGGTCCATCAACATAGGTCAAATATTCGACGATATTCAACAGCTGATTCGGTTATGATCACAATATAAGAAAAAGGTTTTGATGAGCATTGTCCAATTTCAATTTTAAAATTCTATTCAGCTGTTTATATATGAAAATGACAATCTCTTGGAATTTTGTTGAAGAAGAGTTGAAGTTCCCGACGATTTTCTAAATTTTCACTTTCTAAATTTTTCAACATGACCAGATTTGATTTGACCAACGTTGGTGGAACCCAGCAGAAACAAACGCACGAGTGAGTTTTAGTTTCAGGGGAGGACGATGTCGACATCCATGATTGTAATCAACAATCGGGAATGATCATGTCAGAATTTGGAAAGACTTTGCCTATTCTCTAGGCCTAGTCTAGTCGAGCAAAAAAGATATTTCTTCAAAATTGCCAAATGCGCATATCTGAAAATTTTAGTGTAAAATCACCTTTGCCAACATAACGCTGGTGAGATGTGATGAGATACAGATGGTAAGAGTGAAACTATTTTCATTTTTACTGCTGGTAACATTGAACAGCGCTATTTTCTTCTTTGCTCCATAAGACTATACAAGCAAACAAGAATACCCTTAAAACAAAAACTCCTCTTTTCTAATACTTATTTTCTCTCAGGGCTACTGTATTCATTAAAACTTTAGAATAATTGATTAATAATTCAATAATTCAGAGGGTACTCCTCTTTTCTGTATCGACATTTTTTAAGTTTGTTTATGTTTCTCTTAAAATCACCAACTTCTAGCTCTTTCAAATGTCAAATTTAATCAATTTAATAAAATTATGTTTCGCAGATGGTCAAGAGCGGGCAGGAGTCGCGCCTGGTGCAGATGGCGAGCGGGGCGCACCGGGCCAACCGCGGCTTAAGCGCCGCCGACGCCGAGGCGCAGTACATCCGCGAGGCGTCATCGGCCGACGCCTCGCCCCTCCCCCACAACTCCCACCTCTACCGCCTCAAGTACAAGAAGCAGGACGCCTCCACTGTCCTACTCTCCATCTGCACTCGCGGCATCCAGCTCTACGAGGAGAACTCGGCAAAGTCCCTAAACGGCACCTTTCTCTGGAACGACATTGAAAAGCTTTATTTCGATGTGAGTAAACGATTAGAAAATTATGTATGCTAAGAGAAAAATACAAGATATTGTTAATTCGGTCCATTTACTGCCGTTGATATGGATACTGTAACTAACCTGTGTAATAAGAATTCTTTCATTGACTTTGACTTTCTTATAGGCTGAGTTAACTTAGAAATCTCATTCATAGTGCGCGCAGATCATAGTTAGAATGCTAACTCGTTAAAAAATAAGAACATAGTAACCACAGTCCGTCGGGAAATTATTTTTACTGCACAATAATTCCCTTGACTAACTCTTTAAACGTTTGGTGATTCATGCAATTTATGAAGGTGCCTTTGCAAGATGATCTGAACTTCTGACCATTTAAAATCTTTAACCATGTAATGTGTAACTATATTGATTTGAAAAACTGTAATGAGTAGTCTTAGAAACTGTACTGATGAAGAAATATAGGAAAATATGACAGAAAACTAAATAAAAATAGTATTTTAGAGTTCTTAATAATTGAAATGCTTGTTTATTCAATGTTATGCTGTGACAAGAAACAAAAATCAGTATGTTTCGAAGTGATCGCGAACAAATCGGTTATACCTTATACTCATTAGTTGAAGATTGAATTTATTTTCAGAAAAAAACTTATCAATTTATATATTTTGATGACATGAAATGAAATACTTTCAGTATTTTGTCAGCTAATTTTTTCCAGCTATTAACTTCTAATACAAATATTTTTTTACAGAGGAAAAAATTTGAAATTCGTGCAAACTGGCAACCGGCAGGTCAAAAACTGACCTACTACACTAGCTGCGATGAAAAAAGTAAACACCTCTTAGCATTATGTAGAGAAACGCATCAATTTAGCATGAGTATACAGACTCGATTAGCGGAAGTCAGAAGAAAAGAAGCCGAGGGTAAGTTGAATGTTTTTCACTTATTAATTCACATGATTATTTCCAATCATGATTTTCTTTTTTATTTCTGTACTGCATACTTGGTAATACATAAATCCAGTACTTTTCACACTATACAGTAATGTACATTAATACAGTATCATTTACAAGAGTTTTGAATAAAGAACCTTTCTAATATAAGAGTCCAACATTAATTCAATTCTCAATGAAATATTAACATCTATATAGAAAAGTGACATGAATCTTCCAGCCATTTGTATGAAACAAAATTAAATACAGAGTTGAGACGTCAACCTTAGGTTTATTTGGTGACAATAGTCTATCTGTCAAGATTTTATCCCAAATTCTAATTTGGAATCCAACGATTTCTCATTTATATGTAATGTGTGCATTGAAATCAAATCAAATAGAATTTTATTCACAGTTATCATCCAGAATACAGAACAGAATAAAATCAATACATTGAAGTTCTGTTAATTTTGATTAATTATTTTCCAGAGTTGAAAAGGTTCAAAGAATGGAGTGGAAAGTTGGCTGGAATTCATTACAGCAGTCATAGAGGAGATCAAAGAATTTCAGTTATTTCTTCGACGTCATCAAACACAACCTCTGGCATTGTTTCCGACCGAGTTCACTCGCTCGATGAGAGTGAAGGTGAGCATCTAGAACTACTGTCATTAATAATAGTTCAATTTATTCTTCAAATCTATCTAGTCTTTATGATCATGTTTTTATAAATTTAGTATTTCTAAGTCTTGAGAAGTTCATCTGTTTCCCAGTTCCAAAATTAGGATGGGTTGTCCGACTTAGTACTAAAAAGAAACCACATTTGGTCCAGGAACAGCTTGGTCCAAAAGCTTGGCACTATGACTAGACAACGAAGCGTCATTAATTTGTATTTATAGTTTTTTTTAGTTTTATTAATAAGTTACCTATTCCAATCATATTTAATTAAGAGCAAATACTAGCAAATCTTTACTTACAATGTGAACAATGCTTAATTATTTCACTGTCTATTAATGATTTTAAGGTATTGATCAACTTGTACAAGATTTCTTTGAATGGTTCAGTAATGTTTGAGCTTTATGTTGATGGTTCAATTTTATTTCAAGAAATGCGAAATACCATAATAATTAATACATGATACGATAAATATTAGACCCAATAAGACGTTTCAATGGTAACATAATATCATAATCGTCTTGTGTAAATTATTTAAAAGTCTCTTTATCATATTGAAATGACTAAAATGAAAACGATTTGGATAAATGAGTATGATAGATTTGATATTATTGACTCAAATGATAATTAAAATAATTGAGAATGTTGGATTTGATATCATATTCGGCATGAGAGGTTTGATGTCGATTTTTCAAAGATTCAGTTATGTCATTACTTTTCATTTTTTGATATTTCAATGGTCTATTTGTTTGGCATTATTAATGTTATTTTGATTTGTGTTTTATTAGATGATCTGGACTTGGAAGTGATGATCAACTGTCCGCCAGCGGCCGCCGCGTCGGTTGAGTCTCTGCCGCACGTGTGTTCTGATGGACAGAGAACATCGGCCTGCGACCACTCCTCCCATCTATCGCATTCCCTCACTCACACACTCTCTCATCCACATTCCTGTCCTCAAACTGATCTACCTTCACAAGGTCAGTTGTGATTTCACTTGAAGAACTTTATATATCATAAAATCAATCATGATTTAATAAATTAATTAATTGTGGAATTCCATTTGAAAATTGATTTGTCTCCCTTCAACACTAGTAAATATTATAAGATTCTATTATTCTAATCCCCCTTTTCAAGATTTTGATTGTTCAACATCTTCTCCATACAATTTTTTTCAACCCAAACTATTTTGAATGATCGTTTATTTTCAACGATCTCCGGGTTGAAACACTCTAATTATTTGCCCCCCCCCCTCCATATTTTAATTTATTTCCTCATTCCATAATTATGATGAGAATAGAAAATTTAATATTTTATTCAAAAATAGGTTTCAATAGCCAATAAATGAACAAGTTGAAAAATTCTTCTTTTGAGCCTCGTTTCTAATACTACAAGGGCGCACGTGCACATGTTCCTAAGGTCCAATAGAATGACGGAGTTGTATAGAGCAAGGGACACTGGTTAGCTGATATTTGATTTGCTCCACACAACTAAACGTTTTTATTGCATCTTGTGTCCGACATTTGCCCGCGACTAGTAGGCTGGTAATGGAAACCTACCTTTAGTAGTCATTTTCTTTCTGGTTGACTTGAAATAATTATTTGTAAACATTTGAATAAGATAGACTTTCATGTCTACAAGATGTACTTCATCCTAAACATTTAATAACAATTATTGCACTTGTAACTTTCAGACGTGAGCCAGTTGAACGGCGCCAGTGCTAGTGGCAGTGGCAACAGTCCGTGTGCGCTGACAGTGAACTCGATCAAGAACACGGCGTCGCTGCTGGGTGGAGCCACCACGCCGGCCACCACCGATGGCAGCCAGTGCTCCAGCTCCTGTTCAACTGTTGTCGTCGCCAGCTGTGCTCCCGAACCTGTAAGTTTAAATTTTCAGATTCGATTATTCACTATTTACGACTGACAACCTACTATTAGTGTAATATTAATCATTCTTATTCGAGTGTAATGCCGAGAGTGAGTGTCATTCTTCTTGATTTTTTTTCCGAGTGTGGTGCCCACATGAGTTGTTGAGCTTTTGTTTTCGCTTGTATAACATACAGATAAATTTACTTGGTCATAAAACCCGAATAGAATATCACTTATTAACACTTAAAACATTCACTCATGAAGTTTCTGAGAGTACCTTGTTGTTTCAAAAGAATGCATTATATTAAAATTAGAATTCAATTACATTTGTTATTGTAAAAATTAATAATAAGTATGTAGTCAAATTTCCGCTGCTTCTTCCTCATGCTCGATCTTGCTCTTTTGACTAAGTTGTTCCTCATGTATATTTGTATAATCTCTTATTGATTCATTGTGCTATATTATTTAAAATTTCTAGGAATAAAAAATCAAATGAGAAGATGAGATATTGTCAAACCACTGATATAGGCCTATTAAAAATCGAGATACCAGTTTCAGTTGCTAAACCATCATCAATCTCTGGTGAACTTAACAAGTGAATAAATGAGAATCATTTAAAATGTTTGTATCAAAAGATCAAATTGTTGACTTGGTTAATTATTTTTCAGAGAGAAGAACGAAACGGCGTGACCCAGAGACGAGGCAGTACAACGTCGAGTCTTGAGCTGGAGCTGGGTTTCAGTCACACGGCTCAGAATTCGGTGATTTCGGACTCAACGTCGGCCTGCCTCGAACTGGACTACTCTGTGCAGTCGGCGCACACCAGTTCGGGCGTGTACACGCTGCGCAGTAGCACACAAGCCACCAACACTGTCACCTGTTCGTCGGAAACCAGCGGCATTGGAGTCGATGAAAGCGATGGTCAGTACGCTTTAAAATTGTTGTCTTCGTATCTCTAAAAACTAAGCCATCAAATCGAAACATTTGCTCTTATTTGCTCAATTTACAATTCAAGTACAAAAACAAATATTAGGTACATTCCTTATTAGGCTAAGCATGTGTTTAGGAATTGTTCGTCTTATCTTCAAGAAGCTTAAAGCAATAAAAATACACTAATTATGACTAGATACATCCAGTTTCGACCAATATTATGGAATAAGAAGCGAATTTTCGTAAACTTTATGTATAGTTTCAAATATTTTAAATAAAAAGCAATATGTAATTACACACTAACATTTACACATTCTCATTGGTTAATGGTAACTCACATAATTCAGATAATATTCTTGGTACCTATTGAGTACGAAGATATTATAAAAATTGAAATGTTTTAAAAATCTTCCCTATTATCTTTTTAAGGAGTTAAATATAAAGTCATGAGTTGATAACTCTTTGATTTATGACAAAACCAGATATCAGGTATCTCATAATATTAATAAATAATTATAATTATTTTAATTGAATAAATTTGAATTTTATTACTAGTTTATTAACTTCCTCTATTGTTTCATGAATGTTAATTTTGTTTGTTTGTAGGTCACAGAACGAGAAGCGGCTCGCTGGTGAGTGCGTCGGGCAGCTTCCATGGCGACGGAAGCGACCCGTCGGACGCCGGACGAGGCACGCTGCTCACCGCCGAAGAACTGTCCGACCTGATAGTAGGTCGCAGCCCCAAGCCGAGGCGAGGCGTCTATCCGTCGCGAGCCACTGTCAGCTCAACGCTTGACTCCGACTCGGATTATGTCACTCTTCCTCCTCCACCTCTACCGCCTCCTAGATCTGATTCAGAATCGTTGAGTCGTAGTTATAGTACGTTGGATTCTGAGCAACAGGCGCATCTCTATCATGAGGAAAGCTTGATCAATTCGAGGAAAGTGATGGAAGAACAGATTCTACAGCAACAGATCCAGTTTCAACATCTGGCCTCGCCCTACTCGCCGCAACTTGTGTTACCAAAGGCGCAATCGTTTCTCGGCATGACCCCCGATCACTTCCTCGTCAACCCGGCCACTTCGGCTGGTCTGCTGGTTGATGAGAACGCCCGCTTCAAACCGCACATCCTCACCACTCATGCTGCTCTACTACCTTACTCGCACGGCACTTATGTACCTGAACATCGCAAGTATCCACTGGACCCCGCGTCCAGGATGAAAGCGGCACATCCGTCCAACCCAACAACACAAAACCTGATTCCACTCGTCACCAGCAATAACTATCTGGATGTGCGCGGTAGTGGAGCCGCCTTCTTCCAACACTATCATCAAAAGTTTCCCCCTCCCCCTCACCCTCGACAACCTCCTCCACCTCCACCACCCCCTCCCCCTCGTCCTACCCTTGCCACAGTCTACACCAGTCAAGTAACTAGCAGTCAAATTGAACAATTCAAACAACAACTCTATTCCGATGTGGACTATGTTATCTACCCGATGCAAGACCCGGCCATCAGCAAACAAGAGTACATGGATTCGAAGATTGCCCTGGGACACTACAATCACCCTCCTCCTCCCCCCTACCCAACCTACTCTAATAAATCACGTGTCCTCTATCGTAGCACGCCCAATGTGGCAGTGGCAGCAGCAGCTGCCGGAGGTTACATCCCTGTTGCAGCTCCTATTGGCTCAAAGTACGCCTCCAATCAGAATCTGGCCGAGTATCATCATCCGGGATCGTCTCTCTCTTTTGTCTCCAGTCATCATCCTTCTTCAACATCCCCCCTCTATTCGGCAGCCGCCTCCTATTCTTCATCATCAACGCAAAGTCTTAGGTAATTATCAATATTGAAATCTCATGCATTACTTATTTAGTTCTCTGCATCCTCTGATATTTGACGTAAAACATAGTTCAACGTATAAAGTTTCAGTGGAGGAACAGAATAGAATAGAATGATGTCTTTATTTCTATGATGTGGCGAAGTTCGTATAGTAATGTCCTCTCTACCATTCAACCACGATTATCAATAGTAGTGGTAGATTACTTGAGAGAATTCACTTCCTGTAGTCTAGTTGATAGAATTGAAAAATAAATAAAAATCAAACACCCTTTTTTTTTTTTTTGAGAACTTTAAAAATTATAAAACACACATACATGTTTCGGGATCTAAGCCCATTTTCAATGTGGATAAAAATAGTTATCTATTTAGATATCTATTTAGTTATCTATTTAGATATCTATTTTTATCCACATTGAAAATGGGCTTAGATCCCGAAACATGTATGTGTGTTTTATAATTTTTAAAGTTCTCAACAAAAAAAGAAAAGGGGGTTTGATTTTTATTTATTTTTCAATTATTTTAAACAGCCCTGTTTTGAAGTTCTTTATTCTAGTTGATAGAATTTTGAATCGATTTCGTCATTTATTTGAAGGACCTGTAGAATTCAAGATGAATGAAATGATTTCAAGAAGTTAAATAGCACCTACTGTCCAGTAGAAGTTGGATTCCAATTTGTCTAAATATGGATGAATCCAAATAGATCTTACACTAGAATGATGGAGCTCTCTGAGCTAATTATGTTCATGTATACCCGTGTCTGTTGAATAATTACTACGGTATCTTTTAAGCTAGTGCTATTTATACAAAACGTTATAGTTACTACGTGTATTCCTGTATGGAGGTTACTTACTCTTGTACATTATTACTCACAATATCTAATTGCAATCTAGAATCTAAGTGTGAATGTCCTGTTATTGTCTATATGAATAAAGAAATCTAATCTAATCTAATTATGGAAATAATGGAGATGAACATGCTGAAACACGGTGATGCTAGAAATACTAAAAATACGTAGGTGTTGTATTTTGTACACTCTAGTAATTTTCATCGATTCCATGTTATCTCTACTGAAGTGATGCTCAAATACAACCATCCTTAACCAATCAATTTGTTTTTTTCTGCAGGTATGATCCTCTCAGTATGATGGTGCCTTCAGTACTAAGCAGTGGTTTCACAAGAACGCAGTCGGATGACAATATTCTCAACTGTGTTTACGATAAACCAAAATTCAGGAGACCACCTCCTCCCCCGCCTTATGAACTGCAGGTAATTATTTTCACTTATTTACGTATTTTCCATTATAAGAACGTATGATTTAAAATAGTCAATTCAAATTATTAAAACTGTCGGATGACTATATTATCAAATTTGCATATTATCAAAGGATAATTTGCATATATTATCAAAGGTGCATTATGATTATATGTTCCCTTTTTGACTAGGGCTACTATCGGTGTATGTTGGTACAAAAATAAATTTGAAGAAAATAGTTAATCTCAAATTAGAATCGTATTTTAGTTGATAAAAATTGCAATCGCGGTACCCTTTTTAGTAGTTTTTTATTCCAACACAACACGTTTCGCACTTATTAGAGGCATTTCCAAGTGTAACATCTTGAAAATGTCTCTAATGAGTGCGAATAAACACGTATTAATAAAAAACTACTTAAAAGGGTTCTGCGATAGCAATTTTCATGAACTTAAATACGATTCTAATTTGAGATTAACTATTTTCTTCAAATTTATCTTTGTATAGATTTTTTCTCATTCACAGTAAGAAACTATTATTTTTCCATTATCCATGCACAATCCTACTAATAAAGTCAGCATCATCAAAAATATTCATGACTTTATAACATAAAAAACAGAACATTCGTGCTTATTATCCAAAAATCAACCACGAACAAAGTTTCAATGGGAAAGGATCAATCTCTGCTCCTCCTAAGGTTATTTGAGCAAAATCGTCATAATAAATCATTTGCATTCTTTTCTCTTATTTCGATGGACATTCAAGTATTGATTACATTGAGTATATTTCAAAATAACACTTGATGTTTTATATTGATGAGAAAATCAATTAATGTATTGTTATAAAACAATGTAATTGATTGTTATGAAACAATCAATAATATCGATTACTGGACTTGATGATTTCATTCCTCATTGTTCTTCCATTATAAGCATGAATATTCTCTCAATAAATTGATTGAATCGTGTTTTGCAGAATCAATACGTGTGTGAAGCGGAAGAACTGAGAAAGACGTTGCTGCCCAAGGTGCCACCAGCTCCCGTGCGGCACACGTCGACCTCGTCTTCCACTGCGCAGCACCAACAGCCGAAGCAGCCAACAGCTGCAGTTCATAGCAAGCCAGTTTTTCCTCCGTCTTTATCGAAGACAGTACTGGAAGAACAGCGAAAACTGAATGGTGCCACTTCTGGTGCCGCAAAGGGTCCAGATGGTGGACTGCTGGACATCAGCACTCTTCGCGAGAAGAGTAAAAACCTGGACTTGCCGTTGATTTCAGCACTTTGCAACGATAAGTCACTACTCAAACAAACAAACGCGTTCGTCATGCCCAAACATCCAACCGCAAGTTCGTCCGGCGAACGACCCAAATCATGGCACGTCAAAACTCCCTCAACTAAAAAACAACATCCTTCCGAACCCAGTGTGTCTACAGAAAGTGTCGGAACCTCCACCGATCCCCCTTCAGCCAAAAAGAACGCACTGTTCGCATCTTTCCTATCAGCCAAATCTTCTCCCACATCCATACCCCCGTCCCCTGTCAAATACGCCACAACGTCCAATAGTAAGTTGAAGTATCCGGTGTCGGGTTTGTCAACTAATCAAATTGTCAAGTCCAGTCGTAAAACTGCTACCAGTTGCCATACTCATCCAACAGACTCGAAAGTGCATGGACACACTAAGCTATCTTGATACGAGGATTTGAAATAGCTAGAGACATTCTAGGCAAAATATTAAAATTATCTCGATAAAGTTGCATTGTCACTAGAGAGGCAGTGCAAAGACTAGAAAGACAAAGACAGTCTCTTTACCTGTCACAAGTTACAAAACAAGTGAAATGAGTCTTCCATCAATAGTTGTTAGAACTTAATAATGTGCCTTGTTTAAGATGATTCTAGATCCTTCTTTTGTTTTAGATTTATATTTGAAGATTCAAGTGTACTTCAATTTATATTATCTTAATGAACATTCTTATTCAAGACTCCACCATCACAACCTTTTAAGCCATTACGATCTTTCAGCTTACCATGAAAAACATTCAAAGCCATATTTGAAATTAAATAATAGAGAGGTTTGCTCAATGATAATTTTATTCGATATCCATTTAAAATCTGTTATTCATCTAATAATATTTGAAAAGTGCCAAACTCATTTTTAAAACACTCTATTGCCATATTAAAAAAGAAAATTCAATATTTGGTAATGGTGCTATATTTATGGGATGAAGAATCAAATGTGAAAAAAGAAATTTGAATAAAATTGGAGGAATTATCGTAATCATGTAATATTGGAATATGCCTCACATTAGGACTTACGATGACTATATCATGGGAAAGTATAAAACCGATTGAGTTCATGACTCCTTCAATTACTATTGGTGCTAAGGCATTGAATTCTTTTTGAAAGAAATATATTTCAAAAACTATTGTTCACTTTATTATAAAGTGGTGCTCATTCAAAATGATAATTCTTACTTATTGTACAACCACACGCTAACATTGTTACGCTCAATTAGATAAGATAGGTAAGATAATTTGTAAGATTGAGTGAATTTGAATTCGCGAAAAATCTATTGGGATCGAATACTGAAATTTCCTGGATCTATCTCTCTGACTTTGGAAATGATTGTGAACTCAAGTATTTTTAGAATATTCGTAGTTTCCAAGTGTATCTTATAAAATTTAGAAGACATTCCCATTCATGATCTGATTTGGGTGTCACCAATTCAACAACCATGATTGGACTTCTAAAATATATTATTTTAAGTTTAATATTGACAAAAATTCAAAATATTGTGAGTGGCTGTACAGTTTATATTACTTGTACACAATCGCTCACAAGGACATTTTATATTAATGTTTTTAATGGGGAATTTTCACTACTAAGTGAAAATTTCTTTGTCAACTCAGGGTGCCATTAATATATATTTTATTGTACTTTTCAAATAGATTATACTTATATACATTTTTTATATGAAATGAAATATGTTTCTGTTGAACCATCATATTAGTAGTTGTTATAACAAATATGAGCTACTTTGGTGTAGTTAGATGTTTACTTTGCTAGTTTATTTATCAGGAAGTTTGAAAGTAAGCTCTGTTTCTTACAAAGTGAGCATAGTATAAATAATATAAAATATATACATAGATTGATATCATAAATTGTAAATTTTTTCTGTCATAATCAATGTGAAATAATCATTATGATGCCATTTTGTTAGAGAACAGAGCATACAATAAGTGCAATTTTATTTATCACTGTATTGTGTGGTAGGGTAATTTGCTCAAGAATTTAACGTTAAATTTTTCTCTTGATTTACTATTGTATATTTTTGTAATGAAATTTATGTTTTTAGAATGCATAAATTTCTATTGAAGCGATTATTTGTTATAGGATTTCTTTTTAGAATGTCTAGTATGTTTTAATTGCAAATGATTACTAGTTTCAAATCGAATGTAGTTGCGAATTGAATAATTCATCATTATCTGTTTCTTTCAATACTAATTTCCTCGCTTGCTGAATAATTTCTTATTCCAGCCATATATCAATTACAACTCAATCTCACACTTCAATGATACAATCACAAAACTGTACATAAACAATCTCAGCTATATTATGAAGTATAATCCATATTAGATGAAATATTATGGCTCCTCAATGATAATTTTCAATTTAAAGCTCAAGATATTCCAATTTCATGTTCTATTTCTGAAAGCTAATTATCGCCTATTTGTCTGAGTCCTTCTTCTGGAACTAATATCTGGAGCAAATAGATATAGCTTACTTCTGATTACAACAGAATAATACTTATTAATTTGAATCAAAGCATCCAGCAGAACCCATAGTAATATTGACTTCAACTCGATAAATTTTGAATAAAAAATGTCTCTTTCCTTCCCACTCAAACAATAGTTATAATTATTATGCTGTATTTCAGTTCTGGTCTCTTCAGATTGAGTGAATTTCAAATTAATCTTTCTGTACAATCCCAATTGATATTGTTTGAAAGTAATTATTAACTTTGAATAAAATTTCATATTGTCAATTAATTATTATAGTGACAAACACAATTGAATTTGAGATTTGTATTCTTCTGTATATAAATAGTAAACAAAATTCGCATATCATGAGTTCTAGTGTCATTTTATTAGAATCAATGGTTGAATAAAATTTAATGCAATAGATCTTTGTGTATTTCTACCTTTCCTGTTCATGATTATTTATATGCAGTTGAGCTCTTATTAATGCACTGCACTTACACTACAAATTTCTGAGATGCCGTCTGCTTGCTTCTCCCTGGAGGGTTGAATCGAGTTCAACAGTTTATTCCAGCTCTTGAAAAATATATTGATCTGATATTAAAGTATAATCATTCTTTCCAGAACTTAACAATTATCTACAATTTATAGATTTCATTGAATCTTTGATCTGCCGCATTTCTTCCAATGCGATACTAAAGTTATTTCAGTAGAAAGTACGATTTTTTTACGAAACCTAATTGCGGTACGTTGAATGAGAATAAAAGTTCTGTATAATAAACGATAAGGATATATTCTACCATATAGAATAACTGGAAAAGTTTTCAAGAATCAAACTTGTAGAGAAATTTAAGATCTTTGAAATGATGTACCAGCAGGCCTCATTTTATTGTGATGACTGTAATGAACGTAGACCAAACGGTAATGTAAGTACCTACCGTACATTTGAAAAATATATTTTTTCATCAGTGAAATTTGATTCTTGAGACTTGGGTAATTTTAAGACAAGTGAGTGATTCAAGTAGACAAATTGAGTGTTTTTTTTATTTAGACAAATTTGATTCATGAGGTTTGGGTAATTTTGAGACAAGTTATTAACAAGATTGGTTATTTTATGTCTCCAAAGTTTTTTGTACGTCAATTTAAAATATCAGCTCATGATGAATCATAAGATTGCTCAACATAAACGTTGAAAAGTCATGTTTTTACAGTATACGGTACCGTAAGCTAAATTGCCCGTTATCACTAAACTATGGAAGTTAAAAACTTCGTACTAGGTCCATTAAATGTTTCAATTATACTACATTTAATTCGAAATTATCATTTCAATATTCATGGATCTTATCAGGGAAGGATTGGGGAAACGGGCACATAATATTATATTAGGCGGGGTTGTTTTTTAAAAGGAAGGCTACAGACAGGACCTCCTAAATAACTAGGTATTTAGGAGGTCCTGCTACAGAGCATTGAATTTGAATAAAACAACGACTGTCTCATCATCGATTCCAACATCAGGGCAATGATGGTCTCTGTAGATGGTTAGTAGATGGCTGTAGATGGCCTATCATTTTCAGTAGAACTGGGCTGTGTCTTATAAACATTTGCAATCCACAATATTACTAAATATACAATATTACACAATATACTCAAATACGTGAATTGTATGGGTATTTCTGTCTCATAAACGTTTCCAATAATTCTGAAATTTTACAATCTCAGCTGGATAGTTGCTATGACATAAAAAATGAGTGAATGAAGCTTTATTGGCATTCTATAATAGAACAAAATCCTCTCTTACGAGGTAAAAAAGTGTTGACATTGAAGTTACTGAATACTATTTTTTCCTCATCCATATTCGTACATAATTATTAGGTACTACTTTACTGTACCTATCTTCACAGTTTTCCAATTATTCTACTCCATCTGATTCTGTATCTAGCTATGGTAAGCCACATTCTATATTTCTATCCCCCACATTACGTCTCCGCATGCTCTGGTCCTGCCACGCGGTACCAACTCTCGTCACTCGTCAGTATGCCGATTTTCGTCCATCTCTCGGCTGTCATCCTCGCCACTGGACCGGCCCATCTCCATACTTTACCAGATAAGCTTTTCTCTGCAGATAATTTATTGATCCTCACCAGTCTGAGAATTTCCGTGTATCTCACTCTGCTCTGATCTGATTACTGATTTAGGCGTAGACTGCGAAAATATAGTATAATTATAGTATGACTGCGTAGTATAGTATTTAGTATGACCGCTCTTGACATCATTGTTCGTGTTATCTTCAATCTTCTATCCAGCTTGACCAAGTTTGAGCACCGTACAATATTGAGGGTGAAAAAATAACCCATAGTTATTGGGATTTAATACCAACTATACATCTACAAATTGTGATAAATACACATCACTTCAGTTTTAAAATAATATATTTTATCAAATTTCAACTATTGGAAGAATTTAGACTGACTGTTATTTAAATTAGTTTATTTTGTTTTCAATAGCAAACGTTCGAATGATAGTAAACATTGGCTCACCAAGGGCATGAACGTGGAGTGACCATCAAGGCACACGTTCTAGCCTTAGACTCATCCATTTATAAACTCCAAATTTTTGGGAGTATTAGCTCTTCTTGCTCTTGTTTGTTAGTGATTCCGTTCAGAGAGACACAGTAACGTCTCCCTGTCTGATTTAGGCTACTTTCTAGAAGGTTGTATTTCTTGATATCACAGGCTACCACAGTCAGGGTAGGATAACTCTGTGTGTCAAGAGAACAACTGGAAGGAGTAGTACCTTAATCAGACAGGTATTTGTATTTTAAAATAGAATTATTAAAGTCGCGGAAAAGTGAAGTGTTATCAACATGGAGAGTCAGGTGAGTCATTGTATCTAGATTAACCACAAAATGTTCCTGAGCAGCCAAGCGAGTACCCCATGATAATTTATTAATTAATTAATTTATTAATAGTAGTAAACCACTGATTAATATAATATAATCAAAATATATGTTAATGTCCATATCTCAATTAAGAATCTTATTTTATGTATGACTTAATTAAAGTAAAATCTATTAACCATTGTTAATTATTTAAATCCATTTATTATTCAAACCCCCCCTTACAAAATGGTCTGAAAATTGGGCCTCTAGATATCTGCTTATATAGCTACTGTTAACTGTCGAAACTCGCACCGATATAAACCCACAGACCGCGCTCGCCAACTGTACTGACAGAGCTGAATATCAATTACAGTAATGGTCTACCACCATGTTAGTTGGTGTCATCATTTCTTTAGGTCTGCAATATCACAATACAGAAAATGATCCTTCGTCTTCACACAGTATTAATTCGAATTTTCCCGCGTCATGTAGGTAAGTTCTAATGCATTACTATCAGCTGTTTCAAGATTCAATTTCACAGCTGATAGCTTATGTTGGTCAGTGGTCTGCAAGTGTTCTTGGAAGAAGGACGTTTTGAAGTTTATAAAATACTGTCCTTTATCAACGTTATTTCTCCTTTCATTTAAAATATTTTAGTTTAGGAAAATGTTATCTCATCTAAGAAAAGCCATTTCATCAAAATTTGTAAGTAGCCCTTCGATTATAGCATCGATTCCTATTAATTTTGCTTTTCTATATACTTCAATAAATTGATCAGGTTAGGTTTAATCCTGTAGGCCTTATTATTATTATTCAAAAAAGAATTAAAATACATTTTACTTATCTTTAATTGAATACAATTGTTTGATGAAATATCTTCAATTTATTAAAAATCATTTCCTTGAGGTTAAATGTTGATGAATTTTATTGGTCTCATGTCAATTTCTTTGTATTTTTATTATTAGAAACAGGGCTTTATAACTTATTTAGTTTTATTAGCAGCTAATGTACTGTAATCTAATACAAAAGAAGTTTATATGGGTGCTACTACTGTGAATTTCCTCACTTTTGGGACTACAGATGAGTTTACAACACCAAAATTCTCTTGAGGGCCTTGAGACTATCAATCCAATTCTCAATTTCTAATTTTGTCTACTTATAACGCTATCAGTTATCAGCTAAGCTTATATAATGTTGTAAATGATTATAGAATTCTGATTAGGATTAGGTAGCTTTATCTCTTATTAAAATATGTTTTTTTTTCAGTTGACAAATGTAAGAGCCTTGCGAACTACTCCTGCTGTTTCGCATGATACTCTTTTTGTGGTAAGTAAAGATGAATAAAGATTTCCTCTAATAAGAATATTGTCATTAATTTTAATTGTGAGCTATACAGCTTTGGCCTGCCTACCACATAAGCTTCAATAATTAGCCTAACTTTGTACAAATTCCAATTAGCCTAGTTTGATCACTTCATGTACCTGTGATATAGTATATATAAGGCCTACTGCTTAATTTTCCGTAATGTTTTATGGCTAAAATTCTTGATTCTTGAACTTAATTGTATGTATAATATAGCTAATTTAGAACTAATATTAATTTATCGATACTCTAATATTACCTTAATATTATCTTAACTTTTAAATTTGTCAAATATTTATAAATACTGAGTATTACGATCAATACGAGTAGCAAAGTCTATCTAAAAAAGTCAAACACTATTTTCGTAGGCTCGTTTGATACCACACGATTTTTGTTTACTCTATGCATTTTAATGGATTGAATGAAGCTTGGCGTTGGCGGACATACATAATATGTTTGCCAAGTATATTATAGTAAAATTTATAAGGACGGCAGAAAATTGTGGGTCTGAAACTGCAAGCTGCAAGGACAGTGAAGTTATATTATAAAAATATCCGATTGCTTGTTATGAGGGACCTTACTTGAAAATCCAGGATCAGCTGCTAGTATAACTATAGATTAGTTTTATTAGATTGCATAAATCATGGTCAAATTTAAAACCAGTAGGCTAGATTGAACGAACAGATAATTGGTTCATTTAATTTGACTTTCCACTATTCCTATTTTCAAAATAATTTTTTTATTTTCCAGCACAGAGATTCAGCAGAAGATAATTTAGACGTTAACTTCAAATTCACTGATGAGAATTTGAAGGTGAGTAATATTTCAAGAATTATTTTTCATATTGACATTGTTGGTGTGCCTGCTTGGCCTAGTGGGTTGGAGTGCTCCAATCTTCTATCATTGCACCGGTCATTGGCATAACTGCGACGTTGTCTCGGTGTCGTCTGCTCCTTGTGCGCTCCAAAAGCTGATATTGTCTATTCGAATTGTCAATTATGTTATTAGGTATTAATATAGACATATGATGTTTTTGGAATAAGAAGAGACAATAGATGCTTCACATTAGCTGTTAGTAAGTTATACGTACAAGAGACAAACCATAAGAGACTTGAAATATAAATATAGCAGTTTGGGTTTGAATTGATCCAATCTCGGGATTCTACAAACTGATGATGTAGGCAGTTTAGATTCACAAACCAATATTATATTTGCATATTACGGTGAAAAATTTACAGTTACGGTGAAAAATTTACAGTTACGGTGAAAAATGTATTTACTATAATAGCCGTCTTTAACTATGAGATTATCAATAAGATTATAAACTTCTAAAATATAAATCAATAAGAGTAATATGTTTTTTTACATAACTGCCTTTGAAGTGTGAAAATATTTTTTACAAATAGCTGAATTAATAGTTGATGAATAAAATTGGCGTAGTTAGAAGATATTGTGGGGGGATCTGGGGGTATGGAATATCCCCAGGAGAAGGGGGGTCCGGGGGGCCTCCCCCAGAAAATTTTGGAATTTTTAGTTGGAAAAACGCAGTTTTGAACATATCCCTGACGTCCAAAATAAATACTACAGCTGTTAATAAATTAACTTTTTCTCTTTTTTTTCAATTTATTGTAAAAAAAAAATATTTCATAAACTTTTCCCATACATCATTGGAATGCCAATAAAATAAATAAATACTACATCATCGGTTTTTTTATAACTTCAATTACCTTATACGCCTTCTTAAACGCATCCTTGTAATTCAAAATAGAAAATAATTACCTACTTTTTTGGAATTTTCTGCACAATATACGCAGTTTCAAGCACATCCTTGATGTCCAAAATAAATAAAAACAATGTTGACAGGTTGAATAAACTTGGAAATTCATTGACATCTTGAAAGCTAATTTTAGAATTGAACAAAAAAATGGAAATAGCATTACATTTCAATGACTTAATTCGATTGTTGCAAGAAATTTCTTATTTGCATTGTGATAGAACATACTATTTCATATTTTAGCATAATATTGTTAAAAATATAAATCGAAAAAAAAAACATATACATTGGAATTTCTTACACAAGTTTTATTAAAATATAGTCCACATTTCTTATATATTGGTGATAGTTTTGATTTTTTTTTCTAAAATTGTTGTAATTCACAAATATGGTAATATTTAGTATATTAAGAAGCTTGAATAAAGTTAGTTGAATTGAGAGAAATCGAACAAGTCATTGCATTAAATTGCAATTGAATGGCATTGGAACGTTGAGCTTGAATTTCAATATAAGCTCCGCCAATAAGATTGAGAAATATTTATACTCTGAAATATGGAAAACAAATCAACAAATTGACCCAAATGAATTGAATAGGCTAGATCACTTTCTTGAAGGATTTTATCTTAACAACTGTGAAAGCATGAGCCAAGAAATGGCAGCGCTCCTTTGGACAAATAAGGTGTACTAACTTGATGGTTGCAAGCGCAAAAATTCAAATATCTTTAAGTTATCTATAAAAGCAAAATGGCACTGACTGACTGACTGATTCATTCATCACCAGAACTAAAAATCCACTGTATCGAATGCGTTCAAATTTGGCAGGCATGTTCAGTTGAACGTTTAAGATGCGCACTAAGAACGGTTTTTTAAAACTTTTCAAGGATACGCCCAATATTTGCATTTTTCTATAGTTTCTCTGCTTTTTCTCAAAATTTTCAAGAACCAATCGGCAGAAAATGTTGAAATTTTGTGGAGAGGTTCGTCTAAGGTCTAGAAATGTGTTGAAATATTTTTGAAATCCGTTCAAGATTACGCCAGTAATCAGGTTTTTCGAAATTGTAGATGTATTGCGGGTTGCATATCTTCCGCGTTCTTACGACCAATCCTTACTGTAAATTCAATGGTTCAGCAAGATTATAGATGAACTAATTTAGAAGATAATGAATTAATTTTCGAACTATGTCTGATATACTTCCCAAGGTTATGCTCAATATTAGCTTTTTACTATTTTTCGAAGTTTTCCTTAGATTTTTCGAGAACGTACTGATTGGCAGAAAATATTGAAATTTGGTAAACATCAGGAGATGGCGGAGGAGGCTAGGCGGAGAAGACGAGCGAAGCAAGCCTGTCGGCTAATATAAAATAAATAACTTTTAGATAGAAATTTGAAAAAATTGGTCCACTAGAAACTGAAACGGTCGAATCTTAGCGAAATACTGCTACCCCAAGTTAATTGGGGTTTTTGATTTTAGCAGTTTTGAAACGTATTTTTTATATAAATATATTTTTTCTTTTCTTCCCTTTCTTTTTTTCTTTTTCCCTTTCTTTTTTCTCTCTTTTTTCTTTCTTTTTCTTCTGGGACGATCTGGGGGGGCACTGCCCCCCCTAAATCCGCCCATGATGAATAATTTATTCGATTCTAAAAATCAAATGAAAAGAGATTGTATGTTCTCCATTCATGTTCTCCATTTTCATCTTTTCATCTATTTTTATCTTTCCTTGATTTGAGATGTCTCAATCTTTTGTTCTAGCCTATAAGGTTTACTTTATTAAATTGAAACATAAAAATGGAATAAAATAAATTGAATATAGATAGAATTAATCAATTCCACCTTTAGTCTAATTCAATAGATGTTTGAATATATTATGTAAGTTTTGATTAGACTTCTTGTTCACTAGAATAATATCAGCAGGTCAGACTTACAAATCTATGCTTTGTATAATCAATCATGAAAAACTCGAAACTGAAAAACATACTCAATTTGATTCATGGAAAAACTAGAAATCTGTGTTATTCATTAACAGGTAATATTGTTTGTGTAATTTTCTAGCGGGTGGATGCCATCCTAGCATGCTACCCAGAAGGCCATAAGAGGGGCGCAATGATTCCCATTCTGGATTTGGCTCAAAGGCAGCATGGATGGTTGCCTATTTCAGCCATGCATGAGGTGGCCAATATCCTCAAACTGCCCAAGATGCGTGTTTATGAGGTGGCCACCTTCTACACCATGTTTATCAGGTAGGCTTATTTCAAATATTCATGTGCAGTCTACTATTTTTCAGATAATACTAGTCTAGAATCACCATGTCGTATAGGCTACATTTCAAGATGTTAACATGAACAGGGGAAGTGGAAATTAGGAACTTGTCAGATTATGAGCATCTACGTTCTGTTACATACAATTCAATGTTCTGTGCATTGAGTAAATATTTCTAATAAATTGAAAATTATGAGCTCTCATAAATTTTACATTATGATGAGATCAATATTTAATTTCAGTTTGTGATGCTAACTTGAACCGAAGAAAGAATCAATGGAAATGGCATGCTTTTTCCTCTACTCTACAGCTCATAAGGTCCTCAATTTTATACCAGTTTTTTCATCTACCGGTTTCTTGAAAAAAAATTCCGAGCCCAAACATTCAAGTCATGATGTCATTGCTCATTATGTCATTGACCTCTTTTTGCTATTTTCATATGTAATCGTAATGTGTTTTGTTTGCACTGGCTTTTTTTTGCCGGCATTTACATCCTTTATAACGGTCCACATACACTGTTGAACTGACAGTTCGGACTGTGACAGTCAAAAACTGATAGTGGATGGGTTTATAGAATCACAGACCAGAAACCCTAAATAATAGCATGTATAATATCATAATGTACTATGAATATTCAATTTTCATTGAATTATATCCAAAGTTGATAAATAACCTTGAAAATGAAACATTCTAAAATCGATTTCAGGAAACCAGCTGGTAAATACAGGATTGGTGTGTGTGGCACCACACCTTGCTGGCTGTGCGGCTCAGATGACATCATGAATGTTATTAGGAAAAAGCTCAACATCGAGATCGGGGAGACAACCCCTGATAAGAAATTCAGTTTCTATGAGGTGGAGTGCTTGGGTGCATGTGCTAATGCTCCTATGATCCAGATCAATGATGATTATTACGTGAGTTCAGCGTTTTTGTTTTATTAATCACCATGAATTATTATGGATTTGTCATGTACGTATATAATAATTCACTCACTCACCATCACCTAGGCTTCAAAACTTGTTTCTTTAATAATAAACCAGACGGCAGGCTTGCTTCGCTCACCTTATCTGTCTAGCCAGGGGGCTCCGCCCCCTGGACCCCGGGCAGTGTAGCAGTGTCTATAAGACAAATTCCATTCAAACAACTTTGCTTTGTTAATCATATCACTCAACAGGTTATTCTCAATTAGTTATTCTCTCACCTCAGCTGAATCTAAAACTGGGTTTCCTCATTCAAGGCTATTGATATTGATATTGATAAGAAATTGAATTTCATTTTTTGTATCATGAAAACACTGTAGTTTCACCGGCTCAGAATAGACTGTACTATACTGAAAATCAAATGGTAATAAATTAGTGCTCATAGTTTATCGCTGTATTGGATGTCTTATACAAATAACCTCATGAATTTTGTTTTAAATTCTATGTACTTAAATCAAGAATATAACAGTGAGTCACCCTACCCTTCCAAGAGCCTTTTGATGCTATAACATTTTTTGAAAACGGAAAGAGCAATAATTATGATGATATTTATCAAGTTCTCATTTGTGATAAAAATTGTCCCAGTTAGAAAATTGCTCTAAACTCAGATTATTTTTTTGTACAGGAAGACCTAACAGCAGCTGACATGGAAGAAATTATTGATAAGCTACAGAAAGATGAGAAACCAGCCCCAGGTCCAAGGTCTGTACTTCTTTGTAATTTTCAATGTCTTTTTACTTCTTAGTAGTTTTTGTAGGCTGTTTTCATGTCTAAAAGAATGGAACCTTTCCAATAATTCTGTTTTTAATAATCTCTTTATGTTAGTTTGCACCTATCGGGTTTATCCATGATCGAAATTCTTGATGCATTCCAGCATTAGTTCTCCATATCCTTTGACCCTCATATGCAATAATATATAGGAAACTAAATATATTGGTACTGATTCAGGAATAGAGTTGTGCTTCTGGTCTGTATCACGTTGTATTGAAGCTTGTGACAAAAATTAAGCCGCTTTCGTCTGTTCCTTGTACATTCCAACTGCTCATGTTGTCGGCAAATAGTTTGCATAACTGTACCAGACCAGCTGGCTAGAGAATTGAGTTGCAAATGTCAAGCTGGAAATCAGCTAGTTAAGGGTTGTTTTCCGAAGCTACGCCGGCCCAGCCCGGTGTACAAATAAACCTACGTGGTCCTATGAAACGTAGTAGTGCTGCTATATAGTGGCACAAAACAAAACCAGTTCCCATTCTCAACTCTTTGTACACCTGTGCGCGGCGTAGTTTCGGAAAGCACACTTTAACTAGCCAGTTATAATTGGAGTGTGTAATAAACAGACGAAACCGCCATCAGCAGCAGCTTTTTTTGGCATCAGCTTTATCAATATTTTATCATCGCTTCGTTTTTCTAATCCGCCAGTCCAAGACTCATTGATGATTATTCATATGTCAAAAATACAATGTTCCTGTACTTTCTTGAAATGAATTCATCCCAAACAGATATCAATATGTAGTTTCAAGAAGACTAGTCAAATGAAAAATATAAATGATTATTGAGAATTGTTAGGATTAATTCATACAATTTTGAATATTTTATAAGCATACATTTTTCAGATTCAGCTGTATTTCTTGTAATATGTTGTAATTTATTTGATTTCTCATAATTATTTATTATTATTTTGTTTGTAGAAGTGGGAGATTTGCGGCAGAGCCGAAGGATGGCCTAACCTCACTGACAGAGCCTCCCCCAGGTCCCGGATTTGGTTGTCGCACGGACTTGTAGACACCTCTAGTAAAGTTTCAACAGTAAATTGTACCTTTCTTTATCTGTTTCAAAGTTATTCCATGTATATATAACATGAGTAAAACAATAATATGTTTGAACTTGTATGATTTATCCATCATCAATCAACAAAAGATTTATTTGGAACAAATTAATAATAATTATCCAGTCACTTGTGTAGCTTCTTATGAAAGAACAACCTTTTAAACTATGTTTCCATTCTGTAAGTTTTAAAGCTTGTCAATTATTCATAATATGTATTGAACAAGCTAGCGGCTGTTTATATCACAACTCATTAGGCGATTCCGGCTGAGGTTGACTTCTGTAACATCTAAAAAATAAAAATAGTGGAATAATTAATAGTAGCTGGGATAGTAATACCTTTACCACTAGAGTAGCAAGTAGCCTACTATAGGAGTAGAAAGCTGTGTTATCTGAAATTACTCGCAGTTTCAAGTAAGGAACGTCGCCGTCGCCGTACAACGGTAACAGCAGGAGCTGCAAATAAAGGGGCTGAGAGTTGAGAGTTGGAATTACATTATCAGGAAAAGATTTTCTACATCTTTTTTATATTTTAGGGGTGATGAAATGAAAGTATTGAAGCAATCAATCGGTATTTTCTAAACAGATAGTTGATAATTAAAGGACATTTGTTGTCTGCTGGTCTGTCCAATTAAAAGTTATAGCGTAGATATACTATTCTAGTATTTAAGTATAGTTAGTCTATGGTTATAGTGTTAGCTTATAGTCAAATACTTCGTGTATTGACATAGCTCAGAATGAATTCAACCAATTAAGTGTTATAATTATTGTTACCAATTAATTGTTATAAAATATCCTTAGCGCTTTGTTAAGGTTGCATTTGGGAGTTGAGCTCTGGCTGTCGAGCAGAGCAGACGTGCTTATCGCTGTTCGGTTACTTGTTGTTATCTGGCTACTTGTTCCCACAGTAACTAATTTTCGGGTGTTTTTTCAAAGTCGTTTTCAGAATTCGTCTTGTTGAATTATAGTTTTTGTGATTTTTGTGCGAATTTTGTGTTAAATGCAAAGAGGTATAGACTCATATTATTCTCCATCAAGTTCAAAGAAACGCGATCGATCTAAAGTGTCTCCTGAACTTAATTCACGGTCTGGAAAAAACGTTCTGAAATTCTAATTAGTGAAATGGACGAAGAAAAATTTAAAGTGTTGTTAAACGGTATGGAAACTCGAATTTTGGAAAATTATGATAAGAAATTGTCTATCTTAGCTACTAAAGACGATCTTAATAAGTTGAATGAGACTGTGCAAATAATATCTAGGGAAAACTGTGAACTAAAAAGTGAATTACAATCTCTCAACCTCAGCAACATAGGTTTAAAGAAAAAACTTATTGATCTCGAAGATAGGAGTAGGAGAAATAACCTCATTTTCGAAGGTTTGAAGTTCGAGTCTAATGGAAAAACTAATTTCGTGGCAATGGTAAGACGGTTCTGCATGGACTATTTAAGATGTCAGGATAACTTGTTCATCAATCGTGCTCATATTCTGGGTAACCCTAATAAGAACAATTGTTCAATTATAGCACACTTTCCGTGCGACGATGATGTCAACTTCATAATGCAAAATGCTAAAAAGCTTAAAGGAACGAATTTTTTTGTGAAAAGAGACTACTCTTACGACACACGGAAAACTAGGGAAAAGCTGCTGGGCTTGAGGAAGATTATTGTGAGCAAACAACCGGAGGCGAGTGCAAGGGTACGTGTGGTCCACAAGCGGCTCATCATCGGAGATGTTTCATTCACTTGGGATGCTGAAGCAGGCGAGTTACAGTTTGGCGAGTGTCGCGGTGAGCAGAAATTCAAAGAGCTACTAGGAAGCGGTGCCGAGGAAATTCTGAAAACTTGGAAAGAAGGGCAGGATAGCAGCAAGCGAGGACTTGATAATAATAATGACTCTAATGAATGAGGTGGGGCCGTCGGTCGATTAGGTAGGACTAGTGATTTAAATAATATTTCCGAGTGTAATGTTTTAGTTTACAATGTGTGTGGTTTGAGAGGTAAGGATTATTTGCTTTTTTCACTTTTTTAAAGCGGTTCGATTGTTTTATTTTGTTAGAAACACACGTAGAGGAGGGACAAGAGGAAGGATATCAATTTTATTTACAAGATTATAGTTTAGTCTGGGACTATGCGGTTAGGAATAGTCGATTCGGTCGGGCGAAGGGTGGGATTATGATGGGATATAAAACTGCTAATTCATTTGGTTTTTCTTCCAGTTATTTAGATTGTAAATCACGAATTTCGGTTCAAGTTTCAGATGAGAAAATTCATATTTTGCCAATATATCTGAATGGTGATTCGGAGAAAGAATGGCGAGAGGATTATAATAAACTATGGGATTTATTCTCCACTTCTGAAGATACTGTAAACACCATACTAGTTGGAGATTGGAATGGTAGAGTAGGCTCCTCACAAAATATACCTGTAGAAGTTCTTATTGATAATATTAATGTGTCTCATGAGAGAAAATCGAAAGACCCAGTTGTTAATTCAAGGGGAGAAAAAATTTTAACTTTTTGAGAAGTGTTTAATTACATAATTATGAATGGTAGAACGAAAGGTGATAAGAATGGGGAGATTACATTTCTAAATCCAAGAGGCGCTTCAGTTATCGATTACTGTTGTGTATCACTAGATAACATCAATTGTATAAATAATTTCTCGGTGCTTCTAGAACATTTCTCGGATCATTTTCCTATATCTTTTAGTTTGGGTTGTAGGGGGGGCGGGATGAACAATAGTGATAATAAATTACAACATATTCAATCGAAATTAAGTTTTAGCAGTAGGGATGAAATGTATTATGCTCACAAACTCGCCGATAAATGTAGGGATAGCGAACTACCGAATGACCCCGACAGTGCAGCCATTTATTTAAAAAATTTGATATATTCATCAGCCAGTAACAAAAAGGTTGCATATAATACTAATAAAAAAGCTAAACAGGGATGGTTTGATAGGGATTGTGAAAGGGCTAGGTGCAAAATGTTTAGACTACTTAATTTATTCAGGAAATTAAATAATACCTCCATCAAGTCTGATTATTTGAACTCGGTTAAGGAATATAAAATATTGTGTAAAGAAAGAAAAATATCTTATTATGTTGATGTGAATGATAAACTAAGAGAAGTTAGAGACTCTAAGAATTTTTGGAATCTTGTTAAAACATTTAAATCAAACCGTTCATCTCAAAGCACTGCAATTGGACGTAGTTATGCAGAAAGGAACCAATCCACAAAAATAAAAAAATCGCATTTTTCATTATTTGGGTTGATAAACCCCTAGGTAACAGTTTTGGATGAAAAAAAATCACTGGAATCAACCCTTATGGCTATTATGTGGGTTGGTTCCTTTCTGCAAAACAAATATCCTACTTTATGAGTTATGCAGAAAGGAACCAACCCACATGATTGCCATAGGAACCAAACTAAAATTTTTGTTTTTTTCAGAGAAAACGAATCATATGAGGCTAATTTTTTTACTCATGAATCAATATTATAAAGAAAAGTATTCTGTCAAAATTTCCCACCCCCACCCATCTTGCTACCCCCTCTGCACCCCTCATGGAATGGGAAGTTCTTTTATTAGGAACCAGACTGAAATGCTGGTTTTTTTTTGAGAAAATCAACTCCATACAAATTCCCCAAATGAATTATTTTAAAGTGAAATGAATTAAATAGTTATTTGTGCATCTAGGGACTAAAGGGCAACTTTTTCTCCCTGAGGGGAAACTGTTGTTGCCCGAGGCGTAGCCGAGGGCGACAATTTCCCTGAGGGAGAAAAAGTACTTTAGTCCCGTGATGCATACAACATTTTTCCTCCACCTACATTAATTAGCTATTGATAGGAATATATAGAGTGTCCCAAAATTAAAGTGCCAAACTCTGGGAATACATTCTATGGCTCAAAATAAAGAAAAAATCACGATTAATCTTCTTTAAAAAAGCGATTTGTTCACCAGATATCCGCCTTTCTGCAATTTTTACAAAATAATTTTCATCTTCAAATTCTTTTAACCGATCTTTATTAAACTCCGCAAGTATATTCATATAAAAGAAATCAGCTGTAAAATAAATCCAACTTGGTTCAATCTGAAATCTCAAAACTAGGAAGTACGGTAGGTAGCTGCTACTTCCCAATTTATAATTTTTGTAACTACAAACTAAACAAAACTGGTGAAATAAAAGTATGACAAATGGAATGACTGGCAAGTCAACTTATATAGTAACAATAAAAGGGAAGCAAATAAGTTGATATTGCTTCCAGTTTTTAAGTAATGATACTGATAATAAAAAAAAGTTATGAGAAACTGGATTGAGCAATGAAACTTCTATTTCAATTTTTGATTAGGCTAATATGTAGAACTAAAGCCTAATAAAAAGAAAAAGATATTCAAGCACATGGGCGGATTTGGGTAAAAGTGCCCCCAGATCGTTCCAGAAAAAAGAAAGAAAAAAGAGAGAAATGAAAGAAAAAATAAAAAAGAAAGAAAAAGAGAGAAAAAGGGAAGAAAAGAGAAAAGAAAAAAGTTAAAAAAAGAAAAAATATATTTATATATAAAAAATAGTCTCAAAACTGCTAACATCAAAAACCCCAATTAACTTGGAGTAGCAGTATTTTGCTAAGATTTGACCGTTTCAGTATCTAGTGGACCAATTTTTTTTCAAATTTCTATCTAAAAGTTATTTATTTTATATCAGCCGGTAGGCTCGCTTGGCTCGCCTTCTCCGCCTAACCAGGGGGCTCCGCCCCCTGGACCCCCAACAGTATGAGCAGTGTGAATCAAACAGTCTCGCTTCGCTCGCCTGCAAATTTCATTCGAAAGGATTTTCTTTGATCATCATATCACTTGATAGGTGATATACTTTAAGAAATTGTTCTGAATCAGTTGTTCTATTAGGCCTACGTAAGCTCAACCTGGGTATATGATTTGAACGTATTTAGTTCATTAGTTTCCGTGAAATAAACAGAAAAGCAGATTGAAAACACTTACATTGAAACAGAAAACATTGAAAAAACTTATACCTGGCGTAACCTCAGAAGGAATTAGAAATGTATTAAGCACAGCATTTCTAGACCTAATCTAGAAGTATTTCGCTAAGATTCGACCGTATCAGTGTCTAGTGGACCAATTTTTTTCAAATTGCTATCTAAAACCTATTTATTTTATACTAGCCTTATTTTATACTCCGCCTTCTTCTGATGTTTACTAAATTTCAATATTTTCTGTCAATCGGTTCTCGAAAAATCTAAGGAAAACTCCGAAAAATAGTAAAAAGCTAATAATGAGCATAACCTTGGGAAGTATATTGGACATAGTTTGAAAATTGATTCAATATCTCATAAATTAGTTCATCTATAATCTTGCTGAACCATTGAATTTACAGTAAGGATTGGTCTTATGAACGCGGAAGATATGCAACCTGCAATACATCTACAATTTGAAAAACCTGATTACTGGCGTAATCTTGAACGGATTTCAAAATGTTTCAACACAACATTTCTAGACCTTAGACGAACCTCTCCACAAAATTTCAACATTTTCTACCTATTGGTTCTCGAAAATTTTGAGAAAACGCAGAGAAACTATAGAAAAATGCAAATATTGGGCGTATCCTTGAAAAGTTTCAAAAATTCTTAGCGCGCGTCTAAACGTTCAACTGAACATGCCTGCCAAATTTGAATGCATTCGATTCAGTGGATTTTTAGTTCTGGTGATGAATGAATCAGTCAGTCAGTCCAGTGCCATTTCGCTTTTATAGATAACTTATAGATATTTGAATTTTTGCGCTTGTAACCATCAAGTTAGTACACCTTATTTGTTCAAAGGCGCGCTGCCATTTCTTGGCTCATGTTTTCACAGTTGCTAAGATAAAATCCTTCAAGAAAGTGATCTAGCCTATTCAATTCATTTGGGTCAATTTGTTGATTTGTTTTCCATATTTTGGAAATTATTTATCATACAATAAAATATTTCTCAATCTTATTGGCGGAACTTATTTTGAAATTTAAGCTCAACGTTTCAATGCCATTAAATTGCAATTTAATGCAATGACTTGTTCGCTTTCTCTCAATTCAACTAACTTTATTCAAGCTTCTTAATATACTAAATATTACCATATTTGTGAATTACAACAATTTTAGAAAAAAAATAAAAACTATCACTAATATATAAGAAATGTGGACTATATTTTTATAAAAATTGTGTAAGAAATTCCAATGTATATGTTTGTTTTTGTTTGTATAATTTTAACAATATTATGCTAAAATACAAAATAATATGTTCTATCACAATGCAAATAAGAAATTTCTTGCAACAATTGAATTAAGTCATTGATCGAAATGTATTGCTATTTCCATTTTTTGTTCAATTCATATATTAGCTTTCAAGATATCAATGAATTTCCAATTTTATTCAACCTGTCAACAGTGTTTTTATTTATTTATTTTGGACATCAAGGATGTGCTTGAAACTGCGTATATTGTGCAGAAAATTTCAAAAAAGTAGGTAATTATTTTCTATTTTGAATTACAAGGATGCGTTTGAAACGGCGTATAAGGTAATTGAAGTTATAAAAAATCCGATGATGTATTTGCTTTCCAATGATGTATGGGAAAAGTTTATGAAATATATTTTTTTTACAATAAATTGAAAAAAGAGAAAAAGTCAATTTATTAACAGCCGAAGTATTTATTTTCGACATCAGGAATTTGTTCAAAACTGCGTTTTTCCAACTAAAAATTTCAAAATTTTCCGGGGGAGGCCCCCCGGACCCCCCTCCACCTGGGGGGTATTACATACCCCCCAGACCCCCCGGGTGCCCCCCCAAGCAATACCTTCTAACTCCGCCCATGTTCAAGCAATCAACTGAATCATTTCAAATTTACTATAATAGACTTCATTTTAATTTACGTTACATTAGACATGTATGAAAGAAGTGAAAACAATCTTTTAGTTTCAATCTATAAGCTACAAAAATAGAAGAAAACAAAAGCAAAGCAATAAAATTTATTTATTTCTAACAGATATCAGGCTACTAGCTTCCAGCAAGTACATACCGTATATTACAAATGTTAAATTGTAAATTCAACTTTCAGAGACAGTACAATGTTTGAAGGCCTATTTCGTCCACAACACAACAGTAACCGATAGTGAAAATCTGTTCATTAGGACAATTAAAATCCAAATAACATAATATTTCGTGTTGATACAACTCATACAACATAATAAAGGCTATCTAATGGAGGATATTTGTTTAAATTTATGTTGAAAAGTCCGGTTTCCAATTGAAAAACTTTAACAATTTACTAAAGTTTACTAACTTTAACGATTTTACTGGCCTCAACTGCCATATAAGTTGAGGTTAACTATACTTCCAAACCTCAAAACCAAAAGTCTAATTCAACAAAGACATTCTTTTATCATTGTTCCAGTATAATATGAAAGTGGACTATTGATAATTAGTCAAAATTGAAACGATAAACACACTATTATAATAATAAACTTAAATTATAACACACAGATCTCAAAGTACATTAAACCATTGTAGGAATGAATTATTGAATTCGATTCTATCTAATTCTAATCGATTTGATAGTCGATATTCGATAGTGATCGAGAATTCTAGCTTTTAAATCATGAAGATTGTTTTTACTTTGGTACTATACTTCCATATGTATACATTTTTACATTTCTATAAATTTATGAATAATATACAAGTATTTAACTTTCTTCCATCATGATCCATTGTTTTATAAATATTCCTTCAAAATATCAGCGTAACCAACCTTTCTTCCAAACTGTGCACTCTATACTGTTTACTGTTCTACAGTTCACGCCTAAGTTCCAAATTTAGACACAAAATATCATAGAGATGCTTCTCATGTTATTTAAATGGGTTTACTTTATTCCCTAGGGAATTTCAATCTTCTTTTTCTCCCAAGGGAGAGAACGAAGCGCTTTAGTATTCGATTCCAGGGAGTGAAATGTGACTTTAGATAGTAGGTGGGGGAAAAAGGTATATTTTAGTACTCACTTGATGGACCATAATATCAGTTTATCCGCCAAGCGCTTCTGAGATAGTGCTTTTCATTTAATCAACTGACTTACACTTACGTTAAATTTCAGTAAAATATATTATGTTTCTATCATTCAAAATGTAGGTTTTGAAAAGTTCTACAAGTTTCATAAGATACATTTCCAATAGAATCATTCTGTATGTAAACTTTCATATAGAAGATAATTAAAATTTCATGCAGAAATCTAGGGAATCCCGCCATTCTTCCATTTATATAACTTTTGAACCGCAGGAGCTACAATGAAATGGTGAGACATAAAATAAAGAGAATTTCATTTACTGAAAAATGATAAAAAGTTCGATTTCTTATTTCCAATAAGTGCAGAGATACAGTCAATGTAAGAAACCCTTACAAATTGAAACTTTGAGGGGTGCAGAGGGGGTAGCAAGATGGGTGGGGGTGGGAAATTTTGACAGAACACTTTTCTTCATAATAATGATCCATAAGTAAAAAAATTAGCCTCATATGATTCGTTTTCTCTGGAAAAAACAAAAATTTTAGTTTGGTTCATGGCAATTCTGTGGGTTGGTTCCTTTCTGCATAACACATAAAGTAGGATATGTGTTTTGCAGAAAGGAACCAACCCACATAAATGGCATAAAATGGGAAATTAATGCTTTTTTCGTAAATAAATATCTAGTTTATGATATTAAGAGCACATATAAGTTCCCAAAATCAGAATATCTTAATGGATAATAAAATGGGAGGTATTATTGCAGTTTCATCTTTGGTACGCGATATCTCAAAAGTAGCTGATTGTGGGTTGGTTCCTTTCTGCATAACTCCGTACAATTCAACCTGAAGCATGGGTTAGTTACTTTTCAAATTTATTTACACCTGTTAGTCTTAGCGAACCTGTTTTGTATGCTGCACCATGGGTGGAAGTAGAATCGTTAGATAAGGATTTCGATATGCTTGAATTGAATAATGTAATTGTTAAAATGAGGAAAAATAAAGCACCTGGAGAGGATAGAATAACTACTGAATTTTATAAGGAAGCTCCTGACGTTTTTAAAATACTCATGTTAAAAATGTTCAACAATATTTATTCAAGTGGCTACGTGCCTGAATCATTCAAGAAAGCCATTATATTTCCTATCCACAAAAAAGGTGATCCTAACGACGTTTCTAATTTCAGGGGGATCTCATGCATGGATGTAATGACAAAGATTTTCATGGGTGTAATGTGTGAAAGATTGGTCAAGTGGGAGAGAGCAAGGGGTATCATAAAAGAAAATCAGGCTGGATTCCGTCCCGGATATTCAACGGTCGATAATATATTTGTTTTGCACAGTGTTGTAACTTATTATCAGCAAGTAAAAAAAGAAAACTATATGCGTTCTTTATCGATTTCAAGGGAGCATTTGATAATGTGGATAGAAATGCACTTTTTTATAGGCTCTATGAAATTGGGTTATCGAGTAAATTCATTCACATTTTGAAACAAATTTATAGCGATAATAAGGGTAAGATTTGGAGCAATGGTGGTTTGACCGAAGAATTTTCGATAAAAAGCGGCGTAAAGCAAGGCTGTTTAGCCTCGCCAATTTTATTTTATCTTTTCATACATGACCTTTGCGAGTGTGTAGGCGGTGGGGTGTCGGTTGGAAATCTTGACATGAATGGGCTGATGTATGCAGATGATGTTGTGCTATTGGCAGACTCCCCAATTCAAATGCAAAGAATGATAAATAGACTACGTAGCTTTTGTGTAAGGTGGAATCTAATTGTCAAGATGAATAAATCTAAAGTTATTGTTTTTAGAAGAGGGGGTAGATTAAGAACAAGTGAAAAATGGTTATATGGAGACGAGATGGTAGAGATAGTGAATCACTATAAATATCTCGGGGT
The DNA here is from genome assembly GCA_017141385.1 of Sogatella furcifera. NCBI lineage: Eukaryota > Metazoa > Arthropoda > Insecta > Hemiptera > Delphacidae > Sogatella > Sogatella furcifera. Next base: position 10,198,494 of record CM029549.1, read on the forward strand.
AATATTTACTTCTTCTTCATCTCTGAAAATGCACTTTCAGGATAGGGTATCGTCGGCAATGTATGGAATCAATAGTGTTTGGAAAACCTTAATTCTAAACGATTCAGTGCCCCTTTCTTCCAAGTGGCAGGTTTTCAATGCTGCGTGTAGATCCACAGTAACTTATGCAGCTGAGGTGTGGGGCTATTTGCAAAATGATAGGGTGGAAAAATTTCAAAAACAATTCATTAAACGTCTTTTTGGTCTTCAGAAAAACACCCCCGATTATGTCATTTATTTAGAGTGTGGGATTGAGTTGTTGTGGGTTTATATTTTCAGAATTCATGTAAATTATATTATTAAAGTATTAAATATGCCAGAGTATAGGTACCCACGTAAAATTGCCCAGGAATTTGTAACTAGAGAATGCGGATGGTATAAAGTATATGGTTGGATCTCTGTCAGTGTTACGATATAGAATGGTCTGATAATGTTTTACAAACAGATAGATGGATTAGACGTTTGAATGAGATGCTACTTCGAGTGAGACAACAGACGTGTATGGCATGGAGGGAACGTGCCGAACAATCAGTGTATCATGCTACTTACCCCTCAATACTAATAGATCTTGGAGATAGGACTTACTTAAATGATCATTTTAGAAGATCCTTCATGAATCTAATTTTTCGAGCGAGAGCGTCTATGCTACCATTAAACTATAGACCGGGTAGGGAGGAGGATAGATTCGAGTGTTCTTTGTGTAACAGTCTAGAAATAGAGAGTACGTTTCACTTTGGGCAGGTGTAAAATATAAGCAGGTATTAGAAAGTCATGGCTCAATTGTACGCAGATGAATGAGAGTGTCATGATAAGTTTTTTAAATGGTAGGGACTGGCATCGACTTGTTGGTTACTTAAGGGATGCTCTACGTTACAGGGAGTGGTTGGTGAATGAGTTTAACGTATAAAATTTTCGATATTAGGTTTGCAAATTAATTTTTTGTTTTGGGTACAAACACAAATTTTATCTATTTGTATACATTTCATTATTTATTACTTTTGTAGGTAACGCAGAGTGAGCTCATATTCATAGAGTTCTTATTCAGAAGTCTTTAATTTCAGATAATTGTTTAAAAAATCGATTTCCGATTATTTAAAAACTAGTGAGCAAGGTATCAAGTCGACTGACGGCCTCGGCCAAGTCTATGATGATCATGCAATCTTTTTATCAAGCCTAATTGATTTGAAAAAGGAAACTTCTATTGACATTGTAATTTACATTCTACACATATGAATTACTGAATTGTATTTACTTCATGAAAGACATGTTATGTATTTGTTTTTGATTCAATAAATCATCTATCTATCTATCTATCTATCTATCTATCTTAAGGTTGCATTTTTGCTATCAACACCAAGAAGTAGTAAGGTCAAGAATTTTTGTTACCTATCTATAACCATTTTTCTTTCCTAAAAAATGCAAAAAATGTAGTCAAGTAGAGTAAAAAATAATTCAAAACTCTTAAAAATTGGATCTAATCAATCAACTCAGAAGGAAATTGAACTGCAGGGCAAATAAAGCTGTTTACACTCAATTAGTCAACTCTATAGAATATTAGTATGGTACCGGTTCATACCCTACAGATCGAACACTGAGAACCAGTTGTTGGCAAACTGTTGGTTTTATGTGGGTGCTAAAACTACTAGGGAAGCGCATGCGGAGGCAGCCACAAATTGAGGGGAGCGAGTTTTCTTTTTGTCAAAAAAGTGTTTGAAGCAGGGACTCAGAAATTTGATCCCGGAATTTTAATCCTAGCTGAACAACGAATGGTGAAAGTGACTCATTCTATTACCATGTAATGTTATATATTATTATTATTATCGTATGCCACGTTTGGTGGGGAGTCCTAAAAGGATGTTCCACCGGCAAAATAACCTCAATAATTATCCTGGATGGGAAATTGAGGTATTTCTTGAAATGTTCCTCGGAAATTTGAATGTTTAAAAGTTTTTCAATATGAAAGAGTTAATAAAACACACAAAACACAAAAATATTATTAAAATCACTTTTGAAAAATTTAAAATTTCGAAAAATTTAAAGCACCATGTAATGTTATGAAATGAGGACATAAAATATGAGCAACAACCTTTAAGTGAATGTTTTGTCAAGTGAGTGTTTATTTTGACAAAATAAAGCAAGATGATGAAATGACTCCAGCTTGGTAAATATTAGTTGAAAAAATATTGATTTGGTCTCAAATTGCAGTGTTGGGGAGTCGCGCACTACTTTTTTTTAGTTTGTAGTGTAACGACGCTACTTTTTAAAAATAGTATAAATATAGTAGCGCGCTACAATTCAAGAGTAGTATGTAGCGCAGGGGCGAACCCAGGGGGGGGATTGAGGGGATATATCCCCCCGAAATTGCGTCTCATCTTACACTAGATAGAATACACTTCGTTGGAGTTGCCAAATGTTTGACTAATAAGGCTTGAAACTGCTAAATAATATAGTTTTAGGGTACTTCTTGTAAAAAATTTCCCCTTGCGGGGAAATCTGGAGAAAGAAATTGATTAAATCTGGAACTAAGCATCACAAGCCCAAATATTCCATTTCTCGCTTGAATGAATGCAACAAAAATATTTTCCCTTATAAAATGTTGAATATTAGCGCAACGAATTCTGTCAAGACAACAACGTTTTCTTAAGTTAAGAACTCTTCAGAAACAGAAATCATACATGAGAAGTGCTATAGATCGGAATCATTTGAATGATTCAGCCCTACTATTCATTCACAGATATTTTCCCGTTAACCCTGTTCATATAATTGAATAAAATGTCTCAAAATAGATCTCTTGTGGATTTCATGTGATGAGATTTTTTATGTTGATCTTTATAATTTCAACAATTTCATTTCATTTATTTAATAAAATAAAATATACTTATGTTATGAAGACTCAGACAATCAGGTCCAATACATCTTGTTTCCAACACAATAAGATATATATAGATAGTATAGTATAATATAGGATAATATAGATATCCAAGCAAGAAACAGCAACCCCTCCTACCCACCCCCCCCCTTCCGGGAACAGGGGTTTTCCTGGGTTCGACCCTTCATATCCCCCCGAAATTTATTTCTGGGCTCGCCCATGTAGCGTAAATCACGCTACTTTTGGTATACATCAACTCATAACCATCTATCAATTCGAGAATTGATAGATGGTTATGGATCAACTCATTGTAATCGATACTACAATGATCGATAGATCGATGCCACAAGCCGACCACGGCCACCAATGGTCTGGTGGCCCATAATTATTTAATAATCATAATTCATAATAAGCTAGAATATAGTAATTTGCAAAATATTCCACCAATTGTACCTCTAAAATGACACACTTTTCAATTACTTAAGAAACAGAGGCTAAGAGGAAAATAGGTCCGTACTTTTCAAGGAAGTTTTTTGTTTGTTCCTGATTTGTGAATTGATATGATTACGTTTTAATTAGTATGATATGAAAACGTTGAAATAGAATGATTTTGTAGTTCCATATTTCTCTATTACATTAAAAGGTGCATATAATTATAATTATTATACATTCTACAATAGTGTTTCCTTAATCTCAAGGCTACTTTTATCACTGTTTTTTATTTTAAATGATTATCAAGAATAAGAAACAATTCTACAATAGTATGGTCTATATTCACATTATTGATATTATACAGAGTGTTTCAGAAGTAGTTTCGAGCATTTTAGGGTATTGTTCCTTGGGATAATACATACGTAAATATCATTTTGAAAATGTCTGAAAGTTCTCAATTACTCACACAGCCACCATTTTTGTTTTCTCATTTTCATCTAATCTTTGAGAGGGTACTTAATAGACATATAGTGGTCTATTAATATGTGAAATCTACCGAGAAATCGAATAAAACCAGTGAGAAGTTCGTGACTTTGAAGGTTATTGAGATAATTAGAAAAATAAGCTGAAAAACTAAATTTCACAACTTTAAAGGGATAGTAATAGGATATTCGATTATTGACTCGAATTCTCGGTTATTTTATATTGTAGGAAATTCAATTATGAAGTAAAAATGTTAAGTGAGATTTTCGTCTAAGCGCACCCAAACCTCACAAATCAGGATTTAAAGAAGACAAAACAGACAAAAAGAACAGGTATGAAAAGAGATTTTTTTAAACTTTTCCAATGTTAATTTTATTATTACAATAAAGCCAATTAAATCAACTCATAACAGTGAATCTTGAGCTTTTATTGCCGCGTCTTCACAGTTCACAAAAATTATTAGTGTATTGTTTTGAATATTACCGCGGAGAAGAGTACCAACATAAAAAAATTGAATTTGTTGCTGGATAAATTGAGTAGAATAAAATATTCCCGTGCATTATCATCGAATTTGATTGCAAAATAATTTTAATTTGCTTAATAATGATGTCTGTAATAATTTCTATCTAGGTATATTTCGTCCCTTTAAATCGACAGAAGACACTGCCTTCTCCATCATGTTCTAAGTTCGATTTTTCAGTTGTGGTGTGGTGTGAGTTCGTTTTTGTTGATCTGTTGATTTTTCAAATCAATTTCATGTTAACTCTTGGCTATTTATTGAATTTTATTGCATATTTTTCAGTGATTTGCATTATAAATATTTTGATTGCATGTTATCGAGTCGCAGAACAGTAAATTTTTGTGAGATTACGGACTCTTTCATTTAGAAACAAAGGTAAGAGTGATGTTTTTGTTTGTACATTCTTATTGAGCCGTCCAAATCAGGGAAATTTATTGAATTTGATGAAATTTAAAATTTAATGAAATTAATTGCACAGTATTTTGTTATAGTTGTATTATTTATTTCATTCTATTCATCGAATGAAAGTAACGGCTCAAATTGGCTTTGGCTATTACCAAAAGTAATATTCCAGAATTCCAATTCAAATTGAAATCCTGTTCGATTGACTTTTCTTGTGTTGTGCTTTAGCTTTCTGCTTTGCCATATTTCATTACAAATTTGAATAGTGAACTTCAAAACAACCATTAGCTTGGTCAAAGATTAATTTTGAATTGAATTAAATATGATTTGTCTTTAACGATAGCACAAGAGTAACGTCTAATGATTTTGTAGGTTAATAAGTTAGGCTAGTTTGGGTACTCTTCATCGCCAATTTAACTTTACTTTTCCAGGTGACCGCTGCAAATTCAATGTTGAGGTGAAAATTTTCAAGTGAGCATTTGTTTGGAATATGTCGTTAAATTTGGATCCAAGAGAGGTATTGGAACATCTCAGTGAACTGGGCTACTCGAGTATATCTCCAGATCAGTTGAAGGAATTCATTTCAGGTAGGAATGTAGGATTGCTGATTCTTTAACTAGAATGTACCTAGTTTTATGATGCCATATTTAGCCTATATATAGCATCTAATTTATGCCGATGGCTAGGTAATGATGTGATGGATGAACAAATAAATCTCATGACTTTATTGAGCTGTAGGCTCAATTAATTTTCGATTTATTCGATTTATTTCGATAGAACTTTTGCAAATTGCAATTAAAAATAATGAATCAACAAATTTCTCTACGGTAACTTTTATTAAACTTTTTTCTATTCTTATAATACCGGTAATTTATCATTCATTCTAACTTTTATATTATAAAAAAACTTATTTGTAGAATTTTCGTTAATCTAGGTAACTTACCTAGATCTTTATTGTAAAATGAAACTCTGAGAGATTGTCTATTCCACTAATTAATTTTTTACTCCAGTGGATCGCGATATTTGGTTATCACGAAACCTAAACAAATATCCTAAATTATTAGAATCGATAACCTCTCTCAGTGTTACCATTCGAAATGAAATATGAACCAATTTTATTATTCTCTCTGTCTTTCAGATTTGAAAAAATTGATCAAATATGATGTTCGAGTTTTGGAAAAACAGATGGAGGAAGAAAGAAAACTGCAAACATTGCAAGTGCCTCATTCACACAGAAGCTGCTCCCCAAGTACCACCACTAGTTATGGCGAAGGGAATGTTAGAAAATCTCGAAGCAGGAAGAATGATAAAGGTATTTTAAATATCTAATCTAAATTTCTGTTCTACTCCATTGTTAACAATATCAAGGATTATTGAACTTTACAATGTCATCCATAAGTCATCATCCTGTTCTTGGAAGCTATGTAAATTCTATTTTCATTTTTGTATGCCTAATACAATAATAGTGATGAAGACTCCTGGAACAAGTCAATTAGATAATTAGAAATATTAAATGCTCATGAACTACGACTAGGAGCATCTTCGCATTGCTTGTTGAAAATCTTTGAACATAACACGATCTATAATAACTTATAAGAATTATTGGAGAAAAATGAACTGATTCAGTGCCATTCAAACATAATTTTGGAAAGTCACCAACTTATGATAATTTAAATTCAAACAAGACCGAGAATTCAGACGTTGGTTGAATATAGAAGTAATGAATACCTCATTTTCGGATATAGTATCATAATTTACTCTCAAAGATGAGTTTATCATTGTATTCGATTGTCGACATATTCATTCTTTATTCATGTCACAGCTCAATGTATTCGTATTTATGAATATTTAATAAAAATTACAGATTGATGTAAATTAGATTAGATTATCTAAAGCTGATTAAGTTCAAGTATAGAGTTGAGCTAGGGTTTTAATTAAAATTCAGTCTTTCTTGAATGGTTTCCTTCCATTTTAATTTTCTTTTCCTAATATTCAATAACACTTTTTGTTTCATCTGTTAATACTTTTTTTCTTATCATTCCTTGTATTCAAATTACTCTTAAATTAGTAAGGTTCTAGTTTAAAATTAGGTTATGGTATTTAAAACTACTTTGAATTATAGTTTAAAAGTTTTGTCTAGTTGAGATTCATTTTGTTATATTTTGATTTTATTTTTATTGTATTCAAATTTTCTTTTTCATTCAATTTCTATTTCTAGCTGTTTTGTTCATTTCAAGACGTATGTATATGTATACATATATATTTTTCATTAGTGTAAGCATTTTATGTATCAAGGAGACACATAAGGGGAAACCTGTTGTCTCCATTCATGTAAATAAATAAATAAATTGTAGAAATACCGTCCAGGCAATGTAAGAGTAACATTGATTTAATGTCACAATATGTCATGGTTTTCGAGTGTTCACATTATCGATTGTACTATGGAATTTTATCGTTTAGTTCAATATAATAGATTTAGTGAATATCAAAAAAATAGTTGAAAATAGGAGAATGTTTTAGAAATTACCCTGCAAGTAATGAGTTTTCACCTTGACAGTAATCAAGGAATGTTAATGTTTTTAAAAATATATATTCGTGTGTTTGATGTGCATGATCTGAATTTGTAAAACTGTATTTGGTGTGTTTTAGTTGCAGTAACAGTTTTTCGCAGACTGTGAATGATCTATCACTCCCAAACATTGGCAAAAGTCAATGTCCACCTTATGATGACCACTGTGTTTTCTCTTGTAGATACTTCGGATTTTATGTAAAATTACTTCATGTTAGTCTATATCTTGCTTCATTCTAAATTAATTTGAGGCACTTTGGAAAAGACTGAATAAATCTTCTACCTCATGGGATTCATAGTGTTTCTATTTTTCACACAATATGAATGTTGTTATAGGAAGCGCATGCATAGATTCACAACCACAAAGCTATGTCACTAGTACATCTCAGCAAATGGATACAGTAGATTTACCGAGTAGAGAAAAAGTAGCTGGCAAATTCGATAGAAGGTGTGTCACTTCGGCAGGCTCCAAGGAGAATGTCGCCCCTTCCAATCGTCCTGGGTGTAAGTAATGTATTTAATTCATAATTATATTGTTAATTTCATCTGCTTTCCTGTTGCACTCGACTATGTGTATGATATAAAGGTGTATGAATAAAAGAATATGATTGAGTTTACTGTACAGTAATAGAAATCTTCTTCAAACAAATCTTTAATTTTAGTTCGATTTTATGAGTTGGAGTTTGAAACATGATCTTATCAGAATGATGTCTTGAAAGCCTCCATTTTTAAATTACATAAATTCCTTTTTCATATCATCCATTGATATGACATTAATTTAAGAAAATCACAAATATTACAAAATATACAATAAAACGTGAAACAGTTGAGTAACCTATTCGAATGAATTCGTGTTGAAGCACTGTAGCAATACCGTGTAATACCATATAGGAATAATATAAGCCAGATGCGCTCTGATTTGTTCTTGATTTTACGTTGATTCACGGTAGTACCAAGAGATCTCACTACCGTCGACCGTAAAATTTTGTTGGTCAACTCGTAGCACAGGGACGAGACCTCTTATATTATTTCTCTATGGTAACTCATGAAAAAGTTAATTAATTTCTAAGAATTAAAAGAACAAATTATTAAGAAAAAGAACAATTAAATAAGCAAGCATTTTGTATGGCTTGGATTATAATATGGAAGTTATTTTCCCAATTTATACAAAATAAATAAAATCACTGGGACTATTCATAGTTTGGTCCATTCAATTCTAGAATTCGAGTTGATATCGTGCTGTTCCGTACTATCAATATTTACACTCCCAAAACATATTATTATTCTGTATAAAGTAGCCTAGCTATTGTTAGTATTTTATCACTTTTATATAAAAAGTTTATAAACTTTTTTGTTAATTTGATAGGAATAAATTCAAATTTAGTCCATTTCATGTATTTAATGTTATTCCTAGATTCATTGTATTTCTCTGTATCATAGACCATATTATCAAAGACTCTGTATCACAGACTGTATTTTGAAGACGCTTTGTGCTGGACTGGCATACTGGTTGAATCAAATTGTGTATTTTATTATTCTTTTATTTGAACTCGAATCTCGTGATTGATGATCTCAAAATGATTGTGGTAACCTAAATGATTTAGTATCGATAATGTAGAATACAACGATTTCCTAATTTTTATGACATGGCAAAGTTTGGACTACAGTACTGTCCATTCTACTAGTTGATCGCTTAACCTTATGGTGAAAATTGTTTTTTTTTAGTTATAAGGCCATGGAAACTGTGTCCAGGATCGCAGAAGCCAGGAGCAGCCGTGAATAGGTGCGATCCGGTGGCATTATACCATCACTACCAGCAGTACTGGCGACAGAACCGGGTCCCCGGCGAGTCCCCGCACTCCAATCTCAGGTGGCATGTGCGCGAAAGAATGCTTGGACAGAACTCTAATCCTCCGCATAGGGTGAGTCGAGTTGTACAACACTATCAATAAAATTTGTCTTTTATTGTGCAATTTAACTTGACCAGTGTCAATGCTGTCTGTGCTTCCACCTATAAGAATTATTGTAATACCTCTAAAGTAATAAATTCACCTAATCCTCATAATTCTGTTACTTTATTGATCTAATTTAAAACTTGGATTTTTGTCGTAGATGGTTTATGAGGTTTGAATGGGCTTTAGACAAAAATGTGATTGGAGATTTTTTCTTCGGTAACAAATTTTCTACAATTCAATTGATTTGATTTACCGCTTGACAATTGGGTATTACATTTAGATCCATTTCAAGTTTCCTTAATATGTTTCCCACTATCTCATTAATTATCTACAAACTTCTAATTGGTTTTATTCGATTTCATGGATAATTTTACATGAGTTGATTTTGATTATTGTAATATACCAGGTGTTTCATGATTCACTTTACCGCATAGGCAGCTTTAGAGTAATCGCAAATTGGTATGACCAACACCAATAAGATGCAATATAAACACGGATTTGAGTGTAAAGAGCACACTGGTGAGGTGATTTTTGATTTGCGTTGCTCCATGCAACTCCATGTTTCTATTGCATCTTATTCGTCTTGGTCGCACCAATTTGCGATCTCTCAAGCAGGTCTAAACGGTAAACTGACTTACAAAACACCTTGAATAGCATTCTTATGAGGCCTCCAAAAAATTATAAATTAGAAGGAAACGTGCAATCTTCTGACACTATCATCATCTCGATAATAGCGAAGCGATTTCGGGCACCCTCTCTGCCCTTTTCTCTACAGTTGATTGTAGAATCATCCCCCGGAGTGCCGGTATAAAAATGTGAATCACTCTTTATGTTCCGAAAGATAATTTTAAGAAGAGTTTGTATTGAATGAATCGGGAAAAGTTTCAACATAACTGTAAACTTTAGTCAATTGTAATTTAGGATCAATTTTTCGTTTCCTCCATAATTTTGTATTCAACAACTTCTAGTAGATTGCTATTATATTAAGACAGACATTGGCTTACCGCATAGTGCATAAGTTAATTCCTCATAGAAATGGTATTTTACTTTTTCTTTTGTACAGAACCTGACTTGTAAACATGGATATAAATGTATATGCTCCAGCAAGCATCAAGATACACATTACGAATTGGAGAACGAAAAGCAAGAGAAATACTGCACTAGATTTTATGAAGTTCCTTTTGACGAGAATATTAGTGTTGTTGCTGACATATCTTATAATAATACTTAGTTTGGATTTTAAAACTATGAAAAATTGTCAATTTAAGAAAATATTAATATCAGACTTGATATAGAGAGATTAATGAAAATTTTTTGTTTAAACAACAGTAAAAATTTCATTGAAATAAATAAATTGGTGAATCTGTGATTGTCTTTAACATTATTTAGTTGAATTCTCAGTTGTAGTAGTGAGTGACTCCTCATTTCCTTAAATCTCAATCATCAATCTGGATGATTTTAGAATTTGGTTTGAATTAGGTTACAAATAAACCAATTTGAATCAATAATATACTAACATTGAGGCTGGTTTATTGTCACTTGAACTTTATTTTTTCACAATGTTTTGTAACTACTGTAACAAATTCTCATTTGGTAGACATATGTCTAGATCTAGGAATAAATGAATGCGGAACGTTTCTAGCTCAATATTGCATTTGTTACTATAAAAAAATGAACAAGATGAGTTATACGAGAAAATTAATTTGAGAAACGGTTCAGTAATTGATATTTCAACAAGCTTCTTGTCCTTGTTAGTAACCTAATAGGATCTGTTGTAGTTTTGAAAGAGGGGGTTCCTTTTCAATGCTGTAGTCCATGCAAGCTGAAAATATAATATCAGTATAGACAGTAAACCATGCATCAAATAAAAGTACATATACAGACCTATAGGCCTCTGTTACTACTCTTGGGATCTCACCTACTCAATGCTAGAAATTCCATTCTGAGTGGCGTGAGTGGACTGGACCAATCAAGCCATCAGTTATGTATCCGTCATTAATGCATCCATTACTTGAGTCATTGAATACAGCTATTTGTAATTGTGGTTACAATATGTAATCATCAGCATTCGATTCAATGTATAGATTCTCTTGCCTTGCTTCAGTATTTTAATAAATTTTTATTTCTTCCAGCCAAATTCTCGTGCATCATCTTTGGACACCATGGGCAAACGAAGATTGCAATTGCGATAAGAGCCAAGTTGGATTAACATAATATTCTTCTCTTCAGCGTATTGAGAAAATAACTTTCACCAATTCCAATAAATGTGTTCCGACATAACCTGATTATTCGAAAATAAGCTATGTCAGTGTAATGTATGTTGCCATCCACGATGCCATTAAGTTTCGAAAAATTTCACTGCATAAGGGAATAGTATTTTTTCTGGAATAACCAAGCAGTAAAATCAGTAATTCTCGAAATGAATAGAATTTTGACGACTTATTCCTTGTGGAATTAACATCACACTTCAATTTGGGTATTGAGTACTGACACTTAGCTGTAGAACTATTCTATTGATATCCTTTAGACACTGTTTACTTAGTTATACACTAAAATGAGATTAAGCTGATTTGTTCAAGTTTCAAATGATCGAACTTGTGCCTTGTATAGAAGTCTGAACACCTTGTGCTTCTTTGTGACCACTATTTCATAAAAATCAATGCGAGTTTCAATATTTAAGAACATCAAGATTTAATAATAAAACATCCTTAATACATTACTTCTTGAGCGTTTCTTGAATAAAAATAATCTGTTTGAAAATGAGTAGTATTTGTTCCAAAAAGGTGATGTATTAAGAATTTGTTTAGTTGAAAAGTTTAATTTATGTATTTAAAGATTTTGTCATTTTTCGAATTACAGTATAACGTGATGTTTTATTTTCTAATAATTTATAATTTTGTAGTATTCCAATAACTTCAACTCAACTTATTTTTCATTGTATAACTTTATGAAAAATTTCACTGATCTTTTCATATTTTGTTACGTTATATATTTGTGATAGTTGACTAATGTTATTAATTAATTATATGATAATAAAGTTGTAAGTTGTGAAGACACTGTATGTCTTTCTTTTCTAGTTTTATTTAGATAATGCCTGAATTTTGTAAGATGGAGAGTGAAAAATGTAGGAATGTAGTGATACTCGATGACTTGGATTTTGACTGAAGGTACCAGATGGACCACTTTTTAATGTCTGTGTAGCCGGTTGGATCATCCAGCAGGATAGAGTGGTTCATTGTCTAGTCCTGTGGAAAAGAACCACTCTTTCCTGCTGGATGATCCAGCCGGCTACAAAAACATTGCAGCTACAAGAGGTGCTCAAGAAGCAGTTTTTTCAGAGCTCTCTCAAAGCTCTTGGATAGTCTTCAACCATCATTTCTCTTTGGTTCTATTATCTCTTGGCACGTCACAACGTGTTTCTATCCCTCTTTCCATATTTTTTTCCACCAGCAAGCTTGCATTACCAGCTTATTCTCGCAAGCATGCATCCAATGTAATCATAATAAGCCTTCCGTACACTACCCTAAAGTGTAGCAGTAAAGTGACCCCGGACAGCTTAACTTTAGCTCTTTATTACTGTTTTCACTCCAACACAATTTGCTGTAATCCAGAGCCAAAGTAATCGTTTGGGAAACGGTTTGTCCCTCTGGTAGAGAGCGTCTAATCGGTGAGATTAGATAAGCGACGTGCCTCTGCCACCACTGTTGTACTGGTGACCGGTTCCTATGAATTCAATTTATGAGCCTCAAAAGAAAATCGCTTCCTGGTGGTTTGGAACCCACCTAAATCAGTAGGTCCATTCATATCTCATCATCATCCTTCCCATTACCCACGCACAGGCCCAAGAGCCCATGTGGGCATCACCCTGAAAAAATAAAAAAAATCATGAATCGCATGGCTTTCTAGAAGAATAGTAATTCCAAGATAACTGTAATGTCGAAAAACGCAGTCGCCAAAAATGTAGTGCAATATCTAATAGCCCGCAACTGTGAATTGGAAATCGACTCTGAAGCATAATTGGCGGGTGGCGGCTAGCGCCCACCAATCAGTTGAAGCATTGACTATTATTTTCAACAACTACAATAGTCATTGAAAATATTATTTTCAATAACTACAATAGTCATCAATGATTTTAGCACTGGTTTTTTTTCGTGGGGGTATATATCTGCAGTTTCAGTCTATCTTTAATCAAATTGTACTTGGTAACATTAAGGAATGAAAAATCATATATGCATACTTATAAAAAAATAAAAATTAATCCAATACTTTCTCAATATAATAACATTGTTTTGGCAACTCTGGTTTGCGCACAGGCATCTAGCCCATGCAGACCATTTTCTTATTTTGTTTTTGCTCATTATTAAAAAAAAAAAAATACCTCATCGTTTTACCTTGAAACTCAGCCTTTTACCTGTAAGTTACATTTTTTATTAGATGTTTCCGTTTCCCAGGTTTAACTTTAGTATGAGTATTGTTTTATTTTGTATTGGAATACATGAGTACTTGATTTATTTTGTTTGTATATAATTGAAATAAAGTAATTTTGTCTGTCTGGATATAAGTCTATGGATATACTTATATCCATAGTCAAAGGTTGAAGTGCCCCACAGAAAGTGCCCGTATCTTTAAGGCCTGGCGTATGCTGGGACGCACGTGTGCACACGCAGGCTAGCCAGCCAATCACAGCTCTTGTTGAGGACAAGACAAGAGCTGTGATTGTCTGGCTTGCGTGCTTGTGCACACGTGTCCCATCATACGCCAGGCCTTACTGTACAGCATTTCACCTGTTTCGTGGGCACGTGTTGCCACTGGAAGTTGAATCGTAGTTCAGCTCAGGATATTTCTCATTAGGAATTGAAAAAAATGTGGAATCATTGTCCCACAAAATAAGTACCGTATCACTAATTTAATTTTAAATGAAATTTTTGTAGAAGAATATTATTGTCGATAGCAACAAACATCGATTGGTATTTTCGTCCTCGATGTTCGATATCTCACTTTTTGTCTGTTCATCGATATGATATCGATCATTTAGTAACATAACCTCAATTCTCGTGACTCGATGGTTGTGTAGCAAGTTGTTAATTTATTGATCTTCTAATGTAGTATCATAATCTAATTATTGTGATTCTACGGTACAATTGAAGAACTTCCGATTTAAATAACCATAATCATGACTTTGTACCATTTTGGAAACTGCTTAGCTCTAGTCTACGTTCCGTATTATCTAACCTACAAATACTCAGGATTGTAAGTTGGTTATTATTATCATTAATTATTTCTCATTTATTGTTTTATCCAATGACAGAATTGAAAGTAATTTTAGAAAGTAATTAGTACCTATGTAGGTCCTGTTTTAATAATGTCTAGAAATTACTCAAAATATAATTTTTCTAGATAACAAGGTACGGGCTACGTAAGTTAACAGCTCTACCTTGTAAAGTTTTAAATAGGCCTAGTCAGTCCAAGCAAAGAAGACATTCTGAAAACATAGGAAAATTACTCTATGTCGGTCAATATTGGAAAGAAATGTTTAATTTTGGTCTGAAAGTGTAGACCAGAATGTTTCCTACAATTTGAGACATTTATTATTTTTGAAACATTATGACTGAGCTATAGTCATTTTCCCATCTTGCCAGAATGCCTCCTTTGCTTGGACAGACCATACCTACTTGACTAGATTTCAGCTGGAAAAAAGCTGTAAGCAAGTAATTGAATTTCTGAGGAATGTACCTGTCGAGTTATTATCCAGTAGGACTAACTTATTCATTGTTACTACAATGTAGCCAGCAAGTCGTCATAGTCATTCATATAATAATGTATATTCAAGTTGGATAAACCTGTTGAGTTTGCACACAACTTATAATAAATACATCAAATTACACTAAGATATTGAAATATATTTCTTAGCATATATTAATGATTTGTTCTCCTACACATTCAATGGATCCTTAACATCGTTTGCTGACGACACGGCATTGGCATATTCTGCCAAAAGTGAAAATGAACTACAGGAAATGATCCAGCTTGACCTAATAGATCTGCGTTGCTGGTTTGATTGTAATAAATTAGCACTTAATGCTTCCAAAACCTGTTATATAAATTTTTCATTATCAGCCCCGTTTTATTTTACTGACCCATTCAGGTATCATAAGATTGGCTGTAACCATTCAAATTGTAGCTGTGATGTCATCAAGCAGTTGGATTTTCTCAAGTATTTGGGACTAACTCTTGATTATGGGCTGACGTGGAATCTACATATACAGAAAATCAAGATGTACCTATTATATTTGCTAAGAAGATTCTATCAATTAAAGCAATTCTTTCCATTGAGTATTTTACGAGTCATGTATTTTGCATTTTTCAATTGTCGACTGGAATATGGAATCTCTTGTTACGCGTCTACTTTCTTATCTCATTTTAAAAGCCTAATCACACTGCAGAAAACAGTGGTAAGAATTATTCATGGTGTAAATAGAAGGACTCACACCTTTCCAATTTTCCAACTGTTGGGAATCCTCCCTTTCAGATACATCTATGTTCTGAAGGTGTTATCCTTGTTTTACAGAATGAGTGGTAGTATGGGAATTTCAGCTAGGCCCATTCATGAAGCTGATCATCGGGTGACACGTCAATCAATGCAACTGATGTTGAAAGTCCCAAAGCCAAATTCCACCACATTTCAAAGATGTTTCCTATTTCTCGGACCTAAGTTTTTTAATCTTCTACCAAATGAAATTAGAAGTGAGAGATATTACATGAAATTCTATAATAAATTGAAAATTTGGCTATGGCTTCAGTCACCAATAGAGTTAGAAAATCTTTTTAGAGTGGTGGGCTGATGATTTTTAATTTGAATTTATAAGCTTTTTTAATTCTCCTTTCCTTTTCGCTTTGAAAAAAAAACCTTGTGATTTCCCTCTTTGTTGTACATCCTAATTTTTAAATACATATTTTTTTCTAATCATTCTTATGATGTTATAGGCTTCAAATAATTAATACATTTACTAATTAATCAAATAATATAAGTGATATAAATAATAATATCTTTATTCATTGACAACTTGATATGTCTATGATTAAAAACAAACTTGTGTGTGATTGTGTGTGTGAAAGTGTTTTTTTTTCAACTCCTACTCACGTACAAAAGCTTCTTGCTTTTTTGTGAGTAGTATAACATTATTGTTTGCAATAAATTTAATTTCATGAATTTTTGAATTTGATCATCTCCATCATCCAGTTAAAGCTATCATCCAACGTCATACATCATACATTTGTATCATCCAACTGATAATCAGCATCACGGTGGTTTGGTTTTTTCTTTAATATATATTTTTGTTTACTTTATTATTCATGAAATCCACTGATTATTATTGGCAGCAAGTTTTATAAATGTATGGATTTATCAAATTTAATTGTAATGAGAATGTGAACAATAAATTTGAATTTGAATTTGAATTTGAATTTGAATTATTTGCTACCAGTAATACACTATAATTACAGAAAGGCCTACTAGCACAGATCACATTAATTCATTAGTAGGCTTTAAGTTATCAATCAATAGAACAACATAAGTTATATATTTTTCAACAGTGTTGATTATGAATTTGATTTTTATTTCAAAGACCTAAACTTCTGTTGTAGACCTATACCTAATCTTAAACTTCTCTAATGTCTGTTTCATTTCTCAGATCAGAATACGGCGCATTTTGGAAATGTGTACAAGCGGGTGGAATATACATTTTCACGCAGTTATGCAAAATGCTTGTTTTGGCCACATTCTTCCCAACAAGTGACAATATATCCCATGACAGTCTGGATGTTTTTGGGGTGAGAAGCAAAATAATTTGGTAAAATTTGTAGAGTGAAATGTTTTAGAAACTTGGGAAATTGTCAATTTCACTTTATTTTAGTTGAACATATTTTACAGTAGGCTACTTCCATGATAATTTCATGTACACTCACACATATTCAGTAGCATTTTATATTCATTTTTAGTAGCATGGAGCTGAAGATGTGTGAGTTGCATGAAGATGAAACCATGGTATTGTAAAATATTTTTACTAAAATGAAGTGGAATTGAAGATTTTTCAAGTTTATTCTATTGGAATAATTTAGAATTGCATTCGTATTTAATCATCATAATTGAAAAGTTATTGAAATTGTTCGAAAGATTACACTGAAATACAATGAACTTGGAATTTCTCATTGGCTCGTAAAGTTATGATAGTGAAGCTCATATTCATGCTCGTGTGTTTATACTGGCATACCTCATTAGCTTTTTGAAAACAAGTTGTTTTAGAATTATCAATGTAATTAAAAATGTAAATTGATCAGTAGCTCTTGTTGGGTTTAATAGGCTATCACTATTTTAGATCTAAATATTACTATTTCATTAGAAATCACGATCAAACGGATTCTTCTTAATTCTCAAAAATCTTAATATGTCTATAATATCAAAACTGAATCTATTTCCATATTTATTTTAATAAATCTTTTAGGCTTATTTTTCCCATTTATCGACATATAACACAAATCATAACATAAATATGAACTAGAATAGAAAAACTAGGCTGAGCCTCTTCTATTTCTTCCTAAATTTTCATGAATAACTAGTCCAAAAGAAGGTTATGTTTCACAAATATTTATTTTATAAATTCGACTTTCGCAGGAACTGCTAAAATCGACAGTAGACTTGGCGGATCTGGTGGGTCTGTACATAGTGCTGAACGGCATCCCTGGCAAGGGCCACGCCAAAGTGTTGACGGCGGGAGTGGGCTGGGCGGGCGCCGAACTCATACTCACCAGGTGTCTGCTGCTCTGGTTTGGCGCACGCGGCGCCGAATTCGACTGGAAGTACATCCACAAAAGCCTTGAGTCCAACATTAGTCTGGTCAGTGCTTCATGCTCGTTGCTTACTAGTCACAGTGTGTAATGGTTTTATGATATCTTTTGAATAGAATAGCTTTTATTGATCGAGTATTGCAACTCTAGAAAATGAATTGATTAATGGAAAGAACTAGATTATATTGATCCAACTTAGTGAATGAAAAGTGATAATAAGCTTGATTTCTAACAAATTTGTTGATATGCTAGAAATATTTTTTCGCGCTCTCAAACTAATTTCCCATATTCAGGAATAAGAAAAGGATACTGATGATTCTGATGGAAATATAGAAGCTGCTATTCTACATTTTGTAACAATTTGTAGTTGTAGTGAAATAATACTTACAATTTGTTACCATGCGATCATTGGAACTGACTGAATAACTGATATAAAATGAATTGAAACTATCAATGATAAAATCGATTCCTCGATTTTTAATATTTTAGATTCCACGTGGGAAATCTTACTAATTTGAGGGCGCTGAATCAAAACCTGAAATCAGAATTCTCCTAGTGGAGAGATAAGATTTCTCGTTGCGAGTGGCCAGTTTCACTGAAGTGTGACAGTTTGGGCGCGTTCTCATAAGGTTAGCACTACTGACCCTGTGGCTCGCCACTTCTGGGTGGCTTACGTAACGCGGATGGTTGACCCAACAGCGCCACTCAAAAAACGCCTTTCTTAGTGTGGAAAGGGTACTCGTATTTGATACTATTGGAAAAAAATAGGATGACTAACGCGCTGTCAAGAACGCGCCACGTGAGTGGCGTAGTGTGACATGGCTCTAAGTGTGATGCCCACATGAGCTGTCGGCTTGTGCGTAGGTGATGATAAATTTTGACGTCTAGGGTACCTTGTACTTGTCAAAAGCACTCTGAATTAGAAATTTTATCACATTCTTTTATCTTCAATAATAACTGGAAACTTTTTGATTTCAATTACAAAATTTGATACGTTTTCAACCATAAACCCATTGATTTTACATGCCAATTTCACCCACAAATAAGATTGAAAAACTTTTGTATACAATTTCCAAATACTTAGAAATGTAATCTTTGAAACAGTGGCATCACTTGGATCTGGAATCTACCTCTACTGGACCGATAACTGTAGTCTGTCCAAGCAAAGAAGACATTTTGCCAAGATGGGAAAATGACTCCAGCTTGGTCAATATTGGTTCAAAATAATAAATTTAGTCTCAAATTGAAGGGAACATTCTGATCTACAATTTGAACCCAAATTTATAATTTTTGTACCAATATTGGCCAAGCTGGAGTCATTTACCTGTCTTTCCAGAATGTCTTCTTTGATTGGACAGACTACTCCATAGTAATGTGAAAAATATCATTTAATGAGGTCTGGCACCCAGACTATTCAGCAGGGAAAAGCATCACCTGGTCAGGAATCTATGCATTGAAACAAATCGTAATTGGCTTAAGATTAACAATGAACGATTGAAGTCTTGCTTGAACGATGAGCGATTGCTAACGATTGAATTCTTAAGGTTCCAAAAAAGTTACTCCATTAATATATTTAGCTGGGAGAAACTTCATATTTAGTAGATTATATTGTGTTAACCCTTTAGTACCCAGATTATTTCAATTTGAAAAGTAATAAACATCACAAGTGATGGACATCACTTACACCTGAGTGAATATACACATTGAAAA
The DNA here is from genome assembly GCA_017141385.1 of Sogatella furcifera. Classification (NCBI taxonomy): domain Eukaryota; kingdom Metazoa; phylum Arthropoda; class Insecta; order Hemiptera; family Delphacidae; genus Sogatella; species Sogatella furcifera. Next base: position 10,218,317 of record CM029549.1, read on the forward strand.
CTACCATAATCAGTCCAAAAGTACCAAGCATCTGGGGCTCTGCTATTGTAACTTCGATGTACCAAAAAAGTTTACTCCGTTTTATTCAGTTGGGAGATGGGATAAACTTGAAATATATTCGATTCTAGCTGTTATCTACTTGCAGGTGCAACATGTGACCACAGTGACTCTGGTTTGGCTGTGGTCTCGCCACGACTTGAAGTCATCAGTGAAGCCGATTGTAGGCGTAATGCTATTGCTCTCATCCTACAAACCATTCCTCATGGACATTCTTGTTCAACTGATGGCCACGGGACCATGGGTGTCACTTTTCATGCGCTTCATCATTACCTTGTGCCTTGGTGCAACTACTTTACAGGTCTATGCTGGACTAGCCTACTCTATTGGCATAGACTAAAAACTATCTACTTTATTCAACGTGCTCGAATTTCTTCAATTTTAGCCTTGGACTTGTGAAAGTTGGTGAATTTTTCAAATATTCTCGTTTGACCCTTGCAATATTGGTTTGAAAAACCTAAATGGTATTGAAATCCTTCTATTTAATCTTAGAACATGATTGTAACTTTAAAAAAATAATATTCTAGTTTCAATGTTGGTTTGAAAATCATAGCATTGGACATGTGAAAGTTTGTGACTTTACAAAATAATATTTTAGTTTGACCCTTGCAATATTGGTTTGAAAACCAAACCAGTACTGAAATCCTCATATTATAAAATAATATTCTAATTATATAATCTTATCACCATTAATGTTCGAAAAGTAAATAGTCGGTTCTAAAATAGTCTCCACTTGTAGGAGGTGGAGTTACAAGTATATAAATCTAGATTTCAGTACAAATCTAGTTCTATATTACAGTATAATGTATCTAGAATTTATTATAGATACAGTTCTATAGAATCGGAATGTTTGAAACGATCTTTGTCTCTCATCTTAATAATACTTTCTACGAATAGATAGAATTTGTAATAATGTATTGATACTTAGCATGATTATTCCCTAGATTGGTCATACAAGTTACGGCATAGTCTGTTCGAACGAAGAAGACATATTGGCAAGATTGAAAAATGACTCCAGCTCGATCAATACTTATTTTAATTATTATAAATTATTATAAATCTGGTCTCAAATTGTAACGCAGAATATTTGCTACAATTTGAGACCAAGTGTATAATTTTTGAACCAATATTGACTGAGCTGGAGTCATTTCCCCATCTTGCCAGATTGTCTTCTTCGCTCAAACAATTATGAAGTTTTCCTGCGGGCATGAAAAATATGATCGTCCATTCTACTCTATACAAACAGGCAGACCGATGCGTATTATATTATTTAATATTTTCATCGATCTATTTGCTTGTATAGAGTACACAGGTAAACTATGGTATAATACCCCTCTCTACGGTATACCGTAACATGTGTGACCGGCCTAAGCATTTTCTACGTATTTGCCAAGTGTTGTAAATAAGCATTTTCAAACCTTAGATGTCCTTGCATTTCATGTTATTTAATCAGTGTTGGTGGATTTTATAATTTATTCCCTGTTGTAGATTGATAGGTAAACAAGAAAAGTTGTTTGTGTGAAAGCATTGTTTGTATGTCTTATTCAATGATAATTATTGAAATATGTTTCATGAAAACTAGTAACAATAAATTTGTTAAGGTTTCTAGCTGTTTGATTGTTCTCATGAATAAATCGGGGTTGTCTTGGAAAAATGTGCCTTGATTTGTTGGAAAATATTCCTCTCCATTGTAAACTCAAATTAAAAAATTCAAATTTTACTGTACAAAACATATAGGTGAATTCTCGCAAATTATTCCCAAGACATTCAAATGTTGGTAAATAGCCTCTCCATTACTGCATTTGGAAGTGTGTTGTTGTGTGAGAGAGCATTGTAGGTGTTAGTATTTAGTATTGATTTTATTCTCCACTGGCGGCTCGTACCCACGAAACAGGTGAAGTGCCCGTATGTTTTACTGAACAGCACTTCACCTGTTTCTTGGGCACGAGCCGCCAGTGCTATTCTCATTGTACGTATCTTAGGGTTGTTTGGTAGAGAGGAACAAGAGTCCTAACTCCGCCCTTAATAAAGGCATTCAATCAATCAATATCATCAACTCAACTTATAACTGTTTCCTGTATATGCCTCTCTCACCATTGAAATAATACTAATAAACTCGAACATGCATTAATTAAAGGGAAACATTCCAAGTAAGTTCGGTGATTGAAATAAAACAACACAGACATGCTTTTTACGGTTTTTATTTGACATCATGCTTTTAAGTTTATGATTGAACAGTGACTGAATTCATTCTAATGTCAGCTAATCTGGATAATTATTCTGTTAGACATATTTATTTCGATATATTACCAACAACAATAATTTTTATTTTGTGATAATTACACAATGGGAGGGGTGCATAGATCTTGGGGGAGTCTTTCATCTAACAATTGTTGGGAACGGTAAGACTAATAATCAATAACAAGCAATAGAAGATATTTCGATAATAATTAGTGTGATGAGTGTATAATTATACTACTAATCATAATATTTTTAATATTGTATTAGAATATGTCTCAATTTTTTCGTATTTTTATTCTATCTTTTTTGATAAAATCCCTTCAGCAATGTACATGGTTGTTGGTTGAAATTGTGTTTGGAAAATTTTTTGAGACAGCTTCTAATATCTAACACTAAAATAAAACGAAAAAATAAACGTCATAATGCTATTTGGATTGACATCGAGATGTTTATAATAATGGAGCATCCTCATAGATCTTATTTCATTGTGGAACCTTCTTGTGCATAAAGGATTTGAGGGAGGAATAGGATTTGTGAGGATTGATAATAAGTGGAAGAGTGTAAACACTTCCTATAAAGTACAAACTCTCTAATCTAAATCGAACTTTTTGAGAAAGAGGGCAATAAAGATGAGCCTCGATATCTTTTTCGCTCTCTCTGCACCAAAATCAGACAAACGCCATTAAAAGCTCTAGCTATCAGCCTGAATGACAATTGTCGCTTCAACAAGAGTAAGAGTTTATCTTTACAAAGATGTTAGTAAATGTCATCTCCTTTTGATGTTATGTAACCTAGATGATGGAAGAAATTCGTGATGAAAGTGAGCGTAAAATAGTTGTTCTATATTCAATTGTTCTTTGACCGCTTGTTACCTTGAATATTTCTGTTGTCATCAGTACGCTCTCAAAACTATACTAGAAACATTTCTAAATAAATTTGAAAGATTTCTAATACAAGCTGAACGTTTGGAAGAGAGTAATGAAGCAGGCAATACAGCTAATTGATCATAACATGCATACTCTCCAACGTCTTCAGCCGATCTTTTCTGGGCTTTCTGATGTTGTAGAGTATGTGGGCCTAATATAATATGCAATCAGCTACATTGCTGCTCGATCAAACTCTTACCTGTACAATCAATAAATATTTTTCTAAAACTACTTCTACTGGTTCTAAAAGATAGCAAATATTAAATATAATGCCTGCCTTCGAAATAAATAGTTACCTTTCTCAGGATAATTTGTCATGAAATTTCTCAGGAATTCTTGTATTGTCTTTTCCGTATTTTCGTGTCTTATAGGTTTTGTTCATCCTTGATACAACCAGCTTATATACCAATAATCTTGATAAAATATTATTCTAAGCATTAACATTTAGATATTAGCATTTAACATTTATTATTAACATCCAATAAAAATGAAATGATAATGATGAACATTGTAGTTCTAATCCATTGAAAACTATTAGCATAATTTTGATAGAATATCATTAACGTCAACATCGATTAATACTCATATTCACAATAAAATTGAATAGTATTTAATATTTTTAACATCTCTCCATTATTTGTAGCCAGTTTAAAAACTAACACCGAAAGCGAATAAATTATTTTAAAACATTTAATTTTTATTTGAGAACATTTTCAACCCCCTAGAAGAGAGTAAAATGTTATCATTCCATCCAGATCCATTAATCGTTTTGTTTATTGTTTGTAGGTCAACCACAATATGTTTAGTATTCAACGTTAATTCCTTTTTTAGCTGCAATTGGCAATTTCTCTCCTTGGAGAAAAGGGTTGCTGTCCTGAAAGTAGATGAAAACAAAATTTTAATGCTGCAAATTGTGATTCTTCAAAGGATGCTTATTTGATGCTCAAAAAACTATATCAAGAACTTATAATAGCATCCTGAAAATATAGTATTATGTTTTATTAAACTCGGAAAACTTTGGTTCTATTTCGGATAGTATTGAATGTTCAATCAATGATTAAGATATTCGATGTTCATCATTTTAAAAATCGTTATCAACTGGTTCATGTTATTGTTAAGTACTTCTTATGTTAGGTACTTCTTATTAGGTCCATCTTGAGCTTAAAATTACAATAATAAAATTGTAATTACGGTTCTTAATTTTAATAAGGTATTAATTCCTTATATTGTCTTTTAAGTGAAAAACAAGAATTTGAGATTTAAAGTCCCGTATATAGAAATTGAAATATTTTTAATTGAAGAAAAAGATTATTACAGATTACAAATCTATGGGACTTCATCTCAAAAAAGTTTTGCTCTGAAATATTAACTCTTACTCACCTTCTTCACGTGGAATTTCTTGGCCACCAGGTTCTTGTGTTGGTTGTCAATCTATAAAATACAAATTAATACTATTATTATTCTATACAGAGAGATACCGTATCGACAAAATATCACATATACAATATTGATATTGTATATACAATTGGTTGAAAAATAAAATCATTTGTATGATTCCCCGCCCCAGTCTATCGACTGAGATAATCAGATAAATGCCTGCAAAAACTGAAGATAATGCCTATTATAATCATATATGAACTAGAATTTTCACAAAACTATTTTCATTTATTCCCATTAGCAGTTCTTTTCAGTGCTCTGGTGATTGTCTCCCCTGCTGCACATCTATAAGTTATTTTATTCTTGATTGTCATAATGCCCTATCACCCCTAAAAATCTCTAGTGTCCACTACTCATTGACGAATTTACCATAAAAATTCCTCTTCTAACTTTCATGTTGATTTTTCATTAGCTTACCAGCCAACTAGCCTACTATAATTTTAAAGAAAATGGTTTCTGCTCGTATTGAAGTCTTCAAAAACATGTTGGAACTGTGTTATTTTAAGGATAGAATATTGTTTTCAAGACCTTTGTCTTCATCTTGAGATTGTGAATGATTTGTCTGATTTTTGTTTTATAATCTAAACCTATCAATTTATTGTTTATTACTAATTGCTCCTCAGACGATAAAGTTCTTTATCTTCTTAGAAGTTCAAGAAATTCTAGGATAGTGAAGTTCTGGACAATAATGAAACTTGAAAGTAAATTGAACCAAGTACACAACGTTTTAAACTAACAACATAAGACTTCTAACAACATGGAATTCGAACAGAGCAGTGGTAGGTAACAATATTATGTTGAATCATGGCCGGACTCTATCCTTTATGGATTGATTATTCTGTTTAGCCTACTTGATGACAAGGAAACTGGTGGTTGGCGAATGATGTTTTTCAATAAACAACTTTATGCTGTTCGAGAAATAGATCATAAAAGTCTTCGAGAAAGAGAAAGCAGTTTCATTTGCTAGTTTAATTGTCAACTATAGCTTGGTCCTGGTTGAACTTACAAACAAGAGACTATTATTGTTTATTTATCATCACAGTATGATTGCCAATGAGTTTCACCGTAGCTTCCTTTAATAGAGGCTATGTTAAAGGAGGCTATGGTTTCACACTTTTGATTGGTTGACTTGATTGGTCAAATCAGGATCAGGAAAGGCTCTGGTCAAATCCACAAAACATTTGCCAATTCTCATTAGATTCACATGCATGAAAATGATTTGCGAATTATGCATGTTAATTGGGATAATCGCTTTCACCAAAGACAATCTATTCCAAGAGTTTTGCTTTAACCCTCTATTGGTATGGTGACTTGGAGTGACATACAAGGTACGGTCGGGTCATATCCGACCCAAACACTTTATTTTTTCATTTACATGAAATTCAGAGCAAAAACAGAAATGCATCGCTAAAATAATTTTTCTTGAACGTTTTTCACACATGTAGAAGCCAAAATATTTTTTTATTGACTCAGAATAAAATTAATAAAAATGATCAAATTCAAAGTGAAAATGTTCATATCCAACCCATAGTCTTGCAATCTTTCCCTAACTCATATAATGTCCATTTTCACCAGTATTATCTTCTATAACATCATTTTAACTTTGTAAGTTATCATTTTCATCACTATTACCCTCCACTATCACTATTTAAAAGAACTTTATCTTCTGACTCAGGAAAAATATCATCTGTAGGCTCTTCCTCACTGTCACCATTTAAGTTCCCATATTCTGCAAACCATTCAGCTCTTCTAATATCACCTCAGAAGTAAGAAATTTCTTGGTAGAAACCATTATTTCTTGATGAAAAAAGTATGAAACATTCAACTTTGGACCTAAAATAAGAACATTGAAGGTACGGTGGGGTCAGATCCGACCCAGAAAAAGAACACACCAAAAAACTATTGATAACTACAAAGTCAATAAAGCAAAAAATACACTGACTACTATGAAGACACATTCCAAACAATTGACGGATAGGGTATTTGGCAGCTTTAGCCCCCGAAACAAGAGTCATGGGGGTGGAGAGAAGAGTAAAACACGCCTGGGTCGGATCCAACCCGTACCATACCAGTAGAGGGTTAACTTACACTTACCATCACCAGAGTGTTATTTTTCTTAATTCTAGAAGCAAGTTCAACAAAAAAATTCCTCAATGTTGATTCTATTCACATACATGAAGAAACTAGTGAATAAGTTCAAGTTTTTCTGTAATTCCATATAGGAATTCAAAACTTCGTCAACAGTATGGCGTCTGATGGGTCAATGTTTCTATCAAGAAACTGTTATAAAGCATTATAAAACTTTTATTTCATTTGTTATATAGCATTCCTCATCAATGGCCACTCTGTGATTATATACAGGCTCTATGGAGAACTAGTAAGTGTTTGCCTAGTCAGCTGATTCATTCGCCACTGACCTGCATATCGTAGTCGGCCAGATCGGCGGCGGCGTCATCAAGGGCGTTGTGCGGGTTCTTGCGCTCACAGTCGAACATGTGCTCTGAGTCGCACATGCAGTCCTGCGCAGCCTGGTAGTCTCGGCTGAACGCCGCCGTGTTCTCGTACTGCTCCAGGCAGTCGTCCTCAGCTGACACACAACAAAATTAAACTGAATTATTGTAGTGAATAGGTAACTTGAATTTAAACATAGACTCTAGAGATGAACACCAAGATAATAAGAAAAAAATTGATTAAAGGCAATATATTGGACAATTATTGTCTGTTTTATCATTTGAGTAATGTATTTCGTCAAATGAATGAATGAATGAATGAGTGAATGAACATATTGTGTCAAACTTCATTGAAAATCGAGGTACCGGTCTCGGTTGCTACACCACTAAAAATCTCTGGTAAACTATAGTTAGCAATGGAATCTGGTACCCCGATTTTCAATAAATGAGTGGTTTTTACAATATCTGGGCTTTTCATTCAATTAATTGGGATTACTACCACAATATCACCATCACAGTTACTCAACAAGTATTGAAAATATTTATATTAGGTTTATATCCTTGGCTGTGCACTAATTAAAGTGGGCTGTGTGCATCGATTAATTTTGTATCGAGTTATTATCAATTGAAAGTACTGGTTTACAGCCGATTTCAGTATATTGTATTCAGTATTATATTTAGTACCGTAGTATATTAATTTAGTAGTGTATTGATCCATTAGTTGTGTGCAGTATCCAGTACAAAATTTAACAATAGACTTGTGGGCTGTGCATAGAATAACTTTGGACTGGCGGCTCTTTAGGTGAAGTGCCCATATCTTATACTGTACAGCACTCATCTTTTCACAAGGCACGAGCGGCCAGTGTCATTTTGTATCAAACTATATTATTTATAATTTTAAGTGCTGGTTCACTGCAGATCTGAGTTGTGTATTCCGTAGACTGGTTTATTTAGTGATGAAATCAACTTGATAAAGTTTGTTGATGTGTTGGCTGCTGCAAATAGATAAGATTCACTAAATAACAAATCCTATCAAATTTTATGAATCATCAGTATCAGATTTTCTCTATCAGTCAGATATTAAGTTAGTTTTATTCCTTAGTAGAATAAATTGATAGAAAACCTCCTCTTAATCAGTGTTTATAATATATTGTAATCATTTAGTCCAGTCAATAGAGCATTATAGAGTGCATGAAATATGCCCCAATTTTTGTGATTTGTTTAGACTAGTTGGGAGGTTAACACACTAAAAGTCCCCGGACCTGGGGGGGTGAGCATATGGCGGGAGGGTGGGTACCCAGAAGGTAAAATTTTTTAGTTTTTCGCATATTACCCGAAAACGGTTGATCCTAGAGAAAAGGGATCTGAATAGAAATTGAAGAGGACTAAAATCTGCGTCGATTGAAAAAAAGAAAACGAAAATCGGCCGAATAGAAATTTTTTTACATTTGATCAAAACTCCCATTTTTTAAAAGAAAATCCCAAAAAATTGTTTCAACTGATTTTGAATGTGATGTAACTCATAAAATAACAATAAATCCACTACCCCCTCACCCTAAAAGTTGTCGAGCATGAGAAGTAAAGTCAAAATAACATATCAATATTGATATTTGACCTACTTTTGGATTAGGTGGTTTTTGTCAATATTTTGATACTAAAATATACGTACGAAATGATAACGAAATAATATTTAAAGTGGTGTCTGGTAGTCTATATTGATCATTCCTCATCAGAATACTTATTTTACTGCTCAAAATCTGGACTATTTGAAGTAGAAAGGACACTTCAAGGATAATAATCTAAGGACATCTCTAACTTTCGTCAAAGTGAACGGATCTTAACAAACTATAGCTCATTGTTTTCAGCTTCAAAAGGCGGTTCTATTTCATATACTATATGTTCAATTTGGACAAAATTGAAGAATTTCATGAAGTACTTGAAGCTTATATTCCTATATTACGGGAAAACACAAATTTTTTGTGTTAAAATGCGTCTATCTTGAAAATTATTGGTGGTAGAGAGTCGCATTTAGGCTCAAAATGTAGAATATAGTCTCCTCTATTGTTCAATGTATAAAAATATTGAGTTCTAACTTCTGAAGTTAATTTTATTGACACAAACAAAAAATGAGAAACATTTTTTGCCGGGTTTCCTTACTATTTTAATCTTAGAAATTCAATTCAAAATTAAGAAAGATTCAAGTTATAAATACGAATTTGACCTCAAATTGTATAGAATTAAATTCTCTACAATGTCATTTGACTTCAATAACTCTTCAATCCCGTATTCTATTAGAAAAATGGTGTAAGAAGTATAAAGATGAATAATTGAGATGGTTTTTGAATTTACAAAATCAAACATAGTTACTCTTCGAATAGAGTATTTCATGATTTTATTAGTTGCAAATGATAGAGAAGATTATGCTCTATAATTTGAGCCCAAATGCGACTCTCTACCACCAATAATTTTCAAGATAGACGCATTTTAACACAAAAAATTGGTGTTTTCCCGTAATATAGGAATATAAGCTTTAAGTACTTCATGAAATTCTTCAATTTTGTCCGAATTGAACATATAGTATATGAAATAGAACCGCTTTTTGAAGCTGAAAACAATGAGCTATAGTTTGTTAAGATCCGTTCACTTTGACGAAAGTTAGAGATGTCCTTAGATTATTATCCTTGAAGTGTCCTTTCTACTTCAAATAGTCCAGATTTTGAGCAGTAAAATAAGTATTCTGATGAGGAATGATCAATATAGACTACCAGACACCACTTTAAATATTATTTCGTTATTATTTCGTATGTATATTTTGGTATCAAAATATTGACAAAAACCACCTAATCCAAAAATAGGTCAAATATCAATATTGATATGTTATTTTGACTTTACTTCTCATGCTCGACAACTTTTAGGGTGAGGGGTAGTGGATTTATTGTTATTTTATGAGTTACATCACATTTAAAATCAGTTGAAACAATTTTTTGGGATTTTCTTTTATAAAATGGGAGTTTTGGTTGGATGTAAAAAATTTCTATTCGGCCGATTTTCGTTTTCTTTTTTCAATCGACGCAGATTTTTGTCCTCTTTAATTTCTATTCAGATCCCTTTTCTCTAGGATCAACCGTTTTCGGGTAATATGCGAAAAACTAAAAATTGTACCTTCTACCCCCTCCCGCCATATGCTCACCCCCAGGTCCGGGGACTTTTAGTATGTTAACCTCCCAACTAGTCTAAACAAATCCCCGAGGTCAAAAATTGGGGCATATTTCATGCACTCTATACCCGTGTGGACAGGCTTTATTGACTGGACTAATTCACCTGATATGACAATGTCAAATCGGTAGGCCTATGGAATACAATATTGATAGCACGTTCTTTCTCAACTTTACTCCTGATTGAATTTTTTAAGCTTTAAGACTAAACTTTAAGCTACCTACTAAAGTTTATATGGTACGTAGCCTACCTGAAAATCCGATCGGGCAAGGGTTGGGTGGATTGCAGTAAGCAGGCAGGGAGGCATCCGACTTCACCTTGCCTGTGCCCCCACTATTCCCTCCAAAGCTGATGTGATGACCTCCTTCTCCATTACCTCCTGGTACAATAAATTAATATTTATAATCTAATTTATATCAACAAATCTCTTTGTTATATAGTATGTAGTAGAAAGTAGGAAAGGTTATTACAAAATAACTACCTTATGTCTATAATAACCTTGGAAAGTAGGATATATCAATTTGATTCGAGACCCAAAAAAATAATTAGTTCTATAATAATAACAATAATTTATCTATTATACTGTAGCTTTAGTATAAATATTTTCATTATTCTGTTGGGTCTTGTATGAAATTTATGTATCCTTTCTTTCTCTCAACCATAATTTTGAGCATACACAGCATTATATTGTATTTTATATTTGTTTTTATTTTCATCCCAGTTATAAACTAATATTATTAACGATGTGATAACACAAATATTATCACTCGCATATAATAGAGTTGAAGCAAAAATCATAAAAACAAGAACTATACTCTCTACTCTGTTCAGATTGTTAGGTTCTAAAGCGAATTCAATCTTTCAGGTATTCTTCACATAAATAAATAATGTGAGTTACCTGAGTACCATTTCAATTAATTATTTCTAATTTAAGCTATTAATACAAATATCTAGTCCGAGTGTAAATTAGTACAGTCATTTATAAATGTAGTTTTATGTAATTGGTACCTATGTACCTTAAATCATAACCATCTATCATTTCTAGTAGAATGATAGAAGGTTATGCTTAAATCTATTTGCTGACCTGAAAAGTGCCCTTGGATTATCAGAATGATCCACCTATAGTTTCTTTTGTGTGGGAGAATAATTGTTATTCAATAACAACAGAAGACTAAAAGGTTGAAATCTGCAACAATAAATGGATGTAACATATAGAGGGTGTAGAATTACAGTTATCCACCTAAGTTACTTCTATAACTCGATTTATTTTGTTGTATATGTTACCTTCTGGCAGACTGTCACCCATAACCCGGTACAGCTTATCAGCTTCAGATACTGGAGATAAATTCAAAAATTAAGTACTACATAACTTGGGTATAAGGTACATAATAATTATTATTAGCCATGTTGTTATTTACCAGTGAGGTAGTGATGGCCCCACAGGTTGCTGTGCTGAATGTACTCCTGGTCGCGCAGACTGGTGCTGGGGGCTGTCGGGGTAGAAGGGCGCCATGTCGTCGACCATGTCCTTGTCGGCGCGCGCCATCAGGGCCGACATGGAGAGGCGGCCCTGAGGAGGAGGGGGCCGAGGTAGTCCAGGTAGCTCTCGGCCAGGTCGTGGCCCATGCGGTCCACCACCTCGCGCAGCAGCGAGTCGGTCAGCAGATGGTCCTAATCAACAATCGATAACAAACAGAAATATTAATGCATTGAATATACAGGGTGTCCCATGATTAAATTACCAAACTCTGGTAAAGGTTCTCTATGGCCTATGGGTCAAAATAAAGATAAAATCAATAACTTTTTTCCCAGTTACCGTATTTAATTATTTATTTATTCCATTAAAATTATACAATAAATGGAATGAAAGAACAGGCACTAGCCCAAAACTTCTTTTGATTCCAATTTTGATTAAAATGTCCAAATTCTAAAATACCAGTTATCTACCATTTGTATTTTTTTACAAAATAATTGTTATCCTATTTTTTCCATAAAACTCAGTGAATATTCTCAATGAAAAGATCAACTGTAGAAAAATATTCAAATCAGTCCAATTTACAATTCCAAAATGGCAGCCATTTTGAATTCTTTATCCAAATACACTATTTTAATCTCTTATCACAATGTTTACTTCCATTTATCTCATTGTTTTTGATTTCTACAGCTGATACAGTATCAACGTTAGTGCATGACATCTTCATCTTTTATTAACCCACTATGAATGCATCCTTACATGATGTTACAAATGAAAGATATTGTTAAATTATTAGTGAATAAATTTATTTCTTCATCTTAAAACAGTAGGCCTATTCCCAAAATTAATTACAGTATACCATAAAAAGTGAGTTACTATGAAATTAATTTATTCTACAATTTATGTTTGAACAAATGAGTAGCCTATCACAAGATATAAATAAAGTGTTTAAACATAAATTAATAATTGATAAATACTCACATTGCCACTGGGGATGTAGGCAATTGCCCCCACAACACTGGTTGCAATCGCCAACAGAGTAACCACACCCATAGTGGCCTACCTGAAAATTGCAAAAGATTTTTGGCTATAATTATAAATTCGTAAACTGATCCAGGCTAGACCTCAATCTTGAATCCTATTGTGAATTGATTGTTTCTGATGAAGAGTGAGAGTGATGAAGTATAAAAATAAAAAGTTGAGCATAAAAGTAATAAGTTGAGTATTAATATTGTACGGGATAAACCAAGAAAAGTTCTTGTCATAATATTTTATTTAAGGAAGTGAGTATTTTTATGGGCAATTGAATAGTTTTCAAGCATATTGTTGAGTTGTCATACTTTATCAAACAAGTAACAAGTGGGTTCAGCAAGTATTGATTTTTCCAGGTGTTTTTTGTCATAAGAGAGCATGCTGTAGAACTCAACTTCGCTTTATATAAATGTTTGAAAGGTTAAACAGATATTACAAAGCTCTTTGATTCTTTTCCTTCATTAACAATTAGAATAATCAGGAATTGAATCATAACAAGCTCATCTATCAACTGCCGTTACTTATCAATACAATACAAATCCCAAAAGACATTGCAGCACAATTTTTTAAAAGAAAATATTGAAAAATTATTAATATTTAAAATTTTTGAGATTAATCGAACACTCGCATGTTTATTTCGTTTATTCTGATTATTATTTTTAAATCATTAAATACTCATATTTTTTATAAACCCATCATTAAACATTTCAATTGTCAGATCAGCTGTTCAGTTCCAGCACATCATTAAAATCGATCATCACTCATTGCTATTCTCGCCAATGTCTTCACCTCCGAAAACAAATATTATTTCCTTTATCTTCAAAAACACTCTTTAATCACTTGTGATAACACATAATATTATTGTGATCCTTTTTGGCAACTGAAAAAGTGCACGACAATCAACAGGTTCCATGTATTGCCGGTGTGATCCGAAACATTATTATATTTTTGAGGAAAATTCACTTTACATGGGAATTGAATTGAAAAATAAAGATATTATTAATATAAGTTTATGAATATTAATTTTTTGGGGAGTTTGATCATATTTTGTAATTGTTTGAAGTTGCCTACTCAGCACACATTAGCCTTCAAATGAATCTTGACTGGGTTGGGTTGGTTTGATTCAGGGTATTGAATTTTATGTGAGGGTGGATTGTTTTGAATATGTTTTCAATATTGAGGTGTGAATGGGTGTCAACTTACCAGATTTTCTATGTGAGAGATTTTCACCAACCAGCTACTCCTCCATGGAAGACAGTATCTCTTCCACTACTTTCCAGTAGTGGCCCTGCGTCAACGCCGACTATATTGATCCGCTCTCCTCCTCTGTTCCATCAGCCCACACCTCCTTTCACTCCTCCTTCTCCTCCTCCTCCTCCTCCTCCTCCTCCTCCTTCCTCCTCCTCCTCTCCTCCTCCTCCTCCTCCTCCTCCTCCTCTTCCTCCTCCTCCTTCTCCTCCATCTCCTCCTCCTCCTCCTCCTCCCTCCTCCTCCTCCTCCTCCTCCTCCTCCTCCTCCTCCTCCTCCTCCTCCTCCTCCTGCTCCTCCTCTTCCAGTCTTTTCTCCATTCAGATGGCTATCCCCTCCATTTTCTCACCCACAAAGTTCGCGGAAATCTCCCTTTCCACACTTTATTTGTCAGCGAGAAAAATATCATTGTCCAAGAGAAACTTGTGCATAACCCGTGAAACATCTTCGGGCTACATTGCATGGCAGCAGCGCTGTTCTTTTTTCGTCCTTGTTCTCAACTATATCACAATGGAAATTCCGCGTTCTCCCGGAATCATTCCGAAATTCCTCCCATTTCTCCACCACTTTATTGCTATCAAGTTACCAATGTGCAACTGTCTTCAACAAAGTTTCTCTGTGGCCAGATCTACTGCTCTTCTTATCCAACTTGTACTATCTTTGTTTAAACTGTGGTTCTCTTGATCAATTCGAGCTTAAACTGGCAAACAGTTCAAACGAAGAAGATCCATGAGATACAGAATTCATATCTGTTTGAGAATTGGATTTCTTATTATTTTAGTAATTAGAATTGTAGGAATTTTGTGACCAAGCTATTCAGATATGTTAGTCAAATTTACTAACTTTGAATGAGACTTTTATTTTGTCAAAATAAATAAATATTAAGTTAATATGAATATAATATGAGTAAAAATTACCAACTTTGAATAAGATTTCTTATCTAACCTATGTAGGCCTACTCATATCTAGCAATTTATTCTTGTTTGAAAGTTATATCTGCAGATACAGGAAAGGAAAAATTAATTCTCGGAGTTATAAAATTCAATTGTAGATGTCGATGTTGCGACAAACGTTTTATATATGATTTTAGATGAGATACATGCACCAGTTGCACCTGCTACCATTCGTCAGGGGTCACCATTCAAGGCCTTCTTCGCTGAATATTATAATTTTAAAAGAACCAAATAATCACTTTCCAGTGAACCCATCTGAAGCTGGAAATACCTTCTATACAACATCAACTAATCAATCATTTTGAATTGAAACACTGAAACAAAATAAACAATTAATATTTTTCCTATCAAGCAATCTCATTTTCAATATGAATTGCACGTTATTGGCTTTATTAATTTCAAATAATTACAATCTTTATCATTTTAAATACAAGTACAATTACCAGTTTCACTCACCACGGATTTTGAACGTCCGATTTTCTGTTCTCTTTATATATTTAAATAGATTAGATGGAGCTTGACAAACATAATATATAATGTGCGCAGAGAGACACAAAGTGTCTCAATCGAGTTTTGTTCAATCGAGTGAAATATATTGAGAGCAATCATGAAAATCAAAATATAGTAATGTAAAGATTATTGAGAGAGAAATGTATTTATTTTGAATTGTATTGTGATTAATTATTGACTTATTATACGTCAGTAGCTCTTATATCAAAGTGATACGGAAATTAAGGTTCATACGATTTATAAGATTTCTGCCAAGTGTTGTTCAATCGAGTGAAATGTATTAATAAGAACATAATTATCAATACATTAATAATAGAAACATATTTATTATACATAATTATTAATACATTATTAATACAAACAAACATAATTATTAATGATTTATAAAAGCAATCATGAAAAATCAAAACATAGTAATGAATATTGAGAAATAATGAACTTATTTTAAAGGGTATTATGATTAATCATTGATTTATTATACATCAGTATAATTGATGAATACAGAGAAATAATACATAATGATGAAAATAATAATTTGAGAAATCTTTTTTATTTCTCTCATATCTACTTTTTTCACAAGTTCTACATTATTTTACAATACCCATTATTCTCTGTTGTGATTGAATTTATTAATCTCTATTTGTATAATTTATATTGTAATATGTTATGTATGCAATGGGTCGAACTAGACCTGGCAATACAAATCTGTTATTGTAAATCAATAAATCAATCAAAATCAGTAGCTCTTATATCAAATTATATCAAAGTAATAATATATCAAAGTCAAATTAAATTAAGGTTTATACGATTTATAAGGTTAAGAATCAAACTAGGAAAGATTGAATTGAAAGGATGAATTTTCTCTCGCATAAGATTCCTGAAACTAAGTAATGAGCAAAGGTGAAAGGTTGCCTGTTAATCTCTATTTTCGAATGTATTTCCTGGTTGCCACTTGGGTGTGACTGATTGATGAACAGTGGAGAGCCGACTCGAGTCGCCCGGGGCGCAGAACGGAGTGACGTAAGTCGATGATGTGTTTGCTTCTCGCAACCCTTCAAACCCTTCAGCGGCGCTCTTCAAACAACGGGCCAGCGCTTTATTGTGACGTAAATAGCAACTGTTGAATTGGACCTCACTGTGACTTGAGCTCGGCAAGGATCAAGGGTTACAATTATTCTCAACTTTACTCTTATTTTCTGTAAACAAAAAGTTTTTAAATACAATCTTAGATAAAGTAGACCAACTATACATAGGTCTAGATTATCATTTTATTTATTTTATCACATTTACAATAATTATAAAAAATATTACAAAAACTGGCTCTCGCCCAAAACTTTTATTAATCTCTTCTCTGTGATCATAGACTTCAAGTATAAGCCTACATAGGTCTACATTATAATTTATTTATCATTTTATTTATTTTATCACAATTACAATATCAAAAATATCACTAAAACAGGCTTTCCCCCAGAACGTTTTTAACTATACATAGGTCTAGATTATCATTTTATTTATTTTTCGGCACACTGGTATGAAATGGACTGTTTTACATGCTTTATACGGAGGCCGAAAACTCGTTTTCTGGCGAGGTCGCCAGCAACTCGCCGGGGAAATGCGTTTTTCGGTAAAATAACCTTGAATGTCAGCTGACTGAAGGTCGTTGTCGATTTAAGGGTTAGTCGATCAATAGGTAGCATCCCGGTTTGATTGCATTAAATGTCAGCTGTTTTGGGAGTCAATGTCGACTTATTGGTATTTCGATGTAAAGGTAGTCTCTCATCTGTTATTTTGATTGGTAAGATCCCTTGTCAAGAGAACTGAACATTGAAAGTTTTCACATTAATCAGTAGTTGAATAATAAAGGAAAACTGCTTCAATAACTAATACTTCAACTTTGATAAGATTAAAAATGTTTGTATTGATTAATTTTTGAATAATGATGAACGTGAAATCCATGTTTGAACAATATTATTGTTGTCAGACTCTGTGTTACTTCGTCTAGCAGGTTAGCCAGCGCCATCTAGCAGGTGATAATGCAACTAGACTAAGCTTCTCTGCTAGCCAGTATCTGTCGAAAATCAACAACTTTGAATTGATATTGTACAATTTAGGATGATCGTACAAAAATTAACTTGGGCTTAAACGTTTCTGGACTAAGAAAATGGAATACACTGATAGTTATAAAGTATTATTCAGTCACTAAATCAATAAACTTTTGACGCGAAGTTCCAATAGCAAGCAAATGGCACCTACTCCAAATTCAGCATAGGCGAAGATAGCATAATAAGGTTACTGGTCTAGCTGTTCTTGGAACTGATTAACTAATTTTTTATTTTGTTTTCTCGCATTGATGTTGTGTGCCGAAAAATAAAGTTTGTCACCACAGGTCGAAAATTAATATTCCGTCTCTCAATCTTTTCTATTGGCCTACGGCCTCGGACTTGAAAACCGATTTCGAGCCGGTAAACGCACATTTTCGGCCCTAGGTACGAAATATTCTATTATCACATTTACAATAATTATATGAAATATTACAAAAACTGGCTCTCGCCCAAAACTTTTCAACTCCAATTACTAAGATTAAAATGTCTGGTTAAAGACTAAAGTAGACCTATATCATAGAATTCAAGTATACATAAGTCTACAGGGACGGATTTAAAAATTTTCCGCCCCTAGGCACTATTCTGACTGCCGCCCTAAAGCATAGGGATTTAGGATTGGTGGCCCCCTAGGCTCAGCTTGTGGTGCGGGCTATGGGGGGATTTGGAGAGTATACCCTCTCAGCTAAGCGGGGGGTCCGGGGGCTCTACCCCAGGAAATTTTGTAAAAATTTACTTCAAAATTGCTTTCTTCATGAAGGGCCACCGACCAATTTTGTAGAAGGCCCGATTTGTTTTAGAAGGCGTTTTCATGGTCAATTAAATGTGGAAATCCCTATTTTATGAGCATAATATTGATAATGATAGACTAAAGGCCTATAAGACCAATTCGGCACTAAATTTAACTTTAAGACTCAAAAACAAATACAAATTCAAGAAAGATTCATGATGAGTTATTGAAAACTCGTTCACTTTGAGACTGGGATGAAATTTAAAATTATACAACTCATTCTTTTAATGTTGCAGACTCTATTATTAGCTTACTTTGCAAAATAAATCCTGATAGAACCACTGTTTCGATTTTCAAGCTGAAGTTTTTATTCAAGTTTGTTTTGTATTAATTCAAAGTTGAATTTAACTTCCATTAAATCAATAAGTGACAAAGTACAAATTTTGATAGTTTGGTAGTGCAAACTGTTACGTATTTTAATTTAGTTTATACCTTTTTGAATAAATTTAGAAAATTACGCAACAAGAATAAAAGAGAAGTATTTGACCAACTAGTTGCTAGGTGTAGAGGAAACTTGGAAATCAGAACGAAAATGCTAGAGAGAGAGAATCCTGGCTTTAATGACAATACTTTTAGTCATAGCAATACAGAAATGGTTGGCGGAGCTGACCACTGTTACACGCTCCCAAGTTACACTCCTTCTCAAACATGAGAAAAGACATATATCATAGTCAACATAACGTACCAAGATAACCTAAAAGAAAATGTTTTTCAGATATTAACATACATTTCAACTTGAACTCTTGTAAACTAAGGTGCAGTTTTATGGAATAATTTATGTAAAAGAAGACTAGAGTAATCCTGAAAATAGAACGTTTGAAAGGACAAATTTTAGTCCATTAGAAATAAACATGACATTACCAACATTATATTCATTCAGAAGGAATCAAAATTTAAAAAGGTATTTAAGGCCAACCAGTCCAAAATGGCATAACGAAAACAAGGAGTCAAGCTCCTGAATTTACATGAGTTCAAAGCACAATTATTCAAATGTAGAAAGACAAAATTTGAGTTCTGGTGTTCCAGAGCGTTCCTTGAACTTCGATGTACCCTTCCCAATCTAAGACAGATTGCATGAGGGGTGATTGAAAAATCTTTGTGATTTCCATCCACACCAAAAGCAATCCCAAATGAAAGAGTTCGCAAATGATTTTCACTCGTCGCTCCAAGAATTCAATAGAAAATATTCTCCTACCTCAATGTTCATCCTATTACCCTTGTACCGACGGCTTAAGCATTTGTCACTCGCAAACCACACTTAGGCGCGTACATCGCATAGACGTAAACGAATCGTAGCATCGTGTAGGCCTACGTACATAGGTCTCGACCGGAATACGTCACCAAGACACCAATAGTTCGAGATTTCGGGTCGTCTGATCGTGGAGACATCGAAACGCCGAGACGTCAAGTCGCCCCAATCGTTGACCGCTGTTTAAAATAAAACGAAACGAAATAATGTCTGTGTCCTAGCCAAATATCTCTAGTAAAGCAACACTACAATATATCAATCTTAAAACAAGTATCTTTACCTACGTTTTCACAGGAGAAAATAAGTTTTCTTTTAAAAGGAACTAGTGGTTTGTAAAACCAAGAAAATAATCAGAAACCAGTGCAATCCGAGCCTTGCTCAATTTTCAAAATAATAGAATCGAGCACCAAATGCTAGGTTCAAACATTCCAAATACGTTGTTTCAAGAACAAAATTAAGCTTGAATTAAATTAATTAATTCTGTCCATTCAATGAACAGATATTGTTTCATCTAAAAACTGAAATTGTTCAGGAATTTAAAGAAAATTTAATATAGTTAAATCTTATTATTTCTTTAGTTCAAATATAAGTTCCCAAGTTCTCAATAATTACACCCTAACAGGAAATAACTTCTCAAATCAGGCATCCCAAAATTTGAAAGGTTACAAGATAAAAATCCAAATAAAATAGTTATTTTCGTACAACAAGTGTACAGACACATATGATGAAATTACCAAATTTATATATTCCTAAAATAGGTACATACCATAATGCGGTTATTTGCCAACCAAAAATGTTGTCCGTGGCAAGAAATCTCTCTCTCTTCAGGTAAAATCAGGTAAGTTAATTATTACTATTACTTAATAGCACTTTATACTGAGCAGAGGGCTCCTCAAACAAGTCACCAAACTAACATCTTGAATCAAAAATGGCGGAAAACCTACGAAACTATAATTTATAGCGTTGAACCCGTATAGAGCAGAGAGAAGAGCAAAAGTGAAGCCTTCCCTTTTCAAGCTACTCTGGTCCGTACAACAAAGTAACTAACATAATTATGAAAGAGCCCATCTCATTGGTCAACTAAGTAGAAGGCCAGTTTTCCTCCAATCAGAAAGCAATACCCATTGATGGTCAGTGCTGCCAGACCGATATTGGGACAAAAGGTTTCCCCATATTTTGCCAAATTGCAATAAATTTTCCTCTTGGATTCTCACGCTCAGAATTTTCTCTCTCAACAAGTAAGTGAGATGGAGAATCGAGTTTATCGCAGCCAGGCTAATAATAGAATGGAAAATAAGCAAGTTGATTGTAATATAATAAAGCATGTTCATTAGCTAGACAACACAGACTTGAATTATGAGAAAGGAATGTAATGTGATTACCATTACAAAACTCCCCCTCGCAACTATGTGGAACACATGGTCCAGAGAGGATGATAACTAACTCCCAAAAAAAATTTTTCCCAAAGAACACTAACCTAGCCTTAACTCACTAATCCCTCACAGGTATGACTCCTGCAAGATAAGATATCAAGAAACACTACCAAGTTAATAATTAGTCAACTTCAGAACTAATCCAGGTTACAATCTTCTTCAACTCCCTCAAGTCCCTAAATTATCAAATATTTTTAAAATCTAAGATTAACAGGACTCCCAACATACTAAGGTTGAATAAGGCACTAAAGCCAACATGTAAACAACTGAAAACAAGCAAGGGTTCCACCTATTCAGAGCTAAGGTCAATATTTACAAGCAGACACAGCAATGAAAAGAAGCTATGAGAATAATCAAAACCATGTGGAAAAGAGCGGTATTTAATTTCAAGAAACAGCTCCTCAGATTATCAAACAATAATAATTGTGAATGAGTCTATCGTGGAAATAGACTGGTGTGCAAAAACAGAACATAATTAATAAAGCAAAGATCCCTAAGGACACATTGAGAAAAAAGGTGTTGAAAAAATCTTTAGACACAGTATGTTTTGAACCAAAAACTAAATGGTTATGGAATTGCATTGTTATGCTGCCATCAGATAATTAAAAAAAATCAACCAAGTTATTAAAAGGGTATTAATAAAGTTAAGAATTGCCCAAAAAAAAAAAATACTGTAAATAAAAGTCGAGTATTCACTAATCAGATCGATCGCTCCGTCACTGGTTGATCAGGCCAAAGACAAAACCATCAAACGTTCAGTCAATATCTCCCTACCAAGCTAGATTTATGAAGACCAAGTAGAGGAATGAAGCTTGTAATAGTGCACATCTTACTAGTTTCACTCCAACTAAAGAAAAGTTCAAAGAAAAGGTAATCAAAGAAATAACAGGTAGAACAGGGGTGAGAAGACCTTCTTTTTCCACACAAAGAAAAGGAAATAATCAACTAATTATCAATGGGTGTCTACAAATGACCATAACAGAGACCTATCGGTCCCCCAGAGTAGGAGAAATCATTCCACTGAAATCAACCAATATCACCTAGGAAAAAAACTATGACACTAATTACCGACTATACAACTACTGTATTCCTAACAAGTATCCTAAGTATTCCTAATAAGTATCTGCTTACACAATAAGACGAAACTATAGTAATACTCTGCTGATAATAACAGATAACAAGGATGTATGGGACTACAATTCAGAATCACGCCTCAAGATGATCACTGTACTAACAAGTCTCAAGGAAAATCGATTTCAAACACCTAAACAACCTAATAAGTGCTACGAGAAAATGGTCTATTTAAATAACAAGTAGTCAATAAATCGAATAAGGACAAATATGATAATAGCTGTACAATAAGGGCTAAGAAAAAAAATACGGAATAATCTCCTAAGTAATGATTGAATAAGATAGAAATAAAGATTACGTACTATTATTTATCGAAAATATAATATAGGTCACCAACTATTAATAGACTAACGTTAAATTGATAAGAGGATATATTATTCCTACAAACTAACTTGATTATTACGACAAAGTAGATTATTATTATTGGATATTATTACAAATAAGATGGTTAGTAACCTAATACAGTAGGCCAAGACAAGTAGAGAAACAATCTGAACTATTCACAGAATTATTAGCGACTTGTCATCATAATGACCGAATCAAAACAAATCAAGCGCAATGTGTGGTCACTGAACACACAGCTGGTTGTGAAAACACCTCACAACAATAAATTTTTTTAACCTACCGCAACAATGAGTGAGCGCTGTCAAAACACACTTCACACCCAAAACGACAGAACAAAGAGAACCATGACCCTTTGCTAACTACCAGCGTATCATTTGAAAAGATACACGTATCATCGGATACGAAACAATATTCCTTTCTCTTACCATATCGAATTCGCCTCACGAACAAATAACAATTTTCTATCAACATTATAACTACAGTCAACAGTCGTCGTTAGATTCTAATGAAATCACACAGTAAACAAAGTTGGATATCAGATAAAGAATTACGCGTATATTCTAACAGTTATCAAAATCCACAATGCTAATACGAAATTTCCATAGGGAAAAGACACAAGTAAGATAAAGAGGACAACGGAGTAATGTACAACATTAAAATACTCACATGTAAATTAGTGACACGACAAAATACCTATGAACCTAGTCACAATAAAGTATATTATGTCACAATAATCATTTCCCAGAACTTGCTCAATAAGTTCACTGATTAAAACGTTTCAATTGCGATACGTGCGCCTTCTGAACAAAAATTCCGGTATCAGGATTGTGTAATGACACTGTCACAGGTGTTAGAAAATTTCTAATTTCGAACGGGCCGCAAAAGCGAGCAGATAATTTACTCATTATCTTATTGGCAGCATTAGACAAAATGTGTGTTCTTAATAAGACCAAATCACCTATTTTGAAAGGGACGGGAACTCGCCTTTTATTGTAGTATTTTTCTGCACGATTATGTAGCTTTCAAGAGATTCTTCCGCGCCTGGCGCCAAAGTTGGACAGTTCCTGAGCTGACCTTATCTGGTAAAATCTCATCAATTTTCCAAGCATTGATTAACGGATGATTGGGAGCATGGCGAAACATAAGTGAAAAGGGGGTACAACCAGTAGCCTCATGTTCAGATAAATTGAAAGCCAGACTCAACCAATCTAACGAATCACTCCATCTAGTTTGCGATTCAGAATGAAAAACTATTAGGGCGCTTTTTAGATTTCTGTTCACTCTTTCAGACATATTGGGAGCCGGGTAATATGGCGATGTAGTAACATGCTGAATGCCAAGTTGAAAGCAGAAATTTTTAAAAGAGGTAGAAGTAAAAACAGTAGCAGTATCAGTGACCAAACTTTTTAGGGCACCGAAAAATTCAGAAAAATACTTTTCAGAGCTTTGATGACTGATTCAGCATTTCCCTTTCTGAGAGCTATTAACCAGCAAAATTTAGTGAAAGCATCCACACAGCATAGAATTTGAGTGTATCCCTGGGTAGACCTGACAAGAGGACCTACTAAATCACAGTAAAATCTTTCCAAAGGTTTAGTGACCACTTGTGAAGATAGAAAACCAAAATTATGTTGATTTGCAGGCTTGCTTCTTCCACATAAACTACAAGATTTCACTAACAACATGACGTCCTTTCGCACTCCAGGCCAATAAAATTTTTCTAGAATTTTATTAGTAGTCTTATAAATTCCTAAATGCCCACCAAGTATGGTTTCATGAAAATACTTGAAGATCAGAGGTATTAAAATCTTAGGAACAACCACCTTGTGTGTGTCGTTATTACGAGATTTGATAACCAGGACATCTTTACTTAGAGAATAAGGAAATTGGTCTTCATTATTAGATATTTTATCAATAATTTCCTTGCAAAACGGATCGTTTTTCTGATGGAATTGAATTTCCGAGAAAACAAGAGGAAAATCTGAGAGTTTCAAACTGTTAACCAAACAGAATAAAGAATCAAGGTCCTTTTCTTTAGAAGAAAAGTCAATCGGTTCCTCTTCGTCCTGATACATGCGTGACAAGCTGTCCGCGCATACATTCAATCGTCCAGGTACATGTGTTGTCTCAAATTGAAAAGATAATAACCTTAATACCCAACGACCGATTCGTCCGCCTTTAGGATTATTAAGAACCCACGATAAAGCTGAGTTATCAGTAAGTAATTTGAATTTAGTATGTTGCAAGTAGACTTTGAATCTTTCCATGCCGAAAATAGCGGCTAAACACTCTAATTCATAAGTTGATACCCTCAGAGGGTCCAGGTTCGAGTCTGGGCTAGACTCTCCGTTGTTGTTGGTTCGGGAACGAGGGTCCGCCGGTGAGGTGGCAAGAGCCGGTGTCGTTGGTGGCAGCTCGATGGGAATCAGCTCCCACTCGTTGTTCAGGAACAGGTTGAAGTGCCTGAACAGCTCTTGCAACCTTCTGTCCGAATTTGAGGCTGAGCGGGCTGGCGAGGACGGGGCAGCAGCAGCGAACGTACCCACGTGATCAGCAGCCGACCCAGGGTCAGCTGAGGACTGACTGGGTGTCGCTTCACGGGGTAACGCCGCTATCCGCTGCTCCGTGACCAACTCGTCTCTCAGCCGCTCAAGTTCGGACAGTCGGCGCAAGAGACGTCGGCGCTGTATTCGTCTTCCAGCTCGGTGTTTTGGCATAGGCGGGTGGAATGAAAAAAAGCCCAAGTCCATTCAACAGTAGCACGCTCAAAACAAGGAGATGAACACGCCCGAGAATGTACTGGTCGCTTCAACGTCCGATCCGACTCTCCTGGAGGAGCAGAGTCCGGCCTTTATATACCCGAGCTTACTATCTGAGCGAGCGAGAAGTTGAGTTACGCGAGAGTTGAAACAAGATCCGAAATACAGCTGGCGCTATCTAGCGGGCGGAAAGTAAACTGCTAGCACGAGGCTAAAGGCAGTATGAGATAGGGCGGTATCATCCTCCGTTTGAGCTAAGTGCTAGTAGTTTTATTGAAGTAATAAACAAAATACAGATACAATAATGGTGAGTAAATACAGTAAATACAGATGAGTGCCGCTGATGGCCATAAAATAAAAAGAAAATAGTTACTTTGGTGCTGGTCTGAGATTGTCTTCGTGAACCTTGATGGTTTCCTGGTCTTTGGAGATCCAGTAGACATGTCCTCAACGGTGGACCACTGAATAAGGTCCTTTCCACTTTGGTCCTAAGCCAGCATGGTATCGTTGTGCCTTGTTGGAGAGCTGATGGTTCCTGGTCAGAACCCAGTCTCCCAGCTGGTAGCGAGGTGGCGTTGGATCGATGGTAGGGGTGTACCGCTCTTGGTTTTGGCGGGCTTCTTCCTGTTGGCTGATGAGGTTGTTGTGTCGATCTTGAACCTCTTGGTCCCAGTTAGTGGAACTGGTTGTTGACTGGTGGATCCATTCTCCTGGTCTCTGTAGGTTCTGCCCAAATAGGAGTTTGCTGGGACTATAACCTGTGGCAGCATTTTGCCGATTCCTGAGTGTGAAGAGTACGGACGGAAGGCGGTCTTCCCATTCCTGGTGTCTGGTTTGTAGTCGGACGCGCAATCCTTTTAAGCTCTTGGTTCCGTCGTTCTGTTGGGTTGGCTCGAGGGTGGTAGATTGGAGTGGTCTGGTGGTCAATTTCCCATTGATGGCAGTGGTCTTGCCAAACTTTCCCTTTGAATTGGGTGCCGTTGTCTGTGATGATGGTTTCTGGGTATCCCCATCTGGGGAAGAACTGAGCAATAAGCTTCTTGCAAATAGTCGTGGCTTCCATGTTAGCCAAGGGGTAGGCTTCCACCCATCGTGAGAAGGCGTCAGTGACTACCAGCAAATATTGGTTGCGTTGCTTGGTCATTGGGTATGGTCCCATTAGATCAAGACACACTAATTTCCAGGGTTGACTGGGGCGCCTGGGTCGCTGCTGAGCAGTGGTGGCGTGGGTAAACCCTTTGGTGCAGCTGCAGGGAAGGCACTTTTGCACATAAGTTCGGATGTGTGCTTTCATACGTGGCCAGGTGTAAAGTAAAGCAATGGTGCGGTAGGTTTCTTCAATGCCTGGGTGACCAGCAAGGTCGTCGTCGTGATAGTGGTACATGAGTCTTTCGGTAAATTCCTCAGGCACCAGAATCCGCCAATCCGGTGTATGCAAGTTGAGCGTTTTCTCCCACAGTTGATTGTGGATGCGGTAAGTGGCCAAAAACAGTTGGTCAGATTTTGTCCTTTGCTCTGGTGGCGTCCTCTGAAGTTCTTCCCAGCGTTGCATCTGGTCCTGGATGGTCGCGTTCATGGTTTGGGCTTCTCGCAGTTTGTCCAATAGGTGGATGGGTGTCTCCATAGCATTGATGGAGGGTTGCTCCTCTTGGATCTGTAGTGCTCCAGGGGGTATCATTCGTTCTGCTTGGTGACACTCTTCCTCAATTGCGTCCTCATCTGGATTCCTGGATAATGCATCAGCAAGTTGGTTCTCACGCCCAGGGCAATGTTCAAGGGTGAAGGTGAACTCCTGCAGTAGTAGAGCCCAGCGGGTAAGTTTAGCTCGGCTATCCTTGACAGTATTCAGCCAAGTAACCGCCTGATTGTCAGTTCGCAAAAGGAAAGGTTTGTCCTCCAGGTAGGGTCGGTACCGCTTTATTGCCCACACTACAGCTAAACACTCTTGTTCATTGCTGTGGTAGCGTTGTTCTGTGGCATTCAGCTTGGCACTGGCATAGGCAATGATACGACGTTCTCCTTGTATCTCCTGATACAGAACTGCTCCTAAGCCAACTTTGCTGGCATCCGTCTGTAAGACAAATGAATGGCTGAAGTCCGGCGACACAAGGGTTGTAGATTTCCAACGGCTTGTAGAATAAGACCGAAAGCAGCTTCTTCAGTCGGAGTCCATTTCCACTTGGTCTTTGTACCGAGCAATTCTGTGAGTGGGGCGCATAATTCGGCAGCATGAGGGATGAATTCTCGTAGCCAGCCCACTAATCCAAGGAACTCCTTCAATTGTTTCCGATTCTCGGGTCGTTTGGCGTTGGTTACAGCTTGAACAGCTTTCGGTTTGGGTTGATTCCCTGAGGGTGTGATAATATGTCCAAGGTATTCTAACTCTCTCCGTCCTATCTGGCATTTGTCTGGGGCAACAGTCAACATGTAGAATTCTAGGCGTTCCCAGAACTTTGGCAAGGTGCAATAGGTGTTCGTCCCAGCTCTCTGAGTAGATAATGATATCGTCTAGGTAGGCATAGCAGAACTTGTTCAGATAACCACTCAGGACTGAGTTCATCATAGTCTGGAAGCAGCTAGGAGCATTCCTTAGTCCAAATGGTAGGACTTTGAACTGTAATTTTTCTCCATATGGGGTGGTGAAAGCGGTATATGGTCGTGAGTCCATGGTGAGGGGCACCTGCCAATAACCCATGCGTAGGTCAAGTGAGGTGAAGACCCGTGCTGTTCCCAAACTCCGGAGGGTGTCATGCAGAGTGAGCTGCGGGGCAGTTGCCGGAACGGTGACTGCGTTAAGCCAGCGATAATCAATGCAGAATCGGGAACTTCCATCCTTCTTAGGAACTACTACTATTGGTGAGTTATACGGTGAGTCAGTTGGCTCTACCAATCCTTTTCTTCAGGAAGGTGACTTCTTCTTCAATGATCTTTAGTTTTGCACTGGAGTAGCGGTAAGGGCGGCGGTTGACGATTTGTGTGTTGTTGAGTTGGATGCGATGAGTCGCTGCTGTGGTGGTGGTGAGTGGTTGACTCTCAACAAATACCTTGCTGTGTCGTTGGAGTAATTCTCTGAATGGAGCTTGTTGTTCCGTAGGAGCCAGTTGAGTTAGCTTGGTTAACATTCCCTCATCCAGTTGGGTGGTGGATGTGGATGGGGTGGTCCAGAAGATGGCTTTTCGTTGCTGCTTCCCATAGATGAGTCTATCATTTTCAAAATCCATGAGTGCGTTGCTGGCGGTGAACCACGGACGTCCCAGTATTAGATCTTCTCGGAGATCTGGTAGACCGAGGAAGGGTATCAGCTGTGTGGTTTGCTGTATTTCTAGTTCTAGATGTCCTTGAAGAGTGGTGGAGCAACAATTCCGTTGATTGGCTAACTTAACTGTCACTTGGTTTGGGACGGCATCCAGACTTTGGTTGAAGAGGTTGGCCTTGGCAAAGTTGTGAGTTGCAGCTGAGTCCAAGAGTGCCAAATATTCTTTCCCTTGGATTTTGACAGATATTCGTGGTAGTGTTTGGCCAGTTACTTGCATGTTCATGGCCTCTGGTTGAAGCCTTGCGTTAGTTGGCATGCCTCTTGTCAGATTCCCCGGTTGGTGATCAGTTTTTGTTGAAGGCCCGCATGGGTTTGTAGATCTGTCATCTACTGGTCGTGGCTGTGATGAAGTAAGACTGCTAGTTGGTTGAGCTTGTGTGGTGGTTGGTGGTCGGTGGGCTCCTACTTGCCTGACTGGGGAGGCGGAGCCTGTTTCTCTCCAGTGGATTCGTTTCCCATCTGCCTTTTAAGCACTGGACAGTCACGATGGAAGTGTCTTGCAGGACAGTATTGGCACTTGGGTAGTTGGTTGAATGCTGCCTCCAGGGTGTTGGTTGGCGAGGGTTTCGGCTTAGGCCGCTGGTTTAAGTCGGTCTCAAATTCATTCGCCAGCATGATAAGTTCTTCGATGCTGGTTGGTTGGGAAGCTTGTACCAGGGTGCGTAGATCGTGGCTCAATTGGCTGATGAGTAAGGTGACTACCTCAACTTCGGTTAGGTTAGTTGATAGTCGCTGATGTAATTGCACCTTCATTCTCAAGAATTTTTCAACCGGTTGGTTGGCTCGATGGTTGGATCCATAGAATTCTTTATGGGCTTCAGCAGTTCGATGAATGTTGGAGAACCGTGCTTGTAGGCGGGTCTGGAATTGTTCCCAAGTAGAGACAAATTCGCCATATTCATTCCACCAGGAGGCTGCTTCATCCTGCAGCTGTTGTTTGAGTAGCGGTAGCCAGGTGTAGTCTGGTATTTGGTGTGCACGCAGGATGCCGGTGCTTTGTTTCATGAATAAGGCTGGATCCTCATGTAGTTTCCCCCTGAAGAGAGGCAGTAAGGTTGTCACATTGGGCAACTGGTTGAGAGGTGGTAGGTACCCAGAGAATGGATGTGTTAGTGAGTGTGTCCTTGGTTCTTGGGTCCTGGTAGCTGCTGCTGTAGTAGTGAAAGCCTCAGTGGCCCTGCTGTGAGCCGGCTCTGTTGTTGGAAGGACTTCTGTGGCCATGCCTTGAGTTGGTTCTGTCGTTGGAAGGGCTGCTGTCTCTTGGTATTCTTCTGGTTGTGATGCTGATTCCTCCATGCTTGTGGCGTCGCTTGAGCTGGGGCTAAGCGTGTGGCCAGTCTCTTTTTGTCCTCTGGTTAGCACCATTTGGTTTTGTGAGCAGTGAGGAATCCGCACTCGATATAGTTTGCAACAGGTGGGGTAGAACTCACACTTCACCACTACCGACGAAGATGGGGTAGAACTCGTAAATTTCCACTACCGATGGCGAAGTTGGAAGTTGACGTTGAAGTTGTGGAGGGCTGCTGGGTGGACTGTATTCCTATACAGTTCACGGCCGTCAGGTTGGGCGCCAGAATCTGATACCCTCAGAGGGTCCAGGTTCGAGTCTGGGCTAGACTCTCCGTTGTTGTTGGTTGGGAACGAGGGTCCGCCGGTGAGGTGGCAAGAGCCGGTGTCGTTGGTGGCAGCTCGATGGGAATCAGCTCCCACTCGTTGTTCAGGAACAGGTTGAAGTGCCTGAACAGCTCTTGCAACCTTCTGTCCGAATTTGAGGCTGAGCGGGCTGGCGAGGACGGGGCAGCAGCAGCGAACGTACCCACGTGATCAGCAGCCGACCCAGGGTCAGCTGAGGACTGACTGGGTGTCGCTTCACGGGGTAACGCCGCTATCCGCTGCTCCGGACCAACTCGCCTCTCAGCCGCTCAAGTTCGGACAGTCGGCGCAAGAGACGTCGGCGCTGTATTCGTCTTCCAGCTCGGTGTTTTGGCATAGGCGGGTGGAATGAAAAAAAGCCCAAGTCCATTCAACAGTAGCACGCTCAAAACAAGGAGATGAACACGCCCCGAGAATGTACTGGTCGCTTCAACGTCCGATCCGACTCTCCTGGAGGAGCAGAGTCCGGCCTTTATATACCCGAGCTTACTATCTGAGCGAGCGAGAAGTTGAGTTACGCGAGAGTTGAAACAAGATCCGAAATACAGCTGGCGCTATCTAGCGGGCGGAAAGTAAACTGCTAGCACGAGGCTAAAGGCAGTATGAGATAGGGCGGTATCAAAGTACTATAACGAGTTTCATTAGGGGTCAATTTCTTAGAAGCAAAAGCAATAGGCTGAAGCACACCTTCAATATCTTGCGAAAGAACCGCAGCAATAGCAGTTGAACTAGCATCAGTTTGTAGAATAAACTGTTTTGAAAAGTCAGCTGTCCGCAATACAGGAGGACAGGTAATAGCTTTCTTAAGCTTGTGAAAAGACTCATCGTGAATTTCATTCCACTCAAATTTGGAATTCTTTTTCTAAGCGCATTCAATGGTGCAGCAATTTCGGCGAACTTTGGGATGAATTTATGATAATACGCCACCATTCCTATAAATCGAGCTACTCCTTTCTGATTTTTAGGACGAGGAAATTCACGGATACATTTTGTTCGATTTGGGTCCACAGAAATACCTTTATCGCTAACAATATGTCCCAAAAATGAAATCTGTTTCTTAGCAAAGCAAGCCTTCTCAGGATTCACAGAAAATTGAGCTTCTCGTAATTTGGAAAGAACAATCTGAATATGATCTACATGATCTTCAAAAGTTTTTGAATATATGACAATATCATCCAAGTAATGAAAAATGAATTTGTATTTTTCTTTGTCAAACAATTGATCTAATACTACTGACAAAACTTGTGATCCAACTGCTAAACCAAATGGAACACGAGTAAAACGATATGTGGTGCGCATGGTACAAAAGGTAGTTAAGTCTCTACTATCTTCATGTAACGGTATTTGATAATAAGCCTGGTTCAGGTCCAAAACAGAGAAATATTTTGCCCCATTAAAGTAATGGAAACAGCCCTCAATATTGGGTAAAGGAACAGAATCCAGCGAGATGCGCTGATTCAAGAAACGATAATCAATTACCAATCTCCAATTATCACTATCAGTGTCATTTTTGTCACCCTTAGGGACTAGAAAACAGGGACTAGAATAATTAGAAATTGCCCGCTCTATAACTCCCTCTTCTAACATCTTTTTTACCTTTTTATCCACTATTTCCCTCTTGATTGGATTCAACTGGTAAGGAGGTCGCCTAACTGGTTCAGTTGATGTTAAACGAATCCTATATTCCATTAAGTTGGTCTTTCCTAACCTTTTGGATAGAACATCATCAAAATCGCTAAGCACTTTATTCAAAGTAGCTTGCTCTTGGGTGGACAGATCAGTATTAGAATCATCAATGCCTATTGAACCCAGGAGAGGTGAAGCTGACAACTTTTCTTCGTCTACAAAGTGAAATTTGAAATTGGGTTTGAAACCAAAGAAATAACGATTATTAAAGAGGTCGGGTACTAATTGAGAAAATTTTTATGAAATCGCATCCCAATACAACAGGAAAAGCAAGCTTGGATGCTATCAAAAATTTGAAAATCCAAGTAAAGTTTTCTATTTTGATTTTCAAAACTACAGATTGATTCAAAACTAAAGGACTTTTATTTGCTGCCGTGCATACAATGTTTTCTTCAGCACAGTTCATTTGAGCTCCCTTAGCTAACAATAAATCAAGAACAGACTGAGAAATAATTGATTTGAATGCCCCTGAATCAATTAGAGCAGGAAATTCACAAGCCTCCAATCCTAACTGACACATAATAATTGGCATAGACTTTTTTGAAAAGGCTTTGACTTTATTATAAGCAAAATGCCGTTTACTACCACGTTGGTTTCGTTTAGAGCGATAAGAAGCTATCCAGTGGGGGGATCTAGATTCATTTTTATCCATTCTATTAGATACAATTTTATTTGTTAAATTATTCTCGGACTTTCTTTTAGAAATAGAATTGACTAGTCAGGAGTTCTTAGATTTACAATCACGTGAGTAATGACCTGGTTTTCTGCAAGTGTAGCAAGCTACTTCGCCCCTACCTTTTTTATTATTTGAGTCAGGTTTCCCAACATCTACTTTATTATTGTTTTGAAATTGTTTTGGCGCAGGCTTGACTCTACACATTCGTGCTATGTGACCTTGTAAACCACAATTAAAGCAAGTTTTGTCCCGGTTACCGAAATTTAATGAATTGGGCACATTACTATTATTTCTAGATCTCTCTATGTGTGTTCTCTCTTGATCAGCATAACTCATGTTTTGAGCTTGAACACTCATTTCATTGAGCTGCTGAAATGAAGTAGGTCTTCCATGAAATATTAGACGTGACCGTTCAGCAGGATTCAAACCAGAGCAAATAGTAGTAACTATCTCACATTCTGATAAATTCAAGCGAAGTAGAGCTGCTGCCTCTCTAATTGATACTATATAACTACTTAACGGCTCATTGGATAACTGTAAGCGATAAAATTGCTCTCTTTCAATAGCGGAAAGTAATCTTTGAGGTATAAAATATTTCAAAACTTCTCCATGGAATTGATCAAAACTACTATTAGTATTGATGGCAAATGTCAAACGATCACTTAGTGGGCCTAAAGCAAAAGGTTGTAAGATCTGGAACAACTGGGTATCTCCTACACCAAATTGACTCTGAATTTTCAAAGCTATTTTCAAGAATCTCAACAAAATTTCCACAACCAAACCATCAGTTACAGGAAGATCTTTTAATAGAAGCTCGATAGGGTTATGTAGTTTATTATATAGACTACCAAAGGAAGACAATACATTTTCTCCAACTAATCCGTCAGTTTGATTATTATGTGAAACCAAGGTCGAAACTACAGGGTTGCGGTGTGAAGAAACGGTCGTGACAATAGGATCGACTCGAGATGAACTTGTCATTACCGGCATGAAGTTTTGCGCGGGTGTTGGGATATGCAATGTCAAATTACGATTTTGAATACGTGAAGATGTCATACTCGCCTGCAAGTTGTACTGTGTATTTTCAGGCCTACCGGCAGGTAGAAAAGCAGGTGCCGTGAGTGCCTTAGTAGGGATTTCAGAGACAACGGCTTCCGTGTGAACAGGAGTGGACACAGCTGTCGAATACGGCACTGGAGAGCCCGTACGACTAATAGGTTGCCATTCCAACAAACGTGAATTCAAGGCACACAACTCATCCAAACATTGATTCAATTCTGAAATTAAAGTAGTATTATTTTCCCTTCTAGCATAAGTCATTAAATGAACAATCCTATTAGCACCATGAGAAATATTAGACAAACATTTGAGAAATAACTCCTTTCTACTCTCAGCCTCACCAAGATTGCCAAGATCAGCACACCAAGAATTAATCCATTCAATCACTTTAGCAATTTGAGCTAGCTCAATCCTAACTGAATCAGGGTTGTGATTTCTTCTATAAATTTGCCCTCTCCCTTCTACATGTTCTTTACGTAACTCCCTATATTTCTTTCTCAGATCGTCTACATTCAATTCCCCAAGCCTACCTGTATCTGATCCTAAAGTTTGTATTTCAAAAATTAATTCAGGTTTAATCAAATGATTTGGGTTAATAGCACGCGCTAACCAAGCTCTCGAACCGCTTGTAGCTAACCTCTCTTCAATTTCCTGTTTTACTATCCAAAAAACACCTGATGGAGACTCTGATTCTATCTGTCCCTGCCTATCACTCTCTTGAATTACTTCCTGATCAGAATTAGATGCCTTGTCCGCCATGATACGAAATTACTAAGTTTCGGAAAATTACCCCAAGAAATATTCAAAAGTCAAACAGATTAATAGCATCACTATACTATCTATATCAGTGAATAAGCTATTCATTAATGAAAATTTGAAAAGTGCAATTACAGAAATCAAACATGTCAAATCCACCATAGTTCATTCAGTGAACTGATTGAGTGGAATTCTTTCTTTTCCAAGTTCCAACCACAGCCAGAAGTTAGTCAAGTTCAAAAGTTAAAATAAGAATTTTAAATTCAAAATGGAAAAAAAAAACTTTCCAAAACAGCAGAGTGGCGCAGCTTTTGTTACGTATTTTAATTTAGTTTATACCTTTTTGAATAAATTTAGAAAATTACGCAACAAGAATAAAAGAGAAGTACTTGACCAACTACTTGCTAGGTGTAGAGGAAACTTGGAAATCAGAACGAAAATGCTAGAGAGAGAGAATCCTGGCTTTAATGACAATACTTTTAGTCATAGCAATACAGAAATGGTTGGCGGAGCTGACCACTGTTACACGCTCCCAAGTTACACTCCTTCTCAAACATGAGAAAAGACATATATCATAGTCAACATAACGTACCAAGATAACCTAAAAGAAAATGTTTTTCAGATATTAACATACATTTCAACTTGAACTCTTGTAAACTAAGGTGCAGTTTTATGGGAATAATTTATGTAAAAGAAGACTAGAGTAATCCTGAAAATAGAACGTTTGAAAGGACAAATTTTAGTCCATTAGAAATAAACATGACATTACCAACATTATATTCATTCAGAAGGAATCAAAATTTAAAAAGGTATTTAAGGCCAACCAGTCCAAAATGGCATAACGAAAACAAGGAGTCAAGCTCCTGAATTTACATGAGTTCAAAGCACAATTATTCAAATGTAGAAAGACAAAATTTGAGTTCTGGTGTTCCAGAGCGTTCCTTGAACTTCGATGTACCCTTCCCAATCTAAGACAGATTGCATGAGGGGTGATTGAAAAATCTTTGTGATTTCCATCCACACCAAAAGCAATCCCAAATGAAAGAGTTCGCAAATGATTTTCACTCGTCGCTCCAAGAATTCAATAGAAAATATTCTCCTACCTCAATGTTCATCCTATTACCCTTGTACCGACGGCTTAAGCATTTGTCACTCGCAACCACACTTAGGCGCGTACATCGCATAGACGTAAACGAATCGTAGCATCGTGTAGGCCTACGTACATAGGTCTCGACCGGAATACGTCACCAAGACACCAATAGTTCGAGATTTCGGGTCGTCTGATCGTGGAGACATCGAAACGCCGAGACGTCAAGTCGCCCCAATCGTTGACCGCTGTTTAAAATAAAACGAAACGAAATAATGTCTGTGTCCTAGCCAAATATCTCTAGTAAAGCAACACTACAATATATCAATCTTAAAACAAGTATCTTTACCTACGTTTTCACAGGAGAAAATAAGTTTTCTTTTTAAAAGGAACTAGTGGTTTGTAAAACCAAGAAAATAATCAGAAACCAGTGCAATCGAGCCTTGCTCAATTTTCAAAATAATAGAATCGAGCACCAAATGCTAGGTTCAAACATTCCAAATACGTTGTTTCAAGAACAAAATTAAGCTTGAATTAAATTAATTAATTCTGTCCATTCAATGAACAGATATTGTTTCATCTAAAAACTGAAATTGTTCAGGAATTTAAAAGAAAATTTAATATAGTTAAATCTTATTATTTCTTTAGTTCAAATATAAGTTCCCAAGTTCTCAATAATTACACCCTAACAGGAAATAACTTCTCAAATCAGGCATCCCAAAATTTGAAAGGTTACAAGATAAAAATCCAAATAAAATAGTTATTTTCGTACAACAAGTGTACAGACACATATGATGAAATTACCAAATTTATATATTCCTAAAATAGGTATACATACCATAATGCGGTTATTTGCCAACCAAAAATGTTGTCCGTGGCAAGAAATCTCTCTCTCTTCAGGTAAAATCAGGTAAGTTAATTATTACTATTACTTAATAGCACTTTATACTGAGCAGAGGGCTCCTCAAACAAGTCACCAAACTAACATCTTGAATCAAAAATGGCGGAAAACCTACGAAACTATAATTTATAGCGTCGTGAACCCGTATAGAGCAGAGAGAAGAGCAAAAGTGAAGCCTTCCTTTTCGAGCTACTCTGGTCCGTACAACAAAGTAACTAACATAATTATGAAAGAGCCCATCTCATTGGTCAACTAAGTAGAAGGCCAGTTTTCCTCCAATCAGAAAGCAATACCCATTGATGGTCAGTGCTGCCAGACCGATATTGGGACAAAAGGTTTCCCCATATTTTGCCAAATTGCAATAAATTTTCCCTCTTGGATTCTCACGCTCAGAATTTTCTCTCTCAACAAGTAAGTGAGATGGAGAATCGAGTTTATCGCAGCCAGGCTAGTAATAGAATGGAAAATAAGCAAGTTGATTGTAATATAATAAAGCATGTTCATTAGCTAGACAACACAGACTTGAATTATGAGAAAGGAATGTAATGTGATTACCATTACAAAACTGCCAAAGCATATAAGTTATTACAATGACTTATTATCCACTATCAGATTCTGAACAGCTTAGCAATATCTACAATTTCATACTTCCTGCCACGATCATAAACAAAAGATAATCAATTATAGTGGACTGAAGAAGGATTTCTCCCGCCAGGGAGAAACTTTTTCCAAGATCGTGCACAAAAACTATATTTTATAAGAGTTTTGAGCCTTATTATTAGTTTCATTATTTGTAAACACAAGTATTATTTTTAAACATACT
The DNA here is from genome assembly GCA_017141385.1 of Sogatella furcifera. NCBI lineage: Eukaryota > Metazoa > Arthropoda > Insecta > Hemiptera > Delphacidae > Sogatella > Sogatella furcifera. The sequence continues at coordinate 10,255,624 of CM029549.1, forward strand.
GTAATTATTTATCACTTGTTAAGTTTGCTGTATAATATGTGATTGTAAATATTGTAACTTTTTTTGGCTTTAAAATTTTAAGTGAGAATTGATAATTTCAATTTCAAATCATCTATATCTATAAAAGCGAAATGGCACTGACTGACTGACTGATTCATTCATTCATCACTAGAACTAAAAGCTATTTTAGTTTTTCTAGAGTTTTTCAGACTTTTTCTCATTTTTTCGAGAACCAATCGGTAGAAAATGTTGAAATTTGGTAGGTAGGTTCAGATAAGGCCTAGAAATGTTTTGTTAAGATATTTTCGAATTTCGTTCAAGATTACGCCAGTAATCAGTATTTTTAAATTGTAGATGTATTGCGGGTTGCATATCTTCCGCCTTTATACGACCAATCCTTACTGTAAATTCAATGGTTCAGCGAGATTATAGATGAACTAATTTGGAAGATATTGAATCAAGTTTCAAACTATGTCCGATAAACTTCCCAAGTTACGCTCAATAACCTAGCGTTTTACTATTTTTCGGAATTTTCAGAGTTTTTCTTGGATTTTTCGAGAATAAATTGGTAGGAAATGTCGAAATTTAGTGAACAGGTCCAGATTAGGTCTAGAAATTCTGTGTTCAATAAGAATTGAATCCCTTCTGAACGGAATTTGCAGGCGAGCGAAGCGAGCCTGTTTGTCAGCTTACACTGACAGAGGTTATGCAGGCGAGCGAAGCAGCTGTTTGACTCACTGACACTCCTGATACTGTCGGGGTCCAGGGGGGGAGCCCCTGGCTAACGGAGAAGGCGAGCGAAGCCGACGGCTAGTTTTAGATATTTTTGATGCTGTTTTGAATCATTTACCAACCTTTCAAATTTTAAATTAATAAATCATTGTTTTTATTCTTGAGAATTGAAATTTGTGAGTATAGTGAAAGTGGACATTGTGGATAGACATATAACCTACATCTTAAACCTTCATCATCATCATTCATCATCACTCATTCATCCTTTGCTTAAAATACTTGGAAACCAAGTCGCAATTGTAGAGAAAGTTAGAATAAAGAATAATTATTATAAGCTTGAATCCGCATTTTTAAGAACTTCTTATCCCTCCCTATCAATGTTCCCAGACTAAGAATTGGAATAACAGCAATAGATGAAAAATGTGTTGAGGCTGTTGATATTAGTTGCAAAATACGAGGGTAGTCCAGAAAGTCTGTCACGTTTTGCGTTGTAGCCGCCAGGGGCGGGGCTATCACGGCCCTCTTGACGTCAGGGCGTTCCTCCATTCACTGGCTATCCAGCCGTGCTAGTGAGAGGTTTGTGTCGCTCTTTGTTGTTTTTCAATAACAATTTAAAATGTGTGCCGCAATTGAAAATTCCGCAAGTTGTGAAGTACGGTCGCGGTAATACGGTTTTGTTGGCTAGAAACAATAAACCAATTGAGATTCATCGCCAAATCTATCAAGTTCATGGGAACAATGTTTACAAAAAATAAAGAAGAGCAATCCAAAAGAAGCGCAGAGGAAAGTTGACTTAAAAAATTATCTTTGTCCACAACAACGCCCAACCCCATACGGCAAATCAAACACGAGAAGTCCTGAATGCTTTCAAATGGGAGGTTTTCCCACATCCACCATACAGTCCAGACCTTGCACCAAGCGATTATCACTCGTTTCCGGTAATGAAGACATGGCTTGCTACGCAGTGCTTTGACGACGACGCGGAGCTGCAGGAGGGCGTAATCAACTGGTTAAAGTTACAGGCGGCAGAATTTTATGACGCCGGAATTTCCAAATTAGTTCACCGCTATGACAAGTGTCTCAATTTGTTTGGTGATTAAGTTGAAAAATAGTATTTTAGTTGTACTTTCAAATGTATATAATGAAAATTTTTCTTGCACTTAATTTTTCTTTTATATCAAAACGTGACAGACTTTCTGGACTGCCCTCGTATTTGTAAAATCAATTATGTTACAAAACCGTCCAAAGCAGTCAAGCCATCAAGCTGAGACGTGCCGCCCCTAGGCACTGGCCTAGTGTGCCTAGTGGGAAATCCGCCCTGTAGGTCTACATTATAATTTATTTATCATTTTATTTATTTTATCACAATTACAATATCAAAAATATTACTAAAACAGGCTTTCTCCCAGAAATTTTTCAACTCCCATTTAGATTAAAATGTTCCAAATTGAAATTACATACTCATAAGTCTACTTTGTCATACTTATAGGTCTATATCTATACTTAGCCCATATACATCTCTAATATGTATACAGTAGTTGGTCTATGATACAATATTTGTGATTGATGAATATATAGTTGTACTTGTACATGAAGATTCGGTAAATTTATGTCAGTTAATTACACCAATTAGTACTTATTCAATCAAATCATAATTTATTTTCTGAATGCAACTGGTTTTCCCAAAAAACTGAACCCCTTTACAACTTTTTACAATGTTGAAAGGAAGTGAAAATGACACAAATACAGCATTATATTATAGTTATTTATTTTATAGTGGATTAATGCCCCGTTTTTCCAAGCACACTCAAATTTGAGGGACCCTCAAGTTTGCTACACTTTACTACATTTCCTATACTTATCATAGAGAATGTCAGCTGTTCATCAAAATTTGAGGGTCCCTCAACTTTGAGTGTGCTTGGAAAAACCCGGCATAAATCTAATGAATCGAATAAATAGGCTACTCAAAATTGCAATTGAAGGTAACATTTTTTAGAGGAACATTAATATAAATTTAAAATGATAACATCAATCACTCATAAGCAACAACGTTTCGAAAAATTCACAAATTTATGTTCGCGAGAAATCGATATAATTCGTCGTTGGATGATTCTTACATTCTTTGACATTCACCTCCCTCATATTTATTGGATTTTCTGTATTAAGTATAAAATTTTATCTTCCGTCATTGACTGCCTTTCCAATTGGCCTTCTTCCTCCTGTCATCTCATTGGATGCTTCCTCATTGGTCGAAATTTAACTCTCTCCTCCCATTGGCTGGTTGAAATTAAACTAGTTCACCTCCCAGATCTTTTATTGTTCAAAATTTTGTTTAGGGTTCAAAAAAGCGTTTCAGGGCTCTATTTCTGATGTTTGGATAGAAATACGGATTCAGGCTCTATGCAGTTCAACCCTCAGCAATCTGCTTTTTTTGGACACCACTTGGTCAGTTGAAGGGGGATTTTTTGTGCTTTAAATCAACTTTTTCCATTAATATATAACTTCTCATTCATTATATCATATTTTTTAAAATTGAAAATACATATTTAATCTGTATACGTACCAACCCTTGAGAATTTTCTCAAGGGTTGAGAAAATTGGTTGAGAAAAGGGTTGAGACACCATTTGGTCAAGGTGGGGGTAGGGGGTGGGGATGTGTGTATGTGACGTATCGCCCCCCTCCCTTAGATCCGTGCATGCCTTCAACTTCAACATTGGTATGAACTTTGATGATCCGGTGTGTATCACACAATATGTGATAGGAGACATTCTAAGTGGACACGCCCTTTCAATAATACTCGACTAGCAGCCACCTCTATAACTAGGTCATCATAATGAGGTGCCTTGATGGTGGAAAGCTTTGCTGTGCTTTCTTGCACCGTGGTGCTGCTCTAGTTTCCACCCTTGTGGTGGTGGGAGGGGGATTAGGTGTAGGAAAGGGGATATTGCGGGGGTAGAATCCGGGCCTGAATGAACTGTGACGTCAGAGATATTGTTCAATGGAGCCGCAGTTTCCTAGTGCGCATGCTCACACACCGACATGAATGAAATAGTTTTGTAACGATCGTGGACTGGCTACGCCGAAATTCAGCTGAAAAATTATAAGATCAGTATTTAATGCAATTGTTATCATCGTTTCTACTGGGTTTCAGTTAATCACTTCCTTTGATGTCATTTATTTATGAATTACTGAAATCCTGAGAAAAACTAGGCTAAGCCAGTGGCTAAAAATAGGCTGAATGTGGTTAATTGTACATTGGAATGTCACAACAATATAATATATAAGGAATTTAATCAAATATAGGTACTGGTTGATAATATAAATACATGTAACTTACCTAGTTTAATCAATATATTGTGGCAGCTCCAAATAAGAGTAAAAGTCTTGTTCATGCGTGTTCTGCAGATTGAATTTGAAATAGCGGCTGCCACCATTTCAGTTATGTCATATAGGAGGTAGTTTCTATATTACATTCTCGCCTCCCTATTGGATAACAATTTTTCTCTCGCCACACTATTGGCTTAATGGTCACTGTATTGAGGAAGAGGGTTGTGATTTCGACTTAACCTGATGAATGTTAACCTTCCGTGAGTTATCAAAATTGATTTTAATTCAACTCTATGAATCTTGAACAATTTTACTTTTTCTGTGGAAATGATAGTAGGATAATATCATAATTGATTCAATATCAAAAATTATCAATTCGATCTCAAATTGTAGGAAACAATTCGATCTACTATTAAGACCACATTTATAGTTCTTGAACAAATATTGACCATGCTGGACTCATTTTCCCATCTTGCCAGAAGGTCTTCTTTGCTTAGACAGACTATACTATTGTTAAATGCGTTTCTACGGAATGTGTTTTAAAGTCCAGTTTTGAAGGGTAAGCTCATAATTTATCAATTCAATGTTAATTTTTAGAGGTTTTGGAATATCCCAGTTTATTACAACAATGCAGCGAAAAACTTTATTATACTGCGCACATTTTTAATTAAAATTAATTTAATCAACTTGATGAATATTTGTAGAACATACTAACTCAGTATGTTCATACTGACTTGTAACAACGTAATAGAATTTGATGATATGGTTATTCCTCTTTTGTTTTTGAACGTACAGTAATTGAATGTGTCCGGTGTAAAATGACTTCATTATATGAGATAGTTCAAACAAGCTGTCCCAACCCTCAGAGAGCTTTTCAAGCGTGTGATTGCTCCAGGGGCTTAGTGGCCTATTGCGAATCAGCAACAGGCTAAATCTAATTCTGCCACTATATCTATGTAACACTCGCCCATATATAGTTGCTGCAGAGATTGGATTAGACTGGGCTTGACTTTGTATTCAATGAGTGTCTAAAGTCGGCTTGGCTTAGAATCCGTTTAGTACGCCTTTAATTAGTGGCCTTGTAGGCTTCCAAGTCCTAAATCGTGGCTTCCCCACACAGATAATTCAGTCAGAAAATTTAGGGATTAAGGATTGTTTATAACTTTGTAGAACTGTGTGTCAATTTCTTTCTTCCAAGAAGATGAGAAAGGTTTATAAAATTCATAATACCATAATAAAGACTCATTCTGATGTTCTAATAATGATACAAAACCTTTCAATTGGATTGTTTCATCTAATACATAATTAAAGTAATACTTCGTGAAAGTAAATTTTACCATGTACATTCGTCCCATCCATAGCTGGTTTCAAATTGGCTAATCGGACCTTACTAAGATATAAAACGTTGGAAAATAACAGTACCTATCTTTGAAATCAATTAAATAACCATGAGAAACTGAAACTCTATGGCAGGCTCGCTTCGCTCGGCTTTATTGTTTCGCTCTTCGATCGTGACTTTAAAGATTCAAATAGGTCAAACAACCTAGTTTGTTATTTCAACATACTATGCTAAAAAATCTGTATTGAGACTTGAAAAGAAGTAATTTTGACTGCGGTGACTTGACTCGTTGTCAAAAAATGAATTTTTTGTAGTATGTTCAAAATGAGTAATTCGATAAAGATGACGTAATAAAGATCCTTCTTATTCAGAGAATGGTATAAAAAACTTTCCAATTGAAAATTGGGGTCACGTATCCAGGATTTTTTGTGGGTGAAATTGGAACACATTGGTTTTTACCACATTAAAACACAAATGTATTTTTATACACTGGAATAATGTAATTATGCATGTGTAATAAATGTATTGTTAAACTAATAGTGTATGTGGTTTGTTAATGCTCTTATGACTGGGCAAATTATTCGAGGCTCAAAAAATTGTTCATCAATTGGGTGAGTCTGTTCCAGGAAAGTACTGATTAGTCCACACAATATTACCCTTGGGAAATGCTCTCACCAGTGGCGTAACTATTAGTTATCAAAATGCAATAAAGAAAAAAGACCCCTAGTTGGCGCAACACACTTGAATTTTGGAAATTTCACAAAATCTTGAGTACTGCGGTAACCGTCTTTTTCAATCATATTACAAACATCTCAACAGCTTCTCATTGGGCTGCTATAGTGAAAGTCCTTTGCAGTAGAGCTTTTAAAATACAATAAATAATTCGAAAAAGTAGATTTTAATTAATCTGAGGTACCACAATTTAAATGAAATTGACGCAATGTTAGCTGCCTCTTTGGCAAGACTATCCCACATTTATGACTATTATCTGAATTATCTCTATTCATAACGTTCTACCATTTCCGTATTATATGTTACTCAGCAGTTGACATCTGCAGACCTTCAGTAAACAGTATAAATGAAGATGATAATTGTAGCTTAAAATCGTGTGTGTTTGTGATATGATGTGATATGTGATTTTGATCCATTAATTTTAGCTTGCCAACGGAATTACCTGTGAGTAAGCTTTCAACTTTTTTAGGTATCCTCAGGAGCTGTTTCCACGATCAATACCTTCTCGTATTAGAAAGGAACAAGCTTGTTTTCCTCTCTCAAATATATAATATTTTTGCTCCAAAAGTAGAAGTAATTCGTTGACAAGGCATCAATACCAACGCCCTACAGAATTGTTTAATTACTACCATAGATTTTTACTGCAATAGATACCTTAATATAATGAATTCCTTTAATCCTGACAAGGAGTACTATACAAAAACACAAAGGAGTACTGACAATACTAACAAAAATTTAGGAATTCAAGCAGAAGGCTTTCTACTTCTTAATGTGTCTATCTGCATGAAAATGTATAATAGAATACTCCTGCAACTGCTAAAAGGTCTTGGATACCTGATGCCTGTGAGTGCCCTTCATCAATGTGAAAAAGTAAGGAAACTCCGGTGCCCTATTGAGTATAGTTGAATGTATAGTTTATGTATTCACAAAGGAATATTGGACAAGTAGAATAGAATATTAGACAAGAAGTCAGATAAAATTACCAGAAGAATGGAACGTGAAGAAACAAAAAAAGTTGAAATCTAACATTTCATTAGTTACACATTCGCGCCATTTGCAGAATTTTATTATATTTTTAAAATTAATGAAGTAGATAAAAAGCTTTCCAGAATTTTATTCCAGAAGGGGTTGTCCGCCCTTTTCCGAAGGGGGGTGTAATGTGATGGGGAATATATTGATAGGTATAAGTGATGTTTAATTTTAATTTTATTTTTTTATATTGAACGAATTTTTGTCATTCCATAAGGCTTATCAGATTACAATGTTGGACTCTGAACCTTATGGCATGATCGTTGTTAGATGTAAAAATTATGAAACGTTGTTACTTTTAGAAATTTACCCATAGGAAATTAATTTATTATTACGTCTAAAAAAATAGCAATTCTGCACAGAACAGCATATTCTTTCGCCTCGTAGAAAAAATACTGCAATCTTTATGCATTTTTCTATGAGGCGACTGTCTCTCTCCTTTTCCAATTTGGAACCTCTCACTTTTTCTTCCCGTGGGAAAGAGTGAGTTTTTCCACGTGGAATAGGCCGGGCCGTCGTCCACGGACGGCTCTCCAGTCAGACGACGACGGACTCTCGAGGTAGACGGTTGGTTGAACGGTTTGTTAACGAACTCCCGAGACGAAGTAGTAAAACTTGCGAGACCTCCTTGAGTGAAGAAAAACGTTAAATTATTGCCTTTTGTCGAGTGCTAGCGAACTTTCTAATATTTAAAATATCCGAATATTTCCGAATATTTTGGAACTGTAGAATACACTTTGCCGTGGTTTTTCCTGAGTGACTTTTGTTGTGTGTTCATGAGAGGATGTGGCTTAGACTGAGTGTAGTGAATCTGGTAGTTGCAGCCCTGTATGGTGAGTGTCTTTTATTCTAGCCACTTTTTTCTAAATTCTTGGTCGAACCTTCCCCATTGTTGTTTAAATTTAATTCGTAGTGATCCGGCGACTGGAGAGAGAAATAAGTTGTTTGTTCTGTGTAGAATTGATCTGCAAATTTAGAATAGGAATCGAGTTTGGCTATTTAATTTTACAATAGATTAGGACAATAAATTTCGAATTACTTTTATATTGCTTATGTATCAGTTAATTACTTTGTGTTATTAATTTATCTAATAATCAATTTCGTTATCTATCAGAATTAGTATTTTGATGGACTTGAGGCACGAGTGTATTTGACTAAGATGAAATCGAATTTTGTTGATATAATAGTTTTGTTGATATAATATTATTCAATACTTATTATTATAGTTATTGTTTGATCCTATATTATTGATTTCTTACTACTCAATAAACCTTATTTATAACAATATTGCGTTCAACTCCAGTCGCCCTTCTTCTATATTCTTAAGACAAACAGTTATAGTTAGTGAACAATCAATCTTAGGCTAGCACAATATCTACTCATTTTACTGTCCGGACTGGTGGCCGCTACCAATCGCCCAGTCCGGTTACATAACCATTCAGACACTTGTTCCAAACTCATGATGGTGCAACGAATAGCCAAAGATCTTTTAGTGATACTATTGGCACACAACTCAAGAATTGTGAAGAATTTCCACCGATGAAATTACAAAGCAATAATGGTGAGATTACAGATATTGTAAGAGCACAGATCTTGAGCAAAGATCAGAAATATTATTGCTGGGAGTATGAGAGTTGGCAATTGTGTTTCACTAAGAATTTTGTAATCAATATGATTATTTAGAGGAAAATAAATTGCCTCTTCATCCATTTTCACCACAGGAAATCGTTCTTTCTACTATTAACATTGTATTTATGAAAAAAACCACTTGTGTAGTAGTTAAAAAAAAATAGATACTGGACTGCACTACATCCGGTTAGTACTAAAATTTTGGTAAAATTTCTAAAATTCAAGTGTGTTGCGCTAGCTGGAGGTTAGGTATATGGACTTTTTCTTTGTTGCATTTTGATAACACATAGTAGATGAATACCTTTTTTCGGTATACCATTGAGAAATAGAAGAAAAAGTTTTTTTCGGCCCACCCTAGTAACTAAGCCATGGAGCGCCCCCCCCGCGAGCCGAGTGGGTGCGCCCTTCTCCCCCCTCTCTGAGATACGAACCGGAAAAAAACTCATCTAAGTTACCTTTGTTTTGTTTTTGCATGTGTTAATGTACGGTGATAATGTGAGCTCGATAGTAGCCTTTCTTTGACGTGATTATATATTAAATCATCGTAAAGGTCGGAAACAATTAGGCCTACTTCAACTACTACATTATCCTAAAAGGAACTAAAAGTAAAAAGAAATTAAGTTTGCAATTTGGATTAATATTGTTGAATAATGAGCTATAAATATATTATAGCCCATAATATATTAGGCTATACAAAAGTAAAATTTACACCTGATATTTGGGTTTGAGCTATGCAGTAGGTACTATAATTTAATGGGCTTATAATGAAAAGAACTTGTAGACTATGAGTCGTGTTTAGCTAATATTCATTTATTACAAACAAAAATGTTCCATTACTGTGTAGATCAAAGAGCTATCACCAATCGGTCAATCCTCTTCTATTCTTTGTTTGTCCTCGGCTCACCGGCCCATGAAGGGCCTAGGCCTACCAGCTGGATGCCAGTTTCATATCCAATTTTTTTTTCTTTTCTCTGCTCTTACAAAATCTTTAGCAAGTTTGACTAGATTAATAGTACTATTAACAGTACAGAGGACTGAGGAGAGAAAAGAGGTGATGGGTGATTAACGAGTCCATTCTATCACAATTAATTATATTCTGTCTATCATATCATAAAAGTTGGGTCAGGGGGAAAATTTTTAAGAACACTGTACTCTATACGACTATATTTTCAAGAGGTTCTGGCCTTATAATTAATTTAAATTCAAAGCACCATGGTCAATAATTTTTCAATGCAGTAGTTGACTACAACATTCCTTTCATTATTCATCCATTGATAGGTACAGTGATATAATCGAGTTGTAAAAATTGAAATTATTTGGGAGATAAAAAACAAGCTTCGCACCCACTACTAATCTTGAATTTTGATAGAAGTCAATGCAGTCAAAATGAGATGATGATATATAACCTTTCTTGAGCACATAATTTTTGGTTCAGGAATGATATTGGAAATTTTAAATTTACTAGTGTTAAGGTTGTTGACGAGAGAAATAAAATAATAGAAAACTTAAAGAATATTGAATAAGTTGAAATGACAAACCATAAAATCACTATTTAGTCAAGTAGAGAAATATCAGTACCTACCTACACATTCTACACACTACGCACTTATTCTCTACGAGTGTTTTCTTAGTTCCTATAGTCACTTCGATATTCACAACCCTACAAGCAGATTCTTGTGGGACCAGTGATTACGACGATGATAGAATGCAGGCCCCTCAGGTCCCTAGAGAATTAGATCTGAAGAATGTTTGACCTTAGTTTCTGGGCACTAGACTTGAGAGCCCCAAAGTAGATTGATTATGAAGAAGAAACTCAGTATTTGAGGGGCCCCTTCAAGTTCACATGGGATGAGGGGCGCTCATGCCTACTCAGGGGCCTTGAAAGTCGGGAAAATCTGTCGAATTGTATTGATATATTCATGGAATAGACTACAATGGACTTGTTAGGGTAGAAATACAGACAATGAAATTCGAAACTTATTCCAAGATTCAATAAATAGAGGTTGTGTTAATTTAATCCTCAATCCCTATAGTTTGGCCAAGCAAAGAAGAGCCTCTGGCAAGATGAGAAAATGACTCTAGCTCGGTCAATATTTGTTCAAAAATTATTGATTTGGTCTCAAATTTTAGATCAAAATGTTTCCTAAAATTGAGACCAAATCAATAATTTTTGAACCAATATTGACCGAGCTGGAGTCATTTTCTCATCTTGCCAGAGGCTCTTCTTTGCTTGGCCAGAGTATATCACCATTCACAAGTTTTCTCACTCCAAAATTGAAACTATTGAGCTACAAAATTAGAACAAGTCTGAATGATAGATAAAGAAATATAAAAAGATTTCAAAATAAAAATTCATCAGAAAATTATTCAATAATTATTAATTTTGAAAGTTAAATTTAAACAAAATCCTTTTTTAAAGCCAATTACTTTTAATGTGGCGCCCCTCAGAAGCCTGCGCCCCCCCCCGCACGGCGGGGGCTGCGGTGGTGCTATTTACGTGGAAAGAGTAGGCTCTCACGAAAAGGACGATTTTCCAATTATGGAACAAAGAAATTTCAAAACCAATCTAATCAATACATCATATGAAATGAGATAATATGAGCAGGACTACTAGGTGGGAATATTAAAAATATTTACAAAGTAAATTATAATTATTTTGATTCCATCCTATACAGCATGAAAGTATTACTGGTACTGGCCTATAATTTAATAAATCCTATACTGTACTGGCCTATAAATTAATAAAATTTAAGGTATGACTTGGTAACTTGAATTAATGAATAAGCTACATAAGTGTAAGAGATACCATCCACCATCTTCTTGCTAGCAGCCATTTTCCAAGGGAGAACTCACAAAACACTGTCAACCAACCAGAAAAGAGCAGGCGGGGCATGAAGGCATGTCCAAGTCAAATGTGAAACACCACCCAACAACTGCTGCCATCTACTGGTCGAATTTAGGAATTTTTTTAACCGATATCATCAGCCAATCAGAGCGTAGGCGTAGCTTGGAGACGTGTCCAATTGAATTTGAAGCAAGTCACTCTATTGCTTCTGTCATCTGCTGGCTGAATCTATTACGAATGTTTTTGTCAAAAGAGTTGAGGCCAGTGAAATTGGCTGCAATATTGTACTTGCTTATGAATTAATTGTCAAAACCTTTATTTTCAGTGAAATGTAATATATCAGAGATACGTTTTCCGTGAAGAATTTATAATTACCTTATGTGCAATAGGTCTTAAAAAAATTGAACAATTGATAACTATTGAACAATTGAAAAATGTCCCGTTGATTAATAGTACAAAATTTCTATTATCAACTTCCAGCTAAAAACATAAATTAAATATACAAGCATCGTTTTCAAGTTCTCTAGATAATAAAGTGTACAATGTTTAAGTTTTGTTCATGTAGATAGGCCTAACAATTTTTTAATAAAACTCGATAGAAAGTAGCCAGTTTCGATTAAGTTGACATGCTTCGATACCAGTGAGGGGTGGGTTAAGCAGCAGCTTATCAATCTCTCAGTTTATCAACGTCTGCGTCCGTCGCCTGCGTTAGTTGAAGAATAACATATTCGACTTCCGTGTCGATTGCGGCTAGCAAAAATATCCCTTGCACCTAATATTTTTTAAATAAATAAAAATGTTATATTTAAAGCAACGTCTATTGTGATAGTTGTGGGTTTAAATGAAAACATGAAAACTAATTATTATCCAACAAGTAGTTTTTTATTCTTCAAGTATTGGGGCCTCTGGGGCCCCAGGTTGCCACCCAAGCCAGACCGGCCCTGACTATTATCATTGTAAAGTCAATCAACAGACGTTTCTAATGATTGTATATTATTATACTCAAAAGAATAAACACCTATTGTATTCTATTCTGACGTTTACAATATTGTCAATATAATTAATAATTATAGATACGCAGAATGTGGATAGGACCGTGGTAAAAATCCCAGAGGGTCGTAGAATTTCTCAGAATAATTCCCAACTCGATTTACAATTCACAGAATCGATTCAATAGAGCTTGCACTGTTCCATTCAGTGCTGCCTCATGCGTGCAAATTTTCAACCTCGTGCCTAGTTTAGTTTGAAAATTTCTCGGTAGATGTTGCATGTATTCATTTGTTCTGTTGATTCCCCTTCTATTGGTTCAGTTTGAGAATTTCCTCATAGTCTCATGATAATTACTGAATTTAATTATTATGAATAAACGTTAATCAATTTGTTGTAATGCCACAACTAAACAATGATTACTATACTTTCAGCATGAAAACGAATTAATAAGGTTTTCATAATATTGATAAGATCAACATATTGACGGAAACTAATTTGAAATTGACCATCATAAATTGGTAAACAAAACACAATACATATTGTTATTTATTACAATATTTGAATTGAATCCGAGCTCCATGGAAATTTGAATCAGTTCTTAGTTGAAATTTTCTCCACCAGTTCAGTTGATTATGGAATTATCAATAGTTGATTATAGAATGGAATGAAATTGAAAGTTTTCATATGCTGCATAGATTATTGTTGAAAAATATTGAAGTATTAGGCATTTGTTATTAAATGAAGAACATTTTAATGATGATTTTAGATATTCCAAATATTCATGTCCATTTCGAATCTCCATCTAATATCCACGGAACTGATTTTCTTACTAAAGTAACACTAGCCATGCCGCTGCTGGAAAATATAATCAGACGTTAATAATAATAATATTATTAACTATGTTATAAATGTTCACTATGTTCACTATATAATAATGTTATTAGCGCTATTGATATATAATTAATCGATAAATAGTAATATTCACTTGAAAGCTACTTAAAACGTTGAATTTAATTAAAATCGTTCATTTGAATTTCATTTCTAACGTTTATTGTACATTGGTAGCCCTAAAAACATGATGAACATTTATGAAATAGTTATGTTAATAGAGTTGTGTTGGCTTGAGCCGGTTAACTCCAGCAGCTAGGGCCTTCGCGTGGGGTGTGCGTAGTGTGCGACCGTACAGAGCGCCAAGGCCAAGGAGGCGCCGCGGCGTCTGATGCAGAACGGGAATTTTAAAAATTTCAATTGGGCTAATGGAATAATTTTTCACTATTTGATAAAAAACCTATTTTTCCAACCACTTGAATCCAGAAGAAATTATTCCCTCTGCATAAACTCATTCATAATAATGAAATGATCAATAATTGAAATCCACGATCAATGTATGAAGCAAGCCGAGAAACGCTACTCTTAAATTTAATTGAATAGTTGGCTGACAACCTCCTTACACTCTGTCGACCAATCACAAGCCAGTCTCCGATAAAAACTTCTCTCTAATATTTTTGAAGAATTGTTGTAGTTTTTCGAACTTTTTTCTGGCATGAGATCGGTATTAGGTCATGAATAGTTTGAGTTCTATTTCATTATATTCATCGTACAAAAAATAGAATTAATGAGTATAAGATGGAAGTGCGGAATTATATTTTCATTTCATTTCATACAGCATAATACTAATGAAGTCTAGTACTGGTCTAAGTTACACAATGTGAAACTGAGTTTAAATTCTATAAATGGATTCTTCAAATACTAACTTGATAGAATCTTACCAGCCTGAATACCGAATATCAACACAAGATCGTCAATAGTAAATCAGCGTAATTTTCTGTGTATGATACACCATCCATCTTTTTTTTGCTAGCAGCCATTTTCTAAGACATAACCCACAAAGCACTGTGAACTAATAAGAAAAGAGCAGGCGGGGCATGAAGGCGTGTCCAAGTCAAATCTGAAACATCACCCGTCAACTGCTGCCATCTACTGGTTGAATTTGGAAACTTTTCTAACCGATGTTTTCGGCCGTTTCGATCGAAGGCGGAGCTTGAAGGCGTGTCCAATGGAAGTCGAAGCAAGTCACCCATCTGCTGGCTGAACTCGGAACTATTTCAAATATTATTCAAGAAAGTTGGGTAGAGCAGTGAAAATGGCTGAAATCTTCAATTTGCTTGTTATTGTTTTTCCGATTTTCTGTTTAAACATCTTTATTTCCAGTGAAATGAAATATTTATGATGATACCCAATATTTTTCTATGAAAAGTTTATTGTTCTTTTTGTTATGTGCTTTCAAGCAAACTAATAAAATAAATGAATTGATCATAAATTCAATATTTTAATGATAAATTACGGTACAATGTGACAGTTTTGCTTAATGTAGCTATTTTTCATTAATTCCTATATGCTTTTGCTTATCACGTATCCAATACATAAAAATGCGAAAGAATAAGTTGGGATAATTTACATTAAAATAAGCAAGTCCCTATAATCCTTTTTGCCACACCACATGCAACATTGCGATTGCCATTGCTTATGAGAAAACTGTGAACATGCAAGGAAGCTTGAATAATGTTTGGCTTTAAATATCTTATAATATGTTATATTATAAGGGGGGCGCCTACCAAAATTTTGCGCCAAAAAACCACGCGAGGGCCAGCTATTAGCCGCTTGGAAATCGTACTTTTTCAATACAAAGAGTACCTGTTGCATGTACTCCATATTAGAAAATGTACTGCGTCAAATATAGTGTTTAACGTTGTTTATGGTCTTTTCAAGTCGGAAATACTATTGTTGTTCTCCATGGACATACTTCTTGAAATCTGATACAGTATTATAAATTCACTTCTACTTGTTGTACAGTACAATTGGTTTGATTCAAGCATGCGGAATATTCTCTATAAGGTCTACTAAATCTACGAATTCTGTATTGAAATACAAGCCGAGTTGCATAACGTTTTCTTCTCTCAGGACTAGCGTTCATGTAAATCATGCTTAGTTGATAACTAGAGGCTGGAGAACTTTGAGAGTTTGATAATAACTATAAGGATTATTTACTATGGCAGGATCAATGAACCTCGCTCAATTAATGACTGAAGTCTAGCTGGGTTGACAACTTGAGTTTGCTGAATTGACAACTAACATAGATAATTAGAATATGAATGCCATAGTCTATTAACATATGCTATAATCCTAATACCAATATGAATACCAATGCCTATTAACATAGTATGCCATAATAACATCTTTGGATAGTTACAACATAGCTTCTATTTGAGGTATATAAATGATAGAATTCAACAGATCGCCCACTACTGTCTATTAGTTTGATGTTTGATGTGAATATTTGCAGTGACAAAAATCTCCATCTCTATTCATATCGCTTCCTTCGGATTCTTGAATTGATAATTATCAGAAAATGAATTCTATTAATTGAGTTAATTGACCATTATTAAACGACCATCTGATAACCAAAAGATTTCAAACATTGAGTTCTTGTTTAATTCACCTATGATTACTCTGCATAAAACTATCAACTTGGAAATTTTAATTTTTGCATGGAATTTTTTCAGCACTCTATGATTTTGTTAAATAATTTATGAGATTTTCATTTGTAATTACTAATACAGTATTTAATATTAGTTTCTCATGGAGCAATACCAACAGTGCTTCACCATGTGCCATTGTCATGAACGGACTGGACAGTATTTTCATTCTCATTTGAGAAGGATTGATTCAATTTTTTTAATGAGCTAAATTTTTCTGCTCATGAACAATTGTGCAATCAATTATACTACTTACTGAGTTCTGAATGACATTAGTAATAAGAATATAATTGAAAGAAGGATACATCCAATTTTTGAATTCAATCGTGTGATTGAACTCTTGTTCCGTATTTGGAATGCTAGCGTTGTGTTTTCTAGCGTACGGAGATGAGTTACATTTATCAACTGTTATCAAAATAGAACTCGGTATTTGCACAACTCAACAACTCGAATCCGGAATACTGAGTGGTTGAGCGCTGAAAATAGTGCACATCCGTAATAGCGTCAACTCGACACGACAGTTGAAGCAAACGCATCAACGGGCAATCAATATTCTAGTCTAGATTGGTCTCAACTTCGTATCCGACTGTGGATATTTTGGAAACCCACCTGTTGAATAGCCTGCAAATAACTTCAGTGCAAGTGGTCTAATAAAGTGCTTCGAGTAGGGGTTCAGTTGAGTGGCTTTACTTTCCTCGACATTGTTTTCCCAGAAAACGCTCCTGATAACTCTCGAAATTCAAGTACGGGACATGTGAATAGTTTTGGTCGAATTGAACACACTTGATCCTCCAAGCGAATGATGTTTGATTCATTCATCAGAAGATTTATTGGAAATAGAATACCGATTTTACGAATGATTATAGCTTCAAGGAGACAATAATTCAAGTACTGTCATTCAATGAATTCATTCATTCGTATCGAAAAGTGAAATATTTGAGCTGCAAGATATTAAATAGGAAGTGCAAAGTATATTGGAACAAAAGAAAACCTGCAGCTTTCTTAAATCTGTAACTTTCTGTAGATTTCTTAGGCGTTGTCTGCTTTCAGTTAAAATATTCATTATCCTAGAGTTTTAGTCGTAATTTAAAGCCAATAACTTAATCAAACTACATAAATGGTTCGAACCAGAGTGGCTAATAAAAAATGTATAATATTGTTAATACGAAACATGAACTTATTTCATACCAGCATCCCACACTCAAAGAGAAGTTGAATTGAAATGAATCAACAAATTAGATCGTGATCGTCAAGCATAATCTCGTTTTTAATATCTGAAAGTTTTATACTTTATTGTTGAGTTCATAAATCCAATAGATAGATGTCGTGTAGAATCGACTCAAGTGCTTTAGAGTGAAAGATACGGGCACTTTACCTATTTCGTGGGCACGAGCCGTCAGTGTCAGACTGACACTTGTGCCATCTTGATTGTATCATCTTTAAAGTGAATTAAACAGCTCATACACACGAATACTGCCATTGACGGTTGAAATACCTGAAGCTCTGTCACTAGAAGCCAAGTTCACTTGCTAGCTTACTAGAAAAATGTTCGTATGACTTCTACTCCTATTGATTCAAGAAAAATCTTGCTAGAGAAGAGCCTGATAGATGCTTAGACCAAACTCTTTCTGGATAGTACCTCGTATCTGGTACCTTCTCAGTGACTCCATGCTAATAATAATGATTGATACATTCCAATTATAATTTATAAAATACTTTGAAATAATAATTTTCTTAAAGGCCCAACGATCCAGCGACTTCCAGCCTGATTATCAAGATAATCGCTGTATCGATTATGACCGGACCTTCGCCTACGCAGTCTTCAGTGAAAATGACACTGCGCAACTCTACTGCGCTGGTCGATAACCCCCACCATCTCCCTGTACCCCACGCTTGGCGCTAACACATTTTGCTCATGTCAAAAATTGTCAACTTGATATAATTTTTTCCCCTGTCAATGCTCTTTCGGGTCGAATGTGACCTCAATAAACATGTATGTGCAACACAATATCACAACGTATGTGATGTATATACCAATGATAAAAATGCGGATAAAATTACTTATGATGAATTGACTACATAGAGTGTGACCTATGTGTAGTATTGACTACATAGAGTTTCCTCAATAAGAAAATGGAAATGAGTGATGACTTAGAACAATTTCCAATAAAATAACAACATTTAATAATAAAATAAACAATAACAAAAAATCAACAACACCAAAACCCCTCCCATAAAAGATGAATGCATAGGCATACAAGGATAGAAGATGGATTTTAGAATTCCAATATGAACTGTTGTTTACAGTTGAAACTCTGCCCATGACCTAGGCTGAGTTCATTAAGTCCTTACCTCACAAAAGCTATTCAATTGTTTTTTATCTGCTAATTGTTATTGTATACATACAAAGTCTCGAAGACAAATTTTGTCAAGTATTGGATTATTTAGTTGTGCAATAAATTTAAAAAATCAAGATATAAAATGAATTCATACCAGATGTTGTTTACAGATTGTCATACCAGATATTGTTAAACCAATATTGACTTAGCTGGAGTCATTTTTCCCTCTTGCCAGAATGTCTTCTTTGCTTGGACAGACTATATTTTAGTGTCCGATTCCACAATCATGATCTAATAAGGTAGCAGTTAGCAAACAATGTAAAATGAGTTTGTTTGTTTCAAAATTCAACTATATCTTATGGCATAATCTTTTGAATAATTGATTGAATAATCTTTTGACAAGCTTGTCAATTCCATGGAAATGGCCGCCTATAAGAACAAAATGGTGGAAGACTACAATGAAACGTTGTGATTGGACGAGAGCACGAGACCCTTTCCAACACTGTCCAATAGAAGGCGAGCTGAAAGACAACAACAGCTACTCGGTCACTTTTCCTTCGATAGAGTCCGTTTGTGATATTATTATATGTTGTGAAATACAGTTAATTTACAATATTCATAGTTGGGATAATTCAAGCTCTTTCAGGTATTGAGCTTTTGAACTAATTGAACTATTCAGAAAAAAAATCATGATATTTTTTATATTATCATGAATTTATTATAAATTTAGTACATTCTGATTAATCACTGCTATTTAGTATATTGGTCAATATTTGCAGTAGCAGAAGTCGTTTGTTCTATTTATGTAGCTATAAATAATTACTAATAATTATTATCTATAGCTATCAATTAATATTAGAAATATTCAATTCCAAATTAATAATTCAACATTCTCATGCTTAAAGCAACATTCGATGTTCAAAAATCCGCATTCTTTTCTTGATTATTTCCTAGCGCATGATAAACACTGGTACTTGAGTTTGAAAACATGATTATTACGGTGGAATGGGAACTTACTGATTCTCCGCTAAAAATCAATAGTTTTGATTGGAATCAAAGTTTTGCTCGAGGCAATTTTTGAAATTTTATAGCGTACAAAGCTGTAAAATGCTAGCAACAATCGAAGTCTAGTTTGGGAAGCAATTATTAGCTGAAATAAAACTGTCGTTGTAATCAGTGTGGAGATAAAATCGCGTGTTTCAAACTTTGCAAGGGAATAGAGAGAGTATTATGCCCTGTATTATGAGAGTTGTTTTTACTGGTGATGTGGACGGCTTTCAGATAAAGAAGAAAAAGAATAAAAAAGAAAGAAAGAGGAAGGAGTTGGACAAATGGAGAGACACTAAAAGAGTACGGTATCGAATTGCATGAAGATTATACATTCGTTTCCAAACTTGCTCTTCTTAATACTTGTTTTATAAGTTATAGTTATTCTCCCCAATGTTTTTCCAACTTATTTTTCTGCTTCTTGGCCTCCTTCAAACCGATTTATTTTCTGGTCTTCAATCCTCTTCTTATTTTGCTAATCCTCCTCTTCCACCATATTCTTCTTCTTCTTCTCCTCCTTCTCCATCTCCTCATCATCGTCCTTCATTATATTCTTCTTTTAATTTTTTTTCAATCCCTTCTTGATACCTTGCTCTCCTACTCCTCCACCATGTTTTATAGTCTGTTCAAGCGAACAAGACATTTTGGCATGATGGGGAATAGAAATGACTCCAGCTTAGTCAATATTGGCTCAAAAATTGAAAATTTTGTCTTGAGCTGTAGATCATAATGTTTCCCACAATTCAAGACCAAATTCATAATTCTCTAATCAATATTGACCTAGGTGGAGTCATTTTCTCATCTTACCAGAATGTCTTCTTCTTTACACTATACTTTATACTTTACCTATACTTCTACCTATACTTTATACTTATTTAATTCTTTACGTCTTCTCACACTACTTCTTTACCTACCAATCATACTCTGCTCCTCTATTCTGCCCTACAACTATTCCTTTTCTACCTTCATCTCTACATTCCTCAACATCTCATCCTCTTGCTCCTCACCTCACTTTAACTCCTCTTCTCTCCTCCTCCTGCTTCATTTCATCTCATCTCGTCCACATCTCTCTTCTCCACTCATCTAATTTGTCCACTTTTCAAATTGTTTCAAATGTTTGTGGTAAAGTTTGATTGTTAGCTGTTGTTGAGCGAGAAGCGAGTGTCGCTTGCTATTTGAAAAGGAACAAGTAGCTTGAGATTCGATCTTCGATTGCATCGGTTTTCTTTTGCCGTTCTCCTTTCTTTCTTCTTCCTTTTCTTTCTGAGAACTGTTCTTTTCCTTATTTTCATTCTTCATCATTATAATCTCTTCTTCTTCTTCTTCTTCTTCTTCTTCTTCTTCTTCTTCTTCTTCTTCTTCTTCTTCTTCTTCTTCTTCTTCTTCTTCTTCTTCTTCTTCTTCTTCTTCTTCTTCTTCTTCTTCTTCTTCTTCTTCTTCTTCTTCTTCTTCTTCTTCTTCTTCTTCTTCTTCTTCTTCTTCTTCTTCTTCTTCTTCTTCTTCTTCTTCTTCTTCTTCTTCTTCTTCTTCTTCTTCTTCTTCCACTACAGTACTCCTTTTCTTTTCCCTTCTCTTCTACTTCTTATTTTTCTCCCCCTTCATATTTTTCTTCTTCTCTTTCATATATTTTCTCTACTAATCATTTTTCTTATTCGTATTTCCTTTTACTTCTACTTCTTCTTCTACTTCCTCTTTTCCTTCTACTTTTTGTCCACTTCTTCGTCTTTTTCCTCCCTTATTTCTTATCCTCCGTCACCAAGCTTATTCTCCTTTTCACGCCTTCTTCATTTTTCTTCTTCCGTCTTCTTCTTTTCTTTATCCTCACTCGTTTACTTTCCTCTTATTTTCTCCTTCCAACTCTCCCTATACTTCTGACATCAACTAGCAGAGAGCAAGCTACTGAGAAGACGAGCCATTGAAAAGTACTCTGTATCAGTTAGGACACTACTACTTGATGTGGTGAACACTATTCACAAACAAAATGTGGTTGGGACGGGGGTTCAGAGGGCTCCATCGACCCCTGTCTGACAGGGCCCC
Organism: Sogatella furcifera; assembly: GCA_017141385.1. Classification (NCBI taxonomy): domain Eukaryota; kingdom Metazoa; phylum Arthropoda; class Insecta; order Hemiptera; family Delphacidae; genus Sogatella; species Sogatella furcifera. The sequence continues at coordinate 10,277,207 of CM029549.1, forward strand.
CGCTTTTTGGTAGGGGGTGTTGGGGGGCACCTGAACGGCGCCATCACCAGACATCCCGGGTTAACATCCCTAACATTCACCCCTCAAGGGGTATCCCCGACCACCCTCTTTTAGAACCACCCCCTCGCTGAAACCACATTAGAAAAGCGCGCGAGCGTCCACTGTCGTCTGCGATAACAAAGAACACCGTTGAAGATCTCCGCTTCTGCTGTCGACTGAGACGGGCAAAAATAACTGCCTTGTTTTGATTCTGCAATTTCGACGTCTCGATTTTATTTACGACCTAGGCTAGTTCGCCGAACACCGACTCATACATTTCCGACATTTTGTTTATTTGTTCAGTGTGCATCAAGGTGTGAGAGCATCACTACTATTTTTGTTTCTGCTCCTGCAGGTTGTCAAACTTTGACAAAACAAAACTTGTTTGGCTGTGTATTTGTCACTATTTGTCAAGAGTTCATTTTATCATCCATATCACTATAAATAATGAATCTTTTCCAACTTCGATGTACTGTATGTTTTTTAACTGAGTATACATGTTACTGTATACAAAGTATACAAATGATGTCATTCAAGTGATACACCAATGAAAATGGTAGTTTCTCACTTCAGTATTTATTGTTGAAACATTTTTCATTAGAATTAGAATTTATTGTATCACGTTTACTACGTAATAATACACTACATAATTCTAATTCTAATTCATTTATACATAAACTGAACCGGACAATGTTTTATAATCCGAATGAATGGGCTCAAATATTTGGATTCAGTTTTACCTGATAATGTACATGTTAATGATATTGAAAATTGACTGAAAGATTTATCTATCCTTTCCATTAATATTTTACACCTTTGAGAAATTTATATTTCTCACACTGGGGAGTATGGGATTCCCCTCAGTTAAGAGGAATGTCCAGGGGTCCTCCCCCGGAATTTTTTTGATAAATTGAATATGCCGGATTAGTTATAAAACACGCATTTTACTCGACATTTGACCCGGAACCCGCACACGTAATTGAGTATAATTATCATACAGACAACATACTTTTCATGCACTTGACAACTAGATTATGAGACTGTAAAAATAATAATATTTTACAATGCTTCGTTGTTCAATTATGTTTGGGATTATTCAACATTCTTGAGTTATAATATTTATGGTGTAAAACTAATTATCATTGAAAACCTAATTATAAGGCTTTATTATACATTTAATTAGATAAAAAAGTGATTGTAGAGAAGTATGCTCAAACTATTATCATTACCATTATAATTATATACCATCCATTATTTTTTTTTGCTAGCAGCCATTTTCTAAGGCAGTACTCACAAGACACTGTCAACCAATCAGAAAAGAGCAGGCGGGGCATGAAGGCGTTTCCAAGTAAAATCTGAAACACCACCCGACAACTGCTGCCATCTACTGGTCGAAATTGAGAACTTTTTGAGCCAATATCGTCGGCCAATCAGAGAGTAGGCATAGCTTGGAGGCGTGTCCAATGGAAGTTGAAGCAAGTCACCCTATTACTACTGCCATCTGCTTGCTGAATTCGTCAAGAAAGTTGGGTAGAGCAGTGGAAATGGCTGCAATCCTTCACACTTCACGAATGTTCACCGTATACGATCCCAGCAGTAAGTGTTATTAACAAGCTGCTAAACATAGCATCTGTTTTGCAACTGATCAATGAGTAGTTGGTAGATTAAATTATTTGTGTCTGAAGCAATTTTCGAGCTTCAGATTATTTTAGAATGTCATCAAAAGCTGTTAAATATCTACAATTTTACTAATTCGTATTGCATGCTGCATGGACAAATGATCTCGTTTATGCATGGCCGATACAATGTTGATACTTCTATAGTTTGGCATTGGTTTACGGTATATTAGCATCTTGTTTGTATTAATCATTTCTACACGTATTGTTCAACTCAAGTAATAATGAGATAGTTTGTGAAAACTGTAATTATGTAGTATCCCATAAAGTTATCATGATATAGCTAGTGGATATCGAAACTCCATTCAATAGAATTTTGAGTTTGAGCGCATATAGGCTCAGAAAGTTATAAACTTTCTAATTAATTAAGTTGAAAATTCAAGACCTAATTCAAAGCCTGTCCTGTCGTGTATTGTTACAATTTGAAGTAGGTTTATTGAACCGGCATGAGGTAGTTAGTATAGTCTGTCCAAGCAAAGAAGACATTCTGGCAAGATGGAAGAATGACTCCAGCTTGGTCAATATTGGTTCAAAAATTATAGATTGGGTCTCAAATTGTAGGTAATACTCTGATATACAATTGGAGACTAAATTTATAATTTTGGAACTAATATTTACCGAGCTGAAGTCAGTTTTCCATCTTCCCAGAATGTCTTCTTTGGACAGACTATATCCTCACTGTGCATACGGAATACCTCGGTTCTAGGTGAACAGAACTCTTCCATCAACAGGTCACCCAATATGATTCTATCAAGTTTCATTGATTGATACTCAATTAATTGATGAAAAATATCACTTCCCATTCCAAGTTATTCGGTGATAACAGCTTCTCTTTGCTTTCGAATAGCAGGAGATGTTTCAGAAGCTTGATATTAAAAATTAATTGATTTCATCACAACCAATAATATTGAAGTACTGTATAACTGGTAAGAATAATCTGCAGTCTACTCGGATTTAACTCACGGATTTTAGGTTTAGAAAATGTTAAAGAATGAAAAAGTTGAAAACTTTCATGTTTTTTTTTTCTTTTAGAGTAGTCAATAATTTGTTTCAGAATCAATATCGTACCATGACCATTTATAGTAACCATTGCATTATTACAGTGAAAACTACTTCCAAAGCCTTCGATATTTTCTGTCTTCAACAATAGATTTTCTCAAAATCTCAAATTTTGCAGTCGCGAGTATTTTCAACTACTTGTAAGTGGTAGTATACAATATGCTACCCATACTTATATGATTAAACTATGATATAATAATACCAAAGTCGATTAAATTATAACGTAATATTAAAATAAAAGATGAAAAAGAAACCCCAACTAAAGAACCATATTTAAAGCTTCAATAGGAGCTTTAGAATCCAATAGGATTCTCGAGCGACCTGGTTGTTATTGGATACTCAAATCCTTTCACTCATTGAGTCCATCCTTATTGACTCATAGATAATGTGTTTCAATAATTGAATTATTTTGTGTTCTGCAGACAATGCTTCGTTACAGTTTCTACAATCATACATGTTTTCAAAAGGTTATGATTTGGGCATAGCAGCTCACTTGAAAGGTCAAAGTTGAAGATCTGACAGATTGTCTCTCCCATACAAAACTGTGCGCTCTCGCACGCGTGCGTTCAGTCGCGTTTTGTTTGCACGGATTTTGCAAGCAGAATTATAATTCAACCTCCTGACATTCAACGAGAGATGGATCCAGGATTGCCTTCACCATTTTGATGCTCCAATCTAAGCTGGGCAAGTGAGATTGGATGAGAGAATATGGTTACATGTATGAGTTGAAATGCATTTCGACCGAACTTATCTAAAATTGGGATAATTAGGCATCAAGTTTACTTGTCATATATCCATTTAATTTGATTATTCCAGTTTGGTATAGTTAGATGTCAAAGACACAAACGTCATCGGATTGATAAAGTCACAATAAAATTGTGCCCTCATAAAGTTCAAAGTTATTGCTATTAACTTATCCAAATTCATCTAACATCACAGCTCTAAATTTGATGTTATATTCCAGCATTGTTGCCAAATATATCTATTGTGGATAGAATGTTATGTGAGTAGTCTGTCATGTAATGGTTCATGATTCTGTACTTGGAAAATTGCAAAATGCACTTTTCAAATCCTTTCAAAATCAGATGGGCTTATATGGTTGATTTTAAAGATATTTTGCATTCCCTATACATGTTCAATATGTTTTTAGTGCTACTAATAGCCTAATCGTATTTGAAATGAGAATAAAAAATAAAAGAGACTTTGAAGTATTTGTTCCAATAACACTACATGTAACATTCTTTGTAACATTTTTAGTGGACGTATTATTTGAGTGAAGTGATTGTACATAACATTGTCTCAGACTTATTAAAAATCAGAATTCAGGGAAGAAACAGTACAAACTATGTCTAGTTTTTCTTACCTAGTTATAATAATGATAACACTATTTTGATTTGTGTAATGATGTCAAAGAATAAAATGAATGAATGGAATGTCTCGACCCCTTAAAAGTCATTTTCAAGTGTGAATCGAAAATGGTTCTCAAGAGGTGATGAAAACATGTTGTGTTATTTAAATAAGTACTTCAAGGGTGCTCTTATTTCTAATTCTGTTGATGTATAAAAAATCAACTGAATCCTGATAACTGATAGAGCCGATTGCGCAAATGTATGAAATTGTGGTTCATCGTAATTCACTTACTTACGGAGACTACATAATCTGATCACAGTTTCTGTAACTAGTGAAAACATGATTGCAGGGCCCTCGCGTGGGGTGTGGGGAGTGTGCGACCGCACAGGGCGCCACGGCCAAGGGGGCATCACGGCGGCTGATGCGAAACGGGAATTTCATAAAATCCAATTGGGCTATTAGAATAATTTTTTCACTATTCGATAAAAAAAATTCTCCCTAATATTTTTTTTAAAGAACTGTAGTAGTTTTTCAAACTTATTTCTGGCATGAGGTCGGTATTAGATCATGAATTATATTCCATTAGGCTATATTCATCAATAAAAATGGTATAAAAAATAGAATTAATGAGTATGAGATGGGAGTTTGAAATCATATTTTCATCTCATTTCATACAGCATAAAACTATTGAAGTCTAGTACTGGCCTAAGTTACACAAAGTAAAACTGAGTACAAATTCTTTAAAGAAATTCTTCAAATACTAACTTGATAGAATCCTACCAGCCTGAATTCATAAATGGATATCATATTAATTAGCACAAGATCGTCAATAGGTAATCAGCGTAATTTTTTGTGTATGATACACCATCCATCTTTTCTTTTGTTAGCAGCCATTTTCTAAGACAGGACACACAAAACACTGTCAACCAATAATAAAAGAGCAGGCGGGGCATGAAGGCATGTCCAAGTCAAATCTGAAACATCACCCGTCAACTGGTTAACAGCCGTCAGCTGGTCAACAGCCATCTACTGGTTGAATTTGGAAACTTTTCTAAGAGATGTTTTCGGCCATTCTGATCGTAGGCGGAGCTTGAAGGCATGTCCAATGGAAGTCAAAGCAAGTCACCCTATTGCTACTGCCATCTGCTGGCTGAATTCGGAACTATTTTAATGTTCTTCAAGAAAGTTGGGTAGAGCAGTGAAAATGACTGAAATCTTCAATATTTGCTTGTTATTGATTTTTTGTTAAAACATCTTTATTTCAAGTGAAATGAAATATTTATGACAATACCCCATATTCTTTCTTGTGAAAAATGTACTATTCCCTTCCTTATGTGCTTTCAAGCAAATACTAAAAAATAAAATTAATCAATAATTGAGAATTCAATATTTTAATGATAAAGTACGGTACAATGTGACAGTTATGTTCAATGTAGATTTTTTTATTAATTCCTGTAGGCTTTTGCTTATACATATCCAATACATAAAAATACGAGACAATACGTCAGGATACATTAAAATAAGCAAGTCCCTATAGCCAATCGTTTTTGCCACACGACATGCAAAATTGGGATTGCTTATGAGAAAAATGTGAACATGCGAGGCAGCTTGAATCATGTTTGGCCCTGAATATAATATTATAATATGTTGGATTGCATTCATCTGGTAATGGGGAGGGGGCGCCTGCAAAAATCTCACACAGGTCGCCAAAAATCCACGCGTGGGCCCTGCATGATTGCATGTGAAAACATTATGATTGCATCTCAAATTATTCTAAAATATCTTTCTTATTCTATGGAGCAGGTCTCTGATTGATGTTTGTGCATTATATATTCAAATTTTGGACGTGTGAAAAATACTACTGTATTACAAATTGGCAAAAACGTTTTTAGTAGAAATGTTTAGTATCCTAAACTCCGGCAAGATATTCATTAACATGCGTGAACTCTCACGTACTGATGAAACTGTCATTTAGCTGCTGAATTTCCAAGTTTATGGTTTTTTGAGGTTCAAGAGGCAAAATGTATGCCAACCTAATTCCCTTCTAAAGCATGAACCTTGCAGTAGCGAGTAATCAGTATTCTCTTGGTATAACTGTACAAGGGACTAAAATTCACAGATGCTCATTCTGATATGCTAGAATGCTAGAAATGACTCTTGGCTTGGGCTACTTCTAAACTACATTGAGCACTTAATGTTATCCTTGAACACATTACATTTTATACATAGAGTTGCTTCCCTACTGAAAGCCAGTGCCAGCGTAGCCAAAGTTCAATACATTAACTGCTTCCATGTGTATTCAACATGATCTTTAGAACATATTATTATTACATTCAAATAATGCTTTTGTATAATAATTGTTTTTCATCCTCATATGATGAATCATTCTACAAAGCATAGAATGGGGATGCATTCCTGGAAATTGTCACTGTCCTTACTTCACATTTGAAATAGCATAACATCATATTTGATAGCAAGCTTGGAAATATTGTTATGGGATTCAACTAGGAATAATATATTAGTAGTATAATAATAAGGGGACTTTGACGCACTTTTATAGGGTTTTTTACCGGAATTGTATATGCACTTTTTATCACACCATGATGTCACAAATTTCATGACGTCACAGGTTTCATGACGTAATAAATTTCAAGGTCAACAGTCAAAGGTCAAGGTCAAGGTCAAAAGTCAAGGTCAAAGTCACCCATGACGTCATAACCTAACCTAAGTTTTTGGCATCTAACCTAACCTAACTTTGAAATATTCCATCTGATACAGCATTAATCTCCCATCTTTAAAAGCTTGTATATCAAATAATGGATCACTATAACAAAGACCATGTTGGTTGTAGACTCTATTGAAAGATGTATACATATTGTAGACTTGCTGATTATCACCCTGAATGCTCTCATATGGGTAGTACTTGTTGTTCAGGTGAACCCTAATATCCTTCATTGAGCACTTGTCAAAAAAGGACAAATTTGCTGCTGCTACTTCCCTTCTGTTGGTCTGCAGTCCAATGATGACAAAATCTGGCTTCTCATACTCATCTGTTGTTTTCAATGTCCATGTATGCTTTGTAGTTTGTGGTAAGACAGGATATGTATGCAACTCCCAATGACAGAATGACATACTGATGGGTTTATCTTGCTGCACAATTGTCAGTGGAAGGAGTTTCTCTGGATCAGACACTTCTACATAGGGCATCATCCATTCAATTTTTTCAACAACTTTACCACCATCTGCGTCAAGACAGTTGATGGTAGTGGGACTCATTCTCAGCACCAGCTCTTGTTTCACATTCAGCAGAATATGACAATATTCTTTGGCAAACCCTAGCAGGTATCTCAGGGGTACTTGCATGGTTGTTCCATTGGTAGCAAAAGTAGTAAATCCAGTGGTTGAGTCAAACTTGTAGCCAGCTGCTTCCATCTTATACTTTTCATCTTTTTGAAATGTTATTGCGTTCTTCATCAAGCTGGTTATTCCAGGGTTGTGTATGCTGTCCACTAAAACTCCATTGATTTCATAGCATATCTCTACAAACCGGTGAGCAAAGATTTCAAACACACAATGACACAAATTTAATGACAAAAACTGGTATACAAACAAAGACTGGAATGTAGCACAAGAATAGTATCAGTCTGCACTGTAGCAGTGTTCAAGACACAATGATCTATCCCTGCCAGAGATTCACCAGAGCAAATGCTTCCCCACCACAATGCTTGAATGCCAACCACTCCAACTCCACTTGCATCACTCCTGTTCATCATTCATTCTGAGAAAAAAGTGACATTACTTTTTTCATTATTCATGGGGACAAAAATCTCTTTCACACACACTCTCTCACTCTCTCTCTCTCGCTCACTCTCTCTCTCTCTCTGACAGTTGACTGTTACTTGTACAATATTGTGCAATCATATGTATTCACACAGACCTAGACCTATTGAAACATGAAACGTTATCCCCACCACTTTAGTCTGTCAGTGGTATAAAGGACCAGTTAGGTTAGATGCCATAAAATTAGGTTAGGTTATGACGTCATAGGTGACCTTGACCGTTGACCTTAAAACTTATCACGTCATGAAACATGTTACATCATGAAATTTGTGACGTCATGGTGTAATAAAAAGTGTGTATACAATTCCGGTAAAAACCCTATAAAAGTGAGCCCAAGTCCCCTTATTCATACTACTTATATTTTTTATTACTATGAGAGTGAAGCCCACATGAGCTTATAGGCTTGTGCATGAGTAATGAGATGGATGAAGACTTCTTTCTAGGTAATCGGGACCGACGGCTTATCGTCTCTTTCGAGAGACAAAATCAATTTTATTCAGTTGTCCATTCATTCTGTTAATAATACTGTGTAATATCCACAATAAAAATATTAACGGTCAGTAATGTTCTATAATTGGGTAGCCTATATCAATTAAATTTCAGATGGATAGGCGAATTTAGTTGAGTACAGTATTAAGATTGAGTTGCTGCTATTAGAATCTGAGATAACATTTTATTGTTGGACAGTGTTTTTTTTTCAGTTGAGAACAGAAGTCATTCACTTCTTATCATGCAAATTCTGATGTATTGTTAAATGCATCATGCTGAATGGGTAAAATGTTAAAGAACCAGGTTTCCAATCAAACTCCAGTTTGATAGCAAACACAGCTTTTTGCTCTTCTCTATGAGCCCAGCAGCTCTTCAGATCACATCACTGTGATGAGTCTGTGGATATCGATTGACAGAGAATCGAAGGACGAACTTGATTAAAGAGCTATTTCAAATTTGCTACAGAAGGAGGAGAGCACACTTTAGTCGCTCTCGTGACCAATCTAAGTTTGGCAATTCATTTGTTTATGAGTTGACTCTATTACTTACAGGGAATCAGCAAGAGTTATCCAATTGCTTATGCTGTTTCAAAATTTTCCTAGACTTGTATTTTCTCAAGGAGAAAAGTTGAACTGCGAGTGGAGTCTATAGTATGAGTACCCTATATCACTTAAAAAAGTGAATAATTATGTTTTGAGATTGATTGACATTATTCAGATTTTGGAAAAGTAGAATTATAAATCTATTGTCTGTTGAACTTTGACACTTTGACCTCAATTAAATTACCCTGAATTCAATTTGACCAAAATTACCCTTTGTTCTTGAGTCATTAGTGTATCTTGCTCATAATTTTCAGATTCCAGATTGAGTTCTCAACAGAAAATGCTAGAGAAACCTCTGCTTTCCTCTCCCAGAAGATCACCCCGTAAAAATCGCCTACAACAACCCTCAGTAATTTTCAACAGCAGTTCTCCAAGATTCACCAGGTAAGTTTTTTTAAAGTACAGTAGTTGGTAGTCTCATGTGGTTGTCAGAGTATGTGAATATCAGGCTCTAGTCTCTAGAGTGAACTGGTTTCTTCATCCTTATTTGAATATTACTGACATGACATTGCTGCTTATTTTCAAACAACTAGAAATAAAAATTCAAAAATTCAACTACAACTAAACAACTTATACATAATCTTGTTCGAAGCTGAATTCCAGCTTGTATTATATCGTATTGATTGTATGCCACAGTTTGTATTTCAGGATACGAGCACCATCTATACTCTAATTAATTTTCGATGGAAATTTCATTTTTGGCGTAGCAGTGTACACCGTACAACGTATTCCAATTCGCAATCATACACGTGGAATTTTTTTCGATACGAATAACTACCACAATAATATCACTTCCACTACTAAAACTGACGCCAAAACGTTGGGCGGTCTCGTCTGCTCCTTGCGTGCTTCAACATCTGATGTTGTCAATAAATATTGTCATTTAACTAGCCCATGTTTAGATGATATTTTCAGATTCAAAAAATGCTTCAAATCAGGTATAGGTAGAGAAATATAGCTGTAGGTGTAGCTGTTAAGTAGGGTCACCTGTAGGTTACATCGCGTACAAGATAGACAGACGAAACCACAACGAATACACAAAACTAAGCTTCAAATATGTGTTTGTTTAATAATACAATATACATTTTCAATTCAATAACACTTTCTGTGAGCGAGATGGTATGGCTAGATAAGAGTGTAGCCACGGCTACATCGACTGACGTCATTGGCCCATTGAAAGCCGGTGCTTTTCCATTCAGCGGCCTCCTCACACCCCGGCGTTCACCGGGCCAGGACCAGGGCTTCCGTCGGTATGACGTGGTTTAGCGCCACCATCAGAGGGATGAGGCATGAAACCCAACAGATTATAACCCACACACGTTCTGCTTGTACTTTTAACAAGGGTGTGAGGTGAGAGACGACTCCATGTTTATGAATGAGAAGCCGGAAAACCCACACTGTGTTAGAAATTGGGAAGCTGGTGAAAAATCTATGATTAAAGTTCTATTTTTCTGCAGTCCTGAAATAGGTTCGTTTTGAGAGGAAATGAGCTCGTCGCTTCCAAGATGCTAAAATAATGTGATTGGATTGAACTTCATACATATCGAGATAATATTCTACATATTGTAGAATATTTTAGTGATGAGAGTGACACTATTCATTGTATGTATTGTACTATTTCATGAATAAAGGAATATGAAATGAAATAAGCGGGCCTTTTACTAAAAATACATTATTCATTGTAGTGCATTTCATTATTTCATTCAAAAAAATGCACTATTGGTCTTGCCCTGACAATCGAACATTTATGATGTGATATTTTTTACACGTTTCCGAGCCTCTAGAACACGAATTTGATGTCCGTTCAAATTCATAAATCTCTATATATATATATTTATATATGTACAGATTCTTGTGAACACGATAACTCCCTAAGGGCTTGTCGGAGAGCGACCAAATTTTGCACAAAAATCATTAGTGTTAATATCTCGGTCAAGTTCGTTAACCAGCCGAATTGGTTCAAGGGTAGGGGTTGAAATTAGGGGATGAAAGTTTGGAAAAATCACTACAAATCCACCAATAACTTGATCGTTTTGAAAATTGGCGTGTATAATTCCCCTATTATGCCCTACAATTTGAGCCATCAACGAAAAAATCCAATCAAAAATGGCGGAGAAAATGGCGAATAATATGCCAAAAATTGTGTTTTCATGGGTTTTTCGAAAACGGCACTTTTGAATTCATACCCTGAATAGCTCATTAGCTCATTTTAAATGCACTCTTTCCGACCGCCAGCTGCCGGAGTGAATTTTTTTTATTATAATATTATTTGAGTTGGTGTACTGCCAATAATTAATATGTAATCATTCCCAATAATTGAGCTGGTTTACTGCAATATCTAATAATTCTTACATTTTTTAAAAATAAATTTCATATTCTGATTTCTTATTCAAATCAACTCAAATTCTCTACTTATCTCCAAACACTAATTTCAGTTTTCTTCAGACAAATTATTATTATTGTTTGAGAATTCACTATTCTCAATTGATATATTTTTTCAAATCCAATTGACTTTTCTTATCTACATCTAATATTTCCTGAATAAAAAGTGACTTTTCTCAATTGCAATATCATCTTGACACTTGATACTTTCTTGAATACACGTGGAAAAAGTTTACTAGTCAGCCAATCACTAGAAACAAGGATTTCGAACAATCAAGATTTTTCAATTCCCACTGAATTATCTCCTATGACGCTCTCACTATCAGTGAGACTGAGTAACCTTAGGGTACGAACATGTCAAATAAGATGAGGCTTAAGGTTAGGCTGCGGGTGCTACATAGTATATACATAGCTCTACATCTATATCATATGATTTTTATATATCATGGTATAATAAAAACCTCAAGCCTAAGTCTAACCTTAAACCTCAAGCCTAAGCTTAAACCTTAAACCTTTAGCCTCGCCTTTTTGACATATTGTTACCCTTACTATTGAAAGGTTCAGAAAATATTGTAGATCAATTCAGAAAGTGTTACAGAATATTGTATGAGCCATCTTCTCAAGTTTTCTCTTGAGAAACAATGCTACTCTATTTTGTTCTTGATCAACAAGGGATGAGCCAAAATGAGTTTCCAAAGCACTCAGAGCTGAATTTGAAATTATTTAGTCAGTCACTCAGATTACTGAACCGAAATACCGTTCCATTACGCCTACAAAACAAATACGAGCTTCAAAAGGTCAAAGGTTATAAAGAGTTTTACCACGGACGAGTCTTCCTGGCTGTATCTTGGGGGGAGTCTGTTGCGTTCTGTTCAGTTCTCGAGTGCTCCAATTTTGTTTTGAGGAAAATCCCAACCGAAACAATACTCAGAAAGTCTCCGATGAAAATAGCAATTAGCTCATATTACTTTTGCATTTACTGTTCTGCAGCGAATTTCCTCGTTGCAAAATCCTAAATTAAATTTTGATCGCTTTTGATAACTTCGTAGAATTTATTCATAACTGTATCGTCAGTAGCACTCAATTCCCCGAGCACTTTGTCACTGTTACACTGTAATTAATTATATGAGCACAACTCAATATTCATTCAATCATTTTTCGATAAAATATTATTGGTGATTTGTAGTCTGTCCAAGCAGCGAAGACATTCTGGCAAGATGGGAAAATGACTCCAACTCAGCCAATATTTATTTAAAGAATCATAAATTTAGTCTCAAATTGTAGAAAACAATCTAATCTACAATTTGAGACCAAATTTATATTTTTTGAACCAATATTGAGCGAGTTGGAGTCATTTTTCCATCTTGCCAGAAAGTCTTCTTTGCTTGCAATCTATCCCGTTACCAGTGCGGTGAAGTTTTTAATTTCGATTATCGAGCATTGTTGCAGAATCACAGACAATAGATGGATAAATATCATACATAGCGTTGTGATGGAAAATTGAAGCTCAAATTTATTGGTGTTGTACTGTGACAGCCATTCAGACCGTTTTTGTGATTACTCTATCGTGAAAACAAGATCACTGGATTAGTGATTCCAGATAGAAATCCAGATTTGGATTCCAGATCGTAAATAGAATATCAGGATGATAAGAGATGAAATAAAATTGAATAAATGGGATAGAACATGCGCGGTTTTTTCGCACAGTAATAAGTCTCACGGAAAGTTGCATGAAAATCCAAAATATTGTCGTTTTTTAACCAATGAAAGAACCAACAAAATAACAATGATGTAATTCCACAGTGGTAGGGATTTATTTGGGATTTTAAGCGCCCGGTTGTTTAAAATAAAATTGAAAATATAGATTATTGTTAATAATTCATTATTACACTCAAATTACTTGTAGATATAAACTTCATAACTTATGAAAATTAATTTGGATCAATATTTTACTTCTCTTATTTCTTATTTCGCTAGTTTTTTTCCAAGCTGTAGCCCACTTTATAATCAAGTTTAGTTTTTTATCAATAAATTTAATAATAATGAGGGGAAGTATTTTGTCTAGGCACCTTTTAGAGAGAAATGGAAAGTAATAATAGATTTGAACAGTATTCATTCACTCAGAATAAATACAACTAGAAAAATAAAGAAAATAGGAAGTTATCTTATAAAGTTCAAATAAATTACAAATTTTATAAGATGATATGATGATATCAGGGATTAAGTATCACTACACTCAGTCCACCATGAAGTAGCTGAAAACTTGGTAAAAAAAAACTTGATCTAGCTGAAAACTATTATAGAAAAGCTTCTGGACTTCAATGTGGGATTTGAAAATGCATAAAAGGAAACAAGAACAGCAATTCTATTCTGCAATATAATTTGGGTATCAAAAGCCAAAGGACTAGTTATCAAAAAATGCATGATACTAATATGTCTAGTACTAATATGCTTGAAAAGCCTAAGAAAATGCATAAAAGAATACAGGAATATGATTAGGGTATTAAATCCAAAGGACTAGGCATGATAAGCAGTATATTTTGAAAAATGCAGGGCAGAAAATATCCAATACTTCGGAAAATACACCATTGCAGCGAACCAAGAATACCCTCATTCTCATGGTAATAAGAAAGTTTGGATTTATTATTTCGATCAAAGATGAAGATGCAGAAGATATTAAAATGACGAAAGAAAAATGTCCATAACTCCTTTCTTGAACTCGTAAAGTTTTCCTTCGGAGAGAATTGGAAGAAAAATATGTATTATAGGCTACAAGAGGAAATCTTCATTTCACAAAATACTTGAATAATTTTGGTTTGTACTATGGTATTGACGCTCAAAGTTGCCGTGCCCTAATCTTCTTATTCCTTTTCAACTTTGAGGTACCAATTTTAATTTGTAGCTTTTTAAATAATCAGTCTTATGTAACCGTTGATTCTTGATTGAACCAAAAGTTAAAAGTTTGAAGCGATTGTAATGTTTAGATTGGAAGAATTGGTTGGTGAATAATATTACCCAGCAGCTGCTGCTATCTAATGGCCGAGTTCAGAGATAACCCAGCTCTCAAACCGGCGACCAATCAACGAAGAGAAGGCGGGGCTAGCTAGTGTTGTGAATGTTGAACGAAGAAAACAAGCACCCAGCAGCTACTGCTATCTGTCGGACGGATTTAACGTGAGTCTTCATGCACTCGAACAATAACGAAGTAGAAGTTGGATCTTCATTCCAGTCTTTAACTTTTGTTATTTATGATTGATTTTTATTTTCTCTATCACGAATCACAATCCTGATGTATACTATACCAATATCTTCTTGTATTAATAATGAAATCGACTTTCTGTGACTTTATTCGCTCATATTATCAATATTTACAGCTTTTATCAATATTTTACAGCTTTACTTGGTGTGTGATAAGAATGTGGATAGTTTACATCATGTAATTGATTGATTTTCAAATACTTCAGATGAAGTAGCTGAAATAACTGATCATTCCAGCCAACCAATCAGATAAACTTTTATGAGTTATTTCCCTCAAATCATTCTCCGATCTTCTGCCTGTGATGAGTTATTGAAGTTACATAATCAAAAACGAT
Organism: Sogatella furcifera; assembly: GCA_017141385.1. Taxonomy (NCBI): domain Eukaryota; kingdom Metazoa; phylum Arthropoda; class Insecta; order Hemiptera; family Delphacidae; genus Sogatella; species Sogatella furcifera. The sequence goes on from CM029549.1 coordinate 10,292,237, forward strand.
TATTATTGTTCCCTTAATATCTAAAAAAATGATCGGTGAGGTCCTGTCAAACCCAGACGTTTCTGGGAATTTCCCCGAATCCTATTAAATCATCTGGGGCGATCCGTAGATGTCACCAGGTGCTTAGTTAGCAGTTGGGGGGGCACCTGTTAGCGGAGGGTCCTGAGTGTGTGTGTGTTTGTCATTCGCCCAGCTCGTCCGCCAGGGGCGCTAGCATAGCGGGATCTGTGTAGAGTCTGTGCAGAATCTGCCAGAGTCTGTGTAGGCGGATGACGGGCCGGGATATTGATTGGGGCGCCTGGAGCCTCCGCGCTGAAGAGTCTGCAGCATCCTCCTACGCGCGCCAAGTCTCCCTGCAGAGGCCAAAGCCGCTGCTGCTTGTGCCCGGTACACATCCACGCCCAACCCAAACATTGACCCGCTTCATTCACTTTTGTTCACGGCTGTTGCACCCTCAACAATTGCATCATAATAGAAAAGCTCGGAAAATTGTTCAAGAGTAACATGGAGAAAAAATTACAAGACAAATCTTAATAACTGAAAGCGTATCAGAGGGAAAACAACATGGCAATGTTGTTTTCCCAACTACACGATAATTCATCTTGTAGTGAACATGACCTTCATCAATGACATTACAATAGAAGAGGTGAGAATATTAAGTAACGTGGAATGGAGAAAACATGATAAGACAAATTTAGATGCGTTTTAGAAGGAAAACATTGCCAAAACTTCATGATAATAGGTGAACATTACCTCAACAATTACCTCATGATAGAAAAAATGGTAAAATTGATCATATTCTACATATTTTTCTGGACGAGATTAGAATTTTATTTGAACCATTTGGGAAAATAGAAGAAAGTATGAAATTGAGCATAGAATAAAACCTTTTATACTTTTCTGAATATCATAATAAGTTTAGGATGAAAATAATCATGATAAATTGGATGCTTGAAAATGTTGTTAATGTGAAAATTTCTGTAAAGAATAATAATATTCGTGTAGCCTGGCTGGCTCAGGTCTGGTGTCAGAGTTTTCAGGTCGCTCCTGATCAATTTCATCTTGTAAAGAATGAGAGTCTGAGAAAGGACCAGAAAAGGGCTTTAGGAAATGAAGAGGCATATGATTGTTGGTTTTTGTTCGAGAACAAACATATCGAAGTTCAATCGTACATTCTTGTAACCATTTATACAGCAGTTTAGGTATCGTAGCAGTTCAGGTACCAGTTTAAATTCGTTTGACTATTCATCACTACCCTTTCCGGCACCGCGAATCTTGAAAACTGGCGAAATCATAGAAGATAAGACGACCCTGGGGGTGATAAGAAAGCTCTCCTTAAAAGTCTTGAATAGTCTCATTGATTTGAATTTTGATTCTCAATAGATTCCACGATTCAAAAACGTATGAAAATGTTCTGAAATGAATGATTATATTTCTAAATATTTAGATTCTTCTAATAAAATTTTAATAGTGATAGTCTATCCTCTATCATTCCAGCCTTGAAGTTTGAGATAATATTAAATACAGAAATCTATACAACTCTATTTCAGGACTCATATTGTACGAAATCAACATCTGGTAAACCAAAGTTCATTGTTGTAGACAAGTCTCTCCATTAACTTTCGATTCGATTAGAAAGATTGATCGATTAGGCTGAGCGATTCTTCTACTATCAAGTAAAGATGTAGTTGTTGAGTGACCCAGAAGCGGCCGCTAGATTACTTTCATTTGCCAGAAACGATCAATTGAGTTTCACATTCCCATTAATCTCTTGGCGAATTTCTTCTCCAATTAAAAGAACGTCAACTGGATTTAGAAGCTGTTTCCTCAACAAGACTTACGAAGTAATTAGTTGAACTCCTCAGTGAAATGCTACATAAATACACTAGAGCTTATACTGTTCTACAGTATAACAAAATTTCCAAAGGAATTCAATGAATTTTGATTTGAATGCTTAAAAATCTTGATGAAGAGTTATTAGAATGGAAAAATGAATGAATGCGAATAAAAATTTAGGGTCGTCAATTTATAAACCGTAGCCTACTCATTTTTTTACCCTTGAATTGACTTAGTTATAAATTTTTTTCACTCATTTCAAGCATGGGGAGTTGTGAATTGAGCACCACTTTTGGTGGATTCCAAACGATTTTGGATACAATTTTTATAGTATAGAATAATAATTTTGGGAATTTGTGGTGATGAATAACAAAAACAAATTTCCCAATGCAATAATATCAAGCATAGAATATTAAGCATTTATGTCAGTAACTTATGGAGGAAATCATCAATCGATCATGTTTCATGTTCAAAGACCTTGAAGGACTTATTCTGTATCATACGTTTATTCAATCATTCAACCACTTGAAATAAGAGTATAGCTGACTCCAAAAATTTAGGCGGTTTCGTCTGTCTCTTGCAAGTAACCTATTAATGGCTGAAGTCAAGCATTTATTGTCTCTTTTAATTTCAAAAATATAATCTACGCATAGCTAAATCACAAATCTAATTGACAGCATCAGCTATTGGAGCGCACAAGGAGCAGACGAAACCGTCTAACTTCTTGGCGTCAGCTATACAACAGGCTTTCGCCTGAAACCATCCTTCTCTCAATTCATACATGTCATTCATACATCTGATATAAATTGAAATCAGTTTTTGAAGGTTCAAGTTTCTACAGGTTTCTCAATGTTATCAGTTTCCTTTATGAACCATTTCAAGTCCTATTCAGAGGGCTACAGATATATAACATTCGCCCTCATATACATAGTCAATATACAGTTCAACCTTCTTTGATGAATACAATTTTATTCTAAGGCAAGCAATCCAGTAGGCAATGGAATACGATTCCTTCCATTATGGGTTTTCAGATTTCAATGCCTTGCTTGTGACACTTTGCTGATTTTACATAACTTAGTCTTCTCAAAGATCTGGATTTTCGCAGCTGAAATATTTCGTTATCCCAAGTCAACCTTTTGAGTCGAAAAAGAACAGGCGAAAACATTCTCCAACCGAATTTGTTTCTGCAGGAATTACGTAACAGAGTTATCGATGTAAATTTCAACTCTCCAGAGTGTCACATCACAGCTTACTTTCATAATATTTCTGTAGAGAAACCCTCTCAATTCCCTGAAGCAAGAATACTTTTCCAATGCTGAGGTGGTAAAACGAAAATAGCTCTCATCATTATGTCAGTATTGCATTGCGTAACACTGTTTACCATTACATGTATAGTCTGTCCAAGCAAAGAAGACATTATGACAAGATGGAAAATGACTCCAGCTCGGTCAATATAGGGTCGAAAATTACAAATTTGTTTTCTAATTGTAGGAAACATTCTGATCTACAATTTGAGACAAAATTTACCATTTTTGAACCAGTATTGATTGACTAAGCTAGAGTCATATTGTCCTCTTATCAGAATGTCTTCTTTGCTTGGACATACTATACTTATTCATTTCTCATACATGATGTTGCGGTATAGTAGTATATTTTACATTGTTGAGTGTAGTGTATATAGTTGAATATTGTTCAATAATAGTGTGGGTATTCGAGAAATAATGTGTGGTGTGTCTGATTGTTCAGTGAAACGGTTGCTAAGTCAAAGTGAATGTGATGTTAAGTCACAAACACTATGGACTGATTTCGGATGGGTGACCAGATTGTGACTAAGGCGAGTGGAACCTACCCTTATGGGTAGCTCCCCACAAAAAAAGCCATATGCATATTTTTTTATATATTCGAGAAAGATAATAATCTCAGCAAACTCGAGGAAAATTGGAATAACAGTATATATCTGAAGCAGTTGGATAGGCGATGCTTGTATGCTCGTATGGCTTCAAGCCAACTAGACAATATGTCTAGACATGATTTCGCTCTGTTTCGTTTGATCTGATAGAACCATTATCCACCACCAATTTCTTTATATAAGAAATCATTAATCGTCCTTAGAAGGGTTCTTCAAATAATTTGAAAAGCAGAGATTCCCTGGTAGTAGAAGGTATTTAACAAGATACTGGTGCAAAACATCATAGTCAAAAACAATATAGTCAAAATCTTTTGAAAAAAAATCTTCTGTATAGTTCATTACAATGTTTAGGGCTACTAATATAATGTTCAATAAATAAAGTATAACAAATCCCAGCAGCTTTTTGAATGTTTCCATTTAACAAGTAGTTTCGCCCTCGAGAGACGCATTTTCAAGACGTGTAAACTCAGTTCAATTTCATTTTTAAAACATTATCAAAAAATAAAACCATACCTTATAAAATTATATCTCAAACAATTATTACAAATATTAACTAATGAAGAAGTTTATTGAGACACTTCATTATTAGTATCATTTCTTGGAGAACATTATTTCCCTTGAGTAGAAATAAATCTCAAAAATATTCACGAATGATATTGTCAGGGGAAAATATGATCAATAATAAAGATTGTCAGAGCTCTCTTTATGATTGGAAAAATCAATAAAAGCTATGTAAGCGTTGAATTCAAAGCTCAAAGAGAGTTTCAAATGTGGAAATTGGGTCATAACATCAATTAGGAAGATTTTTGCTTTTAAACTGCTTTCATATTTTTTCCAATTTTCATATTACTCAGAATGAAAAATAGCGCCAACACTGTTGGACTGATATTGGACCATCATTATTATTATTATTATTATTATTATTATTGATGATGAAAGACTATTTCATTCTCATTATTACCCGTTATAATTCGAATACTAATTGGATACACTCAGTCAAGTGATTTGGGTTTTAATTGGGGTTGCACAAATAATTGGTTTCAGAAAAATCAATTCACTATTTCAAATCACAAATAATAAAATGGAATACTGCTACATACCTTACTTGTGAGAAACTATCTAAACCTATATTTGGAATTCAATAGATCTTTATTAATAAATAATTAATAGTTATAAGTTTCAAGAAGAAACGCTGATAGCATAATAAATGAGACCCTCAATACGGTATTGATAACTGAAGCAAAAAAGTAAGTCAGGTACCTGTCTCTTGTACCTGATGTAACCTACTAACAGATGATTTGAAGCATGCATTGTCCCCTTTAATTAAAAAATCTTCTGGGCATAGCTAAATTACATATCAGCTGTTGAAGGAGCGGACGAAACTATCAAACTTTTGGACGTCAGTTCGTATATATTGGAAGGCTATAATTTTTAATAGTCGATTCCCATCTCATGAACTTTGGATTCTCCATCCTATCAATTGAAAGATAAGTGTGAGAAGACTACGAGACCTTACTTTACCCTGTAACAAAAACAATAAATAAATAAATTGAAAGGAATAACGTCTTCTAGAAGAGGTTCATGTTGAACTTGTAGTTTATTAACAAGGAGGACACACATACATAATAACTTTCACCTTGGAAAGTACTTAGAAAGAATTGAGTTTTCACATTGTAAAAATATTCTAGCTAAATAATGGAATCGAATAAGGAAACAAGTGTTTTCATAAGTTGTATCATGATGCTTTTCCACGGGGAAAAGTCACGATGAAAATGTCTGAACAATAAGAAAAAGTAGTTGCAAATATCATATCTGTTGGATACAGCAAGCTTGCATCAATGTCATCCCAAGGGAGATGTGATTCTGAACGTTTTCTACTTACTTCTACAGTGGATCTTCCATCTTGAATGGAAATATTGCACTCTAGCATAGAATAATAGACTTCTCTATAGTTAGATCCTCTTCGATTCGAGTTGATTTTCTCCATAATTGAAATGCATTATCAATATCTGCTGAAGCAGTGAGCTTAGATTCATTGCCTCTATTCCATAAGCTTGATAGTAAAAATTGTATGGTTAATATCATTAAGATCGAGTAGAAAATCATACAACTCAGTGTATTCTTCTCTACTTTTTTCCTGTTTGGTTTCGTGAATTTTATCTCCTCTTGTGATAAAACGTTGGATAATTATGTTTTCACAATCTGAAGAATGGAAGAATCCAATTCTTGGAACTGGAAGTGATTGAAGAAGAAAAAGAGTATAACATTTTCTTATCATTCAATTACTCAGTTTGAACAGATTCACGATTATGATGAATTATTGTATGAAACTATTAAGCAAGTGATTCTCCAAATACTGATCAAAGTTCTGATAAGACTTCAATTCAATCATATCACTAAACAGACAATTCGTTAGTAACTGGACTGTCAATTTGATCATGAATTATTCGATTATACATATGTGAAACATTTCCTTCAATCTCCATTTATTCGAAGTAATAATATCACTGCTATTCAATCACCACAATCACCTTTGTGATGGATGTATAATCAACTGATTCTAACAACTAAATCAACTATCACCTAATCAACTGACAACAATATCTAATCAACCGACTTACTCTAGAGTTAACAAGCTTGAATTGTAAAAGCAGCTGAGCCACGATAAGTATTTCGAGCGTTTGAGGTTATCGATTTCACCTGTGCAACAGGTAGAGCCGAATTCCAATGTGTTTTAACCTGCGCTCAACTTGAGTGGTGTCAACAGCCACTAGCAAGCGACTAGTGGCAGTGAGAGAACAGTGAAAGAGCTTTCTTTGAGCAGAACTATTCATAGAACAATGTTTGTGGATTAGAACTTTTGACTGAAAGTTATGAATAGAAAAGTGTTTGTGAATTTGGAAATTTGGCGTAGATAATAATTTGATGGGTCACATTACCTCTATCCTGGTTGATGCTTATTCATTTCTGCTGTATAGTAGAGTGAATATGAAACTGGCAACCAGCTGGTAGGCCTGGTAGGCCCTTCATGGACTCTTGAGCCATTGACGAAAAATTGGTTGGATGGGGATTAAACTTTAAACTTAGGGCTATTTAAAATAATTGATAAATAAAATGAAAAATCAAATACTCTTTTTAAAAAACTTTAGAAGTATTATTTCACAGACATGTTTCGGGACTTAGCCCATTATCAATGTCATGGAATATTTTGAATGTTGATTATTCTAAGTTTATAATACACTGATTACCTTTGGGTGGCTCGTTGGAGGAGTGATAAAGCGCCGGTCTGATAACCAGGTGGACCCTGGTTCGAATCCCAAGCGGAGAACAACTTTTGACCACAGCACAATCACATAGATACGATCACCCCGTCTTTCGAAGGAGACGATAAGCCGTCGGTCCCGACTACCTAAAAAGTAGTCGTCATCTATCATCCATTTCATTACCCACGCACAAGCCTATGAGCTTATGTGGGCTTCACCCTCATAAACAAATAAACCTTACTATTCTCCTATCCCTCAAGTCAACAATACTAACTTTCTGTAGTGATTAATAAGTTTCACAGTAATTAGTTTCATAATAACTAATGGACAAGATGTGGTTTAGTTCATTTATTCGTGTTACACTTCCAATGTCTCGTCATAGTCTGGTGCTCTTTACCAGAGGCAAAGGCTATATTTTAAATAATACGAGTGAGCAGTTATATTTTCGTCTCTCTTGCGTCAAGAAGAAGCCTATTTATTGTACGTGAAAAGAACGTCGTACTGCACTCACAGTGAATTTTGAGCAGAAAATTGAATTGAAACATGTTTATCTACTACTTTACAAGCAAATAGTGTTTAAGTTTGCATTATTGTTATTTGTTTTTTATTATTGTATTATATTTTATGTATGTGTATTTTTTCTGGAAATAAGATTTATTTATTTATATTCATTTAGTTATCAGTGTTTTATTTCAATAGATAAAACTCGTAAATAACAATATCGTAAATTCCCATTCCAAAGATTGAGGAACAACACAATGTTTGTATTCAGTTTTCATGAGTGAGAAGCACCAATAGTTTGATTAATTAATAGATGAAAGGAATAATGATAAGTTTACAGCTTGTCCCTGGGATTCTATATGTGACTGTGAAACGTGTAACAGGATCCAATATTCTGTCACCGTAGGAGCAGACAATCACTGACGGTTCAATGAAACGGATCCGTGTTGTGAAAAGAGAATGTACATAAAATACATATATGTACAATATACAATACATGTATGTTTTGTAGAAAATATTAATAAAAGTGGATTAGAGGACGGTTGAAGGAGTATGTAGCCTACAATACAGTCATATAGGCCCATGTGTTGTATAATATATTGATAGTAGCTGAAAAGAGAACTGAAACTTGATAGATGAAGAAGTGTGTAACTGCAGCAGTAGGCGGAAAATTGTTGAATTGGTGTGCGTGCTATTGAAGTAAAAAATCGAAATTAATCATTGAGGAAGGATTTCCGTATTGTGAATGAAGGAAGCTCTCAAAGGTGTGAGTTGAATTTATTCAGCACAGTCGTCGCCGAGTTGTTTGAGGGTTGGGGACCGAGGACTGAGAACTGGAGTTTGGGGTTCTCAAAATAGATTCCCCGGGCGGGCACAGTCTCAATCGATACCAGATAGTGACGTCAAATCTAGCACTCTATTGTTTGAAAAACCCGTGCAGTTTTTTTCTCTCACTTGCACTTTGACGTAGACGTACATGTACGTGTCAAGAGTGATTGCCTCTAAATAGCACTTGATGACAATGTGTTATTAACTGATAACACGGCTTATCTATTGGACCCCATCACCAACTTAATATGTCAAAGGTTTCACGCATGTAATCTGTTTACCTCAGGTAGCTGTTTATTATGTGATATTTTTGAACGATCAATGCATTAATATGCATGAATATTTCATACCCTGAAAGGTTGGCAAGTGAGCTTCAACATTACAGTATATTCTACCTCACCCCAGAGTATTATTTTAATGTAGAATCACAGCGTGTTACCTTACAAATTTCGTTCATGATGAATTTTATGAATATAGTATTGGTAAACATTTTTTTTCTTCACTGTCTTTATTTCTTTCCATCACCATTTTTTTCTTCGATAATAATTATCATTTACTGTATATTATTTTTTACTAGTTGATGTTTTTTTATAAATTGAACTTTCCAGATTATGTATCAAGAAGGATAAAATATAGCTATTATACTTATTCTGGCGGCTCGTGCCCACGAAACAGGTGAAGTGCTGTACAGTGAAAGACACGGGATTTTCACCTGTTTCGTGGGCACGAGCCGCCAGTGACTCATTCCATGATGTGTATTGCTTGCAATTAATGATTGTTCGAAGGAATAATATATTGTATGCTGTATATAAGAAAAAGATTCCACTATTCGAAGTTGTCTTTATGAGAATTTTTGCAAGTGTATCAATGAGAAAGATTTGAAATAATTCTCACTGCTCTATTATAGCTGAAAGACAGACCAGAAAGTAATGCAACCTATAAAAGATGAAAATGTGAATAAGCAGTGGCTGTAGCTGAGTACGATAAAGCGTTGGTCTATTGGAACAACACATTTTCTTCGAGATTCTTCACAATGGTTACTTCATACAGAAACGCCAAAATATTATTATTTCGGGGAATAGGCTATAAAAATCCTTACTCATCATTCAGTGATCTGAAATAATATCGACCAGAAATATCAGATCAATCCCTTCTTAATCTAATTATTCTATTGTATTTGATAGAGCTGTGAAAGTGTACACTCTCCTTCACAACCTGGAAGTCTTTAAATCGACTACGCACAGGAGTCACAAGATGTAAATCAAACCTATAACGTAACGCCAGGGTTACATTCAGGACAACGCTGCCTGTGACTGCGGCTTTGAACAGATAGAACTACAATCACGGCTTAGATCGGCTAAGAATTACAATCACCTATTGCAGTGCGAGTTGCTTGGCACAAACTGTTCTCATGACGACCTCCTCAAATGCAATGGCAAGGCCCTTCATGTGGTCAAATTTTGGGAGGGAAATATATACAATAATATGTAGTAATATATATGTGATAGTATATAATTATATGTAAAAGTATATAGTATAATGGTGATCTTGGACACAGAAAGTAAGTATCGTATTTGATAACTATTTCGATAACAGCAAGACTCCAGTGAGCTAGACTTGAACTAGACGCTATAATGATATAGATGAGTAAGATCACTCAGTTCACAAGCTTTTTGTTCCAGGAACTTCAAATCAAGCACAAGACTAATACACTAATAGGGTCATAACAGGCTCAACTCAAGTGCAATAAGGTCTTTGAGATGCCTTCCAAGCAAGCGATCTGAAATAAACGGTAGGGTGAATAAACGATAAACGCCATTAAACTACTGTGAGCTTAATATCTGTTGAATTTGCCAAGCACCAACTGTAAGATAAACAGTGTTAGTGTTTTTCGTTAGTTGGGGCTGGTGCTGACCTAGTGACCTACTTACCATGCAGCAGAACCTGACCTAATTTTACAAGATGCGAATTCTTCAAGGAGTGTGTTTGGAGCTGAGCTCAGGGGATTATAGGCAAGAGACCTGTTGATAGACTTCAATTGACTACCAAATACCTGTATAACCTACTTTCATACCTGCAGGCTTTGAATACCCTTTAAAGCTTCGAATAAATACGTTCTAATAGTTGCACTTAATTCACATAATACCTTTGAGCTTCAAAGAGCTGTGAGATTTGTCGTTGGTAACAATAAACGGGGCTAATTTCCTCTCCCAATGTGTATTGTTCTTTAGAGGAGTTTGAATTGTTCTCGAGCTTTCTATATTTAATTATGGTGCAAACACAAAGAAAGCTGGTAACAAGCACTCGCTTCTGAAAAGTATTTGTGATACTACTGACTCACTACAACTCAAGCTGATTCAACGACTGACAGTATAAATGGCTTACTTTTAAGAATGAGTAACAGCAACACCTACTATTACTTAGTAGGTGTTGATAATAGACACCATGAAAGTCAAATTTCAGATATAATATCCAAATAACTTGCCACTATAATGTGCGTGGATTTTTTATTTAGATGTTATTTAATACATGAATCATTCTTAAAACAACGGATAGCCTCATGGTATGATATATTAATACTAATTATTCATTAAGTGAAAATATTTGAGAAGTGCAATTCTTTGTTCGAGTCATTGAAGTAATACTACTGTATAAAATTCAGCCGGATCACGAGATGTAAACGATCAACTTAATAATATAACATATCAATGAATATTCATTATAATGTTATAATTAATTATTCATATCCATAAATCATTAGAACTATTTTCTATCCACAAGACTCCGATTCATACTAAATGCACATGTACAGAAAATAGGCAACATAATTATAAGGATAAAGTCGGTATGTGGGAAACAAATTTATTGATTGGAATCATTGTAAAATAATAAATTCAGTTAGGCATAAGTTGTATCTGAAGAATGTTCCAATGAATTATATTTATTGAGAGATAATGAGTGTTGAAACTGAGTTCAGGCTTACATTCTTGTTACAGATGAACATCCATAAAAATCAATCATGAAATCGTGTTTTACATAGATTATTTAAAACTGCTTGTTGAGAAGAGAGAGTTCCCATCATCTTAAAATCCCTAATGGATTGCAATTTTCCAATCTATATATCAATATGAGTTGATGCTAGTATTGATAGTAGTTGATAATGTCATTGATGTGAGTTGATTAAGAATTATCCCTAGATGAGTTATCAATATGAGTTAGTGCTAGTATTGATAGTAGTTGATAATGGCATTGATTTGAGTTGGTTAAGGAACTAGCTCTAGAAGTGCAGGAGTCGAAGCTCATCATTCAACTTGGGATGTACGAGAGCTTTAGCTTTATAAAACAGAATAATCCACAGTCTTACAGTCTTGGTTACAGCTGCTGTTTCCTGATTCAGTTGTAGAGTCTGTTAATACGTGATCCTGCAGTTATAGAGTATGTTAATTAACTTTCTTGCAATATGATACGAGCGCATCATTTTACCCACTTGTTTCATGTAATTGGAAATCCACTTCAAACAGTGAGATGAGGGCTGTCATAGAGATTAGAATCTGCCTTGTACTTTACGCCTACTCTTATATAATAATCCCACTCAATTTTGAAACAATGTATCGCGAGCTTCAGGTGGGATTGGGATCGATTTCTGCCAAGCCATTTGGCGCATTGTGAGGAAAATGGAAGCATTAGAGTATGTGAGCTACATACATAGGCTACATGAGGTCCAGGCATTATCAACTCTGGTGCTTTACTGATTCGCAACAATCTATTCCGGATCAATGATAATGCATTTCAATCAAATTCCTTGTCAATCCCTGAGTAATTCAAAGATCTAGACGGATTTGAGAAAGATTAGTAGAATATAAGTAACTCTTCATCAGGAGATTCTCTGAGCAGGAATCATTAAAAGTATAAAGAAATATATTGCAGAAGATAGTTGAGTTTCCAGATAGCGCCGTAGCGGAAATGTTTGAATTGGAACTGGTGACATTTTGTGAGATGTTTAGCATGTTATAAACACATCTGAAAATCTCCATAAGCTTCAATCTATGTTCATGAGCTTCAATGGCCTATGAGCTTTAAAATCTTAATACAGAAATTCTCAGGTCCTGGATCCTAGATCCCTTTATCTCCAGATTCATCTTACCAAATTCCTACTCCAGAACAGTTTCTATGTGAAAATCTGGGATGTATCCTCCAAAACAGCCCTTACACGAAGAACCAAACAAAGAACGAATTGAAGGTGAAAAGTTCAATAGTCATTTAAGAGGTATACGTTTCTGAATACTCCTGGAACATCTTTTACTGGATTTTCATAAAAATTCATCAATTCACATCACAAATTGGGAGTTACAATGAAAAGTTGAAAGCATCAAAAGACTTGGGCAACGTTTGCAAAATCTCAACTAATTTCATCAATTATTTGCATTGTGAATAACAATGTGTAAATCAATTATCTTGCATTTGCGTGACATTTGATACTTATCTTATTCAAATTTATTTCGTCAATATTTCAATAACAATAGAAACATTACTTGTTTTGTTTCAGCAATAGAATGATTGGAAGAATATTGGAGAACTAGCTTGTTGTGTTAAAGTGAGATATGAGGTGATGATTAGCCAACGTAATTACTTTGAAGCAAGCGATGCTTCTCACTATTGTGTCATATTATACACCGGCTAGGGATGGGATACATGACCAGTGTAACTATTCAGCTTTTGTCACTTGGCAGTGGCAAGCAGTGCAGTTGAACAGCGCGGTAGTTCACTTCACAGCTTTCTCCCACAAGAATCACACTCACACATATGGTCTGGTCTATCAAAGAAGACATTCTGGCAAGATGGAAAAATTACTACATCTCGGTGAATATAAGTTTAAAAATTATGATTCTGGTCTTAAATTGTAGAAATCATTCTACTCTTCAATTTGAGATCAAATTTATGATTTTTGAGTCAATACTGACAGAGCTGGAGTCATTTTTCCATCTTGCCAGAATGTCTTCTTTGCTTGGACAGACTATACAGACATTCTAGACACATATCTTTACAACAACAATATACTCTAACACTCACGCACTGTGATACATAATATCGTATATATATTTCAACAACAACATCTCGATGGTTATGAGGGGGGGAAGGATGAGAATTATCATCCTCGAAGTACAAAAACTCCAAGTTATCACAATACCGGCCTGCACCATATCAGCCAGCCAATGGCGAGCTTGCTCACGACGAGCGCCGACCAATGACAGAGCAGCTTCCCCCACCGCTCGACTCGGTTCATTCACGAAAAGCGTGGGCTGAAGGTGGGGATCGGTATAAAACGCGTCAGTCGTCCGCCCCGGCGTCATTTGGCGTCAGCTACTCGGCTCATTCATTGAATCAGTGACTCTTGACTCGAGATCATCCAACTGCACAGTGCACACACACACACACACCTGTTCAACCAAACATCTGTTTTGCTGCCCGATAGGGTGAGTCTGATTTTTAATAAAAATATTTATTCTGAGATTAATATTGAAAATAAATTAATTATATCGATTTAATAAATATGTATTTTTTTTAATGTTATTAATCAATTTTTATTATTTTATTCCGCAATTAATTATATTAAAAAAAAGTTACATTGAAGGTCTTTGTAATTTTCACAGTACTGTTAGGTTTTTATTGTTTGAAGATGGAAATTGAAAATGGAAACACTGAAATTGATAAGTAATAACGATGATAACTTTCTTGTTCTATCGATTATTGAATGATTAATTGATTAGCGGGGGCTATTGTGGTTTAAATTTATTGTTTTGATGATTTCCCAATTCAATGAACATCAAATTTAAATTCTATTCATCGATAAATGATAGTGAACCTATTTATTTGTTGATCTCGTGAAATTTTCAATTTCAACAAAAACATAATGAACAAAAGTGAAGGAAAAATAAGTGACATAGTCTTCCGAAATTATGTTGGCTACAATAATATTTCTTATTCTGGAGTGAGGATATCAATTTCATGATTGGAGAATTATATTTTGTGTAAAACATTGAAATAGAGATCTCGTAGTTCTCTGAATTGGCAGTTAGTAATTGTTAACACTTCATTTTACATAATAATTTTCTGATTAACTGGTGAGCATAGCTTCACAATAAGCCTACGATTGTTTGTGAACTATTGTTTCAGTCTTCATAGAAATATAATAAGTTTCGGTGTAACAAACAATGATTTGACAATTCACAAAATAATTTCATATAATTTATTCTACTGTGATTGTAGTTAAATAAACAATATGCAGTATACTGAAAACAGTATATCAATTTTATACTTTTTTACTGATTTTTAATATCTTAATATTTTTTTGAATTTTAATATCCAATACAGTACGGTAAAATGTGGAATGTTGTATTCCTTCAGATGTCGGTCTCCGTGATTATTGTTGTGTTGATTATTGACTTATTCAAATTGAGTAGTGGTTGTTTATCGAATGTAAATTAGTTGTTATCCTCAATAATAGATGAAGGGATTGTCAAACATTATCGTATCCCCACATAAAATTACAAGAGCAAGCTACAAATACAGTACAATACCAAAATTAGTAGGACAGTGAAAGCTGAATATAATTATGCTAATATACGCTGAATTTATAAACAATGTGTTGTGGCCTATTTAACGTGCTCAGAGAAAATAGAATAGAAATTATTGTTATTTTATACTCTCTGCAGATCGTGCTTACCAATTGACACTCAAACGACAATAAAAGCTATAATTTTCCAACTTGCTTGAACTCCATTAGCCTCCCATTTCAACTATTCGTAATTGATGGTATGAAGTCAGAAATATCGAGTAGATATAGACTAACCTGTGGTTCAATTTATGGAGGCTTACTCTATAAATACAGTTTACACATAGCTTTACGTAGTAGCCGAGAATGAATCTAATGGGGAAAAAGAGTTAATTATTGGAAAAAATTTTAAACGCGTGACCGTGTATGAAAAGAGTAAAAGACTCGACAATGAATGATAAATCAAATATTCTCTTTTATATCAACGATATTGATAATTTCTCTATTGATAATATGATTTGAAATATTTATGGTATGATATCTCTACTTCGTGATAAGTGAATTAGTAATTACTTTCTTTCTTATTCTCTCGTAGGTCTTTGAGTAGAAAAACTAAATATTAGTTACAAACTTAAGCTACAATATAAACTACTAATGTGGTAGCCAATTCATAAAAACTTAACATTATTATTCCATAATTTGAACCACAATAGGTTCGTTTCTCGATACTGCACGTAATCTTTACGTGGAATCTCATATGAATCGTGGACAGAATAGTTTCTAAGGCAAATCATCTAATATGATTTCGTATTTTCATCTCTTTCCATATGATCAACTATGATCATATAACTATTATCGTGTAATACCGGCCTAAACAAGTATCTAGTGCGTTGAATAATTAATGTAGTGTTTGTCTTTCAAGCGTGCATCTGTACTCTCAATAACAGCCAGGCGCAGAGTAGGCAACCCGTCTGACACATCCCATATTATTCCTTTCGGAATTACATGAAAGGATTTTATTCAGATTTCAGAACTTGGAAGAAAGTGTGAATCAGTTGGATGATTCAAATACTCAGCTTATCATTTATTTCTTCGAAAACTAATACTTCTTAACATTCAACAAAGAACTAAACTAATTAAGAAACTGCCTCGTTGGATAGCGTCATCTACCGACCTGGGCATATACGTTTCGAGCTGACGCCATCTTGGATTCAGCGTTGCTTGGTTCTTGAAGGTTTGCTTGAATCAAGAGCATACGATTAAACGAATAAACGATTTTGTATGAATTCATATCCAAACAACGTCTAGCAGCAATGCCAAAACTAGGTATTTTCAGAGTTTTCAATTCAGAACTTACATTTTTAACTTACAATACACCATATGGTTTGACAATACGCTTAATAATGTAGCTGTTGAAGAATATGAAACTACAATGAAATAAGTAATTCTTTCCAGTTATTTACAAAGAGAAGGTCTTAGTGGCATATTGATTACGAATTTTCAAAGCAAATAATATTAGTATTCAGTTATTGAGTATCGAATATTAAAAACTGTAGTATACAAAAGTAGAAGGCTGATACTGTAAAGGAGATAATAATTTATTATCAAAAGGGATATTTCAAGTATGATGGCATTATCCGACTCAATTGATCGCAAGTAAAAGAAACATTATAAAATTACACAAGGTGAGGCCATTAATGGCGAAAAAAATTCAATCGATAATTTTGTTTGATGAGGGTCAGGGAAATCGGAATCAGAAATTAGTAGCCTAGCCCAGCAAAAATACCTCCCGGTAGGATCACTCAACAATGCGGAAAGGAATGTTTGGTATGAACTAGATATGGAAATTTTCAGTAGCATTGGAGCGATTCTAATTGGCTGAAAACCATGCTTTAATATTTAAAATAATTCTGGAAAGTGATCACATTATTTTGATAAATGAAAAAATATTTATTTTGGAAATTAGGCGCTTCTCATTCTGAAAATCCATGAATAGTAAATATTTAGAGAAAAGAATCATCGAACTATCATGATCAAAGGATGGGTTCAAAAACCAAGCTATTGAAAAGTAAAGCTTGGAACAAATACTTTGTCTTGAGCAATCATAACCGTGATCTTCTAAAACATAAAGCATGATTATTGCCATGATGGTTATCTGACCCAACGAATCCTCGTTTATGAAACCATGGCTATTATCATTGCAGCAATGAAATTTCAGTATTTCTAGAAAGTATTGTTTTTCAGTAATAACAAGTATAGAGTAGGACATCCATAGTTTGATACTTGTTATCACTGGTAGAAATATTTGAAAAATGTAATTGGGTTACTTCCATGATACTATTAATAATTTCTTGGAAACTAGAATAGAGATAAAAGTATAAAAGATAACTATCATTATTGCTCTTTTTGAATACTGGAAGCTCGTATAGGTAATATTTGGAATCTTGAATGATTGATGAAGGATTACACTGCATTGCAAATTGTTGTAAGGAATAATATTCTCTAGTTGGAATCATTGGTGCGAGTACTTCGCCGAAGCAATTGATCTAGATCAATTATTTATAGCGATCATTTTCCGAGTTCAGTACTCGAGACGCAATACTATTATTGGTTATTGTACTTTTTCAGGAGATTCGCAATTCTCGCAGGTCACGGGAAAATATTGCATCAGGCAGTTTTAACTTCCATCCACAATACGCTAATAAACAATAAGAATAAGTACTGAAAAGCAGAGTATTGCTGGTGAAATATAAATATTTTGGTAGCAGACGCAAAAAAAACTGGCGTTGGGCGAATGTATTTTATTAATGGCAGCTATTTTAGAACAGTTTTAGAGCTGTCTATGATATCAAAAATATTTAGCTGAGGTCACTCTCGCCGTGATATGCTCTCGCAGACCACAAGCCGACTGTCATGACAGAGTTAAGCAATGATAACAATCATTAGTCAATAGTCAGATTTTTGCCGTCGGTTAGGTCAATCGTTGCGAGTTTTTCTCAAATTTTATTTATAATATACGCAATAATTATTCAAGGGGTAATAGTGAAATATCGGTAGAAAATTCATTTATTCATAATTTCAAAGATTCTTAAGAAACTATTGAAAAAAGGCTTTTTGGACTAGTTATGAATTGGGTTAATAACAGTGAGTAGCTGATAAGAGTTGATACAATAGGTGCCATACCAACAATAGGCTACTGTCTCTTACTTGAAACTTCGTAGGCTTTCTAGTCTCTAACTCTAATATTAAAATCTCCATTACTAGATATTAGATAAAATTGGTTGTCCAGAAGTTCAGATGATGAGCAATATGGATTATTAATTTATTCTTTGCACACTTTACATCGTTAAATGAACACAGTACACAAAAAGACGGAATAGCATAGTACAACAGAATATACAGTAATACATATTGTCAGTTCCGCACATTGTGAAAGTGATTTGTCCAGTTGACTGTGTTTAGTCGTTTACTGCGAATGGTCGCTCAACTTCCAATAGCATCGTTCTCTTCATACTATAATATTATTATTATTATACTTCCGCTCTTCAGAAATCGATAATGGTGTTATAAATAATAAATCCAGTATCTCGATAGTTCATTGAATTCGTGGCTGCTACTTCGCGGCTATTATATAACTGTGAATTTTGAATTATTTTATTATAATTATAATAATAATTATTATTATAATTATCATACTCTTATTATAATTATGAACATTTGTATTAAATAATGGTAATAATGACATTGATTCAGTTATATTAATCATGATGCAGTAATTTTTATACCATAGAAATTATTATAGTAGCGCATTGAGATGTTTATCCCAAGAAAAAATCGGTATCTGCCCATAACATCCAGGTAGTAAATCATTTCCATCCTGCTACTTTTTGACATTATGATCGGAATTGAATCATCCCTAAGTAATTTGTTACAAAGAACGATTTATAACATAAAAACATGGTGCTTTCAAGCAGATGAGTTTGCGATAGCATCCCGATAAATTCAAGAAGTGAAAAACTTTGTGTTGTTAGTTGAAAGCAGGCTGTCTTTAGAGTTGAGAAAATGAAGAGGAAGGTAATAATGGATTGAGGCCGTTATAGGTGCTTACCCACCCACTCAAGGTGTGGATTGGGGGTAAGGGGTACACGTGGATGGAAAATTCGAGGGGTATGAGGGGGTCGAACTGGGATCACAGTGACACGTGGCCTTCCAAAACTGGGTCATTGGCCCTTTCTCAACCTTGCCCTGTCCCCCTTCTTTTTCTTTTCTGCTCAAGAGCTCATCCATTAAATAATAGCTAGCAAACCCTTCAAGATTACACTCTTGACGTGAGGTGGGTTTTTCCATGCTTCGTCTATTTTTGTCACTAAAATTGATAAGGATTCCCATAATATCGGTAAATATTTCCATCGCAGAGGATAATTTACGAACTTTCTTGTGAGAACAGTTTACAAGCATTCAATGTCCGGTTCTTACCGGTTTATAGCTTTCATTCTCCTTGATTTGTCAATTAATGATCAAATAATGATCAAGATTCGCATTTCAGCGAATTGAATTGCTCAGGGAAGTTCACTATCAGCTCACATTCTGCAATACAACACATCAATTATTTGCTTAAAATACGTACAAAAATAGGGTTCATCTTGAAATTATTGGTTATGATAATAAGATCTCATTACCGTACCTAGTTATTGAATTCTTCTCTATATATATTTTTATATTTTTTCATTCCTTCTCTATATATATTCACATGCTTGTTATATATGAGAAAGCATGTGCTCAAATATACTCTGAATTCCGAAATCCACGATTACAATACAAAAAGTAGGCTAAATATAAGGATTGACTCTCACCGTTCGACTACTGCTCAGAAAAATTGGCGTTACATGAGTATTAAGCTATAAATTGCCACTTGAGTTTAGAGTGATGGATAAAAATCATTTCAAGTCTTTCATAAAGAAAATACTGATTGAAAAGTGTTTCTATTCTATTGACGATTATTTAAATTCAGATTTTCCAATAAGTAGATAGAGTCAGAGTGTCATTTAGTTTTTATTAACTTACGTGTGTGCAAACTTAGTCTTATAGTATCTACAATAATTATTATTTAATGACGAAAATGAAATAATCTGTACATGTTTCTTGTATTATTTGTATAATTTGTAACTTACTTGTATTTGTATACTGTACTGACGTTGTTATACGCAGTTCAATGTTTTCAACAATAAAGATTTTGATTTTGAACCTAGAATTGAACCACACTGAGAATGAATTGATATTATTCAAAAAAAGAATGGTATATCAGTCTTATTAGAATATCATAATATTAGAAACGATTGATTTTGATTTTTGAACTATTGAAAATGGCAAGTTTCACGTAAAATTACTATACAAATCTGGAAAAATTAGAGGACAGAAATCAACCGGAGCTTGTATCAATTGGACTTTCTCAATAATCGAGTTTTAAACTAACAAGCATTTACAAGTTATTTACAAAATGTACTATGAATACTCAATACTTGAGGGCTTCAAAAACTACTCCAACATTCATCTAGGAAAGGAAAAAGGCCTTACTATTTCTCTTCCAATTACCAATTCAACTTAGATTAATTAGTTGACTTTCTCAATGATCAAGTTGAAAACTAACAAGTATCAACCTATTTACAAAAATTTTGAGGGCTTCAAAATCGACTCTAATATTCATCTAGGAGAGAAAAATAAGGCTCAAGTACTCTGTGCTTACTATTCCTTTACCAACCACCGATTCAATTTGAACCAATTAGTTGACTTTCTCAATGATGGAGTTGAACGTTGAAAAGCATCCAATTATTCCCAACAATCTCCAAAATCTACTCCAATATTTTATTCATCTTGGAAACAAAAACAGGCTTACTATCTCTCTCCCAATTTACAGTAATTGGAATAAAATTTAATTCACTAATATTCTTTAGTGACAATGGATTAGAGACACTTCAAATTGTGTTGTTTCATTCCACGGTGGTACACAATTTAAATTGTGTTGTTTTATTCTAAGTTTTATGTTGGAATGTTTTATACCAAAGTCTGCTACCTACTTCATTTTCTAGAAAAAGTTCTCTCGGTGCAATTAATAATGTGCATTGTGCAAGAATAGAAGCGAGCTGTTTTATCGAGCAGCTGAGAATGGGCCTATTATAGGGAATAGCAGCAACACGTGGCAGCACCCATACCACTGTCCCAGGGGAGTTCACTCGAGGTGGTGAACTCCATTTCGAGCTCCCCTTCTAACCATTTCCCCCTCCCTCCCCAACCAGCGCATCAGCAAACTCCAATAGAGGTTCAGTACCTGCAAACCTCCATCCCATTATCTTCTCTCACTCTTCATAGTGGTTCTTATTTTTCCATTATCTTTCAGAAGTTTCACTCGGGTATTCTCTCACAGATTCATGGTACAAGGTCCACTTCTCAAGGGGTTATTACAGTTGAGTGCACATTAAGAGAGTGTAAATGTTTAATATCTTTCTGAATGTGGCATTTTAAAAGCAAAGTCATGGTGCGGAATGTTATGCTTTCTTATGATTATGCATTTATTCGAGCAAGCAGTAACTGAGGGAGGAGAAAAATGTCTCTTCTGGTCGAGAAAAGGTCAAGGTTTTGGGCTTTATTTAGAGAGTAAACCATATCTTGGAAAGTGCTTAATCCAAGATAATGGAGAAAACTGCACTTCTCTTTGAGAGTTTGGATTAAGAAGTCCCTGTAATAATTATTTATTTCAAATAATATATTTTGTATGATAATATTTCAATTTAGGGTAGAATATATAGGATTGATAAGATAAGAAGAGTCTCCTTCAAGACTAGAGAAGTAGTAAGGTTATACTTTGCCTCTAATTTACTTTTCTCATAACCATAGTGTTTTATAAAACCAACATTTGGGTGAATTTTTGACAACATACTATTATCCTTTCTTCTCTTGAGATCACCTCACAGCAGAGCTAGTTTTTTATTTTTTTAGATGCATTTTAAACTTTTCTCTATTCCTTCTTATATTGAATGAAATGTATGCGAAAGAGATTCAATAACACTACTTATATTATTAAAAAAAATCTGTCACGAAAAAACTCATCATCAAAGAAATATATTATTCTGAGGGTTTGCTTTTATAAATTTGTATGCCTTGAGCTCTTTCAAGCCTAAATAGTAAAATAATGGTTTCCTTTCTACATATTTAATATGGACGGCTTTTTAATACTTGAGGGGGTGATCATATTAAGTAAGAGCTTCGTTCTACTGCTTAGGTTACAAATGTAAGCAAATGCTTCAGTTGAGCATCAATTTGAATATGAAATATGGCTGTTCAATTCTTGAGGGAGTCATCATATTCCAGCATCGAGCGACCAACTAGGATTCAAGCAATAATGTTATCTCTATCAGTAGCTTAGACCGTCTCTCTTTCTCATTCTCATCTCAAGACTCGTCACTGTACCCTTCTCAAGATTTAATGTATCTCTTTCTCATACCTTGTCTATGTGATTCCATTCTGTTGCTGGCTCTTATAACTTTACAGTACCTCTCTCTCATATCCTAACGATTCTCATAATATTATTAAGATTCCCTTTCTTTCTCGCTCATAAGATTCCTTCTTTCCTTCTTTTTTAAGATTTTCTCTGTCTCTCTCTTCTTCATAACCTTCTTAGGATTCGGTATATCTCTTTCTCTCAGCCTGTCTCTTTGACTCCTGACCTTTACAATTCACAGTATGTCTCTCTCTCTCTCTCTCTCTCTCTTACACCCTTACCATTCTCATAACGTTCTTCAGATTTTTTTTCTGACTTCATCATACCTTGTTGAGATTTCAGTTCCCTCTTTCTCCTACCTTCTTCAGATTTCCTCTTCCCTCCTCCTCATACCTTTTCAAGATTTCCTTTCTCTCTTTCCCATACCCTTCTCAAGATTTCCTTTCTCTCTCTTCCTCATACCTTTTCAAGATTTCCTTTCTCTCTTTCCCATACCCTTCTCAAGATTTCATTTCTCTCTCTTCCTCATACCTTTTCAAGATTTCCTTTCTCTCTTTCTCATACCCTTCTTGAGATTTCCATTCTCTCTTTCTCATAAACTTCTTAGGATTTTTTTCTCTCTTTCTTATACCTTTTTAAGATTTAGGCTACTGTATCTTTTCCTTATAGCCTTCTGAAGATTTCCTCTCTCTCTCTCTCTATTTTTATTTCTCATACTTTTCTCAAGATTAACTGTATTTATTTCTCATTTCCTGTCTATGTGATTCACTTTCTCTCCCTGTCTGCTTTTCCTCCCACACCCTTCCGATATCCCCACCTCTATCCTTCCTCTAACCGATTTTCTCTCTTCCGTTCATGCACTGTTGAATGCTCAGTTGGAGATTAATGCAGAAACTATGGATTTTCAATACGCTGCTGTGGGATTTTCTAGGCTCAGCCACTGTGGACCGTTGGCAGCCGTTGTACGCCCACATGGAAAGCCAGCCTGCTGCTGCTGCAGTGCCATTTGGGTGGTGGGTGGTGAATTGGTAGGGAGGGAAGGAGGTGGGTCCACTGGGAAAAATGGGTGGAGGGGAGGAGATGCAGAAGGTGGGATGTATGCGTGGGATGACGGGTATTGACCTGTTTTGAAATGTTGTCATTGGATGATAATGATGGTGAGAAAATGATGATAGTGGAAATGATGATGATGTTGGTGAAGACGATGATGATGATGATGATGAGATGGTGATTATGGTGGTGAAGATGATGATGATGCTGTATTCGTTATTAAACTCGTTGTACAGTTGTATCTGTCCCTCAGTCCTTTGATGGGTTTCCCATTCCATCTCCTCCAAAGGTTGAGTGAATTTTCGTGGTACCCGAACACCCCAACTTAAATGATTAAACATTGCTCTTTACAAAATTTTGTGTAAAAATTAGTAAAATCAGCAAGACTGTATAAGAGGAGATAAGTGAAATTAATTAATTCTATAGGTTCGTGGAAATAATTAAAAGTAAGGTAGTGAATACTGGTATTTTTTCAAACTATTGGTAAGAACTATTGGAAAATCTTGTTGATGAAGACTTGTTAGACAAAAAAAGATGGCAGATGGAGTGCAAGAAACGGCTAGAGCTGTAAATTGACTAGCTTATAGCATACATAAAGTATTGTAAAGTCAATGATATTGACGTAAATCATTCCTCTAGGCTTATAGGCTAGTGAGAATTCGATTAAAATCTAATAGTTTTGCTCTTTTTCTTGCAGATGTGTTCTCTAGCGTTGGCCGGCTGGCTGCTGGTAGTTTCCGCCTTCCACCTCACCACGGCTGGGCCGCCCGTTTTCGGCACTAAACGCTACGGGCGCGGATGGGGCGCCGGTGTGACACCCTACTACAGCGGGGTGCGCGTGGTGGCGCCCTACTACGCCCAGGACTACGACCTCGACTACTACTACCAGGATCCGCCCTACCCGGCTGCGCCCTACAACTACTATCAGTACCCTTCGCTGCAGTCACCCTACTACCGGCCCTACCCCTATTACGGATATGAGGACGCCCTATCTGAGGCGCCCCTAGATGAGGAGCATGCCGATTATGGTCAGGAAACTTGGTGGGTACTTGATTAATTAATTCAATACTGGATATGCATTGTATGTTGAGACGAGTAGGAACTGATGCTGTGTGGGGATGAATACTCAGTGATGCCGAAACAAGGTTATTGAAAATAGGTTACTCCTATTTGAGGAACTAGAAAATTGATGGGAAAGTCAGAAAATGATGTAGTTCAGATCAGCAACATATGATATCTCTTGATGAAATTATCAGCGCATATGTGCACGGTTTTATAATTTCTGAACTGATCTGAACTACTATACGTCAAATTCTAGTTTCCTCTTCCGTTTTTCATTTTGCCCAATATCAGGCAATTATGGAGCAACCTACTTGTAGTAACATTCATATTGAACCAGTTATGAATAGCAACAATTATTTTTTTTGATTAAGCGAAAATATATGCTAAATACTTGCTACAAAGATAAAATGATATGAACATGAACAATATGGGAAAAACTGTTGATGTGGATCAATACTTGTTTTAAAAAATTAAACTCATGCTCTTGAATATGAAACATTAAAAAAATTTTTTTTGAATCAATAATTATTTAATATGTTTTATTGCAGGTATGACAGTCATGCCATTGAGCAAGACAACAACGCTAGGGCCAACGCGATGTTCCTGCAGAACCTCATCCTTGCCCAGATGTACAACGATCAAAAGAGCCAGCAGCAACCGCTGTACCAGGCTAGGCCATTGTACTCCTATCTCCCGCGGGAAGACGAAGACGACGGCTCATGGGTGTATGGAGAACCAGTTCGCTCATCAATGGGTGAGTAGATGAAAATAGTTATAAATAACGAATAAAAAAACCATTCATTTGATGGTAATAATTATTCTGGAATCAATATGAAAATTAAAATCTCCTGGAAGTTATATGAAGTTGGCTTTTGTACCATCTGAAATTAAAGATTGCAATAAAACATTACTTGAGTCAAACATCTCCAATGTATATGAGTGTTAATGGATAGGTGTAAGATGAATTGTAAAGATTTCAGCTTCGTCTTAAACAGTATGAAAAGGTAAAAACTTTTCAAACGTGTAAAATATGACATAAATTTTGGAAATTCAATCACTTCTGATTGATGTGATTGTGAATTGTGATTCTGATTGTGATGTGAATGTGAATTGGTTTCAACAGCTGTAAAGTGACGCGATTCAACAGCGTTTGAATCTGATTGACTTTTGTAAGATTATTGGCAAAGATAAGATTATTGATTGCTATTCAAAGTTATTCATGAGTGAAAAATCTTGAACTTAACATCAGATCATCAATAATAACTTGGAATTTCATTTCAAGTGATCATCTTTTGGATCATCAAGTGATCATCTTTTGGATTTGGGTGGCTCGTTGGAGGAGTGATAAAGCGCCGGTCTGATAACCAGGTGGACCCTGGTTCAAGTCCCAAGCGGGGAAACAATTTTTGACCACAGCACAACCACATAAATACGGCCACCCCGTCTTTCGGAGGAGACGATAAGCCGTCGGTCCCGACTACCTAAAAAGTAGTCGTCATCTATCATCCATTTCATTACCCACGCACAAGTGGGTAATTACCCTACATTACCCTATGAGCTTATGTGAGCTTCACCTTCATAAACAAACAACAACAAAATTCAATACCTTGTGCTTCGTAATTCAATTGTGATAATAGATTTTTTGGTTTCTTGAGAGACTAATTTCAGTTAGAAATTGGATTAGAATTGCAATCCTTTTTCAAATTGAAGCTCCTTCCGAAATTCAATTACTGTACATATTTTCTCTTGGATTCATTCATCATTTACCGGATTCAAATAGAACTAAAATTTATCACTAATAAAAAAGTGTTTTTCAGGTGTGAGCGACTTCAAGAAGGAGGACGAGGACGTGAGAGAACTGAAGGAGTTGGTCAACAAAAAGAAAAACAATAACAAACAGGATATTTTCTGGGAACAGCGGGCTGAGGGAAGAAAATATCAGAAGAAGAGAGGAGGCAAGAACAGCCTTCCAACAAGCACTGAGGCACAGATGGTGGCCACTACCACTCAGACTCCCTTATTGGCTTCAGATGTGAACATGGGTCAGAAAGAAGTAGTGCTGCCTCGACCTGCCAACCCGATTCGAGCTCCCAACTTCCACAAACTGGTCAGCAGGTCGCAGCACAAGCCATCCGTCTATGACACTATCAAGCAGCTACTTCACATGCAGGAGCAACTTCAGGTATCGATACAAATCTAATTTCCATGAAACCCTTTTTTTAGAAATTATCCTCATTATAGAAGTGATACGAAGTTTGGTTTTGAAAACGAAAGTATAGTTCAAACTTGGTTTATTTCTAATTGGGAAACTCAATACAATATTATTTTGAAGTGTATCAATTCAGATTCAATAGAGTTCAATCGAATTCAATAGATTTCTGTAATCTTGTTTTTCCCCTTGAAAAAACTTACTGTCAGACTGGAAGTAAATGTAAGATTATTGTAAATATAATGATAGTATAAATAAAACTAATGAAAGTGTTGATTTATAAGTATAAATTATTTGATTACAATAACTCAGCCTCGCAATTATGTTCCATTTGTACCACTTTAAAATATATAAATAACTTCGCAATGTTGTGCCTATTGGAAGTAACTTACTGTAATAGGAGGAAGACAGGACATGAGTGTTCATTGTGGAAACTAGAGTTCTTAATATTATTTCATTATACATTCAAGTTACAATATGCTCAAATAATATTAATGGGTATCAAATTTCTAAGTTCATTACTTTTTTTTTGGTGTAATGGAGTTGGATAATAAATATTCTAATGACAAATAATGCTCAAACGAAACGGTTTTAATTGCAAGTTACCAGTACCTATTAATTATTACTGTATATTGTGAATGTAACACCGTATTTTCTCATCAGAGAAATGACATCGATCAATATTATTATTATTTGAGACCCTGTGTTATCAACTTTAATTTGAAGTCAGTCCAATAAGCAGGACTGATATAAGAGGGAACAGTAATACCAACTAACCAGTAATTGTGTTAGTTACACAATCATTTCCTTATTATATGTTCCTATTGTATATTAGTGAATTGAAATGGTGCCTTAGTATAAAATGGAACAATAAAAAATTGTTGCGAGAAGGATTTCCAAGAAAGCATCCACCAATAGTAGTTATTACATGAATTAATAAATTCTCCCATCACGAAAGACTGTTACTTCCTGGAATACCTTTTAGAATGATTAATGGTTAGAGTACGTTACGTTGTTTCATCAATTGAATAAAACTATGAGAGTGACCCAATTGTAGAGTATGACAGTACAGTGAACAGTTATGCTGTGGATGTAAAAATCAATAAGATATGAGACTGAGTGAGCTGGTCTGGTGGAAGGGGCTTCATTCATGCAGGCTTCTGCTGACGTCATTCTTGTAGGAAGGGCGAAGGGGAGGGGAAGCCAGCCCAGGGTTTGTAAGTTAGCCTAGGGTGACGTGCGGGGAGGGAGGGGAGGATGCGACAAGGTCAGGTTTGTGGCAATGAGCCAGCTGGGGCCTGGGAAATCCTAAACTCAGCTCATGAATTGAGCAGCATCATCCCCTCCATTCCAACCCCATGTTCAGCAAATTGAATGAAATCAACCCCTCCCTACCCTCTACTCGAACAATTTTGTCAGTCCCTGAATTTTCACAATGTTAGCCCAGACAATGCGTTCACAAAGTGAAATGTTACCTCATCATTGAATAACCCAAGCTATTACTAGAACAGAAATTTCCAACTATGGAGTAATTTGAAGGAACGTTTTTTGCGCACCCTCCAAGTTATCTTGAAGCTGGAACGTTGCTTTTCTTATTTCCCTTCTCGTCTTTCCTTCAGATAATAGGATAAAATAGGATGACAATACAGTGGATTGAAAATTGGAGGAAGTGGTTACTCCCTAGTATAAAAATAGAACTCTCCTATGGTGGGGATGGTCTTATACTGACTCATCCTCACGCAACACATTATCATCTCCAAGACAAGTTGCAAAACCTTGCTTAAATCTTTCACGGAGTGGAAACTTTCTATTGAAGTGGTAATAAAAAATTTCTAGCAAGGTTTTGACGAAAACTTACACATTATCAGCCATCAGCCCATCAATATTCCATAGGTACCGGTACCTAGTTTGATGGCTTAGACTAGTAGTTAGAGGAGGGTATAGTGGTGGTTAGTGTGCTGCTTTTACATACTACATCATGTTCTAATACAAGTTATTATAATAATTGGTGTGAGCACTGTTCACTTTCCTTTAAAGATGATATCCATCACAATTTTTCATTATTGAAACTCAAGTTTGTTTTCAATTCTTTCAATTCATACCAGTGTATCACCTCATGTATTTTATGTATGATGAATAAATAAATTATGTATTTTATCGAATTAATGGAAAGAAAATTGAACCGTGAACATACAGGTTTATCAAAGGCAATGTATTCAGAGTACAAGACATTAAATACAATGTATAAGAGTAGATTGTCTTTGGATTAATGAAATATAAATGGAATAGTCTTTTGGAACGTCTCAGTAAATGAAGTTGTCAGGAGTATTGGAATACAGAAGTCAATTTTTATTACCTTTTATAGAAAAAAAGTCTCAATTGATACAAAAAATTTAGAAAAAGCATCTGACAGCTTAAAAAATTGATTAAAACTCACATATTTTGAAGCTGAGAGAAATATAGATTATCTTACAGTCTACAGTGGCTCTAACTTTTGTCAACTTTTTTGTTATAGGGTGATGAGGAGCCTCACAGAATTTCTCCACTGCAGAAGAGATCCTACATCCCAAGCGAGGAAAGTCTGGTGGAACAGCTTGGCGGATTGAAGAAGAAAATGGCTGCCTAATCATCTAATCTGGATCAAGTAACCAACACTTCCAACCGAATCAACGATTGAGGTACTAACGGCTGATGCTACACAACAGACAACCCTGAATACTCGATAAGCACTGATTTAACAAATAGAATAAGTTGCTCCTTCATACTACAGTAATAATACAGTCAATAACTTGATTATTTTCAATATTGATCCATTATTCGGTGTTATATTCCACTATCATCGATATTTACCTATCTGAATGAATTCAGGTTATTGATAATATATTTAACTTAATTATTAGGAATAATTTTGAGCTCTGTGTAGAATATTCACATGTTTTCAACATCGAATATGCAAGCATAATAGTATAGATTTAATAATATTCACTCTATTCTAAAGATTAATTATTTTCCAGTCCAGTGTAAAGTGATCAATCATCAATCATTGGAGGGATTATCCATTGATAATAGTCAGAAATCTACAAAAATGACCAACTCGCTTCTCACAAAAATCGACATTCTTGGAGCAGAATCAGAATATTAAGCGTCCAAAGCTGTATCAATGATATTTATTTAACTTGCATCCTTCTTACTTCTACTTCTAATATTTATGGAAATTGAGATATACTCTGCTGTCCTGACATGTATGATGATCAGTAATCTTCCTTCCAGCAAAATATAATATTTTGACAGCATTTGGATTGATTTTTGTGGTATCAAAATTTAATCTATTTCATGCTAAAAATATTCAATTAAACATAGCGAGGAGAAAATACTACTAGATAACAAATGGATGGGAATGTAAATTAAAAAAAAAAATAACATAAGCATTTCACATTGTACTTACTGGAGCTATTTTTCTCCATTGTTCACATGATATGGAAACCTTGCACTCACATTCAGCTCATAGAATTGATTCAATATGCCACCATAAAGCACATTATCAATCTTGTGTATTGTTGGATCTTTACCAAGTAGTAAAGATTTGGCCTCTTTCCCTGCTATGACTTGCTGCAGCATTTCAGCATTTGAACTCAACAAAACATCCAGCTTAATAAATAAAAATAATGTAACTTCTTGTGTAGATTGTTGAAAATATGGGGATTTCAAGGTTTAGCATGTGTTGAATCCAATCAATACTTGTATATTTGAATAGAATACAAAAGATGAATGGAAATAAAAAAGTATTTTCTGCTAACGACAATGCCATAATGCTGAAAATGTACAGAATTGTGGAAATGCAGTTAAAGGAGGATTTTAAACTAATGAAAATTATGGAAATGACTAGAGTTCAGCCACTTTATTCTCTATTGATGCAAACTGCCTGGGTTAAGTGTTGAGTTCAAATGCATACTTTATCCCAGCTCTACATATTCATGCTCAATCTCATGCTTCCACATATTAGACTGACTGATCATTCAAATAAATTATTCAATTGTAAAAATTACTGTACAGTATCCCACTAAATATTTTACAAAATTACCTAAAACTCATTATCCAACTTCTTATAAACCATACTAATAATAATAGGCTACTTATTACAAGTATCTATTGTTCCAGATGAAATAGTTCAAAAGTAGTGATTTATAAGGTATTAATTGTCAATTTTTTCAAACTGCAATAGTGATTGTATGTACAAATGGTTATTATTGTACTAGGCCTACATGTAGCCTAAATAGAAAAATGGCAACTATTACGCTATGAGAATGGGCCTACTAAGCTTTTATTTTAAAAAATCATTACAGAATGATTGCTTATTGTAAATATCAATTTATTTCAAACCAAGGCTGTGAGAATATTTTTATAAGGACTATCCAACTAGTAGTTTGAAGCGTTCAATTTCAATTTGTCTTCAGTGGAACCAATAATAACTTAGTTTTCAGTAGATTTTTTTACATCCGTTTCATAATTAGTCTGTTTTTTATGAGTAGTACTTTTCCTCAATGGAATATTAATTTGTAGAGTTTATTCATATTTTGTTGCAAACATGTCAATGATTAATTTTTAATTATTTTTTCGATTGAACAAAATCTCAATTTTTTCAGTCTAGCACTTTTTGATTGCCTTCCGAATGAGTAGAATCTACTAAAGAGTGTTCACTCTGTCCAATGTACAGTACAGTCTACAAACCCGTTTTTTCTAGATTCATACTTCTTCAGTTCCGAATTATGAAGTCATTGAGACTGCAATGTAAATACGGTTTATCCTTATACTTTCTATGGGAATTTCATGACTTTTTATCATTCTAGTCTTTTCTAGTCAATGTATAATATTGATATTGATGTTGTTATTTGATTTTTTCCCTACAGCCATTAAAACTTGGAAAGTTAAAGATGCAGTAGAGCTTATTCAATGATAATAGTCAATCCTAACTATCATTTAAATTTTGGTTTCGATGATATACAGATCGATTTTAAACTGTATCTATATTCACCATTCAAGTACCATGCCATAACCAATGTGGTAAACCGACTCTATTCTCAGAAGATAATATTATTGTTATTGAGCACCTTGATATAAGTGAATCGAGAATAATCTCACATTTGGTAAATAGGATAATAAATGGATGATCCATTTAAATGAAATGAATGTTGATATTAATGATAATAATATAGGCTACTAAAGGATAATTTTCGTTTATTGTCATAATAGTTATTATTATTCATAAATGGATGTTTTAAATTTTAATGCCATTATGTCAATGGTGGAAAAGGTTACCTGAAATTTCTGTATAAGGAATAGAATAAGTTCAATATACTAAACCACTAAAAAGACTTGAAAATGTGTAGCCTGTTTTAGGAATCTAGAAAATCTACTTGATATTCAACCCTGTGTCGCTTTTCTCAAATAAAGGGAGCAAGCTTTTGAACCTGAACTTACTAAGCATTAAAAATTGTAACTTATTAAAAAAAAAGAAAATAAATGTAACAAAACCATAGACCCAGTAGATTGTTAGTATCATTTTAGATTTCATATGGGAGAATTAGGATCAATAGTTACTTTAAATTTAAACTCACGTTGAGAGTGACTTTATAAGACTTATATAGTCACTCTAATCTATCCTGCTTCATGATAAAGCTATGTCATTAATCTGGTTTATGGAACCATTTAATAGTTGAGTATGGTTGTATAGATATAATTCAGTGTGTATTTATTAATTCCTTCCATGGAAAATTAAATTCAATACAACTTCATATGATACACCATCATTTTCTATCATTAGGCTTGTATCTGTAACATTCTTCATGATTTCATAACTCTTGTACTATATGAATCATGAAATATCATCAAAAAGTTCCTTCTATCCAGCTCTGTATTGTCTATAATCTATGAGAATTAATTCATTTGAAAACACAATACAGCATGTCATTGTAATATAACGCATTTCCATCACTATTGTGATCTGTCAATTATGTAGGCGTAAGATCGCATTTTCTCTACTCATGAAGACTCATTGAGAAAATTCGCAAATGTACCTGTTTTCAAGCGCTTTATAATGGATAAATTTCAATTCACCTGCCCTTTTGTTGATATGTTGTATCCACTGCCAATGTTGTGAATTTGTATCATATTTCATGAAATACTCTAATTTTAATGCTAGGGTACTTTTAAGTAGTACATCTTAGTTTAAAATAACTTTGATGAATCTGAATGTCGTTGAAGCCCCTAGAAACCCCTTCAAATAACTCATGATCATCGATTAACGTTGATCAGGGATCAATCAATGTAACTCTTATCAGTGTTCTGTTTCGTGTATGGATGGTGATTTTATTATAAAATGAAAAACTAACCAAATAAAAACAAACAAGAATTTAGGAGAGAGAAACACTCTGAAAAATCTATGTACTCACTCATTCATTTGAATAGAAAATTCATGAATGAGTATCTTCGTAAAATATTATGAATGTTTGCACTAGAGTTGAATAATTATCACTTCAAATATGTCTACTTTTTATGAGTGTCTTGAGAAAAACTCTTCTGATCAAATGTATCACTTCAGTTTTCACTTCATTTTTTAATACTATTTTGCTAGGAAACTCTTTATTTACTTCATGTAGACTTACAATAAAATCATCACATTCAACCGAAATCTTGAATTGCATGGTTCATAAAGCAACACATTGTTTCTGTGGAAAGTTTTTGAAACTTTCAACATTTAATGTTCATTCTTCACCTGAAAAAGACATAACGACTCCTGAAAAAATCCAGACACCACTTTTCATAGTTCTAAAGCTGAGAAAGAAAAAAATCAACGACGGCTTGGTCACTTCAGATTAGTGAGAGATAAATGAAGTCGGGAAACTTAGTACTGTACATTGATAGATTGAGTCTTCGTCATTTATGAGAGAATATTATTGAAGAGTAAAGAAAAGTGATTATTCATACCAAAATTTAAAAAAAAAACTTTTTTATGAATATTCAAATTTAAAAAAATTGAAAATTGGAATTAATTACATCTCATAGATAACCTGGACAGTACTACTTAGAAAACAGTACTAAAGAATGCAGATAGTTTGGGAAAGATGGATCTGTTGATAGGTAATTCAGCTAGGAGTACAGAACATAACATTTTTTTCTAATTGCGGAATGGAAGAATCGATTAAGAATTTCCCTTTACAGACATTGGAACATTATTTTTGACTACGTACACACCATATGAATGTGCATGTAGCTGAGTGATTTAAATTTTGCAATCTAGTCATCACCTCATTTGTTACTTTAATCCATTGTAGTGATATATAATATGTTATTGTAAAAATTGTAAATAAATTGATCCAGTGTAATATCACTGATATTTCCAAGACTGCTAGGTTGTACACATGTTCCATACTCACTAATGACTGGCAATTTTAGACAACTTTCATTGAAATTAAAATGCTTATAAATGTGCATCATAAATATTTTAATAATAATGTACTGCGTTTAAATTTCTCATATTCTAATAGAGTATTGCAGTACCCAATGAATTATACAGATCATTTCAAACTATAGAAGTATAATACAACAGATTTTAAACGCCATATAAGTTCATCAATAATTTTATGAACCGATAAAATTTTCATTTTTATTAGTACAACAAAATGCTTCTATCAGTCCTCAAAATTACTGAACTAGTATTAGGGTGAATATAACTATCAAATATTTCTTTGTTGGGATTCGATAAACGTTAATCCAGAAGTGGAATAGATTTCAATCTTTACTTCATTTTAATGCTCTTAAACTAGTATCATAGATTAGTATGCCTAATTATTCATACCTATCTGAACATATCCTGTGCTTACATATTGATGTACTTTTTATATGAAATTGTTGTAAATAGATATTAATATAAGTATATTTTGATAAAAAGTGAAACTAGATTTGTAAAAGTAACAAGATGCTGAAAACTATTCAAATGTTGATGGTATAGTGATGGAAAGAGCTGAAATGTGTTTAGAGGTCTAAGATGCAACTATTAAATTAATTCGATCAACATCTCACATTATTGCATCTCTGTATTTTATTTAACATCAATAAATTTTCAGTGTTATAATGAACAAAATCTTCTCATTTCAATAATGTCCTCATCCACTCCCATTATTTAGTTTCATTCATAATAATATTTCGATTATAGATATTATTATAGGAAAAGATACTTTTTTCAGTGCACTAGAAAAAAAGGAAAACAATAAGTATTTTTAATCACTATTAATTCATATAGAAACTATATACTGAACCATAATTAATTATGTAGTTTCTCTGTGAAAACGCCTTGAATTGAACTGTCATGGAACGATATCATTCATCCATGAGAACCGATGAATCATGCAATAAATAGAACCAGTGAATAAAGATTTAAAAAATAATATGGTGACAGTTCAATAAGGACGTCAATGTACATTCATTGAATTCAATTTAATTCTTGTGTAAATAACCGCCACCGATTTATAAGTAGAACTATACCTGAGCGTACAACTAGTAAAATTCCTATGAGATTACCTTGTACCTCAAGAAGCTAGTGTTTAGGATTTGCTTAGACATTCTTCATAATAAGAAACGATTGAGAATCAAGTGAATTGATTTTAAGGACATGATCTAGTGACTAGTCCACGCCTGCTGGTGGGAATACAATTTCGATTCGTAGAATAATAGCATGATAGACTGTTCACTTTGATATTAGGGCTATGGTGCTATAATTTATAATTAATTAAAAAATAAATCACAGTACCCTTGAAATAATTATTTCAACATAAATAAGCCTCATACTCATTGGAGACATTTTCAAACTTAAAAATGTGTCTACAGTATAATGAGTACGGAACCAGTCATGTTCGAATCAAAATACTTTTCAGGATATTTATGTGATTTATTACTTTATAATCTATTAGCATAGCAGAGTAAGTGAGTAACCAAACAAGAGTGCATACTGCAGAGACTACTCTTAGTCCAGTCAAATTAAGCAAAAAAAGTGAAAGTCGGTGGACCCAGCTGAAAATTTGCAGATATGATCAGAAAAGGGCGCTGAATAACATACTAAAAGTCCCCAAGGGTCCCCTGTGAGCTTCGGCCGCCATCTTGAAAAAACCGTAAAATTTACCTACTAGGAATTGTTTTTTCGTGAATTGTGGCCGAACCAAGCGTCGGACGATAAAATTTTATAGGCCCTTTTTTGTAGACATTAAATTTTGGAAGAGAATAAGACCAATTGCAACTCTGTATCATCAACCGTTTTTGAGATACAAGTTTTTTAAAATTTGGAAATTTTTCATAGGATCAAGAATTTGAAATTTTTCTTACTTAGAAAGTTTGTTACTATAAATTGAGCACCCGTACATTCGTATTTCAAAATCCCTCTCGGCGAAATTCATTTCTCTTCCATTTGAGACCAATTCCACACTCCTATGTTTGATACTTTTTGTGCTACATCGATTTTAAAAAATCCTTACATCCCCAAAAACCCCAAAAATTGCATATTTTAAAACAAAAGACTTACTAAAAAAATTGGGATTCGCTTATACTTCTTGAATACTGTTCCTGAGACCCTAGGCTGTCATTAGCAATGTTCATCCGACAAAAAGTATCGTAGGATTCTTGGGGGGTGGGTCAAAAGCATCCCCTATATTTTAAATTATATATATTTATTCATAACTTTTGTACGGTACGTCGGATTCCATCGTGTAATAGCTCATCGTTTTCAGCTCATTGTGGCGGTATAAATTCATATATTATTATGTCAAATTTGATGAAAAATTTTCAAATTTTACGTTATAATGGTACTGTGTGTAATAAAATAATACCTCCTCGTTGAAAACACACCTTTTTTACATTCAAGTGACTCCCAATCGGGAACCTGTGGGCGCAAAAATCTGAAACTATGATGAAATGTAGAGGAAATTTTCCTCTTTCAGATGGTTGGTATCGAAATTCCGGGACTCATCACTTTCAAATTCAAATTCAAATTTATTTCCACAAAAACAAGTACAAAACCAAGATAGCTTAGAATTACATTTCCAAATTAGCTTACAAACAAGATATAATAAATTCTTAAAATACAACTATGTTGACAAACAAAAAATTCAATACAAGAACAAAACTTCTCAATTTCAAATACGACAGCAAAATACAATGAAGGTAGTGGAATGCTACTGGCACAAGTAAACTTGGCCGCCAGTAGGAGTAGCAATGATTATTATTACAAATGAAACAACGTTTTTATAAAAAGAAGAACAATATTAAATAAACATTTATCAAACATCTGGTAACTGGTTTATGGAATGTCAATTTCGAAATAATACTTGTGTATTATCCAAGTTTTTACATGAGATGGTACGTGATTCGTTGGTATGTGGTTCGTGAGATTATTTGGGAAATTATTTATGATCTTGGGAGCTATATAAATGAGTTGTTTTCGAATTATAGTGAGGTCTGAAACGTAGTCTTGGAATCTATTTTGATTATATCTGGTTATATGAGATTTATTATTTATTTTTGAAAATTATTCGTATACCTATTAAAATATTTGAAAATACCTAGCACATACAGTTGGCGTATAGTCATGACTTTCAGATCATTGAAAGCATTTAATAACGGATATAATATTGGTCGGTTCAATATTGTCTTAATGATCATTTTCTGGACAGTGAATAGCGTTGATAGGTAAAAGGTACTTGAAACCGGTATAAAGGAGGAAAAGCTATTGAATGTGTCGTATTACATGCGTGGAGCGTAGCGTCTCAGTGAGCTGAAGGAGACGACAAATGATTTTAAAAATGGATCTAGCTTGTTCAATATTCGTTCAAAAATTATTTATTTTGTATAAAATTGTAGAGAAAAATATGCTCTTTAATATCATATATGATATATTATATTCCTTTGATAAATAGTTAATTATAACACTGCCCAAAAATCTGCTTTTCCAATGTTAAATAATTAATTAAATTATAACTTGATTACTAATAGAGGTAGAGATATTTTTTGGTCTTGAAATGTAGAGAAATTCATCCTCTATTGAATAGTATAATGAAATTTGCTTGTTTGAGGCTTATTATTACTGCAATTTCGATAATATTGGAAAAAGGTGCGAATTAATCTGAAAATCAATGATAAAAACTGGCTATTTACAATCTCAAGAAAGAAGTCCCGTAATTCCGATACTAACCATCTGAAAGAGGAAAATTTCCTCTTCATCATAGTTTCAAATTTTTGCGCCCACAGGTTCCCGATTGGGAGTCACTTGAATGTAAAAAAGGTGTGTTTTCAACGAGGAGGTATTATTACACACAGTATCATTATAACGTAAATGTCTACAAAAAAGGACCTATAAAATTTTCTCGTCCGACGCTTGGTTCGGCCACAATTCAAGAAAAAACAATTTCCTAGTGGGTAAATTTTACGGTTTTTTCAAGATGGCGGCCGAAGCTCACAGGGGACCCTTAGGGACTTTTAGTATGTTATTCAGCGCCCTTTTCTGATCATATCTGCAAATTTTCAGCTGGGTCCTCCGACTTTCACGTTTTTTGCTTAATTTGACTGGACTATCTAGTGTAAACTGCTGCGATTTGAAGTAAGGAATTTTATATTATTATTGTTAAGCGCTACATCTTTATGCTGGAATAAGTAAAGTCTCTATCCTATCAGAAGCGTGGATTTTACCCATAGTCCATCTATGGCAATATGACGTTTATATACTTTTAGAACTCTCAAAAGTACGACGAAACTTAAATTATTATTATTTATTTATTGTTACAATTCCGACTTATATCAAGTATTTTAAGCAAAGGTGGATGATGATGTTTAGGCTACATAGTGATCGAATGATGATAGATGATGAATTTTTACATTACAAATGTTGCCTACCTTTGTCCTTTAATTTATGTTGTAGCTTAGCCCTGATCAAACTCCAATAATTAAAATAATATAGAATCTTATCATTATATCTGGACTTACTAGATGTTGGAGATAGACTATTCTAAAAATACTATTTTATTTATTAGTAACTATTACTAGAAATACTATCCTATTCTAACAACCATTTTGTAGTCCCATATGCGGTCAAGCTTGAATAAAGCTTTGCACGTGTAATAATTACATCAGAAAAATAAGACTGTTATGCGTATTTTTTCTATAAAATTATAATAATGTCAAGTACTGTTTTTTTAAATTGTGTGTTATATTATTGCTTTTTTGTTTTAGTCTATCCAAGTGTATTGGTTTATATTTTTTTCTGATGAATAAATCATAATTTCATGTCCTTGATATTATTCAACTGAGAAATGAGAATAGGAATCAAGATCAAATATTATTTTTTGCAATCTCTCAATAATAGTCACTGTATTATAATTATATTCGATTCGATGGAATTGAGTTGGAGAGCGCCTTATTTTTGAATTTTCGTACCAATATAGCACCAACAACACAAACACATCAAATTATAGATTTTCTAGATTCCAGTTTCAGTGTTCTTTGAAATTCATTGGAGACTTGAAGTATAAGATAAGAAATCAATTATCACAAGTTTATTTGGTGAATCCATGAAGTATATGTTTGCAGTTTTTAATATTTTGAAATTTTGTAGAGCTGTGATGAAGTGTGGTAAGCTTGTATCGACCAGCTGATTATATGAGCAGGCTTGCAACTTGGATGGGACAAAGTGAAATCATTTTCCCAGTTCGACGGTTGTGGCCAAGCGGCAACGGCAAGTTAGTTCGTCTGCTTCTCCGTTGAAGTACACGCGCTCATTTGTTGTGCTATCAGTTAACCAAAATTTATATTTAGAAAACTTTGTTTATAAAAATGACCCGCGTTTGGATTCTAGTCGTTTTAATCTCTGCTACCCTTGTAAATGCTAGATGGGGTAAGTACTTTCCAAATTCAAGTTCTCAATCGATTTTAAGTCAGTTTTGTAAATCTTCTGGACTTCCATTGCGAGCCGGCACTTGGTCACGTAGCCCCTTCAAAATCTTATTGAGCAGTTATTTGCGAATTTTTCTGACTGATTTGCGTAAATTACTATTATTTGGCAGGTGCATAATATAAATTATACTTATATCCTCTGAAATTATTTACTCATTTCCGATAAAATCTCAAAATATTAAGATATTAAATGTATAATTGGAAAACTAGGTTAGAACAATTTGATTACCATGAATTTAATTTTGCCTTGATTTTTAAGAGCATTGATCTGTTTTCATAAAAATTTATAAAATATTCAATTATATTAAGTTTTTATTTACTTATTTATGTGGGTTGTAAGCATAGTCCATGTAAAGATTTAGTTTTGGCCACCTTATTACCTTCAAAGTCATCCAAGTTCATGAACATTTTTGCAACTTCAAAAATTTGCAACATACAGCCCACCTACACCAAGCCTTATTTTCAACTCCATGATAATTTTGATTAAGTTCTTTGATCGTGTAGATTGATTTCAATTATAATTAACCATTTAGCCTAATTTGTTAAGTTAATTATTATGTTAATATTATATAAGTGATAAGTTAATTTGTTTTATTAACAGTGTGAGTAGGTAAATGAATTAATTATTTTTGGAATAGGAGAAATAACTTAAAATCTTAAATTATTAGATTCAAATAATACATATTAAAATATTAGTAAGTTGAATCAGGTTTATTGTAATTTAACTTATAATTTTTACATTTTTTATTTTTGAAGAAAAAATAATCCAAAAGATTTTATAATAACTATAAAATTTTTGTCTATAATAGAAAGATAATTGGAGATGATTGTAGAAGTATAAAATACACCTACATTATAATAACCTCTATGACCTGTAGCTGTAAGTTAGATAATTTGATTTGTCTCATTAGATATTTTAATCTGATGTCTTCACATGATTCAGTAATGCCACATCCAGTTTTTAAATATTACAATAATTCTATTCTATACCGAAGCAGAAGTCCTTCCCTGATTTGGACTCATGGATAATTCTAAGTTCTTAGCCCATTTTTTTAGTAATTTTATAGATTCGTTTAGATAAATGCTTTGTAAGTTGATTATCTATCATTTTCAATTGATGAAATGACGATGTAACGTTTATTCATGATTGATAAAGAAAATTTGTGAGAGCTTTTCCACTATTCATATTCATTTATTGGCATGAGAGACTGTTAAATTGCTCGTAGATGAGACGCGTGCTCCCTCACGTGGTTTTGACATAAAAGTTTGTTTGTATAATATAAATGAGTTACGTGAATGTGTGTAGAATAATAATCAATAAAAAAGTGATAAGCGATAAGAGCGTCGTTGAGAGCGTAATTGGAAAATTTATTCAATGGAGCAATCTTAAATATGAATACGGTAGCTTACGCTGTCAATTTACTATATTGTCATCCAGTAGGCTTTTCACTCTACACACTTGAAATAAAAAACAAATTCATTCATCAAATTGATCACTCAATCATACATCTAATCACATACGAATGTACGGTTTCTCATATCGCTATAATACAAGATGATTTTCATTGTTTTAAATTTTTTTGAATGAATAATATAGATTCTCAGACTCGCTAATCAGTTTACCCTTACTAAAACTATTTTAAGTATTTTGTTTCAGTAATTGAAGGCCTATAACTACTTATCCATGTCGTGTTTTCAAGCTTAATTTAGTAAGTTAAATGATCCTCTTCTGTCCTATAACAACAATCTATTCAAGTTGGTTATTGGAGCATTCAACTTTTGTTGTAGTAATAAGTGTCTCATCATCTGTAGGCCTACAATCCTTTTTTTAATCCGATAGACCTCTAATCAAGTTCTGTGGTGCAGACGTTTCATTGAGTGAGCATTCCCTTGGCCTGGCCTCCCTCTTCAACCTTATTCATGCTGATTGATTTGTTTTATAACAATGTTCGTGTGGTTGTTAGGCTTCTCTGATCTTCCTTTCCATCTCTCATCTGATACAGAGAATGAATTATTATTTGTTTCAAAGTTGTGCTTGTATAAAGCTATGAAAAATATTTTAATCCTAGACGACGAGCCACATAATTTTGAACATTTGACTAAAGTAATAATTCAAATTTATTCAATCAATTCGAGAATGAGTCATGTTGTAAGCCTTGTAAGTCAATAATAATCACGTCCAAGAAACTATGAATCAAGTTTACACATAAAATTAAATAGCTTATAAAGGAAATGAATAGGCTAATTACAAAAGAACATTAATTCTAGAAGATGAATTCAGGAAATTTGAAACGAAATATTTTGGAAGCTCAACTTCACTATGGAAGGAAATTGTTAACGAATTTCATAATAGAACTTGCACTAGTATTCTTCATTGTCAAAAATCCAAGCTTTTTAAAAATGTAAACTCCTAACTTATACGAATATACCGTATGTAATATCTTGATAATGAAATATCTCCTGCTTTTTTCTATTTTTGTGTTGCCCTGTTTTTTACTTCTAATTTTCGTTTCGCTTGATGAAGTCTGTAATAATAATAATAATAATGATTAATTATACTTATGATAATTAATTAATGATAAGTTTATTATATTTTCATTATTTGTCAATTCAGTCTCGTTGTATGTTTTGTCAGTGATGAACAAAACTTTTTCTTTCGTTTTTTAATGGTTGGAAAATCGGCTTGAGGTAATCGATAACTAGATGAGGGCGATTGCTTTATTAATTTTTAAATTGTATTTGTATGTCTTGAGTACTTTCGTTGAATTTTCATCTCGCCTTTTTTCATTAAATTATGATTTCATTCGACCCACAACAATTTAAAGTGGAATTTCTGTAGGCCTACCAACTGTTGAATTATGAAATGGTTGAGAATGAATTTTTGTATGTGAGGACTCAAACTTTCCTAATGAATTTACCATGTTTGTAAAACATCTTGGTTGGTAAATTGAAAACCATACCTACTTGAACTTTCTTTCTCCCTTTGCAAATATGAAT
Source organism: Sogatella furcifera (assembly GCA_017141385.1). Taxonomy (NCBI): domain Eukaryota; kingdom Metazoa; phylum Arthropoda; class Insecta; order Hemiptera; family Delphacidae; genus Sogatella; species Sogatella furcifera. Next base: position 10,334,930 of record CM029549.1, read on the forward strand.
TCTATTCATTTAAAGATCACTAGACTCTTACAAGGTTGCCTTTTCATTAAAAATTTTCTCATTTTTATATGAATATTAGAAACATTGAGAAATTCAAGCAAGCTTTGCGGTTTGCTAAATTATTCCTTTATTTTTCGCCAAGAAGATTCATATGATTATTGTTTCCCACAGTAGGCTATTTAGAAAAGTTTTGTCCTCGAAATTTCACTAGAAATTCGATAGAAATCTTTCAAATTTTTTATCTGGCTTTTCAAGCCATCAATGCTTTCAAACAAATGAGTTCTCATTTGTTTGCTTTCAAACCGTATTTCTCATATCTTTTCAACGTAGAATGTCATATCATACAATGCTATCGTGAACTTGTACATTGCTTGAAAACAGATCTAAAATTTGAATAATTAAATCGTCTGGTTCGAACAATGAGCTGTTCGTATTCAGATGACGTAATAAGCATGTTGACAGGTACATTATTGAGGAAATGGATACGTTGAAATATTAATTATCGTTTATTGGGATCGCATGAAAACCTTGACCATTTATTGCCAGATTCAATTTTGAATGTGCAATGTATGTAGGCCTACGTACACTTGTTTCTACATCATATGAAAGAGCACCCGAACTTTTCGTCAAGCTGCTTTCGTAAATACACCGGGAACAAACGCACTGAAAATGTTTCTACATTTCATTGTTGTTTAATCTGATCTTGACTTGCATTTCATCCAAGCTGTCTTATTGCTATAGGTGCATGAAGGCTATCGGAAATCTAGTGACATTGCGCTCAATAAAGTTATTGCACCTTGTTATCCTGTGGAAATGAATTTATTTCTTCTGGAACAATGATTTATATCATTCATGTTTCATATCGTATGAACAATAATAATTGCAGATATATCGGTTCAAACAGGTTTTACCAATGCCATTTTAAACTTGGTTTTGATCTAGTGCCGAAACAAACCCTTGTTCAATCATAAATTTCACCGAAATAACAGTGCTTGAATTGCTATTATAGTTATTCAATTTTTATCAACTTTGATTGTCTAATCAAAATGTGTTGGAAACCGTTATCTGGGTTCGGAAAGTAAAATCTGTAGTCTTTTAATATTTATTGTTATTCTCATGTGAGAATAAATCTTTTTTCTCATTAACCTATCCTTCTTATTATTTTTAAGTGAGGATTCATACAATAATAAATAATTTTTATATTAAATACTTATTTTTATACTAAATGCTCCAAAATCGTTCTTCAATAGATGGGCGGGCCATAAGTCACTTTTGACAAGAATGCATTTGTAAAGTATAGCATGTCCAATAAATAAGACATCTTGGCAAGTTGGAAAAATGACTTCAGATCGGTCATTATTGGTTCAAAAATTATAAATTTGGCCTTAAATTGTAGATAAGAATGTTTCCTACAATTTGAGACGAAATTTATAATTTTGAACCAGTATTGAACAAAATATATTTTTTTGTTTGGAGAGACTATAAGTACTATAAATGCTATAGCAAAGACGATCTAATTCTAGTAGATAGTCTTTGCTATAGTCCGGCCAAGCAAAGAAGAGCCTCTGTCAAGATGGGAATATCACTCCAGCTAGGTCAATATTGGTTCAAAAATTATTGATTTGGTCTCAATTGCAGTAAACATTCTGATCTACAATTTGAGACCAAATCAATCATTTTTGAACTAATATTGACCGAGCTGGAGTCATTTTCCCATCTTGCCAGAGGCTCTTCTTTGCTTGGCCAGACTATAGTAGTATTGACTGCTTGTGTGAAGTGACATGGACCTCTATGTAGATTGAAAGAACGCGTGGTTTTATATGAGTTTGACAAACTCATTTGATTTGTTTTAATTTTGGAGATTGATGAGATATTTGTCACTGATGTAATAGATGGCTCAATCTCATTACTTGATTAATCACTTCGGTCAAAGATGATAAAAAATCTAGAGGTTTGTTCATATAGACGACAGGTTAACAATCTGCAAAAACATTAAATTTGACAATGGTGAGGAGAGTTAATTTCTTCTACTATTAAATCAAACGCAATTTTGAATTTTGATGTAATCGAATTCATGCTCAGTTCATTCTCTCATTAACAGAGATTGGGGTGAACGATTTCTCATCACCGTTATCACAGTTTTATTGCTTGTCTTATGCTCTCGTTTCTCGTGGACTGGTGAATGTGACGAAATATTCATCAACATCTCAACACTAATCTGTCTTTCAAATTCTACGTTGGTGAAGAAATCCACGATTTTGGTTCAGCTGTTTCAAAAATTTTCGTGTTTCGAATCGAAATTTGCGTATTAATTTTAATGTGGTGTGTCTTCTCACTCATTAGAGTCAATAGAGACTTTTCTGTTGACTTGAGTGTGGATCTCTGTTAACTTTTTCTACTATGTTTTAGTCAGTAGTTTTGTCAATAATTTGTCTATACACTTTTCTCCTGACTTCTAGTTTTACTGTTTTCTTGTAGACTATTTGCAATATTTTTATTTTCTTGAAGACCTTTCATTTCGAGTTGATAATTTGAAAGGATAGTCGAACTCTTCCGCTCTTTTTTCTGTGCTCTGTGGACGCTGTATTGTTTATTTTAATGATCTCAAACACATTATTGTAGTACAGTGATATAGTATTGTAGTAGTTGACAAGCTTCAAATTGCCTCCGTATCTTCCGTTCTTCTCAGCAATTCATTATCAAGCATTGAATGCGAGGGAAACTAAAGAACCAAAGTTCGCGCATGCTGAGAAGAGGCGCCGCCACAATGTAAAGGGTATTGAGACAGCGTCCCTACTCAGCGTGCGCAGACTTTAGCAATTCATTTGGAACATGGCCTTGACTTACACGTGGATTGACGTTTTACTATTGTGCTTTCAGAGAATTCAACTTATTTTTTCAAAAAGCTCATATTTTCAGCGTCTAATATTGAAAGTTCAGTCTCAGATTGTTCTATTCTCACACAGTTTAAAAGTCCGCTGATAATAGCCTTCTAGTCCTACTTAGAGTAAAGTATTCAGAATCTTGCAGCCCGCTCCGCTTCATCAACAGTGTGAAAATTTTCAGAAGGGAACATCAAAGAATATGCTTATTTAAAATAAACTAACTGCCCAATCAATCTTCACTTCACTCCTTACACAAATCAAACAAGGAGTTTGTATCTTCAATATAATTATTAGTATTGTATCTTCACTCTATCATTTCTTCCTATATTAAGTTGTAGCCATTCATCCTAGATGTTAGATATTGATTTCCATAGCAATATTTTTCTAGTAGATACTTTTTACGATATTATTTGCTATTTACAATTTACAATACCGTAATTGTAAATTATTAATTACAATATATAATAATTGTAATTATTATTATCATAATTATTATGATCTCATTACCGCCCTCTATTGAATTATATTTTTGCTTTGGAAAATTAGTGTTGCTAACTGCGTATCAGTATCAGACATAAGTTGCCGGACTACCGAATATCGCACATGAAATACCGGTCTTTTGGCTGCGGGCCATTTTTCGCTTTCAGTATGGAATTTACGTTTCACATTCTCTTTTGACGTAGATTATCGTATCGGATGAAGGCTAAACTTTGGTTTGTTTTTTCCCAACTTATAGTGTTCAATAAACTTTTTGATATTCATTTTCCAGTGTCTCAAATTTCCAGCTCATATTTCTTGAGAGATTTCCTCCTCGTCAATTATTTTCCTTCTTCAACTATTTTATTCACTAAACGATTAGTAGTCCTCCAACTTCCAACCGTAGATGAATATATTTTCACCAACGTCAGAAATTCTTTTTATGTTTATTAATACTTCTTATTCTCTGAAATAGTTTGAGGAAAACTATTTAATTGAATTCCGCAGCTATCATGGATAATTGTGCTTAATCCCCTGTCTTCATGTCAATAACTTTTTACCTGGTATATGCGGAGAGATCATCCGCTCTTCTAGAATGACGTATGCAAAAGTTAATATAAAATACAACACTCGGTTAGAGTTATTCTTATCATCTTATTCCCTGTGAAAATGTTAAGGCGAGGTGACATTTTAAGCAATAGTAGTGAGTTTCTAAGAAATGTTGGTTTAAATTGTATTTTCAGTTGGAATCAAACTAATTTTTTTCGTTGAACCCAGTTTTAACGGAGGTGGGGAATACATTACAAACAAACAAACAAACAAACATTAATTTGTTCATATAATAGTTTGATAGACATCACCCAATATCTAGCTCATCCAATAGCGGTTTTATTCAGCATTCTATCAAAGAGTAACACAAAATAGGTTTTTAATTCAAACTCAGTTTTCAATAATAATTATCAAACAATAAAATTTGTTATTGAGAAATCTATTCATCCCCTGGATCAATATTCTTTGGATGTAATTGGTAACAATTTTTATGCTTCTATTCTGTAATAATTATTCCTGGCTACTAATGCCTACTAAATACCGGACTATGGGTGTAGTGTCCGGCCAAATGTTCGTCGACCATTATCGGCTTCTAGCTGATAACACGCTCATTACTGTCTTGTATGTTTATCACCTGGAAAGTGTTCTTCTGGGAGTCTTGGCCTTGGTGCTTACCCTGCCACCGTAATTTATTTTTTTCGAGCTGCACCCATCACGCTCAACAGTGTGAGTTTTTTCCAATACAGTTCCGTTCTCCTATGCATTTCATTGCGTAAGTCGCACACGAGTATTTCCTGACCTAGTACACGTATTTCCTGACCTGATTTTGAGCCTTGACAGGTTACTTTTATTTCCTAATTGGCTCTCTTCCGTATAAATATATTGTTATTATTAATTTCAGTCCACTGTAAATTGTAACGTATCAGCGAATTCCAGTGACAACCGGTTCAGTAAAGCACTCTCATTCATTTGAATATATTATTGAAATGACAAATTTGTATTTGATGAGAGATACAACCCTTCATTCTGAAATGTTTTTCTTGGTAGTAGGTAATTTTGTTTTTAAATTGATTGCTGGTAGTTAGTATTTTCTATGACAGGAATTTTTGAAGGCAATCACCACTTGTATTGCTATTTATTCTTGTAATAATTATTTCCGCTAGAAATAAAATAATTCAGTCAACATAATAGCTTAGAATCAATTTTTTTAAATAGTAAATCTTCTTTTTACAACTCCTTTTGACTTATTGTTTATTAATAATATGCTACAATATTTATGACTCATACGGTGAAAAAGTAAGACTGAATTACTGCATAATGTGGTTAGTAATTATGATGGTTAGTTCTGTAATATCACTGCACTGGTGTAACTTATCGTATTACGGGGATCAATTGGAAGGTTCAATATTCTATTGTAAAAAACTCACTACAAAATTCAGGGCTGTTTTATATTCGCATTTCATTCGATTCTGGTCCTTTTAATTGTATTGCTTAAATATGCCAGCGATAACTTGGCAATATGAGCCTGAGAATTTAAAAAAAGTAGGTTTAGTGAAGTAATCAGAAGCGTTTTGTAATTCAATCGAAGTCCAAGTATTTCTTAATTAATATGTTATTGTTTCATAGCTACTTCGATAAATTAAATTGATGGTTGTTGAACCAATTGAATTGAGTAATGAATTTATATGTGATTAATTCCAGGTTCTTTCACATAAAAATAAACACCCTCCTCTGTTTTCTCATGTTATTCTCAATTTTTCCATTAAGAACGTTTTGAGGTTGAGTAAAGCTAACAGTGAATTACAGTTTCGGGAATAGTTTCTCAATTGTAACTTGGTAATGGAAATCATACTAGTTTCATGAAATAGTATAATGTTTTGCAGCAGAGATTATTCAGAACATAATAAATAAAATTAAAGGAGTTCCTGCAATCCTCAAACGCTATTACATTAAGATTTTTCGAGGCGGGAAATAAGTATTTTCAGCCGTAGGAATTCTCTTTGAACCACTTTGATTGAAAATCAATTGAAAGTATGTAATATTTAATGAATTACTGCAATTTCTAATGATTTTTCATCGGTTGTATTCCACAAGATCAATGCGTTTCTGTTCATCACAAGGTACAATTAAAAGTTCAAACACTAATGCTCAACCCATACATTTCAAAATGAGTAGATTCGTTCTGCTTTAAAATCCTACTCGTGGCCAGCTAAGAACCAAACCATAAAATCAAGCTGGTCCTTTGAATGGAGCGATAATTATTCTTTTCAAAGGGTACCATCATACGAGGAACTATAGATCCCTTGTTACTTTGTGGTACCACCCTTCCCCTCGTCGTTGGTCCACCCCAAAAGATGCATTCAGTTCCGGAGTCTGCGTGCGGAAAGTCACGTAGTCACTCGCATCGACTTGTGTGAAAACGCTCTGTTACGAAAAACGCACTCGTCTAAAGTTACCTCATCAATAATCATCAGGCTATTTTTCAGCTATGTTACAATTTTTGTCATGGATCTTGTTCTACTTTGTAATCAATTTTGACTCTTTTTTTGATGACCCATCTCTCAATATTATTTGCAATTATTAGATTAGGCTATTATTTGAATCGGCTCAGCAAATTCCAATGGAAATGTATTTGTTAGAGATTGCTGAAAGGGTGACGAAGTAGGCCTATTGGATTATAATAATGACCGTTTTCGTTTTTCAATTGATTGTTTTTATAAAAAAAATTAAGGTTGATTTTCCAAAATGAAAATAACCTTTTTCCTAAACTCTAAAACAGTAATTTTTTCCCAGTATTTCTTACGCAGTTATCATCCATTGGCTATTTTCAGATCAGGGACCTAATAATAGAATACTAGGAAAAGTACCTTGAATTTAGATTCAAAATTCGTTTTTGCAGAAACCCTTGAGGACATCAAGGGCATTACACAAGTTAAGGATACAATATCTACAGCAACAGAGTCTCAATATTAACTAATGGATGATAAAAGTCATAGAACAATATAGAAATCACACTTTCATAATACTCTTTCAATGTATAGAACGCATTTTGTAATAGGAATCTTTTTATAATTTTTGAAAACACATTCAATGGTAGACTTTGCAAGCGCTCTTCATTTTTAAAGCTTTCATTATTGTTTGATCAAGTTTTTGTGATTGGAATTATTCCAGTGAATAAAATATAGTATATTATAATATATCGATAGATATTGAGAAGCATTGTTTGATGACAACTCTGATGAGATCGAAACATGCACTTTTGAAATACAGAAAAAGGGTACCGGTACCTGGATTCTTGAATCACGATAGCATTACGGTAGCCCTAAATAATGAATTTAACAGTACTATTTTGTACAATATATTTATGCTTTCATCGAAATATTGAAAATATACTTATAAACACGTTTTTGGAGATTTTTAATGACTAGCTCCAGGAGAAACTTCAATTAATAATTTTGGGGAGGCTATCAAAGAGTGATTTCCTTCTGTTATTTGATACAAGGAAGTCCTTCAAGGAAAAGAAGAGTTTTCAGCCAAGTTGAATAGAAACGTATCTGTTATATAATGTACTTTTATTCATCGACCTATTAGTTTTCATTTTCATATCAAGGTTAGTCGTACTTCTGTCTGCTTTTATTTTCTAGGCTATTACGATACGGTTACACGTTCTGAACAGACAATCCATTTCCTAATATTCACTTTTTTATCATTGACCAACTCATTACTCAATACTGCTAAGTTTTCATAGAACTCAGTCCAAATGAAATTATTAAGCGAAGAGCGGATTGTTGAGGTTGTTATTCACGAATTCGTAATAGATTTTTTCTACAACTGCGCGTAAAACAAGATTTTACATACTGAATTCTCATCGTAAAATAGCCCATTTCCGAGGAGAATCTACTTTTTCGCTCGCTAACCATCTGCGCATGCGCAGTTGAATTACTTTACGCTCGCTAAGCAACTGCGCATGAGCAGGAGATGTACTTTACGCTTGCTAATCAGCTGTGTTGTGATAAGCTTCAGTCAGTGAAACAAAAAAGATGAAAATTCATGTAGCTTAATTTCCGCCCTCTTCTGTAAAAGCTGAATGGCCGAGGTGGTTAAAGCGGCGATCATTACCTAGTGATGTGATGTTAGCAGGGTCAAATCTGATTCCTGACTAATTTTTTTGGAGTTCATAAAATTGTTTTTTTCTTTCGTATAATTTAAGCATATAATGATAATTGAAAATTAATTATAATTTTCAAGTTTAACTGGATGGATTCATTTTATTATTCCAATTATCACCAGAGAAATTTAATAACAGTTTACAGTAGGCTATTTGACAAATCAAATTAGTTCAACAGGTTATTATAATGTGCAGTTGTAGAAAAAATTTTGTATGTAATTCGCGTGTAAAGCTTCTTTATCGCTCTTGCAAAATTATCACGCTCCGCTATCGCGTCGCGCGATAACTGTTTAGCGCGAGCGATAAAGTCGCGCTTTACGCTCTTAATACATAAATAGCTATTTTGTTGCATGATGTCTTATTCCTTTGCATTACGGTATTAGACTTCAAATTTATTTGGGTTCAGGCTTAGAAATTAGTTAAATTTCCGCTAATCATAATGGTATGTTAACCTACTTAGTTTCTTCCTAAATTAAACGATTGGAAAATTAATCATTCTCTAGGTGTGACAGTATATTTATTAAAATTTCATTCTTGATTGATGTAACGATTTTATTCGCTTGTTCTCTTGCCATGACCTATTTGTTATTACAGTACCATCATTTGAATAGTACTGTATTTAAAGTACTACTTCATATCCCAAATAATTTATCCCAACAATAATTTTGCATAGGCCTATAAGTTGTCGCTGGAACGTTTTATATTTCTGTGGGCATTCTTTACAGATACGTTCGGAGCTCTGAATAATACCGATTTATAATTCATGAGTTGATAAGTGACTTGTTTTTATTGTTTGAAAATTAGAATTCTCACTAAACAAATCTATTTCTTGATGTTCTTCACTTTTCCATACAAGGCAGTCTTATCACATAGTAATGTAAATTATATCTATTTTAATAGTTGCAGTGTATCATAATAGTTGTATTTTCTCTTCAATTACTGATTCATAAGCATAGAATAGTTAGCGAATGAAAATTTTACTTTCAGGCTTTCCTGTTTTTATTCTTAAAATCGGGGAAAACAAAGATTTTTGCATTCAAATAAATGCTAGTGCCATCTTATCAGAAAATTTGCCAATTTCGAATACGTAACTGAAAATGTTCAGTCGCACAATCAAACATGGAAACGCGTGCGTTGAAAAGAGAACATCGACAATTAAAATTAATTCGTCAATTTTCCTCACAAATCTTAAACCAATGACCGGTGTCAGATTTTCTCAACAATCTCAACGGGTGTTGGCAAGATTAAATGATCCATAAAATTGTTGGTTTCAATGCAATCAAATCAGTTTTACGACTTTTTAATATTCATCGATATCATTCTGCACGTTGTATTGTTCAATTTATATTATTTATCGAGCTGTTTCGGTCATTATGATTTTCATCAATTGTGCTCATGCCAACTTAACTGTAAATGATTTGACCTTGATGTAATGCTTCTGCTAAGTTAGATGGAGCTATTTTGAATTGATTATACAGCTAGACTTGCTTATCTCTGAATTTCGGAATTTTAATGGAATGTCTCCTAATAGCTTAGGAATACATTCCTTTCAATTTGATTGTCTTCTAATAATTTTGTAATGTTGAAAATTTGAAACAATTCAAAATGAGCATTTACTTCATTGTCATTCAATTTATAAAATAAGTATGTTTCATGAAGAAAGGTTGAAAGAGAAAAAGTGAGGAAAAATGCACATTTAATTAATGTGTACTTCAATCACATCGTTTATCATTATTATATTAAAACCATCTTTGATCTCTCATACTGTATCAGAGATATCTATTTTATCAGGTATTCTATTGATTCGATCAATTCAAAAATAGTAATTTAGTATCTCTGCTTATTTACCGTGCTCAGTTTTTATTTATTTAATTTAAAAAATACAATAAAGGGAATGAAAAAACAGGCGTTAGCCCAAAACCTCTTCTATTCCAATTTTGAGGCCATTGTCCAAATTCAGGCTAATGTCCTATTCAATAGTTAGGTACTTAACTCAATTTTCACTCAGAAACTCAATTTCGATAAATCACTTACACTACGGTACTCTCTTTTTTCCAATTGCTCTGTTCCTTTCACACGTATAGAATTGGAAAAATTGTTTCATCTAGGTGATGATTGAAAAACGATCTGGAATTTAAATTTATGGCAGATTTTTGCTGGCCGTCCACAGAAACAATTTTCATCAGAATTTTGTTCAGAACATGGCCGCAATAGATCGAATGATCAACTCAGAAATGAATGGTAGAGCGTATCACAGATTATCAAATCTGATGGAAAAGGTTCAGCACTTACCGACGCTTTCCAATTCATTTCTATGCTGAGGCTCGTTCGGTCGCATTCGCGTCCAAGTGTGATCTGACGAAACTTTGAATGTGAGAGCATGAGTGCAAGCTTGGACACAAATAGTTACATAATCACCTCTGAGTGAAGATTGGTAATTTGAGAAGAAAATTCTACTTTATCAGCAATGACATTTTTCATCACCTGCTCTGGTTGGCTATCAATACTGCATTAGTTGAACGATGTTGAGAACCGATTAATATTGATGTTGATTGATATTAAAGTTCGGATCGGTCTGTTCTAGACTCAAATATTTGAATTCAAAGAAGGCTTCTTCTAAAACAAGTTATTTGACCTTTCAATGTCATGGTCCCCAGCATACACCTGTGTATCGAAAATATTTAGACTTTGCTTTAGTTTATCTTGGTAATGTGTAGTGTACATTTCCAACTCGCACTAGGTCAATGCCAATCGTTTATTCCGCTCGTTTTTCCATAGTAGAAAAATGAATCAACCATTATCATAATGTTCATTCTCCGCACTATGAACTGATTGCCAAAAAATGGATGAAAGTTGATAATCAAATTTTATCTCACATTTGCAAGATTTTAAGGCACACTAAATCTATGTTGCACTAAGGCGTGTTGCACTAATCCAAATCCAAATAAAGGCCTTAAAAATAAATGTAATGTAGGCCTAATCCAAATAAATTTGACCACAGTGAAATGTTGTCAAAGCATTCATTGGCATAGAAAGCAACCAACATTTAGGAGGGGGGAACATTATGAGATCCTCACAGTAGTTGATGACAATGTAACAGCCGACTAGACGAACATTTTGTCCTTCTTGAACACTATCATTCTACTCTTCCAGTATAGCATCAGTTTTTTTTTTGAAAAAAATATTCACCAATTCCAACCGCCAACTATTATTGTCACCAACTAGGAAAATGAATGATAAATTTGATTTATTGATTTATTGCCAAAAAATTAAGGCGGTTGGCGAATGACTGTTATGAATTCTCAGCTCTGTCAGGACAGTCTGAAGCTGTCTTTGAGAGCGAATTAGTATAGTAGCTCTAGTTTTGATGTACTGTCCTGAGACAGCTAAGAATTGATAACAGTCATTCGTCACCCGGGGTTCAATTTTTGGCAGCAGCTATACACATACATAATTATATTTATAATAATATCAATCTATCATGATAATATCTCCAATGAATTTAATTGATTTTCTCGGATACTGATATTTATCGTGATGATTTCGATGAGTAACTTGTCGATTTATTGTTACAGATATCGCTGTCGGTGTTCAGCACACAGTGGAGTTGGTGTCGCTGGATGGAGCGTCAGGGGAGGTGGGGGGAGAGTTGGTGGGCGACGTCTCTTTGGGTAACGGGGTCGCAGCTGCCTTAGGATATGATTCCATCAAAAATCAAATCTACTACCAAGATTCCATACACAGAAAGATTTTCAGAGTCAATGTTACCGGAAACAATTTTCGTCGACAGCCAATTATCACATGTAAGTTAATTAATAAACAAATGATAAGTTTATTTCACCACAACCAAGCCTTACCCCCGTTTCAAACACCACGATTTTTGGATGTTCGGTTTTTGTTATCTTATTCAATAAGATTATTTTAATTTTACTACATTGAACAGAACTTGACAAACACACTTGTGTATCTGCGCACATTAAATCTTCAAAAATTTATAATGGACACAAAAACCGAAGAAGCAGAAATTGTGGGGTGTCTAAAAATGGCTCAAAAATGCAGAGTGTAATGATAAATACCAATACATGTAAGTTATAGCAATAAAGTATTTAAAAATCTAATATTCATGCCCGGTTTTTCCAAGCACACTCAAATTTGAGGGACCCTCAAGTTTGCTACACTTTACTACATTTCCTATACTTATCATAGAGAATGTCAGCTGTTCATCAAAATTTGAGGGTCCCTCAACTTTGAGTGTGCTTGGAAAAATCGGGCATCAATAATCAAATATCAAATTTATTATCAATTCAATAATGAAACATCCAATAATATAGCTGACGGAATAAAATCAGCTGTTTCTGACTGAATCACCTAGCTTTTCGGCGTCAGCTATAGCTAGCTATATATAGCTATAGCTTATCAACGTTTTTTGCAATAAACATACATCTCAGAAAATAAAATTGATAAATGATGGAAAGAATGATTGATAAATGGGAAGAAAGAATGTCTCTCCAATAAACATTATAGTGTTACAATAAATCAAGAATCCAGGTACCAGTAGCTCGTCCAAGTTGAGAAGACGCCGTCTCAATGTAAAGTGTATTGTGTATCTTCTCAGCTTGCCTACTTTTTACAATAATCTACTTCAAGGATAAAATAAAAAATATTACTTCATCGATATTTGTATTTGTAAATGACGTTAACCTCTGAGTTGAAACATGTTTTGCATGAATTAGAATATTGGAAAAGATACCATAAATAAACTAACTTGTAATCAGTGTTTATGTACCGGTAAGAGTTATCTCTATCACCATTTTCGAACTCTATTCTGATGCTTCATTGGAAGGAATAGCAAATATTTTAGGGTGAGCCAACTGAGTTGATGTTTAGTTTTAGCAAAAATTGTTTTCAAATTTGATTAAAACCTGTTATCAATTTCATATCAGTCATATTTAATCATGTTGAAAATTATAATTGTTATCAATAAAATATTCATAATCATTTGATAAATACTTGTAAGATCTATTGAAATTATTAATTAGATTAAAGTCAAGCGTACGTTAATCTTAATTCTTCCACTATTCCATGGAAACTAAAATCTGTCCAACCAAAGAAGACCCTGTGGCAAGATGGGAAAATTACTCCAGCTTGATCAATATTTGTTCAAGAATTATATATGTGGTCTTATAGTAGATCAAATTATTTCCTACAATTTGAGATCAAATTGATAATTTTTCAACCAGAATTAACCGAGCTTGAGCAATTTTCCCATCTTGCCAGAGGGTCTTCTTTGCTTGGACAGACTTTGTTCTGCAACTAGAATAATATTTTATAATTGGCTAATTTAATTATAAATACTCATCTTGTCAAAAAAATCAACTTATTTGTTAATAAGAATGTTATTTGTGATCAGATCAAGGAGTGAGTGATATAGCAGTGGATCCGATCTCTTCCACCCTGTACTGGACAACTGGAAATTCCATTAGGAGGGCGAATGTGTCTGAAGATATAATCGCTCCAAGTGAAGGAGAAAACTTGATAAGCTTCGACAGAGATGAGCTAGCTCATGGCATCGCTGTTGATGTTTGTAATAGGTAAGTTCAATTACCGGTATTTAAATTGAGTTTTATCAATTTTCTCTCGAATTCTAAATAATTATAGATTATGATCATTATATCAAAAATATATATTTACTCTGTTGAACTTGGGCTTTAATAGAAAAACAAAACAATATTATTATACTAGGTTATAGTCAGCTGCTCCTGCAAATATCTTGGAGGGCTGCATTCAGATCTACTTTATCCTGGCCTCTATGAATTAACGTCCCTATTTCAATACTTTGTCGCCAAAATGATATTTTAAAATTGTATTTCAAAATATTCCATAAGAATTGATTTATTTATAATAAGAATTATAAAAGAAAATATAAAATTATATTATTGTGTAGCAGCTTTTCTTATAACAGCTCTTCATTCTATTGCCAATATTCATATCAGCGAAAGTCTGCAAAATATTGCATAATTATGATTAAATAATTAATATGATTTCAGTTATAGTTCCACTATAGCAATAGAGTTATTCCCATATCCTATTGTAATAAAACTACATGATTTATTATTTTTACTATTTTACTAATTAATTAATTTATTTATTATTTTCCATGAATTTTCACCGCCGTCAACGGCTTTTTCTCTAGCAAGCACAATGGTTCCCTCTATAATTGTGAAAATTCATGTCAAATAATTAGTTCTGTTACATTGTTTTCGCAAATTTCTACATTCTAGCAAAAGGAATGAATGTGAAATGAGTGAGAATGTTGAATGGAATGTTTAAGAAATGGATGTGAAATAAATGATGGATGTGTGTTGTTGCAGACATTTATACTGGACAAACAAGTATGACGGGCGGCCGTCGATTGAAAGGTCAGATTTGGACGGGAATAACAGAAAAGTGATTGTGGACAAAGTGGTCCGGCCGATCGGACTGTTTGTAGACCAGGCGACGTCGCGCATCTACTGGACCGATGAGCAGCCGACCGCCAACGATCACCGTGTCGAGAGTGTCGACTTCAACGGACAAAATCGCATTCTTCATGCCAGTGAGTGTATTTTATTATTTTAAAGTGAAGGAAATTTTATAAATTCATTTATTCATGTGCATGCCAGTGAGTAGTGCTCTTTCTCAAATCACAAAGCTTCTCACAATATAGTATTCAAAATATATTGTACATGACTTCAATACAAATAAATGATGAAAACCGCATATGCATAATATTATTGTTCTTGAGCTATTAGCCGATTTGTATTGATAATTAGAAGAAATTCTAAACGGTTCGGCTTATCGATTTATACGGTCTTTTGCATTCGATGTCTCTTGAAAATCTGCATCTAAATCATGTGTTACATGACTACCATTCCATTTCAAAAATAAATTTGAGTTTAATATGGTGGAGTATAGGTGAATACCGATTCAGTCTCTATAGGTATAGTTGAATATTTGAAAGTATGGCGGATTCGACGAACTGATCAATCAAAAGTTCAAGAGTCAATGACCACAATATTATTAAACAGTCTCTAGAGTTTTCTCACTGAGTATTAATGATGATTTTTCACTCAAAAGTTCCAGCATTGATTACTCATATTTTCTCATCAAAATAATAAAATACCTTTTCTCAATAATAATACTGTATAGAAATTAAACTATGAAAATTCAACTCCTTCCTCATGTCTAGCTTACTTACATTGAACTATTGTTGAGTTATTCTATGAAGGAAGATGAATTAATATGAAGGAAGACGTTATGTAATATTTTATATTATTTGCACTATGAAATAATCTCTTGTTTATTACTAAAGTTTCCATGCCAACACAAACACATGGGCACAAAAAACACACAATGCTCACAATGAAGAAGCTCCAAGTTCATAATAACCGATTTATCAAACCCAGAATCTAAAAAAAATCAAGATTTCAATAGTCATTGTCTAATTGAATTTGACAATTTTATCAATTATGTCATCCTATTTGTGTAATAGCTCACTCCTGCGTAAGAAATTTAACAAATAAAAATATTTCAATAGTACTTCAATCCTCTACTTATCTACTTTCATATTACTCATAATCAACATCAACATATTTCATAAAAGTATAAATGGAATTTAGTTGAAAATTAGGTTAATTGAGATCATTATTTGTAGCCAAGAATATAAATGAACAATAATTATTAGATTGACCCTGTTCTTGTTTTCAAATATTGAATTAGTCAACTTGAACCTTTCCCTAGTCGATTAGTAATATTCAACTAAATAACTTTATTTTTCAGAGAATGAAAGACTTATTCTTTATTGGTTTAATTATATGTTGCTGAAAACGATATTTCTGACTGCTCTCAATACTAATAACGATTATGCGTCACCAGCTTTTCAAACAATAATAAATGACAATACTTTGTTCTTATTAAATGTTATGCTTCATTTTGTTCAATATACCATATAAAATT
Organism: Sogatella furcifera; assembly: GCA_017141385.1. NCBI lineage: Eukaryota > Metazoa > Arthropoda > Insecta > Hemiptera > Delphacidae > Sogatella > Sogatella furcifera. Next base: position 10,351,004 of record CM029549.1, read on the forward strand.
GAAATCGTGAACCATATTTCTCAGAGATGTGTGAACTAATAAAAATGTCGGTATCTCACTCGAATTGTATCGAAGTATACTATCACAGACGCTACAGATCTATAGTATATAACTTGTTTTATAACCTAACATTTTCTGTGCATTTAGCAAACTATTGTATTTTCGAGTTGGAAATACAGTAAAGTTGAATGTAATGCAATGTCAGCTTCCTTAATAAGATGAAGAGCATAATTATATCAATTTTGACAATTTTAAACATAGATTCGCTATAAAATTATTATTTTTTGTTTCAGAATTGAAATATTTGCCATTGTCATTGGTGGTAGTCCAGAACAAAATCTATTGGCTTGACAGCTACGACAGTAAGGCGGTAAGAAGCATCGATATTGTACTCAACGGATCCAGTTCTTCAATGGCACAAAACTCAAGCCAAGTGATAAGATTCAGTAAGTCTCCAATCGGTATCATCACCTCTCAGCAGGACTCAAGCCTTGCTAGTAAGGAGTGCAAAGCTATCGCTGACAAAAGGAAAGAGGTAATTAATACTTGGGAATTTTTCAAAACGCTACTTGATGTTATATTCGGTTATATTTTTTCTTATAAATTACCTTATGATAATATTACTCTTATTCCTTTATAGTCTGTCAATAAGGTTAAATGTTTGGGAGGATGACTTTGTAGTCATTACTTGAGTAATTTCACCAAATAAATAATAATTTAATTTTTGTCAACTTTTCTCCATTTTTCTAGAAGCCATTTTCTCTATTATATGTAATAGAATTTTGAGATGTTATTGTAATTCTATTGAGAATTTATTTCATAATGGTAGCACAAAACTTACAAAATCAACTCATCAATATTTAAAATATTATTCTTTCTCAACTCAGAATAAAAGTTTCATAAGAGAGCTTAATATCAGGATTTACTCTCAATACTTTGTGCCCATAGTTTTTCCAGTCGTGTACCTTTAATTTTATAGATACGATGTCATGTTATTTTTCTCCTAATAGCCGACACTCAATATTCGAGAGTGTTGACATAATTTCAATTAAATCTAATTAATTTCAACAAGGTTTTTGTTCAATCAATAGCGTAACAATGCTGTCCATTGAATCCAATTAATCAGCTATGAAATTCATATCAATCGATGACGTTTTCCTAGCCAAGCATATGAATGAATTACATAGACTGTTTAATCTGTTTATAAAGTTTGTGCAATAAATTGAAATTCAATTATTCCTTATTCCATAAAAATGCACATTGCAATCAATACAAGAGTTTCCTGGAATACCCCTAAAAGATTGGTCTGTGTGTAGGGAAGCCAATAAATATCTATAAGATTGTCTTTTTGCTCAAATGTCCGATTTTGTTTACTAGGTGAAGATATTAAAAATCAAATAGTCTTGTATTGTATTTATAAAATTGAATTGAAGTAAGATTGAACGGTTTACGGAAACATGAAGATTTTAAAATTGAGCCATAAATAAGTTGTAGTTCTTATTATTCTATAGGTTTGGAGTTGATCATTAATGCCATGGAATGGTGAATTCATAAATAAAAATTACCAAGCAACAAAAATCAGCGGATTTCATAGTGACCATTTAAAAGAGAATAAAAAATTATATTTATACATAATAAAACCGAGAATTTCAAATTCAAATTTCTTCATTCTTAGAATATCATCGTAGAAAGGAACATGTAGCTCACAAGACTTTATCTGCTCCTGAGCTTTATTTGTAAGAATAATTATTATTCAAGTAAATAGACATGAAGAAAGGACTAGATTCATGTGTTAGTCACATTATGTCTTTCTCTCCAATGATTGAATGATTGTGTTGAAATTAACAATGTGATAATATGTCAACAATAATTGATTTTTTATATAAATTGATATTTATAATAAGTTATATTCATTATTATTATATTCAAACTATATCTATAAATATTTACATATAGATGATTGATTGTTTTCAGCTGGAAGAAGCCCGTAAACACAAGCTGGGCCACCTGGCCGAGCATTTTGACGACAAGGAGCTGCTGTCTAAGTTCAACTTCTGCCTGAACTATGGCACTCTGGTGGCTGACAAGGGCGACTGTCTGTGTCCCGAGGGCTACGAGGGTCCACGCTGTGAGATCAGCGTTTGTCACAATTTCTGTGTGGAGGGCGAGTGCCGTATGCTGGGAGGGGCGCCCCGGTGTCGCTGTCCCCCACACCGCACTGGACTCAGGTGTCAGGTGAGATCGAATAATATATTATCATTTATTCAAAAATAATTATAAACTTGGGTGAGTGCAACAGGCTAAGCCCAAAACTGCTCCTCTACCAATTTTTTCAACAGTCAAAATTATCTCTTAATTACTTGGTTGAAAGTACACCAAATTTAATATAGTTTCTCCTTTATTTATTCAGCGTATGCTTTCATTGGTGGGAGACCCAAAGGGTTGTCCCACTTTGCAATATTATAACCTCATTTTTCACAAATGGAAAAATGAAAAACCATAGTTTCTCATCTCTAGGTCAACACACAAAAAATTAATAGTGATGCAGTAGAACTTCAATAATTCTCAGCTAATGGGACCAAAGCTTTACTACAAATTAGGGAAGATTGCGAATTATCTAGGCTTTAAATAATTATGGAATATTATTTTAAAGGACTAAACTTTTACTACTAATTATAGACGTTAATCCCCTTTTCTATGTAGCTGACGCCACGAAGCTAGGCGATTGGTGAATCACTGTTATCAATTCTCAGCTCTGTCAGTACAGTCTGAAGCTGTCTTTGAAAGCGTATAGCTTGAGACGCTCTCGTTCCCATGTGCTCTTGCATACAGCTCACCGACTGTCCTAACAGAGCTGAGATTTGATATAACAGCATTTGTCAACCGCCTAACCTCGTGGAATCTGCTGCTTACCAAATTGGCTGTGTATACACACTGCTTCCGCATCAATAAATAGTACTAAGGTGGTCCAATTTAAGAACTATATTCTCTAAGTCCTTTATTGTGAACAATTTTAACAAAATTCAAAAATTTTCAAAGTGAAAAGTGTTTTCCAAAGTGAAAATTTTAATGTAAACTTACATCATCTTTCATTCATCATGTTAACATAGGCCTATCATCATCACTCTTTGAGTAGTTGTGAAGTTGATATTGTGGTAGTTATCCATAATAAATGAAAAGACAAGATTTTGTCAAACAACTGATTTATTAGAAAATCGAGATACCGGTTTTGGTTGTTACACCATTATCAATCTCTGGTAATCTCAGTTTACCAACCGAATCAGTTAACAACCGAAACCGGTATCTCGATTTTCTAATAAATCATTGGTTTGACAACAACTTGTCTTTTCATTTATTACTCATCATCACCTTTGCTTAAAATACTTGCTATCATGTCGCAATAATTGTACAATAAATAATATTTCCTTTTTGATTAGGGCTACTTTAACTTATCAGTGTATGCTATTAAATAAAATTGCAATCACAGTACCCTTTATATAATTTTTCATTTCAAGTGTTTAAACTAATTTTTAAAGGTGGAGAGATGCGATGGCTACTGCCTGAACGGAGGCAAGTGCTCGTTGAACGACAACAGCAGCCTGCAGTGCGAGTGCCCCGCCCACCACACTGGCAACAGGTGCCAGCACAAGTTGCCCGACATGTCCGGCAACAAGATGTGCGTCATCTACTGTCACATGCAGCAGATCAGTCAGGAGTACCAGCAGCTGTTGCTCGACTACGAGAATCTGGCTCCTATCTTCTCAAAACGACCGGAGCTTTGCAGGTGAATAATAACTATACAAATTTTTAAATTTTTATAATGTTACTGCACCCGGTCCGGCTTGGTTCAAAAGTGATCTAGAACTGGATAATGGTAAGTCTTATTCTGAACTCACATCTGTAACCCACTCAAACGGTATTTGTAATTGAATGTACACAAATTACATGATTAACTCGGTTAGGTATTTATTTGATCTAAATACATGAACGCACGGGTAGATTGTCTATTATGCTTCTGTAGTGCATGTCACAATCTATCAACAACTGTTTTTAAGGTAACCATTCAATGTAACAGATTGCTGTGTCTATCAGCAGGTCACATCAAACACTATTAACTCGTCTCTAGTATTCAATACTGAACAATTACAGTAGAATGAAAATATATAAAAAATATGCTTACGGTTTCTAATGGTGGGGAGACCCTTAGTCTTGTTCCACACACCATGATTCTAGGACGTCCGGGTTTTTGTTGACTTTTCAAATTTTAATAGATTTAACAGAATTTGGCGAGCAATGATCTGTCTTTTCGACAAGCTCCATTCGATCTAGTAGAATTCTTGAATTGAACAAAAAACAGGACGTCCAAAAATCGTGGTGTTTGAAACAGAACTAAGAGCCTACTCATCATTAAAGCCATTAAAAGCCATTAGCAATTTTCCTAATATATTTTTTATGTTACTGTGATTGTTGAGTGTTGAATACAAAAGAAGAGTGAATAGCTTTGAAAGGGTTACAGACGATAGCTTAGAATAACACAAATTCAGTTTTTTCCAGTTCTAGAATCTTGATCAATTTTAAAATTAGAGGACTTTGACTCTTGTAATCCTTCAATGTTCCAAAATAATGTTGGAGCTTTATTGAGAAATTCACGCTTTAATCCAGAAATCCTATGTTTGAGTTACCTGTTTTCATCCGGCTCATCCCTCTGAATGAATTTACAATACCTCTATTTACCTAGTACCTTTCTATTTTCTACACATACCTTATTTATTTCTCATTGTATATTATTCAATTTTCTTTATATTGAAGTTTTTGTTACGATTAAGTACAGGTAGGCCCACTTTACAATTTATTTTTAATATCACCATTATCAGATTCCGTTCAAAATGCTTACTATTTCAGCTAAACTTGAAAGTTAACTAATTTATGCAAAGAGCTTTGGTGAAAAGTGATCTGGAATCAACATTTTGTTGAATCGTTAAAATATGCTGAGGTAATACTGTATTCCTATTGAGATGATATGAATATTTTTCTTCGCAGCTGCCCGGAACCCAAACCAGAAAAGGCTGAAAACTGTACTGGAAACTCAGTGACAATCGAAGAAATAAGTCCTGAACAGTGTTCGAACGACATTTTCGAAAGCAGTGCGGCCAACATGCTGTACATTCTGATCGGCATTTGTGGAATTCTGTTTCTCATGGTGACCTTTCTGGCCGTCAAAGCGTGGAACCTTCACAAGCGACCCAGGATCAAGAAACGCATTATTGTCAATAAACAGCCTCTGACCAGCAGGCCGCAGAATGAGAGTGAACAATGCGAAATAACAATTGAAAATTGTTGTAACATGAACATCTGTGAAACTGTAAGTATTGATTTTGTCACAGACGCTTCTAAACAACTAATTATCCGCTGTAATTTGGCTTGATATTGTTGTTGATATTATTTTGGCTTCACCTCTCTAGCACTGTAATTTGAAACACAGGATTTTATGCATGGTACTGTGGGTGGGTAATGAATTAGAAAGCACTCGGATTATTCCCAGATTCAATTCCGTACAGTTTTTCTTATGATGTCAAAATGCTATTATCTAAAATTCTTCAATAATGTTTGAGGATTTTGCTAAAATTGTTGTATTTCATCCTCGAATTAATTATTGATGATGCTTTACTTACGTGAATCAGCCTCATACTTCCAAAGTAGTGACGTTTTTGAAAAGTATTGTTGACTACAATTTCCTTGAAATGGATGGAAAAATTTTACTCCAGTTGGCTAGTCTATAGAACTCCAAATAAATATTTACCACCTTAGTATTAATTCAACTCAGTTTGTAAAGCTTACTTGGTATTCTTTACTTATAGTAATTTTGTCTTGAATTGAGCGAACCTAAACGAATGGATTATAATTATATTTATGCTTCAAAAATGCATGATAATTAGTCGTTAACCTCTTTTTACTCATATATTTACTGCTCGAAAAAATTCTTTTATGCTTAAGATATTAAAATAACTGATGATTTCTTGATCCATGACGAGCTGCTGAGTGTAACATTCACTGGGATTGGTCACTGACATGTAGTCTAATTAATTTATCAGTGAAAAAAGGTAAAAGTTTTACTCACTGGAGTGTAGGCATTTCGCGCTTCATCCAGAAAGGTTTACAGTCCAGAGTGTTGACAATGCGCTCATGAAGCGCGAAAGGCCTACACTCCAGTGAGTAAAACTTTTACCTTTTTTCACTGATGAATTAATTAGACTGCAGGTCGGTGACCAATCCCAGTAAAAATAACTGAATTTAATTTCTCATGAGAATGCAAATTAACTCTAGTAATCGAATCTCATTTTATTTTCTATTGATTCATTTAATGGATGATTACATCATTTCATCTATTTTATTCTTCCATTCACCAAAATAGATATTTCAAAATGACTAGTCCAGTTCATTCGAATTCAAATTGTTGAGTCACCTACTGAAAAAATGTAAGTGTACTCGACATAGGTTCTTGAAAATTGTATCCTCATGAAAATATTCCATTCTTTGTCACACTGAGGAGGCATAGAAATCCTAATCGTGAATTTTCAATTTAAAAAATTTTTTTATCATGTTCGACCATAATATTGTGTTTTTTCTCACTCTATTGTATTCTCTAGGAAATTGAAAAAATGAGAATGCAATGGAGCGCCAGGGGGAGCAATACAGATTCTATACCTGTATAGGTTATAAATCTGTATATAATCAGCGTGTGATTTATACAATCATTGGTTTTAGCTTATTTTATTTTACCGGTAAGCGAAGAATATTTATTGTTCATTTTGGCTCGTGATTTCTTCTACGTGTTCTTCTTACACGGGGTATTCTTGGACTCACGGCTTCCTTCAAGTTTTCTTCTATTCTCTCTTTTATTGTTATTTCTATGTTCTGGCTTTGCAACTATATGTAATCTTACAGATATTTTCCTGTTTGGAATTAATTATTAACTGGTATTCTTCAAAATGTAAATAAGTGTACAAAGAACAATAATATTGTAGAATGTAAATTATCCCCACAAAGACTAGAATGTAAATATACGGACTACGACTATACATACTTCTGTAAATAAAGGTGTTGGGGGAAATTTAATGAAAATATACTGTCTTGTAATTTTATAAGGTTTAATAAAATTAATTTGTGCTGATTGTGCATTAGTGATATTTTGATATTTTTGTTGTGCATGAGGTTGATATTCCGTAGCATTCAGATCCTATAATATTATTTGTTTCATTGATTTTACCTTGAACATTAATCCACTAAAACCGAAATCAATAAGACAATAAATTGTATAGAGAATTGGGTTCCACATAATAATTTTAAATATTTATTCCTTCATATCATAATGATTTGTGAATTAATAAATTTTTGGTATGCAATCAACTCAAATTACTATAAGAATAGAATTATTGATGAAAATCTTATTCCTTTCCAATCTTACTTCTTCAACCAAATAAATTCTTGCTGAGCTTAATCTTTCTCCTTATCACAACTTGATACAATTTCCCTTGCATGTGCAAAATAACATTCACCAGCGAATTTGAAATACTATTTATGTAATATCAATGCAGTGCTTGATGACTGGTGTATCTTTTTTCTGTATTATTACTTGATACAAATTCCATTGCATGTACAAAATAACCTTTAAAACCACATTAAAAATACTATTCGTAATATCAATGTAGTGAATGAACAATCATAATAACCACCATAATGATATTTTCATGCAGCATAATGTAATTTTTTTGTTTTATTCACTCAGTTCAATTTTAATGACTTTATGATTAAGTGCACTTATCTTTCTGAATTGTCAGTTGATCATAGAATTTTATCCACTACTAATCCAAGACGCTTTATACTAACAAAATCATCAGCTCTATCTAATTGAGGGCATTTGAAATGGGCGATGTAAATATAATATTCAGGCTACTTTTAAGTGTTTGATTCGTTGCACTCATTTGATAAATCATTTTCGAGTTAGAAAGATTGAAGCGATCCTTGAGTAACGGGCTCTATAATAAAGTGAATTAAGCAAACTTTGTGGTGTACTTAGTGATGAAAAATTCTTTCCGCAGTGAAATTCCATATGCAATCTGTAATGAAACTCTCAAAAACGTTATTGATCTGTCCAAAAACCTTTCACATTGAGTATTGAGAATTGTTGTTGAATACACAAGATGTCAGATTTCCTCTGTATTCGAAGCTGCGGAGCTATTGCAGAGAGTCCTTTCCTTATCACGGTTTGAACAAAAATCTAAAAAATTTGTTTGAAGATGAACGCGCACGGGTACGACCAATACTAATAAGATGCAATAGAAACATGGTCAGCTGATTTTTTATGTGCACTGCTCCATACAACTTTGTGTTTCTTTTGCATCTTATCGTCCTCGGTCATAACAGCGTGCAACCACCTTAGTTTCAATGTTACTTTTTTATAAATTCTGTATATTTTATTTTTAAATCTGTAATTAATCATTTACTGAATTATCATTTCCGTATTATAACTCACACACAAAATATATAAAATCCATTTTCTCTTAATAACTTTGTATCCTTTCTGTGTTAGCGTTAGAACCTCATGCGGATCACAGCCAATAACTTCTTATTATCTTCTATTAAACTTACAACATTGACAAATTCAACTTTATCTATGATAATAATTATTATACAATTACTTGGTATCGTTTTATTTGCAATCCACTCATAGTATCGGTTTGTGTTGCAGCCTTGCTTTGAACCAGAACTGCGTAAGCCATCAGGAAAAGACAACAACAAGAAAGAAGAGAAGAGAAACCTGCTGGGAGGAATTGAACTGCCTCCCGACGATCTCTACTGACGACGCAGCAGTCTCCCCGCCTGCTTTGTGGCGCACTGCTGTTCTTCTTCTTCTTCTTGTTCTGCAGCTACGTCAGTATCGTCTTGACCAATCACCAACTGCCATTTAGTAAATAATCGAGGATGAGCTGCTACGTGAATTGCGCTCATACTCTTCAAATTGGTAGGCGTTATCCGAAAGTGAAATCGTCAAAAAAACTGTCAAATACGTGATTTTGTATTGGATATTTTTTGTATATTTTGATAATGATGAAGAAATCGTTACTGTTTGATATGTACTGTGTACATAGGGAGGGACTTGATGCTGTGCATACTGATTGAACACCGGTTTGTATCATAACACACACAATAATAATTGTGTTGTGATACAGACAATATTGTGTTATAACACAGACTCAACACCGTTTGTATTTTAACACATTATATCTTCTTGTGTTCTAATGCAGACAATTTCATGCTATAACACTGACTGTTACCATGTTATAACACCAGTACAGACTTTTGTGCTACAACACAGACCATTATCCACTTTGTATTACAACACACACTATAAATTGTGTTGTAATGCAGACAAATTTGTGTTGTCACACTAACCGTTGTGCTATAGCAACAGTCTGTACTACAACACACAGTATATTGTGTTTTAATGCAGACAATTTAGTGTTGTAACAGTTTTGTGTTATAACACATACAAGCTGTGTTATGGGAAAGTGTATTGTGATGCCTTTTACGTTCTGCCTGTGACTGAGCCTTGCCTCTCCTATTAATATTGACTTCACAGTAATCATTTGGAATTATAGAAGAATATAATTTTATTCATGAGAGGAAAAATTTTTTGTTATTAGAAGTTCATTTTATTTCAATATATTCACTAAATTTTTTGCAATTAAATATAATAATTTCTGCCGTCATTCTTCTTTGGGATTATAATAATTATTTGAGTTTTGAAAGAAGTTATTTTTTAATAAATAAGGTTGTTTAGCTATGTTTTTTTAAGTAGGCTATAGATTCAATTTGAGACTTGAGATAAATAAATATATTCAAATATTCAATAAAGACAAATATATCTTTTTAAACTTTTGTGGTTGTTGGGCATTGATAATCTCAGTGTTTCCTTATTTTATTACAAAGTTATGAAGCTTTTGGAAATACCGTACTTATTGTAGATTATAGCTGTAGTGTGAGTAATTTGTTTCATTTAGATCTAATGGTTTCATTTTAATTTGATAGCTTAGTTTTGGTTGTGTTTCCTTTTTTGCTCTTCTTGATGTTTCAATAAAAGGGTTTAAGAAAAGTTCTAAATAATAGTTCTCAAAAAGTTGTAGCCTTCAAGAGAATATTGTTGTATCAGTCTCTTCTATGACAATTTTAATGCTTTCAACAGACTACTGCTTAATTTTAAAGAACAACTCAAAGAACTTTAATCGCGTATAATGAATTCATTCTCTGGTATTGTTTAAACTTTTTGGACTTTTTGGAAGAATTTTAAAAATAGTTAGACTACGGTTCATTGAATCTACGGTACATTGGATAAGATTTGTATCATATCCATTCCCAATTATAATATTCAACGATATATTAGTCGATTCCTCTGACTATTGAATGTTATACTATACACAGATTATGAAGTTTTTAAAATTACTCTTCTGATTCTCATAATTCAAGTGTCATAAACAATGAGCTCAATTACGTCTCGAGCTCTTTGATTTAAAGTACTGTACTGTATTTGAATAATATTTGGAATAATTCAAAAATAAATTCAATTTATCGATTTATTGATATGAAATACCTTGAATAAGCAATGAATTTATGAGTTGAAATTCAAAGTGTTGGACCTATTCAACCCATTAGTTTTGGTAAAGCAGAACACTAGAAAGGGCCTCTAACCACCATAACATAAGAATGAAGTTAGAATTGTGATAGTTCAGGCTACTGCTTGATCAAATAAGAAGATACAATTCAGTATTCAGTTCCAAAAGTCAAAATAATCATGTTCTCTTTTTTATTTTACCGCCCTGCTATATTTGAAAATGTTTGATTTTTTGTGTTATCTGTGAGTTTATGTTTGTAGGAATAGTGCCAGGCTAATAGTAGGCAGAACAATTTTAAATTTTAATTATAAATTTAGAAGTTATATCTAGGCTAAGATAACGATTGTCTTAATCTAAAAAGACCACTATGTATTCTAAGATTCCTATTAGTTTAATGGTATTGACATGTAGGTAGTTGTTACGGGTTTAATTTCAAATCGCTCAAGACTGGAATTGATTTACACCTTCATAATTCAGTTGAATCGACCGCTTAAGTAATATTTTATACTTAATACTGAGGACTTAATTTGAAGTATGTCATATTAATTTTCTGGAAATATTTAATCTGGTAATACGTCTGAAAGTTATTCGAGTTCTTGCGTCTTGTGTTTTCTCACGGTCTCAATTAAGCTTATTTTATCAACAGTTTTATTCGAATTTATGCTGCTCACATTCATATCCAAAACATTATGAGATTGTAGTTCGAACCGTATATTATTTGAGAATAATAGAAGAATTAAACTGGGTTCAGTTTATTCAATATTGGAATTAACCTTTATTATCTAGGTAACTTTCTTGTATCAAAGACTTCACTCAAAAATCAATGTTGATGGTCGTATGTTTCTATTTGTCATTATCAGTTGAGTGATTTGAAATGTAAAACTAAACTGTAGTTGGTAACTTGAAGCTCTGGTGCTATTTTTGGAGCCAAAGTGTAATGATAGAATTCTAGAAGGCCTTAATAATAATTGGAGTATGAAACTTTTGAACCTTTTGATTCATGTTCCTGACGTTTATGATGATGAATTTAGGAATATTTTAATTAATATTGGAATTTGGTGTTGAAATCTGTAACGCAGAATGTTTGGTCGGCTAGAAAAGTTGTTTGTAGACTTGAGTCGTGTTGATTCAAATGATTCTTGTTCTGGATTCAATTATTGCTCCATTGTAGCTCAAATAATATAAAAAATAACATTTATTTCAGTTTTTCCATACTTTGATAAAATATTAGAGATTATCAATTAAGAATTCAGGATGTGCTGTAGTATTATTAATTTATTTTAATGTTTTATTTAATTGGATCGAATTTAACTTTTGAAGATTCGAATAATTATATTGGTGTCAATTGATTGAAAATGAGGGAATATAATTATGAAGAGAATTAGAAGTGAATGATTTAGATAGATAATTATTTATTTCTTTTCTAGTATTTACTATATCTATCTTGATGATTTTCAGATACTTATTACATGTGATCAGATACTTAATGTGCAATTTTCAAAATATTCAAAATAATGAAATTCTATCCATCTTATCCTCTTTTTACTCTCAAATTCCCTTCCCAAAACTGTTGAACATTCTTATTTATTTCCTATTACGTTGAAGAATTATTTTTTTAAATATTTTCGAGCGTGAAAATATTAAGGCTACTTAATATTCTAGTGGGGCTTCCAGATACTGGAAGCGAAACAATTATTTTATAGGGAGAATTCCACTCAGCAAAAAGGTTATAAGTATAGGCTGAATTTTAATATTTGTGTTCAATAGTGCTGTAACGGATTACTTAAGAACATTGGGATTGAAAATTTGAATTGTGTATCAAATTTTCATCCAGAAAATCTCATTTTGAAACTTGAATATTGTACCTGAAATGTTGAACAAGCATTATTAATTTATAACCAGCCGATTTGTAATCGATTCGCAAATCATTTACTTAATTTAGAAATGAAATATTGTATATTGAGCTCCACTCTGAGATGGGAGAGATAATAATCAGCTTCAGCTCTACTATACTGTATTGTACGATTTCCAATAAAGAGTTGAAATTAAATGTTTTCTATTATTCTGTCTTTCCTATCTTGTCATATTGTATGTTAATGTTATATGTTTTAAAAATTATAAAATATCTCAATGAGCCGGGTAACAAAGTAATACAGGGTGTTTCAGGAGGAATGTGCAATACTTCTCCGGCTGATTCCTCATACCAACTAGAAAAAAAAGTTCCATGGGACCATCCCCCAAAAACGCTTTGTTACCGAGATAACAATGGCGTAAAATTGAAATTTTTCAAAATAGATTAATTTTTTAGAGGCTTTACTGAGGTTATAAAATAATCAATTCCTATGTAAAATTAGCTGAGGAATTCAATGAAACCAGTCTGAAGTCTGTAACTTCAACGGTTATTGAGATAATTGAAAAAATATGCTTAAAAAACACCATTTTTCAACAATAAGGGTTATAACTGGATAAGGAATCATAAAATTGTATTTTTTATTAATGGAAGTTGAAGAGAGTCTTATTCTAAAGAAAAAGTTAAATGGCAGCGATTGTGTAAATCTTACCCAAATCTCAGAAATAGCGATCAAAAATCGTAAAATCGCTACTAAACACAAATTTATCACTTGTGCTACATTTTGTCAATTTTGCGAGTTTTGATCACCATTTCTGAGATTTGGGTAAGATTTACACAATCGCCGCCATCTAACGTTTTCTTTAGAATCCGACTCTCTTCAACTTCCATTAATAAAAAATACAATTTTATGATTCCTTATCCAGTTTTACCCCTTATTATTGAAAAATAGCGTTTTCTAGCATATTTTTCCCAATTATCTCAATAACCGTTGAAGTTACAAACTTGGAACCGGTTTCATTGAATTCCTCAGCTAATTTTACATAAGAATTGATTATTTTATAACCTCACTAAAGCCTCTAAAAAATTAGAAAGATTAATATATTTTGAAAAATCTCAATTTTCCGCCATTGTTATCTCGGTAACAAAGCGTTTTTGGGGGAAGGTCCTATGGAACTTTTTTTTCTACTTGGTATGAGGAATCAGCCTGAGAAGTATTGCACATTCCTCCTGAAACACTCTGTATATGAATAATTTTGTTCACTTTGCTAGTGAAGCTCCTTGGTGATTGGAGCTCAAAAATCAGACATAAAAGAATGATTATGTGAATTATAAAAAATCTGAGAATCAAAAAATGTGGATAAAAATCTCTTAATAGGCGTTCTATAGGCTGATATTTGAAATTTAATTTTTCGTAAAACGGAACAGATTTAAAATGTTGAGAATAATATAATTTGCATTTGCGGACCGTGGTTCATCAGATTTTTTTCAAAGGCCGTCGCTTGGTTTTTCCTAATACGAGAATTTAGTTGCTCTCCCTCAGTTTCATATATAGAGGTTACCTCGATCCCGCTTTCTCACTCGCGCACGAGCGTACATCATTCACCGACCTACGGGCTACGGCCAAGTGAGATCTATCATTCATGTTTAAAAACCGCGTCAAATATCAGCACTTGACGGAATCCACGTTTGATGAATCATTATTTTAATTATCTATTCCAATCCAGGAAGAAACTGGCTTTCCAACAATATGTCACTTGAAAATATTACTTATTGTGTGAATTTAAAAAAAATCATCCATTCCGACACATGTACACATTAGAATCAAACAATACAGAGTGTAATACGTATTTTCTTAACCCTCTACTGGTATGGTGACTTGGATTGACATACAAGGTACGGTTGGGTCATATCCGACCTAGGGCTCTATAAAAAGGCTCCTTTTTATAGAGCCCTAATCCGACCCAAACACTTTATTTCGTCATTTACATGAAAATCAGAGCAGATATAGAAATGCATCGCTGAAATAATTTTTCTTGAATGTCTTTTACACATGTAGAAGCCAAAATCTTTTTTTTATTGATTCAGAATAAAATTAATAAAATCCCTAATCATCAAATTGATTTCCAAGTTCATTTTTTCGTGAGCTATGGAGGAATATTCATATCCAACCCACATTATAACATAAAATTATATCCGGGAATCAATCCCTATCAATGTCAGCTGCAGCCCTTCAAAGATGTCGATTTCCAATGTTATTTTTCGTGGAGCTATGGAGGAATATGAAGGGTTCAAATAGTCTCTCATTTATGTATTAAGAGCGTAATGCGCGACTTGAAAGTTTCGCTCGCGCAAAACAGTTATCACGCGACGCGTAGCGGAGCGTGATAATTTTGCAAGAGCGATAAAGAAGCATTACGCGCGAATGTTTGACATACAATATTTTTTCTACATCTGCACGAACCTGTTAATCTACAGTTTTTTCAGTCCTCAAATACTGCAAACTATTAAATTACTCTTGTGTAATTACCGGTACAGGTACAATCAGACATTGTCGACTTTTGTTAGGTTATGTTATGACTCCACCTGACCTACTTTTGGCGAGCCATGATCAGCTGATTAGCGAGCGTAAAGTAACTCTACTACGCATGCGCAGTTGATTAGCGAGCGTAAAGTAATTCTACTGCGCATGCGCAGATGGTTAGCGAGCGTAATGAAGGTTCTCCTCAGAAATGGGCTTCTTTACGAGGAGAATTCAGCTCGTAAAATCTTGTTTTACGCGCAGTTGTAGAAAAATATATTTTTTTGTATGTGAAATAGCCTGAGGGCATGTTTAAAGATGCGATTTTGAGTAATTTTCTATACAGGCTGTTTCAGGAGGAATGTGCAATACTTCTCAGGCTGATTCCTTACACCAAGTAGACAAAAAAGTTCCATGGGACTAACCCTCAAAAACGCTTTTTTACCGAGATAAAATGGCGGAAAATTGAGATTTTTCAAAAATTCTTTATTTTTCTGATTTTTTAGAGGCTTTACTGAGGTTCTAAAATAATCAATTCCTATGTAAAATTAGCTGAGGAATGCAATGAAACCAGTCTGAAGTCTGTAACTTCAACGGTTATTGAGATAATTGAAAAAATATGCTTAAAAAACGCCATTTTTCAACAATAAGGGTTATAACTGGATAAGGATTCATAAATTTGTATTTCACTATTGATCTTGCCCTGACAATCGAAAATTTATGATGTGATATATTTTTTACACGTTTCCGAGCCCCTAGAACACGAATTTGATGTCTGTTCAAATTCATATATCTATAAATATGTATATATATATATATGCATATATATATATTCATATTCATATCAAATCATATATCTATAAATATGTATATATATTTATATATATATATATATATATATATATATATATATATATATATATATATATATATATATATGTATATATGTATATGTATATTGTGGTGTAGAGCTTTGTGGATCAGTTATGATAATTATAAAAATAATGTAAGTCTGCATGAGCAGAAAATACCAGCTCCAGCATAATAGCACAGCCATCCATGGCATGCACTTGAATTAAAATTTGAATATTCGTGCAAGGTAGCCAAGGTTATTAAAATAATGAGAGCATGAACCAGTATGCTGGCAGAAACAACAACTATATTTATACTTTACAATACAATAAAATGGAAAGAAAATTTAATATGCTTAATGAAGCGTCAATGGAATTAATTATAGTATTAATAAGATTTATAATAAGTTTGATAAGAAATTAATAGTTAAAAAATAATAATTTGAATATCTCAGGGTATAGTAGTGGATGAGAGCTAGGCAATATAGGTGTATCTAATTATTAAATACTATGACTTACTTGATTTCTTTAATTGTGAATTCATTACACAATGAACTATTTTAACCAGACGTCTGATTCCTTATACTATGGCCATCTTAAAATTTAAACATACATTTTTTGTAACACTAATATGAGCAAAGGGTTTTAGCAAGAAACAAGGAGTGAGTGTCTCTTGTTCAATTCTCAAAAGTCACCCTTACAATTTTTAATCCAAGGCTCTGATTGGTGGAAATCAATCACGCCACTTTGCGTGATGTAGAGATATTTTCTAGAACATTCTACTCAAAATATGATATAACTAATATTTTACAAATGCATTGAAATACCATAATAAATATAATATAGAGCTTATATAGACGGTATGATATAATAATAATAATATAAAAAGACAATAAAATTAGTGGTTTGCAATTTACAATATTAGTTAATTAATAAGATTGAGAGGGCAGTTCACAAAAATTAATTGAGCTGTCAAAATCAGGTGTTGACAATAATAGAAGAATTTTCCCTCCAATAATAATTAGTAGGTTATGAACCTCAAATACAGCAATAAACAAATTTATTTCAGGAAGAAATTAATTCAAAATTAGGTACGGTACTTCAAAATTAATAATTTAGACAGGTGAGTCTGTGCAATCTTATCAAACGGTCATCACCGATAAGGAAATTGATAATTTGCTTCAATAGTATAACAATGAGTATCGGTGTGGATTGCATTTTGGAATTGGCCGCCACACAAATCCCCCAAATTAGAAGGGTTTATGGTATAAATTATTCTAATTTCACCAGTTAGGTGCAATTACACAAATGTTTAAGACTACGACTTATGATCATATCACTAAATTACAACTATCCGCTTAGGTTGCATAATATAAATAATACAGATATGCGCGGCTATAGCCATAGTAATGGTGCCGGAAACCTCAAAGTAACAGTCTTGGAACTTCTGTCCAGAAATACTACGATAATGAAGATGAGCAGAGGCAGTATGAACATTGCATGCATCATATAGAAAGAATCCCTACAATGGCAGGATGGGTAAGCTACAAGCCCCCATACCTGTCACAGATCCTATGCAGAGGTGTTAAGGTGATGATCTGCGCAATATGCACTTAAGGTGCCAAGATACATTTGCAATTGACAACTTGATGACAATTATGTGAAATTCTAAAAACATTTAAGCAAATCCACCATTACTCACAGTAATCTGATTATAATGGAATGCAAGTCCATTGAAATACATCACCAAGCATGCCAGTTTACATAGTGACTCAACATTATTTACAAATACATTTAATTTCCTGCTTGATTTGCCCTTCTCCATGTTCAATAATTATTTCAACTACTTCCACACTTACTTGCTGCACACATAACAATAATACAAATAATAAAACAATGGATAACACTACAATTCCAAATGCAAATCTCAACTTGCAAAATGTGTAAAGACTTGACACAAGTCAAACCTTGATGCTAATATAAATAATACTTCTAATGACAAGATTAGGCAAGCAATTAAGCATATAATAGTTTAATATCTCACTAAGACATAAAAATTGCACAATAAAAAAGACTCACCTAAGACACATTTCATTAGACAAATAATACATTAAGAACAATAAAGATAATAAGCATAATAACATTCCCGCTCATTAAATCCAATGATCCTATCAATAATTTTTTTTTTTTTTTTTTTTGTTAAGTTGATGGTTTAATAGTTTTCTTTTTATAAATTTTTCTTATTTATTTATTTTATTCATTTATTTTTATTTTATTTTTTTATGCTTAATATAAGCATATAGATTTCTTTCTTCATATAACATTAATTTACATACAGTATGCTAGTGTGCAGAATAGAACATAATATAGATATAGTTTTTACATTCAATTGCTCCTACAATATCTACAAGTAACAAGGATGATTAAGCTGCAGTTGAGAGTGGTCAAGCATTGACAGCATGGTATGATGATGTAGCAATAGTGTAGCAAGGCAACAATTTGGAGTGGCAACAAATTGGCATGGCGACTTGATGGAACATCAATGTGTAGTGACAACACTCCAACTTGGCAGCAGGTTGCAAGTGATGTAACTTCAATGAAGTGAATTCAAGTGAAGTAATTGTGAATTCATTACACAATGAACTATTTTAACCAGACGTCTGATTCCTTATACTATGGCCATCTTAAAATTTAAACATACATTTTTTGTAACACTAATATGAGCAAAGGGTTTTAGCAAGAAACAAGGAGTGAGTGTCTCTTGTTCAATTCTCAAAAGTCACCCTTACAATTTTTAATCCAAGGCTCTGATTGGTGGAAATCAATCACGCCACTTTGCGTGATGTAGAGATATTTTCTAGAACATTCTACTCAAAATATGATATACCTAATATTTTACAAATGCATTAAAATACCATAATAAATATAATATAGAGCTTATATAGACGGTATGATATAATAATAATAATAATATAAAAGACAATAAAATTAGTGGTTTGCAATTTACAATATTAGTTAATTAATAAGATTGAGAGGGCAGTTCACAAAAATTAATTGAGCTGTCAAAATCAGGTGTTGACAATAATAGAAGAATTTTCCCTCCAATAATAATTAGTAGGTTATGAACCTCAAATACAGCAATAAACAAATTTATTTCAGGAAGAAATTAATTCAAAATTAGGTACGGTACTTCAAAATTAATAATTTAGACAGGTGAGTCTGTGCAATCTTATCAAACGGTCATCACCGATAAGGAAATTGATAATTTGCTTCAATAGTATAACAATGAGTATCGGTGTGGATTGCATTTTGGAATTGGCCGCCACAATATATATACATATTTACAGATATATGAATTTGAACGGACATCAAATTCGTGTTCTAGGGGCTCGGAAACGTGTATATATATTTATTTCTTTATTTCTTTATTTATATTTATATATGTACAGATTCTTGTGAACACGATAACTCTCGAAGGGCTTGTCGGAGAGCGACCAAATTTTGCACAAAAATCATTAGTGTTAATATCTCAGTCAAGTTCGTTAACCAGCCAAATTGGTTCAAGGGTAGGGGATGAAAGTTTAGAAAAATCATTACAATCCGACCAATAACTTCGTTTTGAAAATTGGTGTGTATAATACCCCTTTTATGCCCTACAATTATTTGAGCCATCAACGAAAAAAATCCAATCTAAAATGGCGGAGAAAATGGTGAATAATTTGCCAAAAATGGTGTTCTCATGGGTTTTTCGAGAACAGCACTTTTTAATTCATACCCTGAATAGCTCATTATAAGTCATTTGATTTGAGCTATCATAGAATTGCATTTGAAATGCACTCTTTCTGACCTCCAGCTGCCGGAGCGAAGTTTTTTTATAAATGGAAGTTGAAGAGAGTCGGATTCTAAAGAAAAAGTTAAATGGCAGCGATTGTGTGAATCTTACCCAAATCACAGAAATAGCGATCGAAAATCGCAAAATTCGACAAAACATAGCACAAGTGATGAATTTGTATTTAGTAGCGATTTTGCGATTTTTGATCACTATTTCTGAGATTTGGGTAAGATTTACACAATCTCTGCCATTTAACTTTTTCTTTAGAATCCAACTTTCTTCAACTTCCATTCCATTAATAAAAAATACAAATTTATAATTCCTTATCCAGTTATAACCCTTATTGTTGAAAAATGGCGTTTTTAAGCATATTTTTTCAATTATCTCAATAGCCGTTGAAGTTACAGACTTCAGACTGGTTTCATTGCATTCCTCAGCTAATTTTACATAGGAATTGATTATTTTATAACCTCAGTAAAGCCTCTAAAAAATTGGAAAATTAATATTTTTTGAAAAATCTCAATTTTCCGCCATTGTTATCTCGGTAAAAAAGCGATTTTTGGGGTTGGTCCCATGGAACTTTTTTGTCTACTTAGTGTAAGGAATCACCCTGAGAAATATTGCACATCCCTCCTGGAACACTCTGTATATAAATAGGAAAAACACCCAAATCACAAAAGATGCTTTTGCGTTTATGCAATAACCAATGTACCTACCGTATTTATTACTCTAAATAATTTTCAACTAATTTAAAAGTTTAATTTTTATATAATTCGATATAAATTATTAGTCACTTCATACGCATCAGAAATAGGCTACATCAAAATTCAATAAACAGTTCTGTGGGAAACTCCATCTAGAATCAAACAAATATTCCGCGGACTTCTGCCTCGTCTGCAGCCTCTGCTATCTAGACGTGAAGAGGTGAGAGGTTTTTGTTTTCACTAGCGGCTCGTACCCAGGAAACAGGTAAAGTGCTGTACCTACAGTAAAAGATACAGGCAAATATAGGATAGGAACATCTGATGAACGTATGTCCGGAAATCAACCCCTGAAGAAATACAGCTATTCAATAAGGATGTCAATTTTCATGTTATTTTTAATTTCCTGGATCTACAGAAGAAGATAAAGCTTCCAGATCATTTTACTCTCATGTAAAGTAGCCTGGAGAATCGTTTAAGACATGTTTCAAGATTTTATCTTGAGTACTTTCGAGAAAATTCCAGAAAACCCATTAATCCAAAGTAATTTTTGCGTTTTTCTATGTCTTATTGTGAATTCAAGTCATGAACCATTCTTATTCGATTCATCAGTACAATTTGCGTTGATTTTCATTGTTTTGTAACTTCAAAGGTATTCAAATAACTTTAATTGATAACTGGCATTGAAAAAAATTAGCGGTACACATACACAACCTTCATCACTGTACTGTTTTGTACTGCATTTCAAGATCATTAATATTATTATTGATGGGAAAAAACGGAAACATTGAAAAATAATAATAGAAAACGGAGTGTCAGTGTGTGTGTCAATGCGATAAAGTTCGTGTCGAAATGGAAGAGGGAATACAAAAATACTAAAGGTCCATGCCTCTTATTTACACAGCCTATCAGGAATTGGTTCAATCTTGAGTGCTCTTCTCACTGCTGTCTCAGAATAGTTCATTGCCAGGTGTAGTGTGTCACAAAATTTTTGTGCTTTTATAATAATACAAAATTGATATTTATAATATTTATAATTGATGGAAATACGGATTTTTTCTTCGATTTAATAATATTATTGGAAAAAATTGTGAATTTTGTTCTATACAGTGTTGTTAGTGATTTTTATCAATTAAAAATATCCAATTAAAATATCAGTGTAATAAGAAGTGAGTGAGTTTTACATTACTATATTTATGTGCATTGTTATTTAGAGAAAATATCTCTAAATATATCTCTTATTTGTATTCTTGATGTTCTTTCACTTCTTTGTCACAACATATTCAACTCATTACTCCAACTTGGATAAAATTGAAATTGGATTATTTGAAAAATTTATGAAATAAAATAAAAATCAATCAAATTATATGAAATTTGATAAAAAAATATTGAAATGGCCATCCTCAAGAAAATGTTAGTATGATGTCACAAAATTCAAAGAATTTGGACTTTAATGTCTGTGTTTTTACTCTTCATTGTAATTTCTTGAATAGATTAAATAAATAAATTTCTTGGAATTCTGGACGTTGATTCAAAATTCAATAATTATTATTCTGAATTATCTTCAGAAAACGACTGTTTAGTTCTGTTATTTTCTCAAAGAATAAACCTATATCAGATTATCATCAATTTATCAGTCAATTGAGACAGTTGCTCCTCTAACAAGTAAGTTATCTCCAGTACCGTATCTTGAAATGAATTATTTTTAAAACAGAATAAAATTCATGTTTATACAACTGGATTGTTTATACAACTGAAAAATATCAAATGAAGCATTCAAAGTGAATTGCTGGAACTTTCATCTTATTTCCCAGTATCCTCTGTCCGCCTTTGAAAATGGGTTTATGGATTTTCCATTTTATAATTTAATCAATGGAGAATATTATGTTGCCTGCGGTGAAAAAAGGCTGAATAAATTTCATAATTCCTTGTATTACCTAAAATGCATATGAAAGGATCCCATTTTTTAAAAATGCTCTATGTAACTTGAATTCAGTATTGATACTGAGATCTATCATTTTTCAGGTGAAGCATGTCCTCTGGTTGCATACATTTCCTATTTTCAATTATGGTGTTGAAAGAAACTGTAGGGTTTAGAAAATCACATTCGAAAAGAGTTCCATACATTAATTGTAAGTATAGGTACCAATCCAGTAGCTACTTCATTAATCTATATTTTTCATTAATCATGATGATATAATACATATAAGCCTTCTATATTAGTTTATTGTTGTACTGTTTAGTAGACCTACTTACTTGTTTGAATAAACATGAAATTATGAGTGACTATTCACAAAGTATCTTAAACGAAAGTCTAATTTTAGATAACTTATTTCCGCAATTAAAACTTTGAACCTAATTTCAACTTATAAGGTAAAGGTAACTACTTGCCAGGTTGAAGTTGTGAAAAAAATAATTAGAGACTGTAAAGTCAGATGAAATCACTCTTTTTTCTCGCCGAATTAAATCAACAGTAAAATATTTTCCTTTTTTTAAAATGTAAAACCGTATAAGTAGAACCTGACTACTAATAGAGTATTATCAATTTGTAAAAAATTTACAATATTGGTACCTCTAGTCTGGTCGAGGAAATTAAATGTTCTGGCAAGATGGGAAAATGACTCCAACTCGGTCAATATTGGTTCAAAAATTATAAATGTCTCAAATTGTAGAGCAGACTGTTCTACACAATTTAAGACTATTTTTTTTAACCCGTATATTTACCGAGCTGGAATTATTTTTACATCTTGCAAATCTTCTTTGCTCGACCAGACTATAGACATCTTAATTATAAGATAATAACATCTTAATATAATTAAGAACAATAAGTTATTGTAATGAGACTAGTGTAACTTTAGTAGGAATAATGCAGTTCAGGATCGCGCTCCAGATGATCCTTCTTCCAGTAGCCTACTTTGAATTGATAAAATATTCGGATTATCTAGTCATCTATATAGTCTAAATTATAGTTCTGGTATTCTATGAAATAGATTTCATCGACAGTCGCTCATCTCCTTATTTTTATGATATTATTTCATCCATTTTTCTCATGTTTACGATGTTTATCTTTTGAATGAATTTCCTGTTTGAAGTAGATAGTAGGTAGGCCTAGTGGTCAAATAAAATGGATGTTTTAATGTGTAGTAAAGAACTTGTTCAACTACTTAAATCTACAAGGCAGCTGTCTTGAATACCTCGAGTTCTTCTGTAATTGTATAGAGGTTTCATATCCATCATTCATCATTCTCGACATGACATAGGAAGTCCACAACATTCTCATACATACAAATAGGAAGTTGGTTGGCAGGCCTATTTTAAGAGCTATGACCTGGAATTTTTTCTATTCCTTGAAGAAACATATAATAAAATAGATTCCAAATGCTATAGTGAATCTCACTAACAATCAATAACTCATATTATTCCAATTATGTAAGGCAGTCTCTCCTACTTATATGTAAAAGGTCGGCTCCTTCTCAAATTCAAACGTTACTCTGGCTTAAATTAATGTAATTTCAATCCTCTTTATTTAAAGCTGTTTCCAGTATTTAAATTGCTTTCAAGAAGATACACAAGATGATACATGTATCAGATGAAACAGTAGAATTGAATAGTCTTGTATTTTACTGATTTATAATTTTATTGGTCATTTTACTGATTGTATGTTGGTGTCGATTGTTGTGTATCATCTGTGAAGAAAATTGAATCCTGGGCGCACAGTTTGATAGATATTATAGGCCAATGGTTTAATTACCGTAATCAAATAATAACATCCAATAATTATTTCTAAAATTTAATGTCCAGAGCTTATTCGCTTGTTCCTAAACATATAGTATATACATACATGGCTTGTTGTGCTCTTCAAAAATTCAAAATTCCCTTATATTGATCACACTCTGAATGAAATATTTATTTTTCACAGCCGATATAGATTTACTAAGTGCGATCAAAATTCCATTCGAGGATCCACGAACGGTGTACTTTGACACAAGTCTTGAGATTTCGCCGGCATTTGGACTGAGAACCGGTGCCGATATAAAGCTGCCTCTTATTCTGCTATTCCCAGATCGACTTTTTGCTGAATTCGCGATAACAGCACACGTAAAGCTGGAGAACTCCGAAGGTGGATTTCTGTTCTCTGTTGTCAACTCTTTGGAAAATGTAAGTGGATATTCTCTTCCGGGTTTTTTCCTTCAAAAAATGCATGTGAATGACTACTTCACTCGACTTTTTTGGAGGTATGCATACATGTGGAATAATGCACGTATAATCAATGAACATTAAAATAGGTACCCTTTTCTTGTAAAAAAATCTGAAATGATTTTTATTTATTATACGTGCATGAGTGGTATGGTAGCAGTAAAGGCACGTTTACGCCGGAGTTAATGAAAAAAAATGTTAATAACTTTTATATAATATATAAGTCTATAATATAGTGATAAGTTAATCACAAAAGTTATTAAAACTCCGGTGACGTGGCTTGAGTAACAAATTGAATGTGTAGAATTATATTACATTTGCATTTAGTTCTAGATTTTTGTAGACAATTCATCAAGTATACCGTTGGCAGTGGCGGTTCCAGGGGTGGGCTTAGGAATAGGAATGGGAATAGGAATTATCCCTATTGTTTTTCTAGTTAGACGCACATAATATAATTATTTCTAAAATAATTAATTTAGTGTGAACTAAAATCATAAAAAATAATTTAATGGTTTATAGAATAGATAATATCTGTTATTGGAAGTCCATATGAACTTTCTAAGCCTAATTGAAAATCCTCTCTCATGTTATAGTTTGGTAGGCTACTTCAGGCAAAGAAGCTTGCCGATATCTTCCATGAATTAAGGTTATTGAGTCCTCCAATCTACAATGAAGTGGATTATGATGATTGCATCATATCTAAAATATCATTACAAAGTAAATAGGCTACCGGTAATCAGTCTAACTTAATTTGATGATTTTTTTGAAGTTGAAAATCTTAATGCCTTGAAAACCTGGCTTTATTTTATTTAAAAATGTAGTCTTGAGGTTCAAAAGTAGATTGTAGATAGTTTGGCAATAAGTTTTACCGACTATTGAGTTAATCCCAAATTTTTCATACTACACAGAGTGTTCCAGAAGGAATGTGCAATACTTCTTAAGCTGTTTCTTTACAACAAGTAGAGGAAAAAGTTTCGTGGGACATATCACCAAAAACGCTTTGTTACCGCTTAGATAACAATTTAAATGTCTAAAGAAATATTCATTTTTTCTATTTTTTCACTGGCTTTATTCAAATTCTAAAATTATTAATTCCCATGTGAAATGGAGTTGTGAATCTGAGGAATTCAATGAAAGTTTTATGAGGAAATTTAACTTGAATGGTTATTGAGATAATAGAGCAAATATGCTACCATAATTTTTTATTTTCAATATTGATAGAAGTTGAAGAGAATCAGAAGATATTCTGAAGAGATAACAGTTGAATAGCGTTGATTGTGTAAATTTTACCTAAATCTCAGAAATCGCGATAAAAAGGAGACAAAACATTGAACAGGTGAAAAATCACTGTAAAGTCGCAATTTTAAGATTTGATTGAGTTTATCACGTCGTAATTTGACATGGTAATAAATAATTTTATAACGTGAATAAAACCTCTAAAAATCAATACTTTCTGAAAAATTTCAATTTCTCTCCATTGTTATCTCGATAACAAAGCATTTTCGAGGGTACCTATGTTCCATGGTACTTTTTTCTTTACTTGGTATAAGGAAACAGCCTGAGAAGTATTGCGCATCCTTCTGAAACACTGTGTGCCGTAGTATGAAACTATTGGATTCAATTCAATAGTTGTTAGTAGAAATTATTGCCAAATTATCTACTCTTGAACCTCAAGACTATTATTTTTTAAAAATAAAATAAGGACAAGTTTTCAAGGCATCAACATTTTCAACCTAGCTCGAAAAATAATCAAATTGAATTGGACTAATTATTTATTTTGTCATGATATTTTCAATTTTTCCCAAGGAAAAAAGACGCCTGGGAACCCTACTATCTAGAGTTGGGGTGAGGGCACCCACATATCCTTTCATAGACTCCAGCCCCCCTCCCCTTAGAAAATCACTCGTGAATTTGAGCCCTTGCCCCCCCCCCCCAGTTTTTCGGGTCTGGAACCGCCACTGACCGTAGGCCTACTTCATAACGTTTCCTAGTCCAGACAAGGACGGATCCTTGTGATTTTTTGGGAGGGGAACCTGGAGATCTCTAAAAAGTTGTTTAAGGGGTTCAAGATTTGAATTTTTCCGCCATAATGAAGTTGAAATGGACCAAAAATGTCAACAATGATAGGAGAAAGTTTGAATGCAGTTGCCATAGTGACCAGATGATTATATTTATACAGCCGGGAAAGTATAGTCAGCTGTTTGGAAGCCCACAAAATGCGAGTTTAGTACCTCTAGAGTTAAGTTCCTGGTATCAAAACCAGCAATCAATCCTAAACTGAAATAACAGAATATTGAGTTGAACATTTCAACCCTAGAGTCTACTAGGCTTCCAGAAGCATGGAAAATGTACTCTGAATTTTGTATTTTGCAGACTTTTAAACAGCTGACTACTTTCACAGATGTAGATATAAACATATAAGTATAGTCTGTCCAAGCAAAGGAAGCCTCTGGCAAGATGAGAAAATGACTCCAGCTCAAATTGTTCAAAAATTATTGATTTGGTCTGAAATTGTAGATCATAATGCTTCCTACAATTGAGACCAAATCAATAATTTTTGAACCAATATTGACCGAGCTGGAGTCATTTTCCCATCTTGTCAGAGGCTCTTCTTTGCTTAGACTCACAGACAATGATATTAATGTGTATTGTAAGAAAATGTTTTCTAATTGTAATGATTTAATTGTGGTTGATACGGCAGTAGTATCACTCATCATCAATGATAATGACTATGATCTCTCCTTTTTAAGCTGTAATTCGTCTAGGAACAAAAATATTGCTTTTATTATGAATGACTATTGCACTGGTACTGATTCTGTAAATGGATGGAGTGGCTCGCACTGGAGCCTTGTTGTCTTTGATTGTGTCGATAGTACTTTTTATAATTTCGATTCTATATACCGTACGTCATTGTAATAGCAGGGCTTTGAATGCTTTGGTAAAAAGGCTGGAACCAGTAGTCAATTCAAATAGAGTGGTTGTAATATTTCAATAAGGAATTTTAAGGAACCCAAACTGAATATTCCAGCATCAACGTGCTGAATTAAAAGTCAAGTTGGAGCGTTTTCATTTCCCAAGATTCGCTCACGGACATTTTTAGAGACATTTTGTTTTTGCATTCTAATTAGAGTCGTTCTCGCCTGTTCAAATAAATGTCATTCCAAAACAAGCAGAATAATTTCTCTCGGAGATATACTGGAGTAATGAAACAGTGGAGAGATGGATCAGTGGACAAAACAGTTTCAAGTGACTTTCTGAGCTGCAAATTCTATCACCTTTCCACTGTTTTAAAACGAGTTTTTCAATTTCTTCAACATCAGGGCACTACCATGAGGATGAAATTAATTGTATTCTTTAAAATCCTCGAACTACAATAAAAATTTTTGGTGATCAATTTAAATGACATGTTTTCATTGAATTTTCCTCTCTTGTATTTCTCTCTTTATACCTGTATGCTTATTTTGTTATTCATACTCACTGTTTTTCTCGAAATTCATTAAATTTGTTCAAGCGATGAAAGATGATTTTTTAATTGAAACAATTATTCTCATTTATTGCGTGTCGGTTAGCTAATTTTATACTATTGGTTGCTTCTTTTTACTCCTATTAATTCTATATTACTTTCCTTTTCAAGTACTAGAATTGAATTAGATTTGAGTGGTAACATTATCATATCCCCACAATTTTAATTTCAAGATGGTAAAATTTTGATGGTAGAATTTGATTAGAAGAGCATGTTCCTAAATTGATGTGATGGAGAATGATTCTATGAAGAAGAACATTTCTTATTGAACAAGTGAGCTAGAAGAAAGGTTCAACTTTCTCAGTTTTTGAAGAGTAAATGCCCTTTATATCTGTATTCTAGCTCAGGATTGCTAGATAACGTAACTCTTAAAATTTTGAAATAACAAGGAATGTGTTCAAATTAATATGATGGAGGATGCTCTCTATGAACAAACTACTCAACATTTTCTACTGAATAAATAAGCTGGATTATTTGACTTGCTTAGTTTTTGAGAAGAGCAAGCATACTCTACATACTATTAGGAGCTACTGTGAAATATCTAATCCACTGGGACTACCAAGTGAAAGTTCTGGAGACTTTTTATGTACTTTAATTCAAATTGCAGGTAATCCAATTGGGAGTGAGCCTGACAAACGGTGACCTTATGAGCACTAACGTCAGTCTGATCTACACTGACGCCAGCAAACATTATTCGTCCCAAACTCTGGCGAGCTTCGCCGTTCCTTCAATTCTGGGAAAGTGGACTAAGCTGGCTCTGGAAGTGACACTGTCCGATGTCAAACTTTTCTTCGACTGCGAATATTACGATTCTGTCAAAGTGGCTCGCCGCCAGCCGGAGGAGCTGCCGTTTGATTCGGCGTCGACTCTCTACCTTGGGAAAGCTGGATCGGTGATCAAAGGAGCGTTCGTGGTGAGTTTTCCAATTACACAGCAGTTTTATTTTTGAATTTTTGACCTTCCAAATCTTGACTTGCTTTTTCTTTCACTCTTATAATTTTTTTTGGTGATGACAATAATTATTGGTTGCCTTTACTTCATCCCCTTTCTTTGATTAAGTAGTTGAACTGAACCTGACAAGATTCCTCGATCCTCAATTGGAAATTGAAATCAAATAGCCTAATTCTTTGACATTCGCCTGTTTTTCTTCTTTGATTTTTTCCCTTGATGGAGACAATAGTCTGCCTCAAATATGTTTTATTGATTGGGACGAATCAAACCGTGATTCAAAAAACAATTGATTCTCTTCTAGAATTCGAATTTGTTATAAATTGGGTTGTTTTTGGTTGTGATGAGATTCATTACCGTATTAATTAGAAGTTTTTGAAAGTTTCAAGTTGTTCGTATCGAATTGGATTCTCTCATGAACAAAATTTTTCAGCAAGTATACAGATTTAAGAATTCTCTAGAAAGCACTAGTTTCTCCATATTCCTAATCAGTTCCATTGAGAACTGCATCTCGAAGTTAATCCAATTGACGTGGACTGATCTATTGCGATATATCAGTGGGTTTGTTACTGGCGAAGTTGTTGTGTTTGGTATTGGCAGTGATTTTGGTATATTTTTCATATAATCACTAAAATTATGCATGATCTAACACGATAAAAACTCCAAATCAATCGCAATTCCTGATATTGCAATTCAACTTCAGTTTGATTTGAATCAGTGAGATTGGATATATATCGTATAATGAAAAAGTTCCTTTTTGACCTGAGTCTTGTAGCTCAATATCAACGTCGATCAAAAAGAGTCAAGTGTTTACACTCTCCGTATTTGTTATTCGAAACATGCCTGCTGACTATTTAATTAAAAAGTTTATAGCGCATCGATCTAATCTGACTGAAATTTACGTTCCATTTTCTGATGGAACCAATGAGTGTTTATTGTTTGATTAGCTTTATTAGCTAACCATTATGTTTGATGAGAATTTTAATATAAAAAGTACATTTTCTTCAGCTTCTCATCACATAATAGTGGTGATTCTCCTTGCAGTTTTTCACTCCTATGTGAGGAGCTAAGATTTATCACATAAAGAATTGTTATGTGAGAATGCTGAATGCACTATCTAGTTAATCTATAACTGATTTTATCAATGGATTTTATGAATTGTTCAAAAGTTGAACTCATAGAGGAATCATTCCATGTACGAATTTCAGTATCATTGAATATGATAAATTGTTTTGGAAAAATAATTATAAAATTATACTGCTACCAACTATGAAAAAATGTAAAAAACTATGAAAATGATACAGAACTATGAGAAAATGCTACAGAACTGCGTGAAAATGAAATAGATACACGATGTAATGATACGGAAGTTTGAGAGAATCATACTTACAAGCTACGAGATAATGACATATCACTATGGAAAAATGATACAGAAGTATGCTGAAATGATACTGAAATATGAAAAAATGATACTGTATTATTGAAATGATACCGAACTATCAAAGATTGATACGGAGATACGGAGCTGCGAGGAAATTATGAAGGATTTTGAAAATTTTTGAACACAACATTTTTAGACCTAAGCTGAATTTGTCCACCAAGTGCCTTCATTTTCTGCCGATCGATTCTCGAAAGGAAACGCCGAAAAACTAGAAACACACAAATATTGAGCGTACGAGTATGAATTTGGTTCAGTAGAATTTGAGTTCTGCTGGTGAATCAGTCAGTCATTCAGTTCCATTTCGCTTTTATATGTATTATATATTTTTCTTATATGTAGATAAATATCACAGATACTGTCCATTGAGAGTTCACTTCCTCTGAAATGGATACTTTTATATGGATAAACTTCTACAGTGCAATTATATTCATAGACCCTCGGTGGACTGCATAAGCTGCTGCATTTGAACTTTACTGGAAATTGATCATACCTACTAAAGATAAACGTTTCCATTTAATATAACTTCAGAACTTCATGATTTCATTCCAACGTCCTTCCAATTTCCACTTGTGGATGGTCAACTAACAAGCAGAGTCCAGTCCACAATTCGAACACGGGTTCTACTTTGAAAGAGTTAAATGCATAAGCATGGTAGCGATCACATCATAAATCCACTAATGAGCAAATGACTACTGTTGAGGATCATGCATCGATGTAGTTTCCCAAATTATTTCGAGATTCAAGGGCTTGAGCGAGAGAGAGGGAAAGGTGGAAGAGAGTTTCGGCAACAGCATCTGTACCGAAGTTTTGAAGCCCGGGGTTTGGGGTTAAGGGTGAGGGAAAGGGGCGGGGGGAAGATATGGGGGTGGTAGTGTTGAGTTGGCGCGATGGCAACGCATATTTTAATCCCGAAATTAATTAGCGGCAGAGTGAGACGCTTGAATAGTTCAGTTGTTAACAGCTGTGGCCAGCCGACAGTGAAATCGGCTTACACAACTGTGCAGGGATCAGGCAGAAATCAGAGACAGGGTATAGAGCACAAACAGACGTGTGACACCCCCTTGCCAACGAATTTGTGACAGGTTCTGGAATGAAAATTGGAAATTCCCTTCAAATGACATCAAAGCTGGTCACAACACAACTCAATCTTCGACTCACCTCTTGACTTGACTCGTGCTACTGCCAGAATCAACTTGATACCACCAATAAGTGAACGCTTCGGACGATGTGTGTGGTTTCAAGCAGAGATTGTGTGTCAGTGAGGTTTGGAGCGCCCACAAGCATAACTCCAACAAAGTTGCGTCTGGTGACTGAGCGGCTCATTAACCCACGTGTCGTGTGCTTTCTGCAAGTGAATTGGGTTTTAATGATGAAGATCTACCAAATATATTTTTCATTTACCTACATTCAGTACATCTAGGATATTACCTTGTTTTACGTTTTATTTTTTTCCATTGTGACCCAAAAAAGGCTACTCACCTTCCTCGATGAGCTTCTTGGACATGATTTGAGTATAATTCGATTACAACCTAATTCCCAGAATGATTCCCTTCTGATTTGGATTTGCAATAGGAAAATAAATACGGATGTTGTAATCCACATGCTTTTTTATATAGTATTGATATACATTGAGGATCCACGTTCAGATGGAGAGAGGTATAAGGTATACAGTGTGTTTCAGGTGGAATGTGCAATACTCAGGCTGATTCCTTACACCAAGTAGACAAAAAAGTTCCATGGGACCAACCCCCCAAAAACGCTTTGTTTTTGAGATAACAATGGCGGAAAATTGAGATTTTTCAATTTATATATTAATTTTTATAATTTTTTAGAGGCTTTAGTGAGGTTCTAAAATAATCAATTCCTATGTCGAATTAGCTGAGGAATTCAATGAAACCAATTGCAAGTTTGTAACTTCAATGGTTATTGAGATAATTGGAAAAATAAGCTAGAAAACGCCATTTTTCTAATAATAAGGTTTATAACTGAATAAGGAATCATAAAATTGTATTTTTTATTAATGGAAGTTGAAGAGAGTTGGGTTCTAAAGAAAAATTGAAAATGCGGCGATTGTGTAAATCTTACCCAAATCTCAGAAATGACGATCAAAAATCGCAAAATTGACAAAACATAGCACAAGTGATAAATTTGTGTTGAGTAGCGATTTCACCCTTATACCCTTATAACCCTTATTGTTGAAAAATAGCGTTTCCTAGCATATTTTTCCAATTATATCAATAGCCGTTAAAGTTACAAACTTGGAACTGGTTTCATTGAATTCCTCAGCTAATTTTACATAGGAAATGATTATTTTAGAACCTCATTAAAGCCTCTAAAAAATTGATATATTTTGAAAAATCTCAATTTTCCGCCATTGTTTTCTCGGTAACAAAGCGTTTTTGGGGGGTTGGTCCCATGGAACTTTTTTGTCCATTTGGTGTAAGGAATCAGCCTAAGAAGTATTGCACATTCCTCCTGAAACACTCTGTATAATAGAAATCATATACGTGATTCTCAAACTTATTGAATCTACCATTATTTTTATAATTACTGTATATTGTTGTTGATAACTCACCAAAAGTGGTTTTCTTTGGATTTGAATATTATGAAACTGTATCGAGGAATGCATTTTTAGCTGCAAAAAATCATTCCACGTCTACGAGTTATGTAACCATGCTGTAACTGTTATGACACAATTTTTTTCGTGAGATTTTTCGTTTCGGGAACACGATATTTCCCTTCACTTATTCTTGTGCTCAGATTATGCACCTTGATATTATTCTTTGAAGTACAGAAATAGATTGAGACTTTTTCTTGCTATCATGCAATGTTTCTTGAAAAGATGCACTTCTAAAGCTGTATGAAAATACAGTTCATTTCGGTACGAGATTTTCTTCAACTTGAGATTTGACTTGAGACAGCTTGCCTTTTAGAGATTCATTAGTTTCCTCGAATTAAGGATAAGGATTATTTGTGTTTGCTGAAGTTGAAGTAGCTCTTATGCCAATGAACTTGATAAGAAAATGTTGAAGATATTCGCTTCATATTCCAAAAGTGGTCGTTAAAATAAATGTAGAACTAACAATATTATAATAATAACTTCTATTTCAATAGATTTAACTATTCTTGGCTTATAAACAAGATATGTTGATATTATCGATATTATTACGTAAGGGAACTGTTTCATAACACATAGACCTGAGTCAAATAATTCAGGAAAAACTACAGTACTCTTGAATAAATAGTACATACTACCGTATGAAAGGAATACTGTATGGTGATACACTGGAAGAAACACTGTACAGTAGCTGGAATGCAATACAGTATTGTATAGTCTGTCCAAGCAAACAAGACATATACTGGCGAAATTTGGGAAAAGACGTTTTGGACTTTGTTGTCTATGTTTTACACATTTATTGTAATTAATCGACTGAAAAATGAATGAATGAATACTGACAAGATGGAAAAATGATTCCAGCTCAGTCAATATTAATTAAAAAATTATAAATTTAATCTCAAATTATAGATCAGAATGTTTTCTACCGTTTGTGACCAGATTATCATTTTGAACCAATAGGCCTATTGATCGAGCTGGAGTCATTTTCCCATCTTCCCAGAATGTCTTTTCTGCTTGGATAAACTATAACTGGTAAAAAAAACAGGCGGTTGGCAAATGACGGTTATAAACGCACAGCTCCGTCAGGATAGTCAACAAGCGGTCATCAAGATGAAATCAAGTCGGGCACGATTCAGTTGAACCATTTCGCTCTTGTAGAAGGCTTACAGACTGTCCTGAACAACAACAGTCTTTCACCAATCGCGAGTTCCATTAACTCTAAAAGAAGTAAATTCTGAGACGTAAATATAATAGGCATGCTGTGTATTCAATCTTAGTTGTAAGTGTTTCAGTAAGAAACATTTAGGGAGTTTCAGGAAAAATTTTTCAAGCTTCTCAAGCTGATTGACCTACCCCAAATTAATAGTGAAAAAGTTGCCTTTGATTTCACTCAGAAAATAATGCTTCGTTACCTAGATAACAATGGCAGAAAGTTGTACATTCTTCATCAAGTCTGAAATTTTAAGATTTTTAATTGGTTTCGTGACTTTTGAGTTCCATAAAAACGGGCCCAACTCATTATGATGACTCATCATGGGACATCGACAAAATTGGCTTCGTGAAAAATAATTCTTCATTCTTGTTAAAGAGGAGAAAATGTGAAAAATAGTGTCGAGATATCGACCGCTCTCCCGCTTCTATTAAACTGTCACCGAATTAGGCAATTTGAATGGCCACTCATCACTCGGCCAGGTAGGGCCTGTTGACAAAGGCTCTAATTAATTGTTTATTTTCTGAATATAAAGCTGGAGGTCACCCTTCCACTTCTCCTTTGAGGTTCTCAACAGCGCGCTCTTCTCGTTTATAAACCAGTCCCCATCCCTTAATAATTGTACTCGGTTGACCCAACTCGCCTTTTCACCGGCAAAATTGATTGAGCTCTTGTTAGTAGAATGTGCTGAGAGGTGAAAATTTCAAACTAGGGCTGCAACATGTCAGCCGCTGTTTTTATCGTCACTCTGCCCAAACTTTTTCTGTTGCGTTGACTGAAAGGATTCAGTTTTAATTCAGTGGCCTGCAAATGACAGCTACTAGTATTTACTTCCACAATGTCCCTCCTATAGGCTACTCCATGCTGTATAATATACTTTATATATTATGTTACATTATATTTCATTATTTTCAAATATATTACGTTGTTTTACATTCCATGAGAATACTACAATATACTAGACCACTTTCTAAAAATCCATAAGCCTTGTTGCCTAGATTATGTTCTACCTACTGTATTTCAAACCTATCATTTGTGCTGAGGTGCATTTTATTGAGATTTTGTAGAACGTTAAACTATTTTGTACCTATATCATCAAAGACGATTAGATTCATTAGGTTATTAAAATATTTAATCTATGATACTACTAAGTTCAATATTCATGCAACCAAGAAGCATACATTGGCTTTTGTATTGTGTTATTCTAAAGATACAATTTCCAAGCGGCAGCTCGTGCCACGCGGCTCTAAATTCGCTGCTAGAGCTGCCCAGCTCTATCTTCGCTGCTCTAGCCATCAAAACTCTATTCACATAATTATATTTCAGAATGTTTACTCAGTTATTAGGGCTATATTGATCTAGTATATATTAGTAGCCCTGAAAACAGATTAAACATCTGGAATATAGTTATGTGGATAGAGTTAATTGTGATGGCTAGAGCAGTGCAGCTAGGGAATCGTACCTTAAGTGAGTCAAAACTTCCTGAAAACTGTGATTATAGTGTTTGTATGACAATGACTGAAATAAAAGAATAAATACCAGTCTATCACTTTAGAATGAAATTATTATATTTTCTTATGTAGCCTATTTATGTTGTTTAAAATGATTCAAACAATATAAATAATTTTGACTGACTAGCAAGCAGATGAGATCTGATATGATTATCATATCCCATTGAAAGTTACAGAATACCCATCACAATAGGTATTAATGCAAATGCTTACTGGATGAGGAATGAAAATGCAGTGATTCCATTGTTCAAATTATTGCTCTCGAATATTTTCTCGAATGTTATTTGTTTTGCACATTCATTATGTGGTAGCTCAATATTGAACCAAAAGTCATGTGAGTGTGGAATTACCGCCGATCATTGGTAATTCATAATTAACAAACGTTTCACATTCTTGAAAACAATCGACATGTTTCTGAAATAGGCTGCAGGTAGGAAAGCTCTTAATTATAAATATGTTTTTGTGCCAAACATACCAGTGGTTAGGCCTATGTGGAGGATAAATTTGAATCCAATATTGGTTGGCTTCCTAGAATTAAATGTTAAGAGCAGAAAACTTTGATGAAAATACATGATAATATAGGAATTTGATGAGAACTGTGATGATAATTCCTTTTTCTACATCTGGTAGAACTAAAACTCAAAATAATGTTACGTTTAAAAATCTCATCTATGTCATGAAATAAACTGAACTCAAAAGAAATGTAGATTAGAGGAGTGAAATTTATAGGTTTATTGAATAATCTATGATTTTTGGTATTCTCAATACCAATATCTATAATTCTGATAAAGAAACGAAACAGGAGATTTTCATATGTTACATTGTTATATGCATGAATATTGCATGTACTGAACATACATGTACCTTTTATACATACATGTCTCTATGCATTAACATCTACAGTATATCCTGGAGTGATGAATTTATAAAGAAAGAGGATGAATTTGAATTAAATATTGGTTGGCTTCCTAGAATTCAACTAGGAATTCTTGGATTCCATATACTTGAAATAAATTGATATATTGATGTATAGTTTAAAAGCTTTGTATACATACAAAAAGTATCGAAACTCCTTACAGGTATTTAATAATCTGTAGTATGAGCACTATTAGAGAAAAAAAATTGTTAGTAGGTACACTAAAGCCCTCCTATAATAAAGTAATCAATTGTCTTTCTCAAATCAACTGGATCATTATATTATATTATAATAATAATTAATTAGAATCTCAATTTATTGCTATATAGATAGACAAAGGACTTCTGCAACTGCAAACATTGACCAATGTACTAAATAGCAGGCAAGATCCATTGAATGAAACTGATCAAAAAACTGTGCCCGGATATAATATCCATGATATTATATTATTTTCATTTCTCAACATCTTGCGATAGCTTTGACCCATCTCATCATCATAGGTAGTCCGATTTTACAAGAGCCAGAAGCATTGAAAAGCTATTTATATACAATAATCACATCGACATCTATTGGAATTTTCTGCCAATGACATAATCACTTGCCAATAATTTGTGGGCTCCTTTAAATGACGTAACAATTAACGGCAGTTCTGTATTTTTGAGCGTTTGTGCAACCGGCACATAATGTATTTACAACAAATTTCCTCATGAACTCGAATAATTTGTGCGGTGCTCTTTATTTATCAGGGGCTTCGAATGAATTGCTGGGAAATTGTATTCCGATATGCAGTTCATTAGGCATACACTCGTAATGCCTCACAAATGAGTGTTCAAATTATTTATCATATAAATATTCACATATATTCTAACACACCGGCTTCTAATGGAATACGGAAAAAGGATCAAGTTATTATTATTTTGTTCGTAATATTAAACAATCTATTAATTTATGGTGAGCCCGAGGATTATAAACGGTGGTCTCAGATTATTGTTACTCGTAATAATGTTTTTCAATTCCCCGTTGAAAATTAATTTGAGTACAGTAGCCTGTAATCGCACCGATATGGGAGCAGATTTTAGCGCACACTTTGGTCATCCTTATTCCCATAAATTTGATGATTGGGTGATTAAATCTGAAAGTAGCCAGGAAAGGCGTGGGATGTGCGGAGTGTGCGACCGCACAGGACGCCGCGGCCAAAGGGGCACCGTGGCGGCCGGGGCAAAACGGGAATTTTTAAATTGTCAAAAAATTATTAGAATTGTTTTCCGCGAATATTTCTTAGAATATTTCTGCGGCATTGTTGTAGTTTTAAAACTATTTTCTGGCAATAGTACGATGAATAGTCATAGTTACGAAGCGGAAAAAACTCATCTAAGTTATGGAACCTTTGTTTTGTTTTTGCATGTGTTAATGTACGGTGACAAACGTGAGCTCGACAGTAGCCTTTCTTTGACGTGATTATAGATTAAATTATCGTGAAGGTCGGAAACAATTAGGCCTACTTCAACTACTAGAGTATATAGGCTAATTCCTTTCACCAAGTAGACAAAAAGGTTCCATGGGACAAACCCCCAAAAACGCTTTGTTACCGAGATAACAATGGCGGAAAATTGAGATTTTTCAAAACATATTAATTTTTCTATTTTTTTTGAGGCTTTACTGAGGTTCTAAAATAATCAATTGTTTTGTAAAATTAGGTGAGGAATTCAATGAAACAAATTTGAAGTTTGTAACTTTAACGGTTATTGAGATAATTAGAAAAATATGCTAAAAACACCAATTTTCAACAATAAAGGTTATAACTGGATAAGGAATCAAAAATTTGTATTTTTTATTAATGGAAGTTGAAGAGAGCCGGATTGTGAAGAAAAAGTTAAATGACGGCGATTGTGTAAATCTTACCCAAATTTCAGAAATAGCGATAAAATATCGCAAAATAGACAAAATATACCCCAAGTGAAAAATTTGTGTTTAGTAGCGATTTTGCGATTTTTGGTCGTTATTTCCGAAATTTGGGTAAGATTTACACAATCGTCACCATCTAACTTTTTCTTCAGAATCCCGCTCTCTTCATCTTCCATTTATAAAAAATACGAATTTATGATTCCCTATCCAGTTATAACCTTTATTGTTGAAAAATTGCGTTCTTAGCATGTTTTTCCAATTATCTCAATAACCGTTAAAGTTACAAACTTCAAACTGGTTTTATTGAATTCCCAAACTTAATTTACATGAGAATCGATTATTTAAAAACCTGAGTAAAGCCACCAAAAAATTACAAAAGTTAATATCTTTTAAAAAATCTCAATTTTCCGCCATCGTTATTTCGGTAACAAAGCGTTTTTGGGGGTTTTCCCATGGAACTTTTTTGTCTACTTGGTGTAAGGAATCAGCCTGAGAAGTATTTCACATTTCTCCTGAAACACTCTGTATATTCTGTCTTTTTTATCAAATCGTAAGTTGGGTCAGGGGAAAATTTTTTTTAGAACACTGTACTCTAGAACTATATTTTCAAGCTATGTATAACAAGTCTGAATGAAAATATAAAAAGATTTAAAAATATAAATTCATTAGAAAATTATTCAATTATTATTAATTTTGAAAATTTAATTTAAAAAAATCCATTGCTTTGCAGTCCATTACATTTCTAAAGTGGCGCCTCAATATCTATAGATTATTCAGTCCACTTTATTCATGAAGATTACAAATATTTACGCCACTGAAACTTTATAATAATTTCATTATATCAAAATTTTCATCCGAAAACGTTTACTGAACTCACTTGTGAGTAGCCAACCAGTAGGCCCAATTGAGTACCCTAATATTATCAGTAAATCCAAAATTAAACGAAATAATTGATAATTTACAAACAATTATAACTGTTCACAAACATATTGCATCAGAGAACAATTACTAATTATTGTTTCATCGAATTTCGTACCAGTGTTTTGTAGAAATACAACATTATTACATAAGCGATTAACTTCTAAATTGATGAACGATAATTAAGGGTGTTTCTGTGCAAGTCACTGGTTTAGAATACAAATTGATAATTAAATACAAAATTGAATACAAATTTGTAATTGAATACAATTTGAATCAATATCTATAGATTATTCAGTCCACTTTATTCATTAAGATTACAAATACATTATATCACTTACAATTCTAGAATTAATAAATTAATTACAATTAATAAATTATTCAATGTGAAGAAGCGGGGGACTAGACTAATGATAGAATGAGATAAAAATGTGAGTGGGAATTAGAAAGGGTAGAATGAGTTTGCGTTAGAATGTAAGAGAGAAAATAGAGCCCAAGGAAGAAGAAAATATTTGTGGGTGGTGACTGAGAATTTGA
The DNA here is from genome assembly GCA_017141385.1 of Sogatella furcifera. Lineage (NCBI taxonomy): Eukaryota > Metazoa > Arthropoda > Insecta > Hemiptera > Delphacidae > Sogatella > Sogatella furcifera. The sequence goes on from CM029549.1 coordinate 10,391,151, forward strand.
AGGTGCAAGGGAGTAATACAAGACCAGCATTCCCTTTCACTTGGTTGGGTTGAAGCCGACTCTAGCCATCGAAACTGCTCATTTAACCGGAAAGCCTAGTCTAGCTACACCTCGGGTTTACTTTTATCTCTGCCTTTTGAATATTAATGCAATTAAATCACTCTAACGGAATTACGGATACAGAGTTTGCCGTAGTCTTCGATTGTAACGCTAGCAGTCCTTTCCTTTCTCTAATTTGCTTTTCCTCACCTACACCGATAATTCTGGACTTTCTCTTACTTCTCTTCTCTTTTCTCCTTCTTTTCAACAACTTTCTGGAACCATGATACCGTACTGGAACCTTATTGTTTTCTTAATTTTGTCCACTCTTCCACAACGTCTCTTCTCCCCCTTACAGTATTATTTTGAGTGTTACCAGATGCCAACCACTCTGGAGCATGAACTAAAAAAGAAAATTTGATTAATTCAATAATTGAATGAAATTCTTATCCACGATTGTGTCCAATTGTAATGCTTATAATACTATTTATAATTGGATACAAATACTTGAAGGCGATACAATGCCAATTGTCTCAAGAAAATTGTCTTCTGAAATGTACAGCTGATGTAATCGTATCTATTGTATCTTTTGATTCTACTAAAACCATCAACGAGGCATGAGTAAATGAAAACTCTTTGACAACATCAGCTGTCGGTTTCGGTTTCAGACAATTGTCTTGCCAATTGGTATCATATAGACCCGGCATAAATTCTAAAATTTTATTACAGTTGTAATGAAGAGGTGAATCGTTTCTTAAAAGTCAAATAGAATATTCAAATAGAGCTCCATCATCCCTGGCTAACGTGAGCTGACAAACAGTTAAACATCATTGGTAAAAACTTTGGCCTTGTCAAGGATGACCTTTGGTCGGTGGTCTGTGAATTTGGAAAGCGTTTCAATGCCAATAACATTGCGATTAGCCTTTCACGATTTGTTTAATCCTTTCTGGTTTAACTCGCCAGTTCCAAACCCTTCCCACGCTGAACCAACTTAAATCAAACTGAGAAGATGTTTCTGGACACCCGCATGAATAGAACTCACCTACACTTTTATTTACCTAGCTGTCCAGTATTTCCAGTTTAACTTGTTACTGCAACTTCAACTCGAACTTTTCAAACATGGCAAATTAATCCCAACTGATCAAATGATTTTTGATTTAAATTGCTCTATACAACTATAGATAAAGTATAGTGAACTTATATCCTTCCACTATGATATAACTACGTGTTTCTATTGCATCTTGTGCCCGTGACTTGAAGTAATGGAACCCACAATTGAACTAATTCCACGTTTTCGTTGTTAATAATAATAATGCTTTATTTGCAATTTCTTGATAACAGTACAATAAATTGTGTATTATTTCTAACATCTTAAGCTTGGCTTCCGCCGTCAGCTCGAGTTAAGTCTTTCATTAACCATAAGTCTTTCTAACCAAGAACATAGTGTAATCGAACAATGATACATAAACGAAACATAATATAAGATAAGTTACATTCATAAACTAAACCTTAATGAGAGAAAACCGTGAAACCAATTACTTATATAATAATCACCCCTAGAGAAATGCGCAGAAACTACATAATTAAATTTCACCATGATAAGTGAGTGACATCTTCTCGTTTTTGTATCTTGTCTTGATTGTTTCATCAGTTCTTCAAATATGATATAACATTTTCAAATCTATTTTCAAAATTTTCTCAATGATGTATCAAACTATATTGATATAGAAATATTTACATTTGCAATACATCAATACATATTCTCAATAGCCTACAATTATTCCATACTAGAGAAGTTAAGTCATGCGAATCAAACATTACCGAATAATCTAATTGTTGACTTGAAAAGAGATTAAAATTGTATCTAACCACTAAACAGCAACCAGATTCACAACTATAAGATTAAATTTCCACCCTATTACAACTATCCTAGAGATAATATGAATAATTTTCTTGAAATTCTCTACCAGGAATCATCGATAATCTGAAGCGCTCCTACAAAATTCAACCAGCCCTCGCCAATTTCCACCGTTCAAAACTTGTATGTACTCATTTTCAGATAGAGTTGAACTACCCAGCCACCTTCGTCGCCACTCTCCCAAAACCAAACACCGAGCAACAAAATGAAATGTAACCTTTCTTTCACCCGAATTACACAGTGAACACGTTCCCCTCCTATCCTCTATCCACGGTCTGTCATTCAAGTATAACATTTCCCCTCTCACTTTCATAATCCACCTAATATCTGGCAATGGAAATTCAAATAACCATCATCTCCCAAATTCACACTCCTAAGATTTCTATAAATTATGTGATATCCGGCTATGTTCGCTGCAATTCTGAATTCTTCCATATTTTTCAACTTATTCAGCTTCCACATTCTACTGAGTTCATTTCTCCAGTTAACCATATTGTTTAGACTTAGATCAACATCAGCATTAAGCCCCTGCGCCATATCCAGCCAGCTCCCGTACCAGAATACTCTTCTCTTTATCACTTCCTCTGCTAGCAGTTTTGGTAGGTGCCAATCTTGCATTGTCATCACCTTGTTAATATAATTGAAATGCAATCGGAGCGTGTATTCAAAAAGTGGCGGTTCTCCCGTTTCTAGGAATAGAATATAACTGGGCGTGTTGTGAGGCAAGTTGAACAGTCATTTTACGAAAAAACGCCATAATTTTTCCACCTGTTCGTATCTGCTGTAGCCCCACACCTGAGCAGCGTACACCATTATTGCTCGTGATACAGTTTTGTATAAAATCCACTTGGCCGACAACGGCACCTTTTTATTATTAATCAACTGCTCCCAGCCAGCATTTAGTCCTGCTTTAGCACTCCTCAATTTTTCTTCCAGGTGTGAAGATATACTCAGCGATGGTGTCATCAATACTCCCAGGTACTTGTATTCATTGACTTTCTCTATCTTATTCCCCTCGAAAAACCAATTTTCTTGTCTTCCTTGTCTTCCACCGCTTTTGAAAACCATTACTTTCGTTTTATTCAAGTTCACTCTCAGATTCCACCGTTTGCAATACACTTCTAGACTGAATATCATATCTTGCCGTTCTCTTTCTGATTCAGCCAGTAACAGGATGTCATCAGCGTACATGAGTAGTTTTATTCGCAGATTTCCCACTCTTGCTCCCCCTCCTAGCTCACCCTCCAAATCATTCAGAAAAAGAGAAAACAAGAGCGGGCTCAATTGGCAGCTTTGCTTTAAGCCTACTCCTGCACTGAACTCTTCGTTGTTATAATGTAACTTATTTGTTGCAACTCACTTGTTCATGTGACTAAATTCATTAAAAATATCAATGATCTTCTATATCTATATCTACATCTATATCTTCTAATCTACATCTATATCTATAAAAGCGAAATGGCACTGACTCATTCATTCACCAGAACTAAAAATCCAGCGAACCGAATGCGGTCAAATTTGGCAGGCATGTTCAGTTAGACGTTTAGACGCGCTCTAAGAAAGGTTTTTTAAACTCCATAAGGATACGATAAATATTTGAATTTTTCTATAGGTTTTCGGCGTTTTCTCAATTTTTTGAGAAGCAATGTTGATAGTTGGTGAGCAGGATCATTTAAGGTTTAGAAATGTATTTTTGAAATCCGTTCAAGATTGCGCCAGTAATAATGTTTGAAAAAATTTCAGATGTATTGAGGGTTGCATATCTTCCGCCTTGATACGACCAATCCTTACTGTAAATTCAATGGTTCAGCGAGATTATGAATGAACTAATTTGGAAGATATTGAATCAAGTTTCTAACTATGTCCGATATACTTTCCAAGCTTACGCTCAATATTAGAGTTTTTCTTAGATTTTTCGAGAACCAATTGGCAGGAAATGTTGAAATTTTGTAAACAGGTCCAGATTAGGTCTAGAAATGTTGAATGAAAACGAGGTTACGCCTGTAATAAGGTTTTCCAATGTATGGAATCTGCACTTTTGCTTATTTCACGGAAAATACTGATAGCTCAATCAAATAGTACTCCCGACCAAACAAAAATCCTGTTAATAGATTTTTATCAACTGAATACGTTCAAATCATGTACCCAGGTTGAGCTGAGGTGATAGAGCAACTAATTCAGAACGATTTCTCAAAAGAACCCTATTGAGTGATATTATGAGAAAAGCAAATCCTTTCGGCTAGTTCATTATACTTCTCAAACTAAGAATACTGAGTTAGTCAGGGAAGGACCTCATAAAACCTAATTTTTAACTATCGCATTTCTTATTGAATGCCCTATTTTAAGCTCTGAAAAGCTACACCACTGTTATTTCAATCATCGATTTTCTACCCATTGGGTACGGTAATTCTGCTACCGTTTTAAGTTATGCAGCAAAAATAATAATAATAAAAATAGGAGCAATGATATGATAACTTTCGCTTGTTGTATCTTCGATCACTATTGTAATCGAAAACTAATACTTTTCTAATAAGAATAATATTCATCAATCATTCTTTACTATATTTTGTCTCTTGTTTCTTGAAACCAATTTGAAAAAATTATCATTGATTTCGACGACTGTATTTGATGATTGTGCAATTATTGCAACACAACATTCACGAGAAGAGAACATCTTATTTTCTCTGGACCTTGAAAATCCTGCTATCTTGTACATCGTATCTACTAAGTTGCATGAAACTCGTTTGGGGTAATGCACGTTTCCATTTTGATGCTATCATCACCTTTTATTGGTCAATCTCTGGTTGTGTTGCAGCGAAAGAGTGCAGTACGCTTATTGCTCTATTCCCACTCCCTAAACATAAATATAGATTACAATATAGGTAAGCTCCCTTCCAACGCTATTCCCAGTATGCAACTGGAAGCTTGAATTAGAATGAGCGGCAAACGATATTTCCAGCAAGAGCATTATTATAAATTAGAAACCAACTCGAACGTTATTTCAAACGTTATTCCGTGCTACTTCTTGAGCAGAAGTCTTGCCACTTATTCTCAAGAGATACGATAGAAATAATACGAAAACCAAGTGTATTTCCATTCTATTCTCAGGCATTTTCCTTGAATTTAACTTGATGTATGTATTGAAAATACTACTTTATCATCGAAATCTTGAAGAGCCATATAGCTTGAAGAAAAATTCCTCTCCAATAGAACTACTAGGTATTCATTATGAATACAGAATAGTTATCTTCTAGAAGCTTTGAACAAGTTGAAATTCGTGTTGAAATTTCTCATTCCCTATGTTTTCTTTTTCTGCATAGGATATTGTATTTATGGCTACTAGGCACATATTTATATCATGAGTTATGGGTTATTATTAATATTTGTTTAACTATAATTTTAAATTGAAACAAATTATAATAAATGCGTATATAGCTTGATTATAACTTGATTAGCTTGATTTAACTCTTGACCCATTTATTTTTGGCTTAAACTACTACTAATAATACAGGCCTGAAGCGACTTCACTGAGGGAATGATAAGAGTGTGGATAATTTGAGGATTTATCGTGGTTTGGTGAAAATGCTGAAAGGATGGATGATAAGAAAAAATCTTGATGAAGATGATGATGTTGAACACTCTCACATATTATATCAAGTGGGCTCTAAATAAGTGAGTTAAGTCAACATGAAGAGATTTGGATTTGGGCAGTGTTTCATTCCATTATGATGGAAAGCGCGCACGAGACCATTCATTATTGTTTTCAAAAAGTTTCACAATGACTTTCAATTACTGTCGAGGCGTCAGTGCAGCAGTGTTTTCTCAAATTTGAAATGAAGCTCAAGTTTGTTTTTGCCAGGTAATCAAACCAAGTTGTTGAATGACGGATAAATTGATCCGGAACTGACTCGTCTGACTATTTGAAATTCGCAGCAGTCCTGTGAAATTCGCTATGCATACTGAGTTAAAACACATTGGAATCTCAAACTTCTCAGCCAACCGGAATTAATTGGGAAACAGATTAAAGTTGCCACTAACTTGACTGATTACAGAATGTTCGTGACGTGTTCGCTCTGATCACTCTGTTGACGTTATCATACGATACGCGATTTAAATATTCGCTATCTTTCGAAGCTTTAAAAGATGCTTGAATCAATCGACATGTTGATTTATCGAGAATATGTATCTGATTTTCAAATATTTTCAGAGATCTAAAATGTTTGATCAAATATGAAGATTGAATTAAAAAAAACTATGAAGAAGGGGGAAAATAGTTTAGATGGACACATCTGAAGGAAGCACAACTTTTCTTTATAAAGTCAATGTATTTTGTTTTTAACTTGTATCTTGTTATTATAATAAAATTATAATATCTCAAGTCAAGTGAATGTGAATTTGGAATGCAAGAATACTCCTGTGATTGGAACAAGAATAAATAAGAGAATAAAACTAATCGAAATATTTTCATCATTTACCTGATCTAAAACGATTGGATGATAGGCTATTGGAACGAAGAATAGAATATGAAATAGAAAGTTACAGAATGATAACCATTCTAGATCCTAGAATGATAATCGTTCTAGATTCTAGAATGATGGATTCATGAAAGGCGGAAGAAATATCATTTCGTTTCACCTGAATGTTGGGTATCTCTTGTTTGGGAAGCTTTGAATGGGAAAACGCTTAAGAAATTTTAAACACGAAAAACTTAGTCTACAATAAGGAGATAGGTCAACTTATGATTGATGAACTGTTATAATTTGTCATATTGGATGTAGAAAACTTATGAGTTTTCTTTGGATTCTTTGTTTATTAAAGTTGGAATGTGATCTTGTTTTATTAGGTTTAATTTCTCAACATTAGCCGACCACTAAAACTAAGTTATACAAAACCCCACTGTTGATAATTATTCTGTAAATAACTGTTCAAAATCGACTTTGAATTAGTTGCAGCTTTCTGCAGTGGTACTCAATGAACAAGTAGAACATGGTGAAGATATATTCAATGAGAGCTGTATTTGACTTGAATAAAGGAATTAATCAGTCAGTTAGCAACTAATGGAAGGACGTTGTATTGCACTTTGAATTAATAGAGACGAACTCATGAGCTTGAGTGCTCTGGTTCACAGCTATAAACTGATGAGACCTCTGCTATCCATTTTGTCAGTATAGTACACTTCCCCCTCCTCTACTCCTCATCATTCTGAGTGAAGTTATTAAGGAGGAGGAGGAGGAGGAGGAGGTGGTGGTAGAGTTGAAGGAGGAGGAAAAGGAGGAACTGTTCAGCCGAGTGGAAAGGCAACACCCCATCTCAGTAGCTCACTAGTTTTGCCAAAGTTCTTTTGGAAATAAATTGAAAAGCAAGTCGGCAAACGGAATGTGTTGCTTCTTATTCTACGCCTTATCTTTGTATGTGTTTCCCATTCTGAGATCGCTTTTATCATCTCAAGAGAGCAGATGAAGCATGTAAACGAAGTCCCGTTTTCCGTCTCAAAAGAGGACGCCGAGCGCGGCAACTTTTCCTCGACAAAGTTGGAAATAATCGCATCGTCACTGTAGACTCTTTGGTTTATTGTCTTCCATATGTCTAGATAAGAGAACTTGGCTCTTATGCAGAAGAGTCCCGGAAAGGAAAAGTATCGGATACTTCTGGGAATTAGAGCGCCGGGGAGCCCATGTCTAATCTTTTGTATTGAGGCGAGTAACTCACAAGCAATATCCATCTCGGGGACATGTGGCTCTGTCACTCTTGTCATAAACAAATAGCTTCAACCTTATTCTTCTCCTTTTTCTTCTTCTTCTTCTTCTTCTTCTTCTTCTTCTTCTTCTTCTTCTTCTTCTTCTTCTTCTTCTTCTTCTTCTTCTTCTTCTTCTTCTTCTTCTTCTTCTTCTTCTTCTTCTTCTTCTTCTTCTTCTTCTTCTTCTTCTTCTTCTTCTTCTTCTTCTTCTTCTTCTTCTTCTTCTTCTTCTTCTTCTTCTTCTCCAAAACTTCACTACTACTTCAACTGAAGAGAAGTCTTTGTGCAGTAGTAATCTGAGAGAAGTGACTTCATTCCCAATTCAATGGCAATAAACTTGATGTTTCTATAGTTTATGTTTTGTAGCACCCAAAGAAAATTTAAGTAACACACCATAACTATCAGTCTTCTGTGCATTTTTGCAATAGGCCTACAATGATACCATAGTTCTTATTTCGTGTTTTTGTAAGTGAATGTAACTGTATTCAGTTGCAGTTATTGGAGTTGAAGTTCGAAAAATGTACAAGTTGGAGACAAAGTAATTCGAAATGTATTTCTACGAAACACCTTTCTTCAAATATTATTATTTCTAATAATCATAGAAATTTAGTGTCGATTACTATGAATAGCATTGACATTCATCGGTTCCTTTATATTTTGAAATGGGGATTCACTCGTAAAAGCTTCATGATAATTATTACGGCTTCATCAATTGGGTGCCTAATTTTACGTAACTCCATATTTTAACGGAAAATTCCGTAAACTGCTGTTAATATTGACGGAGAGCTTTCAAATACAAACCCAAAGGAAAACAATGCATTACGCAAATTGATAGTAGATATTATGGCTAGATTTTCCTCGAGATTAATTTGCAGCACCGTATGTATGGATGAGTCTAATTATTATAATTTGATGAGATGGATGTTCAAAGTTCAAACTGGATACTGGGAATCGAACGCGGGACAAATTAATTAGAAAACATGTCTGTTAATATGTCTATTCGACAGATCTCATTGGTCGTTGGAAACGAAAACTCTCAATGATTAATATCATTGTAGCTGGTGAAAAAATAAGGACGGCTAGCGTATGACTGTTATCAATTCTCAGCTCAGTCAGGACAGTCGGCGAGCTGTCTGTGAGAGTACATCGTAACAAGAGTGACCCCAGGTATTTTAATTTACTCTCGGAAACAGAATCAGACTGCCCAGATAGAGCTGAACATTAATAACAGTCTTCCATAAACCGTCTCAATTTTTGTCAAGAGTATGCAACCCGCAATGCATATTCACATTTCTTACTCAGAATACTCGAAATCTACAGTCTGTGAGGGCGTGGAATATCGCTCAACCTATAGCAGACAAGAATACTCAAGTCGGCCACCTGTTGAATGAGAGCCACTGTCTCAGGGGGCGTGGCTAAAGACGTTTTTGTGTATTTATCATAGAAAGAGTATGCAACCCGCAATGCTTTTTTACATTTCTTAGGATACTCGAAATCCACAGTCTGTGTGGGCGTGGTCTATAGCTCATCCAATAGAATAAACATTATGAACTCTCGCTTGTATTATAAACTCTGTATTAGTATTATGGAACCAATCGGTAGAAAATTGGTGGTCAGTTTCAGATAAGGTCTAGAGAGATTCTGTTAAAATATTTTTGAAATCCGTTCAAGACTACGCCAGTATGCTTTTTAAGTTGAAGATGTAACGCAGGTTGCATATCTTGCGCCTTTGGATATTAAGCGTAGTACACACTAAGAACTGGTCCGTGTCTCATGAAGATTTATTATCTACAATTACTCATAATTTGTTGATTTCATAATTTGGCGTTTCTTTCACATATACGATTCCTATTTGCCGGCCTGGTTGGCGCAGTGGGCTGGGGCGTCACAACCTTCAGTCCGCTATTACTGCCAGGTCTGGGTTCGAATCCCAGTGGCATGGTTGTTTATCACCTCATCAATCTCCTTCACACTCAATTTTTTAATTGATCGCACTCTGATTTTCTAAATTTCTCAAAGATACGCCCAATGTTCAAGATTTTCTTACTTTTTTTAGCTTTTTTCGAGAACTGATTGGCAGAAAATGTTGAAATTGGTAGACATGTTCAGATTAGGTTATATAAATGTGTTAATAAATTTTTAAACCCTACAGAGAATATGCGAGTATCTAGGTTACCCAAATTCTTATCAATTGAGCACTTTTGCAGATTTCTAAATAACTAAATACGTTCAAATCACATGTAATACCCAGTTGAGAGGTGAGAGAATAACTAATCTTGAATACTCAAATCATCCATTTGAGTATGAGTATTGGGTATCCTGAGTGGCCTGTTGAGTTAAATGATTCACAAAGCAAAGTTGTTGAAATGGAATTTGCAGGCGAGCGAAGCGAGCCTGTTTGACTTATACACACTGCTTCACTGCCTGGGGACTGCTTCACTGCTCCGTCCAGGGAACGGAGGCCCCGAGCTAGGCGGGTAAGGCGTGCAAAGCGAACCTGCCGGCTAGTAAGTTGATATTATTATTTTGTTAGTTGTTCATTCACATTTGAGAGTTTTGCAAGCTCCATCAGTGAGAGAAAATACATTTATCCAGGATAAATAAAAAACTTATCCAGGATACACAGAATGAAGTTGGTTATGAATTCACGGAAGTGCTTCTGAAAGGGTTGACCGAATAGTAATGCGATTGATTGATTCGATAACAATACAGGCAACGTCATGAATATTCTTGAAAATTCATCATACTGGATCTCTGATTCTGCATGTATAAATCGAAAGAGGAGATATTATCTTTTGTTGTATTCCATAGTCATAGAAATTCATTGGAGGAGTGTAGCAAATATTTCATATCGGTTCTCCACGCTAATTTCTCATAAAGAAGTTCAGGGTGACACACGGGAGTCGGACGGTTTTCAATGACATTCTCGGCTATTTTTGAAGATAAATCATATTTTTTCACCCAAAATAAAAGTCATTTTATGCCATTTAAGTTGACGAAACTCATTACCAGCAATTTTAGTTATGTGTGGAAAATAATGTCATCAATGTGATGCCCATCATTTCGAATGCAAGGAATCAACTCTCTACTCAAAATCCTCAATGACATGGACTACCATTTCTGAAGTGATAGGAGCAACCTCTCAAATGATCGAATTCTTCAACTCGTGGCTTGAAATAATGCTGTAATTTCAGTTATGTGTGAAAAATAATGTCGTCAAGGTGATGTCCATAATTTCGAATGTGGCAGTAACAGCAGAAATTTCTCTTACAAGCCACGAAGTATGGACGAGTTGAAAAATGCGATCATTCAAGAAGTTGCTGATATCACTGCAGAAATGTTAGTCCGTGTGATGGAGCATTTTTAGAGGAGAGTTGAGTCCTACATTCGAAAAGATGGACATCACGTTGACGTTATTATTCACACATAACTAAAATTGCTGGTAATGTGCTTTGTCAACTCAAATGGCATATAATGAGCTTTGAAAACGTGTAAAAAAATATTATTTATTTTAAAAAATGGCCGAGCATTATTTGATTAAAAACCGTCCGACTCCCGTGTGTCATTCTGTATAAATTCTGTAAAAATGGAATATTATCTTTTGTTGTATTCCATATCTATACATATTCATTGGAGGAAGTATAGAAAATATTTCATCGTGGTTCTTCATGACAAATTTCATGATATCTTAATATTTCTGATGGAAATGTTGTATCTCGATACAAAAGAGTGTTTTTTCATAAATGGAGAGCTTTGCAACGGTTATACAGTATTACAGTTCAGTTTCAACTCCCACAGTATTTTTAATGAAGATAAGAAAAACTCATTATCTTAATATGTTACTTATTTTTTCAGTATTCATTTCGAGTTTCGAAATTAAAATTGCGTTTCATTTTCCATCGTAAATGATAGTATAAGCTGAAATATAGAGTGCTGAAAGTTGAAATTTCCAAAAACTCCAGTGACATTTCACATGCGATGCAAATCTCCAGTGAAAACTCATCCCACTTGTTTTTCTATCGGTTCCGGTTGACTTCAAAAAAATTTGTTCCGAGATCAATTCAGCCGATTTCAAGCCACATCGTTTAGATGAAGTGGAATCAGTGATTCATGAGGCTCTCGATTCGTTTACTCAGGTGATGTTATGAATGGCGAGTTGGACAATCAGCGCGATTTTTCTGAGTGTTTGGTCAAGTCTGAGCCAATCACTTCGCTCTCATTCACAATCAGCGATGTAAAGAAGTTTGAATGGTGTGGGTGGGAAGCTGACAGTAATGATGGGGTGGCTGAACTTCATCCCTATGTGACCTGGGAGGGATAAATACCCTCCCCCTCCTTTAGGAAAAGCGGGAGTTTCAGGGATGCGCAGCGCAGAGTGAGTGAGCTTGAAGCGCTCATTTCTCAGTTGCTTTCCGTCCGCCTGTCGAGTAAACCGGTCGTGTTACTCGGGAAATTCGGAAAACTCGTGCTGCGTTCGCGTTTCTACGATTTCCCTCAAGTCGATTTTCTCGGGTCAAGCGTGGGAAAGCCATTTGTCAAGCTTCGATCACACTCTGTAATGCGTTTGTATTGTACCTAGCGCTACTTTTGCAAGGAAGCATTTCTTGTCTCTCACTATATTCTTTTAGAGTTAAGTAGAGTGGTTGTAAACTGAATAGATTTTTATTAATAATATAATTATAATAGTATTATATATTATGTGAGATCATTAGGTTATAAGGCTGATGAATTATGATTACACAAGTATAAAGGATTGCATAGCCACTTACAAAGCTGTATATCTTTTTGAACAATGTGTTAGGATTACACATTTATATAAGAATCTCATTTGAAATCACTCACAACGTTGTATGCTATGAAAATCGTTTCTCAATAAGTTTTTATAATTGCATATAAATTGATCTTTTTGAACAATGTGTTATGATTACACATTTATATAAAAATCTCATTTGAAACCACTCACAACGTTGTATGTTATGTAAATCATTTCTCAATAATATTAATAATTGCATATAACTTGATGGAAATAACCTGAGTATGATCACGAAAGAAGTTATGTTTTGATATCGTCCACTGTTTCACAACAGCTGCTTTCAAAATAATTCTCAACTATATTATTATTGTTGTTGAATCGTGTCAAATTTATTATTTGCTTCAGAGATAAAGCTTTTGATTGAATACCTCGATTTTTTTAACAGAGTAAGAAAGTACTCTTGTGTATCGTCTTCAATAGTCTTCTCGATTTTTCATCGAGTCACAAATTTACCACTACCAGTAGCCGAGAAACAATACTGTATCTTCATTCTATTTTCATAAGGGTATCAACCTGGGTGAATAAAGACGATGCTTTATTTGAGAATAGGATTTTATCTTTATTACTTCATAACTAAATTAAGCTGGACAATATAAAATTTTATCTGATGAATACTACGGCTGGCGATGCTAAGTACGGAATGTCCGTTATTTTGTGATTTTTCTTGTAATGTTGTTATTTTAACAATTTCAATAATTCTATATTAATCAATCAATATTTGATAAACATCATACAGTGACACTTATCATCTCACATTGTTAGATAGGACTCAGGGCCCTTGGTCCTTCCATTACTTGAAATAGTTGGCGTGGATTGAATATTGGGATGTTCCCTTCTATGTTTTCAGTACTACATAGACTGATACCTGAAAATAAGGTTAGCTTATGTTATCAGTATATCAGATACAATGTTATCAGTATACATAATCATACCCATTATTCACATCTCAGTTGACTAGAAGTTAAACAGATAAACTCTAACTTTTCAACTTCGAGTATTATTTCATCTTGAAAATTTTCTGAATAATTAATATATCACCTAATCATTGCATTTTCATAGCAGTCGTGATAAAATTTCCTACTAGAACTGGTAGGTCAAGAAAACTTTGGAATATCCTAAATGTCTAACCGCGATCAAACTTTAGAATCAATATGTTTCTATTGCGATGAACTTGTATTGAGAACATGAAGTTGTCGAATATCGAATAAGTCTTTATTTAGATCTACGTCTTCTTAGTGAAGTTTTTTCTAAGATGAATAAGGTTCAATGGGGTGAGGACACCAATTATTGTAACTCTGAGAAAACTTCTGCAGTCTACTTTCTCAATAGATTCTGACTCTTTCAACCAATTTACAAAATCCTTTGACCAATTTACAAAATCTGTGTAACTGTGTTACAGCTCCTGAATGTACTTTTCAGTCCAATATTTGATCAGCCTATGTGATTCTGATGAATATTCATATTCTAATACACAATCAGAAACACAAGCATGCTACCTGGAACAAAAATATAACCTTTATAACCTGAATTTAAATTACAAAATTATGATATTCACAAAATCGTTGGGAATATTAAGGGTGGCTCGTTGGAGTGAGATGATAACGTGCCTGCGTCTGATAACCAAGTGGACCCGGGTTCTAGTCTCGACCGGGGCCAAATTCTTTGACCACAGCATAATCCATATGGCCACCCCGTCTCTCGGAGGAGACGAGAAGCCGACGTTCCCGACTACCTAGAAATGTAGTCGTTATCTCTCATCATCATCATCATCCATCTCATTACTTACGCACAAGCCTAGACGCTCATGTGGGCTTCACTCCCAGAAAGCAAAACAAAAACAAATTTAATCTAAACTGAGTGATGATTACAAGTCGTAGGGATTATAGAGATTTTAACGAGTAGTGTGGATTATCAATATTCATCACAGCAGAAAAAAGAACAAAAACTAATAAAGCAGAGTCCTCCAGAATAGAGCAGTTGTCTCTTGAATTTGGCCCATCTAGTTTCCAATTACATGAAATACCGCAACACGCTACTCGCCAAACAAGAGTTCAGCGTTCATCATTGCAATGCTCTGAATGGCTTTTGCAGTCCAATGTAGATAGTGCTCAATTTTGGAATTCGTCAGTGCTGCACCAATTTGCTCTCTTTCATTGGCACTTGAAGCCATCAAAATGACGTCACCTGATGACCACTATGACGTCAGCTGACCCATATTCCATCAGTGCGGTCTTGGCTCGCATCAGTCCGATAATAATTGAAGTGACGATTATTTCGTCTGAAAATTGCTGGCATATAGTACACGTGTTACGAGTGACCTGTATTTGACAAAAGGAAGTATCTCATTATTTTTGTCATATTTTCTATCATTATTGTTTTGTATTGATTAGCTCATTTGCGAGTTTGATAAATGAAAAGAATCAGAACAAGAGAACTATACAATGATCTCGAAAAAGTTTATCATTTAATAAACCTCTTCCAATAATATTGCGTAGAAAAGTTGACAGTAAATGTTATAACACTTCAGCTAGACTTCAGAGAACTAATAGTAACCTGAAATAGTTCATCGATCAGCCCTTTTGAATATTTCTGTGGTGAATATTGAAAATCCAAACTACTCATTCGCATCTCGATAATCCCTATGACTTGTATTCATTACTCAGCTCAGATTAGAACTGCCTTGTATATCTTCTTTCGAAAATTAAATGCAGGTAGCCTGTACTTGCTTCTGATGGTAAATTAGTAGATAAATATTCACTATTGTAATCCCATTTGTGTTTTATGAGCAAATCAACTCCTGGTTTTTTCGTTTTATAAAAATTGTTGAATATCAAATTTAAAATTCTATTAGGATATGAATAAATATAGTCAGATGAAATATGAATCAGATTAGATAATCAATGAAATTCATCGAGCAAAACATTTTATAGTATAATTAGATAAGGGATCTTCCTCATAGAATTTCCACAATGGGTCAGAGGCATAAAATAAAGCCCCAAAAAATATGTGAAATAGACTCGGATTCTAGCGTTTAAAACGCATAAAACGTGCCTAAAGTATCAAAAGTGGAACTGCATTAGCGAAGTTCACCATGTCAGCAGCATCTCTCAAAATTTATCAGCAGTAGAGCCATTTTCAAATGCTACATAGGGAAAAAATTAATGCATAGTAGATGAACTGTAGCTCATGCTTTTCCATTCATGCACTATCGCGTTTCACAAATTAATTCAACAAACTAAGTGAAGGTTTTCCTATGAGCTTTTCGCTATGACTGTGATGACTAGTATTCAATAAATTGGACGATATCAATATTTAACATGAACTACATCGCGGGAATAGCTAAATAAGGAATATTGAAGTATCGAAATATCCAGTAGAAGTTGATTGAATTTTACAGAATCAATTGATTAAGCTGATTGAACATATTTGAGAAAAACTATAGGCCTATATTCTATCCCATCAATTTCAAATCAACTTCACACAGCATAGCATACAACTATGTGGGTGAGCTTCGATAATAACTTGATTAAAATGACGAAACTCAATCAATTTTGCCATTTCACTACTGTAGGCCTATATTAATTTTGATTTTCGATTCAATTTATTTGAATGATGAATCAATCTGTGTAATATCGTAACTTTCCGAGATTATTTGTCCGTTCAAGAACAAGGATTATTTTATAGCCTATCGTTATTTGATTTGTCAATCTCAACTGTCTACCAAAATACGGATTTTATCTATTTTGTACTATTTTATTATTACTTTGGTTTTATTAGAATTTGCTACCTTTGAATGGAGTGTGAAATGTCAGTTGTGAGAACATGGGAAATTATTTCTCCATTATACATTAGTAAAACTTGGTAGATGCAACAATAATCAAGACTAAAGTTTGAATAATGTTAAAAAATGAATAACTAATCGAAACAAATCTTTTATTTATCATTCATCGAATTTGAATAAAAATAAGTTTAAAATAGATTTATTTGACGTGTTGATGCATTTGAAGTTTTGTAGGCTATATGTTATAGGCATAGAGATAAAGGCACTTTACCTGACGAGCCACCAGTGCTACCCATTCAATTTATATGTATACCTCAATATGACCTCTACTACAAAGATATACTAATCAGATCAAGTCTTGTGACATAATGTTACTTGAATCTTCCTATCCTTACTTGAGATACCATTGTGAAATGATTCATGTTGTATGTTGCATCAACACACCTCTCAACATTATATTTATCAATTCTCGCTTTACAACAGAATAATAATAATTGTAAAAGCACTCCACGCTTCTCTAGTGTATCTAATGAGCTGACAAGTGACTGACTACACATTCATTATGCTCTTTCGCTCCATAGTGACCAGAGCTACTCTGGAGTTAACGCTTTGAGCTTGCATCCATTTCACCAACAAAACCGTCAAAAAGTGTCCCAGTTGAAATTTATCCACTTTAAACCAGAAACACGAATCCGTGATGCTTTCCAATTCTCAAATTTCCACATGGCGGTAATTTGTTGATTCCATTGACTATTAGTGTATTATGGGGTAGGGAAGGGGTAAGAGTTTCCATTATCAGTCAAATGAGTTTAATTCATGAATAATTCATAATGAGTCAGAATTGGACTCGAATTATATTAATGTGAAGAATTCCAAGACTTGGAAAATGTGAAGTGTTGTTCAGTATAAGATAGTAGCACTTCACCTGACGAGCCGCCACCTAGTACATATCTAATAACTTTTTTTCACTTTATAGTATAGCTATAGCTAAACTATTTTCCAATTCGCTTCTAACACCTTAATAATAAACAGAGTTTAGCAGCCCAATATTGGACAATTGCTTTAATCTTGTAATAGACCTACACTTTCCCCGCATTATTGTACACAATATGGACCTCTTGAGAACAAGTAAGAAATAGTAACATTGTTTCAAAGGTCATGGATAATTTAATTTTAACGAGAAGTCCTGCATGAGAGAAATTGAGGTTAATATAGTTCATAATCAAGTTCTTGAAAAAAATGTAACTAACTATTTTGGTTCAAAGTTATGCAATAACAAATTTATTCCTTTTTCATCATTCCATTTGGATAACTTGTGAAACAGGAAAAAGCAACTTTACACTGGACATTCAAGGTTTATTTTCTCATTGTGAGTAGGACTATCAATGTCCATTTGTGTGTTTACTTCCTCTGTTATTCATGCTGATGAAATAAGCTTGTCATATTTCATGAAACAAGTCTCAGGTTCTTGAAATGTGAATGTAGGCGAAATTAAAGCTCATTAAAATAATAAAAATCGTGGAGAACTGGAAATTCCATTCCACGAAATTATGATTTAGGGGTAGAAAAGCGGGTTAATTTTGCAAAAACAGGCATGTTTGGATTAGTGATGCAGATATTAAATTCAACTCCATCAATCTGATTGTATTTCTAATCCAAAAATACAGGTATGAAGAATGAGCGTCGATGCTAGTGCGATTTTGAATTTAACAACAAGCTAATCCGCTTTTGAAGTTTGATGTACGAGTTGGAACGTGATGGATAATAAGCCTACACTGTAACAACGTTCTGATCTCCATGTAAAAAGTTAATGCAATATTCGTGTAGTTAGTTTATTGCAAAACAGTGTGCGTTGACCAGTCTATGACAAGTAACAATGTGAAGTGAAGGATTTTGTGTCTTGTGCACAACGCTGTATTGGCTGGATACTTTTGACACATGACAATCATAGTAGCCTGGAATAGTTACGAGTATTTCACCTGCGCTTGTGGACAGATAAGATGGGGAAGAAAGCCGGAGCTATTCAATTGACATTGCAACTGTGTTGAGATTGAGAGTTATGGCGATTGTGGTTTCAGCTAGATCAAAAGTGATCGCCGCTCTCGTTGTTACAGGTATATTTTTATAGTCTGTCCAAGCAAAGAAGACATTCTGGCGAGATGGGAAAATGACTCTAGCTTCGTCAATATTGGTTCAAAATTATGAATTTGGTATCAAATTGTAGGAAACATTCTAATCTATAATTAGAGATGAAGTTAATAATTTTTTTCAAGCAATATTGATCTAGCTGAATTTATTTTTACATCTTGCCAGAATGCCTTCTCTGCTTGGACAGACTATTATAGTCTAAACATTAGTATAAGTTGAGAAGAATAGTAATAAAATGTAATTTTCAATTCGATGAGAAATTTAAAATAATAGGCTATTGAATAAAATAATTAAGTATTGAAATATAATATTTTAATTCTGATTTGTAGAAAAAGTAAGTCTATAGAGATATAGTTGCTATGTCTAGTTGGTTACAGTTTAACCGGAATGCCAGTTTGAGATTATAGTCTAAGAAGCTATTTATAATAATACATCAGATATTTTTCAAATTGGCATATTGAGTAATTGTTACTATTTGGAGGGGATTAGTAATATGAAGAGGATCGAATGATAAGCTTTCACTTTTATTCAGGGGAAAAAATGAGGGAGAGTCAAAGATTAGGGGATAAAGTATGCTCAAAGATAAGAGCCTGAGATTGGGGAGCAGCCTTATTAGAAGAATTATAATGATTTTCTTTTGGAATTCCTAAATGTTTCCGAGAGTTCCATTCAAATTCTATGACTTTTCTTAGAATATCCTCTAGAGTATAATAGTCAAATAATTATAGAATGATCCAAATAATAGGTTTCTGCGGTCGTTATAGCCATGTATAGTCGATGATTCGACATTTGATTGTTGCAGTCGATCTTATTGTGTGAAACAGATTAGATTTAGATAGTTGATAGAAATGTAGAGTTCCTAGTAAAGGAGTACCGTATGACAAAAATTCAAGACTTGGTACCTGATTTCTTGAGAATTGATCCCAGAATAAGGGATGATATATGAGAAAGGTAGTCTGGGAGGGTTGTAATCGAAGAATATTGGCAAAAAGTGCAATTCTTATCCACCCTTTCCAATATCTCTTTGTAGTCAAAGAGTTGATTCTTGGAATTCTGAAGAATGTTTCTTCGAATTCTTATTTTTCAAAATTGCTCGTCGCAATTTTCTAACTGATAATGATGAATTGCAAGAATGAAGCACTCATTCTCCTACTAGGTTTGCTAAAAATAAAAAATCAATATCCAAGTTCGACTGTGCTCCATAAACCATAAACGTGCTTCATTTATTCATTAATTGACTGTAATTAAAAGGCGATGCTAGTACTTCTTAGTTAGGTCATCTCTTAATTTACAGGTACTTCATTCTGTTTATTAACGAAGAATCATGATATTATACGGTATGATGTAAAATATTATCTGTTTCTAGTTCAAATCAGAAACTTTATGATAGATACGAATAATATAATATATTTTTTCTTTTTTATTGGAACGCAGAATTTATAATAAATTGTTTTCAATCACCAACCATAGTGGAATTTTACATTTATGGGTTTTAGAATGAAATCCTATATTTCAAGATGGAATGTGTTACTGTCCTCATTGAATTTCTGTTTGAGCTTGGATTAACATTGAATTTTGTTCGAAATTCGAGAAGGTTTTACATTTTTGAAATATCATGCATCAAACTACAATAATGATTATCAAAATCATGAATAAAATAGGCCTAATATAGTTATGATTATCATTACCCTTAGGAGTCTAGTTTGTTCATTTGTCGAATCTAAACTTACCTCAAAAGCTGATTAATCTATAGTGAGTATATATTCCTACAAAATATAATATTCAATTGAAGCTTGTTCAAAGCATAGTTACTGACATTGTGGAACTAGATATAACCAATCTTAAAACTTGGATTACATATAAACATTTTTTATTTTTTTACAATTTAAACATTTTAAAAATATTAAAGAATATATATTTCATGTAAACTAGAAGCATTCTGTTTTTGTATCATAGTAATGAATCCACAACATTATCCATCATTCAATATTGAAATTAATGCATTTTGTCAACCAATTTTGATAGATGACTAGAAGAGGGAATAAATTATTATTTACTACACAGGCTTGACCTCACAAGCAACTCACTCACGCTACTGGATCTCGTATTCATGTGCAATTCCTATCAATCTATATCTATAAAAACGAAATGGCACTGACTGACTGACTGACTCATTCATTCATTCATTCATCACCAGAACTCATAGGGATACGCCAAATATTTAACTTTTTCGGCGTTTTCTCAATTTTTTCGAGAATCAATCGGTAGAAAATGTTGATATTTGATGGGCAGGTTCAGATAAGGTATAGAAATGTTGTGTTGAAATATTTTGAAATCCGTTCAAGAGTACGCCAGTAATCACTTTTTCAAAAAAGTTTTTGTAAATGAATTGCGGGTTGCATATCTTCCGCCTTGATACGACCAATCCTTTCTGTAAAATCAATGGTTCAGCGAGATTATAGATGAACTAATTTAGAAGATATTGAATCAAGTTTCAAACTACGTCCAATAAACTTCCCAAGGTTACGTTTAATATAAACGTTCGACTGTTTTTCGGAGTTTTTCTCACATCTTTCGAGAACCAATTGGCAGAAAAATTTGAAATTTGGTGAACAGGTCTAGATTAGGTCCAAAAATGCTGTGTCCAATAAATTTCGAACCCCTTCTGAACGGAAATTGCAGGCGAACGAAGCGAGCCCGTTTGTCTGATCTTACACTGATAGAGGTTTTGCAGGCGAGCGAAGTGAGCCAGTTTGTCTCACTTACACTGCCGATACAGTCGGGGGTCCAGGGGGCGGGGCCCCCTGGCTAAGCGGAGAAGGCGAGCGATGCGAGCCTGCCGGCTAGTATTATAATATATTCAAAACAAAACATGATTTAAGCTGCCATGTTCACATTTTTATCAAAAGCAATCCCAATGTTACATGTGGGTGTGGCAAAAATGATTATAGGGACTTGCTTATTTTAATGTATCCCAACGTATTGTTAGCCGGAGAAGGTGAGCGAAGCGAGCCTGCCGGCTAGTATACTAGAAAGTTCTTAAGCTTCAGTCATTCCTTCAGCGAATACGATTTAATTTTTTATTCCAATCATATCTATTTTTCATCTTAACATAGTACAGGGTGGCGCAGAGAAACGGGAAATTTTGAAATAACCATAATAAACCAACGAAAAGTTTACAAAACATTTTTAATGCTGAAAATATCTTCGTCAAGAGTGGAATTTTTAGAAAATCACTTTAAAAAAACACATCTGTTGAGTGTTGCCCATTGCTGTCCATTGCGCCTAACACATTTATTCAATCGATTTTAAAGACTAAAAAGTAACATTCCCAAGCGGCTCGAGATTTCTGGTTCTAAATTCGCTCCTCGAGCTACTCGGCTCTAGCTGCGCTGTTCTAGCCATCACAACTCTATTCACATAACTATATTATAAATGTTCACTATGTTATTATATGGGCCTATAAATGTGTGATGATTCAATAAAATAGTGAAATTCACCCTTTTGAAGTCATTTTCAATTTATTTTCACTATTTATTGATTAATTACACATTTGAAGCCCTAATAACATAGTGAACATTTATAATATAGTTATGTGAATAGTGTTGTGATGGGTAGAGCAGCGCAGCGTACCTCGAGCAGCGAATTTAGAGCCGCTTGGGAATGTTACTTTTTAGTCTTCAAAATCGATTGAATGAATGTGTTAGGCGCAATGGACAACACTTAACAGATGTGATTTTCTAAAAATTCCACTCTTGACGAATACATTACGAGTATTAAAAATATTTTGTAAAATACTATTTGGTTTTTTATGGCTATTTCAAAATTCCCTGTTTCTCTGCGCCACTCTGTATTTTATCCCCGCAACCAATTATATTTCGACAATCTTCTGACATAATTTTTCCACTTTGACTCTCATTCCCCGCCGTATCAAATGAGCTCAACAGCTCAGCCCCAGTTTCTTAAAGAATTTCTTTCTAATATTAGTTTTGAATAAATAATTTCAAAGCTGTTCTCACTGTTCCGCATAAAATTGTGATGGGTTTACTCAATTCTCCCCAATTGTGTCAGTTTGTGAAAAATGAATACAACTTTGAAGTTTTCCATCACGTTTATCAAGTTCTGCAGAGTTTTATGGCAAGTGCGCTCAATTTGCAAGACGCTTGAGAAACGGAATCGTCACGGAATTTCAATTAGGATTAAGCGCAGTCTGAAAATGTGTTTCTGGGGAGTGGAAACGCTAGTCGAGGGGTGGACTATTATTTCTCTGCATTATACGGGGATGGTTAAATTGAGGTGTATAAAATTAAAATTCATGTGTCAGCAGAGATATAGTCTGTTCAAGGGAAGAAAACATTCTGGCAAGATGGGAAAATGACTGTAGTTCGGTCGATATTGGTTCTAAAATTATGCATTTGGTTTCAAATTGTTGATCAGAATGTTTCCTACAATTTGAGACTAAATTCATGATTTTCGTACTAATATCGGTCAAGCTGGAGATATTTTTTTATCTTGCTAGAATGTCTTCTTTGCTTGTATTATTTGTAGGCTGGGTATATTGTGCGGCACGGAAGTCGTACAAAAACACTATAAACATTGTGTAGACAAACGAGGCTGGAGAAAGAGGCGTGCAGTGTGAATTAGGAATAAAGCGAGAAGCTAAATCACAGGTACAAAGAAAAACTGCAACCTAGAACGGCTTTGATAGAGTAGGTTTACGTCCATACACATTCATATACATACTGAATGCACACATATAGTATCGCTGTGTCCTGTTTTATTGCAAAAATAAAATACCTTCAAGTGGGTTATAACTTGTGCAACTGTGCCATTCTCCAGCACGCAGCCATACCATTTATTTCCGGTGACTTTATTGCAGCAGTCCCCTGTCCCGAAGTCCATACCTGTGCCTGCAAAACACCCCGCTATATTCTCCACATGCAGCCGACCCTTCCGTCTGAACTGTCACTAACATTTGGCAGCTTATTTGCCTCCAACCGGTCAATTCTGCAATAGAGTAGAATTCCTCCTACAACATATTTTTCTTTAGTGACAGTTCTATCATTATAAGCAAACATTTCAACACATTCAATGAGATGTTGCCAGAAAACTCCAATATAGATCAAGAAATGAAATATTTTGTTGAATATAGTTGGAAGGCAACTCTCTACAAACTCACTTTTTGATCAGCATGATTTCAGAATAAATGGAAATAGAATTCAAAGCAATAATCCAATGAGATGAACAATGAAGAGTTTCTATGGATAGGGATAGGATGATATGCCAATAAGGAAGTTTATAGAAATGCAGTAGGATGAAGGAATTACAAGCTATAATAATAATTGTACCAATCTTTGAAACTCTTAAAAATCGTCATTAAAATTTACCTGCACAATGAAAGATTTTCATCTGTTTCTGAACGATGGATTTCCATAAAAGTATCATTTCCTAAAATTCTGTTTTTTTAGCTTTTTTCAAAAGTATGCCGGCATGAAGTCGTGATTTTCCTCTCCTCCATTAAAGAAATTCCAATAAATTAATATTATCTGATCGTAGAGATTGGATGGAAGCAATATTGGATTGGATAGTAGAAATTTGATCAGTTAGTAAACATTTTCTCGAAAAATGTAGCTTTTGATAGATGGGAGCTCAATGGATGATAATGTGATCAATGTTTCATTCAATTGAAAGTCTCATCAATTGGAGTCCAAATACAAACATGATTCCTCGACATCAACACCCACTTGACTTCACTATGCCACGTGTATAGTCTGTCCAAACAAAGAAGACCCTCTGGCAAGATGGGAGAATGACTAAAGCTCGGTCAATATTGGTAAAAAAGTTATAAATTTGATCTCAAATTTTAGGAAACAATTTGATCTACTATTAAGACCACATTTATAATTCTTCAACTAATATTGACCAAGTTGGAGTCATTTTTCCAACTTGCCAGAGGATCTTCTTTGCTTGGACAGACTATAGCATAGACGTCCGCTCAACAATACTGGCGGATGGAAAATGTCTATTTTGATGCTCAGTTCTGTCAGGACAGTCGACGAGCGGTCTGTAAGAGCAAATCAAGCCGAGAGAAGACTTATCTAACTTTTTTCTCTTGTAGACCGCTTCCAGACTGCCCTAACAGAGCTGAACAGTAATAGCAAACATTCGCCAACCGTCACTTTGTTTGGCATTCACTATTCATGGAAAATGCTTCCGCCTAAAGGCATAATTGTGCCAGTGACATTCCAACAAACTGGAATGAAAATGTAAACAACAGAGAATTGAAATCATGAGTCCTTTTCGAATAGCCTATCATTGTTTGTTTTTCTTTAATCTTACCTTCACAGGTGATACCTCATAACCATAATTGTCAATCATGTCTGAATAATTCCATAAGTTAACTGTTGGTGACCTATCTTAGTATGTTTTTCTTCACAACTGCAAAAAATCGTAAATATTCGATATTTCAAAGCTCACCTACAAATTTATTCCGGTCAATCTTTAATATCGTAGTCGAGTTTTTATCGTACGAAGCAGTCGTGATAATCATAATACTGTTCTAGCTCATCCAAGTCTATCGATCATAGAATATTCGTAATAAATGATAGAGTTTAAATTACAGTACAAATGATAAGGATAAATTACCACACAAATTTCAATAAGTTGTGAAAAATAAAGGAGACGTTCTATTCTATGCAAGTATTCGATAAATCTGATAACCTTGTCACTGACGGCTCTTGCCCACGAAACAGGTGAAGTGCTCGTATCTTTAACAGTACAGCATTTCACCTGTTTTGTGGGCACGAGCTGCCACTGAAACTTGTAGAGTTCATTTAAATAGAGTACTTCACCTCGATATTATAGCAATCTCACTTCTAGTGAAAATCGTGATTTGAATTATAATAATAATAATAATAATTTGAAAGCCCCATTCAAGTGGAAATAAAACCTGCTAATTGAAAAGCGGTGGATGAAAGAGAAACTCTGCAATAGATCAGGAGGTCTCCGAGTTTTCCATTCATCATTTGGCAACTTTCAGAAAAGACTCCATAAGTTTCACTCTACCCACTTTGATAAGGATATTATCTCAAGCCTGACTCCTTATCAAGCTGTCCCATAGTAAAAACTTCTCTAAAGACTGGCTGTATCTTGAAAAACGCTTTTTTATCACAAACTTCCGTGTTTTTCCACCGAGCTGACTCGGAATGGTCCAAATGAAATTATCTCTGCATAATTAATCCACTCTCCCTTGAAAAAGTCTGCTGAGGAACGTTTTTTGTTTGGAACAAACTAGTCTTGGCATGGAAATCCATTGAATGAAGCGCAGCGTTGTTGTAAAGTTGTCTTTAGCGCAAGGGTATCTTCATCCTTCTTCCCTTGTGAGATAAGTGGCTTCACTGAGGCAATCGGACAGTGAGTACCTCTATAAATGAATAATTCTCAAGAATTTTCTCCCCCAGAAAAGTTAAGATTAGAATGTACTGACTATGAAACTATTATATTTTTCCTCCAGTATTCTTCCCTAGTTTGTTTGTCAATGGCGCAACAGCTCTATGAAGGGCTATGAAGGCCTCCAAGCCCGGATAGAAAATACGGCAGGCGAATAATCATCAACCAGGATAGAGGTAACGTGTGGTTAGCACGTCGATCCTCTCAACCATAAGCCAGTCTTCACAACCAAGTGAAGATGCAGAACACTTCTGAATAACATGCAGTTAATCAGTTAGAGTGTAATGCAACAATTACTATTGCTCCAGAAACGGGAAACGACTGACTGTCTTTACTAACGACAGCCAATCTCCCCAAGGAGGGTTCCCCAGTATCCTCTGATAATCCTCCAGTATCCTTCAGTATTATTCTCACGTAACACTGACCATTAAAAAATTCACCACTTTAACACACTCCGAATGTAAGAATAGTGTATTTAAATCTGAATTATTGTGAAAATTGCATAAAATGATTTTTTCTTCCATAAAAAAGGAAATAAGAATGATTTTTTCATATGATTCACACGGAAATAGTGGAAGGCTTCATCGATTACACATTCATAATATATTATTCATATTTTTACCTATTCATATTTATTGATTACACCTTTATAAATCATAGCCAGAACACATTATGGCAATGGATTACT
Organism: Sogatella furcifera; assembly: GCA_017141385.1. Lineage (NCBI taxonomy): Eukaryota > Metazoa > Arthropoda > Insecta > Hemiptera > Delphacidae > Sogatella > Sogatella furcifera. Next base: position 10,417,724 of record CM029549.1, read on the forward strand.
AAAATCCTGAAAATAAAACTGGGAATACAAAGATTGATATACAAATATTCATCCATCCACTCACTCCACATGTGGAATAAGAGAAATATTTGATGTAATTTTACTTTCTTTTCATTTTGAATTGTTACCCCCAGCTATAAATCCACATTTCAATGCAATCATTACATATTCTCAATCAGCATACGTATTCATTGTTTGAGAAATAGCAGAGTAAACAAAGCAATACAATGCATTTCCATGAATTCTCAGTGTTTTGTCTCACGGAGCTTTGTATCAACCAATTAGACTCTGTAAATTTCCTCGTACTGAATGAGAAATCCTTTGAAAAGGTTCTGCACAATAATATCTTTTGAAAAGGATCTGCACTATAATATTGTAATGCGACTAAAGTTTCTTTGTACTGAAACAACAGATGTTGCTCCAGAGAAAATAATAGGAACTATGTCCTTTTCTGCTAAGAAGTTGGTGCATTCAAGTACTCATACATACAGTTTTGTGCTTTATTGAAACTAGTAATGCGGTCTTTATTTTTATAATAGTTTTCATAACTGTAAAATTCAAGCTCTCACAGAATATTCAATGTGGGACGAAATTATATATGGAAGCATAAAAAATAATGTACCGGTACGAATAAGTAGTGTTTTTCATGAGCTGTTTATCATACATAGAGAGCTTTCTCGTGCATAATTGTAGTAGCTAGTGAAATAAATCATTATTATTTATAAACATATTATAATAAACATTATATTGTAAAAAATGCGACTTTCTCCAGAAACCATGTACCTTCATGAAGAAATCCACTACAATCTTGAAAAAATACAAGAAAAATATCAATGTGAGGAATTTAGAAAAAGATCAGTGTCTCACAACAGATAAAATTGAGACAATGTTTGAGTTATCTGAAGTTTATTTCATAACTGAGGAAGAAGTTTCCTTATTTCATACTAAAAGAGTAGTAGGAGGCCTGAAGAAGTAAAAATTCACTTCATTCAATGATGAACAGAAGGAAACTTGAAAAGGTTGTGGTTCCTTATTTAAGTCTTCTTTCCCTCATTAGAATGCAAAAGCACTCAATTTGTATCATAGTTACATGATATTGTCTTCCAAAGATCAACATATCTTGAAACTTGAAGCATCAATCAGAATTTAATTCGAATCAATTGATTTGAAATTGTTGAGTTTGAACGTGGATTCATACAATGGATTTGAATAATTGATAAATCATTGAGTTTCTCTAGAATTGAGCTTCATTAATTTCTTCTAACCATTTCAATTTGTATCCTTCACTTTTTCGGTTCAAATCAAACTTAGCCTATCGTTTTATATGTAACCTAGTTTAAGGAATGATTAAATGTTCAATGAATTGAGAATTCCTGAAACCGAATATTCACTCTTGAGATTAGATTGTCTTTGATAAAACGGAGTTGAACAATTATGTTCAGCATCTTCAGAATACAGCAAAATAAGGTTTTATTACTTCGTCCTCATTCCACAAACATTGGTTTCAATCATACAAGCTAATGTTGGGTTCAATACCAACAAAATTAATGTCAGACAGGATAGGAAAATAAGATTGGAAGTAATCTTATTAGTTTGAGTGGAAGAGGAGGCTTGCATGCCTCAACTTCGCCCACAAAATCTCTGTTATACTTCTACAACATGTAAAATGGAGTCATTCATCTATCTATCTATAAACAAAGGGATAGTTGGAGAAGTGATTGATTCCATGAATGTAGAAAATTACAAAAAGAGTTTTCTTGAGAAAGTCAGCAAATGATCGCATTGTACTGGCATTACATGGTTGACAGGAATCGGCGCAATGTTCTCTCTAATGGTGGGAAGCACGAGGGGCTGGTTCAGTGGGCAAGTTCACAACGTAGAAATGATCTCGAACAGTGCTCCGTCGCAGTACAAAAGTAGTAGTAGTAGTCTCACCCCTGACGTCGACGACTTTCAATCATCACACCATCACCGGCAAAATCACCACAACTCGCAGACCAACCATCACCACCCTCCCAGGAGCAAGCTGCATAACCATCAAAAGGTAATTGTAGTCCTTTTTCTGATGATCAAATTTATGGAGCTTGAACCGATTTTTATTATAGAGTGTTATCAATTTATTATTACTGTTATCCAGTGCTTATGTTATGCATTCACTTCTTTAAGTTATTCTGAAGTTTTCAGTAATGCATTTTTAATGAACATTTTAAATTATTTACTCTCACTCTCAGAGGTACCGGTACGGCGTACCGGTGAATAGGTACTGTCACAAATTAAGTCCTGCTTTTATCAATGTTCAGCAGCTCTATTAGGAAAGTCGGTTTGAGAGAGTATTTAGAGTCGAGAAAGACCAACCACCGTTTTGCACTTGAGACTTTCAGACTAACCTGACAGAGCTAAGCATTAATAACAGGCATTCTCCAACCAACACTCTAGTACGCGTCTGCTCTGCCTTGTATTATAATATTAAACTTGATTTTATTATGAACTTGGAACTCACTCCACACTGGTATTGTCTATCCAAGCAAAAATACATTCTGGCAAGATGGAAAAAAGACTCCAGCTCGGAAAATTTTGGTTAATAAAACCAAAAAATCAGAATGTTTTCAAAAATTTTAGATCAAATTTATAATTTTGGAACCAATATTGAATGAGTTAGAGTCATTTTCCCATCTTGCCGGAATGTCTTATTCGCTTGATCAGACTATTTATGAAGATAATGTGTTTAAAAGGTTTAAACCGACATCGAGGTTTTGAACGTGAAAGATATGAGAATGAGGGAGTGAGTATGATTCTTCAAAGGTCAGGACGAATCATCAAGAATAATGTGGTTGTAAATTCTTTAACTTTGAAATTGTCTGTGAATCATTAGCTTCCGGCATCATAATTCATGCTTTCATCATCATGCTCAAGCACTGGAAACACATTAGGACCGGATCTAACTGGCAATTACAGGAATATACTGAGCTCTATTTCGCGGTCGGCTTCAAATATACGTTTATAAAGCCTGTATGCCTCGTTAGCTCTAATTATAGCTGATCAATATTTACTACTCTTCTCTGTATTCCACGGTTCCTGGGAATTCGAGCTCATGCCATCCAGGAATAGCCTAAAATGATGTTGTTTGTTGTATAATTATTTTTCTAAATGAGATTGGTCTATCAATAATTTATTCTTTTATCCAATGACAAAACATACATTATGGAAGAAAGAACAGACATAGCCCTTATCATTTCTTACACAATTTTCAATAAAATATATTTTTAGGTGGTCAGAACAGATGGCAAATAATTCTGCCCGGTCGAGACACAAACCAGAGTTAACCTAGTTATCAGACCCAGTGCCGGACTGGCTAGGATATTCAACACGTGGACGACTAAAAAAAAACTTGTCTGCTATTGGTTGAGCCATAGGCCACGCCCCCGGAAAGCTTCATTCACCAGAAAATGGAGGGGGGAGCTAAACAATTTTTGTCTCTGGCTACGCCCCTGTAGTAGTTTTTGAAATTCATCACATTGTTGACTTAACGATACTCGTTTGCTATTGGTTGAGCCATAGGCCACGCCCCCGGAAAGCTTCATTCACCAGAAAATGGAGGGGAGAGCTAAACAATTTTTGTCTCTGGCTACGCCCCTGTAGTAGTTTTCAACATTCAACAGGTGGCTGACTCGAGAATACTTTTGTCCACAATTGGTTCAGCCAAATCAGGATTGATACTATCAATATATCTGAATTTAGAGTGTTGAGGGTGTTGATGAGGCTAATCGAATCATTAGATAAAACCAAAAATAAATTGCAGAATATTAAATTATGAAAATAACTATGTAGCCATGTAGAAGAATATCAGTATTATAGTCAACACACTTCAAGTCCTTTATTATTAAATAGTCAATTCACCATTCACAGCCCAATAGGCAGATTCAGAATGAGATCTAGAGAATTTTTGGCTTCAGTTTCTAAGCACTAGTTTTACAGACGATTATATTATAAAGAAGGTTCTCAGCATTTACAGGGCCCTTTTGAGCTCTATTGTGATGAGGGGCCCTCAAGTCTAATCAACGGCCTTCATCAATCAGTTCCATTGATTTTTGCAATTTGATTCCTGTCACCAGTTCACCATATTCATATCTGTGTGCTACCAAAAAAGAGAGAATAAACAATCAGCGATGCTTTGAAACACTCATTCCAAAAAGCATTGAGCTCGCATGACTAATGCAGTGTTAGCATTGACCGCTGATGATTCCAATGGGATTTGGCCCTTGTTTTTATTTATTAGGAATATAACATGAGTGCGCTTTTGCTTGTCTGTGAGATAATGATACGGTCTCACTGGTACGCAATATATATGATCTGTGTCCCGTTGGACCTGTGAAACAATAATTTTATGATATATAGAGGTGGATAATTAGCCGAAAAAGCACATCGCTCTCAATGACAGCCCTTTATTTATTGGGTTTTAGAATTTCTAACTGATGAAGTGACTGGAGCAGACAATTCACACAATCGTGGAGTTATAACCGGGCACCAATTCACATAATATACTAGAGGAAACACTCGTTAAAATCTTCCTCTGTCCAACTCACTTGCAGTCCATAGTTTGTGTCATTACATCGTTCTCATAGGAACTGGACTCTAATGAGTTGACTTATTGTCGTGATAAAACGTCAATTGACCGTTTATTTCACGTTATTCAGGTATACATTATTCACTGATTGCACTAATTATGTTTTTGTTCAGACTGTCAATACGTTTAAACCAATTATTCAACTGTTTCGAATGTGATGTCTGCTTTGATGATAAATCCCGACTGAAAATGATATTGAATGTTTATGTCCAAAGATGTTGTTCATCAATACGAGGTAATTAGAGATTAATCTAACCAATTACCTTGATTAATCGAATTGGACTTTTAATTTCTTCATTCTGAAACTTCATCAAATATGATTTTCAGTTTTGTCTGAGGCTTCACCATTACCAATGTTGATGAAAACTTTTTTTCAAAATTCAAACTGAAACGATTCTGACATGGCAGTCTGCAATCTCGAAAAATTGAATGTATCTTGTACCTACTCAAACTTATCCTATACTCTTATTGAGTTTTGTTCATCAAGCTCTCCCTGGCTTGATCTGTTCACAATACTTCAATTTGGTTCACATTTTCTGTATTTTCTTTTATGTAACACTTGGATATTGCAGGACTGTACTCATTGAACCAACTGGATAATGAACATGAAGAAAATCATTGAAAAGATCATATTTGGAATCCACAGGTTACTTCCCTGAAAAAAAATCATTGAAATATTCTATTTCAGAGACCATCTCATGTGAAATTACTCTTGACACAATATTCGCCTGATAACCTCTCTTGAGAATTCACTAGAGTAGAAGATTTTCAAAGTCAATTAACACGTACACATATAAAAAAAAATTGTTAATGATCGACACAGTTTTCAAATTCCATTGATACTGTATTCAAAGTTCAAAGACCAATAATTATTGGAGCAATGAGCAAGACCAGGAATTTGTGTAATTGTCTTTCAGAAGATTGCACAGGTAAACAAGAGTTCTGAGAAGCCCACCTTCAGTGTAAATTACATTCGAGGGTTAGAAAGGTCTCGCTCGGCCTCTAGTAGAGAGCAGCAGTCGTTCTGATAGCTGAGAGAAACAGAAGACTGTGAACTAAACAGAGTAATGGCGTACGCTCATTGGCTGTCTACTGTTAGATTGCCTCGGGCTAAGTGAAGGAGGCTGTATGTAATGGTTTCCTCATGAAGCAATTTCAACCCTTGCAGCAAAACTATTCTGAACTCCCGCCATTACTGCTACTTGCGAATAAACAGCAACTTGGATTTCTTACCTTGATTGCTAGTTATTTGATGGTGGGGTTGTGGGTTGCAGCATCAAGGTACTGCTCCTCAAACGACCATAAATGGCAAATATCTGAGACGATTTTCTGTTAATGTTCAATAACAATATATTTACTGAACAATGTGAATGAATACACTAACATAACAGCAATGTTCACATGAGTATTGTATTCTCAACATTTATAAACATTACATTATAGGCTACAGTATTGCCCAAAATAACAATTAATCAATGCCTCTAGAGATTTTGTATTAAGCTCATGTTAAAAATGTGTTGAAATGTTGCAAAAATGATAGCTGGATTTTAAGTAGTTTAAAAGTTTAAAATTTCAAACTTTATATTTCTCGTGAAAATTTCACGAATCAATAAAAGTGTTTTTGGAGCTGTAGTTATGAGCTATGCCAGTTTTTTCTCTCTAAAATCATATTGTTTTGATTTGTGATTGTATCAATTATTGATCAATGAAAAATTTGATAGATTATTGAAATTTGGAGAGAGGATGAGACCCCCAAATTCATCTTCTTGAACTTATCTTCCCAAATTTATTAATCTTGAATTATTCATAAAGATAATTTCTTGAGTCACAAGCAAATAAATTCATTCCAGCTCTCAATTGATTATACCAACATGTAGTCATGTATTTGAAATGTCTCTACGACGAAATTAGTGCAGTACTTTCTCAATCATGGGCCCATTTTCAGCTCATGAAAAATATGCACTGGGAACTCATTAAAGTGAGAGTGTACAAATAGCAGCACTTGGATGAACAAAAAATCATAAATTTTTTACTCATTTAATCCTTGATACATAAATTTATGAACTTTTCCACTTCATCCACATTGCAGACATCACTGAAGCTTTTCTGCAAGGTAAGTAAATCTACCAGGTAGGCCAGCGTTCATAAGAGCCCAGCAGTCCACTTTTTTCCTGCCGGGTGACGTCACTACTTTTATTTTTTACATTATGCTTTATACCTATATTTATGATTTGACATGTATCTAGGATTCCAATTTTCCAGCTGTTCCACAGAGAATTGAAAAATAAAAAAATATCACGTAAAAAGCTCAATATCAATGAAAATAATTGTGAAAATATTTTAAAATGATGAATTAATTTATTGAGTATTATTACAGTCGAATAATGATGAATAATGTTGTGATATTAGAACAATATAATGCTATTGTTGTCATAAATTGGGGCCAAAGATTCGAGAAGCTGACGCTCTCGTTGAGAAAAAAATAAGCTTTGGTGGGTTCAAACTAAACAAATACGATTATAAAAATGAAAATAATTATATTTCACTACAAAACAACTAGGACAACTTAAAAATATTGTTTCCTTGTTAATTGTGATGTTCTCAACTCATCAGAATTAATTACAACAATACTATTCTTCAACACTAACGAAAATAGGTTATGTTTACATTTTCATCAGCTGTGCTTTTCTTTTTGGGCGCTAGAGTGCGACACTGTAGAAAAATAGTGACGTCAGATTTGTGAACCATAATTTCTAGGGCTCGCACGGGGGTAGACGCACGGTCCGCCATTCTGTGGTCAACTTTTAGCGCCTGGTTTGAATACATATGAATATTTTTGATGATAGAAACGATCAACAGCTGTTTATCAGGTTGAGCAAATCAATTAAGTTATTGTTTTGAATTCTTGGAGGTTAATTTGTCATATAAAATGGTTCATATTGCTTAGCATCAAATTGCAAAAAATATAACCATTTTCATCATAAAAATGAAATTAAAAAATACAAATTTACCAGATTCAGGAAGATGAATCAAGGTTAAAATTTTGACTTAAAAATTGCCAGACTGGAAATTCAATGCTCTGTGAAGAAGTATTATTTTTTCTACCATGATTTTTATCATTAATCATATGTTTGACGGTCGAATTGAATGAATTACCTGGCGCTAAAAGTTGACCACAGAATGGCGGACCGTGCGTCTACCCCCTTTTTATAGAGCCCTAATAATTTCCAGGCAAATATCCCACCTGGTAAGATTTACTAGCCTTGGCTTTTCTGTACCTATTAATTGTGTTAAAAATTTTATAAATTCAAATTTATCCCAACATTTATCATCAAACAGTAATAATTAATGATGTTCTCATGCTAGGAAACTACAACAACACTGTATTTCAAGTTCTTTGTAAAATCCTAGTGCTATTAATAGTTTACAGTCGTTACTTTTACTAAAGTTGTTACAATTATTTCGTGAGCTGAAATAATCAGACAGTATATTAGATGGGTTTTGATAGGGATAGGGATAGACCAGTATCCCTTAGCATTAGGGATGGGGATGGGTACCAAAGAAGCCGTCGCTTCATAGGTTTGAACAGAGTTTGCTCACAGGGCTCACTAAGCAAGAAACAGATATTTAATTCTCTCTCCTGCAATACACCAGAGGCCAGGTTATCTCGCACATAAATTACAGATTACAGCTTCGCCTATCAGGGATTTGGCCAACATTAAGTATTCAACTACAAAATTCCCTTTCGGATAGCAAGTTTTGGAAAACAAAACATCATGTTTATCGTTCATTGAGACCCTGAATTTTTCAAAGAGCTCACAAAGGTTCTTGTAAGCCTTTGGTGAGAATTTAAGCTGGTGAAAAGCTTTTTTTAAAACAGAATAAAGCGGTTTAATGGAGATGAGGATGAATTCTAGTTAATCAACAATGCTTACTAACATTATAGTTAAGGAAAATGTAAAGTAGCACAAAAGTTGCATGCCTTGAAATGATTACAAATGAATGTAACACATACCTCAAAATAAAATGCATCTCCATTCTTTTCTCTTCCTGAGTTTTATTCACGAGCTGTAGGTAAGTGCGTGAGTAATCAGAGGACCAAAGACGACCATTTTATTTGTCCTCTCTTGTTTATTTTATTAATTCATCTGTAAGAATGATATTCTTTGAAGTTTCATAGTAGGATTGCTTATTTGATCTGGTTGATTGGTGACACCTCAAATTTGTTTAATATCAACTGTTATATAGGCCTACTGTAATTATCTCTAACTTCACATTGAATCTATAAATAACATAAGGTATCCCTGCTCCTAGAAGAATATTACATAAATATTGTTGTCACACATACCTCAACATGAAATGCAGCTCCATTCTTTTCTCTTTCTGAGTTTTATTCACGAGCTGTAGGTAAGTGCGTTATTATTGTTAAAAAATATTACGAGCAATTCATTACTATACTTATAGGCTTAATATATAGGCTTAATATAGGCTACTTTTTTAACGGCCACTAACTACAATGTATTCCATGAGCAGATTTTTCCATGAATTCTCATCAAACATCATCACAGCTCATTGGAACGAATACATTAGACTCAATCCACCCGTTCCCCTACCCTATCTTCCTGCGTATCCCATTATAATTATTCACAAACAAAGTATGCTGAACATGATGCGTTTATACAGTAAAACAAGTTCAACACAATGATTTACTCCAACATGATTCAAGCTCCCCTAAATCCCCATTCTCGGAAACTATTCATTTTAATAGAAGATGGTTCTGCTCCATGTTCCCTAAAAAATTTCATGTGACCAAAAGTTCGTTATCGTATTGAGCCTGTTTTTTTCTCATGAGATGAGAGTTCTGAACTCCACAGGAAAGCTATTTATTCTCATTCATCTGTTGGTATCATAGCGTTAGTTTTAATGTCATTGCGAGAAAACAAGGGATCCCATGAATATACGGCGGTTATCTTCACTGTTATTTCCTCTGATAATGGTCTGCATAATTCTTCAAACGTGTCCATGTGCTTGCAAATCTTGTACTTGTTCTACTCTTTTTTAAAGGTCAATAATCAAATAGAATGACCGTGAAATTGCTTTATACTTAAACGGAGAAACATCATCATTTTAAATCTTGGACTTATCACCTAGGGACATTATTTTACCCTACTAAATAATTATTTAGTTCATCATAAAATAATTATATGTATCAATTTTGAAACTATTGTAACGTAAATATATGATTTTATTACTTAACATGGATATTTATATTGGAAGAAAGACCCATTTCGAGTTGGCCTTTGAGCATCAAAGACTCAATTAACAGGATTTAATTGAGCGTCCAGCAAAATGTTCGTGTTATGAATAATCCCAACTCTACCAACACTATTCGAAGTTGGAATCCATTGGGACCTATTGAGGATCGACATTAACTCGTAAAGTTCGGACCCTGACAGTAGGGGTGTCGGAGATCTTGAGGCGTCCGGGAAATATCAATGCTATCACCCGGCATTTGATCGGAAGCAAATCAGATTTCCGAGCACGAAAAGAGAACATGTTACGGAAATAGAGCGTTACAAAGGCGAGCATATCGGACGGAGTCGCAGGCATCTTCTAATGTCCAAAGAGCAGTAGTGAGAGAGTTTCCGAAGAACATTAGGCGATCTGCGTCCCAAGCACGCAGCGCCATTCGCCCTTAATTTGAAATGTTACAGCGATGCCACTGCCACCGAGCTGCATCAGTTTCTAATCATGAAACTAACTCGCCTTGCTAACTGTACGAGTCGCGAATACAAATTGGCCGTGCACTCACTCGTTACTCAACAGCATTTTCAGGTGTTCAATCTTGTTTAACTCGCATTATTTTCTGGTTAGACGTCTGTCTCCCACAACAAACAGAAGTGGAACACTATTCTACTTGAATGGGATTGTACTCACGTTCAAATGGCAATCGAGGAGAGAAACTTGGATGGGGTTTTGTTTCTTGTTTTAACCGGATTTTGTATAATAAATTCTGTACTATTATAAGACACAGTTGGTTTCTACCCTGCAATTCATGCGCTATTCTTTAATAGTTTATAATATTATTGGAAACTCTTATATCTTAGAAGAAAACTTTAGATAAACCTAGTCGAAGGTTTCTGTTAATATTCTATCAATGTATGTCTAACAGACATACATTGCATGACTTTGTCTCTTTGATTTCGGATGATTTTATAATAAAATTTAAAATTACACAGTTGGTTCGTTCTTATTGGGAATTATTTCGCGCCTTTCTCATATTGAATGAGTGTTTTTTTAAATGTATGCTTGCTTAATCCTTGTTCCTCCTCAATAAAGTTGGAACTTTTTCTTGAATTAGGTTCTCAAATTCCGATCAGAAAATGGTTCCAATTCTATTTTCATTCCAGTTTTTAGCCTTGTGAGATCAAATCATTCATTAACGTTTTTATTTCGGAAAACCTTGCATTGATTGAGCAATAAATTGAATGTGTACGGGAAACTAATTGGAATAGAGATGTGTTTTTCCTGTTACTGTTGTAATTGAGTGTTGTTTGCAATATAGTTATTATCAATCATTATTTCCTTCCATGTTATTTCGATTATCTTGTATCCCCTATTATTCTCTTCTAACACCTTTTCATTCAATTCCAATGATCAATTTATCGCGGAATCGCAAGGTGTGAAAAACGCATTCTAGAAATGATTGAATAAATTTCTGGATGATGAATTGATAATAATAGTTTGATGCGTCACTCAAAACTCACTTTTCCTTTATCAATCCATCATCCCACATAGAAATATCAGAAGCATTGATTGATAAACTCAATCAAATGAATCCTGTATATCCAGTTCCTGTTCTCAAATTATTGTAAATTCATTGCACTAAAAAAATTCATTTGCATTTTTCAGAGGATTCTGATATTATCTATTGGGAATGTAATTCCGAGTATTCACAACCGTAAATCTCCGTATTGGAGAGGGATTTCAACTCAGACTTTCCTTCAATTATTAACATCACCCTTTTTTGAGACTTCAATACGAATTATTCATTTTCAGCCGGATATGAATTGATGAAAAGTCTGCATTTCATGACAATGGACACTATTCACAATGCAGATCCATTCAGTATTCACGCCGGAATTATTAGCAAGAGACAACTACACTTCTCTTATTGCAGCGCTTCCAGGCTCCCCTTTTGCTGTTATCGCAATCACCTTTTCTAGTCGTCATATTCTTTTCTCATATTTGAAATCTTCAGATGGAGTCTTTCATTCTCCCCCACGTGAATATTTTTCCAGCACAATACATCTTGATGAAGAAGTCTGCAGAATTTTGCGTCGCAGCATACATCTCACCTCTGGGGATTCAACAGGATTAAACCTCATTCTCAGTCGTGTTAAAGCTCGTCGTCCCCCACCGACTTGTGTGATGGAATTGAACTCGTAAAAGCATCTACGCATGGGCATGCGTTGTAGGAAAATGAAAAATACTGAATTGAGTTGAATTCAACAATAAACAATCGATTTTTAAAATCTTAGAGGTTTATTAACGTCTCTTGCGTTGGAATCAATTCACCAATTCAGTATTTCTGTACAGTTTACATGGCGGGTGATGAGAAGTATTGTTCTGGAATCTTAAGAAATATTCTTAGAATTCCCTATATCATTATCTACTCGAAAATACAGTTGCTTCAATAAAATACAGTATTGCTGTAAAAATGCAATATTGTAAATGCTGTAAAAATACAATATTGTAAATCTTAGACAATGAAAATTTGAAATGGCATGTTAATTTTAGGCACCAAGAAATGAAAATATAGGTACAGTAGGAATTTATCATGAATAATAACTTTATTTGTGAACCGATTCTGTAATCTGTATGCAGAACAGATCCTTTCAGTCATGAGAGTTTTTCACTTTGTAGAGTTTTATCATCGGCATTTTATTTATCAGTTAACATCGTACCTTTTGTGTTATAATGATGAACAATTAGTGAAAAGAGCTTTGGGATGAATAAGTATAAGTTTACTCTTAGTATGAATAAGTTTACCATAATATTATGTATTGCTCAAATTATCAGATTTTACAATAAGTTATGCTCAGGGTTTAAACGAAGATGGTTCATACAGGCCGAAAAATGCTCTGTAGATTTCTATTGAGTTTCGTCAAGTTTGCTCTATAGATTTGTATTAAGTTTGATGCCTAAACCAAGTGAAGTACAATTACCGCCTCACACTGTTTATTAGCTGGTGGGATATTTCGAGCTAATGAGAAAAGAGTTGAAGTTGTGAATATGTGGTAAAAGTAGAAAAGAATTTCGGAGGAAAAAGTTTACTAACCAAAACGAGCTGCCTACATTTTACCATTTTTCCTTTTCGCGTAGTTGCAGCTTGTGAGACGGCTTCACTGCCTTTTGAAACTCCTGTTTCTTCTGTCTATTTTCTCTGAAACCATTCCTTTTCTTTTCCCTACTTTCGCCTAACAATCCAGCTTCTCCTTACTACTTTCCCTTAACCTTATTCTTCTTTTCCTTATTCTCCTTCTATTTTCTCCTTCCCAACCAAACTGCTGCATGCAATTCATGAGCCTTTCTTGCCGAAACTTCTTTGACACTCCAACCACATTTAGGATTCTAATCAAGCGCTTTCATCTTTGGGTCACGTCTTCGTTCTGCTGAAGCGAAGCGTTGCAATTTATCGAAGTTATACACTTATTCCGGCAAACAGTTTTGGAGTAATCGCTCTGTAGTTAGGCCCATTATTAGCGGGCTGTTGTTCTCGAACGCGATACACGGCGTATGCTGAATAAAGACAGAGAGTTGGGAGAATGGGCTTTAGTATTATTTCCTCTTACAATGCATGTTGACAATACATCATGGTGACAATACAATAAATAGCCCCTTTAATTATCTTTTGGAAAAAGTAGTCAATTTATTGTCAAAATATAAGTCATCAAAATAGGCTACAGTTTATATTATACAGACTGTATTACTATACACATTCATACACTGTATAAACCACACATTATAATGATTATTCAGTCTCTATAATTCGTTCTTTATAAAAAAGATATTGTATGAAATATTCGTATTATCATCATGATTATGATTCTGGACGTGTATTTTCAAAGGAATCAATGACTTTATGCCTGAATTATAATTTATGAATTCATTCAAGTTGTCATAGAGAATTGAAAGAATTTGCCAATATGTTGTTACCATATTTCAGTACCTACTTCTGTTGCTATCGATGTTATTTCCATGGTTAGGATAATAATTGCTTTTATCCTTATTGTGAGATCTATTGCATCATTTCATCAGTTATGTATTGAATTTTGTTCAGATTGATTCGAACTGATAAATCAATGTTCTATAATCAACTTCAAATCATTCTCAGAGCAAGAGAGGAGTATTCAATACATAGCTTGATATTGGGTTGTATAGCTTGATATGATAGCTTATGATAATAGGAAATTCGAATCATCAATAATGAATGTAATAGACAATAGATGAAATGGAGGCTCAGGCCACATGATTTGTCAGTGTTGATTTTGTTTCAGGCATGTCACCAATAACATTATGTAGTAATAATAATATTATGCGTTTGAAATTTCTGAACAACAACATCACATGAACTGGTTTAGTCCTACATGACTAGCCGCTCTGTAATTACAGCTCTTTTGCTATGTGCACTGAAGCAGAAGATCACATTCATTCATTTCAGAGCTGTGATAATCTATCTACTCGTATTATTGAATGATTTTGGAGGCTTTCGACATTGAACAAAGAGTATAACAATAGTAATCAGTATAATTGATCATTGAGTAAAAGAGCTTTCAGTTTGTTTCGTTTTGTTTTCCATCTAGCTCCTTTTTTCAATGAAACCATGAAAATAAGGCTCGAGATTACCTCCCACTCATTCAATATACAGATTTACAGTAAAAAGACTGTGTTTTGTGTTTCCCCAAAATTATTATGAATTAAAAAAATCTGATTTTTAAAGAATCTCATCCATCTTCATAGATATTTTTTAAAAATACATCCATACAATCATAATTTTAAATTTCTCAAATCAATCACAAAAAAACTTTTTTCTAGTTCATCATCATTAAAAATTATTTACTATCTTGAAAAATTCCTTCTCCATTACGAAGCGAGAAACTACCACAAGTTATAAATTTCGTCAAAGCTATTTTGTTGAAGTCATTGCCGAGATACATTTGACAAAAATATCAAATGGAAAGAGCTAGCAAACACAAATTGCTCACTCAATATAATAGGTTCAACCATCAATTTCAGCTAGTAGGCCTTGATTCTGCAATGGCATTGTGCCATTTGATAGAGAATAAGCAATTTCTGAGTGAGAAATAACTCCTTCTGTGGTTGACATTTCTCTCAAGATTGTTTTGTACATATTTTTCGCGAGACATAAATAATACGGCGTTCATCAGTCAGTTCAGTGGCATTGTATGTTATTTTGAGACACAAAAGCGTAACTACTGTGAACAGATGGAGCCATTCACACACACTTTCTCTCCAACGTCTTCTAGCTTTTTTCTCTCCGAGAAGCTGTTTGTAGTTTGTGGCTGAAGTTGCTTTCATTACAGTTTTCTCACTGTCTTCTCTTTACGATCTTGCTTTTCCTCCATAAGATAGACCTGTAATTCGCACGTTGGTAAAAGTGCTGATGTGCGAAGTTACTTAGCTAACAGTTACGAAATGCACGCTCCGACGTACCTCATAAATTTCAATATGCAAAATTATGGATCAGAAGAGGATGGTGGGCATCATAGTATTTTAAGCAGGAAGAATTTTTCAGACTTCAATCCAATTTTTCATTGTCAAAGTAGATCTGTGGTTAGGCCACGATTCTCGAATTAAACTATAAATATTATGGGATCGATAAATGTAATATTTCATCAGGTGTTACTGAATCGGCCACATTGTTGAGGTATCTGATGATTTACACTTTAAGCTATTAAAAAGTACTTTAAATTATATGAGAAACTGAAAAAAGCTTCAAAATAAAATAGAATCATAGAAGATTAAGAACCTATAGTTTTGAACGGTTCGATCCCTTCATGACTGAAATAAGATTTTATTGTAAAGCCAATATTGCTATTTGTAAAATATTATCGCTATTATGTAAATATATATTGCTATTTTAAAATACTGTATAATATATTGCTCATGTCTATGAAGAATATACCTCTTCATTTTTTCAATTATAGTAGCTTCATAATTATTAATTCTCGATCAACTCACAATAGTAAAGGCAAACTCACAGGCCAAGAACAACCTCATAATAGAGCCTTGCTTATTCTGTACTCATTTTTTAACTATTCATAATTTGAAGAATCACGGACATCTATCATTCCGTTAGAATCATCCGTTTGTTTATAGTCTTATTACTCTTATTGTGTATTGAAAGCATAATTTTATGTCAAGGGAAACATTTTAACTTTCATAAGTTGGAGGAAATAATCACTGAAAATTTAATTGTTGAATTGTAGAACAGTAGATTGGTTCATGGCTTTAGTTGAATTAGTTCCCAACTAAAGCACCAATTCACTGGTAAATCGAAGCGGTTTCTTGACTTTGGAGATTAACCTTTGTCAATACTCGAGCTAGACAGCAAACTGAAGCATGTTTCCACTCATTAGACCTCAGTGTCGGTCAGAAACAACATTCATCAAGTGAATTGGTATTTTAGCACTGGCGGCTCGTGCCCACGAAACAGGCTAAGTGCTGTACATTAAAGTACACGGGCACTTCACCTGTTTTGTGGGTACGAGACGCCAGTGTATTTTAGTTGTGATGGCGTCTCGTCCTGTAAGCATCAAGAGCTGAGATGGAATAAGATAGATGTTTTTCCAATAAATGGCTCAACAATTGAAGCATCTGACCGGATAATTTGTTCATGGTCCTGGGAAAAGCCCTGTAATCTATCACACTTGTAGCAGCTTTTGTGCGGCTCATCTATAACACCAGGCAGACCTCCTCAGAGAGATTAGCCTATAGATGTCATGGAATAAAAGTTTTCCTGGCTTCAAATTCTGTTCAGATAGAAATTTCTCACTCTGTGTTGTTTGGATTTTGACTGATGACCTGAGTGTATATGAACTAAATTCAGTTAAGCCTTTCACAACACTGTCAATGGAAGTTTTAAACATTTTTTTCATTATTCATGCTGAAAAAGTAAGATGAGGGAAGGCCAGTCCCACCAACTGTTCAGCTTCTCACGAAATATGAACTGCAATAACTAACAAAATTAACAAATTAATAACATTCTGAGAGAATTAGCTTCTAAGAGAATAACTGCAAAAATTAAGAATTAAAAATAACTAACAAAATTAATAATTTTCTAAGAGAATCAGCTTCTAATGATTGTACAGCTTCTTCATCCCCTACAGATTGGGCTCACATCAATTATTGTATACATGACTCCAGATATCATTAGTCATTAGACAATAATTGTTAACTATTGACTTTGTGATCGAGTCTAATTTAATATTAGATATCAACAGAACTGCTTTTACTAAACTACTTGAACACGCATAAGTCGCTAGAGCCAATGAGGGTATCGCTGTGGAAGAAATAGAGTCCCGGATTCATATTATCACTTTAGAGAAGAATAGATTCCCTATAATATTATTTAGATTGGGGGAAAAAATCCAACCTCTGGTAGGAAGTGATCTTCACTGTGGTGTGATCAGAGTGCATAGAATGAGAATTCGTTTTTTTTTCTTATGAGGATAAATTTGTTCTTTTTCTCAGTTTATCAGTCTAGTTATTCTGTTCGGTTCTACATGTTCACATTCAGGTCACATACAGGTCTACATGTATCTCACAATTGAGTTCTACTCTCTATGATTTTAAATAACTTGAGAACTTCTTCTTTTGCTCAATATTCTTTTGGCCAATATAAAGAATAAGTTCCAGAATATGAAATTTTGATTATTCTCATGTGGATGATATCACCGAGGTGTGAAAAAGGCACAATAGAACCAGAAAAGTGATATTCCAAGAATAAGAGCTGTTCCGAGAACAACCAACAGCTTTGAAGCTGAAAGAAATTGAATATTGAACAGACTTGCATGCTAGAAGCGAGCTTGAGGTGGATGGTCGGCAATGGTAATTCATTTCTTCCCTCAAAGCACACACTCACACATTAAAACATGAACAAAACCGCAGAAACACCGAACAATATTTCAGAAACGCCCGCTTGTTTCTGGCTGTTTTGTGTGGAGATGAATGGCCGTTTGAATAGGTAGACGCACATCTGCGTGTATCGGCTAAACGAGATAAAAACGTCTCAAACCGAATCTCTTGATACATTTTGCAGTCGGCCCTCGCTATATGTTTAGAATTATTGATGATAATCTTTGTTTCAACGCGAAACGCGATAATGTGCAGGTATCTTGAGCACTTTTCATCGGTTGGAGGCATAGTGATGCCAGTGAGTACCTATGATAATATTCCACCCATGGTGGAGTAAACATAGATAGACCAGGAATTTTAGGATTTAACCTCCCAATATAATAAAATTTTTTGTGGGGAGCTACCCATAAGGGTAGGTTCCACTCACCTTGGTCACAATCTGGTCACTCATCCGAAATCAGTCCATAGTGCTTGTGACTTAACATCACAATCACCAAGCAACCGTTCCACTGAACAACCAGACACACCACAAAACCTCCCAATGAGAGCAGCTAAAGTGAATTTTGGTACGAATCTCTTTGATGGCTTTCTTTTAGTGTACTATATAATGTGCTATCATGGTACTTTATAATGTACTTGAATACCGGAATACCAGTAGTTTATTTAGAGGTATAAGAAAAATAATTCCTATTAACTAATTGTGTAATCAAAAACGTTATTTTTTCGTAGTGAATTTTAAAAAGTGTTGATATTTTTAAAAATATGTTATTTTCTTCTTTTTACATTCAATTTGGAATTATGAGCTATCTAAAATTTTGAACAAAATATTCTAGAAGCAAGTCCTAGAATACACAGAGACTTTTAGTTTAGTTTCTTATTTTTATGAAAAGTAAATGTTGTCCAAAATGAGTTGATAATGCACATCAAATCATTGAAACTATGAAGATCCTGAATTCTTGCTACAGGCCAATACAAGCCAAAGCCTGTTTGGCGGCTGCTTATCCAAATTTAGAATTCATCGATTGCAGACCCTGTAAGAAACAAATATAGGACTCAAACTTCGCCAAACATCTCATTTCTGGTCATGTCCATCTACTGTGTCACTGTCAGCAGATGTGGCAGGGGCTAGTAAGACAAGGCATTGGCATTTTGGACAGCGGATGAAGACTAGTTAAACTAAGGAAATCGAATTAAAATATTGGATTTTCGATTAGCGTTTGGAAATTTACCTCCTGAATAAGAAGAAACTCACTAGATAGGTTTGCTTGCTTGCTGGATGGATACTTGAGTAGACGTCTGAATGATAGGAAAGAGAGAGGGAGAGAGAAGTCTGAATGAATAGACATTCTATTACAAAAGTTTCTGCACTCATAACGAATCATAATTTCCGAAACATCCAACCCCTACTGTTATCAATATACTAATAGAATTCATACTAATATTGAACTACCAATACTGAACGAAACTGATATACGTATACTGAATACGATTCTAACCTTTTCGAGAGTGCCTGAAGCGTGGGCTATGACTGCACATTCAAATACTATCGAATTTGCTTACACTAGAGCCAACAAAATACTCACTCGAAAGGCATATTAACATTCAGGGCAAGCAACAAGAGTATCAACTCGCGACTGAATCGTTCTCCAATACAATTCCACAATGATCACGTATATATTCTCAGCGTGATCCATATGTGCCTGTCGAGTCCCTACAACCTGCACTTGGGTATCAACTGATGCAGCTCTTTCTCCTCCTTCTCCTCCTCCTCCTCCTCCTCCTCTTCCACCTCATCCTACTCCTCCACCTCCTCCTTGTTTGCTCCCCCTTCATCCACACCTACCAAGTGTGGCAGGATGTTGCCAGCGGAATAGAGATAAGCCTTGGATCCAACTGATAGCCTCTATTTTACTGTCAACTCACACACGGATACGATTATATTGTGTAAATATATTATATGTTTGTGGGGGAGGACAACTGTATCCACACTTTTAAGTGTTTTCAAAGTTTGCCGAAGACTTGCGGGTTTCATCACTTCGTATGTTTGTTTTTTTGGAATTGAAGACACTAGAACGACAGATGAATTATGGATCCATGGACAATGGATCATGGATGAGCAATGGATAATTGCGGATTAATATAATGGTCCATAATGGGGTGA
This sequence comes from Sogatella furcifera, assembly GCA_017141385.1. Lineage (NCBI taxonomy): Eukaryota > Metazoa > Arthropoda > Insecta > Hemiptera > Delphacidae > Sogatella > Sogatella furcifera. Next base: position 10,437,670 of record CM029549.1, read on the forward strand.
GCAATGTATAGTCAGTGTTCTATGTATGATCATGTTCTATGTATGAAAATATATTTCGAACTGCGCTCCATCCTATGTTGAATGTTAAATCTATTCCAATGATATAGATCTAGCAAGAAACCTAGTGAAATAATTGTGAGCAAGCGAAAGAGAAAGCACCCGCTTCAGACAATAATGATATGTTATTAAGGCTATTTATTATCAATTTCCTTACTTACTATTGACTTGTCACAAAAGCGAAGTTGGGACTCACAGATCCTATCTTACACTCTTACACTTGACCTTGACATAGCAAAGGTTAAGTCAAAGCGAAAGTATTGTAATTTTTTCTTTATTCATCAATTGATTACTACATCATTGGTTACTATTCACTAATGATGGACCAGTGCTTTGAAGGAGGGAAACAATACTCTTTCTCAAATACTGGTTAAATGAGGATGGAAAAAGTTGAGTGAACTGAAAACTTGTGAACCGTTTCCAAACTTTTATTCAATAACAGTACGGCTTTTTTGTTCTCGAGGCAATTTAAAATCATTAGAGATAAAGTATTACAGTACATTACAATCGTTAAGTGCGTTCGGTGGGTGGATACATGGCACTCCTGTGACAGTTCAGTATAAAAATCCAATCAAAGTTTCTCTTCCGTTCCACATAATTTACAACTTCTGAATGAATGTTCCATCCTCAGCTCGCTCACTCCCTCTTTGTTCAACTTCTTTGTTTTGCTGCCTGCTGCGAAAACAAGGGGATAAAATGTCAGAGACAGTTTTAATCACGGCAGGTCCTTGTTTTATAGCGCGGCTGCGGTCTTGGGGTAGTTGCAGCGCTACGATGGACTTTTTCTTTGGACCGGCACTCAATCTGTCCGTTGTCTAGTAACGTGATAGATTTAAAGCTTGTCACAATCTACCTCCATAAGCGCTTTCCTAATGAGTTTAACGTTGCAAGGAGACTTTGTTACTCAATTCGATGTAACTTCCTACTTGTAATACATTGTTTTACCTATCTTATACATGTTACGCCAAGTCGGAAGTTGAATAAAAATAGATGAATGTTGGTCACACGTGTCGCTTGTGTCGCACGTCTAGACGCAGAAATCGATCGATGGCAACTGGTGTACTAAATTAAAGCTTGTTATGATCGAATTCCGAAGTCAGGTGCAAACTCATTTTATCGGCTTTTTATTGCGTGCACCTGGGTATAACTTTGAAGTTTAAGGAGTTCAAACAAGGTCTTCTTGTTTTAGACTAGGTGTTATAATAATTTCAACACCTACAATGGACCTTGTTTGTTATTGTGTCTGGAAAACTATATGGTATAGTATCTTAGTATGTAACGCTTTGGAACAGTATTCTTGTTCGTATTATCTTGAGGTGATACTCACTTGACGTCAAGCTAGATACCATATGCTATAGTATGTGGTCACAATCCTGTTACTTAATTTGTAGATATGATTCTATTCTGATTTGGAAATGTTTCGTTGAAAAGTATTCATTGAGTATCAATGAACGAGCGGGTAGTCTTATATCCATATTCTATATTATAAAATTGATCTTGATATATATATCCGGACATTGTTTGGTCAGAAATAGTGTGGAAAAGAATATCAGTTGAAGGAGATGCGATATATTTAGAAATTGTAAGATACTCATTGAGTTTTTCATTTTTTATTAACATTCATTAACTAATAATACCTGAACAAAATTTTTTCTTCAGAATTCATTTGAAATGGAAATCAGTCTGCAGTAGTAATTGGTATCTTATAGAGATGAATTCCGTCCATTTGTGGTAGCTGTCTAGGTGGTGAAGTAATATTCTTATGGGAAGAGATTACTTTTTCAAAAACTACGAAGTGTGATTTCCATATTTTCTTTTGTCACTATTTCAAATCTGTAATAATTTAGATATACTGTTTCCGTGATATCAAGTCACTAGATACAGCTAAGGATATGATAACTCGTGTATCTGCAAATCTTCATTTTTAAATCAAAAGAACAGTTAAGTTTTAAAACTTTAAAAATATTTTTTATAGCTCGCATTTAGTCCATGGATGCTCTCAGTAAAGATTTACACCTCCAGAATGAATAACCTCAATGCATTTGAGAGAGATTTTCTTTCATATAATACCTGTTGAACACTGATGTCGTACAATCACCTGACGTTCAAAGGATCTTCATAATCCTTCTCTTTATCATCTTCAAGTGAAAAGTGCCCTCAAAGCTCATTCTTGTTGAGTCTGCAGAGTGCACGAGACAATCCTCGGAGCTAGAGAGATAAAGATAGAGAGAGGAAGATAGGGTGAGTGAGTGAAATGGAAAAGAGTGATCAAGAAAGATCCTTTCCATCCTTCGTCTTTTCACCCTTTTAAATCTCGCGTCTGCGAATAACCTTGATTGTAGCCGCTCATCAGAAGCGAAAATTGAATCTGGATTAAGATCATGATATTGAATTTCCTCAAGGATTATGAATTTCCATTTTTGAAGAACTCTGTGTCTGTGGAAACGTGGAAATCTCGATGAAAGAAATTGGTTCAAACATCATTCGATTTGTCGAGAATTTAATTGGAAATTATGGATATTTCAATCCTTCATCGTGAATTATATAGGCTACAGTATTCAATTACCAATGAGGAAAACTGGCTGTTTATCGCTGTTCGAAGTATATCTTTTTTATTTATTTTCAATGAGAGAAATGTTTTATTTTTATTGGATAGGCTAACATAGTTAATTGAATAACATGAATAGCATATTTTGTCTTCCACCGAATAAATCCAGAAAATCAAATGAAATAGAATGTGGATGTCATAGTTCATATTTTAGAACTCATTTCTCTGAAACTAATTTTCCATAATAGAAATTTATAAGCAAGTTTTAGACGAACATATTCCACATTCTTCACTTTTTTCAACGTAGAGGAAATAATACGTTCCAATATTATTTTGATAACAATAATCTCAGTAAGAGCCAAAAAATACTATGAATCAAGAAAATGTATGCATCTCATCTACTGACGACTACAGAAGAATAAAATCAGACTCGTCGAATTAGCTCAATTCATGGAGATGAGAAAAAACGTCAAAATATAAAGCCGATCGCTATCATTCAGAACAAACAAATCTATGCGATGCCATTCATAAACGAACAATTGGAGAGCTTAAAAGGGACTTGATTTAGAGGCGTTGGAGTAATCGAAACATGCCTGGAAACATTTCAGAAAACGACCGTCGATGCGTGTTGCCGCTAGGATGTAGGATGCTCCATTACGGTAAAAATGCACGGATCAAGAGCGCATAACAGGGGTGAGCGAAATAAAAAAAAACCTAAAAAGACTAGCCGCAGAATGCTCGCAGACATTGAACAAGTCGGAACTCCCGGGTTTTTTTGGACCGGTAAAATCGTAACCCCCTCTCATACTTTGTGACCTCAACCTCTGAACTTCGGCCGCTATAAAAGTAACTTCATCCCCTCCCCCTCCTTCCACCACCCCTGTTTCACCTCCCATTCCGATCCGTCTCCCATTCTTTCCGCTCATTTTAACATTTTTATCGCTTGCCGCTTTCGCACTTCTCACCATATTAGCCGTTCCTATTCCGTTTTCTGCTTCTTTCTAGTACTTGAAATCCCACCTACCGCATCCAAGCCAATACACGCTGAGCGTGGCCTATTATTCTACAACTGTTACTGCTCGAAAAACTTATTATCACTGGCTTTATAGGATGTCCATTGCTTGCTACCTTGGATACAACAATCGTTAGTTTTATTGCTTGCTGTAGTAGCTAATAAATATGCGAGCGGCCAATGGTCGTTCAAAAGCTACAGATAATAACGAATTTATCAAGAGTTAATGGTATCATTATGATTGCTGTGCAATGAAGAATACATTGACTCATAAATCAAAAAAATATCAGCGTCTTATACCAATGTATTATCATATGCTCGTATGTTTATGCTAAAACTGTTCAGTACTTAAGTTCCACATACGAACAGTATGAACGGTTTGTATGGAAGGTGACTCCATACTTATGACTTATGATAGATTAATAAAATACTTTATAATAGATGAACATTACCTACTTCATCCACGATCTCATTCTAACTGCATGACTTTGGTTCTTCGATTTACTTGATAATTTCATATTATCATAAAGACACAAAGGGCTGGTTGTTCGTAACTTCGTTGAGTTTTAACGCCGTGATTATCCTGGATAACGACATCTTGTAGCAACGGCAAACTAACTTAATTCAAATAGAGAATAGAAACATATAAATGATTAAAAACCTTGAATTTCAATAGTTTCATTTACAAAACTCGATGACACATCATTTACATTAAATTTTATTGCCTAAAAATATGACTTACCTTTAAATTCATGAATCAAGTTTAGATTTATTATCATTGAGGCAATGATATCAATGAGGTAATGGAAAATTTCAATGGCGGTTTTTTCAAATTTAACAGGTCAGCAGCTGTTTAAATAGAATTGAATACTAATTTCACAGTACTAAACTAATTGGCCAGAATTGAAGGCGTTAAAAATTTTAACATAACCATCAGCTGATGATTAAATTTTCAATATCTGAAAACAACAGCAGCTGAAGGCTTTCGATTTTTGTGGTACTACCAACCAAACAAGAATTAAGTTGTATCAGCAAGCAATTTCCAGATCATGTTTTTGTTTTAATAAATAAATAATTTATACAATAATGGGATAATTATTGATTCTAAGATCTATTTTGAATAAGTAGATTTGAATATTTTGCTACTACTATCACATTTCAATACTTTATTTATTTGAACGTTTTTCCACTTTGACATGGTGGAATAACAGTGATTAAACTAACAGAACGTACGTGCAACCGGCCCAAAGTCATGATTTGAATCTATTCGGATGGAGCAAATCTACAACTTGATATGAACTGAAGCTTTTATTGGAGAACTCATTATTCTCTTTTTTTTAGAAAGAGACTTTTCCATGTTATAATTAAATGTTTTGATAGTCTGTAATTTATTCGATTCATTCGAATATTAATTTTTCATTTTATTCCCTTCTCGTTTCATGTTTTATTACCAGCAATGTTCATTCTGCCAGAAATAATCTTCTTGCTATCTCTCTCTCTCTCTCCATATTTCCTGTTTATTTCTCAAGTTTAGTGGTGGATTAATCCAATATCTACCGATCTTATTATTTTCAGTATCTTATTTATTAAATACTTATTATTGCGTTTTTATCGCTTTTTATTTGTTGTTGGTTATATTTTTTATAATTACTATCTATTTTAGTTCTCTATGTTTATTTAGTTTCTTATTTTTCAAGGGATCCATACAAGAGCTTAAAATATCAGCCGATCCTAGAAATGCAGAGACGTTTTGTGATCATTCACTCAAGGTAAATCATATTTTAATTTCTTATTTATATTCATTTCCCATTTCTTATCATTTCACTCTGTTCATCTCATTATTTCATGAATTATTTCTCCTCATTCGAAAAGTTGAATGATATTTTCATATTTTATATATTTCTCAGCAACCCTGAGAGCTATTATCAGGTTTGATTGAACATTAGAAAAAATTCAGCAATTTTCAGTCACTGAACTTGAAAGTAATCTCTTTCGGACATTGATCTTCATTTCCTATATCACTTGAGTTGTGAGGTGGTTGTTAGACATTTTGAGTGGTTAGCTTACTTAGTAGGAATTAGTAAGCATCTCAACAACATCATTGACCCTTCAAGGCTAGATGGGAGAGTGAAGCACGTACTTGAAATCAAAACAGCCATAAGATAATACTCAAAGTTCAAAAGCAATGCCAAGAAAGAGCTGTTATAGGAATCGAGATTCTATCTGAATGTCAGGAACAATTGTAAAAGTTTCTGGAATTATAAGGAAAGAATGAGAAACTACTGGATCTCTTAATAAATATTGTTTTTAATAGGATTACTTCTGATAGAGATCATTCTGATGAGAATGAAAATAATAATTGAAATAGATCCACATTTTCTATACTACGTAAGCCATTTTCGGGCCCAACTTGTAAGCAATTCGAAGCTACTCTTATTCATCATCTTACAAGGATTAGGCTCTATTGGCCTGTTCCGGCATCCCTTTCTTTATTGGTCTTCCATTGTCTCGTTTTCCTTCGGGTTTATACTCCCATGCTTATATTGAAAGTCTATCGGATGGCATTCGGAGTAAATGACTGGACCAGTTTTCCCGATTTTTCTTCAAAATACTCAATAACGGTTCCACTTTCAGCTCAGCTCTAATGTTGTCATTCCTCATTTTATCCAGTCTAGTACAACTCTTATTAGACCTATTATTATCTTCATTATCCATTTTTTGGCTATACGCTGAATAATAAATAATTTTTTCGCTGAAGGAATGATCCCTAATCAACTGGAAAGTGGGTTTTGGAAAATTCATTCTACATAAATGAGAAAATCATCATAGCCTGATAATCTCCTCAGTTTCAGTGAGATTGACTCAAGATTAAATTACACGCTCTTTCGTGTTTAGCTATGTTCAGATTTAGGTAGGCTGAGTTTTCGCCTCAATTTTATGTATACTTGAGACATAATTCTGTTCGATGGAGGCTGCTTACTCAATACCCTCAAGAAAGATTGCTATTGAGAAAATGCAATCAAGTTTCTTCAATGAACTCACTAGTACTCAATTTCTCTATAACTTGAATTTCCATGGTATCAGATCAGGAATAAAAAATGGTCTATAATATCCCTTTAATTAAAATGTCCTTATATGAGCATATATTTTTTGTGGATGATGCCTACATAAGTATTTTATTTACTTGTGCGTGGGTCATATTAAAAGTGCGAGGGTGGTTTAGGAGGTGGTTAAATGACCATGCCTATGGTGGGATTCGAACCCACAACCGGGTAGCGCTAGCGGACTGAAGGTTGTAACGCCCCAATCCACTCGGCCAACCCAGCCGGCAAAAAAATCTGCACACATCCCATTGATACAATCATATCAGATCAATAAGTATGTAGTATACGTATATCAATATAGTGATCCATTACAATATAAGTAGATAAGTAGACAACATGGATTTCAATGTCATTCTTTTGAAAATAATCAAAAGAGTACTATGAAACGATAATTGCTTCAAGAACACATTTAATTGAAATTGAAAAGACAAATCAAGATACAATAATATCTGCCGTTCAGGATCTAGAGTATTGGGGACAATTTTAAAACACTAATGGGTGATGCTCAATGTTAACGTCCTGTTCAGCCTACTCTAGTTACAAAAATGTGTTCAACCTCGAAGAGGCTGACTTATGGAATATTTTATTTTCACCATAAAATTGTTATGTGATAAGTTTTCCATTTTCTAAATTATTTTTAATGTTTCACAATAATTTTATATAGGAACCCTATAATTTTAATCACACTATCCACTAAATCACAAAAACTGGATTTAGACAATGAAAATTTTGAGCATTCAGTAATCAAGCAAGCAAGCAATTGTTCATGATTGTTCAAATTGTTCAAGATTGAGAAATGCATTTTGGATTGTCCCAGATATTTAGGTTTTTGCAAGTTCTTGCACAGTGAACTCCATTATCATTTGGAATTGATGACGTCATTAGCACTACAGGAGAAATTACAGCTGGGAAAGGAGGAGGAACTAATAGAGCTGGGAACTAACTCATCCTACCATTAAATCAATTACTCTCCTTCACTAAATCAACCAACACGTGTACAAATAAATTTAGTTTTCTCGTATTGATCGACTCATCGTTCTGAAGGTTTTATTATTGACAATAGATAATTCAATCGACTAAGACAGAGACTTTCGTCCTATATAGCACTGGCGGCTCATACCCACGAAACAGGTGAAGTGCTGTACATTGAAAGATACGGGCACCTCACCTGTTTCGTGGGTACGAGCCGCCACTGCTATATAGTTTTTTATTGTATCTATTTGTTTTGTGGAAAATGGTAACACAGGGTTGAACAACTGGTGCAAGAGAAAACATAAAAGAAGAAATGAAGGGAAAGATGAGAAAGACTGGTGAGGAGAGAAGTGTGACTAAAAAGAGGAGAAATGAGAAGAGATGGAAGAGTGGAAAATGTGATTAGTCAGCTCTTGAAAAAGTGTAAAAATTGCAAATGAGTGAGCGTTGGGTCGTATCGTGTCAAACGCGGGACAATTTCCAGAGAGGATCAACAAAGCAATTCTTCTCGAGCGGTATCATAACATTTCCCGCGTTTTCCCGGCTGACTGACAATAATTCCAAGAACAAAAGGATATCATCGTATGTCAAATATGGACACAAAAGGATTGAAGACTTTTGTTGTCCAATTCCAACTGCCAATCCCCAATATATCTCGTCGTGGAAATAGTAATGAATTCGGAGAAGAGTTTTGGCAGAATCTCGTTAGAATTCTGCCTTTATCTATAGATCAGTAGCATACTGATGAGTGTTATCTTTGTGTTTGAGAATTGTCGACTTTGTAGAGATAACGGGAATAATAAGATATATGTTATAATTTGTTACGATGAGTTATGATATATATGTATGTACAATTCCACAAACATTGTGCAATATTTATATAAGGTTAAGTTGGAATCGCAGGTCCTCTCTTACACTTAACCTTAAGTTATAATTGTATGTACTGTAATTACTATAATAATAGAAAAATTGGAAGTCCTTCATTATTTAGGGAATGGGCACAGGTGAAGAGATAAAATCCTTCATTCTTCATAAACTATAACAAAGTATCTGGTTTTCCTTCATCAGTCCTACAGCGGACATTAGTATGCAACACTCATTCTATAGTACCCATTGAAGTCTCCCCTATAGTCTCTACAATCTCTAGCTGCTCACTCCATAATATTCTTGCAGAGACAAAATCAAAACAATGACTATTGATGTCTAAAACTTTCAATAGTAACAAATTTTGCGTTATTATATTTTTAAACGTTTTTATTGTAAATTATTGAGTCACACGGGAAATAAACATGGCCGAACCGGAATACACACAAATTCTATATACTTAGACATAAAAATCCAGAGAATGATAACAATTGCGAAAGATAATGATAGTTGATAACTTTATAACAATTTAGTATTGTTATATAAGTATATGAGTATTATTCTAATCACATTGAAAATGGACTTAGTCCCGAAACATGTCTGTGAAAAATAATACTTCTAAAGTTTTTAAAAAAAAGGTATTTGATTTTTTCATTTTTTCATCAATCATGAATATATAATATGGTTATATATTTTTATCGTTACGGAATAAAGTCATCTATTGAATCAACAATCACAAACAAACAAAACATCGTACTCAAAATAAGACCAAACATATCAAATCAAAAGTTGAAATAAACTAAAAGTTTTCATTTTGTAACATTCATAATCTGGAAATGTTCAGGACAAGACAAAAAAATACTTCAAGGCCCTAAAAAACTCGTAGTTATATTTTCTCTTCAATTTGAGCCCACCGTATTTTTCCTTGACAGGGAGTTTTTCAACACGAGGACGATCAAAAATAATATTTTCGCAGATAGGTAATCAGTATTTACCAGTTCAAACAAACACAAAATGTATCACATTTTTTGAAAAAAAATTGCCACTGCTGGTCAAATCGTGACTTCTCTCATGTAGGAAAACCCACGCTTGTGGGTGACTAAGCCTTCTAAACTGGACCTGGACACCGGATCTAAAGCAACTCATCACCCCTTATTTCAACATAGGAAGAGAAAACGGATCCGCAGAAATATTTTTTATTTGATATACTGCAGCTTCCTCCAAAAAGAAAATCCCTAGCATCGAAAATGTGTAGGAGGCTTTGAATGCATTGGCTGTATAAAATTCAAAAATAATTAATTTTAGAATCACAATCTTCTTACTTCACTGTACAGCATTCTATTTATTTAATAAAATATTTAATAGACATTAACATTTAATTCCATTTAATAGATTCTTCTAATATTCAAATAATTGAAAATATTTGAATTTAATCTATATCTATATAAGCGAAATGGCACTGACTGACTGATTCATTCATCACCAGACCTAAAAATCCACTGAAGCGAATGCGTTCAAATTTGGCAAGCATGTTCAGTTGGACGTTTAGACGTGCGATAAGAACGGGTTTTAAAAACTTTTCAAGGATACGCCAAATATTTTAGTTTTTCTAGAGTTTTTCAGACTTTTCCTCATTTTTTCGAGAACCAATCGGTAGAAAATGTTGATATTTAGTGGACAGGTTCAGATAAGGTCTAGAAATGTTGTGTTAAAATATTTTTGCAATCCGTTCAAGATTACGCCATTAATCAGGTTTTCAAAATTGTAGATGTGTTGCGGGTTGCATATCTTCCGCCTTGATACGACCAATCCTAACTGTAAATTTAACGGTCCAGCGAGATTATAATTGATAATTAAAAAAGTAGCAAATAGTTGATATATTATATTGTCATTCGTGATTCATTCCAAACTATTGAGTAACCATCTCAATATTCCATGCTGGTAAGATTATTTAAAAAATCATAATTATATTCTACAGCTACAATAAACTCCACTTAAACTTGAGGGGCGCCCTAACTTCGCCCTCCCAGGATATCAAATAAAGGCAACCATTCTATCCTATTCTATTCTTATCTAATAAACCTAGTATTTTTCTATGGTTCTCCAACTGGTTATAATAAATAATTATAACATTTCTCTCGTGTGAGCAAGAAAATCTCGTTTCAAGTTATAAGTTTTGTATGCAGCCAGCACTGTTACCTATTTGATTCAATATTCACCTAGACTAGAAGACAGGATTCTGTTTGTTATTCACAGCTTGTGCTTGAAAACAGTGATTAGAGAGCTTTGTCACAAGATTATGATATGCATGTATAATATTCAACAATACGTCGTATGCATTCTGGGTTATGGAATGCTCCTCACTGTATCAATTTCCCTTCCATTTTGAAATTCAAGAGTTACTATATTTGGAAATGTGAATCTGATCTCACCCCTCAGATGAATTCAATTTCTGTTCAAGTTCCATTTCTTCAATCACATATTGTCGAATCGCCCAGAGTGAACCATTTCTCTAGTGATATATCTGTACATATCAAAAATTCAAAATTGAAAAGCAATAATTCATATTTCTCGGTTTCATTAACGTTCTTAGATTTTCCCCAAATACCAAATAGTATATTAGGTTGAAAATGTGTTTTCAATGTGTGTTCCATGTGTGACTATGTATGATAAGAATGAACTTTCTATCATTTTTTAGGCACTGGCGGCTTGTACCAACGAAACAGGTGAAGTGCCCGTATCCTTTCCTGTACAGCACTTCACCTGTTTCGTGGGCGCGAGCCGCCAGTGTTTTTAGGATGATTCATTTCCCATCCTTGTAACTCGCTTATGTAGGTGGTCAAAAGACGAGATATAGTTCTTAAGACAAGAGCAGTCATAAACAGTAGCTCTTTTTAGGAACATTAGGATCTCTTTGAATCCATTTGAAAGTGTTTCTCGTGACATTCAAATTTGATTTTAAAATGTAAATTTGCTTCTTCTCATCCCCCACATTTTATCTTTACAATCTACCGGAGCTTCCAACTCTCTAAACTCTCAATTTCTCAACTATATTTCGACAAAAACTCAAATATCACGATCTAGTGAATTAATAACTTGTCAATGATACCGATTGAATGAGATACCTCTGAAGTTCAAAATCTCTTACAAATTCAAAAGCTCTCATTCCTGTTATGAATATTTCAACTATTCGTTGTCACTCTCGCTTCCAAATTCATTCAACTTTATTCAAACTTTGATTCATTTATGAATTTTCAAGACTCAACCGTTATCTTGAGTATTTGACCTTCAGCCCGCTACAACTTCCTCATTCATGAACTCAATTCTCTAATCAAGCTCTAATGAAAACTGTGCACCTCAATTTAATAACTTGAGTAGCCTATCATTTCATTTATTCACTTCTCATGTACCTACACTTCTATCTGCTATTCTGGAATAATTATGGTCAATTTCACTACCCCATACTTATACAAAGCTCTACAATCTTACGCGGACGTTGACCTTCTTGACAATCCATTCAATTCATCTCTCTGATTTCTTCCAGTTCCTCACTCTCAAACAAGCTAAATCTTTCTCCACATTCTGTAGCGTGTTCTGAAGCAATCTCTTGTCCTTGTCTCTTCTCCTCAATTCCTTGTCCTTTTGATCTCTTCTCCTTTACTCTACCAAGAATCATTTGCCAATCCCCTATCAGAAGAATTCTAGCACTTTTGGTATCTAAATTCGAGCAGATATACAAATAATACAACAAATATCTCCATAAATTTTTGTCCTTAAAGCTCGTTATAGCATTATTTAGATATTTCAAAATCCTGTCAGAAGCATTCAAGCACTATTGATATCTAAATTTAAGTAGATAACCAATTGATACAACAAATATCTCTGAAAACTTTCAGAGCTCTTTACAGCATTATCCAGATTCTCGTTCAAAAAATCGTTCCGGTATTCAATTAGGCCTATCATTATTGATGAAATTTTAATTCTTATGTCTTTTCTATCGGTAGTGAAAATTAGTTTGAAGTTTTAAAATGTGGCATAACCTTAATTTGGAGATTTGGACTTATAGTAGGCCTACTATGAATTGGTTGAGGAACAGTTTTTGGGCATTATGCCGGTTGTACTGTCTTTCTCTATTTAGTTGATTGAATAAATTTATCTATTTAGTTTGATTGAATACTCGTAAATGTTTGATTGATTGTTTGTTGAATAGTTGCTATACCTATGATTCCTCCATCTCTATCCACATTTCTCCGCAACTGATTAGATCGTTCTGTTAAATTAATATTTGCTTGTTGAAAGGAGACGTCTGGCTGTGAAACAGCAGCGAACAATTTGACAGATAGGTGGAGCAAGTTTATTGGGTTCGGCTAATTTAATTGGTGTTCACTCTCGCCGCCGCCATAACACGAAATCTCACTTCTAGCGGTAAGTGCTTCCTATCCGTGCAATGGATTCCTATTCAATTACCGGTTTAGATACGATAAACCACAACACGCCAACCTTCGTAATATCAGCCCTCATAATTGAGGTCATAATCAAACGTTTGGAATTAATACTGTAGTCGGTCATCAGTTTATTGCGTTTCATAATTGATCATCTACGCCTATGATTGCTAAATCCTTTGTTACAACCTTGCCAAATGATTAGCGAGTATTAACGATATGAAAGTATTGCACCATGCACCTGTCGATTTGTATACCGACTAGAATACATTGTACTCTAATATCCGTGGTTATTATACTTACAGTTTGGTACAATCAATTATTACTTCGTTTCATAGTTTTAAACCATTTTGTTATAGGATGTTAATTATAAATAAGCTAGTTTTTTGGTATATTATATATACTATATTAATTAGTGTTAGTGAGAGTCTGTCCAAGCAAAGAAGACATTCTGGCAAGATTGGAAAATGATTACAGCACGGTCAATATTGTTTCAAAAATTATAAATTTGGTCTCAAATTGTAGAACAGAATGGGTCCTACAATTTGAGACCTAATCTTCAAGATTTAATAACTTGCGTGCATGTTTAATATGAATAATTTAATTTCTAATCAGTTAAATTTTTCATTTGAATTTTTGACTGGAAACCCCAGTTTCAAAAGAAGGGCGTTTAAAATTTGAGGCGGGAAATAATTCGGTAAAATAAATCTCGACAAAAATCAGTTTCAAAGTTTAGTATTTGGCGAAAAGCGAGTGAATGTGATGTGCGAGAGAGAGGGGAATAGTCTGGTTACAGAAATCTTGACAAAAATTGGGCACAAAGTCCAGTACAGTATTTTAGAAAGAGGAAATGGTGTGGAAAATCGGAAGGTATTGAAAACTCATTAGAATATGGTGTGTCATTAGAATATGGTGTGGCTCCCAATCCAAACAGCCAAGAAATTTTTCATTACGATCAATTCGATATTTTTCTCGATTGCATCCATTATTATCATTTATATCTTCATTATAATATATCTACTATGTATCCAGGCTTACATCATTATTTGAAATTAATTAATAATCTTTATCTTTATTTCTGTAGAAAAAAACAAATAAAACAATCGATCAATCAAATACATCAAACTTGTGTAGATAAGAAAAAAAATATCAAAATAAAGTTAGTATCATACATCATACATCATACTCGTAATATTATCGATAAATAAATTATAATTAACACACCGTGAGTATTATACTCGTAGTCTATAGCTATAGTTCCATTATCTACAGAAAGAAACATGTGATTCAATCACGTACGCATGAAGGAGTGATCAGAGAGACAGAAAGAAAAACAAAATAAAACAAGAGCTTTTTCGAGGAAAACTAAAATAGAACAAAAAAAATTATTAAGATGACAGTAAGGTAAAAAATCAAATTTTTCACTATTGGCAAAAGTAAGAACTTGTGCGCCTGTAGTGAGTCAAACATGATACGATCACATCCTATATCTACAAATTATGATTATACCTACAAATTCTTCTGTGTATTAAATAGTTACAAAATGGATTAATCCCAGATAAGAAAGAATCTTGTGATTCATGTTGCTCCGAAACTGAGATAAATATTCAATTTTTAACAGTAGACAAGACAAGCATTATATGAGAATTAATGTTTCAGATCATAAAAAATTATGGTTCTCGTACCTGTGGATATCATTGGAGCTCATCTCCAAACTTCCCGTCTCTAAACGTCAAATATATTCGAAATAATCTCAAAATCTTGGATAGTTTCAAAACAAATGAATTAGAAACCCGAGTTTTCTGAATGGAAAACACAACCTACACTTCCATTTGCATGGAAAGGTATTTCAGAAATATTAAAGCCACAGACAGTAGGGCGTTTCCTGTGTTACAAAGAAAATACGGCTGCAGCCCCTCTGGTGTTAGGGGGTTGAAAATAAAGTGGTCTAACTGAAGCAACGAGACTCGAATACTCAATTACAACTTCTGAGTCCAGCTCTGACAACGAGCCATTCATTTTCGTGTGTTTTTCCGGGGAATAAAGTTGATGGGTGTAACGTGCCGAGTTCATAGCGTAACGGACCTTCTGTTTACTTCCTTACTTTATACGAGATATTCATAGAATTGATAGGTTCAAGCTTTGTCCTTCCTGCAATAACTTCTTCAAAGCTCAGAGTCCATGATTAAATTTGAACAAGTAAAACTATAGAAAATTGAGTTGTACTAATAATAGAAACGATGTAGAATTCACTTGTTATGGGTGATATAAAGTTCAAGATAAATTTGTTCTTCGACCAGTCTCTATTGGAAACTAGATGATGGATACATTCGAAATTTTAATGCCGGGTTTTTCCAAGCACACTCAAAGTTGAGGAACTACAGTGACTAGATAAAAGATCTTTTCTCTAGTCACTGTATGAGGGACTCTCAAATTTTGACGAACAGCTGACATTTTCTATGATAAGTATAGGAAATGTAAACTGTTGAAGAAGATACTGTTGAAGAACTGATGAAGTAAACTTGAGGTTCCCTCAAATTTGAGTTTGCTTGGAAAACCCGGGAATAAGTCTCATCTCTTCGATCCATCATCGTATTGAATAGTGATGTGAAAATTTATTGAATATATTATTGAACTTGTACTCCAAAATTGATTGAAAAGGAAAAATTTGATCGAGCTATTGATCTTTATACATAGAATTCAAATAATTCATCTGAGATTTACAATAAAGGTGAATCAAAGTGCTGATAAGGCTTGAACTCGCTCTAAATGTTCCACATTTTCAATTAATTCTAGTTTTTTTATCAAAAATAAACTCACAAAGGAGTCTTGAAAAACTTATTTGTTAATCTCTCAGCATCAAACCATTATTTCAATTAATAATTCAAACGAGTGATGAGAGAATTTTATATTCTGAAATAAGCTCTCTTTCAAATACAATACAAACCCTGAAAGATTTTTCAGTAAGCTGGATGAAGCTATAGTTGACGCAAAAACATTAGGTGGTTTTGTAAGCTCCTTGTGCGCCCCAACAGCTGATGTTGTCGATTAGAGTTGTCATTTAGCTACTCCTAGTTGATGTTTTCAAATAATCGAATGGGACAATAGATGCTTTACATCTCCTGTAACAAGATAGGTTACAACTTACATCAAGCACAAGAGACAGACGAAAACCTTTTTGTCAGCCATACAATTTTTATCATATAACTCATACTAAACTAATTACTATTGCAATTGAAACTTACAAGTTGATAAATTATACATGGACCAACCAACAAAAAGCCTACGGATTAGGCTTGAAATGGAAGCTTTTTCCATGTCTGTGGAATTCTCTTTTTTCTCCCGAACATACAAACACTCCTACTCTACGCTCTCACTCTCTCATCTATTTCTGTCTTTCTCATACATTAGGAATGTGTTCATTACTAAAGCATACTGGTGGGTAGGCCTGAGTGACATCACAGGTGCATTTTTGGAATGTTTACACGAGGTAATGTGGTTGTGCGACAAAGGATACCGGTACGCCTTTTTTTTTATTGAGATCGATTTCTTATCAAACTGATAAGCTAACAATAACACCTGTGCTTTATGACTAGCCTACAAAGTAGTTTTTACTACTCTATGAGAAAATACCACAACATCTCATCAAATACAATAAATCACTTACAAAGTAGTTTAATTAAATTGTTTGTAGCAAAAACTAATATAATATAGCCTAGCCTGGAAACAGTTCTCAGTTATTAATTTATTAACTTTGGAAGTAGAAAATCACGAGTAAAGGAATGTGTAATTACCATAAATAAACTTCGTCCCACTATAACAAAGATTCCTTTCATTTCATCGGCAAGCATTGAGAAGTTCTATCTAAGCTCAGTTCATCTAACTTCATCATTATCTAATCGCGAAGTGTACATTAGTCTGTTTTGGTATCGTGAGTCATAGTAACATTTCTCTTCTCCTTTTTTCGATAATTCAGCTCTAAGTTATCACTTTTCTCAACTAATTCAGCTTAGAATATATTCCCAACCAAACATTTTTCTCGTGCTTGTGCTTTTTCGAAACTATTGACGTATGAAATTGCAACCCTTGTAGTAAGCTGAAGCTTCGAAGACTTTTCTGAAAGAAGGGATGTAGAAAATTTCTTTTCGTTACACAAAATCCTGTGTAACAGGTTTGGGCAGTCAACCTTGGAGGTGCAAAAATCTCGTTCACAATCGCTGAGAAGAGGAAAATTCTTTGCAGGCTCGAAAAGGAAACGTTGAATGGGGAAAAGTTTCGGTTTTTTAGCAAGTTGTTGAAAAGCGGCAGAGTAAAAGTTGCCCGAGATTATCGAGGTGTTGAGTGAAGAGCTGAAGCTGTAGAAAATCAGCGTATTCTGGCCAAATCAACTCAACTTTCCTAAATAAAAAGCTGGTATTTTTCCCCAATAGCCTTATTCATTCACTCCCCTAAAATGAAATCCTTATAAAACGAGTGAATGTATTTGAATTGATAATATAACAACTTCATTTAGGTTCAAGAAGAATATCACACAAAATAGTCTTTCAAGAAAAAATATCGCTGGACTCAATGACTGAATTTGATCAATTATAATTTTTAAGGTCAAGAGGCTTACGCCCAAAACTGTCGCAAACTATCTTCACTATAAAAAATTATTTTCATTTGTTATTACTCGAATTCTGAAATAATAATAAAACGCAGTCATATTGATTTCATTGTAACAGACAAAACTAGAGCGATAAAATTACTAATTACTAATTACAAGTAGTATTGAGGAATAAATTTTATTGAGAGTTTTTTTGCAATGATTCCCTCCTCAACACACGAACTTTTCCAAATTGGCACAGGCATAGCACACAAACATGCCAATATCTACGGTACTACGTCGATAGGTGTGATAACATCCCACAATATACCCTGAAGTGATAATATATATATTGCTATCACATATCAGGTCACATTTGATATTAATGACTAATAGCTATGTGATAGATATTGGATCATATTGGATCATTTCCCATTCCATTGAATATATAATAGATGTAGCTCCAGTCTCACTATGTCTTGCTCGTTCCAATGAACTTTAAACTTTGATTGCCTTTCTGCAAAGAATCGAAAATTATATATATATATATATATATATATATATATATATATATATATATATATATATATATATATATATATATATATATATATATATATATATATTATGATATAATATATATATATATATATATATATATATATATATATATATATTTTCTTTTTCAAACCAAATTGTCGTACTAGATAAAAGTTAGGTCTTATTCTTCTCGAATTGACCCTCTGCAATCCTTCTGTTCTCGAAATACAATTTCCACTCATTTCAAAAAGTTTAGAAATGTACATGTATCTTCATCATAATAGAATACTTTGAGCTGCACTGAATGAGTAGAATTTTGAACACACCATTTCAAATAAAAAGCTTAAACTCGAATCTGTTTAACAAGCACAATTGGTTTTTGAGATGAATAGAGAATATGACTAATTTATTCGTAGAGAAGGTTATTATTTGTTACGTACAACGTTGAGGGATTTTTGTGAAGTAGTATGAAAGTATTCATATAACTCAAATAGCAAACTTTCCAGAATAGTCTGAATAAAAACATCAATCGTAACAAAACTCTTCTCCACTGATCTTCAATCGAGCATTTTGAAACGTAACGAAGCACTTTTATGTACAGAACAAACCTGCGGTTGAATATTTTGAAGCCTGCCATAGGGAAAATTCTAACGTTACGGTTTGAGGAGAGAAACAATCTGTGATGGAGAGAGAGTTCAACAATCCATGAAACGATGTAACCACAAACACCGCAATCGATTGTAGCTGAAAAAACACGATATAATCCTTTCCATATTCATGATGTTTCCTCTTTTAAAAATATACAACCATATTTGTTTGTCGGAATCAACAGACGGTTTACATATATGAGAAATCCTCCTCTCACGAGGTCATCATAAACCTACGTATAGGCTAGTACATAGTTGCATCTTTAGTCTGCATAATCTTCATTCGAATCTATCTACAGAGTGTTTGTAAACTCCCTAGCAATACTCTACGGTATTATTCCTGGGTAGGGAACATGAATATCATTTTCAAAATGTCCGAAAGTCCTCGATTACTCACAATTTTGTTTTCACATTTTTCTCTGAATTTTCAATTTTTTGCGGTTTTAAGAGGGTATCATTACAATTGTGGTCAACTCTCATGTAAAATTAGCTGAGAAATTGAATGAAAACTGTTAGAAGTTCTTTGTTCTTCACTTTCATGGGATATCGAATAATTATATTTAATGGGGTATTGAGATAATGAGCAAAATAAACTGAAAAAAACTCTATTTTCCAACTTTGAAGGCGGATATAAGAAGGATATATTATTGTTGACCGGTATTTTGAATTATTCAATATTGTAGGAAAAATGTTCATTAACTTTCTCGTCTAAAACGCATACAAACCTCACAAATCAGGATTTAAAGGAGACAAAACAACAATCTTCTCAACGCTCCTTTTTCGTCTGTTCACTGAACATCAATATTACTTGTATCAATATTAACTTTTTTTTAATATAACAATCACAGCTATTTCTTCTACTTGAATAAATGAAAAGTTTTCATCAAAAGATAGAAAATTTGCTTCCAATTATCTTTTCTTCGAGTGCAAACCTTTGGGTAAAACAAAATTTCAAAGTTAACCTGAAAATTTGGACACTTTATTATGTGACTAAATTAGGAATAGAAGAAGTTTTGGGCTATAGTTTTTCTTTTCTCATCTTGTATATTTGCTCATGAATGAAATGAATAGATGAATGGATGAAATTTTACCCAATGACCTCATTAACAGGATGTCATAAGTATAAATATATTGAAGATATTATGTAAAACATTTCTCGATTTCCTGTTGCATTATAATTTGGTTTTTGGCTGATCGGTTTGTTTTTTCTCACTGATTGCAGAATAATCCACTTACTTAAACGTCAACCTGAATGTTAATAATGCTCTGTTCCATTAACTGTTCTAAAAAGCGACTAAGAAACTCATCAATCAAGCTTCCCTTATTCCCCAAGCATTGCAGGAAACCCAGTAAGATATTAGTAACGGAATTGCAATGCCTAATGCAAAACGCATTAGAGAAATGAATCCTGTCTCGAGCTGTGTTTATTGCTCCTTATTTCCCGGGGAGTCTGGAAAAAATGAAATGTGTTTCGTGAGAATGGAAAAAATAATAGGACAAGAGCACAAAGTTCAATGGTTTACTTGCCGAAGGCTAAGATATACGAGAGAGAGCAATCAGAAGTGTTCCTTATTCCAGCGCTCGGTTTCATTTCTCTTTTTTTTTCGTTGTCATCCCTTCAAAGATTTCACAAAAAGAAGCGATCCATTGTAATGGCCGCTAAAAACAGGCTTTATGCGTCTCGAAAACAGACAGCTGTTGTGTAACGTGATCCATCCATCATTATCAAAGAAAATTCCTTGAAAATTATATTTTAGAAGACTCGTACTCCATTATGATACTCTAGATATTTGATACAATAGTACACACGCATTCTATTCTCTTGTCCATTCCGAAAGAAGTCCTTCGAAATTATACTTTTGTAGCTTAGTCTTGCATTAGGTTATTATTCTTTGGATATTGGATACAGTAAGTTGAATAATGAAACCCACGTTTTTTAAATCTGGAAGTGGGATTGGAGAAAATAGGATTACAAAATTGTCTTGATGATGATATCCAAAATTTCGTATATTGATTCATCCAAACCCATTACAATTCACTTACACCTATTCCTTAATATTTTATTTCTTTTCAATTCACGAATAATACTTGTAAAATTTTTATGTGAACCATCATAGTATCGATACATATATGAGTAGGCGAAATGTATTTGATGGACAGTGTATATTCACACAAAGCATGAAATGGAAATGAAAGCATGGAATGATTCTCTCTTATAGAATATAATGATTGTTGAATTGCTGTTCAAATGATCTCTTTAAATATTGGTACGATACCGAATTAATTTGCAAACGAAAATTCCAGCTTTATTCATAACAATTAAGTAGTAACATAGAATAACAGATTTCTCTTTGAATAATATATTACAATCCTTTTTGGTGGTACGTAAATAATAGGTAGTCTATATACTGTATTTGCATAGGTACTGTTCGCTTTGGTATAGCAATTGGAAGGAGCACGATAGGCAACAATCTCTACAAACAAGGGCAACTACAATGATGCTGCTGAAGGTCAATATCAATAAGATGGCTATATACAGAGTACAATCGTTTGTCATGTAAGTTTATTATGTCAAGTGCAGAAACGTTGATTAGAAACATTTTGAAGTGAATTATTATAGGGTTTACACGTGTTGACAGTCAATATTTGAACTTTTGTGGTTTTGCAACCAGCCTCTCGATGAACTTCTTTCAATTAGGCTTAATCGGCAACGCTATTTGCTCCATTTTTCGCTATGTTGTTCGCCCTAGAACCCACGAAGAGAAAATATTTCTTGATAATTTCGAAGTTTGAAGAATTATTTTTTCATTATAGACCTTCTATTCAATGACCTAGAATTACAATTTATTTGCTCAATATTATTGTTTGCATGCATGCTCTAGATTGGAAAGTTTCAATCTAATTTGGCTTGAACTGCACAAGAATGATCATCTCTAGTGTCATTTGTATATTCACATCTGTGTATTGTATAATATAGATTATCTAAGTTATCTAACCAAAAACTAGATAGTATAAGCGTTTAACACAATTAAATGTTAAGTCAGCATTATAATATTGTAATTAGCTCCCAAACCATAAATTGTATGAAGCCTCATGTTTAGAGATTTATCTCTTTAAAAAGATGTGTCAAATATCTAAGATAATAATCAACAATAATGTGTATTGTATCATGTATCGAGCCTATTTTTAAAAAGTTGTCCCTATAATAACATTTGTTGATTATGATCTTTGATATTCAACACATTTAAAAGATAATAGAGTTGAATTCCAAAACATGAAGCTCGATACATAATAAAATAGACCAATGTGAAAATCGGCTTATGTTGAAAATGATAGATTTGAACCAAGTAATATTCTCAAATTCATAAAGTAAGATATACTTTGAACTAGAATTATTATTCTCTCACTTTTAGTCAAAATAATAATAGCTTGAATATATTTTCGTTAGAAATATAATTTCTCACTTCTCAGGGATGGAGCTAAAAGTTTTTTTTATTAATAGTGTTCATTATAATCCGAACAGTGTTTTCAAAAAGTCTGTCAAAGCTTCATAGAGTTGGAGTAATAAATTCATTGCGAATCTGGAGCAGAGCAATCATGGCAAGATTGAAATTGAGGAAACCTCGGTTTCTGCAAACTGTTCAAACAAGGCGTAATTTAATTTTTGATGGGCGTTGGAGCCATCTTGTTTTTTCAATATTAATTTCGTCAATTCAAGATCTTAGATACCAGTGTTTGAGTTGGACGAAATTGAGAGTACCAATAATTACATAAGCTATTACTTGGGAAAAGGCTTCAGAGTTCTCAGAATTTCACTTTAATATTTTGACTTCTCTCGATAAAGTAAGAGACTCTCGATAACTATGTCTAGAAATTAGCACACAAAATATCAATTAAGAATTGTGATGAATTCTACTTAGTAAGAAAGTGAATCGTTCTATTACAATTTTGAAAGAGTTTTCCCCATTTCATTTCAACTTCAACTCTATCTCTGAAAATAGAATCTACTTCGTCATTCTTGTATTTTCTATCCGGGCTGGGAGGGCATTCTGGCGGGGTGGGGGTGGCTTCGGCTCGGTCTGTGTTGGTTCGGGGGCTGTGGGTTCTTTTGAGAATTTATGGCTTTTGGGCCGGTATTGGCCGGGCTGGAGTCGTTTTCCCGTCTTGCCGGAGTGTCTTCTTTGCTTGGATGGACTGTATAGTTTAGTGAATATGAAACTGGCAACCAGCTGGTAGGCCTAGGCCCTTCATAGGGCTGTTGCGCCATTGACAAACAAACTTCGTCATTCACGACGTTCTTCTTCTTCTTCTTCTTCTTCTTCTTCTTCTTCTTCTTCTTCTTCTTCTTCTCCTTCTTCTTCTTCCTCAGCTTATTCCCGTTTCTATACGAGGTCGCTGTTTCTGGTCAGTCGCCTCCAAATGTCTCTGTCCTCATATTTACTGCCATCCAGCTCCATTCCCCTGCTTTTCAAATCTCTCTCCACACAATCCCTCCAGCGTATCTTCGGCCTTCCTCTCCTTCTTCTACCCTCTACTATCATATCAAATATTCTATTCCCTAGATATTGTTGATCTCTTCTTTTAACATGGCCATACCATTTGAGCCTCCTCTCCTGGGCCTTCTTGGATACTTCTACCACCTTAGTTGCCCCTCTGATAATTTCATTTCGAATCCTATCCAGTCTAGTGACTTCATACATCCACTTAAGCATCTTCATTTCTGCCACATCCAGTTTCCTTTCCTGTGCCTTTCCAAAAGGCCATGTCTCCGCACCATAGATCATTGCCGGCCTTACAACTGTTTTATGGACCTTACCCTTCACTCTTACACTAACTTTCCTGTCACATAGCACTCCTGAAACGTCTTTCCAATTTTTCCACGCAGATTCAATCCTATGATTTATTTCTGTATCAAGATTTCCGTCTGATGTTACATGTGAACCAAGGTATTTAAAACTATCAACCATATTCAGCAAGGAAATTTCTCCAATGTCCTTCCCTCTCTAATGTCATTCACGACGTTAACATCATGAAAAAAAATAAAATATAAAAATATTTGAACGTTCAATTTTGTTATTTTTTGCCAGTATTGAGACGAAAAATGCATGAAATTATTCAATATCTATAAAATAATTCATGATATCTCCTCTCATTATTTATTTAAAAACTAGAACACATTTCATGGAATGTTGGATTTGAGGTGTGGTAGAAAGGTCTTTCTAATCCTAAACCTGCCGGATAGATATTTTTGTCCATGTCATTACATTCCAACACCGTACGGCAGTAAAATAGCGTAACATTGTTTCTAAATCCAATTTCTCTTAATGAATCGGAATATTTTGAGTTGGCGGATGAACTATCAATAAAAATATCATACCAATGTCTAGAAATTAGCATACAAAATATCAATTAAGAATTGTGATGAATTCTACTAAGTAAGGAAGTGAATCGTTTTCAACTAATTTAGCTTTCGGGTCAGTAGGCTAAATGTATTTTTCAGCTAAATCAGTGTAGATATTCAATCAAAATTCAACTTGATCTATTTCAACGGTTTGGAATAATGAGATCTTGATGGTTACAGAACGTTATCATTACCATTAATAATTTGAATCTATAATAGAAGCCATCTGTTAATTGGAATAATCTGTCAAATGGTAGGCTGTAATTATTGTAAATCACAGTTCATCTGTGATTATAATCAGTTTTTCCTCATTGCTACCAAGAAGGATAGGATCGTAGGTGGAAGATGAGTCAATGATATTCTGATTCTCCGAATAATATTATCCTCTGAGATTATGACCTATGGCAGATAATGGAATCCACGCTACTGATCTGAATATACCCACTCTCCGTTTAGTTATATCTCTGTAGAAATTTCCACTCTCTGCAATAACCAGAATCCTCGGATATTCCACCATTCTTGCTTTGTTCTGTTGATAGGTAGAATGTGATTGATTCCCATAACATGTCCTGAATTCTCAATAGTCTTTGTGCAAATAATCATCTTCCTTGTCAGGATTGCAAAATCCTTTGTAGCCTGAATAAAGCCTACCTTTCTCAATCAAATTCAATTGAGATTAGATGTCCAGTATATCTACTGTATAACATATTATAATACGAATACTATTTGGTGCATGGTACAATACAAATTGTTTTATTTGATGAGTTGATAAAATATAATAGCCTACACACGACCAGTGTGGTCATATTGGATTTTGGATAAATACGTATTTTCAATACAAATTATATTGTATATTATTATGTGGTCGTATTGTATTATGGGTGTAAAATACAAATCTTAGCATACAATCATATTTGCATTATGTACGCATTAGCGAGCTCAATAATATTATTATTACCAACAATTGCATTCTGGTCGAGCAAAGAAGACGTACTGCCAAGATGCAAAAATGACTTCAGTTCGGTCAATTGGTATTGGTTCTAATATTATAAACTAGCTGACAGACCTCACCTTATCCACCTAGGTTCGCATTCGGTTCGTTAGAGTTTTGGTTCTACTGATGAGTGAATAAATGAAAGAATGTCTGAGTACTATTTCGCTTTTGTAAATGCGATTTGGTCTTAAATTTTGGGAAACATTCTGCTCCACAATATGAGACAAAATTTATAATTCTTGAATTTTTATTGGAGTCATTTCTCCATCTTTCCAGAATGTCTTCTTTACTCGACCAGACTACCTCAGCTCATATTTCAACAAATTTGAAAAAAATTATGAACATTCACCGTCTGATTTCAATCAGATAGGAGACAAATTGTCAAATAAGATCTTTTAACATGAATTTATTGAAGAAATGTAGGGACAAGCAAGATAGTGAGTTGGTAAATTTCACTTCATCTGACACACGAGATATAGTCTGTTCAAGCGAAGAAGACATTCTGTCAAGATGGGAAAATAACTCCAGCTCGGCCAATTTGTTTCAATGATTATAAATTTGTAGGAAACGCTCAGATCTACAATTAGAATCCAAATTTATAATTTTTTAACCAATTTTGACGTAGCTGTAGTCATTTTCCCATCTTGCGAGAACGTCTTATTTGCTTGGACAGCTACACGGTACACATGCAGAGGTAGACAGGGTGAGACGGTGAGACCGTAGACAGGTGCCTCCTCCTTTGAAGCGGATGCAAGACTTGAGTGAGGAAATTATCTAACAAGCCCCAACTGTTCTGACTTTGATCTTTAATGTACATAAATTTCATGAACTTCGATGTAGAAAAATTCTGTCGTAAAGTTATGAACTTTTATTGAGTAAGTTCTCTATATCTGTAGAACAACCTCACTTCTTTCAAATGAATAATTAAAGCATATTGACTATGGAGAGGAAACTCTGTTTATTCTAAACTTGTATGATATAGAGAAGATATGTAGGCTATAGTAGATAGAATAGTAATATGATACAGTGTAGATATGATTCTTAGAGACAATCAATTGATTCATTTTATCAAAATAAACGTGCTAATCAACTGTAACTTGTATAGCCTACTGTTCTATGATCTGACTTCAATGATCATACAATCCCAATTATGATAATCTTATTCTTCATCTGTTATGCTCATTTTTTCAAGCATTACTGTATTATAAAAACTCGTTCAATCACAACCACGTCATGTTGTTCATATTCATATTATTCATGTTAATCACTCAACTAGAGGTGCTTTAATCAGGTATGTGCCTTCTTTTCTGTTAGAAAACGTAGAAGTAGATGTTTCTTTTCTGTCAATATTATTTCAAAGATCATTCATGATTTTACGTTCAAAATCATTCAATCAATCAATTTCACGAGACATTTGAACTATTCTTCCAAGTGAGAAAAATTGCTTCTAACAATGAAACTATACAAGAAAGCATTATTACAACTAACTTATTGTATGTGTGTTATTCCCGCATTTCTGCTGAAAAGTCTTGTTGAACTATCATACTGGGTTCACCTGGTTAGTGCTCACATTGCAATATATCTTCGGAGATCTCTCGTGAAAATAAGCAATGGGCGTGAGGGAAATCAAGAAGTGAGAAAGTTGAGTGTAAATAGCTGCCGGGAGAGTCCTCTCTGACAATCCCTTTCCCTTTTTCCTGTGAAATAATGCCTCGTTTTCTCCTTACACGGCTTCTCTGCCACCTCATAAACTGAATTCCTATCCTATAAACGGCTACACTCAACCACTTATACATTGCCACTGAGTTGTGCCTTCTTAAACCCTCATTCACAAACTGAGAGCAACATATTCTCCATTATTAAACACAGCTTTTGTGATTGTTGAAATTCACTATTGAGAAACAACGTAAGCAATAATCGCATTATCGTTATAAATGTAATAAGATTAAATTATTCCATTCAATGCAACCACAATAATATCTCATTAGAAATCATTGCATTTAGCTTGGAGTGAGTCGAGTGAAGAGTACTTTTGTTTCAGGACAAAGGATAGCTTTCTATATTAAGTTCATATTGAGTTGAATAAAACTGATGAATAATTTGTTAACAATATTGTTAGAGTGAACAGTTCATCTTTTTTCAACAAATTCAAATTGAATTGGCTCAAGATTTTGAAAAGCTTTCTTATAAAATCAGACCCCAAAACTAAAAACTAATTTATTTTAGTTGAGTTCGTGCCACTACGCATTAAGTAAATGTTGTTCTCAATTTATTGCTGTGAATTGATGGTTGATTGGATTTTACTGACACACAAATAATGACTATAGCTATACAGCAATTATCTTCATGTAGATCAAGCTCGAATTAATATTGTCAACATATTGTTGTTGAGTAAGCCTCCAAGATAATAAAAAAATTCAGAGAAATATGAGAAATCCCGGACATGCTTGTACTTGGTATTCCAATTTTTGCTCTATATCCAGCTAATATGGAACAAAACAAGTGCAGGCAATATTGAAATACTGTACTAGATATTAAATTCAATATTGAAAAAATACTCCGAGCTCGGGGATTTTCTTTAAATATATATATATATATATATATATATATATATATATATATATATATATAAATATAAGTATTTTATATTCAAATACTCCGAGTATTATATAAAATTCAATATTGAAAAAATACTCCGAGGTCGGGGATTTTCTTATTAATATGAAGGCCATAATAATCTTCCAATTCATAAAATGGCTCCATGACGATCATGGTTTATTCTTATTATTTTTATTCTACTCATAATTGCATGATTCTTATGTTTATGATTGATTCTTTAGAATCATGTAGACTGGCTTCGACCTAGATCGAACCCTTAATGGATACTTCTTAGAATATTTTCAAGGAAGTGAGTCTACATTGGAAAACTCTATATTCACATCAAGTTCTCTATGAGCTCCATGCTATGCACCTGAATTCCCTGTTGTACTATACGATCGCAAGAAAATTGCAAGTCATTTTCGAGTGTTCGTTCTATTTTTATAGCTTTTCGTGAGTATTCTCAGGTCAATAGGACGGGGATGCACACTGCACAGTGCAAAAGGGATGTGGACCAACTTACTTGCTTCAGCAATCTTTGAGATGTTTTCTAACTCAAACAGTGCCCAGAACCAGAAATTTATAGTCGATATTTTCACTCATTGACTCAATCACTGGACCAGATAACGTTTAAATTCAGATCAGAAATTCATATTCAAGTCAGTGCTTATGCGATTTTCCTCATATACTTTGAAAGTAGCTCAATTATAGTTTTAGAAGAGATTGTATTATGATTATACATGAAATGAATAGCAGATGTTTCTTTGCATCATAGTTAATTCGTTGACAGCTTACTTAATTAAGTGTGAAGAATAAACAATCAACTCCTTATTTAACTCAATTTCTCTTGTTTAACTCATCAAACTTGTTTAATTTTTACATTAGACTTCAAGCTCTGAGTACGTATATCTTTTTAAGATTACTGTTAAGTCTCTTTTTATCGAAATAAGTTGAAATATACTCTTGAGAGAAATTGATTATTACCATTATTTTAGAGGGGGTTTAAAGAATAATATTCTTTGGAAAATAATTTTTCATGATTTTTCAAAAAAGATTAATTTTTCTATTTTCTAGAAGCTTTAGTAAGGTTCTGAAATGAGCAATTTCTATGTAAATTTAGCTGAAGAATTCAATGGCGTTTTCTAGCGTATGTTTCCAATTATCTCAATAACCGTTGAAGTTACAAACTTGGAACTGGTTTCATTGAATTCCTCAGCTGATTTAACATAGGAATTGATCATTTTATAATCTCACTAAAGCCTCTAAAAAATTAGAAAAATTAGTATATTTTGAAAAATCTCAATTTTCCGCCATTGTTATCTCGGTAACAAAGCGTTTTTGGGGATTGGTCCCATGGAACTTTCTCGTCTACTTGGTGTAAGGAATCAGCCTGAGAAGTATTGCACATTTCTCCTGAAACACCTTGTATAATTATCCAAGCTGGTTTGTTGTATGAAAACGTACAGTATTTTTTAATATGCATGCTTCCCACCAGATTCTCTTCTACACAATTCATCTCCACTTGTAATATACAATACATCTCTATACATTACAATACTTCTCTTTGTAGAGTACACAATATCATGGCGACATAGCCTACGCTTATGTAACTGTGGAGGTTAGATCTGCATTCATTATAGCAATACATACGGAATAGGTACGATGACAGAAGAACTCATGAATATCCTTGCTTGCATCAGAATTCGAGGTTGCACAAACACAGCGTCCCAATCCTCGTTATTCGTGAAATCTTGATAATAAAGCCATACGAGCCACGTAGGAGTGCAGTCCAAATAATAAGGATCTCTCTGTAACAAGGGTGGGTGCTGTGTTTACATTTACGATTTGCTATTCTCCTAGATTATAATTTATAGTCAACCAACTCACCTGAAGCAACCGTGATATACTATTAATTCAAGGGTGAAACGTTGATACCCGATTGTAGTATTGATGAACTGGTCTATTCTTAAATAAATGGTATTTCTTGCTATTCTCTATTTCAAAATTTCATTTCTGAAACCTTTAATGAAAGAATTCTGTGTGAGGGTACTGTTGTAATTTCCATTCAATTTTCAAGTACAATTATTTTCTCGATTTAGACTCAACAATTGCACTAAAATATTTGAACTGGAATGATATCTTATCAATTGGATATAATGATTATTATCTACAATCGATTAAGGCAAGAATGGTTCAATGATTGATATTGACAATTATTTAGTTAATTCATTATCTAATAATTATTGTCTAAAATGTATTGTCATTGAAAATAATACTTCCAAAAGAGTAGATAGGTGATATAAATTGATATTGAAATGAAAACACACAGATTTTGTCAAAACTACACTCACTGAGAGAATTGGATGAGTGTAGAATTTATTGACTTACTTCGAGTGATTTATTTCATTAAGGATTGATTTTACAATATCCACAGTAGCCCAATCAAATAGTACTCCCGACCAAACAAACATCCTGTTAATTGATTTCATTATCTTAATCGGTCCATTCGGGTGTTAGTAAGAGTAATCCATGGTTTTCCAACAAAATATCTGGAGGCATAACTTTTGGGAGCCTGAAAATCACGAAATTTTCGGGCTTTTTTCAGTTTTTTCATAATATCTCAAAACCCGATCTTTCTATCGATATTTTTATTCTATACGTTTTCAAAGAGCATGAAATTCCCTACAATTTTCATCCCCTAAACGTTTTTCTATCTCCGATAGGGAGCGAGTTATAACTCGTCAAAAATTGCTAATTTTTGTCAACTTTGCGAAAAATCGCTGAATCTAGGTATTTTCCCCTTTTTACTTTTTTTAAGCCGTATTTGGTATTATTTATCATGATAAGGTTGTTATCAAGATGTTGATACAGTCACTTATGATGTAGTGGAAAGGAAGAAGTACATTCAACGGATTTGGTGGAAAACCATGGATTACTCTTACTAACACCCAAATGGACCGATTAAGACAATAAAATCAATTAACAGGATTTTTGTTTGGTTGAGGCACAATTTGATTGGGCTACAGTGACTTCAGAATTTTCAATTTTCATGTTTCTTCGTACCTGACAAGCCCTGCTACTTGATTATATATGATGTACTACTCGATTCAATATAATTTATTTAATGATTGATGAGAAAAATGTAAATTAAAATATGATAACTCAGATTAATAAAGTCTTCATTAAATTCGGAAAAAGATTTCCCTACAAGTTACTTTTTATCGAATATTCCATTTTTAATGTGATCATTCTATAACAATCGTCCACTTCTGAGAGAAACAATGCTTAGTTTGTTAATCGATTAATCAGGGAGAAAGAACAAGGAGTGTTGACAAGCTCGTTTCTTGGCGAATAAGAAATTTGAATTGCAATTCCAACATTCCACCTCAGCCTTCAAAAACAGACCTATCAGTTTCAAGTTTTAATTGATTTATTTCGGAAGAGGATGCATCTAAATTGCTTCTTAATTGAAGGAACGCTAGTGGACGCATTTACAATTCAAATGACAACATCCTTCTGTTTCTGACTCAGACGTCTTTTTTCCAAACAAAATGAGAAAAGAATGTTCGAAGCCAACATCATTTCCTGCAATGCTATTTTCCACCGAAGAAACCCGGCTCACTGAATGAATTATTTTTCTCATTGTTCGCGAACCTTAGTTGGAAGAATCAGTTCAGTTTTTATTCGCCTGATTTCCGGAGCTATAATTATTCATGCAACGCTCAAAAATTGCGTTTCTGTGCCACAAACAATTTTTTAAATAGAATTTCAAAATTAGCATTCATCGTGTTGATTCAGCAGGATTTCTGGCTTTCAAAAATTTTGTTTCTATTGCACAAACTTTTTTTCAAATAAAATTTTAAAAATAGCATTCGTGTTGATTCAGCAAAATGTCCGACTTTCCTCACTTTTTTGTTATTTTTGAAGAAATTAATGTTCGCTTCTTGTTGGTTGAATCAACAAACTTTTACCTAGGAAAGAGTATAGCTACTTTTAATTCCAACATACCGTACAAGTCAAGTCACTCAAGTATAGAAATGTTATGTCTCTCATCCTTCACTGAGCTATGAATATGAATGCTTTTACTTCTTTAATATTCCTATTTATTCCATGGTCCTCTGCTTACTCAACTGAATACAAATTTCAAATGAAAAGTAGTCTCTATTGATTAGTTCCTTTCTAATTATTATCATGAAACTCTTGATTCAAGAAACTGTTGGAATGATAAATTCTAAAATAAACCTTTTCTTATATTGTTTCCTTTATGAATCCAAAAATTATGAGGCTCATGACTATGACATTGATCTAGAGAGATTCATTGAAGCATGAAAGATGCTTCACTATTACAATCCTCAATAAATTGTCTTATCTTCTCCTATCATCTATTATCTTATCTCATCACTTTTATCTTCCTCAATAAATTTATTCTTGGGATCGTTTGGTTTTGTCTTTGGGAAAAAATAATTTTATGGATAAATCTTCGAGAAATATGGAAGATTCACCTTTGTAGTAAGCATGTATTCAAAGATTATTTGTCATCCAACCTAAAAAAATAATCTCGATTTCAATAAATTCACGTATCTCCGTGTTCTCAACAGCGCTCTAGTTGCAGAACAATTCATTGGGTTGTCGCAGCCTGACGCTGGAAAAATTATACCGGTAAGGAAGTGAGCAAATAGAGCCGACCGTATCCGGCCAATATTTCAAATTATAATCCTTTCAGATTTATATTGTGCGAAAACATTCGCCAGCACAAGATTGTTGTGACAGTGAGCGCTCCATCATAGTCTTGCCAGATTTATGGCACGACAGAGATTTGCCGGCGCGCGATACGCTTGAAATTGACAAATCCTTGGCGGGGATTCGCTGCGGAAACAATGATGAACCGAGAAGGAAACGCGGGAATAAGTAGTTTATTCGGCTGTCACCAACGGAACGCTGCCTCAACGCTAGCCTACTACTTGTCTCGAGCAACCACGAAGCGAGCGTTTGTGTAGGTGCGCATCACTACAACTCACGCCTCGTATGAGTCGCATGAGCGATTCGCCATTCGCGTTAAATGACACTTCACAAATTTCACGTCGCACTAATGCCTTTTTAAACCTATTCACTTCGCCATTAATAATTCATGCATTGTGACGTTTCGCCCCGAAGTCGCATTGTGGCTAACAACCAACCCAACCTAACCTAACATTCATTCATTGTGCCCCGTTGTTCTTCTCAGATCTCGCCTATGCTAACTAAAATCCTCAGAAGACACTCTAATTCAATGTGAAATGTATTTTAACAGCGTGTCTTCTCAGCTAGCGCTACCTCGGTGTGTGAGCGCATTGTGCAATGTCTTTGGATTAATGAGAGCCTGTTCCTGATAAACCGCCACGCAACAGGACAAAGGTATCAGCAGTCGACTGTGGTCGACACCCCAACAAAGGACACGCGTCACCCACAAACAATCTCTTCTCAAACTCGTAGGAAATCACTGCCGACTCATTCGTTCATATAATTGTCTCCATAGTGTTCTGAATTGGAAAGCAAACAATGAACCATAAAATTATTGTTTTCCATCACTTTAGACAAATGTTTCCCAACATACTAGACAATTACACTGTCTTATGCTCGTATTATATAGAGCTAGGCAAACCTCATTGAGTTAGATCAGTTTTTCTGACTCAAAATGACTGCGAGGTCAGTCATCCAGATAATCGATAATTATTGATAAAGTAGCTTTGACATGATATTTCCATATATCTGATTTATCCGAAGCTGTCACAATAACATTAATCAAAGGCTGATTTTCCATCAATTAATCCACAACCATACAATCTAAATCATACAAATTACAATCAATACAATTCATCACTGTATTCACCAAAAAATGTAAAATATTTTCAAGATGTTTATTTCTGGAGCATGAGGAAATCTATCAGTGGAAAAAATGGTATAATATGAAACCTATAGAACTTTATAAAAGGAAATGCTTCAAATCTATTTTCATGATCAACAGAGGAATAAATTATACTCAACCCATTTTCATATCATCCAATTGTATTATTATCAGTTGTACTCGCAAATTAATTCAGCAGCATGTTTACAATGGCATCACAATAGGTTGATGAGTATCTCACATACATTGAACAAAAATATAATAATACAATATGTTAGTATCAGAATAGTATAGTACTTGATAGTTTTAAACCATTATATCAATTTGAATTATCTATCCTCGAATTTGATGATACTTGGATTGCAAAAGTTTCTAGTATAATTCCAAAATATTACTACCTTCGTGAGCTTTAAAAGCCATTTCCTTTTGTAATATTATTGTATATTATCAACATGTATACATTGAATTAAAATTTCATCAGGTTATTTGTGAGGCAATCAGTTTCCAATTTTAACTTGTAAGCATTTACTAATGCTAGTTTGGTGGGAATGTACTGACCCCTATTCATATTTTTGAGCCTTGGGTTCGGTAAACAAACGGTTGTAAGCTTTCCAGCACCAACTCCACTGATCACAAAACAGTGTTCGCAGATACTAAACTTGCCGAACAATACTCGGTTAGGGCACTTTTCGGTTAGTCAGCCTACCGTGGCCACCAAAACTCAGCGCTCTGCCGAAGTTCATTCTGTGAAATAAATTTAGAATAATCATCATCCCACCTCGGAGATCAGCCTGTTTTGAAATTTCGCAACGGACCGTTGTGGTCTCTCCACCCACCGAATCCAAGCATCATTCCGTTCGCAAGAAGTTCTGTTTGAATGCCATAACCAACTGTCTCTCTTACTCCTTTCACTCACTCTCTCTATTCACATTCTCTCACAATAATCTGCCTTTTTTCTCTTACTTCCTCTCTATTTCTCTCTTACCTTCTCTTACTCTACTTACATTTCTCTCGTTCACTCTTCTACTCACATTTTTACTCCCTATTTTTCTCTTTCATTCACTCTTTTTCTCTTCTACTCATTCTTTCTTCTTCTACTCACTCTTTTCTCTTTTACTCACTCTTTTATCTTCTACTTAATATTTTCTCTCTTACTCAATCTTTTCCCTTTTACTCACTCTTCTCTCTCTCACCTACTCTTTTCTCTTTTACTAAATCTTTCTCCCACTCTCTCTCTCTACCTCTACCTTTTTTCTTATAACATTCACTTCCACTTTTTCACTTTCTTTCTTATCTCTCTTTTCTCTCACCCTCTTCTTTGCTTTCTCTCACCCTCCTCTTTGCTTTCTCACGCCCTCTTCTTTGCTTCTCACACCCTCTCCTTTGTCTCCTTTCAGCCTCTTCTTTGCTTTCTCCACCCTCTTCTTCGCTCTTTCTCGCCCTCTTCTTTGCTTCTCACTCCCTCTCCTTTGCTTTCTTCTACCCTCTTATTTGCTTTCTCTCACGCTCTTCTTTTCTTATTCCACCCTCTTCCTTGCTTCTTTCACCCTCTTCTTTCCTTTCTTTCGCCCTCTTCTTTGCTTTCTCTCACCCTCTTCTTCATTTTCTCACACCCTCTTCTCTGCTTTCTAATACTCTCTTTCTCTCAGCTTTCTCACTGAACGTATCGATGTAACAAACTGAATTCCGCAACTTGTGAGCCGGCAAGATTATAATGCCATAGAGTCCACTCTTCATTCGCCCCAAAATCTATGCACCGGCCTCTTGCCCCACGAGTCGAGTCGGTATGCTTCTCTAAATGCTCGTATTGGCTTTGAATAAATCAAAGCTAAATTTCGGGAAGACTGTTCAACACTGATTTCATTTTGTGTTCTGTAGTCTGTGTGGTTTGCTAACTGTTTCTCATTAGGTTACCCATTTGGAACATAAATCGATGTTTTACTCATTGCAAAGCGGAACATTTTTCAGTTAGCATGATAATTTTCCTATCTCTAATTGAATCACGATGAAATTTCTAGAACAATATATTCTCTTTCATAAGTCGGTGGAAGGGCCTTGATTCTATGTGAATCTGAATTTCGGAAGAACGTCTCTCAATAACGCCTCACTTACAATTTTCGTAATTCATAAACATTTTTTAACATATAAAAAAAAGTCGGCGCAATCTAAGTTGACGAAAACCCCCTCCACCCGAGAAATAGCTACGTTGTCATTTTGCGTGAAATTGAAACTTCTCCTAACGCAAATAAAACACATCCAACTGAATGTTAAAAGCATAACCATCTATCAATTCTCAGACCTTAATGTACAATACAAGATGGCGGCAATATGGGCCCTAGCCAAGCGTAATAGCAATAGTTCAACTTGCTATTCTGCAGAAGTAATAAGACAGAAATAGCATATTTTTTATTGTTAAAGATAATGATATTACAATATAATAAATATCCAATACAAAATTAAAAATCATAACAATATGATGAATTTCAAACTATAATCTGACTTATTATTCTAAGTGAAAAATATAAATACAATACACTCAAATTCCAATCAGTTTTTCCTAACATGTTTGCAATTCACTTGCTGCACATTTTAACTATCTTCTGTCTCTGAAACTTTCCCCTAATATTCCCAGTTGCTTTTTTGATTTGATTTTATTCTCCGGTTGGCAAGTTTGAGAAATCTTATTGTCTTCTTTACACTTCAGTAACCATCCAAAAAAATGAAATTTTCACTCCTCAATACGTGTTTTTAGATTTAGAGTGTTCTTTAAGCTTTTGAGTTGTGTATTCTTACCATTACTTCACATATATTGTATAAAGAACTGAAGTCACAAATTAGTCCCTGTTTGTAACCTTATCATTAATATTTTGCAGCTAACTTTTACACAAGGGAGATCACTGAGGTCACTTTTACTTTGTCTTTAACTTTTATAAAAAGGAAATTGTCTATTTCAACAATATAAATAAAAACAAATCCGAATTCCTTATGGCAATGCTATTTGAAAATCAGAGATAGTGACATTGTTGCACTAATTTATGGAATTATCCTTATCTCTTCGTGAACACATTTTCAACAGAACATGCACAGATTGGGGGTCCTTCCTTTCTTTGGTATTTCGGCTGGTTGGGAAAAATTGAGGGAAATGCATCACTTCCTAATTTTGGTTTTTCTCTTTTTACTCCAATTAGTACATCGTCAATGACAAGAAAAACGTCTTCCTCAATAATAAAACGGTCTTCAAAATTATTAATACAAACTATCGAACTGTCTTTCACTTCAAAATTTCGATGAAAACCTTCCTAACCAATATGTCCAATTGTTCATTGAGAGTTTGTTATCAGGTAACGTGAAAATAGAAATATGATTTTAATTATCATAGTTGGATATTCACAATCACGAACACAACACAGACGACCCATTTATAATAAACTATTACATTTTCAAGAAATTATGCCACATTATTTCAACATAAAACAAGACGAACCGCGATTGTAATCCATTGTCAACTTCGTAAACATTCAGTAGGCCTACCTATCAAATGTACCAAAAATTATTTTTATAAAACATATGATTTTTCTTGTCAACATAACCAAAACGCAATGTAATCATGAATTTGGAATAGGGCAATTACTTCCGCCATTTTTCATACAATCGATAGTTACATTAAGGTCTGAGAATTGATAGATGGTTATGTTAAAAGTGACAGCGTAGCTTCGGAAAAATCACGCGGTGTTGTGAAACTTACTATTTTTATGATAAACCAGCTGTTCGCAGCTCGAATATCCAAGTCGATTAGCTTCAATAACTCCAATCTTTAACATACAATGATTCATGCATATACAGCTCTTCTTACTTTGAAACTCTTGAGAGGCCAAATTACGATCTTCTGACTATTTTCGACATTTGGAAAAATAATTTCAATTGTTTTTGAACAACTTTCTCGCTTTCACCACCCACTTATCTTCTCAAACAAAAAAGTCTCTAGAACATCGAAAATTTCATGTTTTCTGTTCGAGTAAACTCGACATTGACAAACATATTCATTAATTGAAACATAATTATTGGTCGGATATAGAAAATTCAATAACCATTAGAAAGCTCGAATTCTCCTTATCATTTTGATATAAAGAACTTCATTCTCACTACAACCCATGATTGTGTGAGAAGTAATATACAGAAGAAAGTAATATTTTCGCAATTTTAAAATTTTTTCAAAAAAATCAAATTTCCTTTGAATCCTTCTACCCAGGAACTTTTTTAATACTACTGGCATATCAAGGGTAAAATTCTACGTCTAGATATGGGGTTTAATCGCGAATTTGAAGATTTTCCAATTTTACACAATCTGACAACGCAGCTATTTCTCGGGTGGAGGGGGTTTTCAACAACTTAGATTGCGCGGACTATAATTCACGAACATTTGAGTAATTTGTTAAATTTTAACATTCATGTTTTGTGATTTTTTGGAGTGAGAATTTATACTGTACTAGCCGGCAGGCTCGCTTCACTCGAATCCCCGCCTAACCAGGGGGCTCCATCCCCTGGACCCCCGACAGTATAGGCAGTGTAAGTAGGTCAAACAGGCTCGCTTCGCTCGCCTGCAAAACCTCTGTCAGTGTCAGCTGAGACGAAATTCCGTTCAGTAGGGGTTTGAAATTTATTGAGCACAGCATTTCTACACCTAATCTGGACCTGTTTACCTAATTGCAACATTTTCTGACAATTTGTTCTAGAAAAATCTAAGAAAAACTTCAAAATTCGAAAAAAATATTAAGCTTAACCTTGGGAAGTATATAGGACATAGTTTGAAACTTGATTCAATATCATCCAAGTTAGTTCATCTATAATCTCACGGAAGGCGGAAGATGTGCAACCCGCAACACATCTACAATTTTGAAAACCTGATTACTGGCCTAGTCTTGAACGGATTGCAAAAATATTTTAACACAAAATTTCTAGACCTCATTTGAACCTGCTCACCAAATATCAACATTTTCTACCGATTGGTTCTCGAAAAAATGAGAAGAACGCCAAAAACTCTAGAAAAACTAAAATATTTGGCGTATCCTTGAAAAGTTTTTAAAATCCTTTCTTAGCGCGCGTCTAAATGTCCAACTGAACATGCCTGCCAAATTTGAACGCATTTGCTTCAGTGGATTTTTATTTCTGGTGATGAATGAATCAGTCAGTGAATGAATCAGTCAGTCAGTGCCATTTCGCTTATATAGATATAGACTAGCCGGCAGGCTCGCTTCGCTCGCCTTCTCCGCCTAGCAAGGGGGCTCCGCCCCCTGGACCCCCGAAAGTATAGGCAGTGTAAGTGAGTCAAACAGGCTCGCTTCGCTCGCCTGCAAAACCTCTGTCAGTGTCTGCTGAGACAAACAGGCTCGCTTCGCTCGCCTGCAAATTCCGTTCAGAAGGGATTCGAAATTTATTGAGCACAGCATTTCTACACCCAATCTGGACCTGTTTACCCAATTTCAACATTTTCTGCCAATTTGCTCTGGAAAAACTCCGAAAATTCCAAAAATTAGTAAAACGCTAATATTAAGCGTAACCTTGGGAAGTATATCGGACATAGTTCGAAACTTGATTCAATATCTTCCAAATTAGTTCATCTATAATCTCGCTGAACCATTGAATTTACAGTTAGGATTGATCGTATCAAGACGGAAGATATGCAACCCGCAACACATCTACAATTTTGAAAACCTGATTACTGGCGTAATCTTGAACGGATTGCAAAAATATTTAAACACAACATTTCTATCCTTAACATTTCTTTACCTTATCTGAACCTGACCACCAAATATCAACATTTCCTACCGATTGGTTCTCGAAAAAATGAGGAAAACGCCGAAAAACTCCAGAAAAACTCAAATATTTGGCGTATCCTTGAAAAGTTTTTAAAATCCGTTCTTAGCGCGCGTCTAAACGTTCAACTGAACATGCCTGCCAAATTTGAACGCATTCGGTTCAGTGGATTTTTAGTTCTGGTGATAAATGAATGAATGAATGAATCAGTGCCATTTCGCTTTTATATATAGAGATTAATATAATAATATTAATTAAGAAATTCGTAAAAATAAATAAGTTATTGAGATTTTCTTTGTAGTAGCCTACTGAAATAAAATAAAAAAACAGATACCTTAAACTACAATGCTCAAGCTCAATAAATATTGTAGAACAAATCAATCATTTACTCTAGTTTTGAGAAAATGTCTTGATGATAGTTCTGACTTTTTGAATGATAATAATCTTGAGAAAAGTGTAGATAATATTTGAAAATGACTCACTGGCGGCTTGTCAGGTGAAGTGCCTCTTCTACCTTATACCTCTATCACTTCACCTTTTTCCACCAGTGAAAAAGAGTGGAACATTCATATTTCTTATTGATTTCATTAATATTTTAATTATCTTTTCTATTTTGCCTATCTTAACAACATGAAAATATCACATCATCCAAAATTTTCAACAACTATTATGTTTGGCAACGTGTTGATACGTATTTTTCCATGAGTCAACTCCTACCAATGTCACTAAGAAACTGAGGGAATTTTTCATAACCGCCCTGCCAACCCATCATACCAGTTATTCAGTTACTTTGCAATGAGCGTTCCGACCAATGTACCACGTGTACTCTCTGGGCACCCCGTCACAGTTAACAATTTGTTTACATGTTTTACATATGGGGGAAAGGTACGGCTTGCGCAAACTTATGAATAATTTGGATGGTCGTGTTGAGTTCACACACACTCACACATGAGCTCCAGCCGCACAACACGTTTATGACTAAATGCCTCATTATAAATCATAGCGACTCTGCTTTTCTGCCCTCGGAGACTGCTGCCATACATCAGACCGTCTACGTGCCCTTGATATCTGCTACTTGTTTTTAGCTTTGGATTCCTAAATGAGTTTTTCATGAAGCAGCTTCTTTTTCACAGATTTGATGATCAGATACGTGATCCTTGATCACCTTGATCGATGGAGTATACATGCACGTGTATCCATACTATCATTTTTTTGGTGAAGAACAAAAGTTATTTAGCTTTTCTTGTATATGAACCATTATAAACGGATTCATCCATTATCAATTCTCAGCAATGTCAAGTCAATCGGTGAGCTGTCTGTGAGAGTACATCTGAAGCTGTCTTCGAGAGCGAATAAGTATAGCTGGGTAGATGTACTCTCGCAGACAGCTCGCCAACTGCCTGGCAGTAATGACTGATAGCAGTCATTACTCACCATCCAAGTTAGAGACGTCAGCTATATGTATGCTCGATTTTGATTTGGATAATGATTGTACTGGAATCATGGTAATGTTTTCAAATAGATTAATTGTATAGGTAGATTGTAAACCTAGTTTTACAAAACTGCTCAAACTTCACTAGATTTCAATATCCACTAGACTTCAATCTAATTTTATTTTCATATGAAAGAAAATCACGCAGTTCTGAAAATAAAATATGATGATCGATTCCGCAACTACAGTCATGTAGAAATAATGATGAAAATATAAGTATCATTCAACTGAAATAAAGTTGATGTAAAGTCTGCATAGTTAGTTGTTCTATACAACATCAAACATTACGAGTATGTGAGTTTGTTATAAACTCCTGAATTCGGTACTACAATCTATAATATTTTAGTATATTGATATGATTTTCAAATGAATAGCATTCATCTTTCAACAAAGCTGTTATCACCAAACATATTATTGTCAGAACAATGGAACAGAATGGTCAGAACAATGGAATTTCATGTTTACTATTTTATTGTTAATCTCAAATTACCTGCATAATAAATAATCAAAATTACATTTTGTGTATTCTACTTAGGTCTCTCGTCGCTATAAACCATTATTAACACACAGCACGTGCACATAAGCATACCAACTACCGAATTAATAGATTATAAACAATGTTCACTGAAATTGTGACCGAAACCTACTAGATCATGTTCTAGCTAAAATACAAAATTGATGTAATAATTTCATGATGACTGCAAGTAATGGCTCAACTATACGCGGTCAATTTCTGGTCAAATCGACCTGATCGAGTTACGTTGTACTGTAGCTGATGAGATATTCAAAATAGCAGCAATTGTAAAGTATAAATTATTGAAAATCATCAAGTTAATTCATCATTATTTCAGTGCCAATACACGAGTATAGGTATGATTTGTGCTTCCCCTTCTTGATCAAGTAGACCTAACTCAAAATCGACTCTGTTGTGATCGAGCCATAAATCCTATTAATTGTCGTGATTGAGAGTGATGGTATTGATTGGACACGAATAAGAGTTGGTATCGTTGTCAATATTTTTTTGTTACGGATCGAACATTTTCATATTGATAATTATTTTTCACACATCATTCTCTCTCACTCACCCTCAATCATGCTTTCTCATACACTTACCACACTCTTTAGCTCATGCTCTCACACTCATTTCTCAAAGGCCTACTCATTCTCAAACACTCATCTCACTATAACTATCTCTCTCACTCTCTCTCATACACTCCTCTCTCTTTCTCACGCTCTCGCACTCTCTTCCTCTTTTTGATTGATAATACGTTTGACCCAATAATTTTATTACGCTGATCCCCACACTATTGGATTCGAAACTTGAACGGGTAAAGTGCTCGTTGGAGTACAGTGTAGTTTCCTTGCCTATTGAGAATGCTGGTCACTCCTTGCTATCGTCATTTTATGTGCGTCTTCTTCCGCTGGAAACGAGTTTCTTCTCTTCAATTTCAAGCCGGCAAGGGAGGAACTCTTTCTGTCAACTTTCTACTCTAGTAGCTCTGATCACATTATTGAACGATTTCAAATCGAAAATTCAATTATAAGATTCACCGGGATTTTCAGGGATTTGATTCAATGTGTTCAGTCGTTTAAATTTATTTTCATGTATTCTATATTGTTGGATTATTATAAAAACGTTACACTTTAGTTTGGAAATAATGAAATCTACAGATACAGCCAAATATGAAACCATGAACGAGAATTTTAGTGAGCACGAATCAAAGTTGAAGATAGAATTCAGAGTTGAACATTCAATTTAAGTTGTAGATCGAATTTACAGATGATGCATCAGATGAATGAAGAATGTGATGTTCTATTTTTAATGAAGATCGAAAGATATTTCCAAATTGAGGTTTCAAGGTCTATTTCGAACCTTGCGGTGGAAGAGGATTTAAAATAATACGATAATACTTATTACTTGAAGACTATCATTCCCAATATTCAATTACTTATTTCTCTTGTAGGATAGAAGTAGTTTTTGTATTGATATTAGATTTATGAAATGCTTGAGGACACCTGAGCTAATCACTCAAATCTTCTGACGTTTATCATTCTCAAGTGGAATCAGGTTTATTCTGTTTGGGTTATTAGAATATAAACATTTAAAGTCTACATTTTCCGAAGAAACATGGAATATCAAATTATTTCAATATTCTAAAATATTATATCTTGAATTTTTCGATTAATTTATCTCAAAGGCTGAGGCCGCACTGCCGGTGGGTAGAGCCTGGAGGGTGGAGGGTAGTTGGTAAATCTATAGAACATACACACCATCCACAGTAATACATCGTATGAATGCATAGCTTCCTTTAATAGAAGGCCGTGGCCTAAAATCTGACAACGCTGTAACACCACTGCAGCGCAGGTCTACCTTCTATGATTCTGATTCACTTTTCTCCAATAAAAATGCTTGTCAACCTATTTTAATCAAGATGGTATTACAATTTGAATAGATACTTTAGATATAAGAAACAGAAATAATTTTTATTGGAATAAATATAATAAGAATCAAAGTATATTTGGATGTGCATCACGTTTATCAATATAAAATATAGTGTTTTATTTAGATTTTGATTAATGAATCATTCTTCTGTTTTGAATAATTGTTCAGAGCAATATTAGCCAATGTTAGAATTATTTTGAATGCAATAGTCTACTGTTTTAGCAGTGATTACACTCTCATTGTTCATCCCATTATACATTCAAACCGATACTATCTAACTTTATCGTTAATAAGTTCACAGAACAGCTTTTCGACATTAAGTAGTCAGGAATACATCTTTGTATTCTTCGCTTGAAACATTGGTTGCTGATCCGTCCCCATACTTATTGAACCGAAGTACATCATCATGAACATTTGAGAATGGGGCAGCGCTTCTTCTCATAAATTAGGCTTATCTATTTCTACCATTACATCCAATTTCTATATTTATCCTAATATTCGCTTCACAAAACTCAACACATCCTTGTTAGAATGTTTTTAACACACATTCAATTTTTCTGAAGGAATCAACTCCTTTCTTGGGATTGCACGTAGCCACTGGTTTTGCTGCTCAACATCAAATGACATTGTAAGAATTTGAATAAATTCATTTCTTTTTCGAAGATTATTGCTGTTAATGCCGGGAATGGAGCAGAAATACAACATCTCATTGAATTACATTCGAAAGGTTTTTATAAAAGATTATTATCTAATAAAACTGAAATCAAAGTTAATAAAACAAAATTATCACACCAGCTTTTCAATCGATTCAATGCTTTCAGCTGGTCTGATTACTACTTATACTATAAAATCTGTACCTCTAGTGCGACGTTGCCATATTATTAGGGCATGGCCTTCTATTAAAGGAAGCTATGATGAATGGTATGTGTTCAGCCGCCATCTTGAAATTCTTAAATATGGACAACATAGCCTCAAAAAAACAGTATGGCGTCATACCATTCATACGATGTATTACTGTGGATGGTGTGTATGTTCTATAGATTTACCAACTACCCTCCACCCTCCAGGCTCTACCCACCGGCAGTGCGGCCTTAGCCAAATTGTTTGATGAAACGTACAATATCATATATAAAATGATTCCAATATGCAAATATCTTCCAAT
The DNA here is from genome assembly GCA_017141385.1 of Sogatella furcifera. NCBI lineage: Eukaryota > Metazoa > Arthropoda > Insecta > Hemiptera > Delphacidae > Sogatella > Sogatella furcifera. Next base: position 10,482,229 of record CM029549.1, read on the forward strand.
GTTATACAATCTGACTCATCTTTCATACTAATCGATTAATAATTGCGATGATGCGTCTCGAGAGAGAGAACCTCCAGATTCAGCCTAATTATTGTCTAGGGGTCCGTTAAGCTTCTTTTCAAAATCCGATTACGTCCCATGCAAGAAAATAGCTTAGTGCCATCTTGAGAACCATTTGAGAGTCGATTGAAATGATAATCAGAAACCTCTTGAAATACAAAGTTTCAGACAAGACAGCCCACCTAATTCGAGTTCTAAGAATCCTGAGAATTGTGTTTTAAACCTAGATTAATGCTGCAGTAATTCGCAGGTTGTATCCTATGAAAACATGTGATTCTTCAATTGTAATAGGTATTCTGTAATATCTGATTAACTCCCATTTTTCCATTTATTATCTTAGGAGTATTTTTTCAATTATCATTGTGATGAAGTAATTGGTGATTAATTTTTGCTAGTATCTGAGCAATAATAATAAGTCACTCATCAGGAACACATGTAACTCATTGAAAAAAATTGTGAATTGAAAAAATGGCTTTCGGATTTCCGATTATCACTTTCCTTCTTATATGGGCTTTTCCAATTATCACTTTCCATTTTTATAAGTATGTATATTAATTACTAGCCGGCAGGCTCGCTTCGCTCGCCTTCTCCGCCTAACCTGGACCCCCGACAGTATCAGCAGTGTCAGTGAGTCAAACAGGCTCGCTTCGCTCGCCTGCATAACCTCTGTCAGTGTATGCCGAGACAAACAGGCTCGCTTCGCTCGCCTGCATAACCTCTGTCAGTGTATGCCGAGACAAACAGGCTCGCTTCGCTCGCCTGCAAATTCCGTTCAGAAGGGATTCAAAACTTATAGAACACAGCATTTCTAGACCTAATCTGGACCTGTTCACCAAATTTCGACATTTTCTACCAATTTATTCTCGAAAAATCCAAGAAAAACTCTGAAAATTCCGAAAAATAGTAAAACGCTAATATTGAGCGTAACCTTAGGAACTATATCGGACATAGTTTGAAACTTGATTCAATATCTTCCAAATTAATTCATCTATAATCTCGCTGTACCATTCAATTTACAGTTAGGATTGGTCGTATCAAGGCGGAAGATATGCAACCCGCAACACATCTACAATTCTGAAAACCTGATTACTGGCGTAATCTTGAACGGATTGCAAAAATATTTTAACACAAAATTTCTATTCCTCATTTGAACCTGCCCACCAAATATCAACATTTTCTACCGATTGGTTCACGAAAAAATGAGGAAAACGCCGAAAAACTCTAGAAAAACTAAAATATTTGGCGTATCCTTGAAAAGTTTTTAAAATCCTTTCTTAGCGCGCGTCTAAACGTCCAACTGAACATGCCTGCCAAATTTGAACGAATTCGCTTCAGTGGATTTTTAGTTCTGGTGATGAATGAATGAATGAATGAATGAATCAGTGCCATTTCGCTTTTATATATAGAGATATACATACTTATGGTTCACAATAATCTGGGATCAGTATTCTGGTTTGTAGTTGAAATTCAAAGATTGTCTTGAAATAATTTCATATTTTACGTTTTTTCATTAAATTTTCAGTTTCATAATAATTGTCAGTTCTATTTTTCTCATGTGTTTTATTTAATTTTATTTGCGTTATTTTATTTTATTATATTTATTTATTTTATTTTGTTTTGTTTAATTCTATTTTACTCACTCAATACTCTAGATGTAGAGTAAGAGTATTCATATTCATATTCATCTTTATTCAATTCTTTCACATCAAAGAGTACAACAGGCTTCATAGTTCCAGGCTCCAATACTGTTCCTCATAAATTTATACAAACAAACCAAACAAAAACGGTTATGTCATAAACCATTTCTCAAACACCAAGTTGGATCATAATACTTCACTGAGTCACATGAACTGACATGGAGGCTCAATTTTTCATAACAGTGAAAAATAATCTCACATTCTTGTGTTTTTCAATGACCTTTTTGATCTCTTTCATATCCATATGAGTAGGTTTGTAATACCCTAGCATCTTCTTTATTCCGGCAGCCCGAGGCATCTATCTCTCAGCGGCTTGCCACGAAAAAGGAGCTTTTACTCACCTGTTGTTGATAAATAGTTCATGAGATGCTCTCCATAATCGGAAATTACTATTTCACTGTAATCAGCCGGATGGCAGGGCGCTATGAAAAAGCCGAAAATCCGCATTTCAGCAGCACAGGCTTATAATAAGAAGTAGGTTAATACCCTTATTCCGTATGTAGCTGCTCGCACAACTCCTATCAGACCATTCTTCCTCAAAAAGCTTCGAAGCGGATAAAGGGATTACCGAATGAAGTACAAGCGTGTTGAACTTAGATTGAACTGTAATAATACTTATCTGCGAGTTAAAGCCCTCTACCATGCAGTCCATACTCGAATAGCTGTAGGCCCAACTTCAGTATAAGTTTAACATGTATAACATAGAGAAAACTATGTTTTCCTAAATGTAAGTTACATGTGAAGTGGGCCAGGCCTAGAGAACTCTATCCCCGATTAGAAAAGTCAACGTGTTGATCTTCCTCTGAAAATAATAATTTACGACGGATTATTGTGTTTGTAGTTGTCGAACTGTAGGAACTGTATGTTGTCGCTTCTCCGATTCAAAGCATATTCATCGATATGCATTCTTACTATCACGTTTCAGTAAGATCTATGTCTCTTATACATGGAGCACAATATTAAAACTAGAAGAGGCTACGAAAACTATCTTCCAACTATAAGAAACTATGTGAAGGTATCTTATTCATACATAAGAAGATTCTGATACTTTCTAAGAAAACTATACTCTAATATGCGCTTGACATATCATTGTATAATAGCAAGCAATTTTAGCCGTTTTCATTTTTTTGTTTCTTGTTCTACTGCAATCAATTAGTTTAAAATTGTTTCCTGTTCTCCCTCGACGAATTCTTACAGTCGCTACACTTTTTAGTCAATGTAAAATTTCAAGCATGGAAATGCCCAGGTCGTAGAAAATGATCTATAATATGTTTAGGCTGATATTCTAAAAAATAAAATAAGAGTGCTTCATTCATAGACGTCTTGAAATAATAAGAATCACTTCGAATACTTCGAATACGAATCACTTTGAGTACTTTGTACTTGATACAGAATTAATGAATAAGATTTTTTTAAATTTTTAAATAAGCACATTTGAGTTGAAGCTATGCATAATACCACTTCTCTTCAACTCATAAAGTTCAACACTGTATAGGAAGATCCGTCAATAGTTTCCAGAACCTATTGGACCTTTAAGGCTTTTACGTGGAAAAATTAACCGCTTTCTATTATTTTGTTGAATGATTCTTCTAATTTTATTGCATTGAAATGGAATTCGATTGCGAAATTGAATTTCAGCTGATGGACTCATTTTTCTCACAAAAATTTTAATAGAAATCTGCAAGTAGCCTCGTAACCATTATTCATTCTCAACACAAAAACTTTCCAACAACATGCTCCGCATAAGATAAGATTCTTATCCAACTGAATTCTTAAGAATTTCATTAGCTAGAACATTGAAGGGCTTGTGGGTATCATAATATAATATTGTAGAATATCAATTAGTTCGTAAAGAAACTGAATAATCAAAATTTGTATTCTTGGTAAGAATAAATGGTCGAAAACTTTGTTGGTAGCAAGTAGGATTACTCTGAAAAAGCTTATTGAGAGGTCGTCGAGGAAAGCTCTTGAATAATTCAATATTTTTCTCCTTCTTGAAACTTTGCATACAGACTCTTAATGAATAAATGAATACTTAAGATGAACACTAACATAGTGCGAATCTTGTAAAATTAATTTTCAACGTTGAGCTCATTCTTGAGAGTGAAGACTGAGAAAACTCGCATCTTTTATCAATGAGGTGGTAATGAACGAAATTTATTCTGTAGGTGATCAGTCATAAATGTCCCTTCGGCAATAAAATTCAGTTGAGAGTCAATTTGATTCAGCGCTTTGGGTGATAAACGAAATGTATTAAATTCGTTTACGATCGGAGATAATAGATTTTTCCGTCTGCTTAGTTATCTGATCGAAGGTAGTCCTGCATTTGATTTCAAATCAATTATGTTTTAATTTGACAGCCGAGAAGTTGGCTGAAAGTGAAAATTGATTGGTATATTTTTATTGAACATTTAATGATGAACGCAACGATTTTCTGCTGCATATGAACAACAAACGCGTCCCTAATTTTTGTGCGAGAGGAAAATCGATGAAAAGCAAATTGAACGCAGAAGAAAAAGAAGTAATGAATCGAGTTCTGCGGCAGACGGTCGGTGATTACAGTTCCTCCTCTCCCCACTCCGCCCAACTGCTGACCATACAAAAACTTTAATTTCTCTTCTTGAAAATAAAGTTTCCCCCAAACTGGCGAACAACATGGCAAAACGGTGTGGCTGCAACTCGTCAGAAGGAAATTGATTTCATCGGACTGAATTCTGCCACAAATACCGCCATTGATGACCACCGAATGCGTCATTATCGCTCCTCATCAAATTGAAAATTTCTGAAGAAATAGAGGAGAATGGGGTGCAAATAGCCGGTAGAACCCAATGTTCTAGTCTCTACCATTGAACCCTTCTGTGGAATTTCTTTAAAACTTCAAGTGTATGTACAATATTTATTGTATAAGTGAGTTATCAGTAAAAAAATATTTGTAAGGGTATACCTTATACACTGTATACACCTTATATACCTTATACACTGTCAGTTTTGACTGTTATAGTCAAAAACTGTAAAAAAAGATGGGGAAAATAACAGCAAAATAGAGTCCAAAATAGCAGCACACCAAAAGGAACTGTCAGTACGATCTGACTGGATTCAGACCCCAAGGATTTTTATTAGAACATGACTGATTCTGACTTATTCTCATAAACAGTAATTACCATACTATAATAATCCCTCTCTTACGTATTATTACTAATTTGAGGTAGCATGAAGCACTATCATCCTTTCCGTATTCATCATTACTACTACTTATTACTGAACTATTATTATTCATTTGGGGTTCATGAAACACTATCATACTTTCTGTATTAATCATACTTTCCCGTTGCCCTCATTATTTCTAGCAAGTATATTCTTGGAAGATTTTAGTATCAAGTAAGAAAAATAGTTCATCTCTGAGAAAACAATTTTCACAAAACATTGAAACATGTTTCGAAACTAGTTTTGCAAGTTTTTTTTTGTGAAGAGAAGACAGTGAATCTCAACAAATATCAATCAGAGTCTCGTCAGATAAGAATCTCACCCCCATTTCATGTTATATTCCCATTACATTGGATCAAATTACAAGTTATCTTCATTGAACCAAAGTTATTGGTAGTTTCAACAGAGTAGCTATGCTGTAATATTTAAAGTGGTCAGTGGTGGGTATAGGTGTAGGTGTAGGCATACATTAATTTGGCAGTTGAACTGTGCGCTGAGCACTAATTTCACTTTGGGACGTTAATGTACCGGTACACATGTAAACTAAGTTGTTTCGTGCGATTCGTAATCACGTATAAACAAGGGCGTGCAAAGGATATATGCTCGCTCTCAGTTAAATATTTGCCGAAGCGTGCGACTGCTCCAAGCGAACAAAGCGGCTTCCTCGCAATTGCTCTGCTACTGGGTTCGAGCCCGTCTGCTAGTCGGAATCTTTAATTTACCTTGCACACTTGCTCCCTCAATCACAGCAGCATCCTTCTTTGCTTTGCGCTCTTGTCCAGAATTACCGCGAGTCTGTCTGCATACTCAAGTTGATGTAATGTCCGACTCGGTTTAACACAAGGATGATAGGGAATACAATACATTCCGAGTCGGTAGTTATACTGAGTAGTGCTATTGGATTCCTGAGTCAACAAATCCACCCCCTCATCTCTCTCTCAGGATAGATAAACAAGCTAGATCGCATTAGTCACGCCGAAAGTAGCCCTGTTTTGATATGTGAGTGAATTTACTCGTACTTTTTACCTGTTGCAAGTTCAATTCCATCTTCATGTACGGTAACCTTTTAATATTACTGTAGCCTACTTGATGTTGATGTTCTATGTTTATTTTCAGATTTCAGATTTGGATAATATCATTGGTTACGATATACTTTCATGTTCAACGAAATATTATGTTATGTTTAATGTATATACTTTTCAGTTTTATTTATTTAATCAAACATTGGTACAGTTTGCTGAAGTCAATGACCCAGCTAACATACAAAAACGTCATAAGTTTTGATGCCAATCAGTCATAGTTTCTAATCTATCATTCACTGACTGATTCATACATCACCAGAACTAAAAATCCACTGAAGCGAATGCGTTCAAATTTGGCAGGCATGTTCAGTTGGACGTTTAGACGCGCGCTAAGAAAGGATTCTAAAAACTTTTCAAGGATACGCCAATTATTTTAGTTTTTCTAGAGTTTTTCGGCGTTTTCCTCATTTTTTCGAGAACCAATCGGTAGAAAATGTTGATATTTGGTGGGCAGATTCAGATAAGGTCTAGAAATGTTGTGTTAAAATATTTTTGCAAACCGTTCAAGATCAAGGTAGTAATAAGGTTTTCAGAACTGTAGATGTGTTGCGGGTTGCATATCTTTCGCCTTGATACGACCAATCCTAACTGTAAATTGAATGGTTCAGCGAGATTATAGATGAACTAATTTGGAAGATATAGAATCAAGTTTCAAACTATGTCCGATATACTTCCCAAGGTTAGGCTTAATATTAACGTTTCATATTTTTTGGAATTTTCGGAGTTTTTCTTAGATTTTTCTAGAACAAATTGGCAGTAAATGTTGAAATTAGGTGAACAGGTCCAGATTATGTCTAGAAATGCTGTGCTCAATAAATTTCGATCCCCTTCTGAACGGAATTTGCAGGCGAACGAAGCGAGCCTGTTTGTCCCAGCTGACACTGACAGAGGTTTTGTTGTTTGACTCACTTACACTGCCTATACTGTCGGGGGTCCAGGGGTGGAGCCCCTTGCTAGGCGGCCTGCCGGCTAGTTTACAATTAAAATTAAATCTAAGAACAATCATACCAGCATTTTGATGGATATCATCAGATTTGATATCATCATAATAATATTATTGTCACTGCCGAAATATCTATCATTTTTTAACTATATCAAAAGCACCTGAACTAAACTACACTTTCGAAATGATCGACATTGATGTGTTTGAAAAAGTGGGAGATGCTGCTCTCTGATTGGCCGAGATCCCTGTTACGTCAAAGTTTTCCCATTGGCTGCCTTGGAATAGCTCTCAAATGCTATTGGCTGTGGGCGGAGACTAGACTTACCCGTTCCAATAACAGGAATTCCAATGGAGAGGGAAACCCAGTTATTAAATTTCAACAACTGTCAATCATTCACGAATTGGCATTGATTCAAATATTGATCACAAGTCACCTACTCTAGCCCATGTATTTTGTTTTTTTATGTACTAGCATTTTGTATAGTTAAGTGGGTTAATTTTTCTAAAAAGAAAAAGAGAAAAAATGTTGTTCTTTATAACTGGATTCAAATGTAAATTATTGTATTCGTTGTATTTGATTGCTTTTTGTTTATTTTTGAAAGAAATAAATTCTTTTTCTTAATATGATGAGGTAATTTCGCATGATTCAAAGCTACTTCCAAAGTAATTTCAATTTTTATGGATTATATTGATCACATATTTTGTAAAAAAAGCTAAATATTTTGTAAAATTGTTTAGTGGCGAAACTATCCAGTAGCATATTATTCTATGGTATAATAATATAAATATTATTTGTATATCAATGCACTTTAACTCAAAAGCATTTGTTCCTTCCATAGTGGATAAAAATTCAGTGTTGGTTCGGGGACCGTAGATTCTGTTTGAGAATTTATGGCTTTTGGGCCGGTATTGGCCGGGCTGGAGCGTTTTCCCGTCTTGCTGGGCTGTCTTCTTCGCTTGGACGGGCTGTATAGTGGAGTGAATATGAAACTGGCAACCAGCTGGTAAACCTAGGCCCTTCATGGGCTGTTGAGCCATTGAGACAGACAGTAGACAAAAATTCAAATTCTGTTCCGTATTTCACCTGGAATCGACTTATTTAACACACATTAACTGCAGTGTTGTGTCTCCAGCAACTCTTAAAGCATATTATAGAGCCTTTATAGCGCACCACAATCCAGTATCGAGTTTCATATAATACAATGCAGCCCGCAAACTTCAAAGCAATATCTGTTTGCGCTCTAGAACTGAACATCTTGCACTATTCTACCTTCACAATAGTGCTATTTGTGCCGCAGGGATTCTACTATGTTGTTAAAACACACGTTGTTATTACAGGAGAATGTTATCTTATGAAGCCAAATACTGGTTTGAATTTACAGCATCTATTATTATGGCAGGGAATCGTAGAGAATGCACGAGCTGGGAAATTGATTTGAATTTTTCAAAATAACTGATTTTATCAGTTACCTTGTTCGTCCTCGTTTAGACAATCTGCACTGAAGGAGAATTTCACTATAAATATTATAGATGAGAATTTGTGGTGTTTACAGAATGATGAGGTTGATCTTTTTCCTGGTAACTTTGAGGTGAAATTTTTTTCTGGACAATAAGTTCTTGTGTGAAGTGCTGCAAATTTTATATTTTATGAAACTACAACAAAAAACAACATAGCCCTTGTTTCGCCATAAAATGAATTTTGCCTTGAAATTTTAAAAATATATATATTATTATTATTATTATTATTATTATTATTATTATTATTATTATTATTATTATTATTATTATTATTATTATTATTATTATTATTATTATTATTATTATTATTATTATATTCTTATGGCTTTTAATGGTGGGGAGACCCTTACGGGTAGTTCGACCTCGCCAATGTGTACTTGGCCAAACACCGGTCACCCATCCAAGATCAGTCCACAGTGTGCGTGACTTAACATCACGTTCACCGATAATCACCCTCACCGAGAGACCAATACCCAGTACAACAAAAAAATATTATACAGGCTCAGCCAACTTTTTCTCTCCTAGACCTAGTTCATAATTTTATCATGATTTCTGTTATTATGTCATTCTTGAAGTTGAACTGAATGAAATGAATGCTTATTCTGCTTAAATGAATGCTAACTGAACTTAATGAAATGAGTTCTTACTGCTTATTCTTCCTACATTTTCATTTTATCTGTTGTCCCTCTTCAATTTCATTTTTGCATTGATTAGTCTATTCTTCTATACCCTCGAATTGAAATGATTTCATTGATCTTACAATATTTACTGTAACAAGCTATTATACTCTATTCACGATCACTTGAGACGAAATGAACAAACTTTTCACGTGTGTGCGTGTAATAGGCTGTCTTCTATGAGAAAAAATCGGCCACAGTCCAACAGCTGTAGCCGAACACAATTCTCAAGACAATACAAGACAGACTGTAGCCAATCCCAGCTCCAAACAAGAGTCAGGTGTTCGACTGCGGCCGACCGTTTCGCATAGAAGAAGACCTACTATTACACGCACACACACGCAAAAAGTTTCTTTATTTCGTCTCTAGTGATCATGAATAGACAATAATAGCTAGTTACAGTGAATTGTAAGATCAACGAAATCAATTTAACTCAATCCAGCAGATGGTGTAGCCTACTGCAATATCTAATAATTCTTCCATAAATTCAATGAATGCCTTCAGCATTAACGGCAACAAAGTGAGGCAAAGCGTCTGGAATGACTCCATAACCACCAGCTTATCCATTGCGGGCCTTTACAGCATCAGGATTGATTTCGTGGGGGCGACTATCGACTGGCCACTTAGCCAAATAGGCGAAGTTCAAGCAACAGCCCACATCAATTGACCATCGCATCGCATGCGGCCACATTTGCTGTATGAACGCCGGCAGGCCTCGATCGATGTCGCAAATAAACGTCAACAATGCTAACAACAACGCTCGCCTATGGACTGTTCAAGTAAAGAAGACATTCTGGCAAGATGGGAAAATTACTCCAGCTCTGTCAATATTTATTCAAAAATTGTAAATTTGTTCTCAAATTGTAGATCAGAATTTCTTCTACAATTTGAGATCAAATGTTCAATTTTTGAACCAATATTGACAGAGCTGAAGTCATTCCACCATCTTGCCAGAATATCTTCTCTGCTTAGACAGACTACAATGGAGTGTATTACTCCGCTGCTTAATTAACCAGTGCACCCTTTGGCGGGGCGGCATCTTGTTTGGGCCCAAACTGTCATAATGGGAAAATGGCGACGTACGTTACCTATTGCTACCACAGCTTCTACAATATTGTAACCGTGCCCATATACGTCAATTAGCCGGCAATTCCCAGTGCAACTGCGCCGCTGCTGAAAGGACTGTCAATTCCTCCTCAAGCAAGTGCATCTGTGTTACCACTGGATTTGGTAGGCTGCTTCAATAGGGTGGTGTATTCTCCTGTTTGATGTAAAGGTCTATTATCAGTCTTATTGGATTCTTAGGCATGGATAATCTTGAGTCCTCTCTTACATCTTATTATAGAATGTGAAGTCCAGACAATCTTGATACAGGTCTTATTCGAGTCGTTGAGTTGAAACTTAAGGAGTGATTAACTCATTTTTTTGTGTAAGTGTAAACGTTCAGAATATATTGGAGTTACCACTACTTTTAATGTAATGCAATCAATAGTACCTGATAATCCAATTGAATTCAGAATCCTTGTCATCATAACATGAATCGATTTACAAATTTAACAGCAAAGCAATTTGCGAGTTGAATTAGAGATTTTAATTTCTTTGATTGAGAGTTTTCAATAATTATTTTATTTCCTTAAGCTGAGTTTTTACAATTTTTATCCTCACAATTGAATTTCTTCCCAAAAATGACGAACATTTATTATGAAATTGTAAAGTCTTGTATCATTATTAAAACGTATCTTTGCTTTCTACTAAACATTGTATGCAAGGTGTAGTCGGGATCTCTGATGTGAACAAAGCCTTCTCTGACTTTCCCTACCATTTTTATAGTCCCCTCAAATCGGAATAACCTTATTTTTGATAACCACAAGCTGAATGTATTGAATGAGAAGAATATCAAACTACAGATATTGTTCAAACCGTTGAATGTATCTTTCTAGAATCAAATTGATACGTGGATACAAACTTGTAGAAAAGGAATTTCTGGTTGATCAAAGCTGCATTTTTCTAGTAAAGATGTAAGACAACAGAGCTCTGTAGCTTATCAGAATTGCGCTAGGTGTTTGCTTGCGGCTTGCGTTGCTTCTTGAGGATGCTTGATGGATGCCAGCAGGTAATAGCATCTAACGCCGGCTGTAAACCACACCTTGCTGCTTACTGCTTGCCGCGCCCTCGCAGCAATAATAATCTATCTCAGCTCGGAAAATTTGTTATCCGGCATCCAGAAGCTGGCAGCGAATATTAATAGGTCGCCGCGTATTAATAACTTGTAGACCTCGCGGTAATGAAACAATCAGTCATCGAGCAATGGAGTTCATCAACAGAACTCTGCATACATTCTGCAGACGCCGAGCAATATTATTCGCCTGGAATGTATCCGACGCCCCTGATTAGAGCACTCTGTTCTCGTAACGTGTAACGCGACTGCCTTGCCCAATTAGTGAAATATGTTGATTATTCCAACTGCTACCGTGGAGGCCTGATATACGTACTTACTGTAAGAAATGGGAATTGTTTATTCTAGATATAAATCCATTCCACGAAACATTAATTTTGATCCATGCATGAATACTGGGGGAAGCTGAGTTTTCAATTATTTGAAATTATATCCAAGGAGGAAAATGCATTAATAGACACATAAAAGTTCAATAAAAGATATTTATCTGTATTATTAGTCTGTATGAGTAGTATTTTGGGAGAGACTATGCTTTCATTGATGAGCTTCTATTCTTGAAACCAGCATCAAGAATACAAGAAATGTAAAGGAATCCTGAGGAGCAGAAGGGAACCAAATGAAGCATTCAAAATGAAAATTTATCTCCAAAAAACATGAATTTTGATGGAGTTGGTGCGCTTTGAGAAAATGAGAGTGAAACGAAGTTCATATTATTTTTGTAGAGATTTATGTTTTAGCACTGTTCATCATAATCTATTATTGAAATGTATGTTCGAATATGATGATTTTCAAATACAGTATTCCACATTGCAAAGCTAGAATCATTGTTAATTGAAGAGTTATGGATGTGATGGATTATGATTGAGAAATTCAAATGTAGAAACCTATTAGCATACAGATCTTTGCATCTGAATAATAATTTTTTTGTTTTCTTAAAATTGGAATACTGTACCTTCATTATTACTTGATCATTTTTTCTAATGTTCTACTCACGGCAATTGAAATGTTTGATAATTCCAATTTTGGAAATTATTTCAAAACTACCGGTACAATTGAAGACAACTTTTGTTGAGAGCTTCCCTCTCTCTTCGATATGGGTACCACCATGAGATCGCCTAATTATAAATTCAAACAATAATATGCGCATCAAATCATTCTCCCAAAAGCAAACTTTATGAGTATCTGGTCTGGAAAGGAACTCTACTTTTGTACCCGTATAAGCTAGTTTTGAAATAATTATGATCACATCGATAGTTTTAATTGGTCTGAAAAGCTTGTCCTACAATTGTGAGCATTTAACAATGGAGATATTATAACAGATAGATATTAAGTAAAAGAACTTACATTACTTGAATTAAAGAAGCTCCACGGTTCAGAGGTAATATACAGTAGTTAATGTATCATATGTATTAATTATTACATATATGTATTAATGTATTATGTTCATCGGAAAAGTTTCATTCGTGAAGTAGAAGATTCCTTCAATCCAATTTTTAGATGTGAGTGCGTATGAGACGCGTATGGCGATTTCCTTTAAATTTAACTTGTAGTACAGTAGCAGTAGGCTATATCATGAAAATTGAATGAATCTATACGTGTAAAGTTTTATTCATGGGTGAAGGCTACATAAGTGATCATAATTTGTGAGACGTTAATGTGGATCATTGTAATCATACATTAAGGCCATTTCGAATATTCCTCCAAATTTGGAAAGCAAGGTAGTGTCTGTATATTTAGCCAAAAAGTAGATATTGTATTAAACAATTTGTTATTTAAAATTAATGAATAAATAAGCAATAATTCAACAGGAAAATTATAGAGTATACTGCATAGACTAATCTCTGTACAGGATTTCGATCACATTCAATTTCTCCCAATCTGCTACCTTGATTTTCTTCGAACGTTCACTCATTGATATCAATCACTGGTATCAATGATCAATTTTCTATCATCAGTCATTGGTCTTTGATGAACTCGGACAATTCCACTCATTAATAACTGGCATTAATGGTCAATTTCCTATTATTACTTTTCAATGAATTTGGAGAGTTCAATTCGCGAGTAGAGTGAAAGCAATCTGATTTCGCGTTGAATAATGAATATAATGCTGGAGTGATGTACGCTGGGCCACAGTGTTCCACTCAATGGTTATCGAACGATACACATTATCATACCTGAATAATTCGTAATGAATCTCTGTGCAAAGACACACATTGCCAGATCAAGCATTCCAGTTGCTTATTTGAATTGAAAATGGAAAGCTCACATCCTAATTGACAAGCTTTGATCAGCGATTCAGCGAGAATCAATGTCCTATTATGAATTGGTCAGGCATAAGCTATCTCTGTCTCATTCTACTTTGTTATCCACCATCACTGAATAGCCCTTCACTGTTCAATTATATACTACAGGTTGCAATGTAATACTGACATTGGTGCTTTGTTTTACATGAAACTCACCATTCTATCCCAAGAGAATATTATTCAAAGTCAAGAGCTTTTGTTGTAATACATGAGATAGAACAGAGACTGTGTATCAAAATGGAAGGGCAATCAGGACAAGTCATTGACTATTCTGAACCATTAAAATTATTATTAAATAGTTGGAGAGATCATTGATCATTAAAAGGGATGACTGGTAATTAATTAACCACATACCAAGGAGGTTCAACCTCCTTGCCACATACCAGCAATTTATTGTATGTAGCCGGGCAAATCACACTATTGTCAAAACATCGATTAATGTCTACCTGTTTCAAATATATTTTATAATTGATTTAGTTATAATAATAGGTATTAATTAAAATTGAATAATTTTATTATTCAAAAAAACTGTGAAACCTATTTATTGTATTTTTCAATAATAATTCCTTTCATAATAATATCTTCATTTTTCAGATAAACGAAAATGGAGCAGTCAATGAACAACGAACAGAGAACTACCATTATGGAGAGAACGAATTCAATCAAGATACATATCACATTTCTCCCGTGGTTGACCAGAATGGAGGTAGGCATGAATATCAAACTTTTCTACTTCCATATTATTGAATAATTTGAACAATAATTATTGAACATACTGAATTAAGAAAAATCCGTTATTATAGTATTCAAATTGGATAACATGTAATTCTGAAAGGCAGAAAGGGGAAAAATTTAGTAATCAGAAGAATCACTGGCTGCTCATACCCACGAAACAGGTGAAGTGCTGTACAGGCAAAATATACAGGCACTTCACCTGTTATGTGGACACGAGCCGCTAATGAGAAGAATTAAATTTGTTAAGAATGAGAAATTTATTGTCTGAGCGGGAATGATGGAGAAAGGAAGGTCAGTTGAAAATAAGAATAATACAGATAAAACTGGATTGAGAGAAAAATCGAAGAGCCTATCGAAATGCGAGAACTTGTTCATAGATAGTGCCTCGCGCTTGCGGTTTCTACGTTGGCGGTTCTATTCATCGCGAGGCGACACTATTATTATTGACTGTTGTGAGGGCTTGAATGGAATTTAATTAGTAATGAGCTTTGGACTTTGGTTGGAGGAATCACTTGCGAAACATCCCGCTTCTAGGTGGATCACCAAGAACCAGTGTTAAAGTACCTTCACACCACACAGTGTTGTGAGAGAAACACAGTGTGTTTGAGAAACAATCAGCTCAAGAAATCAAAACTGTTTAGGAAACATTTTTGTTTATACAAAAGATGTCAGGAATAAATAATCATGAAATATATTCATACAATATTACCATTGTCATGCTAACAATATTATCATGAATATCATACAATACAGAACTACTCTCAATACTGAACACTTTAGTGAGAAAGCGCCGGTCTGATAACCAAAGGTTCAGAGGTTCGATCCTCAGTCAGAGAACGGGTTTTGAACACAGCATAATCACCTAAATACGGCCACCCAGTCTTTCGGAGGATACGATAAGCCGTCGGTCCGACTGCCTAAAATGTAGTCATCTCTCATCATCATCCCTCTCATTATCCACGCATAGGCCTGGGAGCCCATATGGGCATCCCCCTCAGAAAACAAACAAACAAAAACTTGAACCTGTTGAGTTGCAGACGCGTTTTGAACAATGGTAATCATTCTCAGGGCTTTAAGTTGAGTTTTTTTTGTAGTCTACAGCTAAATCATGGTTTATCCGTATTTGAGCAGTGAATTTCATTATACTCATTACACTAAAAAGTTCATTAAGTATGGATAACCACTACAATCATATCGAATATTATATTATATCATATCATATTATCGAATCTTGAAAAATCTGTAAGAGTGGAAGTTTCAAATTTTAGTAATTACAGTTTGTTTGTGTGTCTACAAGGTTTAAAACCAAGCTGAAATTCGTTTAGTCGAGTTCGGTTCAAACGGAAATGGTGAATCCGGGACTTAATTGAGTAATTTTAATAAACTCATTTAATGTCTAGTACACCTTATCGCGTGCAATATGTACAGATTGCTCATAACTGATCTCCAAGGCTAATCAAAAGTAATAACTTTGACTGATGTAAATCCAATGTTGTTTGATGAACTTGATTTAGAAAAGTGTGAAATCTTATTTTCTTTTCTTATTCTTCCCCTAATCGGCCGTATTTTGTTTTCAGATAGCTATCGCCCGTTGGGTTTGAAAGGAGAGAAAGGAGAACGAGGACCACCGGTAAGCAATAAAATTGACATAATTATAACTATATAAGTCCAAAGCATGGAAATGGGTTCTTAAAAGAGAATGGAAATTCTAAAATTGAAGCTAAAACACTCAGAATCCGCTTTTATGAAGAAATGTCACTCTAAGGCTGAGGCCGCCCTGCCGGTGGGTAGAGCCTGGAGTGTGGAGGGTAGTTAGTAAATCTATAGAACATACACATCATCCACAATAATACATCGTATGAATGGTATGACGTCATTCTGTTTTTTTGAGGTTATGTTGTCCATATTTAAGAATTTCAAGATGGCTGAACACATACCATTTATACGATGTATTACTGTGGATGGTGTGTATGTTCTATAGATTTACCAACTACCCTCCACCCTCCAGGCTCTACCACCGGCAGTGCGGCCTCAGCCTAAGGGCTGTTTGCACGTATGTTCTGATAGTTTAATCAGCGTTATTTCACCGTGTCAAAGTGGAAAAACGTTCAAATGGATAAAGTATTGAAATGTGATAGTAGAAGGAAAATATTCAAATGTACCCATTCAAAATAGATATTAGAATCAATAATCATCTCATTATTGTAGAAATTACTTATTAATTTAAACAAAAACACGATCTGGAAATTGCATGCTGATACAACTCAATTGTTGTCAGGTTGGTAGTACTACAAAAATCAAAAAACTACAGCTGCTATTGTTTTCAGATATTGAAAATTTAATCATCAGCAGATGGTTGTTGAAATTTTTAATGCCTCAAATAGTACAGTGCAACCTCAACATCCAAAGAGAAAAGACGATTCCTACGCCAACTTGTTCTATACGACCCCTCTATTGTTTGGTAAAAAGTTACACCACTATGAGCGTCGGATTTTTGGGGGAGGGGGGGGGTGAAAGGTGCAAAATTTCAGATAGAGTTATGCTCTTGGTCTAGAAATGTAGAGTGATTTATCCTCTAATCAGTACCTTCCTATGTCAGAGGTCTTGCAATTCTCATAGTAACCATTTGAAAGAGGAAGATTTTCTCTACATTTCTTGGTAGTTTCCGATTTTTCCGTTCACAACTTTCCGATTGAGAGCATTGAAATGTGAAAAATTGGAATTTTCAATGTGCAGGTATTATTATTCAAGAGTATCATTTAAATCTGAATTCTGGAGTTTTTCACCGAATTTCGATTATAATATATGAATTTATACCGCCGTGATGAGTAGAAAATGATGAGCTATTGAACGATAGAATCCGACGTACCAATCAAGAGTTATGGGGGAATATAAATGATTAAAAATAAAGGGATGCTTTTGACCAACCCCCATGAATCCTATGATAGTCTTGGTCGTGTGAACGATTTTCATGAGAGTCTAGGGTCTCAAGAAACGAAATCTAGAAGTATGAGCCAATCCGAAAATTTTTAATAATTTTTTTGTACGATAAAATGTAATTTTAGGGGATTTTGGGGATGTAAGGGTTTTTTAAAATCGCTGTAGCACATGAACCACTGAACATAGAAGGGTGAATTTGGTCTCAAATTGAAGAGAAATGAATTTCGCCGAGAGGGATTTTGAAATACGGATGCAAGAGTTTCCAATTCAAAGTTACAAACTTTTAAAGTAACGGAATAATTCCTGTGAAAAAATATAGAGTTTTCAAAAAATTGTAACTTGGAAACGGTTGATGATACAGAGTTGTGATTGGTCTCAATCTCTTCCAAATTTTGTTCTCTAGAAAAAACATGCGTGAAATTTTTTTGTCCGACGCTTGGTTCGGCTACAATTCACAAAAAACTGAAATTTTGCACCTTTCCCCCCCCCTCCCCCAAAAACCCGACGCTCATAGGGGTGTAACTTTTTACCAAACAATAAAGGGGTTTTATAGAACAAGTTGGCGTAGGAATCATCTTTTCTCTTTGGATGTTGAGGTTCGGCCTTTTTTTGAACTAATTGCACCGTACTAAAATTCTGGCCGATTAGTTTAGTACTGTGAAATTAGTATTCAATTCTAATTAACCAGCTGCTGACCTGTTAAATTTGAAAAAACCGCCATTGAAGTTCTCCATAACCTCATTTATCATTTATATTACATTGCCTCAATGATAATAAATCTTGATTCATGAATTTGAAGGTTAGTAATATTTTTAAGCAATAGAATTCAATGTAAATGATGTGTCATCAAGTTTTATAAATGAAACTATTGAAACTCAAGGCTTTTTTATAATTTATATGTTTCTATTCTCTATTTGAATTGAGCTAGTTTGCCATTGCTACAAGATGTCGTTATCCAGGCTAATCACGGCGTTAAAACTTAACAAAGTTACGAACAACCGGCTTTTTGTGTTAAAGATTTTACATATCATCATTAATTAAAGCTATTGGAGGGACAATGAAAATAAACTTACATTTGCAAAATGTGATATCTAATCAATAAGATATGATAAACGTTTTTTCATTATCTAAATATCAAATTTTTTTTTCTACTCTCCTAAATTTTCCAATTTTTAAAAGGCAAAAGTGCAATTGAAATGCAATCCAAACAATTAAAAATGTTGTAGGCCGATTGATGGGGCTGAATATCTGGAGAGAAATAGCAAGAAAATCTATTTTAATTGGTGCAAAATGGGCAAAATGTAGGACTACTGCTGATTATGGAAATGGGCCCAATGTACTACATAGTAATTAATATCACAAACGCTATCTATCGGAGGAAAAAGTAAACAAGTGAGCTGGCACTGTCATCAATGCTTGACTCCCATTGGCTGGCTTAGCTTGCTCTGATGTTAAAAGTGGGAGTGAGAGGTCTGTCCAATCACGGAACTTCAACAAAGTCCGCCGTTTCGTTTTCAAAGTCAGCCATTATCTCCGTCTTGACAAGCTTATGAGAATTTTTTGAAATTGTAAGTAGACCTAGTCTACAATCAGAGGTATTGTAGATGTTGATAACATCTTCATCAAATTGATAATTTGAATATTGAATCGAACATTATTTATTCAACATTAGTGTGTTTGAAAATGAAAATCTCTATTTTTCAGGGACCCCCAGGAGAAGGTATTGAAGGACCACCAGGCCCCCCCGGACCACCTGGTTTTCCAAATTCTGGCGATAAAAATGTAATTAACCTCCGTTATAACTCATAGATTCTACACGAAATTAGTCTACATGGGAGATTATGGAAGTTATCTTGAATTAGTTGAATTAGTCGAAAATGATTATTAATTTTTTTTATAGATAAATAATTTTTAAGTTGATTTACACTCATATTCGATTTTTAAGAGACCACAATATTCGTGAAATATTGGCAAATCATGGATACTATTCGCGGATATAGCCTATAAGCAATTCAGAGCCTGCTTTTACATTAGTGTTTTAATCATGTTTCGAAATTTGACCCTATAATAACATATCTATGGTGATTGGTTTTGAATATTCAAAATATGTTTTTGTGGGGACTAATTTTAGAACATGAGGATCGATACACAATACAATACACCAATGTGAGAGCAGGCTGAAACGATAATCGAAAATTATTATTTTGTTGTAGATAATACAGCATTTATACATTTTACATACCTGTACCCTACTCAGAATATTTATGCACTTCCATGATAATTTTCAAAAATAATTATCATTCAAGTCAAAAACTTTTTAGATGAACATGTTCATTAATTAACTGTGGAATCATTCAATCAAAAATGATAAAAAAATTCAAATCCCCTCGCTCCTTCATGCCACGCCTGGCTCTCTTCTTATTGGTTGACAGTCAGTTCTATCTTAGAAAATGGTTGCTAGCAAGAAAATGATGGATGGTGTATCATGCACAAAAAATTACGATATTGACGATCTTGTGCTAATATGATATTCATTTAAGTTTCTATCAAGTTAGTATTTGAAGAATTAATTTAAAAAATTTAGACTCAGTTTTACTTTTATTTAACTTAGGCCAGTACTAGACTTCAATAGTTTTATGCTGAATGAAATGAGATGGAAATATGATTTTACACTCCCATCTTATACTCATTAATTCTATTTTTCATAGGCCTAAGATGAATATAATGAAAAAGAAATCAAACTATTCATGATCTGATACCAACCTATTGCCAGAAAAAAATTTGAAAAACTACAACAATTCGGTAAAAATATATGGGAATAGTATATTACACCACTAGTTTTGAAAACGTCGTTTTGCGACGTCAAGAATACGGAGCTTTACAGCTGAAGCGATCAGCTGAGGCTGGAAAGGTGAATTATTCGCGACGTCGCGAACGTTTTCGAAACGTGTTGTGTATTTGAGTTTTTGGTACACTTTATAGAAAGGCTTACTAGAATAAGATGAAAAAGGTTTTATAAATACGACATACGATTCCAACTTGCTGAATTCCATATTGGTAATTTCCGTTTTTTGTTTTGAAATAAATTCAGGATTCCAATTTCAACGAAGGTTATCAATCGCTAAAGTCAATTCCCAATCAAAACAAAAGGTTAGGTGTGGAACAAAAATTATTGCTTGAAGAAAATCATCTGCTAAATCATCTGATGCAATCAGCTCGAGAATATTCGAAATAGTCGACTTACACTTACCTGTTCAGTCGACCAATTTGACAGCTGATTTTTCCTATCTTGTGCGGCTATAAGGCCCAAATATCAGCCGTTTATTCCGCACTAGTGTGGAAAATTAAGGCTTTCAAAGCATGTCAAGTAGATCGAAACTGGCTACTTTCTATCAAGTGTACCAAAAAAAGTTTTTCATCAATACAAATAGTGAAAAGAATATTCGAATAGCCAATTGGAATTTTTTAAATACCCGTTTCGCATCAGCCGCCGCGGCGCCCCCTTGGCCATGGCACCACACTCCGCACACCCCACGCGAGGGCCCTAATGTAGGATTATGACTTGATGCGATTATGTTAAGTCTGATTTTGATATGTTTCCATTTCATACTCTTTTTAGTTCGATCAACACTTGAGGGGTCCGCCTGGACCACCTGGAAGTTGTTCTTGCAACCTCACGCAAATGCTACTCAACTTCGCTCTGCCCGATATGATTCCCGGGCCACAAGGGTTGCCAGGTCTTGATGGAAAACCGGGAATGCCTGGAGCACCAGTAAGCAATTTGCATCAATTTGGGAATTGTGAATGTTAATTTATCATTGGTTTTTACCATTCTTTTTACAATGTAAATTGAAAAATATTTATGACTTATAGATGTTGTGAGTTGAATGGGATATTTAGATATTTTGTAGATATGATTGGTGTCTTACAACCAAAGGCGACCATCTACTACTTATTTACAATCTACTTCACTACTTTTCTCGACAATCCACTAATAGATTGTCTTTCCTTGCCGATAATATCCTCAATTGCAGATTTATTCTTACAATATTACATAATTCATCGGTATCAATAATTATTCATCACTTTTGAGAAAAAGGAATGAATGCAACATTCAAGTACAACAGAAATTATACCGATAATGACACTATACAGTGATAAGGAAAAAGTTCACTGTTAATATTTCACACTGTTACAGGAGAAGACCAACACCAATATAGTGAACAAAACTTTTCTTATATTAACATTATATCAATAATTTATGTAATGAATATTGATTTTATATTTTCGTTTTTTCATCTTCAGGGTCTGCCTGGTCCAACGGGTGATATCGGTATCCCTGGACCTTCTGGTCCCAAAGGCAGTAAAGGAGAAACCGGGTCAAGAGGCTTCGAAGGTCTTCAAGGACCGAAAGGTAAATTTTGAACTTTTAGTTTCACAATTTCATGTATCAAAATTATTGTTTTCGATACAATATAGCTCCATCAAATTGAACATGAATCTTAATAAGTGTTGATGGTTCAATAGCACTCCGATTTCCGATAATATTATTATATTTCATCGTAGTTGAAACGGGTAGAAGTGGGTGAGATGATTGCAGTGGTGAGTGGGAAGAATAAGGTGGGTTGGGGAGTAATATTGAAGTATAGGAATTTCCTTGAAACTATTCTATTAAATTTCTGGAGAAGTGAATAGTTTTAGTTATTTCCAGGTGAACGTGGATTGGATGGAGCCCCTGGACCTCCCGGACCCCCTGGTCCTCCTGGTTCCGTCAGTTTAGCTCAGCTTGAGGTGAGAATATTTTTAGAATTTGAAATAAAAGTATCACAAAGATAATCAAGATTTTGACGTCACTATGCAAGAATAATTCGAGCCACACCAACTTGGAATTAAAAATTGTTTCTTATGTCTTCTGAAAAACGTAATGTTTTATTCTATTTTTTAGAGTTGTACGTCTTTATTTATCTACGAGCTGTTACATTGCATACACTTCTACATCAAATTATTTTTATGAAAACAAAACAATTTTGGCTTTAAAAAACATGACTGAACGTCGATAACTAATTGAAAGTACATTCTTCACTTTCAATTAGTTATCGATCTTTGCTTTCAAGTAGGTCTTACAGTCTTTCCTTTTATTGGTTACCTCACTTTATGGATCAAGCTGAATGATGTTACTAAGCTTGGATGATGAATGAAGATGATCATATAAATAAATTAATCAGGAGCAATAATTGCAAATCATTTTCTGAAACTGAAACCGGAATAGAATTATTCTAAATAAAATAAAACACACTGGTATTGGTAATTCTCAGTCGAGTTTTAAAAATTATCCTCTTATTTTTGTATAGGATTTGTGGAGCTCGCGGTCGATGTTCACTAGCTCAAAAGTAAGTAGGTTGCCTAATTGGCTCGTTGATATTCCATTCTGAAAAATGACTATTCATTTATTTCTTCATCAGAACAATTTTTTCTAAGAAACTTTCAAAATAATAATTAGCCTATGCTACTATTTTTTCAAGCACCCAACAATTCAAACTTTTCAATTTCAAACAATTCCTAATGAATAATAAATAATCAATTTATTTATTCCATTTATCGTTTAGAACCGAAACGTATTTTCTAACCCTTTTTTGACAAAATTGATTGTAATTTTTGAATAGTATCTCTCATTTCAGGAATCAAGCCTAACGATAGAAAAATTACTGAAGACTGGACTACCAGGACCGAAAGGAGAAGCTGGTGCAATAGGCTCTAACGGGCTGAAAGGAGACCATGGCTTCATTGGACTGAGGGGAGACAGGGGTGAACCAGGAGAAAAGGGACTGAAAGGAGAAAAAGTGAGGTTATACTAAGAATATAATATTTACTTTCTCGAGTGTTCGGTGAATAACATAGGCCTATATCAAATTATCAAGGCAAAGTCTAAATTATTAAAATTTAACTTCTATATCTGAATTCTTATTATTTCACATTAAACGGAAGTTACAACATCTATTCACTTTTTACTCAAAACTCAAATTGATCGATGAAATTTTTCTGGAGCCACTGAAGGCAACATCGTCTTTTCAGTAGTCTTCAGAGACAACTTACTTCAAATTTACTTTGAAATTGTAACTTCGAAAATCAATCACTTCATAATTCGAATTCAAGAGCATTCTTCAATATTTTCAATTGGAAAAGTATTTCAATTTTTATTCCTATTTTTCAATTTAGAAATAATATCTATATTTATATTTTCCAATATTGAAAAATATTATGTACTCAAGCCTGAACCATGTATTCGGGTCTCTTCGCACTCTACATCACAAGGTACTAGTTCCTAGCTCTCATTTCTCATCAAGAATAAGAATAATAGGCCATAAATATGAGCCATTGAGCTATGAGAATGTTTTATTCTACAGTTTAATTGGATGATCCAACACATGAGATGAATCATGAATGCGAATTTCCAGTGACTCTCAACTTAGCTGGTGAAACGCACTCGGCTAATGAATATCAATAGTATATTAATAAATTATTTGATGAGTTTCGCAATGTACTATTCACCGACTTGAAAATGAAATTCCTCATGGGTTTAAAACTGGGTTTAACTTAATGATTTTTTCAGGGACATCAAGGCCTCACAGGTGATAAAGGTCCGAAAGGGGATCAAGGATCTGCCGGTATTGATGGAGTTCCAGGTTACCCCGGTGAGAGCGGCGCTCAAGGCTCTAAGGGACAAAAAGGTTTGCTCATTATTCTCTCATTTTTCAACTTCCAATTCATAGGAATGGGACTGTTTCAATTTCATTTTAGTCAGTGGAAATACGACTCATAGGCATAGTCGTATAAGCAGATAAGAGACGCCGTTACGATTCATTTTATATTGTGACGGCGTTCCTCTTGAATGTGCGCGAACCATACTAGTTTACTCATGAAATAAGTTCCCTGAATGGAAATGTGCCACTTTGGTGAACCAATCCATCAATAAAAGTTATTGTAAATTGCTTCTATACTGTAAATGGATTTCTCTTACTTTTGATAAAACAGTTGAAATCATCAAACTCCACATTATTTTTAATGAAAATAAAACTGAATTATGGAGAGGTTCTCCACCAGAGTTCTATAAGTTTTAATTTTTCAGAATAGCTTACTAATACCTCTACTGTGATAAAACTATGTAATATACAATAATAGTGGTAGAACTGATGGAATATATTTCTGTATGATTAGAGAGTTGATTAGCGCAGATCTGATTTTTCAATGACATTCCTTTTGTATTACAGGTGAAACTGGTATGGCAGGCCCTCCAGGACCTCCGGGGCCCTCGGCAACTCGTTCAAGCAATTTGGAATACATTGAAAGTATAACAGGTGAATAAAATGTTCATTAAAATTAATTCCAAATTTCATAATCTAATATTCTGGATAAAATTTAGAATTTTATAAAAATTTAAAAACATTTGGAATTTCTTTGAGGGTTTGCTCAAGTAGACTGATAAGTAATTATACCAAAGTAGCAAAACAAGTCGGAAAACAAAATATGTAAGTAAAATGATTTCTTAGATTTCTTCCGAATTCAATTACAGTATAAATTATTGATTCATATTCGAATATGGAATTTAATTTGAAATTATCAATTTTTCAATTCATTTTATTTATTCTTTCTATAAAATTTTGATGATGATGATGATTGTAAATGATTGATTGCAATGAGAAAATTAAAAATACCAATACATTCTTCATATTGTTTGTTTGTTTGTTATGAGGGTGAAGCCCACATGAGCTCATAGGCTTGTGCGTGGGTAATGATATGGATGGTACATGACGACTACTTCGAGGTAGTCGGGACCGACGGCTTATCGTCTCCTCCGAAAGACGGGGTGGTCGTATTTATGTGATTGTGCTGTGGTCAAAAATTGTTCTCCGCTTGGGACTTGAACCAGGGTCCACCTAGTTATCAGACCGGCGCTTTATCACTCCTCCAACGAGGAGTTTTTATATTGGAGGCAATTATTTCGCATATTTGTATCATTTTTCATACTTTTGAAAATTTTTATCACAGATCAAACAATAATGTCGATGAAAGGTGATCGTGGAGCAACAGGAGTGAAGGGGGAGAAGGGAGAGAAAGGCGATGCAGGAACCCCTGGAATTCCTGGATCTCCAGGAAGACAGGTGACTTATTCAATTAAGCCCTATTTCTATCCCGATAATGATGATGAAGTACTTATATAAAACCTTTTGAATATATCATGAATAGTTGCAGCAAAGATAGATAGGCTTCGTCAATATCGTAAAAATATTGAGAAATAACGAAAAATATCAAGTACAATATTAATATTTTATTCAAGTTAAAAACTCCCTCAAGAGATTAATGTAACCTGCTAATACTATTTACTTTCCATTTCATTCATCAAAACACACACAACTTATAAAATACTAATTTAATAATAGATCAAAATAAAGAATGACAGGGCCCTCACGTGGTTTTTGGCGCCCTGTGCGAGATTTTGGCAGGCGACCCCCCCCCCTCCATTACCAGACGATTGCAATCCAACATATTATAATGTATTCAAAGCCAAACATGATTCAAGCTGCCTTGCATGTTCAAATTTTTCTCATAAGCAATCCCAATGTTGCATGTGGTGTGGCAAAAAGGATTATAGGGACTTCCTTATTTTAATGTATCCCAACGTATTGTTTTGTATTTTTATGTCTTGGATACGTGATAAGCAAAAGCCTACAGGAATTAATAAAAATAGCTACATTGAGCAAAACTGTCATATTGTACCGTAATTTATCATTAAAATATTGAATTTTTAATTATTGATTGATTTATCTATTAATATTTGCTTGAAACCACATAAGGAAGGGAATAATACATTTTTCGCAGAAAAATATTGGGTATCATCATAAATATTTCATTTCACTGGAAATAAAGATGTTTTAACAAAAAATTGGAAAATCAATAACAAGCAAATTGAAGATTTCAGCCATTTCCACTGCTCTACCCAACTTTCTTGAATAACAATAGTTCCAAATTCAGCAAGCAGATGGCAGAAGCAATAGGGTGACTTGCTTCGACTTACATTGGACACGCCTTCAAGCTCCACCTACGATCAAAATGGCCGAAAACATCGGTTAGAAAAGTTTCCTAATTCAACAAGTAGATGGTATTAGTTGACGGGTGATGTTTCAGATTTGACTTGGACACGCCTTCATGCCCCGCCTGCTCTTTTCTTATTGGTTGACAGTGTTTTGTGAGTTCTGTCTTAGAAAATGGCTGCTAGCAAAAAAAGATGGATGGTATATCATACACAAAAAATTACGCTGATTTACTATTGACGATCTTGTGCTAATTAATTTGATATTCATTTATGTATTCAGGCTGGTAAGATTCTATCGAGTTAGTATTTGAAGAATTTATTTATAGAGTTTAGACTCAGTTTTACTTTGTGTAACTTAGGCCAGTACTAGACTTCAATAGTTTTATACTGTATAAAATGAGATGAAAATATGATTTCCATCTCATACTCATTTATTCTATTCTTTATACTTATACGATGAATATATTATGATCTAATATTGACCTCATGCCAGAAAAAAAGTTTGAAAAATTACAATAATTCTTTAAAAATATTAGGGAGAAGTTTTTATCAGAAACTGGCTTGTGATTGGTCGACAGAATGTAAATGGTTGTTCAGCCAACAATAGAATTAGATTTAAGAGAGGCGTTTCTTGGCTTGCTTTATTAATTGATTGTGGTTTTTCAATTGATCAATTTATTATTATGAATGAGTTTATGGACAGGAAATAATTTCTTTTGGATTCAAGTTGTTGGTAAGATAAGTTTTTTATCAAATAGTGAAAAAATTATTCCAATAGCCTAATTGAAATTTTAAAAATTCCCATTTTGCATCAGCCGCCGCTGCGCCCCCTTGGCCGTGGCGCCCTGTGCGGTCGCACACTCCGCACACCCAACGCGAGGGCCCTGAGAATGAATATATAGAGCAAAATATAGATGCACAAAAAACAATAATTGAGTCACTATTTATTGAAGAGACTTGTTGAGAAGTTTCTATTCATTCGAATCTAGTTAATGCAATGAAGACTATATAAACTATGAGTATAGACTTGATTATTACTATGATTATAAACTTGATAGAATCTTAGGTTTCCTGTTTCTAGGGCTAGCCTACTATCAACAATTGATTATTGTTGATAAATAGAAATTGAAATCACATTTTTAAATTGAAATTGAATTTCCACAAATTGAATACGGTAACCGTTTCAGTAGTAGTTTTCATTTGATCACAACATATGCTTCGCTCTCTCAAGAGGTATTCTCAAGAGTTAAAATGAAACTACTAAAAGGGTAATGTGATTTCAATGTTCATTTATCAATAACTACTATTTGATATGATCCATCAATAATTCTTGGTTTACAATTTTAGGGACTAACAGGCCAAAAAGGTGATACTGGTAGAGCGGGAGAGTCAGGACTCCCAGGCGAAGTGGGTCCACAGGGTCTGCCAGGACTGAAAGGAGAACCAGGTCCTCCAGGACCTGTTTTAGGAGATTCTGTTCGAATGAAAGGCGACAAAGGTGATTCAGGGAGACGAGGTCGTAGAGGCAAGCCGGGATTGCCAGGTCCACCGGGAAGACCTGGTCCCATAGGAGAGATTGGACTACCAGTGGGTAGAAAGATAAAATATTCATAAATATTTCATTAATAATCAACTTATTATTTTATACAACAGATCACAGTATATAATTGTCTTGAAATACATGATAGGCATATTGCATTGCTCGTTCCTTTACACTAAAGTAATAGAGCCTATATATGAGTAACTTCACTCATAAATATAGGCCTACAGTAAGATTTCCCAAAGTGTTGAATTGAAACAGAAATAGATATTTCTGAAATATTTTATAGTGTTCACTCTTTCAAATTCAATAGGTCCAATTTTTCTTTAAACTCACATATCATCACTAGTCTTCGACCAATAGGGTGAAGATTTATCTACAACAGTGTTATGTCCAAACTGTATATAGCCTATCAAAGTTTGAGTTTGAATTTCTTTTGCCGGCACCGAGAATAAATTAGGCTTCACAATACAAATAACGTATTGGGCTTCTATTATAATTCATTGTTGATTTTTTGGTTCACCAAGGGTTCAGGAGTTGACAGTGCTGGAATATATTTTTCAATTTATTTTCTTAGTCTGTATTCTAGAAATAGACTACATAAAAATGACAATTTCTCTGAATAAGCTAAGAACTCTCTGTATACTTCAATATTGAAATAATTTCTAAATGAACTTTAAGATCATTTTTCATTTATTTCAACTTTATTCTCTTTTCATGCTTACTTCGATTGAAAGGATAAGTTAGTGAGTATGAGTATGGTAATAATTTTTAAACATTTTTAGCTTTATTATATGTCAATTTTCTTAGTATTAAAAAGAAGTAACTGGAAAATTTCAGGGAGTACCAGGTCGAGCCGTTTACACCAATATAGGATTCAAAGGACTCATCAAAAAACCTGTGATGGTAATTATTTCATGTTTATATAGGAATAATATGATTATAATTTACATTGTACATGAACAGACAGAGAGTATACAGGAGGTTCCTATATTATAATTATTATATTTTTAAATATAATAATATTGGATTAGTATTTAAATCTCATATATTACAATAACAGTATAATAGACAACAGTAATGGATTATAATTTTGAAAACGATAATTGGATCATACAAACAAAAATTGTTTCACGAACCTACATAGCCTATGGGATTTCATGAATAATTTGGAGTTCCGTCCAAGTGAACATTATCTCATTCAAAATGTAGGCCTGGATCGAAGGCTTATTATTTTTATTATTGGTGTTGCTTTATACGGCTTATGTTGCTTACTGTTAGGTACTTATTTTTAATTTCCAACTTTTATATTTTCCATCAATTTTATAGATTCAATATTTTCCTCAATTCTTCATATTTTTTGGCCCACCAAAAAGCAAATTAGTCAATTCTCTTTAAAAATTTCTAAAATCGATCAGCCCGAAGTTTGCCTTCACAAGAGTTGATTGTATGTTCCAGATCAAAGGTGAGAAAGGTGAACCAGGAAGTTCGATTACAATAAAAGAGGAGAATGGAATCAAATATGTATCTATTCCAGGACCTCCAGGCCCCCCTGGCCCTCCGGGACCTGTTGGACCCCCCGTAAGTTTTACAATCTATAAAAAATGTAGTAGCCTATGAAAAAAATTGCAATTTTATTCATTAAATAAATATTTATCAATAGCTTGGTGTTGTAAGATAAATTGAATGAAATTGGATAAATAGAGTGAATTGGAAACTCCAGTCATCCAGTTTTTTTTTCTATTAAATGATATATTTTATTACAGGGAAGGTCTTCAGAAAGAACTGGTGATGATTTTATGAAACATTCCAATCAAATGCCACAATCAGGATATTCAGGTTTGTTGTTTTCTAAATTTATCATTCTTGTCAGTAGGCTGAATTTCTATTATTTAGTATTCATTTGAGGTCAACATTAAAATACCGTAAGATTGTAATGTGTTGTTACATACTATATTACTGCAGGAACACCATTGACATTGAAAACTTTTATGATGCAGTTATGGTGGATTTTGGGAGGTTATACTGGGTTGCATTCGGTTTAGGCTAAAACCATAGCGAAAACCTCGACATTTTCGAAAAGTTACGCCGAATTTTTTTAAACAGCAAAAAAACTACCCTTTTTCAAAAACTACCTAGTTTTTCATGAAATTTTATTGCATTTTTATTGTCTTACATGAAAGTAGATAAAATTCTCTACAGTTCTTCTTAGTCATTTTTGTTTTTCTGGCATTTTTAGAGGGTGCAGGGTGGGTATGAAAAAAGTGAGAATCTTGTTTAATGAGAAACTGTATTTCAAAAATTCTTTTTTGTAGTGCTTTTTAGCTGGATTTTTCGTTTTTTTTAATTCTTGTAGGGTTGATGGTTAAGGGGTGAGGGGAGGAAAACAAACGGGAAAATTTTGATTTTCTAAAATCTCTACTATGAGGAAATCTTTCAGTCTAAATCACGGAAGGTTAAGTGATAGGGATGACGGTTGCATACATGAGTCATGCATCCTTTATATTATAGCAATAATCTCATTAATCCCATAGTGAATGAGCCGAGTAAAGATTATTCAGATACTTTACCACTCGTTTTCTGAGGTAGATTTATTTATTTATTTACAATGCTGTCTTTCATTCCAATAGAATAAAGGATACATGATTTACACATTATAAATTACATAAAAAACAAATCATTAAAAGTTATATGTTTTATATCATACTAGTAAGTTACCTAATACAATAATGTGAGTATCCAATACAAAAAACTTAAAAGATTACGAAATATGAATGTAAGCCCCACAAAAGCAGGGCTTGTGTGTGGGAATTTTCTGTTACAAATAATCAAGCTTAGATATCTAATGGATTCATCTAATGTTGAATTCTGAAACTCTAGGTAGGCTACTAATCAAGATTGCTTCTCAAGAAAATACATTTTACAACGCAATTTTTATTTGATTATCAATAGTCATTCATAAACGTTGGTTCCAATCCCATCCTCACTCCAAAATCTATTTTCATTCTATATAATATTCAAATGATCTCTTTCCATCTTTTATATTTTTAACTCAGTTTGGAATCTTTGAAAGCGTTGTCTATGTCTGTGTTGTCTATAGTGGTTTCGTCAGTTTCTTTGAGATCAATAACCTACAAAACAAAAGATCATCAATAGTCTAATTATTAAACTTTACTGGATTAATACTCAAAACTTCACTACAGATTCGACCATTAATATATTTTCTATGGTGGACAAATAGTAGGAAAGATTGAGAGGAATATTTTTTACCTGTATTATTTTTTGTGAAAATAATTTTTCACATCATATGGAAACTTATATTATTTCAACAGAAATACTACCCATACTATTGTTAGGACAAGAAAATTACACTAGAGGGCAAAAAGAATTCAGAGACCCCTCACATTGTGTAATAAGTTATTCGGTAATAATTGGAAGATATATCATTGTAGAACAGAAATAACCGGTGCACAAAAGAGTAGGCCTACCAGTAATTGTTTGAATAAGGGAAAATTTTATCTCTGATTTTCACTGCTCACTTAAAAATATTTCCTTCCAGGAACAGTCACACCTTTTTACTGTGATTTTTCAATTTTTATCTGGATCCAATTTTGCAAATTATACTTATTTTGGCCTCTCCAGTTTTCCTCACCCACATATCAATCAGTTGAACAATTGTTTTTGGTCTTCTTATTCAAATTGTTGAGCCAACTAATTGTTCAAAACAGTTAACATAAGAAATGAAAAATCAAAATTCAATAAAACACACAGATAATATCAAATGTTTAAAGTATAATCGTTTCAACCTTGGATTAGTCATACTTACAGGAGTCTTACTGCCACCTTTGAAGAAAGCTATGTATGGAATTGCATCACCACTGTTTAGATTATTACTAAAATCGTTTGGAATGTAATTTATATACTCTGTACAGATGAACGTTGGATGGCTATCACAAAGACTCTAAAACATTAAAAAAACGAATTTTATTTGCAAAAAACATATTTTACATCTTCAAAATAATAAAATAAACAATTTACCCACAAACTAGAAATGAACATAACATATTGCAATTTAATAATCATTATTAACTGAGACATTCGATTGATTTTGATGAGGAATTGAGGATAACAAGATTTGGGTGGAATTTTTGAAAATTGGTGAAATGATTGAAATACGGTAACCCAATATTTTAAAAAAACAATACATTGCGAAACTTTCACCGCACAGTTAAAGTTTACAGTACCGGTAGCAATTAAATTAGCATACAGTAGAGTCCCTTTTATAGATCCATAATACAGAACCGTAAAATGGTGGGATAATGGAGAAAGTAACTTAAGTTTATTTTATTTAATTTCTTTAGCACAAATAATAATTTTTTCATCAATTTTATTCAGTGTATTTCTAAAATAAAAAATGACAAACTAACTCAATCAAAAGACTCTACTGAAGCACCCCTCCACTTTTCCTTATATTCTATTAGAAAAATAATAATCAATATTGCACAAGAATTATACAATGTCAGAGAATAAGGCAAGTAACTTGGGTGATATTGGAAAGTACCATATTTTATTTTATTCTCCAAATGGGCTTGAAATACTGATACAACTGATTGCTGCTTTCTTGTAGGCTACAGAACTTATGAATGTAGGCTACTGAAGAAAGAATATAGAAATAATAATAGGCCTATATATTTTCAAGTGGTTTTAATAGGTTCATATTTTTTTTAAAGTGAATAATTGTTTGGTATTTAATGCCATTGATCAATACAGGGATATTCATTCATATAGTAAGCTTATTTTTCACGATTACCAATAAATGTTTCAAGAACTTACCACCAAAGTTTTAGCTAGATCAACGCAACGAGCCTGACCATTATCGTTGCACAAAAATAACATCACCACAGATTTCTTATTCAACTCAGTAATAAAGGCATCCTGTGAAATTTTAATAAAGTTCAATAAATCTTATGATTTTCATATTAGGTAGACTATATAGTTTTAATAAGAATCACAATTCCATGCGAGGAAAGAATAGCTCGCAAAATAATTCTTTCTTATTTTATTATAGTCTATCCAAGCAAAAAGAAAACTGGCATACTGGCACCCCCTGCTTACAGACGGAACTGCCCCCCTCCTTTTACCTCAACATCATCACCCTCCTTTTGTAGTCGGTCTAAGCAAAGAAGACAGTCTGGCAAGATGGAAGATTGACTAGATCCAGCTCGGTCAATATTAGTTCAAAAATTAAAAGTTTGGTCTTACATTGTAGGAAGCATTCTGATCTACAATTTTAAATTAACTTTGAACATTTATTGACCGAGCTGGAGTAGGCTATAATTTCCCCATCTTGTCAGAATGTCCTTCTTTGCTTGAACAAACCATACCTATACAACTGCGTTGAGGTAGCCTACCGGTAATTGAATTATGAGGAGGTAATGAGAAACCTCTCTGCTTTCTTTTTTAAAGTTGGTATTTCATTTCAATAACCCAAGAAATGTATAGAAGTTTTCGGAAAAAACAATACATTTGTAACTTATTATAAACGTAAATTGTAGAAATCACGTAAATAACAGTTAAAAAAATAATGTAATGCTTATATAACTTACCCAATTAGTCAATGTTTTTAAATTTTTGCAACAAATCTCTGAAGTCTGGAAAAAATTTATAAATAAATGGTTAATTTTTCATCTCTAGCACAAAAAGTGGCACAAATTTTAGGTGATAACGATAAGTATTATTAAAATACCACAGAGGAGAAGCATTTTTGCGTAAATACTTTATAAATCAAACTCAATTGTTCTAAGCTCACGCTCATACAAACTAGTTCGGTTTGCAATAAATACACTCCAATGTTACATTTCACATCATAAAAAAAAGAATACCAATCTAAAATTTCAATCATTTTTAATTAATTTGGTTAAATAAATCATTGATAAACGTTTATGTGAGAATACTTACACCCAAGGGCGTTCCCCCTACATTTTCCCTTTTGAAAGATCAATATTCTGTTTATTATTCTAATAACCAGGACCTACTGAAGGTATCAGAGAAGTCCTGATTGAACGAACAAACCTCTAGCTGATTCAAATGTTTTTCTTGTATATTTTGAATGAGTTATATATTTATACAGTGACTCTTAAGACACGAAAAAGGAATATGGGGAGTGATAATTTGATGAATAAGTTTACCCTCATTTATAAAATTTTCCATAAATTCATGAAATCGAAAATCTCAAGAACATTTACAACCTTCAACCATCTTTGATTCATAAGAAACATTTTTGAAATTCTTCTCAGAAAACTGGAAAATCAAAATATTTTTAAGTTTTTATTACTCACCAAGGTCAATATGATGACAATTGAAATTAATATTGTAGGCTTCATCTTCTTCCAAGTTTTGCCATGAGATGCTAAGATGAAACCTTAGTTAATCTTATTTTTTAATTAAAGTGCGCTATCGTATTGATTTGTTTACAAATATTTGTTTGTTCAAGTGTGGATTCATTAACGAAGCTATATTGTCAATAACAATACTTGCATTATTTCTCATGTAAGATGCAACAATCAAGCTGGATTAAAATTTTTTATACATTAAATTAAACTAGTTTATATATACAGTATCACACAATTAATTAAGGAATCAGAAATTACAATAAGATGTGAATACCGTAATAGAACGTATTATGAAAATAATTCATATCTGAGTTATTTTTCTTTTCATTCAATAAATTCAATTTTTGTGTGCAAAGGAGGCATTTAATAGAAGAATCTCTAAGATGATATCATGATATTATCATAAAACATTATTGTATCCGTCTTCTTACGCATTTATGGTCAAACTAATAAATAATTGATAGGTGTCAATGAGATTTGTCAGAGCTGCTAAAGTGCTGTAAAGTAAGATACGGACACTTAACATGTTTCGTGGGTACGAATCGCCAGCGCTTTTCAGTCACGTTATTATTCCATAGTAAACTTTTGAAAGATAATTGGTCTGTGATAACCACTGATAACAGAATGAAGAGAGCCAAGAAATAGACCTCTATTTCTCTATGTAGTATTATTGGAATACAGTAGCCCACAGTAAATAATAATTGATTCCTCCTCACAAATGTAGATAGAGTCTGAAACTATTCATTTTTTTGCGGATGATGCCCACATGAGAATTTTAGCTTGTGCGTGGGTAATGGCAAAGAGAATCCTAGGAACTCTATTATAGGAGCTCTATGGTAATGGATGTGGAGTGCGAAGGTAAAGCCACTGGGATTCGAACCCAGACCTGGCAGCGCTAGCGGACCGGGGTTGTGACGGTTATGACGCCCCAGCCCACTGTGCCAAACAGGCCGGCATTCATTCTAAGTAGCCTACTTATTTCACAATAATTTTAATTTAAATTATTCATCCAAAGAAATCAATTGATTATGAATCAAAACAAATTAATTGATTATGAATCTCCTCCGTCTTTCGGAGGAGACGATAAGCCGTCGGTCCCGACAACCTCAAAGTAGTCGTCATCTATCATCCATATCATTACCCACGCACAAGCCTATGAGCCCATGTGGGCTTCATCCTCATAACAAAACAAACAAACAAAACAATTTATTATTGAAAATTCACTCAATTGAATGTATTGTATATTAATTTCTAGAGCACACGTCTCGTTCCGTCCTTCCTGATAAAGTTGCATCAGAGATTTTAGAACAAACCAAAATTGTACCTGGAGCTGTAACTTTCCAGACTCTAGTGGCTTTGTCGAAGGTGAGGCGTTCTCCATACATTTAAGTTATCATTCACATTTTCCAGTTTTCTCACTTAAAAACTACATGCATTATTATAATAAGAAGCTCTTAGAATTTAGAAGAATTGAAATACGGTAGCCTTCCTATGAGCAGTGAATATAAAGTAGGTAGTAATAAGAGTAGGCCTATCCTCTTCACTGCTATGCAATGAGTTATTGGTGTTATTGTAGAAATTTCGATAAAATCCCGAAACTTTTAAATTTTCACAAGTAGTTTTAGAGAACAATAATACGAGTTCAAAGAGAAAAATAATATGCTCAGAGAATATATTTCTTCTGAAACTTTTAAAGTTATATTTGATGATAAAGGTTTATTGCCTTTAATTTGAAAACACATAACGTAGTAAGTAAAATAAAATAATTTTAAATATTTCAATAATAGACTACATATTTTTGTGTGAATCAGCGTGAATTTAGAAATATTTCAATTGAAGAGAGTAATCACAATGGGATAAGTTGTATGAACTTGAAGGATCCTAAATGTTATTTATCTTAATTTCATTTTCAGATGACACTTGTAAGTCCAGTAGGAACCTTAGCATATGTCATCGATGAGGAAGCTCTACTTTTGAGGGTGAAGAATGGATGGCAGTATATTGCAGTAAGAAATTCATTCTATCTCAATTTCCAAAATGATTTCTTTTTTCAAAGTATATTTTCTTACAGCATTGTTGGAGATTTTCACCTCTACTCGAGTATAATATGAATGTAATGTTTCTTTTGACTTGGATGCATATCATAGCTTAGCACATTTAATTTATCTTGAATAATGAATCAATAATTAATCACAGTAGCCTACCCTCCAGAATAATTTTATTTTTCTACAACTGCGCGTAAAACAAGATTTTACAAGCTGAATTCTCCTCGTAAAGAAGCCCATTTCTGAGGAGAATCATCATTACGCTCGCTAACCATCTGCGCATGCGCAGTAGAATTACTTTACGCTCGCTAAGCAACTGCGCATGAGCAGTAGAGTTACTTTACGCTCGCTAATCAGCTGATCATGGCTTGCCAAAAGTAGGTCAGGTGGAGTCAAAACATAACCTAACAAAAGTTGGCAATGTCTGATTGTATCTGTACCGGTAATTACACAAGAGTAATTTAATAGTATTTGAGGACTGAAAAAACAGTAGATTGACAGGTTCGTGCAGTTGTAGAAAAAATATTGTATGTAATTCGCGCGTAATGCTTCTTTATCGCTCTTGCAAAATTATCACGCTCCGCTACACGTCGCGTGATAACTGTTTTGCGCGAGCGATAAAGTCGCGCATTACGCTCTTAATACATAAATAGCTATTTTAAATAAGTTTGAAACTAGTTGTGAGAAAAAAGAACTTATTTTGAAGGGTAGGCCTACTGGTGATTAATTATATATTGATTCGCGCATTATATATTATACATTAGCTCCAATAATAAATAACAAAGTGAACCGCAATTAGGCTATGTTCTATATAGTGGCAAAGAGGATCCTAGTATTTAGAGAGAGTTCTATTATTCTATGATAGTGGTGACGCACCAATAAAATACTCATGATATACCAGGTGCGGCAGTATAAAGATGAACGATTTTAAAAATATCATGAATTTGTTAGTTTCCATTCAAAAACAAATTTATTGGTGTCAAAATGCTCGCATGGGAATACCATTTGAGAAAATCGAGAATGTAAAATCACATCAGGCATGTGGTGGCCGAAATCGTTGAAACAGTGCGTCCTCGCATTCTTACCCTTTTTGTAGACTCTTCAATAGTAGGGTTCCTTGTTTATTTCCATGAGAAGGTTAGTGACGAAAGCAGCAGAACCAAATATTTCGTTATCCAGGGTATCTAAGGATATCATAACCACTTGATGCTACTCTCGATTCACGACTGGGTCACGTAATGGCAGATTCAAAATGGTGGATGCCGCATTCCATAGAAGCGTTCAAGAACGGGAAACATCATTGATAAAAACTTCAAGTAAACGGGATTTGTTTGGAAATTCAATTTTTACACGTTTTTTATCACATATTTAGGGCTGAAACATCATTTCCAAACAAGAAATATTTTTTCAATTTTTAAAATATCGCTCTCTCAACTTGGGCGACTTCGTCCTTAATTTTGTTCAGAGTTTGGGGCTTGTATCGTATAGGATGTTGTTTTGAGAAGGAACAGTCCCCTACTCGATGAATGTTGAAGTGAATGTTGATGGATTTCGATGAATGGTGTCGAAATTTAAGCTTTACGACGGTAAATGACTCATTATTTAGAAAAAAATCAATCCTAGGCAAAACGCGTTTTTCCATTGTCCAACGCTCCATGCCGACTACTGGAACAAGAATACAAAAAATGGTAAGATTACACGAGTCTAACGCCACCATCCTCACCACTCTCGGTAACGAAGGAAATGAGTAATGCCCTTCCTAAAATCGTCCATTTTTTCTGCCGCACACTGTATAATATAAGTTATGATATTACACAATATCATATTCTCAATAAAGAAAACCATCCAATTTTGTGAATGTAGCCTATATTATATTATAGAAACTTATTATTTGCATAAGCTTGAAACCCCAGAATCTGAATTAAAATTATATTATTATTTTCAGCTTGGATCATTGATCCCAATGCCCACAGAGCCTTCCTTCACTCCAAGCACGGATGACAGCGGAGCTCCGTTAGAAGTGTCCAATTTGATAAACAATCAGCCCTTGACATCCAAGGATGGACCAGTGGTAAAAAATTCATAAAAATATTTTCTGATAGCGTTATTCGAAATAAATTTGGACAATTTGATCAAGGTCTGAGATTTAATTCCAAGAAAGAGTACAGTGATATATTATTTTTAGCTATCCATTTTCAAGTAGCTTGAAGTCGATTGAAAT
Organism: Sogatella furcifera; assembly: GCA_017141385.1. Taxonomy (NCBI): domain Eukaryota; kingdom Metazoa; phylum Arthropoda; class Insecta; order Hemiptera; family Delphacidae; genus Sogatella; species Sogatella furcifera. The sequence goes on from CM029549.1 coordinate 10,520,853, forward strand.
AGTTGAAAATGATAACTAAATATCTGACTGATAACTAAATAACTTTCAATCAACTGGAATAGTAGCCTACTATCTCTATGAGGCTATAATTTATTACTGTATTTATTTACAAATTAAGATTAATCATTATTACATTCTCAATTTATGGAATGAACGAAAAGTGGTATCAATAATAGAAAGTCTACAATAATAAACTTCACTTTCTAGCTATTGAAAATTTCTTATTCAATGTTATTTTTGCTAATCATTTTTTTTCTTTCTGATCCTTAATGTTAACCTAAAGTGGAATCCTAAGATGGTAAGTAATACATTTACTTTTTTTAGTCCAAAAATTATACAACGTAGCTTACAATAAATTATCAAACAAATAAATGATAAAAAACTAAGTTATACAGAAAATATTTAATATTGTTCACATGAATTGTATGGAGGACTGAGATCTAATAACACAATATATATGTATATATATTCATATTGTTTACTTTTTATTGGATGGACAAATGAATGAGTTTATTGTGGATCATGAAAAAGGAATATGCACCATATCATACATTATAAGCAAAAGATTATAAGCGAATAGATTATAAAGCTATAGAGCATGAAAGGTTCAAATTATTACTGTCTTGAAGATATACTTTGATTAGACTGATAGATAATTGATAATTCAATTGGAATAGGCCTAACAATTTTATATATGAATGAAGCAACATATTAATATGGATTTTTAAAATAGTTTGACACCTTAGATCTGATCATTTTCATCCTCAGAAATGGATTTTTATTTTTCATATAGGAGTTTCCGAATTTGTATATTCTTCTCCACTATCTTTGAATGATGCGAATTACAATCTGTTTTTATCAATCTTAAGTACGGTAGGTAGTTCTACAATTTGAAATTTGTCTTTCAATTAATTTTCAGCTGAGAATGGCAGCTTTGAACGAGCCCTACAGCGGTGATGTGAAAGGCTTGAGAGGAGCTGACTATGCGTGCTACAGGCAGGCGAGGAGAGCAGGCCTGCACGGAACATTCCGAGCATTCCTATCTTCCAGAGTACAAAATTTGGACTCAATTATCAAGAACTCTGACCAAGACTTACCTGTAGTCAATATAAAGGCTAGTGGATAATTTTCATACTACTGTATTAATACTGTACGTTGTTTTTTTTTTTTGTAAATTCGTCCTACAAGTACACCAAGTAGGCCTACTAGAACACCTGTATAGTGTAAGTACACCTAGTGAAAGTAAACCAGGTACAATTGCGTTACACCTGATACAAGTACATCAACACCATGTACAAATATATCAACAACAGATACAAGTAACTTGTATGATAAACAGGTAACCAGGTAAAAGTAACTTACATGAGGCACCTTACAAAGTACATCAAATATACAAAAAACGATAGGCCTACTACCTATCATTTTCATCTCATTCAATGAAGATGGTGTTTTTACATAATTGTAATATGAGTACGGTAGAATAGAATCTCATATAAGCTGATAGAACAAACATTTTTCAGTTAAAAACATATCAATGTAACTTCATAATTTCTATTACAGGGAGATGTTCTGTTCAATTCATGGAAAGACATTTTCAACGGTGACGGTGCATTCTTCCAACCTAGAGTCTACAGTTTCAATGGGAAAAATGTACTAACCGATTTCTCATGGTAAGTAACAAGCGACATTTTCTATGCATAGAATATTTTCCAATTATTCGATAATGGAAGAAAACGAGAGAAAAAAATGCGTATGGCTTCTAGTAGTGGCTCTTACTGGTAGGTTCTTCTTTGCCAAATTCTGGTCACTCATCCAAGAGCAGTCCAGTGTTCGTTTCTCAACTTCACTATCACTAAGGGTCAACATCCACTGGCAGTTGATTCGTTACAGCTGATCGTCAAACGATCGGCCTGCCGGTTTACAGATATTTCGGACTGACGTTTCCCCCATCCACTTACAGTTTTTGACAATAACAGTTTGAACTATCAGTCCAAAATGACAGTTGATCTGAACCCTGAGCAACCACCCTCTTCGATTAAACATTCTTTATTATGACTAACATTCAATGAAGAGTTCCTAAACTTATTTATATGACTGACAGTGTACGGTATACAGAGTGTTTCAGGAGGAATGTGCAATACTTCTCTGGCTGATTCCTCACACCAAGTAGACAAAAAAGTTCCATGGGACCATCCCCCAAAAACGCTTTGTTACCGAGATAACAATGGCGGAAAATTGAGATTTTTCAAAATATATTAATTTTTCTAATTTTTTAGAGGCTTTAGTAAGGTTCCAAAATAATTAATTCCTATGTAAAATTAGCTGAGAAATCCAATGAAACTAGTTCCAAGTTTGTAACTTTAACGGTTATTGAGATAATTGGAAAAATATGCTAGAAAACGCCATTTTTCAACAATAAGGGTTATTACAGGGTAATGAATCATAAAATTGTATTTTTTATTAATGGAAGTTGAAGAGAGTTGGATTCTAAGAAAAATATTAAATGGCGGCGATTGTGTAAATCTTACCCAAATCGAAGAAATAGCAATCACAAATCGCTACTAAACACAAATTTATCACTTGTGCTATGTTTTGTCAATTTTGCGATTTTTGATCGTCATTTCTGAGATTTGGGTAAGATTCACACAATCGCCGCCTTTCAACTTTTTCTTCAGAATCCGACTCTCTTCAACTTCCATTAATGAAGAATACAATTTTATGATTCCTTATCCAGTTATAACCCTTATTGTTGAAAAATGGCGTTTTCTAGCATATTTTTCCAATTATCTCAATAACCGTTAAAGTTACAAACTTGGAACTAGTTTCATTGGATTTCGCAGCTAATTTTACATAGGAATTGATTATTTTAGAGCCTCACTTTATTTTGGAAGCTAAAGCCTCTAAAAAATTAGAAAAACTAATATATTTTGAAAAATCTCAATTTTCCGCCATTGTTATCTCGGTAACAAAGCGTTTTTGGGGGTTGGTCCCATGGAACTTTTTTGTCTACTTGGTGTAAGGAATCAGTCTGAGAAGTATTGCACATTCCTCCTGAAACACTCTGTATAAAGTCAAGTATAATAATGGATTATAAAAGCATTCTTTAAACACCGTACACATAGATGCAGTTGAATATTAATTAAAAACTGAATCAACGTTGAACACTATGTTTATAACTTTATTTGCAGCAGTGCAGTCACTAGAAAATGTTCAGTTGAAAATCGCATGAAAATGGTTCAGTTGATACTAGAACAGCAGTGTCCCCTATATATATAATTTTTTTTAAATTTACAAACAGCTAGATAGCAACGTAGCATCAAGTCTCACTGGACTATTATGTGTTTAACTATAATATGTATTTAAGAACCATCTTGAATTGAAATAGAACCGTGTACACAACGCTCTACAAACGTTTTTGATCAATTTTGCAGGCCTCAGAAATACATTTGGCACGGCTCGTTTCCGTCAGGTGAGCGGGCCATCGACCTGTACTGCGATGCGTGGGACTCCAACAGCATGGACCGATTCGGACTGGCCTCATCGCTGCTCAACAATCGACTATTGGAGCAGGAAAAGTTCTCCTGTAACAATCGATTCGCGGTATTGTGTATCGAAGTGACTGGACATCTTTCAAGTAAGAAACGACGGAGACGCGAATTGGAACTTTTAGGCGAAGAAGAGTATCACAAATTTCTAGAAGAATTGTTAAACGAGAGAGACTGAGTGTAAATTTAATTATTTAGTTAGATCGAGTCAATTTTTATTGTAAGATAGGTTACGATGACTGGCCTACCGCACAATGAGTGAGGCGCTCTAAATAGCGAAAATGTATTTGTATGAATGTTTTGGTGAGGAACTGCCAGAAAACGATTCGAGGTGTCTTTTGTAATAGAAAGTATTGCAAAATAATGGAGAATTGAGTTATTTTAATAAATTGGAAATCCAGGTACCCTTTTTATGCTATTATTGATGCAGTAATATAATATAAAAAGTAATAAAATACTCTTTTTATATCATTTTAACAATGCAGCAATAAAATATAAAAAGGGTACACTTATTTTCAAGTAATTGAAATAGCATAAGTGGTAGCCCTGCATAACAAATTGAATATTCAGAGAATTGATATGGTATTATAATGAGACAATGGAATGATTATAATGGACTATACAAATTGAGAACTGAATGATTATGGAATTAATTCCAATGATAATTGAAGATTATAATGAGAACTATACTCGATTTGGATATTTTTCTAGCATAATTTGAACAGAAATTATAGGGAACGGTGAACCGCGTATCTCGGTAGCCTGCTCATATCAAAAGGACAAGTACGGAGTACCTACTGTTATCGAATAAATGAATTGTATCAAGAACAAGATTTATCACGGAAAATACATAATATATGATAACATTTTATAATAAAATTTAAATTAGTGAAGAGCTAAGTTCCTATTTAAGTTCTCTAGCGAATGTACGAGTATCATTTTGCTATAGCTAGTTTCTTCTTCAAAATACTATTTTGTGACCAGTATGTGTTCAACTTCCAATAATAACCTTGATATTATTCATAAATTATTTATTGTTAGAATTCTGAGTACGATATGCTATTTCATGTTATATTTACAGAGGTGATAGCAAATTTTTGGCTAGAATTTGAGTTCAAGATTGACATTAGAAGAATCAACAGAGTAGTAGGATTTAAGAATAAAACTGTTGACAAAATTAACTGCGTTAACCGTTAACTGCAACAAAATTTGAAAAAAGTCAACTAAATTTCACCCTCGGTATTGACTTGATGAAAGCCAAAAATGACTCAACATTAGCTTCTTTGAATGGAAAGTCCTAGTTTGTTAGGCCTACTTCTATGTCAAATTGAGAAAATAGATAATACAAGAGAGAGATGATGAAGATATAAAGATATAAGATAATAAAGAGTCCGTTGTCTCTCAATATTCGTTATGAGACTTTTTCGTTATGACGAAAACATTAACATTTAATTTGAATAAATTATATTAATATAATTAATAAATAAACGAAGGTCTTCAAAAATATTGGCAGCATATCAGAGAGCTATTATTCATGAAAAGCTTTATAAATTAAAATTTTTTTCAAAATGTTATGTTCGGTACGCTCTATTGATAAGAAAATGAGATGCATACTCTACATTCCAGTGTACTAATCAAGTTGCTTCATAGTCCAGGCATTATAGGATTTAACCTCCCAATGAGAGCAGCTAAACTGAATTTTGGCACAAACACCTATAGTGGCATTCTAGATAAGGATTCAAAAGTATAATACTGTATCACGTTTGCAAACATTTTATTCAAGGTCAAAAATCACGAAAATCAGTTTTTTGCTAATAACTTGTTTCCTGTTCAAGTTATTGTTCTTAGATGTTATTATAAGAATTGTAGAACTCAGAAATCCCTACAAAATTGGTCCTATGCATTTTTCTCGAAAATCCAAAGGTTTTCAAGATACAGCGCGGAGAGGGGGGAGCGCGCACTTCATCAAGGGATAATGCCATAACATACGAAGTATAATGTTCAATTCGTTGTGAAAGATTGTTTTTGCAACAAAATTCTATCAAGGTAGCATTCCTAAGCGACGGCTTGGGCTGTGCATCTCTAGCTGCAGGGCTGCAGCTGTGCGTCTCTAGCTGCGCGGCTCTAGCAGCGCGTCTTGAGCCGTCACAGCTCTAGACTTTTAACTATATATTATTTAAATAATAATTATACGTTATAATCTGCAAAGCTATTGACGTGCAGCTAGAGCTGCGCAGCTCAAGCCATCGCCTAGGAATGCTACCTTAATTGTTAACAAATTCTTTATAAATTATCTGTTTTGATACCGATTCTCCCCTATTTCAAAATTTCAATGGCGGTGAAGTATAATAAGCCGCGGCCGAGGTTTAGCAGCAAGAGTGATTCTACTTACGCAATAATTCGTAGTTATATTTACAGTAGTGTGTTATATTTACAGAACTAGAACTATTGGACTCCAATCCTTATACTTCATTGATAATCCCAAGCAGTTACCCGTAACTCCCACGGCTATCATATTACTTTTCAATGTAACATGGTCCTTCCATTTGAGAAAAATCCAATCATAGCTTGCGAATTTGCGGAAATAGATTTTAAAGATGACGGAAGCACCCGAGGTGAATTTTTCATGAGGTTTGAAAATGACAGATAATTAGAGATGTGTTCTAAATGCATGTACAAAGATTTAAAGTTGAAATGCACTCGGACATCTTCCTTCCTATTCACATTCTTCATTATTGAATCAGACTTTCAACAATTTTGTAGGGATTTTTTAGCTCTACAATTCTTACAATAACATCTGAGAACATAACTTGAACAGGAAACAAGTTATTCGCAAAAAACTGATTTTCGTGATCTTTGACCTTGAATAAAAAAGCTTGCAAACGTGATACAGTATTATACTTTTGAATCCTTATTTAGAATGCCACTATAGATGTTTGTGCCAAACTTCAGCTTAGCTGCTCTCATTGGGAGGTTCGACCTTCTTTTCGTCTAAAATGCCTGGACTATCATACTTGATAGAATCATAATAGCTTAAGTTACATAATAGTGATGAATTGTAAAAAAACGATACGAGAATTCAATTCACATGAAATAACTAATTAATTATTATTGATTATAAAATACCTGGTGACGACAAAATAATTTGACAAAAATTGGTAAATGGGCAAGCGTCCCCATGTATGTAAATAGTTAGTCCTACTAGTTTCAAATTTGTAAGATAACTATTTATAAATTATTGATAGAGTAATATTGTAATTTTTCTAAAATAATTATATCGACGAAACTTCCATATTATTATAGTATAACTGGCAAGTGACAAAATAAATGAAAGAATCTGAATTGTTAATTGAAGCATTCATTCATCTTAAACCCTCTCATACTTGTTAATGATAACAAAATTAGAGAAGAAAATTTACAGTAAGTACGTTTTTTCACTCGAATCATTATTTGAGATTGATTTTTATTTTATCATGGTGTATGTAACAATTGATGAATAAATATATTAAGATTAAATGAAGAGTTCCAAAATTACAGTACGAGATTACAGTCGAATCTCAAGAGGAAGAATTGGAGAAAAACCCAAGATTTAATTAAATAATTTATTTTAGTAAAATTTCCAACAATACAAAACTACTAGTATTACTGATCAACTAACCATGTAGAAGAAACCTTACAGAACATATTGACCATCATAGAAATGAATCTGAATATTGAATTGGCTTGTTTCATTTAGGCTATCTAAAAGCAAACTATATTAGGTAAATATTAGCTATGAATCCTATCAACAGGTCATTTTCAGCTTATCCTTTTAGCATCTAAAATTCTATCAATACTCAAAAGCTTGATAGCAGTAGATAATGATCTATGAAAAATAGTTAAATCGAGAGAAATTACGTCTGAAAAACTTTTAGAGCTATCAAAAAATTCCTGAGAGTGTATCAACTGAAAAATTATTTCACCCAATAATATTAAAGAACTATTGTTCATACATTTACAATCTAGTATAGTATTAATGGAGTGTGAAACAAATTGATGGTAGGTAGATTTCTCATCAAGTGATAATGAGGAGATATTGGAAGACCCAGAATCTTGCCAATTATTCAGAATCGCTCTTCTGTTCAAAATCGGTGGTAAATTATTGTGAACCGCCTTGGACAATAGAGAACTATATAAACTTTCAAAAAGTACATTACTTGGACCGAAAACTAACAATTTATAAGAAACTAAATAGTTCAATACAGTTATAAAATTATGCAGAGAAGAATACAACTGAATTCCAATATCAGTTGTGGGTGAAAATATTATCAATTGAGATACATCGGGAAGGGAAATTTTCAAAGTATTAATATTTGGTTGCAGTGAACAATCAATTATACAATTGCCAGATTTGAAATGAGAGAGTGAGTAGTTATTTAGAAATAAAACATCAGCTTCTGAAACTCCTTGTAAACTGTACAACTTTTTCAAACGAACAAAACATCTTACAGGATCTGATAAGATAATATTTGTAATCAATAATAACGGAATAGTTCTAGGCTTTTCTAGCTCTTCATTTAAAATACACAGTAAGTCGTGCTCCGTATTTTGACGAGTACGTTTTTCAGTTTCTGATAAATGATAAACGATCAAAATACTCTTGAAATCTTTGGTTTGAATTGAATAAGGTTTGATAAATTCACCCTTCAATAAAATTCCATCACAAACAAATGATTCCGATATTGATGATGGCTTTTCGTGTCTTTTACAAAGAACACTAAAATTTTCATTCATTAATTTAAGGGCACTACTGTCGATTTTATCAGAGACAAAGAAAAAACTAAACCATTTATATGAAACATCAGTGAACAAAATCCTAACAGGAGTTGTAAATCTAGTTGAAAGGAATATGTTAATCATTGTTTTCAATAAATTCAAATCTAACATGTCTGGTTCCCCACAGTACTCTAACTCAGCAAGTTTCACAGCATTTTGAATGCTAACCAACTGGTTCAATTTTTCACGATAAACATCTTGGTTCATATCATTAGTTAATACTCTACAAATAGCGTTTGTATAAAGAATGAAACGTTTAATACCATCTCCCAATTCCGTTTCAACATTTCTAGTACAATTAATGATTATTTTATAAATAGGATTGCACAAGTCTTTGTCAGTTATCACGTGGTCGAGTATTTGAGATCCAGATCGGGTGATCATCATTTGGCCGTTTTGTTTCTGAACCATAATCGCTCGACCCTTGCTTCCATAGGCTACTTTCAACAACGAAGTCAGGTAAGTACATGCATTCGAGATTCTTCTGGGAATACTTTCATGCCTGCAAGAAATAAAGAACTAGTATTATGCTAACACAAATAGGTTATGCGCACATCACACATGTTATTGAATCATATTCGAAACGTTCGCGTGATCCACAAAAATGAGTGAGAGATAGAGATAATATTTTGATGACATAATAACATGTCATGCAAGTTGGGTTTGATCATTTATATGATTATGCTATGCCCTACTGATAGCATATTGCTTATTATTATAAGTTTAAATCCAAGAGGAAGAATATACAATACAAAAGTGAAATTTTTTTTAGAATAGTGATGATTAGGGATTAAAGTGAAAGTGTTTTATTGGAATAATCATAAATGACTCATGGTTAACAAACTAGAAATTATTATAAAAATTACAGCATTCAAAAATGTGTAGAAGGGTTCTTAGGTATCATTATCATTGATATTTTACTGATACTCGGTCGAAAATGAACTGTATTCTTTAAACGATATGAAGTGCACAAAGTTTACTTTTGCAGTGTTATCAAGAGTGACTGATATAGATATTAGCATATTCATAAAATATACAACACACGCAATTAGAATTAATGGTAATAATCTATAAGTAACTTATTTGATCGAAACACTTTTAAATAAATTTGTAATCCAATAGAAAAAAATTCTAGTAGGAATCGGATGCATTCACAAACTTTTGTTGGAAATGATAACGATACTCAAATATAATACTCTATAGGTCTGATACGTTTTACAATAGAAATCAATATCAACGTTTAAGAGATTGCCAGTACAATATTAGAGACAATGTACAAAAAAACATTGAAATGAGATATTGTAAGCCATTAATCACACTGCCGTTTTCTGTCATCTCATGGATGAATATTGTTTGTTTATTGTATTATTGTGATGTTTGTGAATAAATGAATATTGTTAAATAACTAAATTAAATTTTGCAAGTTTAATTAGTTTCAGATTTTTTTTTCAAAGTGATCGAAATGTTACGTTATCTTTGTATAAGAAGAATCAATAGTAAAATACTCAAACATAGCTCTATTGAATTATAGAGCTATTAGAACACTGTTATGAATTATATGGAGGATAACTCACCCTTCCAGCTCTTTCTGCAGATTCGTCTTCAAGGGTGTATGCAGGGTGATGTTTTTGAGCTCCATCGCTGTCGACATAGCTCAACTTCGGATTGGGAAATGTGTTGCTCCTGTTCCCAATAGAAGTATATCTAAAAGAAGATAAACATATATTTGTTAAATGCAAATTATATAAATACATAAGCATGTATTTGATACATGTAAAGAAGAAAAACATATATTTGAAAAATTATATGAATATGACAGATGACAAGAACATAGTGGACAATGATAAAGTGGATTGTATTTTAACAACTTTAACTGGATATAACTCCATTGAAGCAGTTAATGCTTTGAGGAAGATTTAATGCATTGAATAAAGGTTTGCCTGTAATTCCGGATTCAACTGGATTTTCCACACAGAGTTTCCATTCTGACCATGATTTGGTGTAAAGTTAGTGGAGGAGAGTAAAAATAAAATTCACATTATGTTTCATTATCCATCCAGCAATAACATGTAATTATTGAATAATTAACTCATATACACTCCGCCCTTTATAGAAACTACTTTGTAGTTGATTCTGATATGAAGTTATAATGCATTGAACTACAACAATATCAACAAATTCTCTATTGTTACTCCTGAAAAGTAATATTGAGAATTCGCCATCAATAACAATTGGTTTCAAAAGATTTTAGATCAACAAATCATTGCAAGGTTGTAAGGGCGCAATTTAATATTTAAAAAATCATAAACTCACAGAAAAATACAAATAATGGCTAATGTTGATCCAGAGGTGAAAGATTGTTCTTGGTCCACTTTTATATGAATTTCTCATATATTTTCACATTTTTGCAGTCTTCAAATCTCTATAATACACTAATACAATAAAATTTATTTTTAAGAAACCACCCAACTATTGAGGGTCAGCAATAAACAACCACACATTCCCACTTCAATTCATTGTCAAGTTTGTTTTAAAATAAATTAAGAGGAAGAATTGACAATAATTAGGTCAGTGAATATATCATTACTGATCAAGATAGACTGGAAAATGGAATTTCCATTATACTGTAACATTCACTCCGGTTGAAATCTGAACGCTTGTTGGTCGATAACATCACTGTCAGGGCTCACTTCACTATCAGGGCTCTCCACTACAGCATGACCGTTACCAGTTTTCAACTTATTCGAACTTGAACTTTTTCTCGAATCAATTTCACTCAACTTCCTCTCGTAGAACGACTTGGTCCGATCAGTCTTAAATTTCAAACTAGCGCTGGGCTTTATTTTCTTTGTTCCATACGAAAAAATCTTTCTAACTTTGAGGTAGACACAAATCACCACTGAAGTGATGGCTGGTGAAGAAGATAAAACTAGTTTCCTGATATTGGAGACACTAAGAGTTTCTGCATGAGGTATGGTATGATCATATTTGGCAACAGCTACATAACAATAAAATTCTGAGGTAGTGTTGAAATAGGTATTGAAAAACTTGTCACAAACTTTCATGGAAGAAAACCCGCAGCCGTGGCTGTTCACATAAAATCGGCTGATACCAGTTTTGTTGTATTTTGATATATTATAATTCACAAGAATCTGTTTACAGCTGTACAACAAAGCAGTACAGCTCTGTTTACACGAAGACCATTTACACTCATCGACATGGTTGTATTCCACGTATGTATGTAGATAACAGGTGGCATGTTCGTAGTGAGTGGTCAAGGATATCAATACAGGAAGTGTCACTATTATAAATGAAATTATTGAAGACAGTACAAGCAGTATAAGAAGGACAATACAGAATCTTCCCTCAGTGTCTTTACTGACACAACACATTTTAACCAATACATAAAAAATGAAAGTACTGGGCTAGAAATAGAACAAGTTTCTATAAATAGTTTGTAGCGAAACTTTCTGAAGAATGAAAAGTAGGGACGTCATGATATTTTGACGAAGCAGAGACCACTACGCAACTGACCGGCAACGATTGAAGCGTCCGCTATTATTTCCAAAGTATTTCCCTTGAATGTCAGTTACGTCATGCGATCGGGGATTTGAACAAGCCCACAAGTGATGATGAATAATTGAGAGCAATCATTCAGACACGAAACGGATATTATATCTTCACTCATTACACAGCCACATCAATTACATTAAATCAAATTATCAATACTTAATGCACGGAGAAAACGTTATTTGTTCAAGCATACTAAGTGGATACTAATGTAGATCTATAAATTCCCCCCGAAAAATATTAGAGCGGTTATAACCGTCACAGCCCAATAAAAGCGAACCACAATCAACAAGGTCTGAGCTTTGAAAAATAATAGAAAGTTGTTTTGGTTAGGGATCGATAAGAAGTACATTTTCGGTATATTACTATTTCCTACAGAAAAACCAACACAACATCGGAAACACCAATTTGACAACAAATCAATACCCATCAACTTAGAAAAGTGAAAATCGATGCGATAAGAACGACGACATTGAAAGATTTGGATAATAATTTTGGTGAATGGAAAAGCAGGACAGAAATAGAATTATTGATATTTATAAAATGCCAGCTTGAACGATATTCAATATTATAATGTATTTAACAACAATGCAGCACACAAAATACATTTTTTTCCATTTTATAACATTACTCTACTATGAGAAGTTCAATCTAAGGGTCTACATCCACTGACAGTTCATTTTTTACAGCTGTTTTGGACTGCCAGTTTCCCCATTTACATGCAGTTTTAGTTTGTCACAGTCCGGACTGTCATTTGAACTGCATATAGACCCTAAATTTGATTTTCGAGAGAAATCGAACACAGAAATATTATTTAGATCATACTGAGAATAGTAAAGTTGAAGTTGAGTTACAATATTGATTAGAATATGAAATAAGTATGATAATATTACCCTTGATCATAGAGGATACAGTAAGGAACCTTGAGAACCCTTAGAAACGTCCACACGTTCTTGTAGGTCCATTCAAGAAGAGGATTAATTCTCAATAGCTTGGGCCATCCTTCGTCTGTCATCTGAGAAAACAGATAAGTTATACTATAATTCTAATATAATTGAGTTCAAATTGTTGTTTTTTCGATAACATTGAACAACCGTCTGTACAGGGTTTGATTTCTGAAATCAAAAGAGCTATTATGTGTAAGACTAACTTACGAAGAAAAAGAAATTCACTTCAGAAGAAAATTCAAAAAATTACAATAGTTTGCATTGAACAGCGAATACTCAATGAAGAGTGATAAACTATGAAGATGAGAATACTACAAATACAGAATTATTTTCCCTAAAACAAGTCTAAAGGGGGTCTTGGACGAGACGTGTACACGTCGTTTTTACTAGTCACTTCAACAGTTGGGCCAAATTTCATTTATTTAAGAAATCGTTTGAACAGCTATGGTGGTACTGCGACCCCATTTACATAAAACACGTCATGCTAACACTGACATTTTCTTAGCACCTGACAGCTGAGTGTTATTAACTTCATTAAAAACATTGACTGCTGCTCTAATACACTGTCTTATGTGACATTATTTGCCAAATGTTTTAAGAACGGTTCCCGCACTATGCCCCTCGCCTGGGTCAGCTGGTTCTAGCTGATGCCAAGAAATTTTGGCCCAACTGTACAAGTGACTAGAAAAAGCGACGTGTACACGTCTCATTCAAGACCCCCTTTCCAGATAAAAGATCCAATTACTAGGCTTGTTTGACTAAATGTAGTAAGTATATCATCTTGCATAAAATTACACAGAGAAGAATAATAGCACGCATAAATTTTGATCAGGTTTCCAACATTAAAAACTGAGAATAAATTACACAACAAATAATTAGCAAAAAATATATTAATAACTAAAGATGAATTCTTCTTCTTCTTCACTGCACGGATTAAGAAACTGCACGAATTTATCTAAAGATGAATTAATATATTATTTACCATATTATACTGCATGGAGCTTCCATGTGGGTCAGATCTACGCGTCCCCAAAAACCCTGCTACAAATTCCGGGTTTTCAGCCAACAATTCACCTAGACCTTCTCTTATTGGAACTCTACTTTGAACTAAAGGAACATCATACCTGAAAGTAGAAGTTTCGTTATGAATCTCTTGAAATCACTCTACATAGGAATAGATTAATAGGATATTATAGATACGAAATGCTTACTATAATATTGATGTATACTTCATTCAAATTAATCAATGAAGAGGTTTGAATTAGATTATTATGAATTACTCAATTGACAAATATTGAACTTCGAAATATTGAACTCATTTACATTATAATTATATTATGATAGGCTATTATAACTTAGGCTATATAATTTTCTTCTTAATACAACGAGTATTCAACTACTTAATTCACAATAATCTCATTCAATTTGGTTGGATGTATTAAAAAAATGAAACTTATTTCTTTTCCCTGCTTTATATTACTATTATTAACCTCATGAGAATTCATTGCATTCATTTTATATGTTCACCAAGTGAAGTATGTAAGATTTTTTTATTGCGGATGATGCCCACATAAGTACTTAATTTTACTAGAGCGTGAGTAATGGAGTTTGCTAGGGTGATTTATGAGGTGCATAAACGACCATGCCTCTGGTGGGATTCGAACCCACGACCGGATAACGCTAGCGGACTGAAGGTTATAACGCCCCAGTCCACTCGGTCAACCCGGCCGGCAAGTAGGACAATATTACATTGAGAGTGACACTGCAGTGAATTAATTTTAGAATAATATTAGAAAGATTGGGACCTTTGTAATGATTTACACAGCAATACAAGCAATAAGAAAGAATTTATAACAAGCCATAAGAAAGAAAAATGACAAATCGCAACTAACAAATAAGTTAATTTAAGAATCAAACAAAACTATACAATAATTCTACAGAATTAAAATTATTAAATTCTATGAATAGATTCAACTTCGCCTCACCGTTTTACAGTAGTTGCTATGAATTCTTCAAGAACTGGAAACGCATCGTTAGACTTGAAATGAACAGCACGTATTTTGGGTAGAGTATTGAATGTTTTCATCCAAACAGCGGCCACTATGTGAAGTAAAGCTGTACAATCTTTTCCACCATTGAAGTTGATAAACAATGAATCTGGCTTATGAGATGCAAACGCTTCTTCAATTACCTAAAAATTTCAAATTATAACAATCATTAGTGAAAAAGGTATTGTTTGACTAAAAAACAAAGTGAGCTCTATTCCATTATTAGGCTAACCCTCAAAACAATTGCACTGGACAGATGTTCAGCCCACCTGTTAAGGTTGCCATAGCAACGCTCTATAAACAACTAACACCATTAATCAATAACAATAGCAGCCTCAATAATCATTCCTGTAGGCATAGAGAGAGTTCATCTTATATGAATGAGAAAACAATACATAAATTGAAATATTTTTTGTTTCAACACCAACTTCAATGGAGTAGATCCTTGGAGTAAAAAATATTTGTTTTTGACGTCAGAGAGATTTGTAATAATTCTTCTCCAAAGTTGATACAAAGTAAAACTTTAATATTACCGTATATTGATTTGAAAAACTGGATTCCTCCTACTTCTACCGGAAATCTGGATTGGTCAAGTGTTATCCAGTTTTCTAAAACGGTACATCAATACCCAGAATAGCCAAGGGATATTCTAAAACAACTAGAGTGGGTAGTACTGAATTATTTATACCCAGCGTGATCAGGCCGAGTTGAAAGTACTGGTTGTTTACATACCGGCTCAAATGCCTGGGTACTTTCTATATCTGGCTCGAGTATCTACTTTCAGAGGAATACAAATCTCAATTTTGTTGAGACAGCTAAAATTAAAAACTTTCAATAGCTGAAAAATGATGTGGCCAGCCAAAAATACATCAATAAATTATTTAATTGAGAAATCATTTATATAAGTTAGCTTATAAAATTTTCTATATTTTTTATCACATTTTCTATATATATTTTTTCATCACATAATTTTGATTGAACAATTTAGTAACTCCTCTATTGAATAGAGGAGATCAAAATCAATGGAAAACAAATCTAATTGAGAAAGAAACAATGTACGTACAAGTGCACTGTTACATAGCCTATTCTTACTTTTAGAGAAATTAATTTAAATTTTAAGTTTTGCAAATTTTTAGAAAAATGGAAGAATTATTAGATAGCGGATAATTAATATTGCAGCACTAATTGCTGCATATCAATTATTATTATGTTTAGAAAGACGTTTCTAAATAAAATTTTGAACTCTTGTTCCATTGATTGAGGGCAATAATATTATTTCTCTAGAATAATAAATTATCATCCTATCAAGGTAATAAATAATTATTAATCCCTCATATCATCATCAATAATGTAGGGGAATAGAACAGTAAGCATTTGTCATAGAATAACTTGAGAAAAAGGCAAAGTATTAAACTGAATGATCATATATATGATTCTCACCTTGATAGATGCCTTCAATACAGTTGCAAACTGAGAATCATTGGTATTGTCGGCTAGGTCGTACACATCATGGCCAGCCGTCGCCAGCACAGGATCAACAATGCATTTTTCAGGCAACGATTTGCGAAGAAACTCCTCAGCCTTCACCACCTCCATCTCATCTTTACTCTCCAACGTGACTCTGGTCTGATAAAACTTACTACTCAACACGGGATACGAACCAAACACCACACTCTCCTTGAAAACATCAACCGCCTTATTCAATGCGCTGAGAATAAGGATTTCATTACAATTGAAAAACAATTTCCTATTGTACAGCTCACTCAGACTGTCGTTGAAATACAACTTTTTCACTTCTTTGAAGCACAACCTCATCAACTCTGGAATTCCGGGGAGAATTATAACATTGGATACTTTCACAACTGGATAGCCATTCCAGGATTTGAACGGTTCCTCATTGCCAGTCGGTATAATAACAATTTCACTTCCAACTGGTATATTAGCAATACGTAGCTGCGGGTTCTTATCTATATCAACAGTTACGTTACCGCAGTAAGACTTGTAGTAATCCACCATTTGACTATTCAACACTAGGTCGGTATTAAACGCTTTCGCAACACCTTCATACGTTACATCATCATGTGTAGGTCCTACTCCGCCGGTAGTTAATATGTAGCTGTAATTACTCTTCATTGCTCGGATTTCATTTGCTATATCATCAACAGAGTCTTGCACAACTGATATTCTCCCGATTTTAATTCCCAGAGAATAGAATTCCTTGCACAAAAACCCGGAGTTTGCATCGGAGACCTGGCCTTTCAGGATCTCATCTCCAATAATTATTATTCCAACCGACAAATCCGTCATAATAGGAGCTTTTTTCTTTCCCAATCCAATCGAATAGATGCTTTTCACGAAGCAACTTTGGAAAAAGTAGTTATGCGATCGAAATGAGGACACAGCACCGCGAAGTAACCTGACAAAATATTTACAAAAACTTGTACAGAAAATTAAATACAGAGATTTCTATTCATAAGTTACCATCATCTAATATCTTCCATAGTTCTATCTAATTGTCGATAGGAATATTTTCCTTCATATAATTGAAGACTATTGTATTTTTAAATTGCTTACATTTGAAGATTATAGATTTGTTTTGATTAATAGTAAATTTGAACTGAGTTTCGAAATACGGTACACGGAAATATTCTTTTTTATTTCATGGCAATATGCTCTGATAAAGTTCTTGGGATTGAACCAAAAGTTCCTAATCCTAAAACTAATCAAACCTGATAATTCTACATATTGATTGTAACCTGATTGAAGTAACCTAATTTATCTTTAAAGGATGAAGAGCTTCATTTCCATGACTGTTACTTCATTTATAATTTTATCTCATGATAACCTAATTATTTAGAACTTTAACATTAATTGATTGCTGTAATAATACAGTCATCTCATGTTAAAAATAACTATGTGAATAATCTGGTTGTTGATTGAAGGATTACATAGAAGTTTCTTAAAAATAATTATATTTACATTAACATTTGGTCGTTAAAAGATTGGTTAACATTTCATTTTTTCGATTTGTTCAAGAGCTTCATTCTCGAGTCTTTCACTAGTTTCGAACTTTTTTATTCTTTCAGCCGGATTTTCTCTTTCCACCACTTTTTTCTTTTCTTCTGGTTTCTTCTTCAGCACATTCGTTTGCAGCTCGTTCCACTGACTGTCAACCTGTGCGACTTTTTCCTTTTTGTGTACTTGCAACTGTAAACCAATAAATAAAATCAGCATCAGTATTCACTTCTCTTCACATTTTTGTTGAAAAGGAAAGTTTTTTCGAGTTTTCTTCAATATAATGAGTGAAAAATAATTTTCTTACATTTTTCAAGTTCATGGAGACTGGCTTCGCTTTATTTTTCGCTTTGAAGGCACGGGACCCGGCAACTTTGAATACATTCTTTGCAACTTTCTGATTGCGATCTTTCGCCATGTTCGTCACCTGTGGAAACACCAACAACTTTCTTTGAAGTTTCATTGTCTCTTTTTCATGTGTCACAACTTCATTTCGGTAAAAACCATAATGATAAAAATGTAAGAATGATGTACGGTTAACCAAAGATGAAAAAATTAACGTCATGCACAGTATGGCTTGTAACAACTGATTCCACTTGGCAACTCTACATCACAATACGACCTCAAACTGGAATAGTTAACACATTCCGCAGCATAGATCACTTACTAGATTTTCAACATATTTAATCAGTGCAATAACAACGTTTTTCAAGCTGTAATTAGAAATATTTCAACAGTTTTCCTCTAACAAAGTAAAATATACAGCTTTTTGTACTTGTAAGTTATTATAGTGAGTAACTTGTTACTTCAAGTTAGTGATTATAAAATATAAGCAGAAAAAAAGAGATGAATAGAAATTGTAAATTTTTTATAAGAGGTTTCATGTAAATTTGATTGGTGAGTTTCATATTCTAAACAGTTAGGACAGAAGTCGATACATGTAATTACTTTTTTTCATCTATTAAGCGCAAATAAAATTATTCTTCTAATGATTTCTTTCTTATTCAGCAAGAGAAAGTAGCTTGATAAAACAATGAGTAGGTAAGCTATCTAATAGCTTATGAGTTTGAGTCAAACAATCAAAAACTAGAGTTCACTGAAATACTATTTATCAACTGTACGAAAAAATTTCCATCACAGTTTGTGGGTCGATGTGCAAATAGATAGATCGTTCAGTTTGAACACTACACACAATGAAACAGCCAAGGAGCCAACTAAGAAATTATTCTACTAATTACTCATTCAAAATATCTTACATCCTAGTAAAGACCTGCATATTTACAGTTTTATCTTCGTAACCAAAGTAATATTATCCCAATGAAAAAATGCTATCGTTCTAAAATAACCTTTCCATATCTTTCATAAAAAATATCTATCAACACACAGGCACAAATTTTTTTCAGTTGGAATGAATATTTCTTACAGATTCCAAACATCTCCCTTGTTCTAAGAATCTTAATTTCACTAGGAGGAGCATTCTTCTTCAAACTTTCTCTTAGTGCCTCGGTCAACCAAAACTTCAACTCCAAGTTTTAAACAAACGCGAACCATGTCCTTAGTTGGCGACACATGTCTAACGTAGAACACCTTCATAATGTCATCATTCAAATCAACACTGAAACCTTTTCTGATAAGTTCTTTTGCCTCATGATCTCTTTCGGAAACAGTTGCTTCTGAGGGATTTTTCCCGTCTTCAATCTTTCCATTACCTTTGACAAACACATATACATGTAGAATTATATCATGTCGAATATCAGAGAACTCTTTGAACGAAAACATACCCAGGAAACTTTTGAGCAGTGTGTGCGAAGACTCGGGGAGATTTATGACTATATTAGCTCTCGGATTTTTTCCATCAATTTCTTCTCCATCATTTCTAGTTAATAAGTTATTTTTTATTACAGTTTTTATGAAATCATTACCATCCATATTGAAAGCCTCGACTAGGCTTTCCAACTTGTTGAGAACAAGGTTTTTCTTGAGATAAGTGACAGCATCTGGATTCAAGTCATTCGCCAAAACCTTGCAGCCTTTTCTAGCAGCCATAACAGCAAACGGACCTACCCCACAGCACACATCAAACAAAATATCGGAACAACGAAGAGTTCCCACCAATCTTGCATGCTCAGTTGTAAGACGCGAGTTCCAGTACACTTTCTTAAAGTTGAATTCAAACACACATTGGTTTGCTTTAACAGTCACGTCATAATTATCTTCACCTGCTAGAAGTTCCATTTTGAAATGTCGAAACTGTTCACTAATCGTATCTAATTTGTTCACTACAGTTTTTACACCTGGTATTGTATCGATTAATATTTGAGCAATTGAATGTTTGTATTCTAGGAGTTCTTCTCGCAGATTAAGGTGTGCAATGTGCCCGACTTCAGTGAAACCGGAGAAATTGAGATTGACTGGGAGAACAGCCTTCAGCAAGTCATTGATTCGCCAATTATCATAAGAAAATTCAATTTCAACAAATCTAAAATCATCCTCTGTTACTCCAACATTCTTCATTACTTCTTTCTCTTCATCAAGAAATGAATCGAACGAAAAAATAACATCTGGATCTAATAATATTGTCCTTTTTTGTTCATTAACACTTCCATCATCAACAATGGAAGGCCTAACAGGTTTGAAGTTTCTAAGATGAATGAGGTACTTGCGAAGAATTTGATGTAGTTTCCCAATGTTTTTTGCGCACGTAACCAAACAAGGAACTTTAGTTATTTTTGTAAACACTGATTTATCTTCGATATTTTTCAGACCTCTACAATTTTCTGGCGGTATTAGAATTGTTCTCTTTTTATCATCAGAGGTTGTCATATTGGGTGTCTTTGTATTCTGAATCTCACAAGCCTCCATTTTATAAGAACTCCAATATCCAGTGGAAAAAATCTGATTTAATAGAATAAAACTTGATCAGGAAGACTTTACATCATGGATCATCATTGTTATCAATAGACACTCATGGATGATTGCAATGATCGATTGTTCTATCAAATAGAAACCTGTAGGGAATAGAAACAAATAATATTAGCCTATTTGACTTCAATTCATGAACAGTTGTCATATTTGACTCAATTCATCTGACAGACTCCCAAATTTTAGCTATATATTCAATTCACCGTACATGAAACTGGTGGTAAAAATATCATTCACTGGAAAATATCAAAGCTATATCCAGAATACTCAATATTTGAATTCTCAATAAGTAAATCAGGTACCGCTTCATCATGTATCGAGTATCCAGTAGCCTCTACTGAATTTATTGAAATCTGATAAAAAACTATGGGGCAAGTTTTAATCCAAAATATGATTTGTTGTTTCTCATCCATCTCATTTCACTAATAATATCAAATATAAAGAGTTACAAATTTGGAGTGAAATTACTCACGGTTCTTAGGCGCGTCAATTGTTTAGTGCTGGTATTACACATTAGCTTATCGAGAAGATTTGGCACTACTGAACTTCAAAGTGCTTGTTCTTGATACGAGCTTTATGTGAAATCAGATACCCTAAACACGATTTAGTACCTAGGTCAGTGGTGCTGAACCCGCTTGATAATGTGCAATACCAGCAAGTAATAATTGCCGTGCCAAAAACCCGGAAGAGATTTTACTTCCAAGTTATAATGCTTTATATAATTGCAGAAATATGATTTATTTACATTCTTCCTAGAAACCAGGATGATTCTATTGATAACTTAGTATAATCCTCTCAAGTTTTAGTGTTTATTTCTATCCGACTAAATTAACTCAGCTCAATCTTTTTCAATCCAGGAAAAATCTTATTCAATACCAGTAATTGTCTACAAATGACCAAGTTACCGTCTTGAAACTTAAACTTTAAGATTAAGAGTGGGCAGTAGTAGTCGGCAAACTGCCGAACGCCAAAATCAAGCCCCTTAAGAACAATGTAATTTTTATCAATCTCTTGGAACAAATGGAGACTTTATTTATGGACAGAATTTCACGTTCTTTATGTCATTGGAAAGAGAACTCAATTCTCCAAGGGCGTTACTTTTCACTTTTTCCATCTTCAGTTTAGTCCAATAATTAGAGTTCAATACTTTTTTAGTTAATTAATTAAACAATAATTATTAAAATAAACTTTTCGCTACACTTCACGGAAAGAAGCTCCTTACCGGTCCCTATGTAGACTAGAAAGTCGTCGTTTACATGCGTAATCAATCAGCTGTTGTCCTCGAGCGGTAAGAGCCTCTTACCATGCGAGGAGCATTTTATTTCCAAGCGTGGACAGCTAGCGCCATCTAGCGAGTCAAAATGCAACTACAATGGCCGTCTCTTTCTGTGACACTGGCATATAAATTGGTCAAAAACAAGAAACTTTGTATGGCTATTGTACAATTTACGATGATCGTACAAAAACTATCCTGAGCTTAAATGTTTCTGGACTAAGAAAATCGAGTATTCTGATAGTTTTTAAGTAATATCCAATTGATTAAATCAATAAACTTGTGATGCAAACTTTCAATACTTGGCAGTTCAGCCTACTACAGATTCAGCTCAGCCGGAGCTAGTATAGTAAGTTATCCGGTCTAGCTGTTCTTAGATCTCATTAATCCTATTTGTTTTGTTCATTTATGAGATTAGATTAATAAAATTTATTTGAAGTGTACCGAAAAAAATTATACACTCACTCGCCCAGGAAGTTTTTTACAGTATTCGGAATTATTCCCAGGCTCGGCAAGCCTCGCCCGGGAAACTATCCTCATACTGTAAACTTTTCCTTCCCGGGCTTGTGGCGTAATGTACTATTAAATCAAAAAAGTAAAAAGTAACGCCCCTGAAGAATTGAATTCTCTTTCCAATGACATGTAGAACGTGAAGTTCTGTCTATAAATAGAGGCTCTATCTGTTCCAAGAGATTGATAAAAATTACATTGTTTTTATGGGGCTTGATTTTGCCGTTCGGCAGTTTGCCGTCCACTACCATCCACTCTCAAAGTGAGTTACTATATGGCTACAACTTACAACATAGAGCATGAGTACTAACTCAAGTTGAATACTAACAGGAGCCAACTGAAAGAAATGACTTGATTTAGATTTTCATTATATTGTTCCTGATTTTCATTCAAAATATGACATAAGCATCAATTTTATCAATTTAGAGTTTTGAATGGTACAGTTCTTAGCAACTGTATTTGTGAACAAATAGAGTGAATTTTTAGTTTATTCAAAATAATAAAATTTCAGCTTTCTAGAAACTGTGATGGTGTAATAAAATACTTACAGTAAGGGTAATGGTCCCAACAGATGAGGAGTACTACCAATAGATGAAGAACAGTTAGAGTTTTTCCTTGAACAAAAAATATACTTATTTTTAATGTATGGAGTTGTTCACATATCAAGTGATCAAATTCAATTTAACATACAACTACAATGAACCGTGTATTTCATGATTGCCCATAGCTCATAGAACTAGCTCTAATTTTATAGGCAACGTTTTCATTAGACATTTGAAATGTTAATTGAATTCAAATTCACATTTGAAATGACAATTGACATTTCTTATTTCTGACAACTGACTTCCGAGCCACTTTGAATATTATTTTATAAAATTGGATTGAGGAGGAAGATTAATCGACAATGATAATTAAAAAAATAAATTAATACATAACAAATTATACTACTGCTTTTTAGAAATAGATCATTCTACATTTTTCATTTTCCAAATAGGCTACCTGAGGAGTGATAGCCAAGTTACAATGAATCAAGCCAAAATTACAAAGATTTATTTTCAAGCTCGATATATTATTTCTTGTATTATACAATATATTTCTTGTATTTTTTTGAAAGAATACGATTATGGTTTACCACATTCTCTTTGGAAAAGCTATGACCTTCATCTTCATGATTTCTCAAACCTGTTGTTAAAAAATCTTTTTTTAGTGAGTTCATCGAATAATTCAATCATCTTTTATGTAAAATCATTAAGTCTACAGTATTAATAATTCTACAATAAACTCAAGTTTAAGTTTATATTCTTTCTTTACAATTGCGACTTGGTTTCCAAGTATTTTAAGTAAAGGATGAATGAGTGATGATGATGAAGGTTTAAGATGTAGGTTATATATGTCTATCCACAATGTCCACTTTCACTTAATATTATAATTTCTCACTTCCAAAAATATTTTATCACATAGGCTGAAATATAAAAACAAAAAATATAAAACTTCAAGACTTAGTTACTTCACGGCTATGAGCATGGCCTTTGTAACATAAGTGGAATAACTTAATAACAGGAGCCAATTGAAAGAGATGGGTTGATTTAAACTTCGTTAGTTGAAAACACGTCAAATATTCCTGAGTGATGATTTCTCAATTCAGCTAGACAATGTAAATTTTATTTTCATAAAATATTACCTATTCCAAGCTTTGAGGCTTGGAGGTTCAACAAATTATTTATGGCTTGATCTGGGGAGCACATCAAATCAAAACACTGATAATTGGAGCATAAAAAGTTGATTTTTTATAATGTGGTTGTAACTAGAAAAATATTAATATATAAAATAAAATGGTGTGAGTAAGTTATTTTGATTTGGTTATGATTCTCCCCAGCAAGGAGGCATGTAGCCTACAAAATAGGTAATAATTGAAGGCTAGTATAAATGTTACGTTTTCAATAGAAACGGAAAGTTGACATGACATTGAATTTTGTAATATTGATGGGACATCTTTTTCAAATCAATTTATTAGAAGAAAATAGAATAAAAGATTTCCAAGTAAATTCTAACCTCAAATCAATAGCTTACCGTATCAATAAACAGTGAGTAGCACGTTTGGTTGTGGGATGGAGTCCTTGAATAAATAAACTGCAAATTATTTAGATCCTAAAGATTATAACTATAAATCCTACAAAAATAAGTATAGGCCTAGTGATTAAACCTGAAATATAATTATAACGTTTTATGGACAAAATGCGTGCAACCTTCGCAACCATTGAGCTATATACCAACTGGAGAAAACACTTGTTTGGATAGCAGTATGAAACCAGGTTACGGCCTTTTTTCGTTAGGTTGGTACTCCGTCTGATCTATTTCCACCATTTCAGGAAGCCCGCTTCATAATATTGAATGAGAAAAAGGCCGCCTTTGGATAGACACAGAAATTGACAAAGTTAATAACATTCCATAATGTTTGAAAAATTAATTGCTATTTTTCAGCTATCTTGAATGTAAAAAATTATGTGGAAAATAATTGTAAAAATGTTCATTCTAATCCATATTTTCCTTGTTGATGCAAACTTCTTATTTGTTTATTGTTAATTCCAGACTTCTAGGTGAAATTTTTATAGATAATCTTTAAATTTTCTGTTAGTATTCCATTGAGCTATTATCTATGTTGAGGATAAACCTTTTACATTGAATTTTGTTTGATAATGGATTAAATAACAATGGAATTTGTCAATTATGACCTTATGGGATGAATTTATTGATGACAGAATGTTTATGAATTTGATGTAGGTGATAATTTATTTATGTAGATTTGAGATTGTAAGAAAATTTTGCATTGACAACCTTGGATTAAATAAATCTTGTTCAATAATCTCTTAAAATTTTGTTCCATTAAAGCTTACACTGGAGTCATTGAATCATGGCAGGGACTTATCTTCTAAATTTTCCTGCAACATTTTATCAGTGATAAAAATACTGTTTCTTAGGAATTTAGTGTCTTTGGTATTTGTATCATCAAAAGTCAATGAGTTCAAAGGAATCTCATTGACAATTTATGTTACAGGTTCTAGGCTGTTCAATAACAATTAGTTAACTTATATTGTTCAACATAATTATATAGTACCTATAACTTATAGCCTACAGGTAACTTATATTTTATAGAGCCAAAATTGAAGTTTAAATTCCATTCAACAATCTTTATCGCATTTCTCAAAGCACAAAGAAGTGCTGATATATTTTAGAAGAGCAGAAATATATATATATCAATGGGCAACAGAGTTTCTATCTTTAGAAGTCTTGGAGTAAAATAAGTCCAAATAATAAATTCTTTGCTTATCAAGTCATTTATTGTTTGAAAAAGTAGTAGAATTGTTGACAACTCAGTAGGCTACAACTTATAGTGTTATGCTATTTGAAGAATAGGCTATGTGGTACTGTATTGATGGTATCTTTTTAGATACTATAAATAACTTAATGGATAGACTACATCACCCAACTACTGATGATAAAATAATAGATTAGGTGCTATTGATGTTAATAAACACACTACAAAATAAGTTTTTAACTTGTAGGTACCTGTACCAACAATCGAAATTGTACTTCTGTGCTGTAAGTAGGTAGCCTATGTGCCAAATAATTCATACCACAATTACTATAATTCACAAGTTGGAAAAACAGCAATTGTCTTCTAAAATGATCAAATGCATCATAAATGACAAGAAGGTTAAATTTCATTGCTCAAAAATTATTCTGAAGGAATTATTTGTATATTAACTGATAGCTGTTTCCCCATTTGCTTCCATTGAAAATTCAAACTCCTGCGCAACTTGTCCTCAACGTGCAATGGCTGATAGGTTTGTAAAAAAAATTGGTGTAACACTGCTTGCTGAAGAAGTGCGATCTCCATTTTGTATATAGCTCAATGTTCGCAACCACGTTCGTGTTTCAATTTCAATTTCCACAGATGATCATCTTTTCGGTTCTTGTTCAGTTTTCGGAAATGTCAGTTTTAAGAAATCCGAGTTCACACTCATGTATTTTTTAATCTATTCGTGGATGGTAGCAGGTATAGTCTGGCCAAGCAAAGAAGAGCCTCTGGCAAGATGGGAAAATGACTCCAGCTTGGTCATTATTAGTTCAAGAATTATAAATGTGGTCTCAACAGTAGATCAAATCGTATCCTATAATTTGAGACCATATTTATAATTTTTGAAACAATATTGACTCAGCTGGAGTCATTTTCCCATCTTGCGAGAGGCTCTTCTTTGCTTGGTCAGACTATCACAAATCAAATTGAGCTGGAAAGAATGCTACATAGCTGTGACCCTTTCTCATCAAAATCAGATTTGTACACAGATCAGCTGCTCAGGCAGGATTGTTTGTTCATCTACGTAACACGAAAATACAAAATAGATCATTAATAATATCAATCTATGTAAAGAATTTCAGCATTATCAGATTCATCAGGGGCTATACAGATAGATTTTCATTCAGATAGTAATTATAGAATACCTCATCAGCATTATGAATGTAAAAGTTAGGTTAGGGATGTTTTGGTTTTATTGTGGCAGCACTACCTGGCCCATTCTCCATTCCATTCATTCATTAATCGCTAGCACATCAAACAAGCAACATGGATGTTGTTGCCGTGATCCTTCTCGTCGATTCGTAGTCTTTATTGAAAGGGTACTGATCTCAGTGCTCGTTTGTGTTAAATACTTATAAATATTTCATTTTAAAAACTCGTGAGGTTCTGTGAGCTTTTACGAATCTCAGTATCAATTATGCTGTGCTTCAAGTAAGTTTCGTCATTCGTTAGTATGGCGGTTATAAGTAAATTTATGCGGTGATTCCAATCTTTAGCATTTAGATCCGTGTTCTTAGTAAATTAGGTTCAAACTCAACGCTTCTGACTTTTATTTTTTGACTCTTCAATATCAAAATGGTGAAAGAGAAACCAAATTCGATAAGGATTTACGACAAGGATGGATTCAGGCGGAGAGCAGCTTGTATTTGCGTTAGAAATGAATCGGAGGATGAAGTAAGTACAATGTCATTATATTTTTTATTCATATGACTAATAATTCATAATAATATTTTCTCTTATTATTAATAAAATTATTGCTTCATTTTATAATTTTTGAAAAATTTAGTCTGTCAGCTGCACTTTTGTCTTTGTAACGTAAGGTTTCTGGTAGGATACAGTTGATCTGTTCATAGTTCTGCAAGTTGGTAGAATAATGATGTGTTGAAGTACTAGGCTACTTATCAATTAGTCGATAAAGTAGAATATTAAAAAAATTATCGCGGTTATATCTTCAGTTATTCATTTTCATCAAATATAAGTTCATATGTTAACTTAATTAGTTAAGCGAACCTTAAATACCGTAGATAGGTGAAAGTATATCACTTAAAATTTAGTTCCTTGGCTCTAAAGTTTCAGGTTCTAAGTTCCACGGTATACCGATGGTATGTTACCATGTCATGAGAAATAATGCTACTCTTTACATCGGCAAAGGGCAAAGTAAAAATCGCTGTTGTACTCCATTTTCAACTTCGCTACCTATAATAGTATTCATGTCTGAAACCATAAAAAAGTCTTGAAATAGGTAGAATACATTCATAGGAACTCCGGCTTCTTTTCAGCTCAAATGTCAAATCAAGGCACATTTTACAATTTTTCAAAAACATACCTGTTGAATATGTACACACGTCATAGGTCAAATGCTTTGACATATCAAGCTATTTCACAGTAAGTCGAACAATACCGGTTAAGCTCCTCGAAATTCCCGAGAAATCAAAGCACTATAGTTGAAGAAGTTGAACTTTCCAATCATGGTATCCTGGAATCATACTGCATGATGTGAGATCATTCCTCTCCTCTAAAGCAAGAATGTGTTGATCTTTTTTTTCAATTTTAGCACTATAGTTGTTGATTTACCTCAATTACTGAAACCCCGCAAGAATTCTAGTGCTTTGTTAGTTTCCTGAATAAATCTTTCATTAACGTCTCTCCTTGGAGGGATGGAAGCCATAAACCAGTCAGTCCCGGGAAATTTCTTGATGTTGGCCTCTATTGTGAGCCACAGAGGTCGCATCACGTGATTTGGTGTACTTGATCCGTGCAGGTTGCTTGATCCAACATGTAGTATTACCTTGGATGGGAGCGTGGATCTATTTCTCAAAACTCGACTAACATCCTGGATTCTGCCTGGCCTGCCTGATCTATCTGTTATGATCTCAACATCGATCTTCTGTTTACTTTTCTCCTGGATGATGTTTGCTGCCTGTCTCACTGAAGTGTCACCTTCAATGGTAATGGTATTTCTCTATCACCGTCCGTCTGTAAATCTTCTATGACTGTACTCATCATTCCATTCATTTCACTAACAGTTACTCTGATCGGTGAATCTCTGAGAGTCACATGATCAAGCTCACACTCCCTCCTATCTTGAGTTCTTCTATTATTTTTCTTGTTAGTATGTTGCATCTTTCCATTCGTAGTTTGATCAGGTAGGTCATGTTTTCTATTTTGGCCGGTGTCATCTCCATGGTCTTTTCTTCCATTTATTTCATCCCCATCGTTTTCGGCATTCGTCACCAACATATTTGTCTCTCTTTCAGCTTCTTCTCGTATTTGGTTTGATGGCTCTGGGTATAGACCTTGGGTAAAATCCAATATAACATTTTCAAAAAACAACCACGCTGTCTGTGGTTTCGGATCTGAGAGACCTTGGAATTTATTAATATAGTAAGATTTGAGAATATTGATGGGAACATTCATGCTCTCTCGCACGGGCTGTATGACGGGCTGCTATGCTTATGGAATAAGTTTATTCGATGTTGATTAATTAAGTTGAGGAATAAAACGGTTGAAGAATTAAAAACGGCTGCGGTTGAAAAATTGTTAGAAGCTGATTTAAAATTTACCGTATTTCAGCAAAAGCATACAACGACATAAATTTGAATCAAGTTGGAATCAAATTGATTATGTTATCTTATTCTATGCGCCCGAAAAAAACTTATATGACTCAATTATGATTCCGGCATGCAAATGATTTTATCAACCAGCTTCTTAAAGACTGTTTCAATTGATCAACTGTTGCATTCCAAATTCTTTTCTAGTAGCCTACTCCTTCATTCTGAGCCATATTTTTTCGAATGATTAATAATGGCCTCCATTATTATAACTTTGAGTGTAGCGTATTGGAGAGATTTTTGTGGAGTTCAATTGTATTTACAGTGTTTATGTTGAATTTCATCAAGGCTAAATTCCCGCCTGACGGGTGTCCAGTCAATTAGCATTGACTATGTAAAAAGAAATGTTGAACAAGATTATTAGCATTCATGTCGTAAGTACACAAAATTCTTGCCTTGACCCCAAGCTGATTTAAAAGTAGAAATTTTGAAAATTGAGAATTTATATGATCCTTTCCTTATGCTCTCTGTAAGTTGAATGTTTCCTAAATCTGTATAAAGTAAGTTATGTACGATGATTAATAGTCCAGCATTTCAAGTGGTGGATGTGCAAAGTTTTTGCAGTGATTTTCCTCTTTGGCAATAATTCATTCATCATATTTTTTGAGCCAATGAATGAATAAAATGAATAATTCCATAATAAATTAATTCCATGGAAATGGATAATGATGTGACTAGACTCTGCTAAATGGACTAAGTTATTTAGAATTTTTTGATACTATGAATTTATGTCCACACGAGGTCTTGGTTTGTGCGCGGATGATGCGATGGGTGATGATGAAAGACTAACCACTTTTTAGAAAGCCGGGACCGGTGGCTTGAAACTCCTTCTTCGAAAGATGGTAGTAGCTTTTTAAGTTCGAAATCTCTTGTAATCAATTAGTACTTTTTTCAAATCATTCTTTTATTTCTGTAAAACATGATTTCATATTCATGTTTAGAATGAAAGGAATGCTGGAGATTTTCTTTCCAATGATTCATTAGCTATCAATTTGCACTTCTAAATTATTATTTTTAAACTAGTTTTTAGATACCCATAGTCAATGGTTGAAGAAAGTGTCTCCCAGAAATAGTATTTTCCGTAGAAAGGTAATTTTCTGGGTTGTCTCATCTGTTCTAATCTAGATTATTCTTTTCCCTTATTTTTACTGTACGGTATTCTCGAAAAAGATGTGTTATTATCATAGCCGTTTTTATTATTTAAATGGCTTCAAAAACTATTATATCCTCTCTTTCTCTGTAAAGAAAAGGACTACGTTAGTTTCCCATCTAAAGAGTCCGTATTTGCAATATTGTCGTTTGAAAATGTTTTAGGAGGAAATATCTCACCGATGAAAGCCAAAAATATCAATCACAGGGAGGAAGGTGCATTAATTGAATGTCAATAAATAGATTACTCGCTGTCAAAATGGGAAAATCAGGGCCGGTCTGGGAAGGTTGGGGGCCCCTGGCGATTGATCAACTGGGGGCCCAGCACCAGGGGGTATGCTTCCCCCCCCCCCAAGAGAAGGGTCCTGGGGTCCTCCCCGGAATTTTCCAATACTATTATTTAGAAAAATCGTATTTTTGCTTGTTATTCGACCCTAACTTACTCCACACTTCATTGAGTGCAATAATAATTATTTAGACCACATATTTTTCATGCACTTGACTAAATCACTTATTAACAGGAATATTATTTATAGTCCAGTACGCAGGGAATTTTGTAAGGCTAATTTCTGCAAAAGGTGGTGTATGCGATTTCATTGTTTTAATTGCTTTATTAGGGTCCCAATAATGTGTATTCGAAAAGTGCACACAAAATTTCCCCCCGCACAACTTTTGACAACCAATTTTTGTTTTCTTTTTTTCAATTGACGCAGAATTTTGTCCTCTACAATTTACTATGACAATGAACCTATATAAATGTGGACCGTTTATTAGTTTCAGAAATTTGTGTGCACTTTTCGAATACACATTATTGGGACCCTAATGAAGCAATTAAAACAATAAAATCGCATACACCACCTTTTGCAGAAAAAAAATCCCTGCGTACTGGACTATTATTGTTCTGGACTTTGATTTTTCTGGCACTTTCATTTTCCGGTTGTTTGTAACTGAAAAAATATAGATTGATAGATTTATGTAAGGATCTAGTTTATTTCTAGCAGGTCAAATCAAAC
The DNA here is from genome assembly GCA_017141385.1 of Sogatella furcifera. Lineage (NCBI taxonomy): Eukaryota > Metazoa > Arthropoda > Insecta > Hemiptera > Delphacidae > Sogatella > Sogatella furcifera. Next base: position 10,552,629 of record CM029549.1, read on the forward strand.
ATACACATAATACAGGCAGGGGGGGACTGGCACCATTGAGGCCCTCTATTAAACCTAACCTCTCAAGGCACTCGTACCCCTACCCTTTAGAAAGGGGGGTAGAAGCGGGATTAGGCCTTGAGATTCAGGGGTTTGAGGACTAGAGGTTTAGGTTAAAATTTAGGACAAGGGTTTTCAATTGATGGCCATTCATTTTCCTAATCTTGGTACTCTTTATTTATTTTTCTCCTATTACTGTATACACCAAAAAATTTACTTATGATTGTCTTGAAATATTCTTCTCACTGGTAATTCAAGGTTTGCATTTTGTACCGGAAAATGATTAATACCTGAAGTGAAATGGATTCCAAATGAAGGGTGGTCCAGGGGTCCACCTCCGGAAAATTTTCACATAACTATATTATGGTTAAAACGAGCGTTGGATGATTTCTAGATGGAAAATATTGATAGCAATGTTTTGTATTCCCCTAATTTTTCCAATAGATGAATGTCAACAAATATGACGATAGGTCCAAACAAGAAGAATAGATCAGGGTAATTCAATCCAATTCAATTAGATTGTAATCTAATTGCCTTGGAATAGATGAATAACTTTCTAAGGATAATGGACCAGGCACAATTCAATAATTACTCCGATAAAGAGAAAATTTGGGTTACAAACCCAGGATTTTCTACATTGGCCCAAGCCCAAAGACAATTGAAGGAATATAAAATTTGAAGGCTACAGTGGAGGAATGCAAAGTTCATGTGCAATATTGTAAACTTCATCAAACTGTGTGAACTATAAGGTCTATTAAACTTATAATTTGTCATGGTATTCTTGATTCGATATTGTAACTTATAAATAACTTTTTGTTACAGCCTAATCTGCTTTGGAATAGATTTACTCTTTCTAAAAATATTCATTTCCAGATTTATAAAGTGGAAAAAGTCTGGAGATGTCCCTCCGAAGAGTTTAGTAGTAAACAGGCCATCCAGAACAGAATTTTGAAATAAGATAGTCCAAGACCTTTTTTCAATCTATCCATCCAAACTGTAGAGATGAGAAACCCTTTGAAATAATATGATAATTAATAATAATTCCTATTCTTATTAAAGATCAGCCTGTTGTGGATGACAGATGATTCACAAGGAACCGCCAATGAGAAACATGGGGCCCCCAATGAAACCAAAATACAATACCGTATGTAAATCCGCTTAGCTATGAGAATTATACATAAAAAATTTATTTAGAATTGGTTGTTCTTAGTTTTGTGTTGCACAAGGTTTTAATCTTTTAAATGTGAACAGAATTATCTTGTATTTGAACACTAGATAATGACAAAAACATTCTTTGGAAAAAAGTTTATTGGGGCCCCTATAGGGACTTCTAGAATCTAAACTATATAACTGTGACCAGAATGTTACAAAAACACGAAATAACGACAGAATCATACTCAAATCATACGAAGGGACAAATTTTGGCCCCAAGGAACTCACAATATACAGATCAGCCTTGTGTGCTGTATTAAACTTTCATAAATAAAGTAGGTAGTTTAAAGTGGTTATGTTCAAGTAGTAGGCTATTCTTAGTTTTTTGCGTCTATTAATTCCTAAAATGTGAGACAAAATCGTAAAAAAACTCAAAACTTGAACGTTTTTTTTTTAAAGAAAGTCGTGGGGTCCCCTTCAGGGCCCCTTCGCCATCGCGGAGTTGGCCAGTCCGACCCTGAACACAGGTTTAATATTTGCGAATAGATTTTATTGATACTTTAAATTGTAATAAATGACTTTTTGATACATACTAACATTAAAAGATATTTAGTTTCACCTACAACAAAGCTCCCAATTATTCAAATAGTTTTAATCTGAGTACGTCATCATCTTCCGTTGTCTGCATTAGTTAAAAAAGAAAATACCTCGATTTATAGTTTTTTTCACGATGAGATGAACATTTTCCAAGATGGCCGCTGTATCATTGAATGCACAAAGTTTTAGAAGTAGAAGTATGCATTCTGAATCTGAGGAAGAATCAGAGTGAAAGGTGAGGGAGGCATTCGACAGTGAGGAAGAGAGAATTGCATCCTGCAATTTTCCATCTCCCGTTATTAAAGTGAAATTGATATTTTAATAATTTATAAATCTCCTTTTCAACCCGGAAATAGCTCCAAGCAGGGAAATAGGTTGAGTACAAGATAGGATAATTCTGTATCTCTTCGCCTTCTGGGGAACTAGATCCTTGATATTTGAAAAACAATTTTCGTTCATACGAATTCTACTCCTATTTCCCAACTCATCACTCTTTAAATTTTTTCGAACAGTTATTTGTAAATAACTGTTCGCAAAGCTTTGATTTATCCATGTGATTATGATTTAGTAATGAATGACTTTATCTTGAAAAATCGGTGCTCATGAAAACATCTATCTTAAACCATTCAATCCAACATATTTTCAAGTTGATAATCTAATTTATTCCTGCCCATGTGGCAACTTTTCATTTTGTTTTACACTTCCATCTGGTTCTGGTAGCATATAAACAAAACAGAATTCTCATTATTACAACTATTTTCAATGAAATGACAAGTTGTTGTCAAGACTTAGGTTTTTCAGAAAATCTTGATATCGGTTCTAAATAAACCTGTGGTTTAACAATATCTTTTCATTCAATATGGATAACTATCATAATATCACCTTAACACTATTACTCAACACATTTTTCAATTTTGTTAATTAAAAAAAATAATGTGAAACTATTGTCACATATTGAAGTCACATGAACAGTGTGTGTTCTGTCGTTCTTTGAAAATAATAGACTTTTCACAATTTTAACAACTACTCAACACATTTTTCAATTTTGTTTATTTAACGATGTTAAACTCTATTGTCACATATTGAACTCGGATGAAAATTGTGTGTTCAGTGAAAATGATAGACTCCTCTCAATTTTACGATATTTCGCAGTTAAAAATACAAAAATAGTGTAGATCTACCACTATTGTACAGCAATCGATCAACTATTATCACTGTGATGAATGACGCCTATCAGATAAAACTTTTCCCAATGAGAATCAAACTATTTTTAATGCGATCACGTGGCATTCAATTAGATAAGTTTTGTATAATTATGCCAAGTTCCACTATTTGACAATATTAATAAGGGGCCGCCGGCACCAGATAACGAAGAAATCCGCTGCAGGCCAAGGACATTGTTGAAAGGTTAACGCTCTACTTTTCTGAAAAAAATACGCTGAAAGTGAGAGCAAGGAAATCTGACGCATTCCAACTTGTTCCACATTTGGTGTGAAAATAGTTTTTGCAATTGCAACCGGAAAATATTAACCGCAATTAATCGACTTGCACGCAATTATTGCTCGATAAACCTTTCTCATCCGTTATTGGCGACAGGGGCGAACCCAGGGGGGGGATTGAGGGGATATATCCCCCGAAATTGGGACCTATCCTTCACTAAATAGAATTCTCTTTAAAGGAGTTGCAAAAATTTTTAATAACAACTTCTAAAAATATAGTTTTATGGTGCTTTTTTGAAAAAATTTTCCCTCTTACGGGAATCCCTTTGGAGAAGGAAATGGAATGAAACTGAAACCAAGCATCGCAAGCCCAAATATTTCATTTATTGTTTAAATGGATGCGACAAGAATATTCTCCCTAATAAAATGTTGAAGATTGGTGTAACATGTTCAATTCAAAAATTTTCTCAATTTACAACATCTACAAGAGACCAATAGCTCGTGTTAAAATCAATTACTCTACAATAATTTATGAATAAATTTTTCATTATTCAACTATTTTTCAACAATTAATCAAAAATTTGATCAACAATATTTGATCGAAGTAAATTCGGTCAACAGTATTTGATCAACAATATTTGATCAAAAATTTGATCAACAATATTTGATCAAACATTTGATCAAAGATTTGTTCAACAATTCGATCAACAATATTTGATCAAAAATTTTATCAACAATATTTGATGTTATAATCAATTCATCTACAATAATAATTGGTAAATAAAATCTTCATTTTTACTATGTACTATCCTTTCAAAAAGAAAACATATTTACACGGTAAATTTATTTATTCAACTTAGTTTACTTGGTCAAAAGATATGATAATGTTTGTTTAGAGAAGGCTATTATAAATACATAGGTCACTATAGATATTTCAAGGCAGCAACAACAAACACCCCCCCCCCCCCGGCGGAGGGGTTTCCCTGGGCTCCCCTCTGATTTTTTCATATCCCCCACCGAAATTTATTCCTGGGTTCGCCCCTGATTGGCGATTTATTATAGAAATTACGAATGATTTAAATGTTTGAAACTCGTGATTACTCAGTGAACAGAAAAACAGGCATAGTAATCATCCAAGATATTGATAAAATATTGCAATATTTCAACAAGAGATCCTTGAGTTTGTTGAGGTCTCTTGCTCTTGTAAAACTATGTTCAGGAGGGCGCAAATGTAAGCACCTATTTTATTTGGAATTCCTGTATAACGAACCTTCATATGAAAATCCTCTAAATAACGAAATTTTTCTCTTGTCATATAAATTTTAGAACATTCTTTACAATCTCAACCCTCACAATAACAAATACCTCAATACAGCGTTTTTTTCTTATGGGAATCTATTTGTCTATACAGAGGTTCAACTTTAAGTCAAATTTGTCAATTTAAATTTGAAAATAGGTTTGTTCTTTTACAATGTTCTTGAGAAATGCCTGGAAGATGTACTTTGGAGATTTTTATGATTTTATAGTAACTTTTTGACCTAAAAGACGAAATGTATGTAGTTCATATAGGCTAGTTAGTAGGCTATATTAATTTATCTTGTGTTTGGGATGCTATGTGTTTTGGAATTCATCTTGGCATTATGCTGTAAGTTATGTGGTTCTTAAGTGCTGTATAAATCTTGAATTTGGGGAGATATTGTATTTGGAATATAGTGTAGCATTGATTCAGTGATAAAATGAAAATAAAAGTGGAAAGATTGTTAGTTTGCCAAAAACCAACTATTAAAATTTTAATTTGAATATTACTATAGCCTACTGTTGAAATTAGTTATACTAGACTCGAAAACCACTAAAATCTTTGTTTGTTACCGCAAATTGTATTCTATTGTAGAAAATTGTGTGTGAATTATTACGTTCTGCTTCCATCATCCTCTATTCTATTCAATACAATAGAGATATGATTTATTCTAGAATAAATGTAGCGTAAGCACCTTCAGATCTGGCTCGTGCATCTTATTCCTTGAAGCTCCCTTTCCCCCTCCTGTTTCTCCTCCTGAACTTCTTTTCAAACATTGCAGTATTTTTAATAGAACACGAAATTCTAATGTAGGTCAGGTCAAGTGCAGTCATTAGAACGGCTTGCTCCTTTCTTCCTATTAATAACTCAATTTGAATTTTTTAGTGTCCCAGACCTGTATTCCAGTAGGTACGATGCGTCGTGATTGCACCTTTTTCGATTCACTCATCCTTGTAATAAGAGAATTTCACAATTAATTAGTGATGAATTTTGTTTCATTGCCTGTAGTAGATAACTGGATGTGAAATAGATAAATCAGACATGGTTTCAATTTCTTGAAAAAAAATTGAATAAAAAATTTCTGTAGATACAAGTCGAATGAAGAACTTTGGCACAGATTACGGAATATCCTACTATAAATTTCCTCATACCACTGGTGGCTCGTACCCACGAAACAGGCGAAGTGCTGAACAGTAAAATATATGGGCACTTCATACTTCATACAGTAACTTATATTAATTGTTTATTGGTGAGTGATTTTAAAGATATACAAAAAGGAATTGAATATTATTACAATCAGATCAAACTGAAAACAACAAATTATTTGTTAAATTACTGTATTTTGAAGACTAAGATTCTTTATAAACCCTATATTGGAATTGTATCAATTATTGTATAAAATTGTACAACATAACGTGTTTGTGGACTGTTTGTATAAGTTGGGAGAAGTGCAGTTTTAGAAGAAATCCTGTTTTACTCTCCATTGTAAATTATTGAATAAATGATTATGTTTATGATGAATTATAAAACAATTGAAATATCACCTCAACCAGAACTCTCAATAAGAACAATAACTTAATTCAAATAATTATTTTGAACACTAAAAACTGTATTTGAAATCACTCTCTATTGTACCCTATTGTGTTGTGAGTTGAACTATGAGAGGAGCAGGGAAGCTATTTATTGGTTGTCGGAGAGAAGTAAGTGGGTGTCAGAGTCAGGATTCAGGCCGACTATTTGGCAGCTACACCTCGCATCTCGGACCACCAGTCATTGACGCTGACGTTAGCCAACACATATAGATATACAGCCATTACAAACATAACTGATATCTATCACAAACATAGTTATTGTCAGATTGATCAGATACGTTATCTAAGAAAATATAGATAGATGCACACATTGTTACTTGTTGGAACAGATAGAGATATACATATACTGAAGTCTGAACATGATATAAATCCGTATTCTAGTGTAGTATTCACGAAAATGATAGGATCAGATGAAGCTATATATATAGGTATTTCATACAAGTATAATGATATAGTTAGCACAAGATTTAGATGCGAATGGTTTGATCGGCAAGAAGCTAACGGCCAGTCGTGGGCTAAAACAACATTGTTGAGCACTGCCACTGCTTTTATTTTATTATTGTGTCTTGCATTTCTGCACTGTGTAGGTAGGATTTAACGTTCTGAGTGTAGTGAGTGTCTGCCAAATCTGTCTTGATTGGCCTAGTATCTCTCGGGTTATTTCATTTTCAAAGGTTAGAGAAACGAGAGGTCTCAGCTTGAACTCCCAAAATCGTATATTTTAAATAATTAATTTTTTTTCATTGCACTGTAATTATATATCATTGTAGGACTGATGATAACTCACTAAATAAGTTTTGAAGTTGTTGTAGATTCGTGCTCTACATATGCTGTAAAATTGAAATTTAATATGGATATAAAATTGAATTGAAAAATACAATTAGCTGTAAAAATAGAAAATTAAAAATTGGTGATTTCTTGCTGATAGATTATTTTATTTAACTGGAATTGTGTTTTTTTACGTCTTAACCTAATGCATAAACATTGGGAAATAACATTCTCTTTACGAATAATATGATCATGTATTTGACATTTGACATTTGAACAACATTCCCACTCAATTGAATCAGAAAACATGCATTAGTACTTCTATTCAAAGTTTATGTTTCGAACGTTAATTTTCCCAAATTACAAAGGTTTACAATAGTAATGTCATTGAAAACATGTCACCAGTTCTAAAGATTAGAAATTATTGAAAGTAACAAATTGAAATTTATGATTCATATTCTTTTGAATTATTACTTTAATTGACATTAAGTTGATTACATTATTTACCATCCAATAAAGCTTTTGATAAACTTGTTGAACATTGAGCTATGTAAATTTGATCAATCCATTTTATCCATCTCGTGATTACAATGTATTTACTAATTGGAGATAATTTAAGGCTGAGATGTACCTAACAATTTATTATTCACTTTGTATTTTCAATCATTAGTTGTTGAAATATAGATGATCGTAGATATTAGTTGTTGAAATAGGCTACACATAATCATAAAATAATTTGGGAGAGGGTGTTTTGTAAGCACTATGAAACCGCTTCACTCAAAATTACGGACAACAATGTTAGTTTTAACATTAAAAACATTTATTTAAAATAATTGATACCAGGTTTTGATGAATTTTTTTATGAAAGGTGCCAAATCAATTTTCAAGCACTGTAGATTTGTTTCATTTTTCCATGTATTGTACCTGCTTAGCGATGAATTATATCCAAATCTACCAACCGCTGTACCTGACTGTGGGTGATTTCATGGGTGAAGATTGAAATGTGAGGGTAATGTCTTGTAGTTTTGATGTTGGAAACGGTGTCTGTTGAAAAGACGAAATTGTTTTCGAAAGCAAAAACGATTTTCTTAATAAATAACGGGCTGTTGTCTGGCACTGAGCCAAACGTTACAGATTGTTTTAGGTGAACTATGCCAGCCATTGTTGAACACCTCGCACAGTAGACTTATTTTTGCAGCCTCTTTCTGTAATGTAAACTATGAATTCCTAAATGGATTACAAGCCAGTTTGTGGTAGGCCCAATCGCCCAAATAAAACGTGTACACGTTTACACCTGCTAGTAAATAGTAAAGTGCTGTTGGATAATCAATTTTATTTTCTAGAGAAAGTTCGGAACTTGCCAAAAATTCAATTTGTTAGACACTTGTCTGGTTCGTGTGGAAAGTCTGATTAATTATGGAAGAGATTCGGCTCTTTGAAAATTTTCACCCGCGGTAATGAATCCCAGTAGAGCTGGAAACTTTTCAATTGGGACAAATATAGCCTGTTCTTAGACGATATTTTAAATGTCTGATAATTCAAGTAATTTTTGAAAATAATGATGAAATACTATAATAATTATCAATTAGTACGATGTATGTCATAAAAACGGGGGAAAAATTACTGTTATTTCATTCTCACATATTTTATTACCTACTGTTATTTTATTATAATTATTGAAAACAATAGTGAAATATTATTATAATTATCAATCAGTAAAAATTTAAGTAATGATATGAAAATTGTCAAAAAACTATAGTTATTTCATTCTTACAAGTTATAATATTCTAATTAATAGCTGATCCAATGTCATTACCGCATGCTGCTTCAAATCTGTACTTGGTGATCAATTAGTTGAGTTCGAAAACCATGCGGTAATATCGAATATATTAATTTTGAGAAATTAATGAAACAGCTAAATATTTTATTGAGGCATAAATTATTTCTTTTAGAAGTTAGCAAATATTAGTATTTATTCAAATGATTTGCCTACATAATTGACATAATTATACTGTAGTATGATATAATTTATTGAGATATACTCGTAGTATTATTATCATTGACGTAATTGAATTTGAGTATTCTTTGAGCTTTCTTAAGGAACAAATTTTTGAATTTTTTCAAATCTTCTTGGTTATTCAATGCTTTTGTAGTTATTTTATAGTTTTTTTCACTACTGTAATTAACTATTGGGTGGGTAAGCAACATGAAATCTGCTTGTAAGCTGGCTGTGTAATACTTTGTTTTAATTTATTGCAAAAACCTGTGTAACCTATATCGGTTCAGTACTTGGACATACAAGTCAACTGAAGCCCTGTAGATGTAATCGTTTCCGGGTACTTGGACTGTATTTATATTAGGCTTCTGTTAAAATTACTTCGCTGCTTGGTTCCTTTATAGATAGTGAAGTTCGTAATAAAATGTCACATTGAAGGTCAGAATAGATTCTGATTTTCAAAAATGTTTGTCAAGTTTAATTGATATGATAGAAAAAAGTTCAGGAGAATATATTTTTTGTAAATAGTCCTAGAGCGACGAGAAAATTTTATTGAATGTGAGTTTTTAGTCAATACAGTATTTGTGAATAAAATCATCTTCTATTGCAAATACTCTTGAATAGTTACAAAATTCTCCATTATGAATAAACCATTGAAAAATCATTTCTCCTAAAAATCATTGTTGAATCTTGAATGTGAGTTTTCATCTTCTCACAATATAATTTATTCTCAATAAAAACAAAATTTTCAATTATAATTATTGATCTATTTGATCAATTTTAGTTGAGGAAAAGGATTTTCAATTACAGTATTCCATATATATATTGTCCAATATGGAAGTTTAAAATTATTAGCTATAGTAAGTTAGATTTGACTAACTATTGATTGATAATGTTCACCAGTCAATTTTATTCACATTATTATCAAACCTGCTTTTACTTTCATATTATCATGCTATTGTAATAAGTTCAATGAACTTTCTTTCAAGATTGATGACTTTGCTTCCTCTCTTGAATTCCTTGAGGTTGTAGTAATGAGATGTTCGTTGCAGTGATAATAAATACGGCAATTGTCTGAAATACCGTCACGCCGTGCGTCGCTTTATTCCAATTAATTATTCTTGAGATTCACCGACCTCTGTGATAAAATTGAGATTGTTCTTGAAACATTGTTGGAACCAGATAATTTAAAAATAGACAAATATTTTTGTAAATTTTGGAAACTTGAGTCACATTGTTTCAATACAGTTGATATTAGTAAATCAATCTTCATTTTTATTTGTGAATTACAATTACGTGTTACAAATGATCAACTATCATTGTCCCAGATCCAGTACCATATTACTGGAAGCTATTCATTCCAGTTGATGAACAATATATTGTCATGAATAGTGTTTTTGTTTTAAAAAGTTGGGACTAAAATCTGTTCTGGTTTATTCTCATTTCAGTTGATAGAAAATTGCCATGAAAGCTTTTTGCTTCTCAACTTGACAACTAGTTAGTTAAGCTTTTCTAATATTCTACATTATTCTCTGCTTTTGTGCATTTTTTTCAGAATGAAAAAGTTTATTTTTTCCATCAAGTGATTTCACTCATTTATGAGATCAGATTCATTGAAATCAGTACGATAACAATGTTTTTCTTAAGGTAAATAGTCTGAAAACATTATCTAACTACGATTAACAAAATACGAGCTCTACGATAACAGGAGCAAAAACCACTGAATTGAGTTGTAATGCTGGTGGGTGATGGTTGTGGACCAATTATTGTAACTCAAACTTTGTTGTAAACTAGCACCGTCCCCACATTAAACATTTGTTCCAAGCACGTGCTTGTATTTTCTGCTTTGCTTGAACGTGTACTTATTATTCGCTGAAGTAATATTGATTCACGTGAAAGTAAATTTGCTGTGATGCTAAGGATCAAAGCTGAGGTTTTTGATGTATGATTTCTGAACATTTCATTTGATCGTTTTTCACTTTCGTTTACTTTCAAACTTATTTCTGACTTTAAATCTTTTGCTGTTTTGTATTATCAGTAATTTTTGTATTGTCAGTTAAGTATTGGTAAATACTTGAAACTACAGTCAGTTTTTGTATTGATAAATTGATGTGTCTCATGTTGAAAATTGGTTGAACACATTCACTCTTATCCTACTAATGTTATGGAATTTAGCGATATCCATCATGATGGATTTATGAATGTTTCAATCCATAATAGTGTTATTGAATGTCAACATGGTATTGTTATTTTTTTGTCAATGGCTCAACAGCCCATGAAGGGCCTAGACCTGCCAGTTTCATATTCACTCCACTATACAGAAGTGAATAATCAACCAGGATAGAGGTTATTGTTATTTACAATTATTATGAAGTCGTTTCATGCGGTAGCTAATGACTTGAATATTTGGTAAAGGAAGACCAATTATTTTTGTAATATAATTATAGCCCAGACAAATTAGACTTGAAAAGGGCGCCTAGCACCTAAAAAATGATGGATGGCTGGAAATGATCTTAAACCACTGTGGGCATCCCAAATAAGTTTAATATGAGTGTTATGGGTTTCCACTATAATAAAAGACTTGAGGCAATTTATACTGATTAACTTTATTAATTACACTACTATAACACACTAGAAAAAGATAAACTATAACGGAACAGAAGATAGCACAAGAGTTTATAACGTTTCACAATACAAATTCTACTAAGATTAACACTGCACTGAATTAAGAAATGAGAACAGTCTTTATCACGTTACACTAGAAGAAATAAGAACTGACAGAATGAATATAACTATAGAGTGTCTATATACAACGTCCGGCTTGTCTATCACAACTGACACAGAACTGACACACACTCATTTGATTGTTAAAGTACAACTGACTGGTAAACCCAAACATTCCGAATATATAGGCTTCTGAGAATAAACAAGAGAATGCTAGAAGGTTCTGGCATTATCACTTCGAGAACGTTCTGGATGAGTCTTTTGTTTACACAACAATGCGCTTGTTTGTTGACACAAAGCCTCCCCATCCCCACCTTGTCCATCCTTGTCGTCCTACTATCTCAAGGTCGTCAGACTCTGTTGAATTCCATAACACTGCCCCCCTCCTTAAAACTGTTCTGTCCCAGAACAGTCCAGATCCATTCTGGAAGTGCAAACAGTAGAAGCCGGCAGCAATGGATCAACTTGTGTAACCGCCCATGGGTTGAAGACGCAACAGGTGACGTTGATTCCAGTGTCCTTGAAAATTCTTCCAATCATTGGTCTCACAATATTCCAGTCCAATCCGTCATAGCCACAGCCCAGTCTTGGGATCCCCAGCTGCTTCACTCCCAGGAATTGAAGGTGAGTTCGTAGATGCATCAGACTTTGCCACAAAGCCTGATATGTTGACTCCTGCTGGGGTTGGTCTTTTGTCACCAAATAGAACAGATGTTGATTCTGATCCTGAAGATGAAGTGCTTTCCCCACAGCTGGATTCTGGAGATTCAATTCATCCAATCTTCCAAACTTTGTCCTGAATACCGTAGCAATTCCTCTTGAAGCTCCCACATTCCTAGTGATGCAATGTGCCAAGGCATAGCTCTTTGGTAGGCTGAATAAGTCCTGGTGACTGATGGTGACATTTCCTTCTTCTAGTGACATCCCTAGGTTGGCCATGAATCTTTCAAAATCAGAGATGGCAGGATGAAGAGCCTTCACCTCTTGAACTCCCCTTGCAGCATTGTCTCCATGATAAGGTGCCAGTCGGTTGAAATGAACAATGCGTGGAGTACCTCTTGGTTTCTTGATCCTGTAGACCACATCGTTGATCCTTGTGACCACCTCATAAGGTCCATCCCAGGAGGTTTGCAACTTGGGGGAGTATCCACGACGTTGTTGAGGATTGTACAACCATACCATGTCACCAGCCTGGTATCCTCCATGGTTGGCCTTAATGTCATAGCGCTGCTTCATCATGTCACTGGTGACCTGGATGTTTGTGTGGACGGTTGCATGAATCTCATCCATCTGCTTCCGGAGCTTGCCGGTGTAGTCTTCTTGTTCCAAGTCCTCCCCAGGTTTGCCTGTAGCTACAGTTATCCTGTTAGCAACTGCTTCCTTCCCTTCCTGCTTCTTGTCAGACATTGACTTCTTTGGGCATTTGTTTCGTAGATGACCCCTCTTTCCACAGCCCCAACACTTTATCTCCTTCTTTGCAATCATGAGTTTTTCCAAAATCCTCTTTGTTATTTCCTCCACCAGCTCCTCATGGCTATCTTCCCCTGATACTGAGTGAACACGTGCATGGCTCCTCACAGATTTTGTCACAGCTTCAAATTCCAGGGCCTGAGTTAATGCCTCACTGAGGGTCTGAGGACAAGCCAGTTTAACAGCTTGTTGGGTTTCTGGCTCCATAGACCATCCAGGAATCTATCAACTGCCATGCTCTCCTTCATTTCATCATCCCCTGATGCTGGCAATCTAAGCAAGCTATGTCAGCTTCAAATTCCTGAAGTGACTCATTTGGCTTCTGGATTCTGTTCCTCAATTCTGAACGGTGTAGTTGATATATGTGTTGGTGGCCAAATCTCATTTCCATATGCTTCAACAGTTCACCAATGTTTCCTCTGTCAGACTTTGGAATTGTCTGGAGTACTGACAGTGTATCTCCCCGAAGTGATAGGCACAAATTATCAGCCTTTGCTGCAGGTGTCCATCCATATATATCGGCATACACATCTAACAAGGTATGGTAATCTTCCCATGGAGTCTTTCCATCAAACGTTGGTAGTCCACCATGATAATTTGGCATGGTAATAGGCACATTGCATTCATTTACTGAAGTATCCTTCTCAATTTGATAAGCATTATCATCCACTCTCAAGGCTGCTCTTGTCCCACTAGTGTCATTATTTTGCAGCTCTTTAATCTTCTTATCAAATTTATCCTCCATGCTTTTAAGTTTTGTTTCAAATTTATCTTCCAAAATTTTACTATTCTCTTGTAGTTTCCCCTCAAATGTTTCTTTCAAAGATTCAAATTTACTCTCCAATGATGTTTTATTTTCTTCTATTTTACTCTCCAAATTTGTCAAAGCTGACTTATTTTCTTCCATTTTACTCTCCAATGATGTTTTATTTTCTTCCATTTTACTTTCCAAATTTGTCAAAGCTGACTTATTTTCTTCCATTTTACTTTCAACCAATTGAAATTTACTCTCCAAAGATGTTTTATTTTCTTCCATTTTACTCTCCAATGTACTCACCAGAGCTCCCAAGTCTGTTTCAAACAAAAAGGTATCTGGGTCCTGACCCTTGGCCAGCAGTGCTTCCCGGAGTCTATCTTGTAGGATAGATTTTACCCCATTTGTTTCCAGTTCTCGCTCCTCAAGCTCTTGCTTCAGTTGGTTTACTTTTAAACTAGTGAGCTTCACACCTTTCCCTGCCATTTCAGTTCACTTTCCACAAATATTACACAGTTCACAATTATGTACAGAAGACTAACGTTCACTCTTGGAGAATAAAGTTCGCACACAAAGATGTTCACACAATCACCCTTGAAGATCACAGTTCACTCACTTGAAGATAAAGTTTATACACAAAGATAATGGTTCAATCAATTGAAAATAATAGTTCACTTTGCAAAGGTACTAGTTCATAAAATTGCCTCAATCAATAGCTACATCCAAACTTCTGACACCAATTTTTACGGGTTTCCACTATAATAAAAGACTTGAGGCAATTTATACTGATTAACTTTATTAATTACACTACTATAACACACTAGAAAAAGATAAACTATAACGGAACAGAAGATAGCACAAGAGTTTATAACGTTTCACAATACAAATTCTACTAAGATTAACACTGCACTGAATTAAGAAATGAGAACAGTCTTTATCACGTTACACTAGAAGAAATAAGAACTGACAGAATGAATATAACTATAGAGTGTCTATATACAACGTCCGGCTTGTCTATCACAACTGACACAGAACTGACACACACTCATTTGATTGTTAAAGTACAACTGACTGGTAAACCCAAACATTCCGAATATATAGGCTTCTGAGAATAAACAAGAGAATGCTAGAAGGTTCTGGCATTATCATTCGAGAACGTTCTGGATGAGTCTTTTGTTTACACAACAATGCGCTTGTTTGTTGACACAAAGCCTCCCCATCCCCACCTTGTCCATCCTTGTCGTCCTACTATCTCAAGGTCGTCAGACACTGTTGAATTCCATAACATGAGTTTGCGACGCTTTTTGAGTGGCGCATAATACAGGGTGCCCAAGAAATCACGGAAAATTTGTTCGTTTTCTAGTTTTTTGCAACTGACATCAAAACCAAGCGTCGGACAGAAAAAATTTTAATTACAATGTTTTAGTATATAAAATTCTTGAGCGATTGACATCAAATTCAATCCTCTGTGATAAGCAACAACCGAGTTTGAAGAATGGAGTTTTATTAAAGTTATCAATGCGTTTTTTGGTATTGAATAATAGATAATCCAATTCTGCACAATTTGAGGACAGAAATGCATTAATAACTCCAATAAGTCACACTTTAAAATAAAATTTTGAATATAGTGATAGTAGATAAAATTGAAAAAGTGATTTTTCATGTTTTTCAATTGTGAATAAATCTAACCTTATCAGCTTGAATTCATGATTTCTACATATGAAATGATAGAGGAGCTTATGCTCTACAATTTAAGCCCAAATACAAATTTTTAATGTCAATGGCTTCCAAGATAGACACATTTTAATAGGCCTACAAATACTAGCCTTTTTCCTGGTATATGTGAATGAACTCAAAAGTACTCAAAGTCGTAAAATTCTTCAATTTTGATCAAATCTAACAAATGATATATGCATTTGAACCGCCTTGATGAGCTGAAAACAATGAGCTATAGTTTGTTGAGATCCATTAAATTTACGAATGTTACGGGTGTCCTTAATTTATTATCCTTAAAGAGTCCTTCTAACTGGAAATAGCCTGAATTAAGGACGGGATGGTGGGTATTATATTGAAATATGATCTAACAAAAAATATTCTCGCAGAAAACTCCAATAGAAGGATACCAAGATTTATTTTGGTCATTATTGTTGAAAATATTGTATTTTTAGTTGTACAGGGAAATATGTTGAGAGCTCTAGCGCAAAAAAATATACAAGATAAAAAGTTCTACTTGGTCTTGAATTATACAGGATAAAATTATCCCCAGAGGGATTATGAATTTCACATTTCTAATGAAACGTACAGAAGTTATAAACAATCAACAATTTAAAATTGTTAGATTTCAATTTCTCTCCAAAAATACAGCATTTAAAAAAATTCATAACTCGGTTGTTGCTTATCACAGAGGATTGAATTTGATATCAATCGCTCAAGAATTTTATTTACTAAAACATTGTAATTAAAAAATTTTCTGTCCGACGCTTGGTTTTGATGTCAGTTGCAAAAAACTAGAAAACGAACAAATTTTCCGTGGTTTTTTGGGCACTCTGTATTTTGCGCCACTCAGAAAGCGTCGTAAGCTAATATTAAACTTATTTGGGATGTCCACAGTGGCTTAAAATCATTTCCAGCTATCCATTATTTTTTAGGTGCTAGATGTCTGATTTGCCTGGGCTAATAGGCGATTAAAACATCCATTCTTTGAAGATGAACCACCAAGTGTGATGTTGGGGATGAAAGGCGCAAGTCAAAGAACACTAAACTAACTAGAATCGCGAGCTAGACCCGAATGTATGTCGCATTACTGTTGTCGGTTTTGACTAGGCTAACTTGATTAAGTGCCACCTACTGTTTTCGCTTTTGTTGGAGTGCCTAAAATAAAGCTTTGACAGAAAAAGTGGCCGGATCACATGAGAAGAAGTTAGGCGTCTAGAGATTCTTGGGATAACATGTGTAGGATTGTCCTGTTTTGTTACAAAACATGTTTGTGTTTGCTACGAAGTCGACACTTGAATTAAAACAGTAAAATTGAGTGAATTTTAGTAAAATCAATTAGTATTAGTTGATTCATATTTGAATTCTAGTAAAATTGTTAGTTTACAGTACAATAAAAATTCAATTATTGTAATACGGTTTTGGTTCAGCATAAAATTATTATTCAAATTGTTTATTATTGTCTTAAACTATAGTTTTTACGAACCGTATTGGAAAATGAAAAGTGAAAAGTGATATGAATATGACAATGTAAAAAATGTCACAAAATGAAATGAATTATCAATTGAGTATTCACATATTGAGGTACTCTACCTGTGTGAGATGGTAAGAAAAAGAGGAAGAAAATGAATAAAGAAGCGGAACTCAATTATATTATGGATAAATATGTAAAATTACTGTGATAAAGACAGGCCAGTTGTACAAAAAATAAAATGAAGTTCATCTACCTTACAATGAAGTCATTGCATTGACTTCAAACTCGTTAATTATTTCTTTTTGCAATGATTTTGTTAGCTATGACATTATTTCTGTTAAATGTAATGGCATTATTATACAATTTGCTACATGATTAATTTAGAATAAAAGTCTTTGATTGATTTATCATGTTCTAGGTCTTGACAAACTCATTGCTTATGGAGATACATCTAGAATACAATAAAATAACCAGATGGATTTGAAAAGAAAGAAAATATAAGGGCTGGTACAAACAGAATTTCTTGTAGAAATAGATAAGAGAAAAGGAAAGTCAAAGGATTTGAGAAGGATAACGGAGAAAAGGAATTCTCAAATACAGAATAGCAAAATTTTAAAAATAAGTATTTTTCAAAGAAAGTTGTTTTTCCGCGAATGTTTTGAAATAAGAAAACAATCGGAAAATAAGTAAATAGTGAAGTTACCGAAGAAAGAAAAACGTTGTAAAGAAAACTAGAAGAAAAAGAAAAGCCTGATGACAGTCATCTGGCAATCTATCAATGCAAGTGGTCCATCTCAAGGACCATTACTATTTTATACGAGGCATGTCGATTTAGTGCATCAGAATAGTTTCTCGTAGGGCTCCATTCTCTTTTCCTCATATCCCATTCTGCTCAGCGATAGAGTTCCACTTGAGATACAAATACATTCGGTTTTTATAGTTCATCCATCTCCTAATCACGTAGTTGATGACCTTTCTATTCTGTTCTCAAAATGAACTCTTCCTTTTCAAAGTCAACTGACGTTGGGCCAATTCTTTTTGTGTGCTTTTCAAAAATAATGAATCCAAAATAAAAAACCTTGATTTTAAATAATTTATTTTCCAAGTTTTAACTTCATAAACTTGTGAGGTTAGTGATGGCTGAAAAATTGGGCTTGGTTCATATTTGTTTTGATGTTCATCATAATTATTGAAATAACTATTGTTGATATTTATCATAGTTCATATATTCAGAATTCCATTGAAATCCAGTACAGATGATTTGGAAAATTGCCAGGGCACCTGGTTTAAAAATTAATATTGTTGTCATTATAACTTTTTACAACAACCAAATAGATCCTGTACAAATTATGAAAATTACAAAACTCATCTATCACTGAATACGGTACAATAAATTAGCATAAAATACATGTTCATGGAAAAAGTTCTTCATGCAATGTAATGTCATTTTTATGATGTAGCTCAGCTCTACTTATGGAAATATGAGTTTTACTTCATTATTGCTTTTTGGAATTCAATTTATCTTATAAATTGTTTTATCTTATGTAAAATATTTTCCTTTTGGCAAATAAATTCATTCATTCATTGATCTTCAGCCAGCAGCATAAAAGATAATGAATTAATTAGCTCAATTTTTTGTCAAAGCAAACTTTGAAGTTGACGGGGAAAAATTGCGTTGCTTGTATTTTTTATAATAATATAATTTTAGTTATTATTTGAAGTAATTGCACCTGTTAGTTTAACGGCGGATTTCTGTAACGAGTCTTGTTCTACATAATATAAATGTACTCACAATTTATTAATAGAGTCCTTTTGCACACTTTTAAACTCGTTTGACTCAAATATGCCATCTTTTTCAAGACCGGAATGAAGCATTCTTGTTAATTTTCTGTGGTCACTGCAATTGAATGCCTCAATTATGAGCCACATTCACTTGCATTGAATGTCTGAAATGTTAATTGCGATTAGAATAATATGTTTAGTCTGCTTCATAACTTCTAAATAGTTTGTACAACTTCATGATAATTAGTTTTCAAGTACTATCCTCATTTTGTTTCCTTTGCTTTGGACTACCAGAGAGAATAGAACTGCTCTATTTAATTCTCAATGAGGGTTACTTACTATCAATTCATAAATGAAAATTGAAATCGCACTATTAGTTTTTGATAGATAGTTTTCATTTGTTTAAATTAAAACTACTAATAAGGTTAGTGTGATTTCAATTTCTATTTATCCTCCTTTGTGTATGAATAGCATTAACGAAATTTCATCATAAGTATGAATGATTTCCATATTATCTTTTGAAATGTGGATTGACTTTTAGAGGACGATTTGATTATGCAAAAAGGTTTCAATAGCAATAAATTATAGGAAGTGTGTAACCTGTGTGGCAAGATAAACTCAACTTTCAACATGAAATAAAATTTACAGTACTCGAAAATACATTACCCGAAATGAAGAAACAATAAATTTTTATCCTAATTATTATCAATCAATCATCAATATCAATAATATTCAATCATTGTTGTCTAAAAAATTCCTGTTATCAAAACTCTTCGAATACCTTGGAATTTTTGTGAATTGCAGTTTATTCTCGTTTCCATTGCAAAATTAGGATTCAAATTACAAGTGGTGGTTGAATTTATATTCAATTTCTATAAATTTTTCCATCAACCAGAATAATATATCAATATTTATCAGATTGTTTTGTTTGAAATCTTTCAATAACAATGTATATTCACCACAATATCACCTGTAGTAAACAGAGAATAACAGTCTATCCTCTCTCTATTATTACACAAATTGATGGCTTCAGAAACAGGAGTATCCTATACCATTTTTGTCACCTGTTCATGACTGCATACCATTGTGTGTCTCTGATAGAGCGCAGAATTGTTTCAAGTTGCATTGTCTGCTACTCAGATTTCAATACATCAGCACAACTAGAAAACAAAAGCGACAATTTGCATCTGAATAAAGTGGCCGTAGTTTCACCCACTAATATTTTTTGCCATGATAACTCTGTGTTTTCATTATTTTATTTTGGAAAGCGTTGAAGTGACTGAATGGAAACTGCATAGTATTATGTTAGTTGTAAAATGTCTCTTTGTTTGACGTGAAATAATATACTACTATTTTGCAACTTCAAATCTTGAAACGAGGTTACGGTACTACAGATTTATAGACTACATCTATATAGTAAGCAATAGGTTATGTATTTCCATACAAATGTGCTGTACAGATTGTAGGAACTGATGATTTTTTGTTAAACAATACAGTAAAGTATCATTTTTGTATGGATTAGAAGGAGAGGCGACTATCGAGAACAGCTGAGAATACCTTTGTGCCATTTATCGTTCGAAGGCACGCGAAACCCCAAGACACCTTTTCCTCCTATACTCCTTCTCCTCATCCTCCTATTCTTTCTTCTCCTCCCCTTTTCTTACTACCTCTCGCGTCCTATTCCTCTTTTTACTTCCCGACCGCAAATTCTCTCAATCACCTGCTTCTGCTTCTTCTTCTTCATGAATTATTTCATGTCTTACCTCTTCAAGTCCCTGTTTCTTTTCGTTCTTTCCTTCTCTGTATAATCAGTATCATCGTTCTTTATTATTTTCCATGTTTACCTCTTCACACCCTTCTCTTCGCTACCATTACTTCGTATTTTCGTAACCTTCATCTTTATTCCTTATTGTCTATCTGTTCTCTAATTTTCTTGCCTGCCATTCATACTTATTTTCCCTATTCGGAACGTTCTATTATTTCTTTCCAATCCTCATGCCTTTTCCTTGGTTTCCAAATACTTTTCATTTCATTTCCTTGCTTTTCTATGCTTCTCAGACACCTTCTTCCTTATTCTTTTTTTCTGCTTCTTCGTCTTCTCTTCCTTATCATTTTCCTTGTGCATTTTCTATTTTGTTCTAATTTTTTCTTTTCTCAACCTTCTTCGTGCACAACGCTTTTTCTTCTCTTCCAATAATTTACTTTCCTCCTCCACACCCTTTTCTAAACCCCATGTCGTTTTTCTCAACAACATTCTCCTCCTCCATCCCATTTTTTCTCCTTCCTTCTCTCTACAAACTGTACTCCCTTCAATTTCTTGCACTCCCCCATTATATTCTCTTTGCGCTTATTCCTGTTCTCTTCTCTTCCCTCCTTCCGCTTTAAGGCGCCCTCCTTCTCAACCTGGCCGGCCGAACGAAAATCAGTAATCTGCATAACCGCACTTTCAGCTTGTCATTACAATCGGGCGTATTTCCTGGCGTCCCAGTTTATAGTGCAAACCCGTATCGGATCGAAATTTGCGCCGAAGCCGGAAAATAGTATTCCAAAGGTCCCCAATTATAGTTCGCACAAGCTGAGAAGACACGCCGTTACTGTGTAAAGTGTATTGTAACAACGTTCCTTCTCAGTTTGCGTGAACTATACCTGGAATTTTATTCGCCCTCGACCACTATCAAGGTCGCAAAACTTTTCTCTAACTGCTGGTCACGAAACCCTTCCAAATCAAACATGTCTTATTGTAAATAACTTCTCGAATAATATTTCTAGTTCTGTTTTGTATGTGTGTATAAATATGTCTGTTTTCTTTTCACCCCTATTGCTTCCCTCCCTTTGTGCGAAACTACATCACTACCAGTCAAGGTTGTAAATATTTTTTTTGTAGTTTTCGTCATCGTAGTAACTTTCCCTGAATATTGTAATATTGTGAATCCAATCTCCAGTCCTTCCATTATTGTTTCCATTGTCTAGACCTATTGTTTTCCTCCCTTACCTCTTGTGCGAAACTGTATCACGATCAATGTGTTGTTTCTGTATTCGTTTATTTTTTTATTTTTCGTCCTCGCACAAACTTTCCCTGAATATTGAAAATTCAATTTCTAGTCCATCCATCACAGTGTCTCAAAGTTACAGGCACCGAACACATTGTTGACTCATCACGGTTTTACTAGATCAAGGACGATTGTGTAGTCTGTCCAAGCAAAGAAGATCCTCTGGGAAGATGGGAAAATTACTCCAGCTCGGTCAATATTGGTTCAAAAATTATCAATTTGATCTCAAATTGTAGGAAAAAATATGATCTTCTATTAAGACCGCAAATAATTCTTGGGCAAATATTGACCAAGCTGGAGTCATTTTCCCATCTTGTCAGAGGGTCTTCTTTGCTTGGACTGACTATATTTGTTTTCCAGGGGAGAATTGTTTTTCCAATCTGCAGACACCCACTGCAATGTTCGTTTTTTATAGACTGAATACGTAAGTTGTACTCTATCAGAATTCAATCAGTGACAAGTTATAACTTCAAAAAATCTATTCAAATAGAATTCAATACCCGATAGACTTCTGACGCGTCTTCAGTTATGCTCCTCTTCTCCCCTCACCCAAGAACTTCTTTTGTTAACATTGTGACGTTCTTCATCTCACAATCAAGAATAATTGTCCGGCTTCAGATTAGATGTTTATTTTTACTAAGCAAATGAGATACATTGTGGCGACTGTTGCTGTTTGTCCGTTTATGACGTCAGAAGGCTGCTGATAAGGGAATGCGGATTGGTGGTTTCAGTTGCTGTGATTATTCATCAAATGAGTGTTAAATTCTTGAAAGTGACTCATTTGAAGTTCATTGTGTTGTTCATCAAAGCAATAACCGGGACAAACTTGGAAATAATTCTAGATAAGCCAATCATAAAGTCAATCACTTGCACTTCTAAATTAAAAAATCAATCATTACGATTGGCTTAAAGGTTTATTCTACAGAAAATGTATACTCAGTATACAGATTGATTATGGTCATACAGTGTTTATAGCTTATTCAAGCTGTGTGCTCGCCGTTTAATTTAATTTCAAAATTATACAAAAGTTTGTATTTTGTGTTGCATTCCGATGTTGATGAGAAGGGAATTATAGTTAAATGGTAATGTGCTCAACAAAATTCGGGTTCATTGCATTTCGATATTGATATAATTATTTTTGTAAATAGGTTGTTAGGTAGTGGGCTACAATTTGTTGATGTCTTTGGAATGTATTTTGGGTCGCATTTAGATGTTTGTGTGATCGGAATTACATTTCAATGTTGATGTGTTCAACAAAATGCAGGTTGCATTTACGAGCTGATGGATTGAGGGTTGCAATTCGATGTGGATTAATTTATTAATTCATTTATTAGAGTATAAATATACGAAATAAGGAAATGAAAACTTTTCAATTCCTAATTTAGTCACAATCATAATAAATATTCCAAATTTTCATATTGATATTGTGGATTGCTGTTCGATGCTTTTGTATTGCATATTGCATTTCGATGTTGACGTGTTTCAAGTTACAATGTTTTTGCAATGTGCTCATGTATTATAATTGATGTTTTGTTGTTTGTGTTCAGGTGTTGTTGGTGACGTCATCACGCCGTCCGGACCACTGGATAGTGCCGGGAGGAGGGGTGGAGCCGGAGGAGGAGCCGAGCGTGACGGCGATGCGAGAGGTGATTGAGGAGGCGGGCGTCGTTGGCACACTTGGACGCTGTCTCGGCGTCTTCGAGGTAGGAGTACGTATTCACCCCCTCACTTCAAGGCTACAGCTGTTGTATAGTCTGTCCAAGCGAATGAGACATTCTGGCAAGATGGGAAAATGACTCCAGATCGGTCAATATTGTTGCCAATCAGTTTCCAAGCCAAAATTGATTTCATACAGTTTTCCAACTATGAAAACAAGAAATTTGTGGTAATTTGATAGTGAATGAAAACATATTAACCTATTTGGAATATTTATCAAAATTGGAAATAGAATACGATTTGGACTCAATGTCTGTTTTCACCCTTAAGTTCATTTTTCTTCCTTGAAAAAATCAATTAATATTGGTTCAAAAATAAAATAAAATGATATGTAAATTTGGTCTCAAATTGTTGAGAGCTTTCTGCTCTATAATTTAAAACCAAATTTATGATTTATATTATAAATAAATTATACCCTATAATGATAAATCTGGACTCAAATTCTAAAATATTGACACCAAATTTATAATTTTTGAACAAATATTAATCGAGCTGCGCAGTCATTTTCCCATCTTGCCAGAATGTCTTCTTTGCTCGACCTGACTATATATGGGTGGTGAATCACTGGTGCTGGTTCGTGGATGTGCATGTTGAACTGAGAAATCCAAAACGTGTCAGTGAAGAGTTTCCTATATTTTCCTCTGTGGCCTATTTAACGAGATTTAAGTCGTTTGGAAGAGAAGGCAGTCATATCTTAGGCATAAACAGCTCGAGTATAGCAGACACCAATGAAACTAGCGGTTGGCAAATGACTGTTATTAATGCTCAGCTCTGTCAGAAGAGTCAAAAGCGAACTCAGCTTAAGCTGAATTAATTGATTGACAGTTTAACTTCTCATTACGCTTTCAGACTGTCCTGACAGAGCTGAGCATTAATAATGTTAATTTGTTAAACGTCAGTCTTAATAGCATCTCTCATTACACTGCAATATTATTACAAATCAGTAATTACATAATTACATTGGACATATGTTATGAAACCTTTAAATCCAGCGTGCTTTAGCTTTTTTTATCAGGTCTTTTAATGAAACTCAAATGATCTTGGGTGTGTATGTGTAAATTCAGAAAGGAAACTGGTGCATGCTACTTGAAGTTAACAAGGGTTGTACTCTACATTGAAAAGCTGTCTTGTCAAATGTATGTGTGAATTAATTTTCTATTTATCCATGTGAATCAGTTTGTGATCGCCGTTTATCTTCAGTTATAGGACTTCTCAATGATCACCTGAATCTTGATCCATAAAATTTCAGAGTACATTCGTAGAAGTCTAATGTGAAACCGTCTTCCTTTTGCATCAATGTTTTCTTGTGGGCATTAAAATTCAAAATATCTGCTTCCTCTTTTGGTAGTAAAATTATACTAATAGTATATGTACAGTATTGGAATGCCAAATTGATAGATTTATTACCCAATTATTGAATTGGTCGATTCACCATGAATGAAAAGGTTTAAGTTAATAGTATTCAATCTCTTGATATTTTTTGAAGGTTCTTTTTGACCTTCATTCTAAGGTTATCTCATGAGATATAATAACAAAAAATAAGAAGGAAACATCTTAAGTTTCTGTGCCGTGATTGAAATAGGAACTGAAACAAAAATAGATCAATCATTCAGTTTCAGAGTTAGAAATTTGATGACCCCATGTCATTCCTATTGTTCAGTTGTTTTTGCCAAATCTTCAACTGCCAGTATCGCCGTAGAAGTTTTCCATTCTTTGCTGGTTCTAATCTAATAGATATAATTCAAACAATTTGAACTATCATCTTTGATTTAAATCCTTTTAATAATTTATTATGTATTATTATTCTCTATAATTCTTTTAAAATTATACTCTCATTGAATATTATCTTCCAATCAATCATACAAAGCTTTGCAACGGTTGAGTATTGACAATCCATTAATGATCTATTTCAAAATTGAAATCATAAGGTTTCAGTTTGAAGTTATCATAGAGGTTTCAGCTTGGTTTATATCACCGACCACAGTTGTTTGATCCTATGTAATCAATGCTTTTGTTCGAAAGTTTCATGAAACTTCATGAAACTAAAATCAAATTAAACAATTGACTCCCATGAAATGGTAGCTGCAAGGAACTCCAGTCAAGAGTCGAATTCAAACTTGGATTTTCCCCTCCTTACCTCAAAACTTCAATTAGATGCAAACTTTGATACTGAGAAGAGATTTTCAAACTTGGCTGAAGTATCATGCTCATTATGCAGCAGTTGAACTATGAAAGTCGCTGTCAATTTTATTTTATCAAGGAAATGTGTATATTTCCTCAGTTCTCATGCGAATTTTATTTTTCAGAATGATGAACGAAAACACAGAACCGAAGTCTTTGTACTGGTTGTAACCGAAGAACTACCAGAGTGGGAAGACTCACGAAGCATTGGTAATTCGACTTTCATTTATGTAATAAAATTATTATATTTCAAATTATTTTCACACATGTTCCTTCCTTGAGAAAAATCATGTTCAACAGCGAGGATTTTTGCAATATTTGTATGTGAGAGTCATTATTCAATTCAATTATTTATCTTCAACTGTGTGTATTTGTTTAGACACTGAATAATTCAATTAAGTAACCTACATCATTGATTGTGTGAATAATCATTAGATTTCATTAAGTCAATAGCAAGGATTTGTGGAATATTTATGAAAAAGTGAGTCATTAAAAAATTCACTCATTTCTGAAATTGTGTAAACACTGATTCATTCAATTTAGTGAACTGTATAATTGAATTGACTGTGAATAATTCTTGCTATAATTGAGTAAGAGGGATCAAAGGATTTTTGCTCATTGCTCAATTATTGATGCAACTTGTGCTGAAATAACTTGGTGACAACTGTGCTTATCAGAGGAGACTAGGGCTCTATAAATAATTATATAGTTTCTATAGTTCCTTTAGGTCAGACTCTAGGATCCTTTTGTATAAATAACCTACAATATATCTTCAAATATTCTTTACACAAGATTTCATTAAGTAATTTTTATTTTTCTGTCCATGACACAGGTCGCCAACGAAAATGGTTCTCACTGCAAGACGCCCTGAAACAGCTGTCGCTGCATAAGCCAGTCCAGCTCACCTACCTTGAGTCGTTACTGACGCGGCCACATTCAAAAGTGACGTGAACCAGACGCGAGACTGCCCCCCTCCCCTTCACCACCACTCATCCATCCCGCTAGCTGCCGGCCTACACACTGAGCAACGTTTGCGATCCTGTCTGCGGCTGATTCGATCACAACGTTTTTCTCAATTTTAATTAACGTTTAGTTGAACTAATATTTTTTTCATTTGAAAAAACCCACGGTTTAAAAGCGTTTAAATGTTTTGTACTTGTAACCGAATTATTTTTATATTATCTTAGATTACGTTCTGTTTTCCGGAATCGGTTTTTTATCATCGACTAATATATTCTATCGGATATGAATGCATGGAGAACGAAATCTAGATTGGAAAATAACAAGCTTTTGACGCTTCAACAAGAATACTTTGGATCTCATAAAAAGCTACTAGATATTTTAACTCATACAAATCACCAACAACATACATGAAATTAAAGCAAACATTGATATTATTAAGTTGTAAGTAAGCTACCAAAAACAAAACTATAAAAAGCTAAAAAAATATTTTTATAATGCAAATATTATACCTAATTAAAATTAATATATTTGGGAGATAATTGAAAAGTTAAATCTCATAAAGTTCGATATTATAGTCAATTAAAAATAGTTGAATAAATCTTAAATGTTAGACATATATTATTATCTAATCAAGACGATAGTGAAGTACGCTTCATTTGTTACAAATACAAAAAGAACAATTGACTTTCATTTCATTTGATAGCCATCATTTCATTATTAAATCAGCGTGATTACCAAAGCGATCAATTTTATCATCACAGAGCTTATAATAATTGCTAAATAATGCAATACAAAAATATATTTTATCAGAACTTGTTATTGGAAAAAATATTTATTATTGACAGAATAGAGAAGGTTCTCTCAATGCAATTAATCAAGCATCGCTTACATTTATAGTGTACCGCAATATACATCATAATACTCATACATACCACCATAATTAATAGTGATTTTCGTATAAGGCTTTCTTTTTTGTTATTTTTTATATTATAATAATATTAGAACATTTGATTGATCAGAGAACTGTATCGACTATTCAATTTGTAACTTGGATGAACTATGTCAGTTTGTTTAGCGTATTTTATAGTTTTGCAAACCTATGTAGTTGACTCTTTCAACAGAAATATAAAATTTATACTATGACAAGCAACTGTAGTGTATTATTTATTTATTCCAACTATTTACAAAGATCAACATTTATTCCACTGGATTTATAAAATGTTTTACTGAGAGGTCAAGAGTCAGTAGAATTTATAAGTCCTGTTATACAGGAAAAGGTTTCATATACAAAATATATGAATTTGTTTCAAGATGCGTCTCACAATGCATGATTGTCTAATGTGTGTTCATACACGTATTTTTCTTCTATTTCAAGACTTCAACAAGCTACTATAGTCTGTCCAAGCAAAGAAGACATTCTGGCAAGATGGGGAAAATTACTCCAACTCTGCCAATATTGGTTGAAAAAGTAAAAAATTGGTCTCAAATCGTAGATCACAATGTTCACTACGATTTCATACCACATTTATTATTTTTGGACTTTGACCGAGCTGGAGTCATTTTCCCATTTTGCAAGAATGTCTTCTTTGCTTAGACAGACTATAACCGTACTTGTGTTACAATATCTGTATAAATGTTTCCAATGGATTTTTAGTGTAATAATATCAAAATTCAATTTTCATAAAAATTATTATTTAATTAAATTCAAACAAAACAAAAAAGACAACATTATAATAATATATTTTTGAAAATCAATGTACAACATTTTCAACATCTTTGATGTTTCTCATCACTGAGTCTTATTCTACAATTCTCTCCAGTTTTGACTTAATGAAAACATTGAATGCCACCTCAAACAGTCTTTTCTCTGGCTCGCAGTTTCATTGCAATGGCTGCCGTTAGGCCTGCCCCCTTGCCGCTACCGTCTTCAGCCAGCATCAATCGGAACTGAAACAACATGAATGATTGACCTAAAACGTAGTCGTCATCATCATTCCGTTCATTACCCACTAAGAGCTCATGTGGGCATCACCAGAGACAATGTATATTATACACTAATATACATTGTCTCTGGCATCACTCTGAGAAAAAAATCAAGTAAGTTAATGAAATATTGACGTTACAAAATCATGTTCAATACCAAGATGAGGTAAAAAGTGAGAACCAACTACCATCCTGTTCTTTATCAAGGGGGAATTGGTTTTCTTGGCAAGATGGAACTACCTCCACATCTCCACACCAATAAACTAATAATTTGTTTCCTTTATCTTAGGGCTACTTTATTACTGTTTTTTATTTTAAATGTTAATCACTAAGATAATAATATTTATAATGAAGAAAAAATTGATAAAATTGAAAGAATTATTCGGGAGTGGAACAGACAATATCAGAGAGAGAGAGAGAGAGATATTGCATTTTTATTGTTGTTGAATTACCATAAAAAAACTTTAACGAGTAAGTACAGGTAATTACTGTAATAGTAGTTTATCTACGGGTGTATTGAAAAATTCCTATTTCAGTTTTACAATTGAAATCGAAATGACTACCATTTCAAAATGGAATCTTAGAACCGTGTCGTAATGAACGTTTTTCGATACAGAAGGAACTTTACAATACAGTTCAAATTCCACTTTATGATACATTCCTTGTTTCGTTTCGAAATCAGGTGATAAAAAGTAAACAGTGTTCAACTAACCTCAAAATCAAAACTGCGATTGGGATTGAGTAGCCTACCAGTATTTTTTCGTCAATATTTCAATTTACATGTTTGAATATTTAACTAATTTGAATAGTCCAAAGTTTAAATAGTTTAATATACTTATAACTTTGTTAGTGAATATGTTAATAACTTTCACTTTTACAACAACACTCACGATTTTGTTGCTTGTCAAATGCGTTTTGTGGTTCTGACTGATATGTTATTTTTAACATATTTAACAAGTAATAAGTTAATTATCATAACAGTTCAAGTAGGATAAAGACAAAAGAAGTTAAAAAAACTATGGTATGTTGATTTTTATAATAGTGTACACTTACAGATAGCTTGATACTGGTGGTCTATAGCTTGATACTGGTCTGATACTGATAACTACACTGGTGGTCGTAGATAAAATAGTGTATGCAACGGTTGTATTAGGCCTTTATAGCATTCGTGAGATATTTAGAGCACTCGCTTCGCTCGTGGCTCTAACTTACATCTCACCTCATGCTATAAAGGCTCCCATTATACAACCGTTGCATAAAAGTTAATTTCCTCATACGAATTGTTATGAAATGAGTTTCTTCTGCCTTAGAATTCAACTTCAAAGTACGTGCATTTCTGGTGTTTGTAGACTGGAATGAAGAGACAATTATCAACTATACTATAAGATGCAATGATTCTTTTCATTTGAATAACCTTGGTTGCAGTTACTGCGAATATGTATTTCTCATGGAGTTACCTCCTTGGTATTTCTTGAAATCAATAACCAAAGCCAACACATCATATGCTCGATTTTAAGTCAAATCGGATGACTTCCAAGAGTACATCGTATGGCCGATATTCAGCGTTTGAATAGAGTCGAGAGTCGACTTGAGGTACGATTCGCAAGCGACTGCTCGGGCCGCGTGGCTCGAGGTGCCTGGCTCTGAATTCACTACTAAAGCTGCCCTGCTCTATCCATCACAACCCTATTCACATAACTATATTAAAGATGTTTACTCTGTTATCAGAGCTAATAATGTATATTAAATCAATAAAAATCTGGTGTGGTACACTCACACAACTTTCCTTGCCATTCATATTTATTGCGTAGTCCTAATAGGCCTACAAGTATACCTAGTCACCAGCGAGTGCAAATTTCATACACCGGTATGCAATAGACTATAAATTGAAATTAGACTATTATAGATATTTCTATAGTGAAATTTGCACTCGCCGTTAACGCCTCGCGCCTACAGGCGCTTCGGCTCATCTTTTGTGTGATTTGAAATTTTCACAAGCCCATGATGCCTCGCGCCTGTCGGCGCTTCGGCTACCGAATTGACTTGAATTTTGAATGAAAGTAGATTTTTTGGTCTTTAGTACTCCAATATATCGGATCAGAGGTGGAATCGATAATGGATAATTCGATTCCATAACTCTGGTATTTTACTAATAATTATTATGAAACACTAATACTTCTTTCAAATGTGATTTTTTTTCTTCTTTCAAGGCGGATTGCCTTGATAGCGAGAATGACGGAATGACATTGATACACTTTTTGTACACGAGCGTCAAGCGCGCTGCCCGCGTTGCTCGAACTCCACTTACCGAGCCATGTAGTGCGGGTTGCCTATATACAGATTAATGTAGTGCGGGTTGCCTATCTACAGACTTTTCTAACTTTTCAAGTATGGGGTGGCGCCCCTGATAATCTTACTCAGAGGGGACATATGCCAGTTGATAGAGCTTTAATGACTATATAGGGCGCCAATTTGAAAAAAATCGTTTGAAAAATTTATGAGAAAATCGAAATAGCAATCCATTTTCCTCAACAATGCTGTTGATCTTCTGCTATTCTACCAGGAATGAGACTCTTGGGAGTCGATAGGGCTTATATAGGACTATTTCGGGTACGAGTTTAAGAAAAATCGTTAGAGCCGTTTTCGCGAAAATCGTGAATAACACAATTTCTGGCATATTATCTGTCATTTTTTCGCCATTTATCGATGAATTTTTTTGAATCTCGTGAAGTAGGGTCCTCGTGGTATAAGAACCTTAAGTTCGAAGTTTCAAGTCAATTAGGAATCGAAATATTGCAAAATCCATTATTCTCAACAATGCTGCGGATCTTCTGCAATTTTGTCAGGAACGAGACTCATGGCAGTCGATAGGGCTTATATAGGACTAATACGGGTATGAGTTTAAAAAAATCTTTAGAGCCGTTTTCGAGAAAATCGTAAAAAACACCATTTTTGGCATACTATCCGCCATTTTTCAATGAATTTCTTCGAGTCGGGTTCTCATGGTATAAGAATCTTGAGTTCAAAATTTCAAGTCAATCGGTCCATTAGGGATCGAGATATGGTGTATACAGACATACACACATACATACACACACGCATACATACATACACACTCACACACAGACCAATACCCAAAAACAACTTTTTTGGTCTCAGGGGACTAGTACAGTGCAATTAGACTCGAACCTCAACATCCAAAGAGAAAAGACGATTCCTACGCCAACTTGTTCTATACAACCCCTTTATTGTTTGGTAAAAAGTTACACCCCTATGAGCGTCGGGTTTTTGGGGGAGGGGGAGTTAAAGGTGCAAAATTTCAGTTTTTTGTGAATTGTAGCGGAACCAAGCGTCGGTCAAAAAATTTCATACATGTTTTTTCTAGAGAACAAAATTTGGAGAGATTGAGACCAATCACAACTCTGTATCATCAACCGTTTCCAAGTTACAATTTTTTGAAAACTCCATATTTTTTCACAGGAATTATTCCGTTACTTTGAAAGTTTGTAACTTTGAATTGGAAACTCTTGCTAACCATTCTCATGGTTACTATGAGAATTGCGAGACCTTTGACATAAGAAGGTACACAACCGGTTTTTATCACACTTTTTCTGATAAATTCGCTCATTTTTTTAATTCTATTGAAATTTCTCTAATAATAAGCATTGAACATACCATTGAACAAGAAATTTTCATATACCATCTTTTAGAGGATAAATCACTCTACATTTCTAGACCAAGAGCATAACTCTATCGCCAATAGTTACCGAGTTACAATAAAATGAATTATGTGTAATTTTTCAACAATTGAAAACGCTGATTTTCCAACAATGTTATCATGAGGAATTAATTGAAGAATCATGATGAATCTTATATAATATTAAAGATCACATTTTTTTCTACAATTTGAGACCAAATTCATATTTTTTAAACAATTATTAAATGAGCTACGTATATTTTAAAAGAAAATCGTCGTCTTCTTAAGCTCAACGAAGCGTTTCAATGTATCATTCATAGTGTGTGGAGCGCCTCTCAGAGTGGGTTGGTTTGAAAAATGGATCTAGCTAATTCTGTAATTGTTTAAAAAATGTGAATTTGGTCTCAAATTGTAGAGAAAAATGTACTCTTTGATACTATATATGATTTACAATATTTCTTGAATAAAACTTTGATAAAACATTGTTGTAAAATCAGCTATTGCAATTTTTTCTCATTTTTGATAATTTTATTCATCTGTAACTTTGTAACTAATGAAGCTAGAGTGGTGTTCTTGGTCTGAAAATGTAGAGAATTTTGCCCTCTATGATGATTATGGAATTATAAGCCAATCCGAAAATTTTTAATATTTTTTTTATACGATAAAATGTAATTTTAGGGGATTTTGGGGATGTAAGGGTTTATTAAAATCGCTGTAGCGCATGAACCACTGAACATAGAAGGGTGAATTTGGTCTCAAATTGAAGAGAAATGAATTTCGCCGAGAGGGATTTTGAAATACGGATGCAAGAGTTTCCAATTCAAAGTTACAAACTTTTAAAGTAACGGAATAATTCCTGTGAAAAAATATGGAGTTTTTAAAAAATTGTAACTTGGAAACGGTTGATGATACAGAGTTGTGGTTGGTCTCAATCTCTTCCAAATTTTGTTCTCTAGAAAAAACATGCATGAAATTTTTTTGTCCGACGCTTGTTTCGGCTACAATTCACAAAAAACTGAAATTTTGCACCTTTCACCCCCCCTCCCCCAAAAACCCGACGCTCATAGGGGTGTAACTTTTTACCAAACAATAAAGGGGTTGTATAGAATAAGTTGGCGTAGGAATCGTCCTTTCTCTTTGGATGTTGAGGTTCGGCCTTCTTTTGAACTAATTGCACCGAACTAGACCTTGAAACTGATAGAAAACCTGAATTTGGAGTACCTTAATTTTTTTGGAAAGCAATACTTTCCTTACCAATGGTAGTAGGTAGGGCAAGGGGAGTAAAAAGTGAAATTTACTCATTGAAAATGGCTTAAAAGGGTTAATTTCACAATTTATTGATTTAGTATACAATAGTAGCCCTAATAACAGAGTAAACATCTATATATAATATAGATATGTGCATAGAGTTGTGAAGGCTAGAGCTGGGCAGCTCTAGCAGCGAATTTAGAGGCGGACAACTCGAGCCGCCGCTTGGGAATCGTACCTTTACGCATGAAAACTCGAAAACGCATTTCAACTTTTGAAATTCTAGATTCAAATTCAACAATTCAAGTTACCTTTTTTTCAATTAAAATGACATGAAAGTAAATTTAAACGATACTCAAGTAAAATCCAATTAGTGACTACTACTAATAAATTATTGTTATTTCAAGTTACGGTCATGAGAAAGACTCTGAAAATATAATGTGTAAGTTACAATATTTGCTCAGCTGACGCTAAAACGTATATTGTATGTGATCTAACCCAAGGTGTATAGAATAGTATTCTATGGTACAGGCTATAGAATAGTATTCTATACACCTCGGATTTAACCTACTAAAAGCTAATCTCAAGCATCTATTTTGATTTCAAAAACATCATCTAGGCATAGATAAATGATAACTTTAATTGACAATATCAGCTGTTGGAGCGCAACAGACGAAACCGGGAAGGGTTACTGAAAAAGGTTACTATTACTCACTGCGTATTTTGGAACAAGGAGCCTTATGAAATGGTCCATCCATTCTTGGAATCGAGGGTGGTATTTGTACAAGGAGCCATCTACTGCAATGGTTGAGTCAGGTCGATCCATATGCTGTAGTATTGCCGCTAAACCTGGAGATCAGAAAAAATAAAATTACTAAATCTCAATTCCTTCAATTTTAATTTAGAGATATTATTAATTCATCAATATTGGTACAATAATATTATTATAGCACAAATACAAACAAAGAAACAATGAATTCTGTCAGAAAGTGAAATAAATAATCCATCATCAGAATAAAATAATTTATAATTACTTGTTGTAAAGGACTGGAATAATAAGGAAAGATGGTATGTAGGACTTTCGTAGAAGAATTTTTAATTTTAGCATTATTTTATAGATTTATTTTCTTGTTCTTGTTAACAAGCAGGAATTGTGATATGATTTATATTATTGCGATTAATGAAAACCAGACTAAATCAACTTTTCAAGAAGAAAAATTAATAAATTATCAGTGCTAGAATATTATATCTATTTACCTTGTGCTAGAATCTATTCTGATATGTAAGGGTTAGGTAGCCTACCGCAGAAATAATGAAATCAAATCGAAACGTTCATATAATATAATCTGATAAACTCAAATCATAATTTGTCCAACTATGCCTCATAACTTGAGACAAAGTAAACAAACGCATCCAAGGTGGCTACTGTTGAGATGATGACCATAGCAACAATACGACACCGTCCCGACAAAAAAATTGTGGACACATGCATTTCCAATGCTATGATGTGTCTATTAACGTCGTTTATTGGTTCTGGTTCGTCGTAGCTAAGGTAACAACATACTTACACGCACAGATACGCTAAAAGGTTTTTTTAATTTTGTCTCGAGTTATCGTGAATAGGTTATAGACAAGTAGGCTATATAAAGTACTACATACACAAAGCACATACCAGTTGAGACAAGGAGAGCCGCTCTGAGAGAAACAATTTCACATACGTATTTAACAATTGCTAGATCATCAGGCGTAGTCAACTCTACATCAAAATCCTCTGACAGAATGGTCTCTGTGTGCATTGTCCCTTCATCCACACAGTCTCTGCAAGAATTTACAAAGAATAGTAAGACATTACGCACTACAACGGCTTTGAAATGAGCTAGGTAGTTTTTAATTTACAGCTTAATTATTCACTCTCAACAACTTCTATCATTATTTGTAAACTGTCCAAGCAAAGAAGACATTCAGGCAAGATGGGGAAAGGTCAATATTGATTCAGGAATTATGACATTGGTCTCACATTGTGAAAACATACTGATCTACAATTTGAGACCAAATTTATAATTCTTGAACAAATATTGACCGAGCTGGAGTTATTTTCCCATCTTGCCAGAATCTATTCTTTGCTTGAACAGAGTTTATTAACTTATGGAATAACGAACAGTCCCTTGCAAGAAATAATTAGAAGCAAATTAATAAATTCAAACTTTTAGATTAGGGTATCGTACTCGTTATTTTCTATTTTATTCCATGGAATTATTTTCATAGAATATTTCTCATCAATAGTAGCACAAAAAAGTATATTGGAAATCTTCAATAATATTCAGCCTGGCAACATTTGTCTTAACAAATGCATAAATTCTATCTTCTCTGTACAGCCAGATGAAACTGGAGTTCGTCTTTTTCAA
Organism: Sogatella furcifera; assembly: GCA_017141385.1. Taxonomy (NCBI): domain Eukaryota; kingdom Metazoa; phylum Arthropoda; class Insecta; order Hemiptera; family Delphacidae; genus Sogatella; species Sogatella furcifera. Next base: position 10,588,669 of record CM029549.1, read on the forward strand.
ATTAAGAATGGTACTGCAATATATCTAGATAATGTTTAGCTTTAAATAGTATAGATAGAATTCTATTTATGATATATTTGTCAGAGTTCCATTTACCATGGAAAGTATGCAGTTGAAATTATAGCAATGGTAGCAGTAAGTTACAATAGATTTGAATTCAATTAGTGCTAATAAAATGATGAATAAATGATTCACTTACTGATCAATCAGAGAAACATAGCTGGTTCTAAATGAATTGAGTTGCAACAGTTTAGGAGGGACATCTCCATCAAAGAGTAGCTCCTCTTCAATTAGTCTGACTAGTATCACTCGAACAATCTCCCCCAAATATTTGCCGCCTATGTACTTCTCAAACCTGAAAAAGATATAAATCCAAATGAGGTGGGGTTTTATATAATGCAAGTAATAGAATACCCTGAAATTAATTCCATTCAGTTCAATTTGAAAGTTTCAAACTTCAGGAGAAAGTAATCACTTGGATTAATGTATGGCTTCAGCTTTTATTCAAGTTTTTAATAGTGAGATTTTAAACTTTCGTTAAATGATCATTGATGGATTCTCACATTCATTTCATATTCATTTACTATTTATATTTTCAGCAATATGAATTTCATTGCAATAATTTTATCAATTTCACAAATAAAACCAGATCCAAGCAAATAAGACATTCTGGCAATTTTTTAGACTCAAATATTCTGATTTTCAATTTGAGACCAAATTTATAATTTTTGAACCAATATTGGCCGAGCTGGATTCATTTTCTCATCTTGCCAGAATGTCTTCTTTGCTTGGATTGGACAGACTATACAGTATACGAATAAAAAGAGTAAATAATACGAGTACTTGCATGCTAATACATAATGATTGTAATATTGAAATCTTAACATTTTACCAATATATTTCATCAACTCACGTGAAAGATTTTTTTATTAGAGAATTATCATCTACTTGTCTGTCGAACTCAGTTTTTATAAAATCCAAAACTCCATTGTCACCAAAAGCTCCCCACTCCACATCAATCACAATCTGAAATGAAAAATTAAACTAAACATCAATCTTGCTTCGAGAGTTGAAAACAGAAATTCTAATCTAGAATATTCATAAACAGTACACATAGAGATCACTTTTAAGTAAATTTGGCGTTAGAGCTCACTCCAAGTTTCAATAACAATTGAAATCCATACTCTGCCGATTTCATAAATCTTTGCTTTTGAAAATGATTAATGTTCCTGGAAAATCAGTTCTATTATCATTTACAAAAATTGATTGCATCATGACAAGACAATAATATGTTGTAACAAGAACTGAAAAATATCTTGAATACTCAATTTACATCAATCCCGTGTTTCGGATGGACACGTTAAGCCGTCGGTCCCGACTGCCTAAAAACAGTCGTTAAGTCATGTCAGAGGCCCAGAAATTGATCAGGAGCGACCTGAAAACTCTGACACCAGACCTGAGCCAGCCAGGTTACACGAATATTATTATTAATCTCGAGAAAAAAGTTTTCACTTATTGTTGTGAAGAATTGTAACGGTTTCAATTATTTTCATATCGTAAGGTGGTTTGTTAGAGATTCGTCACTAATTTCTCAGTAAAATCATTCTACCAGTCACTAGGCGAATGTCGTCTGTAAATGATATTTTCTAATCTACTGGTGAAGTCACACCCAGCCAGACACGACAAGACACGACACAAACGGACAAAAAAGCACTTTGCGCACACAAAATGTCCTGTGAATACAAGGTCTCATCTACTCCAATGCTAAAGCCCTCCCATCCGTTCAAAGCGGTCATTTTATCCGGCCGGGTGTGGCCAGAAAACAGTTTCTTACTGTGTAGTGTAGTGTGGTGAAAATTTTCATTTCCTAAGTAAAGTTACAATTCTTTGGAACCACATGTTCATTATTGTGTTTCACTTTTGAACTACAAATTACCTTCGACATTGCAGTCAATATTGGTATGAGAAAACTATTACTCAAGTGTGGAGCACTTTCGGATCATGACATCCGTTTTCAACATTCAGTATAAAAAATTGCCTGCAATGTAGTAATCACAAGTAATAATTCAAAAGTGGAATATTTACCAGCAGTTCGGCAAGGAAATCGAAATAGATGAGTAGCAAAGAGTAGCCTACTTGAAGTAGTATTGTTATAACTCATTTACGATAACTTGAGACGAAATAAACAGACCCACAACGTAAACCAAGAGGGCTGCTACTGTTGCGATGACAAACCATATGGACAACGATACGACACAATCCGAAAAAAATCAACGACACATACACATTACCAATGCTATGACTGTCAACACTAAGTCCTTTATTGTGTAAGGTTTTTCGTGGTCTAGTTATAGTCTGTCCAAGCAAAGAAGACATTCTGGCAAGATGGGAAAATGACTCCAGCTCGGTCAATATTGGTACAAATATTATAAACTTGGACTCTAATTGTAGATCAGAATGTTCCCTACGATTTGAAACCAAATTAATAATTTTTCAACCAATATTGACCGAGCTGGAGTCATTTTCTCATCATGACATAATGTCTTCTTTGCTTGGACAGACTATATCCACCCCGCAAAAAGGTTGTTTATTTTGTCTCACGTTATCGTGATTGGAGTTTAGTTATTATTTAATGCTTATTCTAAATTGAAAAGTATTTTTGACTAAATTTTATAATTTATTTGAACTAAAAGACAGCTTGATGAAGAGATAGGACGAGAATAGGGTACCTCTTTCTCACCATGTCGCTGGGACTCCCAGTGGTGCACACGGTCGGCTCGCTCCAAGTAGCAGGCATTGCTGCCCGTACCCAGGATCAAACCAACTGTTGTCTTATGGTCTAACAGGGCACCCTGCATCAGAGTACCTTCAAAAGAAATACACCCAGTATCAATTAAAAATATCTATAGGTCAGAATAATACAGGACATGTATCAATAGGAATTCACTCTACTGTATATGAAACGCATGCTTCAACCTATTGTCTCTTTTGATTTCATAAAAATTATCCAGGCTTAGCTGAATGACAGCTCCAATTGACAACATCAGCTGTTTGAGTGCACAAGGACTACAAGGAGCAGACGAAACCGCCTAACTTTATGACGTCAACTATACTAAGGGATTGTTAAAGAAGAAGCCTACATAATTGATATTTAAATTATTGAAATAATGGTGTGTCGTATCCATTTTTCCCCCATTTTGAATTCAAAGAGGGGTCCACTTTGAATTTTAGAGAATCTATTGTTGTTCAATCTAAAGACGACCAATCACCAGGTCGAGACGTGCGTAACTTTACACTGTAATTGTCTACTTTTTAGGAAAAAGGTTTTTTAGTATAAGTTTATATTGTGATAATAAATTCTATTTCTCAAACGAAATCCTTCTAAAGGAAGAAAGCAGATCTGACCTGTTGTGTTGTAAAAAGTACGTAACTGCGTTAAGGCGCCTCCATACATGCGGTATTTGGGAAATACCGAACATTTGGCGTTTGGCGAACAGTTTTGCTTGCTATTTCCCAACTAACGTACACACATCTCCACACATGCGTGGTTTTCCGAGCACGTATTCGTACTGGGAATGGCAAATCGTCAACCGAATAGTTGACATTTTCAAGGTCAATAATGTAAAATACTGTCGAAAATTTCAACTTTTAAAAATCTAACACTACGGTACAATTTCAACTTTAATCTTGGCAATGATTAAATATTAATGTTTGTAGGAATTTTTGAAACATTTAAAGAATCAAGATTATAATTCAGTAACCTGAAACGGGCTGGACATTCACTAGTTTTCGATATAATATTTGAATCGAATTTAATTCAAAATCATAGTATCAAAATTGATTATATCACTTAAAAATCATCCACAGACTAATTCAATATTTATCTTGTCTAAAAAAATTATGTATTAAATTAACACATAAGAAACTTTTCCTCAATCTACATGCAACAAAAAAATTAGCCAAACATGAAGGCGAATGTGTGGATGGGCAAAAAGTTCGCTATTTGCCGAACATCCGGTCACTTTGATTTGTCCAAAAGACCGACAATGGACGGAACACACAAACATTCGTGTTCGCTATTTCCCAAATAGCGAACACTCCGCTCCACACTAGTCGTGATTCGGCGACTAGGTGTTCGGTGTTTCCCGAATAGCGCATATATGGAGCTGGCTTTATGTAAGTGAAAAATTGTTTCCCTTTTAGGTTAAAGGGCTTTTTAGTATCATTTTATAAATTTATATTGAAATAATTATATTTTCTAACAAGAAATTCTTTTGAAGGAAAAAGCACAGCAACATCTGACCTGTTGTGTTGTGAAACGTACGTAACTACGCAATGTTACAATGAAAGTAAAAAAGTGTTTCCGTTTTAAATAAAATTGTTTTTTTAGTATCAGTTTATATTAATATAACTCTATTTTTCAAACAAGAAATCGTTCTGGAGCAAGATCTGACCTGTTGTGTCATTGAGAACAGCCACCACATCAACTTTGATGTCCCCTCTCCGTCTAATGGCCTCCCTCAGCATTTCCACCACATCTTCGCCTTGCACTCCGGCGCATTTGAAAGACTTCGTCCATGTTACCAGGCAGCCGCAGTCCATAGATCTTTGGTGCATAGGGAATGAGAACGTAAAACCTGAAAATAATAGGAAATGTCATGAATTTGTCAGAGAGAATAGTTATTTTAGTATGCCTACGATCTCAAGGCCAAGATTACAAGGCCAAGTGTTAATGGAAAGGATATCCTTATTATCCTTTCCCAAGAATGGACATATTCAAGTCTAAACTTCGCCTTTTCACTTGGATAATTTACACTCCTTATCAATCTTGCAGAACCTCGAATTAAAATATGTATAAATTTTGCATTCGTTACGTCACCGTTTTTTTTTTGAATTTTTACTAGAAGTTTCTACTTTGTGAAATTTATAAGATAATTTAGTTTTACTCGTTTATAGTACAATGTAGAATCTAAGCCAAATTTTGTTATCCATATAAATAAAGTAATCTAATCTAATCTCAGAGCTACATGACTAGAGTGAAGAAACATTAAACCTAAAAATATAAATAATTTCACAAAAATGAAGTTTTTTCAAGTAAATTTATGAATTTCATTAAGAGAACAGTATTTATTCTGGTAAGATCTCAGAGCTGAATGACTACATTGTAGCAGCATAATCAGAATGTTTTGATCATGACTCAACATCATGATCACTAAGCACATTTTGGAAACTAAACACATGAGCTCATTGAAAACTCAGAACATGACAAAAACTTAAAGCTGAATAGAGACTACACATGTTGCAATATGAAGACTGTATTTTAGGAGTAGTTTTATTTGATTTAATTGTTAATTCAGTCAGAAAGGACTCTCACCGAGTGCCTAACACTCACTCCAATTGAAACATGAATTCTGTCCACGATAAAAACTAAAAATTTAATACAGACATTGTTCAATGTCTAAAACTGCAATTCAATTTAATTTGAATAGTTACTCACCCAGAGGTAGAGTTTGATCGGCAATATTGAATTCTTTGACAAAGTCAGCAATGCAAGTTGCTAGAAAATCGAATAGATCGATGCCTGGTCCTAATCGAAGTTCATCTGTGATATGGTAGTGCTTCACTTCTTCTCGAACCAGTCTTCCTTCCATCAACTCTAAAAGCAGAACTCGGAAATTCGTTCCCCCTACATCTAGTGCAAGGAACAGACCTTCCTCTGCAAACGAAATGAAATACTATTTCATTTTCTTATTTTTTCATCGATAAAAGGATAAATTATCTCAGATATTTATGTATTGATCAATATTGAATACACAGTATTAATACTCAGATAATCAGTATTTGAATTCTGACAAAGAAAGAATACTGGAAGGTGACCCAGTCAAAACTGTGATTAACAAATTGGGTTTTAATTTTTTTTAAAGTAGATTAAGATAGAAGCAACAACATTTTGTAATATTAATCCGTTTACTTTTTACAGTCATTTTAAAATCACAGGTTTGACCGGCTCACCCTTTAAAATAAAATATATAATCTAATTTCAAAATCTATGAAGTAATTTGGAAAATTATTAGCTACTGTATTTACTTTTGAGACTAAAATTTTGTGAAACTTCTGAATGTAAGTTGTAAAAAACAAATGTTGTCAAATTCCACAAGGTTTCAAGGTCAAGTTTCAATTACTTTTAATACAACTCATAAGCTCGGTGTTAAAAACGCTCAAGTATAATTATATATTTCAACATTTATAAGGCAGTTCGTCAATTAGTGGCCTGGATATAACATAAAATCTCTCTACACTGAATTGCTAAGAAATCCATTTGTTTTAATCTATAGCCTTTTTGTAGCATATCAATCAAGATGGCAAAAAGTATAGGAAAGTATAAGATACTATGTTGAGACGTCAAGATACTATCAGTCAGGATGTATGATCAGTCTTACTACAGACTAAGAAAACATAGCTTGTTGTACAGGGTTATTATAAAAGAATCATCGGATTTTAAAAGGCTGTATTTAAAAAAGTAATACACATACAGTAATGGATGATACACGGAAATAATGATAAAATATAAAAGTTTTAGACATACCTTCCCAAATGTTCAATATGAGCCCCTTTCGTCAGGCGACACACATACAAGCGGTAGCTACTTAACTTAGTTCAGCCCACACACGTGTAAACATTTCATCCCTATATCGATGCTCATTAATGCAGCTGTAATGCGTTCCCCTAGCTCAACAGAAGTTGATGGGAGTCTTGACAGGTAAACACAATCTTTTTCTTCCTCAAAGGATGAAATCACGGACTGTGAGATCCAGAGATTTAGGAGACCATGGAAGGAGCGCAAAGTCTTCATTTTTTGCAGCGTTGCGCAAGTTCTTTAGGTAACATCGTACTTCAGCATGCCAGTGAGGCGGAGCTCCATTTTGTTGGAAGACAAAGTTATTGGAGTCTTCTTTCAGTTGTGGAAACAACCATAGTTCCATCATATCGAGAAACTAAATACCGTACCCATTACTGTCTTATCTATGAAGAAAAACGGCCCATACGCCTCAATTTCTGAAGTTTGGGCTAACCGAGTTCTTGTTCCACTACAGCAAAAGGTTATTATGTACCCCATATCCTGGATCCTAACATTATGGCGATTCAAATGAGATGTCACCTCATCATTAAAAACAAAACGGTCAATAAAATCATAATCATCCGTAGCATTATGCAAAGCATTACAACGAAATTAGACTCCATTTTCGAAACTAAGCTGGTGCTGCTACCTGGCGACAATCACTTTCAACAACAGTGGCTAACATGAAACTCTGACATTTTATAATTATTTTCGTGTATCATCCATTACAGTATGTGTATTATTTTTTAAGATACAGTCTGTTGGAATCCGATGATTCTTTTATAGTAACTCTGTATTTGTACTTGGAAATAATAGAGGTTCAAGATTCATTGGTTGTTTAGACTAAAAGATCAATGTTTTAAAAAGATTTAATTTTATTCTCACAACAAAAAGTTTACACTGGTCAATAATATAGAAAATGGAAACAATTCGTAACAAGGCTTGGGTGAAATATACGGAATTAGTTCTGCTGATAAATCAGTCAATGCCATATAACTTTTGTATCTAGATAGCCATCTATGTAGCTTTTATATATTTTTTATATCTCTATATATACATATCATCCGAAGCATTATGCAAAGCATTACAACGAAATTAGACTCCATTTTCGAAACTAAGCTGGTGCTGCTACCTGGCGACAATCACTTTCAACAACAGTGGCAACAGTATCCAACAGGATATATATATATATATATGTTGCCACTGTTGTTGAAAGTGATTGTCGTCAGGTAGTATATATATATATATATATATATATATATATATATATATATATATAATGAACTTTAGAGTAAAAAACTCACCCGTTCCATCAGGTAATTCAGGTACATAAGTGTTTTCCATTTGTAGTGAAGATGGCTCCTCATTAATGCCAAGTTCTATTTCTGATAGAAATACGGATTTGACTCGAGAAACTACTTCCTCAGTTAGATGAATTCCAGCAAGCATATTCTCCACCTGAAAAAATGAGACATTATTTTTCCTACAATGAGACTTACAAAGTGAACATGTCATCAGCTTTTAGGCTTAGCGTGCTTACCCCTATGGGTAATGGGATATATGACTTATCGTCTCAAAGATGAAATATTTACTTCTTGAACAGTGTGTACCAGGTTCAAAAACAAAAATTATAATTTTTTATGAAACAGACAAACAGCCAAACAATAAGTCATTCACAATTTTCTGGCAAGGGTTGACTGCTGTATCATGAATCTTATCTAATCTTACCATCTCAAGATGAAATAGGAGACAACAAATTTAGAAGTAATATATGGTAGAATTTTGTAGGCTAATGAATTTCATAGCCGAACTATTGAAAAATAAAATATTTATATGAATATTTCATTTTTTAATTTTATTATTGTACTATAAATGATAATATTATTGTGATTCAATTCATCATTACTAGTGATTGCTTTCTGTCTGACAATTTATGCGACTCCTCCCTGTACACGAACAAATAATCCATGCAGGGAGACTATTCATATGATCTGTAACACTGTAATATCTTTTTCTAAAAATGTCATATTTATAAGTAAACAAATTTGAATAACCCCAATAAAAATGAAATATATTTTCTAGAGAAGCAGTGCTTACTTTTTTCATCTTGACAGTGTTCCTGAGAAGTGGTGTTGAGATTCTTGAGTAATATTTGTTGGATGCAACATCTACACTGGACTCACGTGAAACCATCTTGGCCGGATCCTTGGGATCTTCCTGAAAAGAATAGAAATTTGAACGGTTTTGTAAAAGTAATGCGAAATCTAATAGAACTTTCAAAGAGCCAATGAAGCCCGAATTAGACAGGGTGCCAAAAGGGTGCATTATTAGGAAAAGCACTAGAAATATAGTTCTCCAGAACTTTTTCTGTTCTCGTGAAATCCTCAATACTTTTTCATTTAATTTTTCTTAATATGTGAAATCTCAATTGATGCTAACGTACTTGAATAGAAACGATATATAGAAATAAAAAATAATGAAATATATTCGTAAGGCTTTCAATGGTGGAAAGACCATTACGGGTAGGTTCCACCTCGCAAATGTGTACGATAGTTGGCCAAATAATAGTTGCTTGAAAAAATAAATAATTTGTTCTATTGAAAATTGGAGAGACATAATACTGAATCTAATAGGAAATTATGCAAAATCTTCCTAGAATTCATTATCAAACTTTGCTGTACTGCAAAAAGTATCTTAAATAAAAATTTGATTAGAAAAGCTCTAAAAATATACAGGGTGTTTCAGGAGGAATGTGCAATACTTATCAGGCTGATTCCTTACACCAAGTAGACAAAAAAGTTCCATGGGACCAACCCTCAAAACGCTTTCTTACTGAGATAACAATGGCAGAAAATTAAGATTTTTTAAATATATTTATTTTTCTAATTTTTTAGAGGCTTTATTGAGGTTCTAAAATAACCAATTCCTATGTAAAATTAGCTGCGGAATTCAATGAAACCAGTTCCAAGTTTGTAACTTCAACGGTTATTGAGATAATTGAAAAATATGCTAGAAAACGCCATTTTTCAACAATAAGGGTTATAACTGGATTAGGAATCATAAAATTTTATTTTTTATCAATGGAAGTTGTAGAGAGTCGGATTCTAAAGAAAAAGTTAAATGGCGGCTATTGTGTAAATCTTACCCAAATCTCAGAGATAGCGATCAAAAATCGCAAAATCGCTACTAGATAAAAATTTATTACTTGTGCTATGTTTTGTCGAATTTTGCGATTTTTGATCGCTATTTCTGAGATTTGGGTAAGATTTACACAATCGCTGCCACCTAACTTTTTCTTTAGAATCCGACTATCTTCAACTTCCATTAATAAAAAATACAAATTTATAATTCCTTATCCAGCTATAACCCTTATTGTTGAAAAATGGCGTTTTTTAAACATATTTTTTCAAATTTTTTAATAACCGTTGAAGTAACAAACTTGGAACTGGTTTCATTAAATTCCTCAGCTAATTTTACATAGGAATTGATTATTTTAGAGCCTCACTAAAGCCTCTAAAAAATTAGAAAAATTAATATTTTTTGAAAAATCTCAATTTTCCGCCATTGTTATCTCAGTAACAAAACGTTTTTAGGGGTCTACTTGTCGTAAGGAAGACCCCTTGGTGTCTACTTGGTGTAAGGAATCAGCCTGAGAAGTATTGCACATTCCTCCTGAAACACCCTGTATACTTCATATTAATATATGTATATTATATTAAATTCTACAGTACTAGAATATCTTACCAGAGCTCAAAATATGAGTAAATTCAACCTCAAATTATTGATGTAGACATATCTGTATTCAACGTTGAACACTAACTGATCTTATTTGGTAACATTCACTTGGATTTGATGTAAATAAAAGTAAGGTCACAAAAACGATAACCTGACAGCAATATCATTTGACTTTGCTAGCCTGAAACCCAATGCACCAAGTAGCTTCAGATAAGAACCTACGCACAAAATCATTTAGAACTGTAAATTAAATTATTACAGTAAAATAACAACAAAGAGTCAATGGAGTTTTCAAAAGCCATAAGATATGAATCACACAACTAGGGGAAAAGTAGTATTTTTTAACACAACTTAATACTGAGTGAAAGATGAATGATGTAGCCTATCTATTTCTAACAACACAGAAGCTTTCGGCGCTCGTTTTGTAACTATGATGTGTCTCAAGTGCCACAGGGGACTTATAACCATATTGCTGATAAGGGATATTGTAGTCAATGGCCTATCGATTGCGTTAGACTAGACGACTAGACAATTAATTCTTAAATTTACAAAATAGTTCAACCAAGATTTCTTCTCATTAATTCTAACAGAAATTATACGATTTCATTTTGAATGAAGTAAGTTTCAGATATGGTTCACATGAAATCATATCTTCGAAAATTATATAACACTGATTAATTTGGAATAGAATTTCAAAAATTACAATGCTATTAGATGGATAATTATTACATTGTATTGATAGTATACCTTTCTCATATAATATACAATTATGTACCTTTATACACTCAAATTCTTAGAAATAAGGGACTACTTACTATAAAAAGTGCATTCAATGATTCAATCCATAGAATATAAATTTCTGAACAGTTTGTTGAGAGAAATTTATAATATTCTTCATTTTTTTAATCAAATACTAAATACAAACTCTACGTTTTTTAAGGGGTATACATGTATTCAACTCAATGATATATATAAATTAATATCAATTTAATATGATTTCAAAATTATCAGCATAAATTATAATTTATGAAAATCTAATCCTTTTCACCATGAAAATACCCTCCAATATTCATTATAGATAAGAATAACCAAAGCAACTACTAAGTTGAAGAAATTCTTTAAATGAAAATATTACAATAATTCTTCATTACTATGATATTTGGCAGCATTTTACAATAATTAAATAAATTTTTATGTGCCCTCATATCATGAGTTACTTACGCATTTGGTCAGAAGTTATAAGAACTTTAAAAATTTATGGCTAAGATTATTATATCATAATAGATTCCAATTCTTTGAACTCTATCAATAAATGATTAATACACATTGTACAGGGAGATGGAAGAGGAATCTTTTCATACGAAAAATGCATAGATTTATGGTATAATTTTAGAATTAATGACAGCTATAACAAGAACAAAATTAATATACATTCTTTGATGATAATGATTGATGATAATTATCTTGAGCTTCTAGCGAGAACAGAAACTACGGGCTGAGAAGTCATAAGTGGCAAGGCCGCTTTTCAAGGGCATAGTGAAGTGCATCCTCCAATAAAAAACAGCACAGATAGCCACCAGCGTTTTCTATTCATTGACAAAACTATTCTCACTATTATGCTTGTAAACAACTATCAAGTAGCGCGTGCTTTATATTCTGTCTCATTCTAACACAACACACGCCCAACAATATCTTCCTGACTTCAAGTTACAGTAGGCTACTTTGTTTTCCATATTTTTGCAATTTTTGACGCTAATACAGCTATTTTTAGAATGTAATTTTTCATAACAAGGGTAGAAAGTTTGAGATGATTGAATGCGATCAAGTTTGAAATGTTTTCTTCATTTTAAAAATGAATCTTTTACAGATCGTGACCTAATATGATAAAGGTTAAAAGTTTAAAATGTTCAAATGCGTTCAAGTTTGAAATATTTTCTATATTTTTAGAATTTCTCTTTTCAGAATGTAACCATATTTGAGAAAACTGCTAATAAGGAAAAAAGGTACGGTACTGGATCCTTATAAGTACTATCAAGTATTTCTTTCATACTATCTCAGTTCCATTGACAACAATTTACCCCAAATGATCCAATCTTCGGTTTGGGCTATGCTTATGTATTTAAAACTATGTAGTCTATACGCATCATTATGCGCAAATCAATGACTCATGAAGACGTTTAAAATATTTATTGCTTGCTGATGTTTGTTTATAGATATTATTGTTAAGATTGCTCAATGTGCCACTCAATCACTCAAGAAGGGAAATCTCAAAATTATTCACGGAAAATTCTATCACATATCTTGGGAAACTTGGAGCTTGATGGAAATTTTAATAATTAATACATAAAGAATTCTGGAACTCCCACAAGCTATCATGGAACCTTGATAAAAAAAATTGATAAGCGATTTGTGATTGAGCCACTGATAACGTTTTTTAACAATCAAAAAGAAACCATCCATCGACGCGTTACGTTTTATTCTAAAAATAGAGTTGTTTACTCTAGTCTTCGGTCGAGTCTTGATTTGAATTTATTCAGGGAACCGGATTTATCGATTGCAAGAATGTGAGTTGGACTCTCAGCACTGTTGACCACTCTCCCTCCAATAAACGAAAAGAAACACATTTGTGAAGCTTATGTTTTGTATTCTATTATTTTTTAGTTTAAATACCAACTGAAAAATCAATGACAAATTGGTTACAAGATTCAAGTTCAGTGACAGAGGAGAAGCCGGCTGGAAACCTGTTTTGGAATAAGCTACATCAATTTATGGTGACATAGATAAAGGTGGAGTTCAAGCATGCTGTTGAGCAGCATGCAAGATTTCCTTATTGGATGCAGATTTTCAAGATAGTAGGCTTCTGTTCTGAGCCAGCTGAAATTTGTTAATGCTCTAAGTTATAAGTTGTTTGGATTTGTTAATGGATATTTATAATAAGAACTGAATATCCAATTCCATACCGATATATTTTCAAAATTTATTTCAATATATTATTTTCAAATTTCATTTTAATAAATTTTTTTAATTATTTCCACCAAAATTTGATTCAGAACAGGCACTATTGTTCTTAATTATTTTTTCAATTAAATGGCCAGACATTTAGAACATTTATTGTACATATATGGAAAATATATTTAAATAATCCTCTTTTAATTTATTAGTGAGTTCACTATACAGTCCCTGAATATTAATGCTGGTATTTCTTACATTAAAATTCTCAACTTATTGATTCTGATCTGATTGAATTGATCATACTGAATATTTTGAGAACGGAATGACTCTTTACAAAATATTTTACCATTCTATCCTTAATACTGTACTTTTTGAAAATGTATCAATGATATGGTGATATCAATTTTCAAGTTAAAATCAATTCCATTATCATTCGTATCATTTCAGTCAAATAAGATTATCTAACATGGTGATTTTTAAATAAAATTGAATTGTAAATGTTCAAAATTCAACATGATGACATTTCAAGATGACATATTCCAAATTTTATCAAGTCATTGTGTTCATTCCATTGTGATCACTACAGTATATTTTTTTATTAATCAAAAAAGTTATTTTTCTGAATTTTTAAATAATTGTTATCCAATGAAAAGGTCATTCACACTTTCAAGGATACTGGGCCCGATAAACCCTAACTTTGTAGCTTATTGATTGTTACTGACCAGGCAGATATTGACAGATATCCAACTTCAATCAAAATTATTGTACATCTTCCATAGAGATTCTTTTTCAAGGGAACACGAGCAGAATCCTCTATAAATGGTTTTCTGTCATCTTTACCCGTGTTCCTCTCAGATAACAGCCTTGACTCATCCTCGAGTCAATGCATGAAGTGTTCTGACAGAGTATATATCACGATTCATGTATTGAAACTTTTCTCCCATGAACAAAATTTTCAAAGATTGGTGAAAAAATATACACGGTAGCCTATTAGAAATATTACACGAATAAAAGCTCATTGCAAAGCTATTGTGATCTCTTTTTGTATGTGTAATTTGAAAGTTCATTAATATTAACCCATTAACCCCAGCCCCTGTTAAGAGAGACATAACATAACTGAATTAAAATTAATTACCGTATGAGTTGAATTATTAAGATCAATGTTATGTTGATTATTTCATTAGGACTAAGATGATGTGGAAAGTTGTTGTATTAGATTTTTATAAATTGATTGTTTGATTTCCAACGCCTTTATTGATTGTTGATTTCCTTTCTGATGCTGATGCCCACATGAGCTCTAGACTTGTGCGTGGTCGCGTTGACAATAAGACAAACATTCGATGATGATGAGAGATGATTTATTAATTTATTACAATTATGCGACTCTCTAGATTTTACTTTATATCTGGAATTTACAATTAATTACAATACAAACTAATAAACTTTCGACAATAATAATTTATTTGTAAACTTTTTCATAGCTGACGAATTCGTTCAACAAAAACATTATTATTCACACAATCTGGAAGGTGATAGTTTACATCACAAAAATAAATTGAATATGATATCAGATGTCTATTAAAACTCAATATAGGCTAATGAATGCTCCTTTATTGTCTTATCAAAAGCGGAAGAGATGCTACAGAAACTTTTGAGTGATTGATGTTAAAGTATTTTAACCGTGATCAAGTAAGTGATAGTTTTCTTCATTTTTTTCACTGTAGGATGGTTTATCAGACATATCAATCATTTTTATAAAAGCTATTTTATAATATCTCCATGCCTTAATAGCTAAATTGAGTTCAAATCATGTTCAATGATAAGAATCGCTATAATCGGTTTTCATTCAAACTCATTTGACGGTTGATGGAATATTTGTCCTTGAATTTAAAAACTGTCATTGTGTCGAAGAATCGAGTAACGTGCACACTGCACATGTGTGATGGAAAAATTGAAAAGATGGATGGAATCAATATCAGGAAATCCCAAAATCTAATCTACATAACAAACTGATAAGGATGACAAACATTATCGTTTACTCGAAATCAATCAATTCTCTGATTAGATCTGTGGAAGATCAATAAAGAAAACATGTTTTTAAACGATGCATGTAATACATAAACTGTTCTCAATTCCGAGATGAATTTTCAATCTTCAAACTACAGAATAAATTCGATTGCTACCGTTCTCATTTGTTGAGCAAATAAGAGTGACCTCCCTCTTTCACCGCTGGAAGGACTTGGAAACAGCAACAATAATCGATCATACAATAAACGCTTCCTAAGTCCGTGTTTTCATCACGTACTATTGTGATGGAGATGGTGAACGATTGTTTATCAATAGCTTCAACTCTAAGCTCCCAGCTTCATTTGCTTTTCATTACATCTTCCACTCTACAGATAGAACTTTATAGAACAATAGTTTATCAATTTTGTTATTTTCCTTGGATATGTTCACAGTATCATCTTCTCGTACCGTGGGACAGAATAGCATAAATAGAAATATTCAACACATTTTTGAACAACTGATTCGTGATTTGATTAAGAAGCTTTATCCTAATAATAATTCTTTCCAATTAAACATTTTCAATACATTTTTGGCTCATGAAAAATTTCACTAATGCCAGTAGTTTTTTCACAAGCTTTCATTCTTTTTGATATAATATTATAGAAAATTTCAATTCAATAGAGGTGAAATAATAATAGTATTCGTGTAACCTGGCTGGCTCAGGTATGGTGTCAGAATTTTCAGGTCGCTCCTGATCAATTTCAGGGCCTCGGACATGACTTAACGACTGTTTTTAGGCAGCAGGGACCGACGGCTTAACGTGTCCATCCGAAACACGGGAAAGTGGCCTGAGAAAAATTACTGGTCTGACCTGGGTTTGAACCGGGGCCTTTGGTTTGCAACGCCAGCGCTTAACCCACTCAGCTACAGTAGTAGGCCTAGTATTGGTAATCTATAAGGAATAGGAGACGCTGGTAAATTTGAATTCACCGAACTCAGATAAAAACTAAGCTTATAAGTTCAAAGGCACCTTCAGTTTACGACAAACTTGGGTATTTACTTCAACATCTTATCACTTCAAACGCCTTTAGGTCAAGGTGAACAAGTATTCTCCTCTATTGTTCAACTTATTTAATCAGTGAAACTTGCTTCGACTGTCAATCCCATAATTATTCATGAATCAAACTGGTCAAGACAGAAATGACACAATTCTTCCTTAAAAGATGCGTTCAAACATAATTATAGTAGGTTTGACGATTCTAATTCAATATAAATCATTATTGGATTGAGCAGGGAATAAGGCTATGACCAAAAAGCTGCGACTACTACCCTAGTACGGTATTCACTAGGAATCCAGTATTTTTTCACTGAAGGCTATGATTGCAGATTAATTGCAAATACTGTATAGAGAAACAAGATCAAGAGATTAAAGGTAGCCCATGGTTTACGTATATACTCTACTTGGAGTTGCAATAATTAAGATTTCTTAATGATAATTCCTCTTTTGTTAGGATTTCTCAATAAAAACTTCTTTGCAGGATTCGGCTTACTACTCTCAAATGTGAAAAATGCACTACCAGTAGTAGAAAAGTTGAAATTATGAAAAGTCGACCTCAATGCTTTCTCTACTCAAGTCAGAAATGTCTTGAATAGGTACGTAGTGATAAAAAATTTGATTTAGATTTGATAAAAAATTATTGGAAGTATGAAGAGCAAGGAAATTCTGAAGGTGAAGACCACGAAGAGACGAAAAGAATGATGAAAAAAAGGAAGAAGAATACCTCATAGGAAAGAAAAAAGAAAAAATGTTAGAAAAATAATATCTTTTAAGCAGGAGGCATAAAACAATACATCATTGATTATTGAATTAGCTTGAAAAGATGTTAGTTTCATCATATTATGTATCAAAGTAATTATTTTTTCATAGAATAACCATTTTTGCCTTATTTTGTAATAGGCCTAACATCGACGATAACAATCAGTATAGTACGAGTATGCAGTTTATACTGTATAAAAAACGTTTAAAAGGTATTATCTGAGTGATCCTCAGGTTAAACGACCTGAAGCAACATGTTTTATATTGGTAAAGAGCATATTATTTTGGAAGACAGGATTCTTTGTACATTCACTGTATTAGCATAGTTGAATCTACTGTACTGTTAATGAGAAAAAATAAAACTAATGAGCAATGAAGCTGCCCGGACCCCGTAGCAAACAGGATGCATTTTGCTTTCCCTTCCCATTACAAGATGTTGGAGTAATCCTCAGGCCCTATCAGTAATTGATTACAACATAAGTATTTTCCAAGACTCAACTTCTACTATAGAAGCTATTCTCAACATTTACAGTAGGCTACCTATTTTACTCGTACTTCCTATCGTTTAAAACATCACTGGATACAATCAAACGAACCAAAATAATGTCTACAGATAGTGCACCAAGTCATGAATTGAGAGCGAGACTCACCTAATCTACAATCAAGAAGCGATCATTTCAATTCGGATTGATGTGGGACCTTGATAAGAAAAATGGAACTACATCCACTAAATAGTAATGGCAGCAGAGCTCATCTCAATTGGCAGACACTTACTGGCTTAGCCACAACACATTGCTTGCAGCAGTAGAGAATGTGCCTCCAGTCCCCACTCACTCATAAAATAATAGACGAGCCCTCACCAATAGAATGCTATCCGGCAGATTAGACCGTGCAGAAGGCCTACTACACCAGTAGGCGTGTTTCATTGAGTAAAAAGCATAAAAATAACGTTACAAATGGAGTATTCATGTTTTATAATAAGAAAATGTGAGGAATAATATTCCTCATAAGTGGAATAATATTCACAAATTTTGTGAAGATGAGAGTTACATAAGGAATAATAATTAGAGAGAACAGAAGAGCAATATAAATTCCGGAAGAAAAGTATTCGTATGGAGAGCTAGCAAGTAGAATATTTTGAAAGAAGATTTAGTTATTGGAGAAGAAAGTTACAAGTAATGGAAATATGGAGAAGAATTAATGTGGAAAAATATTTCTAAGAAATGAGAAGAATAGATTGTATACTTCTTATAGAAACTCATCGATTATGAAATAATACTAGTTATAATAATATACTTATTATTACCTTATATATTACTTTTCATAGTTCTAAGAAATCGGAAGAATAGATTGTATACTTCTTACAGAAACTCACTGGTTATAAGATAATACTTGTTATAATAACTTATTATATACCAGCAGTTGGTGAACTGCAATATCTGAAGATTCTTCTATCAAAAATAAGAGAAACATACTTTTAAAAAGAGAGTTGAACGTTGTAAAAATTTGGTAAGATAGAGCTGAAAGAGAAATTGATGTGAAGACTAAGATGTAGTTATAGTACAGAAAAGATATACTGTTGGAAAGAAAGAATAAGAAATTGATTTTAAGACGAAGTAAACTAAAATAAAACTGTTGAAAGAAAAAGAGGCATGCATAATTGGGATAAACTCATGAACCAGATATTGTTATTACAGGTGATTGGTGGTAATCAAGTGGATACCTTGTTAATGATTTATGAGTAACTGTTATGCAACGACCTTAATAGTCAACAAATAATTATCAAAAGAAAATTTCCAAGCTTGGGTAATAAGACACTGAATATTAGGAGGGCAAGGACAAATGGTAAGAGAAACACCTAAATTTTAAGAGAGAAGATGTGAAGTACGTTGAATGATTTGACAAATCTATCAGGAAAGCATGTTAATAATGAGTTATATATTACAATTGCGGTCAATAATGTTCTCATATGTAAAATGTTCATATTTGTGAATTATTTGCGGAATACTTAGTACTAATATTAAAGTAAATTTTTTTACTTTACCAGTTTTTGTATACCGAATACATTTGTTGTACTATATTTTATTACTTCATTTCCAATTCTTTAAATTATTTTTCCTGAATTTACAAAGGCGAACTAACAAAACTGATTCTGCACAGGCCTCATTCGGACTACATAAAATTCTATCAAAATTCGGGAGATAAACTGCAACAACAAAGCCTGTTTTTTATCTACCAAACCACTTTAATTTGATTATGTGAATGTATTACATGAAATAAATAAATGATGATAAGTAAACGAATAAATGAAATGGTAAGTAGAATGGTAAAAGGTAGATGTTGATAAAATTACTTTCCAAACTGCAACTCTAATTAAAGTTAGCCTACTGAACATTGTGCTCAACTATACCAAAATATACATTAGGACTAATCTACAAATAACTCACACCGAAGCAACATTGCTGATAAAATTAATAGTAATTAATATTCAAAATTCATATTTTCCCTCCAAAATTCCAACAAAATTGTAATAAAATCTCGCATACAAACCTTCTTTACAAATATAAAGGGAAAGCTATCCTTTTGGAATTTTCCATTATAAATTAATCAGATTATTGTTATTACTATTATAATAGATAATTATCATTATTAGTTGATAATAAAAGTGCCTCCAATCGCATCCGAAAATAGTAAACTATGTGAATAGCGTTGTAAAAGTGAAAGTTTCTATAAATACAAATCTTTCAACAGTTCAAGATGGATTCTAGAACGAAAAACTAGATATTACCACGAGATATCTTAATAATATTCTACATTTTCGAATAAATAATCTGTAATTTAAATATGCCTAGTCTTCTCATTCAAGAATTCATTCTGAGCTTGTTTAGTATTTACGAAATTTCATATTCACAACAGTATCACTATTTTCGGGCACGGTATTGAGGCACTCATATTATCAACTAGACAAATAGTACTACTGTAATAAGAATATTTATAATGATCGAAAAGAAGCAGAAGGATAGCTGCTCCTCTTCTATATTAGTCATATCATATGGTGATCCAGTATTTTTATTTAATACGAATAGTAACACAATATCACCAAAGAGGATCTTAGTATAGAGAAATCTTTATTCTATGACATCACCTTCAAACTACACAAAACGTTAAGGTATTGTGTATCCATTCTTTTTACCTCGTTAAAATTTAAAACTCAATAAAAATCACTTATAAATGGGAATAAACTTACTTACACAGTAGTGTAGACACTACTATGTAAGTACGTTTATTTCCATTTATAAGTGATATTTATTGAGTTTTACACAAAACGTGCAAGATAAATTCATTTAATGAAGAAATATGAGTTATTTCAAATTTGAATTATCAAGTTTCATTTCTTCTCCTAATTATTAATGATTGAATCAATTGATTTTCAAAGTTTCAATCAATTTGATCAACTGTTTTATAAAATTAGATTGTTTAATTGGCCCTACCTTCAAACTAAGCAAAAAGTCCAAGATAAATTTCTTATACCTTGAATGAAAAAAATTTGTTATTCTTCATTTAAATGATCAAGTTTCATTTCTTCCTCAAATTATAAATTATTAAATCAATTTCTTTGTAAACTTTCATTGAATTTGACTAATTGTTTTATAAAATTAGATTGTTCAATTGGTCCTACCTTGTCAGCAAAAGTGTATTATTCCAGAAGCCGGTATCAGCCGCAGTGGTTCACGCGATTCTGCCAGGGATGCTGGCCGAGTAGCATACTTTTGTCTCACAACTTCGCAACAGCCTCTTTCCTCACAACAGCGCAAGGGGGATGAAGAACGCAGTGCGCTTGAACCAAAAACGCTCTCAGCAGCAAACGCGGTGCGCACTGGAGTTTGAACTGAAGTTGTTCTGTCGACAGAGTGCCAACACACTGGACGCGTCAGCTGTAGAGAACGCACTGACTTTCCTCTTCTTCTTCGGTGTTGAAGGTGGTCTCGCGGTCATCACTGACCCCGTACAATAAGAGACTGACCGCTCCCTCCTCGCTCTAACCCCCACCCCACCCATCACAAGCCGATGAACGCATATTACTCTCCGTCCTACAAGATTGAAAGAAAATTTTCTTAGGCTGGTATTGCACGAAAATAGTTCTATGTCTAATATGTTGTTCAGGGCTACTAATAATTGTAAATAGAATTTTAAAATCACAGTACCTACCCTTAGATTATTATTTTTTTTAGCACATGTTTCAGTGTCAGAATTCTGCACTTTAGGATGGGTTTACTAAAACAAATAATTCAAGGTACTGTGTTTTCCAGTTTCTATTTAGTTTTAAGGAAAATTAAATATTAGAACTATTATTTATCACCAACGTGATTATTATGTCATGTATCCATTTTTTCCATTTATTAAATCACTGATGTGAATATAGTATCCAACAAACTTTTATACTTATTTATCTAGGTACTATTAGAATTATTTACGAACCTTTTTGAATGCTAGAATTAATGATGATGAAGTATAGGCATGAAAAAATGTCAGGATTAGGATGAAATTTGATTACTGAAAGAATATTGCAATTTAGTGACAATACTAACAATAATTATTGATGTACATAAAAAGTATAAAAGGTTTCAGGATTGAATTGATCAATAAGAATCTAATCTAGGTACTATATATATTGTTGTATTTGTTTATGAGGGTGGAGCCCACATGAGCTCATAGGCTTGTGCGTGGGTAATGAAATGGATGATAGATGATGACTACTTTTTAGGTAGTCGGGACCGACGGCTTATCGCCTCCTCCGAAAGACGGGGCCGTATTATGGCCGTATTTATGTGATTGTGCTGTGGTCAAAAATTGTTTTCCCGCTTGGGACTTGAACCAGGTTCCACCTGGTTATCAGACCAGCGCTTTATCACTTCTCCAACGAGCCACCCCTCTACATATTTCTACATATTGTTATAATTCTACTGATAGAGTATATTCAATTGAAATTAATATTATTATTTATTGTCAAGAGAATGAAAGAATAACTTACCGATGCAATGCTGGGCTCGACTCCAGTTCATCTGTTTGGTATTTGTACAATGTTGTCAAAGAAGTCTAATACGCATATATGATTTTGGTAAAAAACAACAAGATACTCGTACGTTAGCCGAAATATGATACCAAAATAAGTTTATGCCGAATTCTAGAAATGTTTCATCGATTAATAAACTACAATAAGGAATTAATCCAAGAGGGGAATTTATTTGATATCATTTTATTTTAAGGCAATCGTTATTCCTTTATAATACAGTGTGGGGCAGAGCCGACTGACGAGTTTTGAAGGGTTATAAATAATGAACCGAACGACTTCGGCTCATTCAATTAAGTGGGAAATATAGTTTTTATTGATAATATTTTTTAAAATTATATCAAATTAATGGCGGCGATAAACTAATGTAGCCGATTTTTGAAGTTTTCTACCCCATTTTGGCACAGTGCGATTGGTAGGGCCTGGATCTCTTCTCTGAACTTCTCTCTCAGTTTTTCTAAGGTGTATAGGCAAGATTTGAAAACTTTATGATAGTCCCATAGAAAAAATCGCATACACTTCGCATCGGGTGAGCGTCCCGGTCACCTCACGTCCCCCCTCACTGAGAATTGCCAATTGACAATTCACTCAACACATCCATTGAAATGCGCGCTGTGTGGGCTGCAGCTCCGTCCTGCTGAAACCATATTTCCCCCAAATCGTGTTCCTCAGCAAGTTCTTCATGGGGCGCAGAAACGTTTGTAACATTGCAACAACGTTCGGAGGTGATAGTGACAGTGATGACAATATGAGGGGGGACGTGAGGTGGTCGGTACGCTCACCCGATGCGAAGTGTATGCGATTTTTTCCATGGGACTACCATGATAAAGTTTACAAATCTTGCCTTCATACCTTGGAAGAATTGAAAGAGAAATTCAGAAATTAAATCCAGACGTACCCTACCAATCGCACTGTGCCAAAATGGGGTAGAAAACTTCAAAAATCGGCTACATTAGTTTATCGCTGCTGATGGCCGCCATTTAACTGATAGAATTTTCAAAAATATCAACAATAAAAACTATATTTCACACTGAATTGAATGAGCCAAACCATTTTCTTCTAAGTCGTTCGGTTCATTTCTTATAACCCTTCCAAACTCGTCAGTCGGCTCTGCCCCACCTTGTATTAGTAGGTTACTGTATATTGATTTGGAGAGATAAACTTTGACTCGTGAATGTGTTTTCCGATTCTATTATTGATTTGAAGAAAACCTACCGTAAATTGATCAACAAATTTGATAGCCTATTATATTTGCATGGTAATAAACAACTTGCACCATTACAAATATCCTACCTATAGTCTATTTCATTCAATTTGGTGGTTGGCGATTCCAGCTGTCAGGACAGTCTGCAAGTGCTTTGGTTCAGTGACCTAAAATAGTTCGATACAGACCGCTCGCAGACTGTGCAGACAGAGCTGAGCATAGAGAAGTTATTCACCAACCACCATATTGAATTTATCTGGTTCAACTGTAAAGCTGTTAGTAGTTAAATGGAGTAGGAACAATAACAACTGAACTATAATCATCTTATTGCTATTTTGTCTGTGAGTAACCCAAACACACTGTAGAAGTTAAGAAGTCTTCAGAAGCGGGAAAAAGGCGATCACGCATTGCTTAAGATGTCTTCGTCATTCTATCGTGTGAACGATATTTCTGTATTACAGCTCACAGTATTTGAAAAATTAATTTAAAAATACCACTGATAGTAAATATTACCCAACGTCTCGCTTACATTTATTCACTTATTTTAGTCTCATGTCACACTTAATCATCAATTAATCAATCAAATTGATTCTTGAAGTTTTGGAAATCAATTTCAGGATAAAAGATAAACTGTTTTGAATATATGTAATTTGAATTGCATGAGATTGCCTGCTTCGCCTTCTAATGCTATTTTGTTTCCAAACCACAACGTTCAAGACTTCAATATTACAAAAAAATATTAGTAATTCCTGAATTTATGGAAATAACTGTAGAAGCTAATTATATTGAGATTAAAAACTTTATTAAATGAAATAGGCTATTTAGAAACTTCAGAAGAATAAATACAGTAGGAAGCCAACTACAACCAGTTGGGCGCTTCAAGTATCTGGGTTTAAGTATACAGACACAGAGGACTTGATGAAGAAATACAGCAAAGAATAAATTAATAATTGTGGAAGGATGAACCGGAGAAGAATGAATGATTGGTGTGCTTTGTGATGAAATAGTGAATTGTAAAATGACGGGAAAATAATATAGGTCATTGATGTATTGAACAAAACCATGAACCATTACAAAGATACAGGAAAAACGGAAATAGATGTGTGGGGTTATAAGAAGATATAAGATAAGGAGTGAGTTGATCAGAGGCACAGTAAAGGCTGGTCCACTGGGTAGAAGATGCAGGAGGAAAGGATGAGGTGGTTTGGTCATGTATAGTGACAGGAGGAGGATTTTGAGGGCCGAAGACTGCAGGATTTGGTTTCGGATGTAGTGAGAGGATCTGGTAGGAAGGTAGACCAAAGGTGAGGTGGAGAGGCAGAATATCGTTGACTTGCAAGAGAATGGTTGAAGGAGAGAGAAAACATTGGACACGGCGTTGTGTAGAAGTAGATTGCGAGAAAGGAATGCCGACCCCATTTGAATTAGATAAAGGCTAAGTTGAAAAAGATAGAGAAATAGGAATAAATACAATGATGTTGAAAAAGACTACCAAATAATTCAACAATATTTTATTTCTATATCTATTATGATTAAACAACTGAGTGGACTCAACTACTATCTAGTTTATAACAAAATGAAATTAAATCAGTTGAAATTGTCCCAGAAATATTCTAAAATCCTTTCTTTAGTAACCACACAGCTACATCGGAATAGACATCAGTTCTAAAGGTGATTTTACCCGAAACTTCATCAATCTGTATTCCAACATTACGCTTGTGCAATCTGTTGATATGTGCACTCAACTGGTCTGCCAGAGCCCAAATATCACCAGAAATATGCCTTATATAAGTAAGTCGACGAGTGCCTCGTTTTGATATACTTAGGTATACAGGCAACTGGTGATTCTTGGTTCGCTCAATGAAGTATGGGTGTTCTCCTGGTTTAGCTGAAATGAATGAAACAAGAACCTAAGGAATTGAATATTCATTTTTATAATTCTATTGGTTAAATTCCATTTTGCTAATCGATACGAGAAATTCAATACATGATTATTTTAATATTTTAACAGAGCTATCATCCATTTTTTGAGCGTTCTAAACCTATCATCAGATTTTCCCACTTGGAGGATAGAGAGATCAAAAAAATTTAATTAAATTTGATGAATATGTTCATCGCAAAAATAATTTCAGGAACTTCCCTCGGTAAAATTACTGTTAAGCCTACAGTAGTATTACAAGTTTTATTCAAGGTATTATGATAGGCTACTCTTTTTTTGTGTCAATGGCGCAACAGCCCTATGAAGGGCCTAGGCCTTCCAGCTGGTTGCCAGTTTCATATTCACTCCACTATACAACCCGTCCAAGCAAAGAAGACACCCCGGCAAGACAGGGAAATGACTCCAGCCCGGCCAATACCGGCCCAAAAGCCATAAATTCTCAATAGAACCCACAGCCCCCGAACCAACACCGACCGAGCCGAAGCCATCCCCACCCCGCCAGAATGTCCTCCCCGCCCGGACAGAAAATACAGCAGGCGAATAATCATCAACCAGGATAGAGGTAACCAGTGGCTAGCACGTCGATCCTCTCAACCATAAGCCAGTCTTCACAACCAAGTGAAGATGCAGAACACCTCTGAATAACATGCAGTTAATCAGTTAGGAGTGTAATGCAACAATTGATATTCCTCCAGAATCGGGAAACGACTGACTGTCTTTACTAACGACAGCCAATCTCCCAAAGGAGGTACAATAGGCTACTCTACATAGAATAAATAGGTACTACTAAATCAACTCTATTCACAAAAGTTTTACAAGTTCACAAAAATTAAGAGTATTTTGCCATTTAATCGGTTAATCCCCAACCCCAATTTCTTAGAAAAAGTAAACGGTAGAGCTTCTTGACTTCCAGTCATGAAATGAGTTTTAGGGAACATTAAAAACTGTTTAATACGGAGAGACCCATATAAGTCAGTTGTCACTAACAATTTATTATTTTGTAAACGATGTTTTCATTTGAAATTTCCATTTATGACAACTGAAATAAGGGCCGTCATGTAACTTATAATGAATACTTTTGAGTAAAATAGAACATTACAGTTGGGAAATAGATCAATGTCATTGATGCAAATATATTACGTTGTCATTGATGCAAAATAGAACATTACAGTTGGGAAATAGATTAATGTCATTGATGCAAATATAATTATTCCGTTGTCATTGAATAAAATACTTTTGAATACATTGAATAAATGCTATTCTGATAGCCAAAATTAATTTACATAAAATTTCATTTTTAAATCATAACTTTCACTTCAACTACAGTATTAACGATTTTGTTGTTGAATATTTATAAATTTCAAGTCTAGGCTATACATTGAAATATTTAATGAAGTCTATAATGTTAGTTTTTTATTACTTTCCTGGTAGGCCTCGATATTGATAACTTCAGTTGGAAAGTTATCGGTAATCAAAGACGCCCTCGAAAATGAGGTTTACCAATAAATAACTTAATGATAATATGACTAAAGACAAATTATCTTCACTTTTTCCGGTTACTGCCACTAACTGCACGTGAACTTTTACATCGCAGCTTTAAATCATCAGCCCCAATATTACGAATTTGAGTTTAACGATATTGAGTTTGAGGAGCATGAACTTACCTGTCTGAGGAACCCAATCCGAGTGGTAGACCTCCCGTTCTCGAGGAACTGGAACGGTTGGTGGCGGTATCAATCTTTCGACAAATTTCCACTCAGGCGGTTCTTTGAAAATTTCGAATTTGGTGTATTCTTCAGGTTCGCCTTGTAGTTTACTGCTTCCATAGGACGAATAACGTTTCTGAAAAATAGAACGAATCGTTGATCAGATGCATATAAATAACAGAAAACCAGGTTATGTTAGAATGGCAAATGAAAAGTGACAGAATTATGGAATCAAAATCAAATTTACCGTAATAAATATGGATCCCGATATGAATTTTCTAGGGGGTTAATGTAAAGATTAAGTTATGGATGATCATTGGAGTTCAATATCGGAAAATCAGACTCCAGCTACAAATTTCAAAAATTAGGTTCATACACTCATACGTCACATGTATTCGAATTGAGGCTCAAGAGTAAGAGTTCATTACTTCAATAAATTTCTACCAGTTTCAGTTTTCATCACTGCTATCAAGTGTGTGACCTGAAATGGAATTTTGGCTTCCTCCAAGTTTTAATCTACTTTCATGGATGATTTGAAACGGTCGAAGGACGGCGTAGAGTGCTAAAACATCGAACAAAATATAACAAATTAAATAGAGGATTAAAAAAATGTCTTCTTTGCCTGGAAGGACTGTATAGTGGAGTGAATATGAAACAGGCAACCAGCTGGTAGGCCTAAGCCCTTCATTGGCTGTTGAGCCATCAACAAGCAAATAAAAAATTCCAGTAATATCAGTCTATCGTTAAATAATTTGATTCGACCTCCTCGCGATTAGACAACACAGGCATCCAGCCATGTCAGATCGTGAGACAATGTGAATCTACGTCTGGGGTCACAATAATATTAGGCCTACCATGCCCGGACAGGACATGCATATAAAGCATGGATAAAAAATAGCAATCTTGAAATTACAGTAAATCATCGCAAGAATTCTTCTAGTTCACCGTTGGTAAGACCGCAGAGTAAGGAGTAAACTCTCAAGGAGTGTATCCTGCCGGACCTGTATGGATCTTGCCGGATTCATGGCACGGATCACAAACTGAATAAAAATTTAAAATACAACAAGGTGATAAATCGTCAAATTACTATAGTACATTATTATTGTATAACTAGATTAAACAACTAATAATCCAAATCCACTAACCTGAGTAGAACATATCTGCATATTCGAGTTAACTACCTTCGGGAGACATGAAAAGGATCGAGCCATTCGAGTCAACATTTTTTCTGATTTAAAAATTCTATTTCTTGAAATAACTAAAACCTCGTTAATTTGCACTCATATTAAAAAAACTAGATGTGAGCATTCAGCAACAAGGATAACCTCAAAATCAAATTTCTTCAATCACAAATTCACAAGAACAAAAACACTCTTGCGTGATCGCCTGATCGGTGAAACGTTTGGCGCGAGCGCCATGTTGATTCTCTCATATTCAAAAATACGAATTTTTATTACAGTAGTGAGTAATACCTATTATTAATAACGATGGTATAAATTAATGAGAACATCATGGAGAAGGAGAAGGATAATAAATTATAAAGGAAATTTATTCTTGCTCAGAGCTTAAATAGACAGGAGTGTAGGAGTACAGGAACATCAAAGGAGCTTTCATAAGTTATTGCTTCAATGGCAGTGTCAATGAATACTATAATAACGGTGAAGGTTCTCCATGTCAGGAGATACAGCAGCCTATACCCTATTCACGATCACTTGAGACGAAATAAAAAAACTGTCATGTACAGGTAGCTATTTTTGTTTGAGCTTGAGGAAAAGCCAAGAACTGTGATTGGCTACAGCTGTTCGACTGCGGCCGACTGTCGTATGAAGTAATACCTCCCTTTACCCGCACACACGCGCAAATAGTTTGTTCATTTCGTCTCAAGTGAATAGGGTATAGATAAGTGGTCCCCTACCCTAATGAGCTTTGAAGGGAATACAGTGGTCTTGACAGCAGCCTCCTTTTATTTCACTCAAGTCTGCATACTACGTCATGATAATTAAACTGTAACGTAACTCTCTGGGAAGTGTGTTGTAGCCTTATTGCCTTTTCACTATTTTATTGAATTCTGCCTTTTCCATGTCTTGAAACTTTTTTCGAGGGCTGTTGTTGAGTGAAATATGGCCTGTATAGGAAGACCGTTTTGAGTCCCTTCTGCGGAATCAGTAATATGCTATGGCCAGAGCATGACCCAACAGAGTACACCAGGTGACTGTGGAAGAGCCCGCGATTACAAGCCATTACAAGACAGGACCTGTCAATGCAACCAGGTGTCTCAGACGCCTCAGAAGGTTTGTTTGTTATGAGGGTGAAGCCCACATGAGATCATAGGCTTGTGCGTGGGTAATGAAATGGATGATAGGTGACTACTTTTTTTTAGGTAGTCGGGACCGACGGCTTATCGTCTCCTCCAAAAGAGGTAACTTATATATTACTCGACATTTATTCTGACACACACAAACTTGTATGTGAGCTAACGTCAATCTTTGTTTGCTCACTGAGAAGACAAACAGGTACAATTCAGCCAGTCAAACTGCTGGGATTCTGGCTAGATGAAATATTGTCCTGGAACTTTCACATGCTGCAAGTTTCTCAGATTGAAACAAGAGGAGAGAATGGAAATCTATCAAAAATGATTGATCTCATTCAGATAATTATGTCCAAATAACACTATCATTAATGGTATGCTATGATGAATATGATGGGTGCGGTGTTGCAAAAATAATATTTCCTTTAAAGGTGGGTCCATTTTATTTACAAACTTTTTTACATCAAATTAGAACAATGAATAAACATTTTTAAAGCTTATACATAGCATTAGACTTCCAAGGATGCGAAAACAATATGATTCAAGTTAATTGACACAACATATCAACTGAAAAGGTTGGCTTATTCGTTAGGTATAAAATTGAAATAGAAGTATCGACTTGAAATTTTTTGCAGCAGCAATGTGATTGTTCACACTTGATGAAAACAACAGCTAATGGTTGTAGGCTACATTAGAATCTAGTTTTGATTAAAACTCCAAAGTCAACTTCTTTTCAATACAATCTTGAATTGTAAGCATATCATATTGCTCAATTCACAGTGTGTGTCTAATAAATATAATCATATTTTTCAAAGTCTATTATTCTCAAACAATCAAGATGGTGGACACGTTCCAGTTACGGGCACAATACCATAGAGTTTACCAGCTCCGCCCAAGGGAACAGGGATCGACTCAGCTCTTTCACCAGTGTGTTTCCAGGAGCTTTCAATTTTTTGTCTGCAAAAAATGATCGGAGTATTATCAAGGGAATAATTTATGATTATATTTATATATAATTTATAGATAATATTTCTCATCAATATGATTTACATACGTGCAATATACCATCTGATAATTCATTCAAAGTTCAGTAGGACACTTTTATTGAACATTCAGATTGGGCTCCGGCAACTGGATATTCCTTTGGGCAGCCACACTACAACTTGTTACAGTACAGTATGATACTGAAGTCAACCAAGAAATTAGTTATTAAAACTGGTACAATTTCATCCCTCAAGTTTGTTCAGGGAAGACAAAGTTCAATCCGCTCAAACTAATACACGATTACCAGCTTTTTTTGCTAATCCTTGAAGGTTAGGAAACAATTATTAATTGTTAGATTTGAGTTATGTCTGTCTTCTCAAAAAGCCGTTGATACACTGGTAGCATCACCTTCCAAACATTGAAAAATCACACACTATGAAGGTAAAACTCATAAAATAACTACATAATTCACAAAAAATAGAGACAATTTTTCTAGTGAACCACTCGTAGCACCCAGTGCTACCAACCTCCTGATCACCTGATGATCATCCTCTTCAGGAAAAGTTGAGTCTGTAATATCAGTAAAGTAATCAAGTCCGTAAATATTAGATAAAATTATATTAAATAAGATAATATAAGGATATCAAAGTCCGTATGTAATTCATATTAGAATAGTATAGTATTGAAAAATGAATCAATGTGTACTGACTTCAAAGTTCGATATCCAAATCATGATAGAGTACTATAAAAACATAAATCAATATAATGAGCTCAATGTTATATGAAATTAGCTGTTGCCTGCTACTACTTCTAAATGGGATGGTAGCTCTCCAGTTATCAGAATAATCATAATTCACAGTAATCTTGAGAAGCATAATTCAACAATTTCAAATGACGCCAAGCTTATTATTTTCTATTTCAATGGATTAAATTTTCTCATTTTTGAAAAAAATCAATCAAAATGGATGAAAATCAAATCAAATGAAACAATCATTGAAAATGAATGAAAACTTATTGAAGAGAATATTATTATTATATTGGATATAAAAAGTTGAAAGAAAAATACTTACGTATCCCAGTCTGTCCAATAATATTTGTCATTTGTGATTGCAAGTCCGAAAGGATAATTACAGTTTGTCACAACTGTTCTTCTTATGTTAGTCGATAAACTTATACATTCTGTAAAAATGCAGAAGATAAAATTAGTAATCCCTCTGTGAATTATAAATATTTGTAAGATACGATGTCATAGTACTGTGGTATATTGCAAAAGAGATTATTGAGTGAGACTGGCCTACTATGAAATACCAAAGATGATAGTAGAATGGAAAATAATTTAATATACTTGTACAATTGAAAAAAAGAACTAAAAGTTTTAAAAAAGTATCTCAATTATAAATTTATAATTGTAATTTGAAAACCCCGCTTCCTAACAATAATCATTCATCATGTATTATGACTTCTCTTCTTTTTCTTTACTAAGACAGTAAATTTATGTAAATTATTGTATAAATTGTTTGCAGAGCTCAGAATAATCAACCAATTCAATTAAAGACTGGGTAGTTGGAATTACTTCGTGAGGTTTCCTGTCCAAAGAGCTAGGTACCATAATAATCATACTATAGCTATTCACTGCGCTTAGTAACAGTTTTGGTAACTATATCAACTTCAAACAAGATTCGGAAGATTAATAGTAAGGGCAAAGCCTATTCTTCATCTCCCAAATCATTTCAATTTGATCATGTGAATGCATTTTTGAAAAACTAATGCTGGTGGAGTGTTCTAAATATTTTGCCACTAGAATCGCAAGACTGGTGGAGAGTACGTGAAAGCCGTGTGTTACATTGACATAAACTACAGATTGAACGAATTTCCAATGGGTTTACCAATTGATTTGGTTCCAGCATCTGCCCAGCAGAGTTCGTCTGTCTGCCAGTCTATGGCCAAGGAATTCGGCAATTGGACCGCTGGCCCTTGAACTAGGATAGCTTTATTGGATCCATCGAGATCAGCATACTCCAACTTCGGACTAGCCCGGTTCCAGTCTGACCAATACAGTTTCCTGCAAAACAATAGACAACATTTTTTATTCAAATATCTACCGCAAATATTAAAAATGAGATAAAAATATATTTGTCAGCTTGAAAATGTGACCTGTATTGCCACGAAACCTGAATAAACCGTACCTACCAAAAGAAACAGTAGAATTGACGATATCAGTGTGTTTTATTTCATTGTCTTGTGTTATTTCATGTGTTTTATTTCATTTGTTTCATCACATCTCAGTCAAATTTTTAATCCTAATAAAGCTGTCATGAGACTTTTACCATAGCAATTAATGAAAACCGAACTAAATAGCAGTAGGAGAGAAGTCTCTATTCCACCTTCCACTCATCTGAATTGATCTCATTCATACAATAATTTCATTGAGATAAACTGAGCCAATTGAAAAGCATTCAAATGATTTTATTGAGAAAAGCATTATTTTTTGTTGTTTGTGTAAGCAACGGACTGTACTTCAACAATACTCACACTCAGCAGATACCTGCTATGATAATAATCAAAACTTTCAATCAATGAAAATCGAAGTACACTTTTTCAAATATTTTTATTCTGCATAACATGTTTCGGCGTTCTAGAGCCATTTTCAATTGCAAATAAACAAGTAAACAACATCAGTCTATTCTATTTATACTCTTCTATTCTAATTTAACATGTGTTTGATTTTTGGTATATTCTATTTATACTCTATTCTAATTTAACACATGTGTTTGATTTTAGACTGATGTTGTTTACTTGTTTATTTGCATTTGAAAATGTCTCTAGAACGCCAAAAGATGTTATGCAAAATAAAAATATTTTAAAAAGGGTACTTTTATTTTCATTGATTGAAAGTTTTGGCAAATACAGTAGCCCCAGTATGATAATAATATTTGATATTCCGTTAGAGAACACACTCTATAAAACGCGGATTTTTATAGTGAAGACAATTGAATAAGGTTCCTCCAATCATCATTTCAACAAAGCGTTTCAAAAAAAGGAACAAATCTCTTAATTTATGCACAATAAGCTTCAGGAAAAGAATTATTTCAATCGATTAGTAGCTTGCCTTCTCCTGGGATGAACAGCTATTCCTCTCGGGTTGACAAGTCCAGTTGTGACAATCTTCTTCGTCTCTCTAGTGTCGAGATTCATGACGCTTATGTCATCCAATCTGGAGTCTGTCCAATACAGATCTCTATTCTTCCAGTCGATCACAAGTCCTTCCGGTGATTCAATGCCTGCAAACGTTCATTTATATAGTAGAATTCAGCCATTCACATTATTTTGAATGGAACAAAGCAGATGAATGATTAGAATGATTATGACTTATCAATCAAGATGGAAAGCTTTCGACCTTGTGAACGAAATGCATTTTATATTGAAAATGATCAAAAACTTTATTTAGTCTGTTAGATAAAACAAATAAATCATAAATCGATAAAACTGAATGGCGATCTGAAAAATTGAATAGATAAGAATGAAATTTCACCTTCCGTGATGAAATCTTCCAATTCACTGCCGTTGTAAGCTGAGCTTTTTATGGTGCGTGACATGATATCACTCCAATAGACTCTACCTTCCACACAGTCCGCTGCTAATCCTAGAATGATGAGCAGGAAAGTAGAAGATTAATATTTATAGGCACAAATCACTTTTTTTTATATATCTGGTCATTCACACATTATCTAGTGGATAATTCATGGTTCAAGTGTGAAGGACCTTGAAAAAATTAATGAGTTTTACATAGAATTTTAAGCGTGAGGTACACGAGTTTAGAGTCTCTTGATAAACTACTAATTCTTGTAATAGAAATGTTTCTATGGTATTTCTCCCACTTGACGATTCCAAGGTAGTTGAAAGTTTCAAGTTTTTATTGATATAGAATATCAAGACAGGCACGAGAATTGGAATAAAATAACAACATTTTAGAGAACGCACACTCCATGATATATTTACCTATAGCAATTTGTTCAGTTTTCAATTGTATTGGATATCCAGGGTCAGATTTCGAAGGATGGAATGGCACTCTCAGGGTTGCCATACCTTGGTTGACCAATATGAATTCGTCTCCGCCAGTATAGGCTTCTGTAATGCAAATCATGTAACAAATGAAAAACACTTCATAAAATCCACAAAAAACAATTTCAATAGTAAAAGCTCTTACAGCACAGATACAGTAAACGTAATCTACTGGTTCTTTCTGTATTACAAAAATTTCATGATGTTTGTGTCGTCCAAAATAAAAGGTTTTGTCAAATAAGAAGGAGGGGTTCAACACTGCACATGAGAAGCATATTAATATGACTACTATAGGTACTAGATTATTATCAAACAATAATAAGCCCTCTTGATTCCAAAACTATAGGTAGTATCCATGAACCTCCTTGGTAGTATCAAAATGAGTCACAGTAATAATTAGATTATTAAAGGGAGCTGAACTGATTAAATTAACTAACTGACGGAGGAATATTTTCCATTATAACCTACCTCGACATTTCTGTCCATTGCCAACGAATCCTGGCTGACATTGACATTGAAATTCATTGTAGCCGATTTGCACGCAGGTGGCGAATCTATGACAGAGACTTGGGTCATCACGGCACGATTCCAACTTGTGACAGACTAGGCCGTCACCTTCATATCCCTACAAAAAAATACAATAATCATGTAAGCGTATCAAGAAAATAGTTCAAGAAATTATCATGCAGTATTATTTTATATAATTCAAATATTATTGTATTCCATTTCGTACTGTTGGCAGCCTGTATCTTCGTCGCCAAATTGTTATGTCGGTTCTGGTACTCATGAAGGATAAAGACACTAATCACAATGAACTTCATTTATTTGAAATAACAAAGTAGCAAGTAGTACATCTGTATTCATAGTAATTGAATGTCGGAAATGTAGAACATGTCGTAATTCTTGGTTATTTGATTCTTGTTTCTTGGTCATCACATCACTTGTAATGCAACAATTAAATCTTTATTTCGCTTGTAAATTGGTACTACTATAAAGCGGTATTCTAGATAGCAGTTGGATTGTTTCCACCTATCAAGACAAATTTCCAATCTTGAGAAACTCATTTTCTTTTGGACGAGTTTGGATATAAACCAACGAATTGACTAACCAGATACTACAAACCGGCCCGCACATTCATTCTTTTCGTTGATGAATGAACAATTTGAACAAGTTGCTGATCAGTAAAGTTTCCCACACGTATACTTGGCTATGTGGGGAAAATTCAAAAGTTTTGTGCATTCATAATTCTATTCATGAACTAGATATTGAATTTGTAAATTGAACTTGATTATAAAAAAAAACTAATGTTAACTAACCGGTCTGCACACACAGCGAAAGCCATTGTGCTCGTTGCTGAACAGACAGGCAGCGGTGGGCGCACAGTTGTTGAGCAGGTTGCAGTTGGGCGGAGTGTGCGGAGCTGTTTGATGGCAGGCATTGACGCCGTCGCCGCTGAATCCTGGCCGACACTGACAGTAGGACTGGCCGGAGCTCGGCTCTGTCAGGCAGTTGGCGTCCGGGTGACAGTTGCAAGGATCACCTGTGAAAACGATCAATTATTTATGTATCAATTTATTCAATTTTTGGAGTACATCTGTACTAAATAGGAGAAGCAAAAAACAGGGAATCGCATATAATGCCCACATCAGCACTTTAGCTTGTCTGTGGGTAATGGATTTTGAGTATTTGAGTGCAAGGGTGACTGATGAGGCAAAATAGGGGGAATAAAGTGAACCAATTACCTTAGTGAATAAGAAATTCAATGTAGGTATATGTTTTTCACAGATAAGATGTTTGTAGATTTTAGAGAAAGATGGTCAGGAGAATATTGGGAACGATTTGTAATGGGGGAAACCAGAGAGCCAGTTACATTGACTGTTATTTCAATTCATTATATTGCCAATAAAAAATAAATAAATGAAAAAGATACATTCACATAATCAAATTAGAATAAATCAAAATTATTCGGGTGATAGAAACAGGATTTTCCTTACTATTTATCTCCCAAATTTTGGTAAAAGTTTATGCAGACCGAATGAGGTTATTATATCACATCAATGTACTGAATTTTCCAGCACAAAATTTGAACTCTTCCAATATTAATTTTCAGAATACTATTCGGCCCAATTGGAAATAAAGTCTATGATATAAAATGGACACATTCTAGAATAGAATAGACACAGCAGTCTAGAATACAAACATTCTTCAGATTGCCCTCTCAGCTTCGACCTCCTCACCGCTGAATGGTTACATAGAGGGTAATTGAAATTCGTTGAACAAAATCAATAGTAATTAAAATGATGTTCAAAACATAATATTTTCACAGTCATATTTTAAAATAACATTTTACAGTGGGTTAAAAATCACAATGTAACCATCCAGTAGTGCGGCCGCAGTTTCTAGCATAGCTGGGTGCCCGATACTCAGCTTTTTTTATTTGACCACATAAGTATTTAATTTTACTTGTGCATGGGTAATGGAGAGTGCGAGGGTGATTTATGAGGTGGTTAAACGACCATGCCTCTGGTGGGATTCGAACCCACAACCGGGTAGCGCTAGAGTACTGAAGGTTGTTACGCCCAGTCTACTCGGCTAATCTTGCCAGCTATGTGTATAAGCTATAATATTAGTAGCTTGTACGAGATTAGCTGTTCCTAATGTGTTGTATGGATTATCCCTTGTTATGATTCTACAGGGTGTTTCAGGAGGAATGTGCAATACGTCTCAGGCTGATTCCTTACACCAAGTAGACAAAAAAGTTCCATGGGACCAACCCCCAAAAACGCTTTGTTACCGAGATAACAATGGTGGAAAATTGAGATTTTTCAAAATATATTAATATTTCTAATTTTTTAGAGGCTCCAGTGAGGTTCTAAAATAATCAATTCCTATGTAAAATTAGCTGAGGAATTCAATGAAACCAGTTCCAAGTTTGTAACTTCAACGGTTATTGAGATAATTGAAAAATATGCTAGAAAACGCCATTTTTCAACAATAAGGGTTATAACTGGATTAGGAATCATAAAATTTTATTTTTTATCAATGGAAGTTGAAGAGAGTCGGATTCTAAAGAAAAAGTTAAATGGCGGCTATTGTGTAAATCTTAACCAAATTTCAGAAATGGCGATCAAAAATCGCAAAATTGACAAAACATAGCACAGGTGATGAATTTGTGTTTAGTAGCGATTTTGCGATTTTTGATCGCTATTTCTGAAATTTGGGTAAGATTTACACAATCGATATAACTTTTCTTCAGAATCTGACTCTCTTGAACTTCCATTAATAAAAAATACAATTTTTATGATTCCTTATCCAGTTATTTAGGCTGAGGCCGCACTGCCGGTGGGTAGAGCCTAGAGGGTGGAGGGTAGTTGGTAAATCTATAGCACATACACACCATCCACAGTAATACATCGTATGAATGGTATGACGTCATACTGTTTTTTCAGGTTATGTTGTCCATATTTAAGCATTTCAAGATGGCGGCTGAACACATACTATTCATACGATGCATTACTGTGGTTGGTGTGTATGTTCTATAGATTTACCAACTTACACTCCACGCTCTATAACGGCCTCAGCCTTATTGTTGAAAAATGGCGTTTCTAGCATATTTTTCCAATTATCTCAATAACCGTTGAAGTTACAAACTTGGAACTGGTTTCATTGAATTCCTCAGCTAACTTTACATAAGAATTGATTATTTTAAAACCTCACTAAAGCCTCTAAAGAATTAGAAAAATTAATATATTTTGAAAAATCTCAATTTTCCGCCATTGTTATCTCGGTAACAAAGCGTTTTTAGGGGTTGGTCCCATGGAACTTTTTTGTCTACTTGGTGTGAGGAATCAGCCTGAGAAGTATTGCACATTCCTCCTGAAACACCCTGTATATCTAATTTTCCGACTATGGTTCTCAAATAGCAATTTAGTTTGAATACACTCACTGCTTATTTTGTAACAGAATGTTCCATCGCCTTGGTAGCCTTGATTACAAATACAAATGGACTTTCCAGAGCCGGCATCATGGACACAGTTAGCATTCAAGTCACACAGATCAACTTCTTCGCATGACACTTCTAAAACATATAAAAACATGAAAACCTTTTAAAAATCATATAACTGATATGGTGAAATATCAGTTCACCATAAAAATCTGTTCTTGGATATTAATTGTCATGGGAATTGAACATGACAATAGATTTCTAATTTTCTACAGAACCTATTTACTATAGAAGGACATTGAGAACAGAGAAAAATCTTGTAATTCTCTATATTCGAATTACTGAGAAAACTCTTGAAATTCTCCATGCAGAGTAGTTATCAGCGACGTATCTATTTATTCTGAAAGCGCTTGATATATAGCTGTGAAAGAAGCTCTTGAACCAGTATCAAAAACTCTTAATTATTATTAAACAACTAGGTACCGTAATTCCAATTAGGCTTATAAATTCCAATTAGGCTAATAAATTTATAAAAAAAACCATTGATCCCTCATTATCATTCATAGGCCTAATTAATTATTCTCAAGAGTGCCTATTCAGTGGAATAATAATACAGTATGCCATTTGCACAATCAATGATTTGTATTAGATTTTTGTGAGTACATTTATCCAAGTATAAAACAATGAAAAAAAAATGCCATAGCAGTTCATCAATAATTGAGTCAAGATGAGTTAAGTTATAAACGTCTACTAACCACTAAATAAATTATTGATAAAAATATAATTTACCTGATTCAGTGCAATCGAAGCCATCTCCTTCAAAGCCTGCATTGCAACGGCAATGGTAAGACTCTGTAGCAGTAATGTAAATGCATTGTGCATCGGGATGACAGTTGTTGACTTTGTTGCACGAATCTGAAATGATAGGAACTCTAATAATATTATTCCCCTATTACTCAATCGATGAATTAGATTGAATTCTCATATTATAGTCTTTTCAAGCAAAGAAGACGTTCTGGCAAGATAAAATGACTCTAGCTTGGTCAATATTGGTTCAAAAATGATAAATTTGGTCTCAAATTGTATATCAGAATGTTTCCTACAATTTGAGACCAAATTCATCATTCATCATTTTTGAACAAATATTGACCGAGCTGGAAACATTTTCCCATCTTGCCAGAATGTCTTATTTGCTTGGACAGACTTACCACTATGTCAATATGTTAAGAGAGTTTCTTAATATCACAGTGATGTGCATAGAAGATTTTCATGATTATTTCTTAGTTTGATTTCTATTGTAGTTAACATCTAGCAACTTCTAAGGGTAATATGAAATGGGAGAAATTTAATTATTCAATGCTCAACATAATATAATATAAAATAATCGGATAAGTCTGAATTATAAGTATATCCCTCAGAGAAAATCAAAATTAAAAATTTCTTATGTTGATTGCGAATAGATACAGCTGGTGTTAAGAATAAAGGTGGTTTCGTCTGTTTCCTGTTCGTTCCAATTACCATCCATGTTATAGTCTGTCCAAGCAAAGAAGACCCTCTGGCAAGATGGGAAAATAACTCAACACAGTTGAAAGTTGGTTCAAAAATTATCAATTTGACCTCAAATCGTAGGAAACAATTCGATCTACTATCAAGACCACATTTATAATTCTTTGCTCCTAATTTAATGATTTTGATGTATAAATTGATTTATTATCATGAATATATTTAATAATAAATATTGATCATTATTTTTATAGTGAGATTTGAATAGGAATCATTTTTGTCGCTAAAATAGTATCATAACCTACAAAGAAAATCGTAATAAAAAACCAAGTCAGAAGACCCTAGCCTTGTGATATAAAATGGCCGCGATGGTTTGAGTTTGAACAGCTGAAATCGTGAATTTATCGTCTGCACCAATTTACATGGGATTTCCTATTCCACTAGGAATGATTCATTATTTATTTACTAGGGGTTATTTATTTATTTATTTATTCCTATTCCACTAGAACCATCGCGGCCATTTGGATTCGAATGTTAGGGTCTTCTAGTGATTTTTGGCTGATCGTTGATTCAACAGCTGATTCTTTCCAAAATTTGGAACATTGTAAATCGAGAGTTTTGTTGGTGAATCTACAATCCCAATCACTTGTTTTTCATCAGAAAAACAAGCTGTAAAGCTTTATAAGCCAGGGCCCAGATGGCTAGAACATATTTGTGAATCTATTCTCTAATCAGCTAAACCGATACAATCATCCGAATTATTTGAAAAAAATTTAGCTGTTGGAACAAGGAACAGACAAAATAACCTAATAATATAATAAATGTTTGGCACCAGCTCTAGCTATTCGTAATCAATATCCTAAATTTGAAATTTTACTTTTTCGGTTGTTTGAGTCATACTTTTTCCTGATAAATGAACAATATTATCAAGAGTATTTCTTGAAAATGAAACGCACAACTAATTCCTGATTGTCCTTTTGTTGCATGCGTTTTTATAGAAGCGGTGCTTTTGGGAAAGCATGATCCAATCTTCAGAGTATATCCATTTGGACAAAAACAGAGGCTCTCAATGCACTGAGCTTTTGGGAACTGCATGACTTCTGTAAGAAGTTCAAAAATTTTAACAATATTCTTGCAAGTTTTTCAAATATTATAATAGGTCTATTTGAAACTGAAAGCCAAACAGCGAGGAGTGAGTGAGCAATGAACAATTTATACGAAAAATGGCGAGATATATGAATTTTTTGAACAAGTGAAGTCAAATTTAAAGTAGGCCTTGATCAAGTAATAACTGACCAAAAAACGCAACACAAACATAAAATTAATATGAGAGGAGCTATTGAAAATTTCAAAGAATTCAAGCGATTCAAATGTTATTTTGTGATGATTGTAGAATAAGTTTTTGCAACCAACCTTGGTTGAAAAGTAGTTTGAATTCTACCAATCGACATTGAACACAATATTGAGAACTGAGTAGCAGTCCTTTCAGTTACAATATCGTAGCTAAGAAAGTTCAGGGTTTTATTTCCATTTTTCTTCCCTGATGTAATTGCTTTACGCTCAAGAGGAAGCAAATCATCCAATAATTCCTCTTCAATCTCAACCTTGAGGGTTGAGGTTGAATTCCCAATTCATCCTCAGCGATATAAATAGTTTAGAGAAGACCTTTATTGATACCTATCTTGAAGACTATCACAATGTATCTAAATACCTCCATATTCAGTTCCATTATATCTTTCTCCATATGGATCAGGATAAAAAGGTTCGCCAAGGATGCAAATAGTTGAAGACGCGCTTTCCTCCACATAATTGGGTGGACACCAGCAAGTATCTCCCAAACAGGTTTTCAGTGTAGTTTTTGAACTGACTGTACAGTAGAGTCCATTGCCGGAGTAGCCCGGGTTGCAAATACATCGACCTTCTCTGCAGTAAGCGTATCTCGAACAGGATGCGCAGTCACTTTTGTTCTCATTTCCTAAAAGTCAGTTGAAATATTTATTTGAATGATATCATTTAATGAAGGTGGGTACAAGGTTTTATTTACTATCAAGATGGTTTATTTAAAAAGGTATATATTTTTAATATAAGAAAAATATAGATGAAAAATATACATATTGTTCTAATAATGA
The DNA here is from genome assembly GCA_017141385.1 of Sogatella furcifera. Taxonomy (NCBI): domain Eukaryota; kingdom Metazoa; phylum Arthropoda; class Insecta; order Hemiptera; family Delphacidae; genus Sogatella; species Sogatella furcifera. The sequence continues at coordinate 10,630,647 of CM029549.1, forward strand.
TAATTCTAGCATATATTATATCATCCCTAAATTCATTGAAATCCAACCCCCAGAATTGAGACTACAATTGGACGTGTATTACAATTGATGTGTATTTATCACATATGCAGAAAGGAACCAACCCACATAATTACCATGGAATGGGAAATTTTATTATTAGGAACCAGACTTAGAAGTGAGTTTTTTCCAGAGAAAAATATCATATGAGGCTAATTTTCTAACCATTGATTACTATCATACACAGAAGTGTTCTGCCAAAATTCCACACCCCTACCTGTCTTGCTTCCCTCCCAACACACCCTTAGAGTTTCCATTTGCAAGGATTTCTTTCATTGAATGTATCTCAGCAACCATTGAAGATAAGATATTGAAATCTATCTCCTCATTCTTTAGAAAATTAAATTTACTTTTTTTATGTCATCACCATTTCACTATAGCTCATGTGGTTCAGGAGTTATTTGCATGGAAGTATGATGGAAGCCCACATAGGTACAGACTTCTGTCTAAAAATGTCATTCTTTCCCTAATAAAAGTAAACTGGGAAATTTCTAATATGAAACATTTTAATATATATCTTCACTTTAATATCAATTTCAATTTATCTACTTCACAAATAATAGAAACATATATTTTGAGTTGAAGCCAATTGAATTCACTGAATAATGATACAAAGTTCAACTATTTATCTCTATAGAGTACCGAGACTCATGTGATATAAGAATTCTTGAATAGTATGGGGACTTCAGAGAGGACACTTGCCAACATGCTAGTTATAAATGGAGAGAAAATCAACTCCATATAATTTCCCCAAATGAATTATTTCAAAATTTGATGAATTAAAAGGGGTATTTTAGTACTCACTTGATAGACCATAATATCAGGCTATCCGCCAAGCACTTCAGATAGCGCTTTTCATTATTAACTGACTTACATTTACGTTAAATTTCAGAGAAATATATATGTTCTATCATTAAAAATGTAGGTTTTGAAAAGTTCTTCAAATTTCATATGAGACATTTCCAGTAGAATCATCCCGTAAAATTTCATTTAGGAGATAATTAAAATTTTATACAGGAATCTAGGGAGTCCCTCCATTCTTCCATTTAAATAGCTTTTGAAACGCAGGAGCTACAATGAAATGGTGAGACATAGAATAAAGAGAATTTAATTTACTGAAAATTGAGAAAAAGTTTGATTTCTTATTTCCAATGAGTGCTGAGATACATTCAATGTAAAAACACTTAAAAATGGGAACTTTGAGGGGTGCAGAGGGGGTAGCAAGATGGGTGGGGGTGGGAAATTTTGACAAAACACTTTTCTTTATAATATTAATCCGTGAGTGAAAAAATTAGCCTCATATGATTGTATTTCTTTGAAAAAACTAAAATTTTAGTCTGGTTTCTATGGCAATTATGTGGGTTGGTTCCTTTCTGCATAACACATTAAGTAGGAAATGTTTTTTGCAGAAAGGAACCAACCCACATAAATACCATAAAATGGGAAGTTAATGCTTTTTTTGTATATAAATATCTAGTTTATGATATTAAGAGCACATATACGTTCCCAAAATCAGAATATCATAATGGATAATAAAATGGGAGGTATTATTGCAGTTTCATCTTTGGTACACGATATCTCAAAAGTAGCTGATTGTGGGTTGGTCCCTTTCTGCATAACTCCGTACAATTGAAGTAGACTACGAAATACCAGTTAGGCTCCATTTGAAACTTTATTGCCCGGTTTTTCCAAGCACACTGAAACTTGAGGAACCCTCAAATTTTAAGGGACACTCAAATATTTGAGGGGCCCTTAAATTTTGACGAATCGTCAATAAACAGCTGACATTTCCTATACTTTAAATATAGGAGAACCAAAGTTGAGAGACCCTAAAATTTTGACGAATGCTCAGATAACCAGTAGTTGTAGTATACCAACTGCTGGATGATTATTAATCATTATTAATTAGAATCTATAATAAATGAAAAGACAAGATGTTGTCAAACCACTGATTTATTAGAAAATCGAGATACCGGTTTTTCTAATAAATCAGTGGTTTGACAACATCTTGTCTTTTCATTTTTTATGGATAACTACCACATCAAAAATTGATATCAATTTCACAACTACTCAAAGAGAATCTCTATATATTGCTATTTAGTACATTGGTCAGTATTTGCAGTTGCAGAAGTCCTTTGTCTATTTATACAGCAATATATAGAGATTCTAATGAATAATTATTTAACAATTTGGTATTTTTCCAATATAGTTTCATCTATAGTATGTCCAAGCAAAGAAGACATTCTGGCAAGATGGGAAAATTACATCAGCTCGGTCAATATTGGTTTAAAAATTATAAATTTTGTCCCAAATTGTAGATCAAAAGTTTTCTACAATTTGAAACCAGATTTATAATTTTTAAATTAATATTGACCGAGCTGGAGCAATTTCATATTTCTGAAATGTCTTTTCTGCTTGTACAGCCTAGTGTAACTTACTCCTATGTTGATTAAAAATAAGTTAGCCTAGAATACTTTTCACAAAGTTCAAAAATTTATTTCACTAGATAAGTTGTGTTTCCTGACTAGACAATCATAAGCTATTCAGAATTTGTGGATCAATGAGTATATTCCATTCCATATTATGCATAATTTTACAAGGAATATTACCTACCTCTGTATGGTTGAGGTCTGCATGTGTGACCGTCTCCGACAAATCCTGTCCTACAAACACACTTGGCTCCGTCGTATGGATCTTCAAAGCAGTCTGCATCTCCGCTGCAAGCAACGGCTTGACATGTGTCGTGTTCGTCAATATCTGCAAGAAATTTCCATAAAAAGAATAATTCAACTTTTAATGGAAGCATTAATTCTTTATCAATTAATTTTCAGTAAATCCTTGGATTTGAAAACTAATCCTATAAAATCTTTGGATTTCACTAAATCCAATGAAATATGAGTTGTACACAATCAATCTGATTGAATCTGTCGAAGTATGTGCTGTGCAGAATTACACATATCCACTGAATATTATACTTTTCACTTCATACTATATCTTCAAACTAGAATGTATTCCTTTGTGCATCATCATTCGCACCCAATCACACTTTGATTTTTCAAACAACGTGAAGAAGCAGGATATTCATTATAGATCATAGTTGATCGAGTGATGTTGAATGGAAAACTGCATTATAATGAAAATTATACTATATAATTTTGAAAATAGATTCCAATATTCTAACTGAAATTATTGAGTGAAGTGCGGTAAAACTACATAACCTTGTTTTGGACTGATTATAACAAAATTTAGGAAGAAATAGTACAGGCTCAGCCTAGTTTTTCTGTCCTAGTTCATAATTTTATGATTTGTATTATTATGTCAATGATTGAATAAATAAAATAAAAAGATAAATCTTCTGAAAAGAAATTGTCTAATCATGATAGTCTTTCTACAGGGTGACACAAAAAACGGGAATTTTTGAAGTAACACGTACGTGAATAAAGGAAATGTAATCATTAGTTTTATTGCTGTAAATGTGAAGTAGAATAGTTGCCATTTATAGTTGTAAAAAGAAAAATGCCAATTTTTGTAAATAATGTCCTTGAGATGACGACCATTCAAACGTATGTATAGATTCCTGGAAGCAAACAGTGAGATTTTGCACGGCAAGTTGAATCACTGCAAAGCGAATTTCAGCGATTTCTTCATGAATTCTTGTTTTCAACTCAATAATTATTCTCAAGCGTAAAGCGTACGCTATGCTTTATTTTTCAAATGGCCCCACAAGAAAAATTAAAACATAGTGCTTCGACATTCCATGCTTACATGAAAATCTCACTGTTTGCCTCCAGGAATGTATACGTTTGAATGGTCGTCATCTCAAAGACATTGTCCATGAATATTGGCATTTTTCTTGTTACAACTATACTATTTCACATTTTCAGCAATAAAACTTATGATTACATTTCCTTTATTCACGTTCGTGTTACTTCAAAAGTTCCTTCAAAAGTTGTGTCACCCTGTAGAAAGACTATCATGATCATGATTAGACTAAACATTTCAACAATTAATAGAAAGGATTGCAATAGTTAAACTCAATTAAGTTACTAGCAATGACCACAAAACTTGTCATTTAATTTTCACAGTTAAAGAATATACCGTAACAGATTATTCATGTTGAAAATATTATTATCCATCATATTATATTTATGATTACTTACATTCACAATGGAAACCATCGCCTCGGAATCCTGGATTACATCGACATTCAAAGCTTCCCTGCGTATTCTCGCAAACAGCATCAAGGTGACAGACAAGATCTTGTGAAGTGCATTCGTTTATATCTTCACAATAGAACGACGAAGAATTGTCACGGAGAATCTTATCAAACCTATCAAGTAGAACATATATTTTAAAACATTATCAACAAAAATCATCAAGATTTTATAGGATCAGTTTTGTGTTGCAGGTAATTTCTCACAGACTCATACAAAATATATATAGGGGTGCCGAATGCCGATAGTAAGAGGAGTTTCCATACATGATATGTAAGTCAGTTACCTTCTGGCTACATAGTAAAAGATTGATACCATGATAGTGTTTTTATAGAGGCTGAGTATACAGTCTATGTAGGATTTTCAAAGAATAGACTACACACGGTTGAAGGCCGTAAAGCAGACTCATTAAATGTTTACCAATAAAGTGGAATTGCAACTGAAACAAATATGAAGCAACAACTAAATAGCTCTTATAATTACAATTGAAAAACTACATCAACTGAAGCTCGAACAATAGTGACTGAAGCCATATCAAATTGAAAATGAAGAATTTGAATTTGACAGTAAAAGATCATGACTGATTCAATATAGTCATAAGAGACAGATCCACAATGTTTAAAACTTATTGAATATCCAATAGAATGAGACTAAGTGGCAATTATTCATTATTAATCAAGAGACTCGTATAAAAAATACTCACCCTTGATAACAAGAGCATGTTGAAATATCGCTATTATCTGCACAGTAGCTGTAGGGTTGATTACAAAGACTTGGGTCCGACTGGCATGGTGATGTAATTATTTCTGAAACAAAACAAGGACAGGTTTGTTAAAAAAAACAATATTATTTCTCATGTTCAATCAACTGAATTGGAAAATAAGTAAAGAGTAATATTATCAAAGTAGAATACACTAGTTAAGTGGTAGACTAGACGAAAGTACTGTACAAACCTTGTCACGTCAAAAAATAAATAAGTCGTTCTTTTATAATCTAAATACTGTATACATTTTCTGTAGCCTAGCGAATATAAATAAGGACAAATACACGTGGAACTGTTATGAACAACACTTCAATTATACTGAAGAGAATACTGAATACTGAACAGAATTTGATGTTCTAGTTCAATTTTGAAAAAGCTAAGAACAGCTCTTTGCATGGTATGCATCTCGTATTAGTTATAGTTCGGTCAAGATGAGAAGACATTCACAATACACTTAACGTTATGAATGCGTGTCTTTTCAGCTTCACGGAACTATAAGTAGCTAGATAAAGCATATTTTGAACTACTATCTAGTATGTTAAACGGAAAATGGATTTTGAATTTGCAAAATATATACCTGCAGACGGCACTGATCAGAATTGAAAGTGAAAAATCTAGTTTCATGAATAAAACCTCCTCACCTGTGCAATGGAACCCGTCTCCCGAGAAGTTCGGCTTGCACTGACAACCGAAAGATCCGACTTGGTTGATGCAGATGGCGTTGTGATTGCAGGTGGCCGTTCCCTCCGAACACTCGTTGATGTCCACACAGCCATAATCATCGCCGTCACCACTGTACATTGTACGGAACCTGAACATGAACAGTAGAAAAATAACAATATTTTGCATTTCATTTATCTAAGAGATTAGAGAATAGAATAAGCAATATACTTATAGACTAAGCTAGCTTTTGTTTGTCAATGGCGCAACAACCCCAGCTGGTTGCCAGTTTCATATTCACCAAACTATACAGTCCTTCCAAGCAAAGAAGACACTCCGGCAAGACGGGAAAACGACTCCAGCCCGGCCAATACCGGCCCAAAAGCCATAAATTCTCTAAAGAACCCACAGCCCCCGAACCAACACCGACCGAGCCAAAGCCACCCCCACCCCGCCAGAATGCCCACCCAGCCCGGACAGAAAATACAGCAGGCGAATAATCATCAACCAGGATAGAAGTAACGTGTGGTTAGCACGTCGATCCTCTCAACCATAAGCCAGTCTTCACAACCAAGTGAAGATGCAGAACACCTCTGAATAACATGCAGTTAATCAGTTAGAGTGTAATGCAACAATTACTATTCCTCCAGAAACGGGAAACGACTGACTGTCTTCACTAACGACAGCCAATCTCCCAAAGGAGGATAGACTAAGCTAGCACCGACAATTAAATACCGAACGCTCCCTCTACAATTATATTATTTCCATTCATTTTTCATTCGATGAACAACTTAAGTCTATCGCAGCAAAGAAGAAGCTCTGGCAAGATGGGAAAATGACTCAAGCTCGGTCAATTTTGGTTCAAAAATTATCAATTTGATCTCAAATTGAAGGAAACAATTTGATCTACTATTAAGACCACATTTATAATTCTTGAACGAATATTGAGCAAGCTGGAGTCATTTCCCATTTTTCCAGAAGGTCCTCTTTGCTTGGACAGACTATATTTTCAACTTTAAAATCGCACTTACCGAATAAGAAAGAGGACCTTGTACCTATGTACATTGCAATGTATTTATCGGTGAATTAACATTCTATTCTAATATTTTTAAAAATCATACTGCAATACAGATAGAGGAAGCGTGCATTCACATTCAATGAAATAGAAAATTCGCTTCGAATGAGTGAGACAGTGAAGCTTCAGAGTTGAACAATATTACATTCATACATGGGTACTATGGGTAGGTCTATTGGAAAAAAGTAAGCGCCAGAGCGTAATTCTAAAAGTGGAAAACCATTACTATATATGTATTGAAATGTAAAGTATGAAAACGAAAAAAATGGAAGAACAGTAGAGAGAGGATGCATTCACATTCAATGGAACAGAAAAAAATTTGCTTCAAACGAGTGAGATAGACTTAGTATTGGAGTAGGAGAAACCTACTAATGCATAAGAGACTATAAATAGGAAGTCAAATAAAAAAGAAAACATTGTTTTTTAAACAGAAAGCATGAATGAGTTGGAAAAAACTATGGAGAAACAATAAATTCGATATGCTTGTTGAACCGAAAGTATGAAGTTTGAGCTACCTACTAAACTCCTCATTGAGACTGGAAAGATGAGCTCTGTGAGGAATGTGCCATGTCAATAACGTGGTAGGGAAGTAATACTTGATCAACACAAAATTATTTGGAGGAACTCAATTCTGGTTCTTCCACTTATGTATTTTTCTCATTCGACCAAATAAAGAAATATGTCATTGAAAGCAAAAGCTCATGTTTTGATTCCCGAGAATGGATTTGAGTTTTTCAAGTGGATTAATGAAATTATTATCCCATATTGCAAATGAATTGAAATGGAAAAAACTCACCCAGGATTGCAAACGCAGCGGAATGAGTCACCTTCCACAAGACAAGAACTGTTTGCAACACAAGTCCCCTGTCCTTCTAAGCAAGGATCATCATTATCTGTGAAAGGAGAAATATTGAGACTCATTATTGAATTGCGAATTATGAACTACGTTTTATTACATGCTAAAGTATATTACGAGGACTTTTATTGGTGTAGACCCTCGCCTTACTTATAGTTGCATACTGCGATACTCCACATGCAATTTTGACTGTTCGTGACAACTTTCACTTAGTAACTAATACACTATATATGCTATTGTAATCACAGCCTAGAGAAATAACAAAAATATTACAATTATATTCGTAAGTATATATTAATTATATCAATTGCTGTCCAACATTGAATGAAATCGGAGAGTCTACTCATTTGCAAGCTTTTCTAGTGAAATTTTCAGCAAAATAAAATTTGTTTTCATACACATAAATGGTACTATAGGAGGAATTAATAAATGATTCAACATTGAGCACACATTAGAATAAGACAATTTCAACTCTGCATAAATATTATTCAGAATACCTACCCAGATATTCAAGAACAGAGTTTATACTAAATGAAAAAAAAAAACAAGATGTTGTCAAACCACTGATTTATTAAAAAATTCGAGATCCAAGTTTCGGTTGTTACACCATCATCAATCTCTAGTAAACTGAGATTATTTCGAATTTTTCAATAAATCAGTGGTTTGACAACATCTTGTCTTTTCATTTAATATGGATAACTACCACAATATCACCTTCACAACTACTCAAAAGAGTTTACACAACAGCATGTGTAGCCTATATATCCTGCAGTGTACAATATATTTTATTAATATGATTTATAGGCTGAAAACATTTATCGGAAAACACAACTAACACATTCTTTGATACAAGAGTGAAATTATTCACTTAAAATGTTCATAGAATAAAAATTCACCTGACACCTTCGAGATCTTAGTGGTTAGTGCAAATCGAACAATTTTTTCTTGGTTTTCGTAGCTGATCAAGTTTCTAGCATTTCTCAGTTTGAAATTTGCAGACTCCAGCCCACAATTTTCTTTGAAGAATATTGTCTGATCGATTGCCACCGGATACTGTTGCCCATTGTCCGCTTGTAACGTGTGAGTTGACTGTGATCTCAGAATTCCTGAAAAATGATGGCATTTGAATAATTGCAATAACACAGCAAATGAAAAGTTTTGCTTAATTTTGTTTTGTTTTATAGGGTATTTCTTAATGTGGATAGATTAATCAACAATTAACAAATTCAATTCAATTACTTTTTATCATTGCGATACTGCAATGAAAGTTCTGTACTACAATGCATACAATATAATAGTAGGTAAACTGAATCATCTAATCATTTGTTCATCTAATGAAATGTGATGTTATCAATTACAAATAAGTACTTGAAACAGGACTCTTGGTTTTTTATTTTCATTTCGGTAGAGGAGTATTAATGGTAGCCCTATATAACAAAATTAGATATTCATAATGTAAAGTCTCGTGAAATAAATGAATATGATGTAATACAATCAAGTCATGATTTAATTCATGAACATATTGATTCATGTTCAAGTCATGAACATATAGAATTTAATACATGTATTAAATGAAACAATCAAATTAAAAGTCTTGACACTTGAAAATGGCAAATTAGCCGAAACATGTTGTGTGTGAAATAAAAAAATTTTTTAAAAGGTTACTCTGATTATAATCATTTTTAAAGTTTTAAAAAGTCTTGTATCATATTGAGAAAATATTGTACAATATGGTGATACATGCATGCATCATCTATAACACAATTCATATACTAGCATAATTTTCATAATTAATTGAAAACATGTATAATTTTGTGTATTTTCTTCACAGTGAATTGAACCGTGAACATTCCGCTTCAAAGAATATTCTTAGATAAGAACAAATTACGTTTGTTTTCGGAATTAGTTCAACACTTTCAAATTGGTCTCATTAGATGAGGAATGTTTTTCTTACCGTCTGCTATCTTAGTGAAATGATGCGTTTGGTCTGGCATATTGATGTGGGTATTGGGCAGGAATCTAGGAAGATTGCCGTGTACTTCCGCCTCGAGTTTCAGTTGGTCAAAGACGTCCAGGCCGAGAAAGCGTTGCGTTATTTTTATGCTGTACGGATCGTTCTCATTCTGCCACTTCATTTCCATTGTGTGATTGAAAATACCACCTGTAACAATAATATTGTCAAAAAAGGCCTCTCATAAAAAACATTCATTTCACAATAAAAAGCAATGCAATATGGTGTATAAGCTCACAATTTGTTTAGATTTCTTAAATTTTATCAACAATTTGATTATTTTTTGAAGCTGAAAATGAACAAATATACTTAATGAATTTTTTTTCGAGACCTCTTCTATATAAATCATGCTGTTGATTAAGGAATGTTCAACTTCAGTCAAGTTTTGTGAAGAAATTCAACAGTTTGAGCTCATGGAAAAGCTCCTTTGCTTCTTTGAAACTTTAAGAATTATTAGTATAGTTCTGTTTCTGAGCTGTGAATAATTCTAAAATAACTGCCTGGTTCCTTCCAAAAAACGAATTAATTATAAAATAATTATTAGATGATCAACACCTAGCACATAATAATGATACAATTAGTTCATTTCATTGTTTATTCTTTCATTATAAATGACAGGAGATAATTTATGAGTGCTATCAATTGAAAAACTAATTCAAATGGAGTGGATTGGTCTATAAGGCCCGTTCGGAAGAGGAGAACAATTCTTGTTCCAGAACCAAGAATCAGAATGTGAATTTTTTAGTGGGGAGTCCGATCCCACTAAACTTCAAACCTAACATCGTTAGAAAAAACGTTGGAAAAAGAACCATAACGATCCAGAACAACTCACCAGAGAGTTGATAACCGTTCTTGGAGTCAGCCACTTGTTTAGCGAACAGCCATCCAGTGACAGACGCAAAGGGCGCCAGTAGCTGCAGGCTGCTTCCAACCTGTTCCGGCACCCTACTCAGTGCAATGTAACTGCGACTGTCTGCCGTCACAATGTACGCTTGCAAATCGACGTCAGGTGTCACCTGGCCGTTGATATTCAGATGCACTTTGCCGTTGACTCTCAGAGGAATACCTGTTGAAAAAGAAATAATCAGGGGTAGAGATCCTTATTGTGCGATCCTTGGAATGGGATACCAACATTGTACTTCATGGATTATAATATAAAATATTCATATATTTAAAAGAATACAATATAGCCTACTAATTGGATAAAAAGCAGAGGATCAAGTCCAAAAATAATCTTTTCAAAATTTTGAGAGATATTCAAAATGGACTAGAGGTTATGTTTACAATCATCCACATTCACTTGTCACGAAATTTCACCAAGGCCAACAATGATTGAAAACTATTATTCATCAATTTGAAACTTCAAAGGATGATGGCATCAAAAAACCAATAATTTTTTCCCAACCTCAGTAGAATAATGAAAAATCATGAGGTTAGTGAAGCCAATCAGCTAGGAACAAGGCTTAGGCTACTATTATTATGTAAACAATTTATTTGTGAGGATGATTATTTCGTTGATAAATAATCTTTATTTTCATCAACTTATGTTGGAATGCAATTTCATTCATAAATGAATATTATTTAGCAAGTAGTATTTTTTTATTTTGACATTTTTTAGCTTTTGGCATTTCTGTATATGAAACATTATTACGATAAACCTTTTTTATGATGTATACATTTTCTTATGAAACTTGTTTCATGTTGTTTTATTGTTTGTTCAAACTTGTTTTATTGTTTTATTCAAGTGTCAAAATGAATGAATATTTGATTGATTGAAATGGCCTCTCTATTTGGTGTTTTATGATCTGATAGATTAATTGATAAATAATCACACATTTATAATGTGGAAAATCTTGTGTTTTGGGGCATTATGTCAATTGGCCTACAGTAATAATAATAATAATATTCGTGTAACCTGGCTGGCTCAGGTCTGGTGTCAGAGTTTTCAGGTCGCTCCTGATCAATTTCAGGGCCTCTGACATGACTTAACGACTGTTTTTAGGCAGCCGGGACCGACGGCTTAACGTGTCCACCCGAAACACGGGAAAGTGGCTTGAGAAAAATTCCTGATCTGACCTACAGTATTGCTAAATCTTACATGAGCCGAATCAAGATTCTTACATGAATTGTACAAGTTGGAATAATGTGTAATAATGAACTAGCAGAGCTAACTGATAATGTACTGACCATCCTTGAGACAAGTGATTCCATTTCCATAGAAGCCACTTCTACAAATGCAGCAAATCCCTGATTCGATGTCATTGCAAGTTGCCTGACTGTGACAGGCGGTTGAACTTGTTGCACAGCTTTGCCTCACATCTGAAACAATACAAATTTCAAGTATACTTTATCTATTTTGATCGACTACTCAGCCATGTACAGTGTTTGGCCAGGTACACATTGGCGAGGTGAAACCTACTCGTAAGGGTCATATTAAGATTAAAAGCCATACGCATATTTTTTATCGACTACTTGAATATTATATATCAATGAGGAAGTCAAAGGTTCCAAACTTCTGGTTAAGATATATTTTATACTGAGAAACTTTGAGTATTGTGTTTTTGTTTCCTACATAATACCATTACTATAACAATTTATTGTATTCTGAGGACTGAAATAATGAGAGTTTAAAAGTAGGCAGTTTAATTTATTGAAAATTACAGTCATATTGTTCAGAATTCTCACTCGAAATATACTTTCTGTGCCCTACATCCTACTTTTAGATAATTTTTGTGAGCACTTTCATATTGAATGATACTTATGTGAGATCCTGATTCACCATTAACAAATACATTTATTAAAATTTTAAATTGTCAACATATCCATCAGAAATTCTGATTGGATATAAGTAGATTTAATCATTTTCTTCAACCTGATGAATCTCTATGAAATGGGGAAATTCGATATTAAGAATTGCTTATATCATACAAATGACACGAACCTATTTCAGATTCCTGGTCCAGTGTGGTCTGTGGAGGTTCTACGTTATTCGATTCAACGTGTCCGATTCGAAACGTGAATAAGCCAGGTCTGTCAGAATTGGTCCATCTGAAAGTTGATGAGTAATATTTGATCAGATTTAAAAAACTATGCAGTAGAGGAACAAATATTTAAACTAAAGGCTATCAAATTGTGGTATTCCAAGTTAATGCAGAACTGGTACCGTATAGATCCAATATTTTCAAGAATGCAATAGCCTACCTGAATTTTCATTCGACCAGTTATAATTAATTTAATAGCAGTTATTGAATTCATGGATTCCATTGAAAATTGTCATATTCGATAGAACAAAGACTGACTCTAATATGATCTGAATCAGGTTCCGAATAAGGTTATGATTAAGAGGCCTTAATATCTTTCGGGAACGCATGAAAACAGACACATCGCATTTTACTCCTTTCAGTCCTTTGGTCGCTATTTTTCAAGTTAGGTATATGGAAATGGTACAAAATAGTTCAGAAAAATTAGTAGAATGTGCTTATAACCTGGGATATTCAATATCACGTTCCAATTTTTTGTTATTGAGGGTCAAAAACTGTAAAAAATTCATGTTTATCGACTTTTATTGACAATTCATTTTTCGGAAATGAATATTCAATGTTATACGCACGTCGCATATTCTACAGATCTTTCAGAACATTTTGGTACCATTTCCGTCAAGAAGCAATAGTAGATAGAAATCTCTTTTAAACTCACTTGTCCAAGTTCTTAATCTGATCGGTACCAGATCCTTTGAGAGAGTAAGAGCGACCATCAGTTGACACAAATCCAGCCTGAGCGCGAGCGTCGGGCAACCCAGAGCCAGATCCTGTGCCCTGAATCCATTGGATCCCATTGTCTTTGTACAACAGCTGAACAAACGATTCATCTCCATCGCTTGCGATCACCACTTGGTACGTGTTCAACTGCAATAAATACACAAAATTAAACATTTCTCATGTGTTTTTTTTTCATTTTATTTACAATGCAAGCTCTTCAATGCCTTTAAATACATTTTGCACATATGGTCTTACATTTTCACATAATGGTTATACATAAGTTACTCGTTATTATAGTATTTTCTGTCATTTTGTCAACTCATCAAAATATGCCTGTTAAAAAGCTCAAACTTGCTTGTAGCTTGAGAAATATATTATTTTTTAATTCATCATCTGGTATTTTCTATTTTTAAATTGTTTTCTTTGATTCAAATTTCAGGACGAATTGAAAAATGAGAAAATTTTTGATGCAAGTTACCAACAATACCTTCATTACATTATTGAGGTCCATAAGAAGAACCATTCTTCAACAAGAAATAAAAAGTTACTCTTTTACTTGTTCATGTAGGTTAAAATTAACATTTCAATCTGCATGAGAAAATTAAAAAGAGAAAGAAATAATATTCAGAATAATAATGTAGGCTACTTATATAGAATTTACCAGGGCTATTACCTATACCCAAACAAAATGTTTCTTATTTATCTACAGTACTAAGAGATCACTTGAAAGTTGAGTTCAAGGGGAGTCCTCTCAAATCAGATCTCCAACGTCTCGGATAGGCCTACAAGTCAACTTGATCAAGTGAATATGTAGATGCATTTGATTCATTTGTTCAAGTTGGTCCACACGATGTGACAAGTCGACTTGTCAACGTATCCAAGGTACAAGGATAATTGAGACAGCTTTTCAACTCACACTAATACACATACTAACACTCAATACACATTACCATATGTCTACAAGGATTGAGATTGTTAAGAGGTTTCTGATTTCTGTCCTGAGATATGTTTCATAAATCAGTGTAAATATTGTGAACTGTTTTAAAATAAATCGATACGTGAGTTATGCATGAAAGGGAACTTAATAGATACCTTGTCAGCCCCCTTTTTGAAGTATCCAACGTCCACCCAGGTTGTAATGAACAGACTTGTAGCAGTGAACTGGCTCGCGAGATTTGGGTACAACGAGCGAATACTGTCCGAAGCTTTAGCAAGCAGATGCGGCGTCTGGGTTTCTCTGTAGAACACGTTGCCAGATCCCCTCAAATCCACATTTGTGTAGAGAGGCGCAATCACAGGATAGTCGAGAGGGAATTGAATATTGAAAAAAGTCGGTATATCAGTCAGGAACGAGAGAACACCGTTGCTATTCACCTGAAACAATTATTATTGACGTTTTGAATAGAATCTCCCAATGTACATTACATCGATATTTTTCATTTACATACTATATCCAGAACCATACAAAAAGAATGCTGATAAAATTCAAATAAGGAAACAGTGTTAAGGTACCGGTAGCCTCATTTGAAAATCGTGTTGAGGCATCATGATATTTGAGGTATCAGGTATTTTCAGTATTACTTGTTTTATTAAGGTGGAGCTTTACAAGGAGAGAACATCATTTTAGTTACGGTACCCATATGTAAAACAAGTTTTTAAAGTAGTGTTCAGTAGAACATATTTAGTAAATGATATTATTGAGGATGAATCAATTGACAATGCTTGACTCATTATTGTGTTTAATCGATAGCAAAAAGATCATATTAATGATTTATCTGCAATAGTATAAGAAATATTGTACGGCAGCTTGGATGCTTGAGAAAACCATGTCTCGGATATCTTATAACATTCATTACAAATATATTTTGGAATTTATGCATTAACTTATATTCAAATATTATTCCGAAATAATAATAATTTCATAATACTTATGGCAATTATTTTAACATTGCAATAATGAATGGAAAATCAGAATTAAGTTACTTAAAAACATTGATTGACAAGGAAAAGTGATTCTCATCACTTCTCAGTGTCAAATTTCTCAAGGATCTTGATTAGATTGCCAGCAATGAATGGTGCCTATTATTGTTGGTGGAAAACACGTCAAATAGGGTGAGTGACCTAGCAGTGCAAGTTCTAATATAGTGCTCATCATCTACTAATATAGTAGCGCAACGGATATCTGAAGCCCTTTGAACTCTTCCAATATTAGATTTATGATAAATTGCTCAAAACGTTATTGTGATCAATCAATACGAGAAAGCATTGCATCTTTCAAAAGAATGTGATGTGTGAGAGAGACTGAGAGATCAATAACTTCCAATTATAGCCAGGAGTATTGCACACAAACCAACAAACTTGGAATTATTGCAGACTCAACGACATATAGGCCTAATTTTTGTGGGTATTGCTTTAATTTTGAATAACTTATTTTCTTATGCGGAAAAAGTTCAAAAATTTTGCTCAATAGCAAATGTTTGTGCTACTAGAATTGTATCTTGAATGAATAACTGGTGCTACCTCTATTTCTATAAAAGACTGAGAGTGAGACACTATTTTACTTATTGAGATGAAGAATATAATCAAATTAGAAATGATTTTTTGTGAGAAGTTGAGCTTAACTGAGGGATGATCAGTGATCAGTATTCTTCTTGTTTTCAGTAAGCAATCTATTGCAGTGGAAAGAATTTTCTCAAATAGATGACGGTTGTTTGATGCAATTTGATGCCATAATTGACACTATTTTCACATTAGCCTTCAATTTAATGAACAGGATTTTTTGCAAATTACCATTAAGTAAGTCTGCGTAGCCTACAGTAAAAAGATTGTAATTAAATTTATTTTCAACTAGTTTTTGAGAATAATTTATCAACCGAACATGATTCATTAGTAGAGATATTTTTAGGGATTTGGAGAAAAGAAATTTGAGTGCAGAGAGTTTCACAGAAATAACTTTTCATGTGGCTGCCAGAATACATAAAACTTATATTCCTCACACGAGAACAAAATAAAATGGAGCTAAAATTTATTTATGACTCTCATTTTTTTACATAAAAACAAGTTACAAAGGATTTCCATAACATTTAAAGATGTAATATGTAGAAAGTAATATGTTATAAGTGTGTGGGCCTAATCGATAAAATTATTTCTCATAGAATAATTTTGAATGAATCAATATTGGTTATTGACATTGCCTTATCAAGAGAATGGAAGCAAACAATTTTGACATTTTTTTATTTGTAGTTCACAACAATGCAATATACTATATTTTGATAAAAATACATTCAAATGCGATGCAAACTCTTACTATGCGTTCATTTGCTTCATAAAATAAGTCCAAATTCGAAGAGATAAGTGACTAAATGCATTTTTCCATGCATGGAGGATCCACACATTAAAAAGCAAAGTCTAATTCAATTAATTAAAATTTTCTATCAAGCAAATGATTCTGACAATTTGAATTACCGTATGCTCTTTCAATTGTTAGAAACTAAAATTCCAATAAGATAACTTTGAATATATTTTTTCATCAAGCATAATAATTAATATCATCATATTGCGCTTTTGGGAAATTCAATGGGGGAGAACACTATGATTGAAATACAGAGTTGGGAAGAGAAACGAGAAGTTTAATAAGTCAATTCTTGAAAACAAAAAATTTTGTTCATCAATCCATAGGAAAAATGTAGACATACATTTGAATGACATATTTGGACTATTCAAACCCCCCTTACAACTTCATCACCTCGTTTTTTAGACATTTATCCAGTTTTTCAAGATTTTTACACGTCTAGAAAATGACTTGAGAGTGCAAAAGCCATTCCAACCCCTTAAAACATAAAATTTGATGTTTTTTTAAATATTAGAATATCAGAAAATTGAAAAAAATTCTATTATTTAAGTTGGAATTTTTCTTATATAGTTGATGACTTATTAAAATATTCTTTTTTCACTGCCAACTGTGAATAAAATTTAATGGGGGAAGAACTATAATTGGCGGAATATAATATTATTCAATGTTCATCCATTTATTTAAGAAAATGCAATTATTATTTCTAGACAAGAATAGATTTTATAGCTATTTTGATGGTCCATTTGTACCGTTACAGTAGGCCTACATTATTTTATGAAGAAGGTACAGTACTCCATTCATGAAATTTCCTTGTGAGAATAATTCTCCCTCCTCACGTCAATAGTTACACCTCTTATCATTGGTTGAAACAAGACGTGAGGATGAAGGGGATACATACCCCTCCCACATCGAAATTCTTGAATGGGATAATACATAGTAGAAGCGATTGTAAAACCAATGACAGGATTGTCCATCCTCCCGAAAAAATTATGGGCTCGCCCATGTCATTAATAATTGACCATAAGCAAAATATAAATAGCCTACTATAGCTACTATTTCACAATATTACAGTATGATCAATTATAACATTCAACAATGTCGAATACAATTGAAAAAGAAACATGCATTTATTAAAATTGATACTCACAAAGATAGAGCTGAACAGTTCACCGTAGAAACGAATAGGAGTCAACAAAAATATTTCAAGACTGGAAACATCATCCTCTTTAGCTAGAGCCGTGTCTCCGTTAGCACTTCCATGGGGATAAAATTCATCAATGTGCAACGCTGGACACAAATTTAAACTATTGAATAAAACAAAAACAACTAGCAGAGCGCGAATTGACGAGTTCATTTTCAAATCAACTAAGTTGGACATTTTAGAATGGAGTAGAAGCACGCACTCGCTGCAGCGAGAGGAGCGAAGCTGTAGGTGGCTTTTGTCAGAGGAATGCACCACCAGGCGAGCGCATCCTAACTGTTCTTCGGCTCATAACAAAATAACAATGTTTCAATCCCCGGCGCCCTTTCATTATTCGGGTGGCCGGCTAGTCAATGACTCCAAGAAAAATTTACCTTCTTCACAAGAAATTTCCCTTTTTCTTAGAATCCTTCCCCCGCAGAGGGTATGAGAGCTGAACTTTCTTTATCATTTAAAAATGTCCCTTCTTGAGGAGAATTTCCTATTGAGGAAGATGTTTTCGTCGCATACTCTTCCATCTTCTCAAGCAGCATGGAAGTAGACTGAACTCTTTTCAGGTGATTCCATAGCTCGCGCAAGCTGAGAAGACACGCCGTTACGATGTAAAGTGCATTGTAACGGCGTGTCTTCTCCGCTTGCGCATACTCTACCACCGTTCAGATACAAATATTGTACAATGAGTATATAGAAAAAAATGATTCTTTGACATACCTACATCTAACAAAGTCTCAGAATTTTATTTATGTGTGTTCTGGTTTTGGGGATCAACGTTTAGGACTTTTTCAGTCTGTAGTGTGTTGCTCTAATCACTATAACTTTATAGTGATGTACCAAGGGACGGCAGGTTTATGATGCGTGTAATTAAGCTGCATTATTGGTCCACATTAGAAATACTTATTTTAAAGTGAAGTGGTTACAAGCAATCTATACTCATCACGATCATAAAACGCTATACTGAATGGTCACTAGTTTATTCACTAAAATAGGTAGGCTACTATATTTTCTCTACCAAATTGTTCTACACACACTGGATAAAAATAAAACAATACTATCCCAATTCCCAATTTTCCTTACATGAAGAGTAAACGAGAAAATGCATTTTTAAACCCCATATAATAATAAGAACAAATAATAAGAACCCATTTTATAAATTAAAGCTGAAGAATTACAAATTTCCAAGTATGGATTTATTGAAAAGACTGTGAGTTTTCTTGAATTCAGGTTTTATCCATCATCAGCTATTCCAAGTGCAGAAAACTCCCGAACAATAATTAATGTGCACAGCACAGTTATAAAGCTTAGCAAATGATGGACGACAACCTTTAATTTGTTCAATGACTCCTCTTCTTAATTTTACTCATAAAATTCATTTAATAGTGGTTTCTAAAGTTAAGTGTGGACCAATAGGCGCAAGAAGTAGAAATGAACGATTCTAATAAGGGAATGAATGAAGTATGAATTGATATTTCAAGAAATATCACTTCTGATGAAAATCTATTTTTCAACATACATTACAAAGTTAGGTGCTGAGTTTAAACTCAGGTGAAACCAAGTTATCGTATTCCGGACTATAGTCTGTCCGAGCAAAGAAGACATTCTGGCAAGATGGAAAAATGACTCAAGCTCGGTCAATATTGGTTCAAAAATTACATCTCAAATTGTAGAAACCATTCTACTTTACAAGTTAAGACCAAATTCATAATTTTTTGACCAATATTGACTGAGCTGGAGTCATTTTTCTATCTTTCTAGAATGTCTTATTTGCTTGGACAGACTATACCAAAATAGGAGAAGTTTATAGCATCCTAAAATTGGTATCCTAGTTTATTTTACACCTTTTACTGGTATTAGAGATACAAGTATTAGTCAATACTCAGAGAAAAATCAGCACTAAATAACATTCATATTTCTGGAAATATGGGAATTGAAAAATACTGACTATGTGCATTACTAAATACGGTACACTTCAATATCAGCATTTCTCTAGACTTGATAACCTATTGAGACCGCAGGCTATTTGAAGTTGACCTTCTGTGAATGATAATAGCAATAAATAATTATTAAATGTCCCATGAATGTAATGATAGGAGTTCATTCATACAAGGCAACTATCCAATACTATATAGTAAGCTACTTGCTTATCTCGAAATAACACATCATAAAGTGAAATATCCATGTAAAATATTTAATGATCAGCTCTTAGCATTTCACTGAACCAAAGAAAAAAAATATTCAAGGAAAATATATTACTGCATTACAGTAAAGCTTCCAGACTCCAGAGTTTTGAAGAGTTATAAAATCAACATCAAGTGAAGTTAATGAATAATGTACTTCTGCTTGCTTTGCAGATCACTTGCGATTTTTTGAGTCCAGACGCGTTTCGAACAAGGATTTTCATCCTCTTAGCAAGGAGCGCCGAAAATGGACACCAGGGTTCGAAACGCATCCGCAATTCAAAAAATCGTGAGTGGTCTGCAAAGCCATCAGTAATATATTATTCATTAATATTATCTATTTTAGTAGGCAGTTTTTACTACTGCAGTTTCCAGAAGTATGGATGATAACCTCAGAAGTATGTATAGCCTAAACAATCATCAAGTGAGGCTCAAGTATTATAGAGTAGTCTATATTGAATAAATATGGCATGACAATTCATTCAATCTGGTTTAGATCTATTTATTCATAAGCAATGAAAACTGGCAAAAATATTTAGTTCCATCCCAAGCCATGCATTAAAATAGAATCTGAATTTCCCAAAATTGCGCCCAAAAAGCGTTTTTCAGTTAAAGAAAATTCAATTGGAACTCACATGTGGTTAACTTAAAAATTTTTGCTAGGATTTCCTTGATCACTAATTGAAAAATTGTAATTAAACAATTGGAAAAAATTGATTGACTTGTTAAACAAGGCCTATCAAGTATTGATAGGCAATCAAGTGATGAGTAAACTGGAAGCTTACAAGGACTTAAATTTTATGACGTTGACTATGTCTTACAATGTAAGGCTACAATACTTATATCCAGAGCTACACATGGCCATGCAATTCCAAAAGCATCCAATACAAATTAAGTGTTTCAAGTTGCTTACTCTGTGCCGGGCTTACACAACACTAGATAGTAGAGGCTCTAGGCCAGTATTAGAGCCGGTGCCAAAACTTAAGGCGGATTTGTCTGATCCGTGAACGTTTCAATTACTGGACAGTAACTATTCTAGATAGTTGGCTGACTAGAGTATATTCGCAACTCTAATAATTTCAAGTCAGCTAGTCTGATATAGTTACGCAGACTATTGGCAGACATCAGCTGTTGGAACGCAAAAGGAACACACAAAACCCCCTTAATTTTTGGCACCAGATCTACCTGTGCGTTCCCCTTCATAAAGGGGTGGGGGTTGGTTCCGGTAGACTGATTTAAACGTTATTTCAGCTATGAGATGAGAGTTTACAGGATCTTGTCACACAAAAACTGTTATTTTCAAAATTTCATTTATTTCCGTATAAATCAAAATAAGACAAGAATATATGAATACGTCATACTAGAAACAAAATCGACCTCAATAACATGATACATTAACTTTTTGCTTTTCATGATAGAAAGTAAAAATAGCCTAAACTAAGCAAACTAAATCCAAACAGTTTAACTTTCACTCAGTGTTATTAGTAAGAAGTCTTAATACTCTCAACATATTTTCATATTTTCAATATTCTCAAATTGTTGAATACTATTTACTCTTTGGTCATGTTGTCTGATAAAAGATTGTTATAGATAGTTTATTGAACAAAACACAATCCAATTCTATTCATAATAATAATAATAATAATAATAATAATAATAATTAATTTGCAATATTTGTGCAAATCATTTCTCCTCATTGGAGAAATAGTAGTTTCAAGACATTCAACATTAAAGATAATTGTCATTTCGAGTTTGCTGGATGATTTAGGGAAGACACATAAACAGTTATTAATTCTTAAAATTTATAAAAATACAAAAATTGAACAATATCCAGCTAGAAATAGAGAAAACATAATATTATACTTGTGGAACTAAGTAATAAAAATGATCGGCTTTTAATATTGTAAGTAAAAACTTTAAATTTTTAAAGTTGAAACAAAAAAGATATTTATTGGTTTTAGGAATATGTTTAATTTCTTATATCTCTAGGAAGTTTCATTATTCAATAAGTTTCATTCATAAGATTCATGTTTATTTTTATTCTATACAGAAAGCATTTCAGTTAGATATTTATTAATAAAAAATTTGACCTTTATGACTTTCCAGTCATCAAAATTAGCCGCTGATTCAATAAAAATTGTAATCCTATTTTATATAATTGAAAGTACAGTAGGCTTTTGAATATATTGTTTCACATCTCATATTCCTGAGCATGTATTATTAGCTAGTTGCTTAGCAGTGAGCATTATTACTCGAGTATGAATGTAAAACTCTCCTAAATTGCAAAACATGAATTTCAACAGCACAACTTGATGTTAACAGGGACTTCAGAATTTAGTAAAAATAATTAGACATTAAAAATAATCAAACATGATAGAATAAAACGCAAATCATACTGCAGCGTGCAATTAACTCCAGTAGACTATCATGTTTAGATAATATGCAAGAATTTAGGAGAAATCACTACAAAAATACAACAACTAAATTGAATATAAGAGATCGGCAACTACAGATCAAACTCCACTACAATGATCAACAACTACGACTGAAAAAAAATCAGTAAGATTGGAAATTTGGAATATAACAAAAATTGTAGATGCATCAATCTATTCAATATTATCATGTAGTAGCATTAAGCGCTATGGATGTGTTCAAATGAAAAATATGAAACGACAAAAATATTTTGTAATTTCAAGATTGAATAGCTGCAGTGGCTAAGATAATATAATAAGGTATTTATGATAGCAAATTGATTATAATTTTAAAATTGAATAGTTGCTCAGATGATAGAATAACGCATGTAAATGGTAGAGGAATCTGACGGCTGAGGAACAAGAGCATGCCCTGGATGCAGCATAGTGAACCCAATGAACATGAACGTTCTCACCAGTTGAGATTTATCTGAGCGATCTTTCTTCATACATATGATAATATCCTTGCACTTCAGCGTTTCTTCTGCAAATTCCAGAAGAGTCACAAATCCTTCTTTGGAACCTTCTGGAAGCAAAGCCACTGGTGCCTGTATGTACAAGCAATGCTGATGCAGAAGTGTTTCCCATCTTGCTTCAGTGCGCTCAGTTAATCTCAATATGAATGAGAGTTTCACACTCTCACCACGTTCAACTAATTCAAGCAGCTCTCTCTCCTCAACGCTTTCGCTCACAGAGAGCGGTTCCTGCTTCCCCACACCGTTGCCATCAGACAATGATGACAACAAAGTCAACGATACGGCATGGGGGGCGTCAGGAGCACCACTGAGGCCCCACAGCCAGGCTGACGCAATAATGTGGCGTTGCCATGGCTTTTTCTAAGCCAGCACTACTAGAAATTGAACCAGACATACTGTCTAAAATACTCACTTTACTACTCGATTCTTGATTGGAACTAATAATCATAATTCGTGAGTGACAAACAGCTTGAACAATTCTACAAAAACAATATCTTATATCAAAAAAATTATTACAATTTCAAGACAAATATGTACAAAACGTTGAATACAAAGCTACTACCATACAAATCTGAATCTAATGCAAACAAAAGAAAGCGCATAACCCACTCACTATAGTTCTCAGGAAACTCACCAATTTATGAGAGAGTAAGCAGATTCAATAGTAATGTTGATCAGTTTTTTCGCAATTTCTCTGCTGACGAACACTATTGCTGCATCCAGGATATTCTCAGAAAGAGAAACGCAGATTTGTAGATGGTGTTGATTGTAATTTGCACCTTCTTCTATCACTGCCGTAAGTGATTTCACTTTTGCAATCCCTCTCAGGAAAATATGTGCCAGAAACCACAGTTGTTATTTCCAGGGGCTTTTGTCAGATTTTCACAAAAAAAGCAGCTGACAAGTGGAGAGAGTATTGTAGGTGGTTTCTGAATTGGAGCAATCAATTTATAGAATCCTTTCTCAAAACCTCCTGAAAAAATAAATTGCATAAATATTAGTAATCTAGATTATACAACTTCAAGTTGAAGATCAATAACAAAGAACATTCAATAGTTTGGAATAATCAAAGCTCAAATCTGACTATTGTGTCCATGAACAAATGAGAATTTACAAAAAAAAGCTTTATGCCATGTGATTTCAGTCGTGCTTTAAAAAAAACTCTTACCAAGTGGATTGGAGATCTACCTAGCAATTTAATATTGATGTATATATTCACCGGCCACTTCCATTTCAATCATATACCGTACGTAAGTTTTGAGCATTTTCAGCTATTTTGTGTTGCCTTGATTAGCTCTAGGATTTATGTGGTAATTGGTATTGACAGTCACGGCCAACGACCTTAAAAAAGGAAAGAGACTCATAATTTGTAGTCAAAATCAGTTTTGTTAACTGATTTGATCCTAAAGCCTTTAGACTTTCAGACAGACGTTCAAAGCACTACGGTAGGGACCACTCCAATTCCTAAAACCCCATATTACTACTTGATATAGCTGATGCCAAGAATTTCGGTGGTTTCGTATGTTCCTTGTCCGTTCCAACAGCTGATTTCTGCAAATAATTTGCATAAGTTAACTGTTAGTTACCGGACAAGATGACTAGAGTAAAGCTTTATGAATATAATCTTATAGTCAAGTCAGCTGGTCCAATCACTCGCTAGTTACAAGCATACGTTAGAACATTCAAGGGAGAGACTAAACCGCCTTGATTTTTAGCACTACCTTTATGTCTATGTCCTTTCTTGACTGGGTGTACCAGGCAGACTGGGTCAAAGTTTAAAATAGTGGGTGTTCAGCCAATTAGTATATTGGTATGTTGATAAACCTTTGTCTGAAGATTAGAATCTTGTACGGTATGTGGTGCACTTTTCACTTCAATAAGGAGTCTCTTCCTCTTGTATAAATCTTGAGTATAGATAGAAAATAAGGAAGCACAAAGCACAAGCTCAATATTACGTTCTTTTGTCAGTTGAAAAGTGAACAATAGTTCAATTCAGGCCAAGTTAATAGCTTATTACGGGTGAGTTACTAGAATGAAGAATCAAGTGATTTTAGTCACTAGTCAGAGTAGTCAGCCATTTTGAGAGGGATGGGGCATGTGACGCGTGCAATCTACTCCTTGTTTCATCTTTTCTAACAAAGCAATAATATGCAAACATACGTTGCTCTAGTGTCCATGGACCCATGACACCGAGACCGACCGACTGTAGAATGATATGAAACAATGAGTAGAATTCACTTGTCAAAAGTTACATCCCTCTCAAAATAGCCGACTACAGTCACTTCTAAAACCATTTAATTCTAGTGACTCACCCGTTATAACTGAACAAATGTCACTTTGCCATTCACAAATCACAAATGCCATTTTGGTATATCAGCTTCCCAAGCTCACAACACAAATGAAACAAAAATTGTCTGGTTTATCCATTTCTTTCAATGGCTACGGCCCATTCTATCAAATCAAAAATCTTACTATATTCAGCTACAGCCATATATCTAATTCAAATTTTCGAATATAACATCAAATTGAAAAAAAGCTTACCTTAGGTTACAGTATTACTATAGTCCATTCACGATCACTTGAGACGAAATAAACAAACCTTTTGCGTGTGTGTGCGTGTAATGGAAGGTCTTCTATGTGAGAAAATTGGATGCAAGCAAACAGCTGACTCTTGTCTGGAGCTGTGATTGGCTACAGCTATTGGTCTGTGGCCAAAAGTTTTGTATAGAAGTAGACCTTCCATTACACGCACTCACACACACTCAAAACGTTTGTTTATTCCGTCTCAAGTGATCGTGAATAGAGTATAGTATACGTGAGATAGATATTAAAATACTTAGGTTAGGTATAATATGGGAGTACCGTATCGAGAAAAGTACCTCCCACATATAGGACTGAAGCACAATATGCTTCAAATGTTGGATATCATATTGCCATATTGGAATTATCGAGAAAAGAGTGCTCACCAGCCCAGATAAAGAACCGTAGCCCATTCTGGTGAATATTCTATGGTGAAATGTATTATACCTGCCACCCTACCTAGAGTCAAATTTCCAGTTGCAATCGATTAAGCGTGTTATTCTGATGACAAAATAAAATAAATTAGCCTTTTTTACGGAATAAGCCCTAGGGTACCTGTAAGTTAATTTATGGGTTCTTTTCTTTTGAATCTTTTTATATAGAACCTATTCAGCTGTAGAATATTAAGTTACAAAACAAAATTTCGCTTCACATTTAACATTATCGCTTACCTCAAACTGAGAGAGAATCAAACATCATAAATTATTAATAAATTGATGCGTATCGGTAGTGGATCTCACACATCAGAATAATGACAGTTTGATACAAAGGAGACAGAGCTACCTTGATAGATAAAATACTCCAATAAATCGTATCTATCAATTTTAATGACTACTCATTCGGTCGTAATTCACTGAAGAAGGAATCCAAATTGCCAGAGCAGAGCCCACATTGGACATTGAACATGAAATCTAACCTCAAAATTGATACAATTGCTGTAATAATTGTTTGTTTGTTGCTGCTTCATGTTTCTGCAACTTGTTGCGTTGAAGAAGGAAGTGCAGTGATATTTCAATAATGTTCATGAAATAGAAATTTTACTATTTTTATTATATTTTAAATAATATAGGCCTAATATTATTTATTCCTACTGAAAATTCATGATTTTCAATAATTATTGCATAAATGGAATCAAGGTCATAATAAAAATCAATATAAGCTCAGCTGATCTTCGGTTATCTTATCAGCTGGTAAGTTCTGAAGTACCGAAACCGAATACAGCCGACACTTGAGCACCAATTACCAAACAAACTGAGTTGATAAACACTAAACAGATTATTTTAAATCAAATTTGATTTTGTTCTTACTTTTATCATAAGTAGAACTGTTTGCTCATAAACTAAATTTTCGATTCCATCTTCTGGCCATGACTATTTACAATGAAGAATAGCGTGTTGCTATTTAGTGATTGACAGCTTAGTAGAAATGAATTTCTCGAATTTCTGTTTCTTGTTTTTAATCATTATTCAAGGTAAGTCTCTGATCTGTCATCTTGTAGGGTTTTCTAAGACTTGGATAAACTGTTGAATCTAGCGTACTTAATCAATGAAGAATATAAGTTATGATTCTCTGATGTCATTAGCCAATGTAGTGGGATATTGTCTTAATATTGAATATAGCTCAAATGAACTCCACCAGGTTTAGAGTTCTACTTGTTACTCATTTTCTCAACTCATTGTTTTGATAAAACTAAAAATGAGTCAGAGTTTAAATGTATCATGAGCTCGAAGGCAACTGGAAATTTAACTAGGTAGGGTAGCACTACACTTTAACCTAAGTGTAGTTTGAATTAAAATCAGTCCATAAGAAAGAGCTCTTGTAGCAAAGACATCTAGATACCTAGATAAGAGAAAATGAATTATTTTATATATTGGTTATAAAACGGAACAGCCTAGTAAGTTAGTGTATGTTCTTACATCTATAGTGTAAAGGCCGTTTAGGCTACTGTAAAGTCAATACATACTAGAACTAGTATCTTTAAATGGAAAAAAATAGATTGGCCTAGTGCTTGAGCTAGTATGATTATCATTGTCTCACTTTTTGCGGATAATACCCATATACGTAATGCATTATAATTATAATAATGTATTTAAAATGTTTTATAAGAGGTTTTAACACGTTTTACATAAAATTTGACTACTTAAATCTTACACATAGCTTACTGTACATTATACATTCGAATCTTTAACTTAAATCTCACTTTCATAACTTCATTCAACTTCAAGCGGAATCAAGCCACATCTCCACTAAGTTAGCATGGATATAGGCATTTCCGCTCTACCGTACCAAACCACCGACTACAGCTCAGCAGTGTCCATTACGAGAAGTACCATATCAATATGATTCTCTCTTTTTTTAATATCCTTAAAACAAATCAGCATCTCAATCAATTTATTTATACTATTCATTCAAATGAACTTATACTAACAAGGCTTTTCACTTCTACGTTTTATGAATTAATTTTTTTCTTTCCAGGTCTTCTTTCTTCAGTTTCTGGGTCCAGGGTCTTGGAATTGAGTGACAGGTATGATATAAATGAACCTAGTAAAAATAGATTGCTGTAAAACATGAATAACTTACTACTTGAAATAATTGATAGAGTTTGACATTTCACAAAATTATATTCTTATAAAGCTAATTTGTAAGCTTTCAAGCTAGAATATTACCTAATTCAATGTTTGTTTTGTATAAAAGTGTATCAGAATAAAAAATTCAAACATACAAAAGCGAACATAAGTGCTGCTAACCAAGTTACCTACAACACGGTTTATACCAATTGAATAACATCAAATATATTTTTTCCAGATTCCTAGACATTCGGAAAGATGGCATGTGGCTTGTCATGGTGAGTATCATGGTCATGTGGTAGAATGGACATTACTTCTTCACATTATCAAAATGAAGAAGTCGTTCTTTTATATTTTATCATCTCTGTTATACAGTTATTTCAATTATCATATGAAAACTTGAATTCTGACAACACTGTCCTAGTTAAGAATTTGATAATTATTAAGGATATTAAAAACTATTTTGTAACTCTCATTTTGATATTTTAATTCTTACTATATTATACTCTCATTTTATATTATAACTACTCTTATTGTTATCACGTATGAAAGTGAATAAAAAATGATGGAATATGTGGATAATGATGATAGAAAATCATTATGATCGAGAAGAATTATTGATTCTGAAATACGGTTTTTTGTACCGTTTTTAAATTTCTTAATAAATATTCTTTGTATTTTCCTGTTCCCAGTTCTATGCACCATGGTGCGCTCATTGCAAGAGACTGGAGCCAGTGTGGTCTCATGTTGCTCAATCCTTGCACAACACCAACATCAGGGTTGGCAGAGTCGATTGTACGCGCTTCACAAACATAGCCAGTGAATTCAGCATATCAGCATTCCCCACCATTTTATTGTGAGTTCAATTCGAATATTATAGTCTAGATTCACTGAGTTCGATTTGAAAATATATTCCAGATTTGTGGAGTCCCAACTCGAACTGTGACCTAAGTACAAACCAATATGAAAGAAGAAACAAATCGCTTACTAAGTTTGATTTGAAAATTAAAATCCAAATTTACAAATTTCGTTTTCAAATCATAGTAATCTGGATAATTTACTAGATGGATGGAAGCTAAGAACTTCTCCATAAAAATATTGAAAAGGAATTAGATGTTGTCAAACTTCTATTGTTAACTTATGTATATTATTTATTCTTGTCTATAATAATTGTTGTCTGACATGTACGTCATCAAAATAAATTGTTTTTTATTCATTCGAGCATCATGAAGATAAATTTAAGAATAAATTAGAGTTACTAAGCGGCCAGTCTTATAATTTTTATATATTCTAATAGCATGATTACATAGAAGAATCTTTTTCATTTTTAATTCAGGAAATAACCACTCTCCACTTCAGACCTATTTATTGTATTCCATTTTCAATCATCATGCTCAACTGCTTATGACTTTATCGCTGAAGAGACTCTCCTGATTGTTCCTCCAAAATTTTCAGTGCTTCCATTGATTAGGGGAACATGGTGAACCTATAGATCAAGTACCTATAGTCGGCGCAATCTAAGTTGACGAAAACCCCCTCCACCCGAGAAATAGCTACGTTGTCATTTTGCGTGAAATTGAAACTTCTCCTAACGCAAACACATTCAACTGAATGTTAAAGTGACAGCGTAGCTTCAGAAAAATCACGCGGTGTTGTGAAACTCACTATTTTCATGATAAACCAGCTGTTCGCAGCTCGAATATCCAAGTCGATTAACTTCAATAACTCCAATCTTTAACATACAATGATTCATGCTTATACCACCCTCCTTACTTTGAAACTCTTGAGAGGCCAAATTACGATCTTCCGATCTTTTCGACATTTGGAAAAATAATTTCAATTGTTTTTGAACAACTTTCTCGCTTTCACCACCCACTTATCTTCTCAAACAATGAAGTTTCTAGATCATCGAAAATTTCATGTTTCCTGTTCGAGTAGACTCGACATTGACAAACATATTCATTAATTGAAACATAATTATTGGTCGATATAGAAAATTAAAAATAAAATCTTTATTTTCACTACAAACCATGATTGTGAGAGAAGTGATAACTTATACAAAAAAAGTGATATTTTCGCGATTTTTAATTTTTTTTCAAAAAAATCAAGTTTCCTTTGAATCTTTCTTCCCAGGAACTTTTCTAATACTACTGGCATAAATTATCAAGGATAAAATTCTACGTCTAGATATATGGTTTGTTCGCGAATTTGAAGATGTTCCAATTTCACACAATCTGGCAACGCAGCTATTTCCCGGGTGAAGAGAAAAACAGTCAACTTAGATTGCGCGGACTATAGCTCTTACACTCCATAATAGTACTAATAATTCTTGGATGAAAATCGATTTTAATCAGTGCATTTTCAGTTGTTTTACAATAAGTCATTGGTCAATAATATCATGTCATTGATAATTTTGATTTTATATGGGTCTAATACTTGTGTCTAATATTTATAATTTATTTGTTCCATTCATAGCCTTAAAGGAGACACTCATCAGTTTACATTCCATGGAGATAGAACCAAAGATGAAATTATTAATTTTGCTGTGAGAGTTAGCGGACCTCCCGTTCAGCCCGTGACTAGGCCGGAGAGTCTGGAGCGTCTGAAGGAAACTAATCCACTCTTCTTTGCCTTTGTTGGCAAGTATGAAGGAGAACTCTGGGTGATTATATTGAATTCACTACTTTTTTGTAGGCTAGGCCTATCTGTAAACTCTATGATGAATAATTAACCTACTATTTTACAGTTCAAAAACTTGGTTCTCCCAACGTTTGAATTGTCTTGGATCAATCGGCCCGGTTGGCGCAGTGGACTGAATGGCAATAAAATTATATTTATTTATTTAATACGGAAAAATATTCTTTTCTAATCAGACTTTTCCTCAATCTTAGTTAGAAAATAGTTTCTCAGTGGCATGTGTTTGTGTATCATAATTATAAACATGTGAATATGCCTATAAGGAAAGCTACTCGTATATTACCCTAGCTTTATAGAATTTCACTGAACTTGAATACAATCAAACAATAATAACGTGTTATTGCATTTTGTTTTCGTAGGATATGTACTCTGAAGTAGCTGAGAAATTCCAGCCTCATGGTTTCTTTTATGCTGTTCCGCCAGAAATCGCTAGAAAGGTGAGTTGTTATATTCTGCGTTAGTATCAATGTACTGATTATGAAAAACATTTCATTAGAAGCTTTATTTTCCTGCATATTACTCATTGCTTGTCCAGTCTGATCAAATAGTATGATTTCAATCATGTGGGAACATTGATTTTATCTAAAAATTGATTGAAAGGTTCCATCAATGTATGAAAATATAAATATTTCTAAATTGATGAAATAATAAAATTTCTTGTACCATATTTGATATTTAAGTCTTCTCCTTAGTCATTCTTAGTTGAGATTAAGATAGGTCGGTACATCTAAACCTGATGATAAAGACAGAATTCATTCTATTTTCATCAAAATTCAAGATGTTTTGACTAAATTTTCTGATTTGATAGATGGAAGTCACGTTTTCTGTCTTTGAGTTGGAACATATGAGTAGGCTTAATTTATTCCAAAATATCAGGCTAAAATTCTGCCGAATTTATTCCATTTCTTGGAAAAATATATTGACCGTTTCTTTTTTTTATTTTACAGCATTTCCAAATTATGGAGTTACCGGTTGTGCTTGTATACAAAGAAAGCTCTATCTACTTTTTTGATGGTGAGTTCCACATAATATCTATTTGCGTTTATGCAACAAGATCGTCACTACGATCGATTCTATTTGAATTTTCCAAAATATCGATTCCTAAGGATCCTAATAAATGCTAAACATATTGTGTAATCAATTTTTACAATCCATCAAATATCTTTGATGTTTCATGTGCAATATTGAGTTTAAAAAATAATGCCCATTGTTGCAATAATATTGATCTAATACAACTTAGAATTTAGAATGAGAATTAGAATTTAATTCTAATTCTCATTCTCTTCTCATTCTAAATCGCAGCACTAACAACTATTAAAACAGGATTCTGTTAGTAAATTTGTTTGGAAATTTTTATGTTTTAAATATAATTTTACAGGTGAAGAACAGGAGAACTTGAACTTAAATTCTAGTCTGACTGATTGGGTGAACAGTGAACGCTTCCACACATTCGTCAAAGTCACAAGAGGAAACTTACATCAGGTAATCATATCTATTGTAACTCAAGAAGATTTTTCTGAGATTTATGAATTATTCCAATTCTTATATTTTTTATTGAGGAAATTCATCCTCTATTGTAGTTTTAGTACAGTATAAAAAATTGTTTCTTGGCATCAAATTATCAAATAGTTTTCGTACTCCTTTTACGTGCTCTCGTACTATTTGAACCAATTTATCATTCCAGAATATGTATTCTACTGAACTTGCTATATTCAATGTAAATAATTTTCCCTAGTTGAGTCTTATTTAAACTTTCATTCTTTTTCCAGGTTCTGAAGACTAATAAATTCCTTGTTCTTGCTGTTGTACATGAGAACAAACTTCAAGAAGTACCTGCTGATATGGTTGAGTAAGTTTTAATCCTTCAAACAGTCATATATTGTTATCTCATGTCAATAATAATTTCGTTTGATGATCGAATGATGAAATATATAATGTTGCTATAAGTCTCTGTTTGCATTTGTTGCTCCTTGGCAGAGTCAAGTTTTTTATGTTCAAAAATGAGTAGTTACAAGCATAGAAAAAAGATAATTCACCTTTCCTTTATCTGCGATGCAAGGTTCCGAGGACTATTATCTCGGATCTCAACTCTGCTAATCTTTTAATTTTATAAGTAATTTCCAGCTCTCTAATATTTAATTTGACATGTCTTATTGCAAATTAAATAATATGAACCAATCCATTGTTAGTTGCGGAACATGTAATGTTAATATTCTATAGTACCGTATAGGTCTATTGGCAATTATTATTATACCATATTTTAATTTTTTTTTCATTGCAGGTTCCGAGATATGATCCAGTCTGTTATAACTAGGGATAGAGATAAGTTCCACAGGTAATATAAGTTACGGTACTGTATTTTATTAAGTAGATCATATTTATCAATCTCAATCATACATCCATCATCTTCATCAACATATTTATATTATTGATATTTCTTTTAATGTAACAAGTTTATAGATCTTCCTTATTCAGAGAATATATTCTAGAAACAATAATGGTTTACCTGCATGAAACAATATGTTCAAGTGAAGCTTTATTCAGTAGAAAGAAAACGTGTATTGGAAGATTTGATTGAATGTGAACATCTTATCTTCTCTACTAGAGTTACAAATTGTAGCTGATATTTATGATTTAATCCACATCTGACACGTTAATAGAGAATAGAGATACATTAAGAAAACCAACAATATAATAATTACATCAATAATCTCAAACTCTTATCATAATTCTCCATTTGTATCTTTATATCCGAATACACGCATTGCTTCTCTCGCAACCGACAGCGACTTCATGGCTTCTAGAATCGACCTTGCTTATTTGTTTATAGAACTGAACTACTAGAGCAATTTTAACTACATAGTCAATTTCTGGTCCAATAATCTAATAATTGATAGGTAATTAGATAGATGGATTGATTAATAAATGTTTTTGCTTTTCCGTATAGTATATTACATAAAAGCTGTGAATGGAGCAGTGAAGTATAGGTGCAAAGCTCTCACTTCCACTTCACCCACAAATTGAATACATATTACATACGCCAATTATAACAATATGATTGATTCGTAAGACAATCGAATTAATTGCAAAATATGATATAATTGTTCAAAAACATTGAAATATTTTAGTTGATAAGTTCTTACAAAACAATAATTACAGTAAAAGAACAGTCGGTACAGTAGAAGGTGCTCATGTTTAATTAATTTATTGGAGATTAAACATTTGTGAACATCTGAAGGTATATTCATATTGAAATTAACACACAGATTTTGTCAATTTTTTACTCTATTTATTGGTACACGACCATGGTTTCATGACCACACAGGTCACATTTTCAAGCTGACCAAGTGTACCAATAAATAGAGTAGAAAATTGACAAAATCTGTGTGTCAATTTCATCATGGAACGTTTCTACAATATATCGACCACAACTCAGTTCTTTATTCATATGTCATTTTATGATTATTTCCATGTTCAATTCATTACTGTATGTGTACTACTTTTTAATTACAACCTTTTTAATCCAATGCAACCCTTTATGTGAAAATATGTGATTTTTTTTACTTTTCTCCTCCACAGATGGTTCCAGTTTGGGTGGATAGGCAGTCCAGAATTGGCCAACTCAATAGCGATGACCGAGCTTCCCCTGCCCTATCTGCTAGTGCTGAACTCGACCACCAATCACCATCATCTTCCCGACGACGAGCCGCATCGACTGACCCCTGGCGCTGTTCATCTGTTTCTGGAGTCTGTGCGCAACCAGTCAGCTCCGGTCAGTTTTCAAATATTTGCTTCACTTGTAGGGAATTACTCGCTTGCTATTTATAGTTTAGTACGCAGGGATTTTTTCTGCAAAAGGTGGTGTATGCCATTTTATTGTTTTAATTGCTTCATTAGGGTCCCAATAATGTGTATTCGAAGTGCACACAAAATTTCCCCCCGCACAACTTTTAACAGCCAGAAAACCATGCACATTTTTAGTTTTTCGCATATAACTGAAAAACGGTCCTCATTTTTATAGGTACATTCTCATAGTAAATTGAAAAGGACAAAATTCTCCCGTCGATTGGAAAAAAGAAAACAAAAATCGGTCGAATAGATAACGTTTTACATTCATTCAAAAAACACAATTTTTTCCAAAAAATTGTTTAAATTCTTTTGTAGCTCATAAAGTAAGAGAGAAATGTATTACCCCTCTTCCTAAAAGTTGTAAAGCATAAAAAATTGAGTTCAGAAAGTGCAAAAAAATTGATATTAGACCAATTTTTGGAACATTAACATTCACTTTTACAAAAATAAAACAGGCTACAGGTGGTTTTTTTAACATTTTTATGTTAGTTAGACATTTAAAGTTCAAATAGAGCCTATCTTGTATTTCGTAGTCTACTTGGATCACTTACCATCAGAATAAATACTCCACTGCTCTAAATTCAAATTATTTTTGATACAAAGGACATTCAAGGATAATAGAATAAGGACACCCCTAACAATCGTAAGAGTGAACAGATCCTGATAAACTATAGCTTATTGTTTTTAGCTTGAAAAGACAGTTCTATTTCGTATATCATATGTTGAATTTGGTCAACAAATTTGGACCGTTTTTCAGTTATATGCGAAAAACTAAAAAAGTGCATGGTTTTCTGGCTGTTGAAAGTTGTGCGGGGGGAAATTTTGTGTGCACTTTTCGAATACATATTTTTGGGACTCTAATGAAGCAATTCAAACAATAAAATCGCATTCACCACCTTTTGCAGAAATTAGCCTTACAAAATTCTCTGCGTACTGGACTATTAGTACATTGGTCAATATTTGCAGTTGCAGAAGTCCTTTGTTTATTCATGTAGCAATTCAGTATGTATGGAGATTCTAATTGATTATTATTATTATTATTGAAATTATCCAGCAGTTGGTTTACTGCAATATCTAAGGATAATAATTCTTGTTATTGATGTTAACTAGGGGCTCCACCTCCTCCATTCAGGAATCCTCTGCACATGTAATATTTGTACATGAGATTCCTCGTTAATAAAAGCCATATGAATCAAGCCATCAGGTATTAAATCTAAATAGTGTGATTTTGTTACAGTGAATGTGGATGTTAATTTTCTGCTCTAAACTTTCAAATTAAACTTTCTATGAGAACTCAATTGATTTAAACAACCTTTTAAAATAATTTAAGAATAAATTTGAATGTGTTCCAGTGTTACGGCGGCAATACGTTGCCAGTTCGCATGTACCGAGCCTACTTCGAAGCGCGCTCGTCGCTGAGTGAAATGTGGAAAGGAAATCCGGTTCTAACATCGGTGTTGTTCGGTCTTCCTCTCGGCTTTCTCAGCCTCATCTGCTACTCCATTTGTTGTGCCGATATTATGGATGCTGACGATGATGATGAAGAAGAAGGTAAGATTGATCAGTGTTCTTCAGTTTCGGAAGATATTATTAGCAGAATTTGTATTTTTGATACTTCAGTTGCAGATGATGTTATCAGCAGAACTCGTATTTTTGATACTTCAGTTGCAGATGATGTTATCAGCAGAATTTGTATTTTTGATACTTCAGTTTCAAATGATATTATTATCAGAACTTGTATTTTTGATACTTTAATTCCAGATGATGAAATTATTCAAAAATAATTTAGCAGAAATAATAAGCAAGCAGAAATAAATAAGCAGAACTTGTATTTTTTTATAATCATTTCATCATTTTAAAGGTAATTCAGCACTTCTTTTGAAACTTTGATCAATTTAGAACCAACGCATTTCAAATCGGTTCAATTTGCTTGGCATCTGGAGCCTGTCTCATAAACATTTACTGCTAGTTTGTTTCCGAAGAAATAATCTAATAAAACACTCGATTCACAGTTTACAAGAAACGTTCAAGGATCATCGCTATATTGAAAATAAGCTGATAATATTTCTCAATGATTCAACATTTTGTGAGCATTTGAACTTAGTTTTGGTATTTTGTAAGTTAGATGAATAACGATGATTTAGTAATATACGGCTATATATGTATAATATGTAAGTTAAATGCCTATAACTGTATAGTACTATTTTTGTTTTTGTACCACTATGGGTCTTTTCAGACTCAGTGGAAATTTTCAATTTAAAATAAATAAAAAAATAACGAACACTAATAAAACACTACCTTTTATACCTTTAGAGAGCATTAGTTATCTTTTCAATTTTTTCTTTGCCAAATGAAATTTGTTTATATTCAGAATTTAGAAGTCCTAGATCGAGTGTTCTATTAGTTTCTTGTATTTTCTCAGAAAAAAAGCTGTCAATATTTATGAGACTATAATCTGAATCATCCCATCAGAGCGTTTGCCATTGGTGGAAATGTTTGAGACTTGAATTGATTGAATGTAAGATATTATATTGGATTATAGATTGATATTCAATGATAGATTGAGAAGAAAAATTATGAAGAAGTCATAGAAATTAAGAAGTCAATTATGAACTAGATTCTTCCACTATGGTGGATAGCCTTCTTCTAACATTGTTTGAAGTTTGAGTGGTGATGACTAAATTATAATTATTCCTTTTCAATCTAGGATCTATACCTTGAAATCTTTGTATTGCTGTTGTTTCTTACAGTAGTATTTATTGTTCTTCTTTCTTTAATAACCTCAAGTTGGAATAAATTTGTTAGAATTTAAAAAATTTTTAAACTCGATTGCATTTAATTCTCTAGCTTCCCAAATTTTGTTTTCAATCTTCTTATAACTTGATAATTTTTTCTGTTACAGAAGATACCCACGAAAAGAAAGAGTAAACAGCCTCCAAAGGAGTATGTGGATAAAACGTTCCAATTTATGTTCTAAGTGTAAATAGTAGGTACTGTAGTTGAATAATTGTTGACACAATTTTTTAATTTATATAACTACTCTAAAATTTCTTCCTTATTCTCTACTATTACTTGATTATTTTCCAACAATCTGTTAACTAGCATTTATACGATGATCTCATTTACTGAGAATATTTTAACCTCTATATCTCAAATATTGTTTAATGAACAAGGAATGCTCTCTGAAGGAATACTTAACTTAATCGAAGAGGCTAGTGTCCGGTTTGTTAGTCGTTCATTAACTCAAT
The DNA here is from genome assembly GCA_017141385.1 of Sogatella furcifera. NCBI lineage: Eukaryota > Metazoa > Arthropoda > Insecta > Hemiptera > Delphacidae > Sogatella > Sogatella furcifera. The sequence goes on from CM029549.1 coordinate 10,668,656, forward strand.
TCTATTAATTAAAGTTAATGAGACCAAGCGGGGTTTTAGGTAAGATATAATTCCGTACAATGATGTTTAGGACGCGAATGACAATAAACAAAGTGAAAACTATGGCAATGGAATTACTACATTGTAAGATATCCAACATCCATCATCATTGTTGAATAAGGGTTGCTCGAATACAGCTTGTTGATGTTGAACTTTTTTATCTTTACAGTATGTTAAGGAAAGTAATAAATCATACTGTTCACAAGAAAATTTTGTTGTGTTTATTTCCTTTCAAAGAGGTTCTAAAGATTCGTGTGTATCTACAACTTGGAATAATGCTATTATAATATACAGTAATGTATTTCATATTATTACTTACATTTTATATTTTTAATTCATTTTCAAACAAACCAGTGGTACTCAATAAGCCTTCTAAGTACTTTTAATCCTTCAAAATAATTCGTTAATCTCTCAGAGTAATAAGGCTCTGTGAATACGTCTTTGTAGTGCCCTAGCTCAGAGCTATTTGAATTGTGAAGTCTTAAACATCCATAAAAAAAGTTTGATAAATATTTATTAATTATCCCTATAAAAAATGTCTGTATGGGAAAATGTAGTCTCAATATAAAAACAGTTTTGCTTGTAACAAGTTTAAAAATTCGTTGGTATAGTCCGCGCAAGCTGAGAAGAGACGCCGCCACAATACACAGACATTATCTTTCTTCAGCTACTTAAGTTACAGTTGGAGTTCTGGAAAACACTATGGATTAATGATCATACCTCAATGTTCAACTTCTATCATCTCCAAGTCACCTCAACATCGTCCGTTCGATACCTTGAAAATAAGAAAAAGCAATAATTAAGTTGTAAAAAATATAGAATAAAAATCACATCAAGAGAATTTACCCAATAAAACTAAAGTAGTATAGGCTAAGGGGTATGTAGATTGTAGAACCTATATCAGTCCATGAAGATAATCTATAGCAATTGCAATAAATTTTCTTTAAAAATTCCAAACTATTTAAAAATTACGCTACTTCCGATATCCATCAATATACCTCGAAAGAGAACCCAGTAAGATAATTAATCTACGACCCAAAAAATTCCTTTTACTGTAGAATAAAAATCAATAATGGAATAAAACCACACAGATTTTTCAATACACTTGCTGTATGTATGGTACCGGACCTTAATTCAGGATAAGGTGAAAATGATAAGGTAAAAACCCAAAACCTTGTTGAAACCAATGTAACTATATAGTCTGGTCGAACTAAGAAGGCAGTCTGGCAAGATGGGAAAATGGCTCCATGACGGTTAATATTGGTTCAAAAATGATAAATTTGATCTCAAATTGTAGGAAACATCCTGACCTTTTCAAAAAATCATCTTAATCATTTCAAAATAATTAAGTTACAAATCCAAAAAATTGTTGAAATCAATGTAAGTATACCGCTGGAACCAAATATAAATTTTTTGAACCAATATCAACCGAGCTAGAGTTATTTTCCCAACTTGTCAGAATGTCTTCTTTGCTCGAGCACACTATATCTATGGTATAGTATGTCCAAGCAAAGAAGACCCTCTGGCAAGATGGGAAAATGACTCCAGCTTGGTCAATATTTTTTTAAGAATTATAAATGTGGACTTAATAATAGTTCAAATTTTTTCCTACAATTTGATATCAAACTGGTAATTTTTTTAACCCATATTGACCGAGCAGAGTTATTTTCCCATCTTGCCAGAATGTCTTCTTTGCTCAATCAGACTATATGACTAATCAGACTATATGACTAATCAGACTGTACCTATAGGTACAGGACCTCTTATTTCATTAAGGAACTGCTTTACAATATCAGTGACTCAAAATTTTCAAAATAATTAAGTTATTTAAAATATAAATAATTTAATATAAATATAATAAATAAAATATTTAAAAATATAATAAATTTAATATAAATCCAAAAAATTGTTGAAATCAATGTAAGTATACCTCTGAGTGATGGTGGTTTGGTCCCACGGTGTGGCTTTGCCCGATGTGAAGAGCAGAGCGCCGGCGTGCGCGATCATGGCTCCGTTGTCGATGCAGTACCGTTCATCGGTAGCATAGACCTTGGCACCCCGCTCCTCGCACATGTCCGACATCATCTGCTGCAGTCGCTCGTTGCAGGCCACACCTCCCACCAGCAGCACTTCTTGCGAGCCGCAGTGAGCCATTGCTCTTTCTGCAAACAGTCAATTTGTACGACGTGTCACACTGATGGAGTGATTCAGTCCAATACCAATGCATAATTACACTTAAAACTGCTTTCAAATTTGTGTATTTTATTAAACATTAAACTAGGAAGAGATGAAAGGGGAGTGGGTTATCTTTTGCCGTTAGGAGCGCTGCAACCTAAATTGGGAAATAGGCCAGGTCCACGAATGGAAAGAAAACTTAACAATACTTTTTACAATGCTATTTCTTGAATATTCATTCAATCAATTTCGTTGAATTAAGCCTTTTCTAAGCCAAAGTTGGACATTTATCATCAGCACAGTTTCATTGCAAGCAACATAATAGCCCATGATTTCAAAACATGAGGCTCGAAACATGATACAATACATCAATGTGAATGCAGGCTACATTTCCATTGCTACAGAAGTCCAACATGCCTAAAATTCAATAGAAACACAAAGTTGTATACAGCAACGCACATTGCTTAGCTGATTTTTTAATTGCGTTCCTCCATACAACTACGTCTTTCTATTTCTATCGGGCATCTTGAGCCCGACATGTGTCTGCGACTTGTAGTAATGTAAACCTAATGTCACACTTGACTCCAATTGAGTGATTCAATAGATGCATTTCAATGATAATCGGATTACATCAATGATAAACGGTCACTTGTGTATAATGATGCGAGATCCTATTCAAGATCCTTTCAATTCAAACACTTATTATCTTGATGGCCTGAATTCAACCGTGGGCACACTGCTTCACACTTCAATCAATGGTATAGCTGAAGCTATGAAAACCTTTTAAAACCTAAGTTATACAGGACATTGTTATAATCAAATATGTCATATGGAGCTTAAACTTGGACATTCCGAGCAGGGATGAGAGAGCGTTGAGGTTATATTTGAAAGAAAGATGTCCAGAAGATATGGGGACAAAAATCAGGAGGTAACTGGGAGATCCGGAGCAATTGAATGGAAAAATATTGCTCGTGCCATAAAGGCGAGAAGAATTGAATGGTTGTGATGAGAATAGGGGAGGAAAGTCGCCTATCAAGAATGATGGATGATTGGAACAAGAAGAGGAAGACCAAGAAGGAGAAGAAGATGGCTGAATGACAAAGTGAATGAGAGTGGCAAATTGGCGGAGTAGGGCACAGGAGCGGTATACCTGGAAGCGCTATATAGGAGGAGAAGGTCCACCCAAGATTGTATAGCCGACGAATAAAGTAAATTACAGTAAAAGTAACCTCACCTGTAGTCTCCACAAGCATAGCGAAGACAGTTTCCTGCAGTGAGAAGCAAAGATCCTCAGGAGTGTATTCTCCGGAGCTCATCAGTTTTTCTGCATTGTCTTCAATAAACGAAAGGAGACCTGAGAAGGATACATCCATGCCTTTGACTGCATACGGCAATTGGAAGAACTTCTTACCCCTGTTGCAAAATGGAAAATAGTTGCAAAAATAAGAAAAAATTCTACCAATGTTATGGAAACATAATACGCACTCATAAGGAGAGCGACCATAACAGTTACAGCCGTTCTCTTCTTAGAGGGAACTATTGTAGGCGGCTTTATTTTGAGCTCCTTTGCAATGATTATTTTATTGATTCATTGATACACACACATTGTCAAATTAAAATAGACTGAAATGATTTGGAAGATGAAAAAAGGCTCATTATATTATACAGGCTATTATATCGTTGTAAAACATATTAGATGTTTTTATCATTTTTTCATATCAAATGTTCAATAAATCAATGCAATAGATGGAGACGCATAGAGCAATATTTTTTCATCAAATACTCTTTTTGCAATGAAATATTAGGCTATGTGCATTAAATATTATTTTCCTTTCCAATTATCTATTTCTATAACATCTATTGATTACCATTATTAATACAGATACTATAGTCTGTCCAAGCAAAGAAGAAATTCTGGCAAGATGAGAAAATGACTCCAGCTCGGTCAATTCTTTATTCATACATCGATACAACTAAGTTACTTGAATTGGGAGGAAAAAATAGGCATAGCCTGTGCTATTCCTCTCCCAAAAATTTTATCATGAAGTCAATATTCTCCAAAATGAGGTTATGATAATAGCTCTGAGTGAACACATAATTTTCAATCCAGGAATAACACTGAAATTTTGAATTTGGAATGTTGATGGCCGGAATTGAATAAACTATGCACCAAAGAAAACAATATTGAAAATACGAAAAATATTTCAAAAATTTGAAAAATTTCAAGCCAAAAAATCACTCAACTACTCACTAAGAGCACTCAATATTGGTTCAAAAATTATAAATTTGGTTTGAAATTGTAGAGCAGAATGTTATAAAAAATTTGAGAAAAATTTATAATTATCGAACCAATATTGATCGATCTGGCGTCATTCCCCCATCTTGTCAGAATGTCTTTTTTGCTTGGACAGACTATTATACTAGGTAGCCTACTAAAATAATCGATTTGGCCTTACTTTTTAGCCATCTGCTCAATGTTGTAGCCAGGACTTGGATCGTTGGACAGCTTTAGCACACGCGCGAACCGATCCAAACAGTTGCCGACTGCTATATCGATAGTTTCTCCAAAAATGCGATACCTGTTTCTGGCATAAGATATCACTTGAGTGTTACCACCGCTCACATACAGCACTGTCGGATTGTCACTGTTGGTAATAACTCGTCCCATTTCAATATCTTTATCTTGCTGTCAAGAAAAATATCAGAATCACATGAAAACATATAAATTGATGAACATATCGAAGCACAAGTAAACCAAGAATGAATACATCAAGTAGAAGTACACAAGGTAACTTATACCAATTACTAGCAGAATTCTTGGGTGAATGTTTGAGGACATTGATTGGAATATTTCTATTTCTGATCAATAAAATACGTATACAATTCTTTACAATCAATAAAAATTCTATCATTTTAGTTGTATTGAAACAATATTAATCTGGAATTACTGAGATTCTGAAATAATTTTAAATTTTGAAATACATGGATATATAGAGAAAAATGTTTCTTTAAAGTATAAAACCATCAGTTTAAGAAAGAGAATCCTCAAAATGGTTACCATTGAACATACAATGAAAATTATTATTATTTATTGTTACAAGTGCAACTACAATAATAGCAATAGCAAGTATTTTAAGCAAAGGTCTAAAAATAAAATAAGGTTCTAGACCCAGAGAACTCATTAGGTCTGAACTGACCTATAATGAAAATTCTATATCAAGTAGATTAAAATGTGTTAATTCCTCACTGATGGTGGTCAAAATTTTCATTTTAACGATCAGTGCAAGGTGATTCACCTGTTTTTAATGTGATACATTCCAGAAGATGAACAAGAATGATGATAAACTATAAGTATCAAATGGAACAATGAGATTGATCCACAAATTTGCTTCAAGTATCATTTCTTAAACAAGAGCTTTTTATCAGATTTGATGTATCATATTGAATGTACATGCATTAACGAGTAAACACCAACGAATTGAGCCTTGAGTGCTTTTTGTCAACCAAGAACTAACTATAATGGCATTTGGCTAATAGCTTTGAATAATATAAAGCTAATAATTAGTTGTAATTTGTATTTTTCTATGTAACGCAAATAATAATATTTCTAGAACTTAATTTAATAGTAATGGAATGATAATTTGAATGAGAACTTTGAATTATTGACAGAAAAGGATACGTCCTATACAATGGTTAACACCAACGATCGGCTTATTCCATAACTGAGCAACAGTCCGAGCAACCACAGCCACTGACACAAGAGGAGCACCCATTCCTGGACCTTTTGTGTAGCACACTACATCTATATCCTTTGGCTCAACTTTCGCCTTATCCAAAGCCTCTTGTAGTACTTCCAAGATCTTATCTCGATGATGCTGGGCTGTTGCTTTAGGCATGAAACCTATCAGACAGATAGTAAATATTGAATGCAAGATTGCTATTCAAATCTTAGTAAAAGTAATACGTAAGTTGAATAACTCAATTATTATTGTAATAGAGAGAATGAATGAATGTTTTATTTTTCTCCTGGCAAGATTGAAACCATAAGGTTCCCTCATCCACCTAACCAGGCCAACACAATTACACAAAACAGAATGATAGTAGTCTACTTCTAGAACAAAAACATTGATACAAAATAATAATAAAGAATATTGAAATGTTAGAAAATTAGTCATCTTTTATCATTTGAAAATAATGATGAATTGTTCATATCAGACGGTCCTATTGATAAAAATGTTTTAAACTCATTTATTTAAATAATAAATTATAATGACTAGAATATGAGAAGACTACGAATAAACTACGATAGTGATGCTCACGAATATGATTAATACTCTCATATTTTTTATCACCTTCTGCTTCATCCATCACCCACACTTGTGGGATCCATGGGGTCATATCTTAATTGACAAATTTGTGGTCAATGAACTTAATTTTCATGGATTGCAAATAGAATAAATGATAGATAATAGATAGATAGATAATAAATAATAGAATGAATTGAAATATCATTAAAATACACAAAAAACGTGATTATCAAGAGGGCAGTGATCAAAAGACACTAATTTATTTTATATTTGAAACATCCCAATGAATTCTTGAATAAGTTACTGTAATATGATTTGCCACATAGTAGCTCCCTGACAGTTTTTTAAGCGGGCTCACGTAAGTGCTTAGCTGCAGCAAAGAGTTTATTAAAGAATTTCAGGGCTGAAATATTGTAAGTGGCCTTGAAGAAAGCGTCTCTTGGGGACGAAGAATAGCTCACGATGTCTGGAGTTAGTCTCGAATGTCGATAGGCTGAGGGGAGCCAGAGTATGCTGGTTTCTCTTTATATGCACCAACCACATGAGAATGTAGTAGCTAATGACTGTTAGTATATCAAGGCGAGAAAAGATTGGCTAGTAGCAGTGTCCGCGGTTCAAATTACTTCCGAAAATATACAGATATCTAAAAATTTGACACATAAACGAATAAAGATACAAGACGTTAAAAGATTGAATCGTCTTTTGTATCTTCGTGGAAGAAACTGAACCGTGGACGACTTTTTACACAGTTTGCTTGAGCCTGCTCAAGTGAAGGGCCAAAAAATTCAAACTCAGCGTTTAATACAGCTTTCATTCCATCAAGGAAATCATAAACTGATCTCACCTTCTCCTGGAGGAGTTATGAAAGTTCTTCTGCAGTTAGAGAGAACATTCCCATCTTCAACTATTCCAATACCAAGTTTATTCGCACTACCTTCAAATCCTATAGAAAGAACCATTTTAAATTACACTAAAATAATAGAATGTTAATGAAATCTGGTTTAAACAATGAGAAAAATAAATCGAAACAGCAAAACGTCAATATCACCTAACCTCAAATTATGAAAACAGTGCGTTCCGCGTGGTGGTCTGCTCCGGCTGCTTAAAATAACAGCTGATTGCTATTCAGTCATCGTTAAAAACATCTGTCCCGTCATATGGATTTTGCATCTCAATTTCTTGTCCTTGAGTCGTCTGCTCTGCTTCGTAGTCTACTGTGTTTGTAACTTAGTATTTCCATTGTCCCAGGTCCATTGTCAAATGTCAAGGTTCAGAACGATTATACAATAATTTAAAGTAGGCTATGTTCTATCACTAAAATCTCTAGTAGATATTTTTTTAATAATTCTAGGCAACATCAAATGTTTCAATAAAATTGAAAACGAGCTTCTCTGCGCCGTCAAAATGTCTTGGTTTGAAGTTTCATCTGTGTTCAAAAATATTCAATCCTCGTTTCTCAACTCTATAACCAACAATAATAAAGTCAATGAAGTGAAACAGGATAAATATAGTGATTGTGCTGTTATTTGCCGTGAGGAGGACTTGATCTTGTATAAAAATCAGCAATCGTCTTCCGATATAAAATTTGATATAGTGCTGCTGAGGCCCCACTCTGATCAAGCTTACAGGTTAGTACATACAGTAACATGACATTTATTATTTTGTAAATATGCGGATCGATGAAATCAATTCTCTTTCAACTCTTCTGTTCAATGTTGTTGTTCTGTGTCAAGTTGTTCTATTAATTACAATTCGACCGATGAACGGTCAATGAACGACTTCAATTTCAAAAATATTAATGTTACAATCACAGACAGGGTATACTGATGATGTGATTATTACATAATTTTCTTTTCAAAGATCATAATGTACAGGATTTAAGGTGAAATAAAGTTGTAATGTAATTTTAGCTGGCATAAAATAGTCATCGATGGGGTTACCCTACGGTGAACTTGTAGACATAAAGACTATCTTGTTGGAGAGAGGAAAAGAAAACTCACTTGACAGTTGGTACACATTTTAAACTCGAAGAGAAAAATTGAAAATTTTAAGCTCATCAGGCAGGTTTCCAACATGAAATAAAGGGAGTACAAAATGCTGTCAAGCAGCAAACCCCATTATAAACTGGGTACAGAAGCAGGTATAGTTTGCACAAGCTGAGAAGAGACGCCGCCACAATACAATTTTCATTGTGATGGCGTCTCTTCTCTGTGTGAGTGAATTATAGATACTTGACCAACACTGAAACGTTGAAAATTGGCTTGATTTGAAGATGAGCAATACCTGCCTGATTCGTACTTATGATCGGGCCGGGCCACAGCTTCCTATGAACGTCTGTCGAAGAATTTGTCGGGCTCATTCAACTTTTGTCTCCTTTTGCGTCTGCCATAATATCCAAATACGGCTCCATTTGTGTCTGGCACAAAGTATGAAGTTTAAAAGAGCGAAAGTGATAGGATTCTTCACAGTGGAAAGTGTACATCAGTGGGTTAATTTGCCATTCCTAAGAATATCCTCAAGGTCCCCCTTACAGAGCCGCCGGATTATAACTTTATCAGTGGTTCCGTCCGAAAGAGTCGGACCATTGAGGAATTATTTTTTCTTTTCAGCAATCTCTCTATGGTTGGACTGCATAACATCAAACTCTTAAAGGAAGCAACATTTAATTACGACGGTAATGAAGTTTGTAAATCAGTCATATTTTATGCTAATGTAGTTTTTCTATTCAGTTTGCACAGGTCAAAAGAGCTCGATGATGCTCAGGTGCAATACATCGCACTCAAAGACAAATTACCATTGTTGGTCACCGTTATGCCATCGGTATGTTTCGCAAATAACTCATTTCATTTTTATAACTCATTAAATTTTATTTTTTTCAAATCATTACGATTTTATTCTCTTGGCGATTTTTACAGGGCTATGTTATAACAGCCTCTATCCTAGGGTGACCACCCAGTCAGAAAACTTAGGGAATAACTTATCTGATTAGTTGTTTGTAAGTAGTAATTAGTCTTAGTTTCAATTGTTGTTTCCTATTGAGATTCATTATCATGCTCAGATTATCTTATTTCAATTATTTTCCCGCGTTATACTCCAAATATTTCATGAGAAACAAGAGTTCCATAACAGACTGATAGATTTCATTCTGAGTTTTGTTTCGTGTTGAAGCCAAGAATATATTGACATTTCATGGAATCAACTCAATAACTTGAATAGGCCTATAAGATTTTGAGTAGAATAGCATAGCAATAGTTTATCGAACGATACCAAAATTACACAAAATAATAAATAAATCTTGAATGAATAAATAAAATTCGCAAAGCAAGCAGAACTCAAGTTCTGAGTGTGATTCATTGCTCACTGATAAAATTCTGTGAACTCAGTGAAGTAATATCTAATTATCTCATTCTATGATTGCGAAATATGCTCTTTGGATCTCAATTTTCTTTCAGGTTCATCATGTGAAATTCACATAATTGAAAACTCTTTTTGTATATCTATGTCTACTTTCATTCTCAATCATTCATGACGATCATGAGACTCAAAATAATTTTGTATTTAAAGACATTGTATATAGATTGTCAAACCACAAATTGAGATATGGTCTTGGTAATTACTGTATAGCCTACCCTTATCAGTCCTAATCTCTAGTAAACTGAGTCAAACTCGGGATAATCTCGATTTTTTTCTAATATTAAGTCAAATTTTATCAAATTATTTTTTAAAATAATTTTCTAAGAAATGAGTAAATGATGAATTTTCCTTACTGGAAAATGGTCAAGATTGAGAAACTTCATCTGCGTGTGTATGACTAATTGAATCTTGTACTTTGACAAGTAATATTTATAGAATGCATGAAACTGGAATCACTGGATCGTGTATTTCGTCTGCTTATAATTATTAAGAAGCATATTGGTCTTTGATAAAGAGTTAAGTGAACATTGTACTCATGATAATCAATAAAATTTTTGAATTTTGATTATCAAATGCTCAGCATCATTAATATTATTTCCATTCTTCAAGATCTAAAACATTTTTGTTGATCTGTCATTGTTGAAGCTCTTGAAAATCAATTATAAAATATTACTCTGTAATGCCATTCGTTCAAATTCAAATTTTTGTCTGGATTTTTAATTTATTAAAAATACTATTCTTCCTCATGTTATTATGTTGAAGCTCTACATTTGAATTTGATCCTAGAGCTGATTGAAAAAATTGCATCAAGTTATTAATGATTAACTTAGTTCATTTCTGATATTATTTCTTGTTGGCTAACATTTACTATTTTTTTCTACTACTCAATATCAGGATAAAATTAATTCAAGTCTTATTAATAAGTAATTCAGCTCCTAGTATTCAATCCTGTGTACTCTCATTTCCAATAACATTTCATAATTTTTGTTCCCATTTATCAGGCTTGTAACGCCAATACCATACAGAAGATAGTAGATCTATTGAGAGAAAAACAATCATGGAGTGTTGGCCATATGATTGTTCATTTCAAATGGGGCACTTGCGTCACTCATCCAATAATCCAGAGGTAAGCTTACAAAATGAGTTAGGCTATATTCAACAAAATATTTGTAACATAATTTTCAACAGAAGTCTAGAATGGTTCAGTTCATGGCAAAAAAGTAAAAAATAGTAGGGTAAATTCACTTCATAGAACTTGAGTAATGGAATGATGAATTTCAGAGAATTACTTCCAATTGCAGTTCTATCCTGGTATTCATTTGTAAATATGAAAGTTTTATTGAAAATTCGCCTTCAAATAGTCTGGTCGAGAAAAGAAGACACTCAGGTAAGATTGGAAAATAACTCAAGCTCGGTTAATATTTGTTTAAAAAATATGTAAATTTGGTACCAAATTGTAGAGCAGAACGTTTTATACAATTCTAGACAAAATTTATTCTTTTTAAACTAATATTGACCGAGCTGGAGTAATTTCTCATCTTGGCAGAATGTATTCTTGCTTGAACAGACTTTCGATTAAATTTATTTCAGTTGACTTAAATAATGGAGAACATTAATTTTATTATTTTACATTCAAATACAGTTCTATTTTCTTATTCACTTGCAAAATAATAGACTAAAGTAACTTATTATAGAAAATTTGTCTTTGTGGCACGTAACTTAAGTATCAAAACTGCATCTCGATATATCATCTTATAAATGATAAAATTCTATCTATTAATGTATCTCTCTTCATTTTCAGCTTCTTAAATGTATCCGATCTTGAAACTGGGATGACCCCTATTCAACTTGCCATACAGAATAGAGATATAGCAGTTGTGAAACAATTAATTGCAGCCAATGCTTCCCTTGATCTTCTAGATAATCAGAAAAACTCGGTTTTCCATTATGCTGCCAGCTCTAACAAAGAGATAGCTTTGGTGAGTACAATTACGACAAATTGCATTAGATCAATGAAGGTGTTTTGTATTCGATTTACATTGTTTAGCGCAACTAGTACCACTCTTTTCAGTTATAGTGAAGGTTATTAGTATTCTGTTCACCTTGTTCCAATTAGCTTAATTTTGATTTCCATTTTCTGTCTTTTTGAAGTTTCATCAATTTTTCCTTTCCTATTAATTGTATAATTTAGAGCTATTATGCATATGGAAACTAACTAACACTTACCTTGGCTACGACGATCGACTTGTTTGTAATTATGCTTTCTAGGCTATACAATCTTATTCAGTCATTAACAATTCATTCATTATTGGTAACAATCGCTATAGATCACTGCTCGAAAATTAAAAAAAAATGCTTATCAATTTGAAAATATGTAATGATCATCAATGAAGTCTATAAACAAGTGTAGTTGTTAGTAATGATACTTAACGCTTCCAATCTACACTTCGTAATAAAATTCATGCAATTTTAAAGTTCAATTAAGTTGAAAGGAAATCAATAAGTTTCTTTGGAAATCTTAATAAGGCTCAATGTAGTTGATAAAAAGTTCAATTAAGTTGAAAGGAAATCAATAAGTTTCTTTGGAAATCTTAATAAGGCATAACATCTGAAAAATTCAACTGGTTCAATTCAACCAAAAAAAGGAAAGATATAGCAATTTTTGACCAGGAACTTGAAAGATAACTTATGTGTTCACTAAACAAAGGAATAAAAAATGACAATACAGTCTTAATCATAATATCCTCTTCATGAGAGAGCAGAAATAAACTTCTTTGATAATTTTTAAAGACAACAAATCATTCTTGGAGATGATAAATAGTTTGACTACACAGATTCACGATTAAAACGTATATTCATTAAGTTATTCGTGATAAATTCTCTACTTATAATAATAGTTTATCATATTTTTCCCTGTAAATCAAAATTTACAAAAAAACAAAATAATTTTGATTCATCATAATTCTGTTCCAATTCTTCCCTATCCATACTATAAAGTAAAGCTATTACTCTCGAATTTGAAACATATTGGTACCAATGAAGTCATTACAATATTATGTCAATGGCTCAACAGCCCATGAAAGGCTCAGGCCTATTGGAAGTCAGTACTCAGTACAAATGTTACAAACCTCAAGTAAAGTGTCATTAGATACTGTCTAATATTCTGTACTAATAAATATCACACTATAGTACTAGTACTATACCATACTGTAGGTACTTATTTTCTACTTTCCACTATACTTGTTTTTATTTAACTTGATATTTGTTTTAATAATGATACGGTTAATAATAATTTATACTTGATAATGTTCTAATAAACTTCTTTATTGTTGTTTCAGGCCTTGGTAGAAGCAATAAGTGAAGAACAAGTAAAGAAATTCTTGAACGAACGAAATGCAGATGGCTACACCCCGCTGCACATTGCATGTCAGACGGATAATCCGGAATGTGTGAAGACATTTCTGCAGAGTGGAGCCGATTGCAACATCACAGCAGCCAAGACAAATCACACGTCACAACAGTCCGCTTCACCCGGCTATGTCGCTGATTTCATGAAAGCCAATCAAAATAAATTGCACACTCAGGTAACATGAACTTATATTTTTGAGTTTGAAAAGTATTCAGGTATTGTTGTAAGAGCATGAGTACAGTCACAAATATGGTTTCACATCATACATCAAGCCTTGAGAAGTGTACATAATTATCTATTATATATAGTCACAAATTATGGCTGTATGAGCTGTAAAGTGATAGCCTTGAGTAGAGTAAATGATGGCCCTACTACAGTTGCGTTATTAAAACTGCGCTGTAGATTTATACCCTCCATTATTTCCAAGTTAGTTTCAAATTAGTGTCTTAAATCTTCAGCAATATTTTGTTACTATACTTAGTACCAAAAGCAATACTTAATCAAAGCAATACTTTTGATTAGTTACCGATAAGCAGTCATGTATTTTCAAGTAAGAAAACGGCTTTTCTGAACGTTTACTCACTGAGTGTAAACAGGGTTCACAGGGTGTTGACAATGGGCTCATGAAGTTTGAAAGTAATCCACAAAAATAGTTTTCTTACTTAGAATGCAAGATTGTTGACGGTAATCAATCAATTGTGAAAGTGTAGTCAAAGCAGCACTCCATGAATTCAAAGAAATAACATTTGTAATCTTATGTTCCTAGTAATAAAGTTGATTCAAAGCTACAAAATTAAGATAATATAATCTAATCTAGTCATTCAATGACTAAGCTATTTTGATGATGATCAATTACTATTGTTTCTACCGTTTTCAATATAAATCTAAGGGTGCGTTCATGTCGGGGCTTCAATTATCGATGACAGCTTTAACACTAGATAAACGATCATCGCATCTATAAAAGAAGCGATCCTAGAGGAGAATAACGCTCTGTTCATACCATCTGTACATGCGTTATTCAATACATTAGAGCTGATAGAAGCAAAGCGTTACTCTCTTCTAGGATAGCTTCTTTTATCGTATGATCGTTTATCTGGTGTCAAAGCTATTATCGATGATCGAAGCTCCGACATAAATTTCTTTTCCATCTAATATCTTCGAGTTGAAATATTATTCAATATTATTATTTAGTATTAATACTATTAATATTAGTTTTGTTCTAAGAACCTGAGTCCATTCACAAAATATGGTTTCACATCATACTTCAAGCCTTGAGTAGTGTAGATGATGATCCTACTACATTTGCATTCATAACAGTGCATTTTCTCTTTTTCAATCAAGCATTCAATTTTACAGGATATGAAATTTGGTGGTACTCCGTTGCATTGGTCTTGCTCTCGAGAAGTGATTGAAACCTTGGTGGATAGAAATTGTGATGTGAATGCATTGAATTTCGACGGAAAAACTGCTCTTCACATGATGGTGAGTTGAACAAAAGCGATTACAGATTAAGTTGAATCTTTATCATACTCATTACTCTATATTGAACAGTCATTTGAAAGGTAGTTCAGTAGTTTTTAAGAAAGATGAATGTCGAGTGAGCTTGTTATCGACTCCAGCTGAGGAGATTACAAATCAGACAATTTCCACTTTTCGATGTAATTAATATGGGAGAGTAAAACTTGAATCGTCACATTAATTTGGGTCATGAAAATTCTCACTAAATAATTACCCACGCCTTGGAGCTCAGAAAAAAAAACTCTTCTAAGTTCTAAGATAATTAGACAATTCCAACCTATAATTTTTATTCCAAGTACTGTCAATTAGATCGATTGTTACTCAGAGTTTCTATTGTTTGTGATGCTTTGTTGAAATAAAACTGTTTTCAGGTAATGAGGAACAGACTAGCCTGTGTGGTAGCTCTATTAAGTCGACATGCTGAAGTGAACATGACTGATGAAGAAGGAAATACTGCCTTACATCTCGCCATTGGAGAGAAAAATCTTGCCATTGTACAAGCGTTAGTTGTTTTTGGAGCTGATATAAACCATTTGTAAGTAGGAGTTTCCAGTATCAAATCCAGTTTTAATGAGTGTTGATGTAAGATGCTTGTATGAATACGATTCAGTTGAAAAAAGTACGGCAATCATCTCATTATATTTGATGTTCAAAGAATAGAGGAAATGTTATGAAGCTGGTGCTTGAGTCATTTTTTTATATCAGCTCCGTGCCAATAAAATTGTTGCTCGTATAAAAGTTGATCTTTGGAAGGAGGCAGAAATATGAAAAAGAGGAGGAATTACAAGACTAAAAATCAACAATCTTAGTAACTTTAAGTATAACATTTACTGTCAGATTATTAAGAGGAGCCTCCTATATATATATATATATATATATATATATATAATGGTAATAATATATACAGAAGACACTTGTAGAATTGGAAAAAACATTTAGAAAGAAGACTTAACTTACATTTTTGAGCCAGGGAATATTTCGGCTGCTGAAGCAAGCCTTCTTCAGCCCAGACTCAGCCCAGACTTCAGCCCAGAGTCTGGGCTGAAGAAGGCTTGCTTCAGCAGCCGAAATATTCCCTGGCTCAAAAATGTAAGTTAAGTCTTCTTTCTAAATGTTTTTTCCAATTCTACAAGTGTCTTCTGTATATATTATTACCATTATTGTAAAGTGACTCTGTGATGTGCTATATATATATATAATCATTTTTTATATTTATTATTGTCATATAACATATGATTGTATGTTGATTTTTTGGAGAATAAAGTTTCAATTTCAATTATATAGGAGCCAGTTTCCTTATGTGGAATACCACCAAAGGTATCAACATGCAATTATCCAATTTAATGAAATATTTTTTTAGATAATTAATTTAGCAACTTCATACTATTGTAGGCCCACTTACTGTTATAGGTAATTTTTATGTACGTAATTGTCCTAATTTTTTACATTTTAATCTCAAGCTAATTGAATAAACTAATTTATCAAGACATCAAGACAATCTTTGAAACACTCAATTCCATTGTTGTTCCATTTTTATAACTTCTTCTGTATGATTTTCTTATACTTTGAACATAATTTTTTATTTTGAAGGTATTAGACTGTAATAGTACTCTGAAATATAGAATGAGATGAAAAGACATACGTGTGTATGAATAGACTACATGCTATTCTTATTGTTGTCATAAATGAACTGTACTGCCTGTTTACGTAGGCACTTGCACTGTAATACTCGTCCCATATGTTTGTGTATACTTACTAGTATAATATAGTTCTGTGTAGTACGTACTGGTATATAGTTCTTTCACTCTCTTCTGGAGTCCCCAAGACGTAATCTTGAAAAAATGCATCCGTATTTGAACATTAATAAATCTTGAAACTTCAATAGAAGGAATATTATTTCCATTCCATTCCATATGATATTGAGCTATCGTATTGGCTCGTATTTCTTTGTTTTTTCGAGCATTTTCAAGGTAATGAAATGAATTTCCATTTCCAGAAACAACAACGGTTTCTCACCGAGACATTTGGCCGCTCTTGAGAACGATCCGGTGGGGGAGAAGATCCTATACATTGTGCATGCGGTGGGTGCATCGCGCTGCGACAATGGGGTGCTGGGGTGCACTGAAGGCTGCGCCCGCAATGGCACCTTCAACGGCCAGCCGCCCCCCACTCCTATTGGTGCACAGGTAACTAAAGTCTGCACTATCACTCCACGTTTGTAGTTCACGATTTAATTTACCAGAGAAGAATTCACTGCTACTTGATATTGCTGATATTGATATCTCATAGACTCTATAGTAGGATGCTACATGATAGTTTAAAAAAGTAGTATGAGTATAGTAGTATAACTTCTCATATGGTAATTTATACGTTTAATAAATACAAGGTGGGGCAGGGAAGCATCCCCAGTTTTGAGATGACATTGTGAGTAGTGGGGGCTTGCTGGAAGAGTGGAAATGGGCTCAAGTGATGCAGAAAATTCAAAGGTTTTATTTGGTAGCCCTATAAGTTGTAGATATGGCTTGGTCGGCTGAGCAGTGCGCTTTTGCCGCCGAGGCCTATTTTTGCCAAAATTAGTATACTATTGAACTGCAGCGTGCGATGCGAACTCGTTATCAAACCCCCAGTCACAAAGCTGTTCCTGACCGCAAATCCACTTTGATGTGAGTAAATAACTTCCGTGAATGTATTGCAAAAGAGAGTTTGGGCTCAAAGGAACGCCCGTACTCCTGGAAACATTAGCCGTGTCAGAAGATCAACCTTGCAGTCTCCTCAGAATTCAGCTCGTAAGTATGCATCCGCCTTGGTGTTGTCTAGTCGCACTGTGCGTCGTTTCCTCCATGAGTAACTTCACTTCCATTCATAGAAAAATGGTATTTGTCCAAAAACTCACCCAACGGGACTGGCAACAACAAATGCAGGCATAGAAAACTTAAATCACTCATAATGCTCGGGTTTTGCTTAGTGACGAGGCGCACTTTCACATTTCTGGAGTAGTAAACAAGAAGGATATGCGTTATTTACCCACAAAAAATGAATTTACGGTCAGAAACAGCTTTGAGACAAGGGATCCACCGCTAGCGAGTTGGCATCGCACGCTGCACTGCAACAACAGACATATTTTGCGAAAAATACGCCTCAACGACAAAAGCACGATTTTTAGTTAACCAAGCTATGTCTACGACTTATAGGGGTATCAAATGAAACCTGGTAAACTACAGCTTCATTCAAGCCTAATTCCACTCTTCTAGCATGCCCCTACCACTCACAGTGCCATCTCAAAACTAGGGATACTTCCCTGCCCCGCCCTCTACCTCTGGACATGGGTTAGATGACAGAGAAATAATTGCTACACAGACTGCATACTCATAGTTTGGCTATTGAATGTCACATTTTTGATGGGTTTTCTCGGTCGAATCCCCCAGAATTTCGACAAATAACATAATATTTACATTTATATTATACGGAAGACATAATAGTGAATTGAGACATAATGTTGGATTGTTGATAAAATATACTTTACTGTAAAAATCAATCGACTTTCAAAATTAACGTTATGTGGTGCATGAACAGTTCCAACTCATCTAACGACTTTTATTTGCATATTTATTATCTCTCCTGGACTAACACTCTGAATTGTGTTGCAGGCTCGTGCAATTCTGCGATGTTTCGAGAACCATGGTGACTTGCATAAACTGAAAGAAACGAAAGGAGGCCGGCTGCTGTGCCTGGATGGTGGAGGAATAAGAGGCCTCATTCTTGTTTCCATTCTTCTGAACCTAGAGTCAGCTGTGAATCGTCCGATCATCCACTGCTTCGATTGGATTGCGGGCACCAGTACCGGAGCCATTCTGGCACTTGGATTGGCTGCAGGTCAGTGAATGCTATATATTATTGAAAATTTATATTATTAATTATAGCCTACTCAAAATTCTCGAAATTCCTAATTAGTAATTGAATTCACTGTTGGCTACTTAAACTTGTCAATCACCAGCAGTCATTGATAATGTTTTATTATCATTGCTGCTTTATTACTTTTTCAATAACTCTCATCATGACTGACTGCAATGTTGAACTCAGAAATATTTTCTCGAACTTCCCTTCTTCCCTAAAGTTATGCCATATCAATGCGCAGTCTCTGCCTGCTCATTTCGATGAATTCAACTCAATATTTTCTTCAATTCCTGTGGATGTGATTGCCATCAGTGAGTCCTGGTTGAAGCCTAGTCTCTCTACTGATAGTTTTAATATTCCTGATTTCTCTATGTTCAGAAATGACAGGCTTGGTAAGGGCGGTGGTGGAGTTGCACTTTACGTCCGCTCATCATTCCCTTCCCGTGTAGTATTGAATTCCCCTCAGATACACTCGAAATCTCCGGAATTTCTTTTCATAGAGGTCAAGGTTGGTAACGAACTTGTCTTAATTTGCGTTGTATATCGCCCACCCAAAGCTGGAAGACTCTCTTTGCTAGAAAACAATCTCTTGGAGGTTATGCATGAATACCAGCATATTATAATTTTAGGAGATTTCAATGCGTGTTTGCTCAAGGATAACTTTGAGAGCAAACAACTGAAAGATTTAATCCGTTCCTTCAATTTCTTCATACTGCCAAGTCAACCCACTCACCACACTTCTGTATCAGATACTTTACTTGATCTTGTCATAGTTAGTGATAACGATAGTGTCTTGTCAAATGGTCAAGTATCCTGCCCTGCTTTCTCGGATCACGACCTTATCTATTTAATCTACAATTTAAAGCACACTGTAAAATATGACTTTGAAGTGACCTATCGGGATTTCAAAAACTTCAACTTGGAAATGTGTCTAGAGGAAGCCATTAACAAGCCCAGGGCCCTGGCTTATAAAGATTTACAGCTTGTTTTTCTGATGAAAAACAAGCGATTGGGATTGTATATTCACCAATAAAACTCTCGAATTACAAAGTTCCAATTTTTGGAAAGGATCAGCTGTTGAATCAACGATCAGCCAAAACTCACTAGAAGACCCTAACATTCGAATCCAAAATGGCCGCGATGGTTCGAGTGAAATAGGAAATACCATGTATTCTCTATTCTTTCTTTACAATTACGACTTGGTTTCCAAGTATTTTAAGCAAAGGATGAATGAGTGATGATGAATAATGAAGGTTTAAGATGTAGGTTATATGTTTATGTAAATTGGTTCAGACGAAAAATTTACGATATCGCTGTTCAAACTCAAATCATCGCGGCCATTTTAGCTTACAAGGCTAGGGTCTTCTGACTTGGTTTGTTTACGATTTTCTTTGTAGGTTATGATAATATTTTAGCAACAATAATGATTCCTGTTCAAATCTTACTATAAAAATAATGATTGATATTTATTATTAAATATATTCATAATAATAAATCAATTTCTATATCAAAATCATTAAATTAGGAGCAAAGTTTTGGTTTTAAAGGAATAGCATTGGACTATTCCGATATTCTATTCACTTGAGGTAAATTCGTTTCATGTCATTTTTTTAATCAGCTGAAACTGTAGAATTTACATTTTATTGGAAACGTTTATGAGACAGAAACGCCCATAAAATCAACGAATTATGAGTAATGTGGATTGTAAAATGTTTATAAGCCAGGGCCCAGGAGTGATATTCAATACATACACAATATTAATGAAAAGGTAGCATTGTTTAATTATCTATTATTCTCCTTATTTGACAAATATGCCCCTATAAAAACAGTACGTTTGCGCCGTAAGCCTTGTCCATGGTATAACCTAGAGCTTTCTCAACTCAGATCTGCACGAGATAGGGCCCGACGCGCTTTTCTCCGGACCAAAACGGCAGCTGATCATAACAGATTCAAACAATTACGTAACACCTTCAAAGCAAAGAGTCGATACTTTAAAAAGAAATATTTCAATGAACTGTTTGAATCAAATCAACCATCATCTGCTCTTTGGAAGAATGTGAAACAATTAGGTGCTCGCCGTAGTAGTCCTTCTAATCCTAATATTCATTTGCCAGTTAACAATCTCAATACATTTTTTGCAACACCTCTTCCTCCCACTAACTTTCCTAGCCGTATCGTGACTGCTAATATGCAAAATCAGCACAACCACAATAACCAACCTGAAAAATTCTTCTTTTCTTATGTCACTCCAAATGAAGTTGAAGATTCAATTAAATCAACTTCTAAAAATAGCAAAGGTCTTGATAATATTCCAATTTCTTTTTACAAGAAGATTCTACCTGTTCTCCTACCCGCAATAACACATATTTTCAACTTTTCTCTTCAAATGAGCATTTTTCCCCAGCTTTGGAAGTGCTCAATTATCCAGCCAATACCCAAAGTCACCAACCCAGCTGTGCCTAGAGATTTCAGGCCTATCCACATCCTCTGCTCCATTTCCAAAGCTCTAGAGAGGATTGTTCACAAACAGATTACTTGCTACCTAAACTCCTTTAATTTCTTCTGTGAAAATCAATCTGGCTTCCGCCCATCTCACAGTACCACCACTGCACTCTTAAAAATCACGGATGATATCAGAAATGCAATTGATCACCAGCTCCTGACACTCTTGGTGTCATTTGATTACACAAAGGCTTTTGATAACGTTTCACATTCCATTCTACTAAATAAATTGTCAATACAGTGTAATTGTTCTCTGTCATGTGTGATGTGGTTCCAATCCTATCTTGTTGGCAGGTATCAGGCGGTAAGAGGGACTGATGGTGCGCTTTCTGACTGGGCACCTGTGGTTGCAGGTGTTCCTCAGGGTTCTGTACTGGGTCCTCTCTTGTTTTCTATATACGTGAATAATGTATCTTCGATTGTGTTGCATTCTTCATATCATCTTTATGCAGATGATCTCCTATTTTATATTAAATTCTCTCCTGATGACGCTGAAGATGCTGTCTCAAGATTGAACCTGGATATTTGTAAGCTCCTCCAGTGGTCTAAGGCTCATTGCTTGACTCTCAACTCTGCCAAATGTAAAAGCATTATTATTGGTAATCATAGATTAGCTGGCCTAGTTGATATGAATGTAATTCCAAGAGCAAAGCTTGAGGATGAGGAATTACCTTTCTCTGATTCTATCAAGATTCTTGGAATCCAGTTTGATTGTAGATTGAGTTGGGCCCTTCAGGTTAAAACAGTAACAAATAAGGTTTTTGCAGCAATGCACCAATTGAAAAGGCTTAGACGATTTCTCCCAGTTTCCATAAGAATTACACTTGTGCGTGCTCTGATATTGCCCGTTTTTGATTACTGCTCTATTGTTTATAATGACTTGCCCGAAACTCTTAATTTGAAATTACAAAGAGCCCTTAATTACTCAGTTCGTTTTATTTTTGATGCCAACAGATACGATCACATTACTCCTTTTTACAGTCGTTTACGTTGGTTGAAATTGAGGCAACGGAGGGAGTTTTTCATCCTTTCAATCACATATCTCTCAATTGTAAAACATTCTGGCCCTGAATACTTGATAAATAGCTTCACCCTTCTCACTGATGTTCACTCCAGAGCCACTCGATCCCACCGATTCACTCTGCAGATACCCCTTCATAGAACTGCAACTTTCAATAAGTCTTTTCTAGTTGTGGCTTCGCGATTGTGGAACTTACTGCCATTTCATATAGTTTCAGCTCCTTCTATCAACTCTTTCAAGTACCGCCTATACTTGCACCTACTAGGGGAATTACCATAGTAAAATTACAGGGAAATATGCACGCATGAGTAACTGTCTTAAATCACCATCAACTCTCCTTTAGCTCTGTTTCTTTCTACTCTAATTTATTTGTATATCTTTCTTATCAATATTTTATTTTTAGTTTTCTTCTCAACTCATCAATATCATTATTTGATTTAATACATATTGTATATTTCATTATTATTATTATTTAATTTTTATTATTACTTCTCTTGTATTTATTGTCTTTGCGATTTCTACATTATTCTTATTTTTAGTTTTACTTTAGATATAATATTATCTTTGTACTTGCTCTTCTCTTATTATTTAATTATTTCTGTTGTTTCAATGGGCTTAAGCCTGGAAACAGTTGTCTTTGTAAATAAATAAATAAATAAATAAATAAATGCTCAACAATAATACAATAATTCAACTTACAATTTCTTATAACTTATTGACTAATTCTCAAGAATAGATTTTTGATTTATTATTCAAGATTTAAATGAATGTAATTCCACGATTCAAATTTTATTCAATTAACAATTAAACTATCATTGATTTTAACAATTGATAATTCATACAATTGCCGGTTAAGTGAAAGAGAGAATTGGCTGCGCCCTAACTTCACCCTCCCCGGTTTAAATAAGGGCAGTTATTCAATTCAATACAACAGAGATTGAAAAGCTATTGATTCAAGAGAATTTGAATTTTAGGCGTTGTGGATAGATGATTTGACTTGCGGTCAAAATCCACGAAAATCCTACTGAATTTAAGCACCATACTTGAAATGATTTCAGATCCGTCCGTAAAAAATTATTCGGAATTTTTGAGTCTTAGATTTGTTCATAGTGTAATAATTCTCTAAAACAGTGAATATTGAAGATAAATTATGTAAGTTTCCATTGTACATGAAATGTTGTATGGAAAGTACGGTATAGTCCGGCCAAGCAAAGAAGAGCCTCTGGCAAGATGGGAAAATCACTCCAGCTCGGTCAATATTGGTTAAAAAATTATTGATTTGGTCTCAATTGCAGGAAACATTCTGATCTACAATTTGAGACCAAATCAATAATTTTTGAACCAATATTGACCGAGCTGGAGTCATTTTCCCATCTTGCCAGAGGCTCTTCTTTGCTTGGCCAGACTATAACTTACTCACTTATTCCTCAAAAACATATATCATGTGTAATGTTTGGTTGATTAGTTTAAGGTTCATTGGATCTTGAATTTTAAACTAGAAAACAAATTTTGTTTCGTTATTTGAACTGTGTTTTATCTCATTCCAGGTAAAACCCTCAAGGAATGTCAGTGTCTTTACTTCAGAATGAAAGATTACGCTTTCTCAGGGACTAGGCCTTACAGTAGCGAACCATTAGAGGACATGTTGAAGAATGCTCTTGGATCGACTACTGTTATGTCTGACATCAAAGATGTGAAGTAAGCTATCATAAATCAATTTTCAGGTTCTTTTATTGATTGTCACTGCATGTTGCGAGCTCATTCAGATAGGTAAACTACTTGATAAGATTTCATGATGAGCCGCTTTAAGTAATACATTCAATTTTTCTAAATTTTCAATATTATCATACAGTACTCTTATTGTGAAATCTCAATTTTTCTACTTTTTAAGCAGCCTTTATTGATCAGCCTTAATGACGAATGTAGATTGAAATATTTACTAAAGCCTTGTTTCCATCACTTCAAATGTCACCTAACGTGTGCCTAAAGGCAGATTTCCATTACTATAAAAGTTCATTAAACATGTAGTTTTATGGAGCATCACACACTGGTCAGCTGATTTTTGATTTGCGTCGCTCTTGTTATCAGGTAGTAATGTCAAGATTACTTTTAGATTTTCTCAACTGTTTCAATCATTTTAATCATTACTAGACATAAAATATCTTGAATGCTGATTTCTTTTACAGGATAATGATTACCGCCGTACTAGCTGACAGGAAACCAGTGGATATGCACCTGTTTAGAAACTATGAGAATCCAAGTGAGATCATCGATCCTAATCCTTCATATGGGGCATTTCTTCCTCCCACCCCACCCCATGAACAGTTCCTTTGGCATGCAGCAAGAGCTAGTGGAGCCGCTCCGTCCTATTTCAAGTAATTAAATGTCTTATTTTTTAAAGTGATTACTTAATTAGGTTTTATCAATTACCAAATTCGCTTTTATGAATTACTTAATTAGCTTTTTGTAATCACCTTTGTTGTAAAGCATTAATTCTATTCTATTATCATGCCCCAGTTGCTCAGAGATCTGTTATAATGAGTGTTGAAAATGGGTTGATGAATCTCAAAAGCGCTCCTCTCAGTAAATAGAGAAATGTAGTTTCTCCTATTTTAAACATAGGTCTACATGCTTGCATGTGCCTAATTGATTAAAACCTATGTGTAAACATAGTAGCCTATTTTGGAAATGGATAAAAAAACCATCATATTTTATATGTTGAGCTTGATCTTCGAGTAAATCAACCCCTCAACTGTTTTCATCGGGTGACTAAAAACGGTCCTAATATTTTATGACTGATTTTACATCTCTCCAACTAGTTATTGAACATGGTTGTCTCCAAAATTAATTTTCACTTATAGTTTTTTTTATATTGAATTCTAAAAACCCTATCACTTTTTCAACCGAGTATACTCGGGTATTTCAAATTTGTGAATCAGTAAAGGGGTTCATAATAAATCGCATATTGACTTTAATCAATTTTTTTCAGTCGATTCTTATACTTTCATTATTAATTTGAACTCAAATATGGGTAGTTCCACTTTCGAATCATTCAGCTATGATTGAGATAATTCACTTGTGTTTTTGTAATGAAGATTTTACTCTTAAACTCAAAGCATTGTACCACTCTATATTCAAATTGTAATGTAACTTCATATTGCATATCTTTTCCAGTTCCAACCTCTTTTCACTTGTAGTTAATATTTCACGAATATATTTATGGTTACTGTTGTTTATTCAATGAAATACTTTCAATATTATTAATTTATTTTGATAATTATTTACAGATCCTGTGATAGATTCATCGATGGCGGTTTGATTGCTAACAATCCGACATTGGACGCGCTGACCGAAATCCACGAATATAATTTGGCTCTGAAAACGGTCGGTCGAGGCGCTGAAGCTAAACCATTGACTGTTGTTGTATCAGTCGGAACCGGATGTGTACCTGTCACGGCTGTGAGTATTAAATAAATAATAGGTGCTGATAATAAAATAAAGTTCAAGTAGAAGTATAAATATAAATATAAGTTATATTCTGATTATTGGTCTGTGTATGTATTCTTGTTACAATCGATTCCATAAATCTATGAATCCATTATATTGAAATCCTATGGTTTATCTTGTTCATTTCTGGAACTTAAAAGTGGACTATTATCGAAATTAAAAATTTTTTGTGATAAAATATTTTTGGAAGTGAGAAATAATAATATTAAGTGAAAGTGGACATTGTGGATAGACATATAACCTACATTTTAAACCTTCATCATCACTCATTCATCCTTTGCTTAAAATACTTGGAAACCAAGTCGCAATTGTAAAGAAAGAATAAAGAATATGTAATCATGCAGATAATAAAACGGCGTGTTAAAATATTAAAAATAATTCGAAGAGGTGTAGTCTGTCCAAGCAAATGCCTCCAGCTCGATCAATATTGTTTCAAAAATTATAATTTTTTTCTCGAATTGTATACTGGATAACATTCTGAACGAATATTGATTGAGCCAGAGTCGATTTCCCATCTTGCCTTAATATATTCTTTGCATGGACAGACTATACTAGAGTGGAAAATGATAGATTATCAATTTCGGAAACAAGACACCTTCAATATAGAATGATTATCGTCGAGGTATCTTCATGTGATTTTTTAAACTAAAGGATAGCATTTAATCTTTCATATAAAATTTTAATTGTGACAGCGAATATTGTTATTTCATCCTGGATTTGTGATGATCTATAAATCTTTTAATCTTCCTTGTTCCATATACTTTTGTAATCCTTCTCGTATTCAATGTCAATGTATTTTTCAAGTATCTTGGAAAAAACTGATTGAACTTACTTATTAATAATATCGAACCATTTTCATTGTATTACGGTACAGTCAGACTTGAACCTCAACATCCAAACAATTTCACATTTTTATTAACGATATAGGGTTGTATAGAATAGTTTGGCGTTGGAGGTTAAGCGTTTTTGTGGACCAATTGCTCCGTACTTTTGATGTTTGCTCAAATTCTATGAAAGTTGGGAATGGAACCAATCACAATTTAACTTATATAACTTGATACTGGACATGTTCTAATTTATTATGAGTTCCTGTATTATATTTATGGGTTTTTTTGGTTGATGATTCCAGCAATCGAAGAGAGTCGAAATATTCCGACCAGAGAGTCCGATGGATGGATTGAAGTTTATGACAGGAGTTTCAGCTCTGGCGAATCTGCTGGTGGACCAAGCAACACAAGCTGATGGCCGAGTCATTGATCGATGTAGATCTTGGTGAGAACTGAACGTTTCTCATATTTGTATACTATCACTATTTAAGTTCTCAAACCAATGGCTCTTCCCTTGTTTTCCCTAAAAGAAGAATTGTAGAAGTAGATTGTAGAAAAGGATAACAGAAGTTTCACAATAATATCATTAGAAATACTGTACTGTTGAACAAATACTAATTTGTTTTCAACTGTATGTTTAAAAATTTGATCCAAAAAATTACCTTTTAAGCAGAGCTTTAATAAAATTTCATTGAAACGGTATTGGTATGTTGCAAAGCGTGAGAATCTTGCTCTGTGAAACAAAAGTTTTCACAGTATCTTTCAAAAATCTCAATCTCTTCCTGAATTTGACATTTTCATTGTTCCTGAAAGAATAATTGTAATTCAAGTAACTAATAACAACTTTGAAAAATTTGATTTTTTAGTCTCATTTCAGGAATTTTTGTTTTTTATTGTAGGTGTTCAATGATCAACGTTCCTTTCTTCCGGTTTTCGCCACAACTGTCTGAGGATATAGCCATGGATGAGAAGAGTGATGAGAAATTGGTGAACATGCTATGGGAAACCCTCGCCTACATGATTAGTAACAAGAAGGAGGTCCAGAAATTGGCTATTCTTCTAAATTGTGAGTAATGTCAATTTTCTGTTCCTGTCCATTTAATGTTGTTGACTATTCTGTTGACGAAAATAGTTTGAATTCCAAACATATGTAACTTACTTCTATTCCATAGTATGTATTGATACATTTAACAATTGTCGTTGCTTTAATTTAGCAATGTGTCAATCAATAATGTTATTTTCATTATTTGTACGAGAAAACAAGATATTTAGATAGATTTCATTCTGTATTTCAAACATAGCTTCATTTTCCATGGTATTTAACAATATATCAATTATTAATAGTGTTATTTGGCAACATTGAAGTGATTCATCAGCTCATAGATTTATCTTTTATGAAGTGATTCTGTATTCCATACATAGTTACATTTCATATTATGTATTGATGCATTAAGCAATGTTCAAATTAATAATGTTATTTAGCAATAATCTTTTTTATTGAGGTTTATAAGATATTTTGATTCAAGTGATCCTGTATAACTCTTTGCTAGATTATCAGTTTGAAATACTTTATTTCCTATGCTTTTTGCTTTCAAGAACTAAAAATTCTTCTTTGTCATCACAAAGGTCAAACAAATTAAGAGCATTTTAGAGAATTCAAATTGAAAATTGTCATTGCTTCAAATTTTACGTTTAAAGAGTATAGACGTATAATTACGTTTATAGAGTATATAGTACTGCTGAAATGTTGATCACTACTGGAATGATAAAGTATAGTCCATCCAATTTGTTATTTTATATTCTCATAGTTTCCTATCACGTTGCAAACTCCCTATTACTACAAATGCTTTGAAAAAATGCTATTTTGTTGCTTAATTAAATTTGTGTTTATCAAGATTAAAATTAAATTTTGTTGTTTCTGTTCGATTTCTAGATGAATTAGATGGCAGTAAACCAATGGAATGCAACCAGCAATGATCTTCGAATAATTAATGCTAAAAGCTGGAAATCAACCCTAAATTGTATCGTTGAAGGTAAACGTTATAATATTATGGAATTGATGGATTAATGATATCACATAGTTGTAAACAATTTTATTGTTGTTCTATCATACTGTGAGAGCATTTGATGAGTTTTCTAATTTGTCTACCAAATTATGTAAGTTACAGTTCTAATTCAATCTGTAAGTCTTTACAACAAGAAGTTGTTTAATTAGTTTGGAAAAGAATTCCAATTTTTTTTATTAAAAATTCATATTTATTTTAAAATAGTATAATGTATAAAAAATATTGTGATGACACATCAACTACTAATGCCATTATAATTGAAAGCTTTTTGGTTTGTCTGTGATTTTCGCAATTTTAGTCGAGATTATACAAATTTTTTATATGCATCGAAGTTTTCTGTTATGTGAGACAGTGATGAGTTTTGAATTTATTTTTTTGTATTGTATCCTCAAAAATCTTAAACTTCTATACCATTAAAAATCCTAATTTTCTTTTCATAGTCATTGAATAATTTCTGTATTGAATATTCAGCGTGAGAATAGGTTTTTATTTGTTTTATAGAGCTTTAGAGTGTGTGTGTATTTTTAATTAGGTCTGTACACAAATTCTGTTGAAAGTTACAATACGTTCAATAATTCTATCAAGATCGACAACACTCTTCTCAGTTAACCATTGATAGCAAAAGATACAAAGTTATGTAATTACATGATACATAAGTAAATAACTATTTTGAATTGATTCAAATTCATGCACAAAATCTCCCGATTTGACTCTCATGCAATACCAAACATGATCTCTTCCTTAATAAATTATTTATTTACTCCCAATTTGTCTTCACATTTTCATTTCAAATGGAAATTTGTTCTATTGAATAATAGTAATAACCGTATCAATATTGAGACAATAAGAGGCATTCCGATATATTATTAGACATTTAATAATAAGAAGTTTAGTAAGTTTTGCAATAAATTTAAATAAACTGTAATGCACTAATAAATTAATATTTTCTATTTGTTATTCCTTAATATTGTGATATTCAAAATATTGCTTCCCACCTGTAAAATGTTTGTTGCTTTATAATCTATATGATGAGATAGTGTTTGCATTATCCTGTTTCAGAGTATTTTTATTATATTATCTATCAATTGTTGAATACTAGGAGCTAGGAGCACTATGAATATGTGATACATGAAAACATTGTCACCAAAGCTGTTTGAAAATTTAATTGTCAAAATTATCTATATAAAGATGATTTTTGAAAATATGTGTTTATTCTATTTGGATATCCTTCATTAATCCCTTATTTGCAATTCTCAGAGTTGATTGAAAGCATTGCGCTATTATGGGAAATTATTTGAGGAACTTTAAGATAATTTTTAAGAGTTGTAAGAAAATTCTCAGATCATGGGAAATTGTTTGAGGAACCTATTGAGGTCATGTCCAAAGGTGTACAATGGAAGGGTCTCTCGATAAAAAAAAGAATTTGATTTAAAATCCAAGAGAATTTGGTTTAAAATTTAAAAGAATATCTCAATTTATATAGGCTTTATCGAGGCTTGATAAACATAAATTAGTTACAAATGATTGAAAAATTGAGAATGCTTGAAGGATCGATTGAGACATGTTTTAAGCTCTTAGCTTTCGTAGTTTTCTAATTCTTGTCTAAAAAACTAAATTTTTTGAAAATTCTTATACATATTCTTCTTTCTTCTTTAGTATCTAGTATCTAGTTACTCCTTGTATGCTGAAGATGTGGCTCATTGCCACAAAACGCGTCCAACAAGCATAAAAATCGTGAGTACTGTTGTAAAAGTGAAAGTCACTAGTATCTACTAAGTTTTTAAGCTTACTCTATTCTTCTTATTCATTTAAAAAACTTGAGTGGGCTGTAATATAAGTTTGAGATAAATAACAGAAGTTATTAACTTTGAACTTCACGTATAATTTGAGAAATATCTTTAAAGTTTCAACAATATTGTCATTCAAGATATTGGGGTGAAATATGGGAAAACTGATGATTTTTCCAGTTCAGTCAGAACTAGCTGAAAAAATTTCTCCATGAAATTGAAATAAGAGAGTCGAGAATAGCAATTATTTTCTGTTGTAGCCGTATTTGGTTGCCGGCCTAGTGATTAACAGTGGGCAATAATACGTTGCTGCTGTAATTAGAACAACCATTAGTAGAATCGTAATTTAACTTTCTTCTGTCCCCTCTTCCTCTTCTCATCTACACACTTTCCTGTGTTAGTCTGGATGCCAATGGGGGTAACCTTTTTTGTGTTGATGTGTAGATTCCGAATCCGAGTGATGCCAAGCTGAAAAGTTGAGCATTTTTTGTAATTCAAGATGGCGGCCAAAATTTAGGTTCCATTTCTAGTCTATCATGATTTCCATTCTTCTTCGGAAGAATGATCTATAAATTTTGAGATCCGAAGACTTTAACAATAGTTAGAGGTATCCTTATATTGATATCCTTGAAGGGTCCTTGCAATTGAAAATGACCAAAATTCAGGTCGGTGAGTGGCTTATCTGCTAAAAATTGATCTAGAATACATTATTACCTAATAAAATTTCAATACAAGCACGTAAAAATTTTTTTGGAGACATTTTCCTCATAATTAGGTTTCTTGAGATACAAGGATATCTTTTTACTGCCCTAGTTCAAAAACTATACAAGATAGAGAGGTCTACTTGGTCTCAAATTGTAGAGGACAAAATTATCCCCAGAGGGATTTTGATTCACACGTTTTAAATGAATACGTCATAAGATCTAGACAAGCGAAAACTAAAAATACTCAATTTTCATTTTCTTGAAAATTGGCCTCTTTTTTAAAAAATCATAACTCCGTTTCTAATAAGGATAGAGACATGAGTCCAATACCATTCCCTTGGAAATTTAATTTACTTAAAAAAGATAAGTATGATTTTTTCGTCCGACGCTTCGTTTTGACGGAAATCGTGGTAGACTAGAAATGGAACCTAAATTTTGACCGCCATCTTGAATTATAAAAAATACTCAACTTTTACAGCTTGGCATCACTCGGATTCGGAATCTACACATCAAAATCTATCATAATCGATCAAAAAATCGACGAGATACCACAAAAAAAGTTACCCCCTTTTTTCGCATTTGGCACCCTGCACCCAGACTATTTCTGCCCTCGTAGCAAAAGCTTTAGCTGGATTATTAAAAAGTGAACAATTTTTGATTTCGTGAATCAACAACATACAATTTGTATACAATACTACTTAATCTATAATCTTATCGTGAAATGAATGGAATTTCTGCGCATGAAAGCCTGTAGTGGGACCGGGAATTTTCATAAAATTTCAGGGACTTTCTTTTGATATATTGTTTGAGTGTAGTTTATAATCCGGGAAATACAGCTGTAGGCCTAGTTATTATTGTTGATAGCAGCGAATTTCTAATCCTGAATTGTCAAACCTTACAAATAATTATACCATTAGTAGCCTAATAATAACGTGAAGAGTATAAAGCTATAAATAATCTGGGTAAACAAGTAGTAGATGAAACAAATTACATTGCAACTCTCTGTGCTTTCTGTACTTTCTGACTTCTGAATTTAATTCTGTGCCTCTCCGTTTTCCCTACAAATTACTCATCAACACCGTAACGAGGTCTCGACATTTTCCCATTATGAAGTATCACGTTCTGACATTTCTTTCAATAAGTGAGTAAGGCGAAATAGACGACGAGGAGTGGAGCAAGTAAAAGCAAAGCTGCTGAGAAACTGTGTTAGCAATGAGCTTTTCCAATAACGTTCTTTACTGGAGTATTTCTTGAAAACCGTACGGTACGGTGAATCTTTCATTTGGCTCCAATTTCCATCGGTATTTAGGCGGGCGAGAACAAGGAAACACTCTATACCATGGATGAGAGGGGTGGGGAGGGGGTTGGTGTTGATGATGCCAAGACGAGAGTTTCGACAAGTTCGTGGGTGAAGGGGGGGGGGAGGGTGAGTGGTGATTTGGAGGGCTGAGTGAGGTTCTGCGTGTTCTGAATCGTAAACGGAGAGCTGAGTGAGTAAAGTTGAAACGTCTACCCATACCAAACAAACCCCAACGCATTGACACGCACACACACACGCGCGTGATCAACAACACACATCGACACGACATGAGCAAACCCACCTTATCGCGTTTCTTGTATATTGAACATTGCATCTGTTTATCGAATGTGGAAACTGGATATGACGTAGACACGCCTATAGGTTCTTGTCTCGGCTCTCAAGCGCGATCGTGTTTGAAACAAATGAATGTGCAGTCTGGAGTGTACTATACTCAACGCCGGTCGTATTTTGTTTAAAGTCGACGAGAACAGCCAGCTGAGCCACATTGCTCCACGTTTTTCCTCGTGCGTGGAAAAGAAAATGAGATTTTGTGTGTTACTGGTACACTTTGGTGAATCTCATTCAATGAAATGAAATTTTATGCATTATTGTATTGGTAACACATTGTTTCAAGATTTGTACAGTGAATAAAGTTCATTCTCATTTAAGTTGAAGCTCGTTGAAAAGTTTTTTACAATGAATGAATAGATGAATGAAATAATTGGTCAATCTCATTTGATAAAATTATGTGCAATATTTGTAAACTTTGACGAATCTTATTATATATTATTCAGAAGTAGTAATATTTTTATAATAAGTTTTGTTCTTTTAATAGCGACTAGGAATTGATCGTAATTTTATCGTATTATTCCAATATCTGATATTTTCAATAAAAGGATCTGAGATGGGTAAAATCGCAAATTAAATTTGACGATTCAAATTCAAAAATTATTTATTGTCACAGCCAGTGCACAGATACATGATACATGTTTTGATAAATGAGTAGAGAGAATGCAGCTACGCAAGTGAGAAAAAGCTTAACACTCTTCCTTCCTTTTTTCAAGGTCCACATGTGAAGAAAATGGAGGTGGAATTTCAATCACAATGACATTTGATAGTTACAATTACAATTTGCACCTAGGGGGTTATCTTTATCAAACTATCTGTATAAGGGCTCCAGCAATTGTTCTGAGCTATTGGCACCGATTTCATACAACCAACTGCAGATTATCTTCTTGTAAACAAGAATATCTACAGCTGGTTCTATAATTTCTCTAATGGGCGCTTTCTGTAATAAAAGGTTTGAGACATAAATAAGGTTTGTTCTGTTGATTGATATGACTATTCTCCATATTACTTTACAATGTGAGAACACTTGCTTCTATCTTTTATGTAGTACCTTATTAGTAGTAATACCTTATTAAACTGCAGTATCTATTGAGTGATTATCATTCTTAAAATTGATTAGTTTTCAAAAAATTTGATAGTTGGGGCTTCTTTGAACTTCAAACAGGAAACTATAATCTATTCTAAGTTTTTAGAAAATCTAAACCCTTCTTCTACCAAACTATTCTCTTCTTGTCTCTCCTCAACTATTTTTCCGCTCAAAGCACAAACTACAATCTATTCAAGAATTTTAATGAATTTTTAGAGAACTATTTCCTTATTAATTTTCTCTCGAGTTGGATTTCCATTCCACCAATAGTGATTCAGGACCACAACATTATATTGGATAACAATTCTTTCCAGATAAGATCGTTGGACAGAGAGAAGACTAGCTAAGTGGTTTATTCAGCTTGATCCAATCTTCGCTTGCATGTAAACCGCGACTTGCGGCGGCGGATGAGAACAAACACATGGATTCAAGCGGAGATGTTCAGATAGGAGCGGCAGATGGGATGTGAAGGGCGGTTAGACAAGGGATGCTGTAAAGGGGTAAGAGGGGGAGAGGTGGATCTGTGCAGCAGTTTGTCCATTACTTATACAGTTAAGCTCCATCTGATATTCGCAGGCACTCCCGATGATAGCTGCTCGAAACCGAGAGGACTCCGATAAGCTTTAATGAATTCGTTCTTTCCTCTCTAATGTCGGAACTGAGTCGACCGAATGGAAGTTCACTGTTCAACATGCGAACAAATAGCAATTCAAATTAAATGCAGCGCTACACCGCTGTCTGATTCTAAGCATCAATGAATAGTTTCAATCTTGCGATGCGCTTTAAAATAGCTCAATGTTCCGCAAACATTGTGGAATGCTAGATAATAGCTAGTGACAGCCAGCTAGAAGATATGGTTTATGTATGTAGACGACTAATGTAAACTCAAACACTAAACTCGTGCTCTAAATTATTTGGATTCAGATATTATTAAATTTGAGGAATTTAGTTCGATATGATATGGCTCGTAGTTTGACAAACATTGAATTAAGAAATAATGCTTCAGAGGAGCTGTGGATGTAGGATATTATGCAAGCGGGGATTCGATCATTATCTTGTATTTTAATTTGAATAATAGTAAAATAGAGTATCTTAGTCCAATATTAAATGGATCGTTCAACAAACATTGAGTTTAGAAGTAATGGTCCAGAGGGTCTGTGAATGTGGGATATGCAATAAGTGGATACTCAAACACTTTTCACAATATATTTTTTAATTTAATTGATGAATAACCAATTTCAATGTAAATAATGGATCTACATCTCAGCCACATATTGAGAGGACTGAAAGTTGGAGCTTTCTGGGAGTGTCAATCTACTAGTCATAAACATTGGAAGTAACACTTTTTCTTATTTTATAGGATACCATTTTCATTCATGGAAAAATAATTACTCAGTGATGCAAGACCAAATCAATCTGCTGAGAGCATCAATAATACATATTTGACGAATTGAATTTCTGGAAATTAAATTCTTGTAAAATTACAGACTACCGTAACTATAATTTAGTTCACTTCACTCAAATCGAACATTACAAGAATATCGAATTTGTACTATAGAGTTCCATTTTCAATCAAGAATAACTATTTATTTTTAATTTGTTAAGTGATTGAATATGTGATCAAGTGATTTAAATATTATTCTTGTGGAACCTTCCCATAATGAAAGAAACTTGATTTGTAGTCAAAATTTCACTCCAATTAAAAAAATTCCAACTTTTGTTTTCAATATTATTTCAAGTCGTTTTCCCCCACAATATCAATGAATCAGGAAGAAGTAAGTGCCTTCGAGAACGTTGTAACAGAGGAAACGAAAGCCCGAGACCAATAATATTCTATATCGGTGTTGAGGAAATTTCTTCGGTATAATAATAAAAAGGCAGGATCATAAAACGGTTCCGAGCTGCGATGGAAAAATATAAGGCGGACCGCTCAATCCTTA
Organism: Sogatella furcifera; assembly: GCA_017141385.1. Classification (NCBI taxonomy): domain Eukaryota; kingdom Metazoa; phylum Arthropoda; class Insecta; order Hemiptera; family Delphacidae; genus Sogatella; species Sogatella furcifera. Next base: position 10,704,501 of record CM029549.1, read on the forward strand.
GCCTAGGGGTGGAGTGTAGCAAAGGGTCTGCTATGGTGACATGAACATAATCTGCTCCCATATTGCTTTGCTTTCCACTGTGGAATTCTGGATTTTCCCTGTAAGAAATGTCTTTTTAATAAAGGCGACTCGTATTAAACGCTCTCAGAGCTAAACCAGGAAGCTTTATTAAGTGGCTGAGGAGAGTTTACGATTCCAGTGAAAGAAAGATTAATGGATGCCTATTTCAATGAATCAGATGTTTATTCAGTATTTGCAAGGATTATTTTTCTCGTCCATGAGGCTAATAATTATTAATTAGAATCTCCAATCTCCATATATTGCTATATAAATAGACAAAGGACTTCTGCAACTGAAAATGATAATTATTAATAATTATCCAGCAGTTGGTGTAGGCCTACTGCAATATCTAATAATTCTTCCATTTCTAATAATAATTATTATTATCGTTGTTGGTCAAGAGGGAAGTTATTGAGACAAGTGAGGCTCTTTCTTCACTGCACTATTGTCAAGTATAATTACTCGTCTATCTGTTAACTCAAGTTTTGCGATAAGTTAGATTTTGCGAAATCGTTTGCATTTTCAATTTCCTGAATTTCTGACATTCTTCCACAAAATGAAACCATTATCTTAGAGCTTGACAAAGATAGGAAAGCTTCAATAAGGATAAAACACAACATCAACAAGACTTATTATGGAAGATCCCGTATTGTTTTAAGCAAGTATGAAAATGTTGTTTTCATTTGATTGCTTGCTTTTAAGAAAATTCAATATGATACATCACATAATTGGAAAAAATTGAATAGATAATCTATAATATTGAATTGTATTGGTCGTATCATTTACTTAATTCCAAGGACATTAACATTGAGTTGAGAGGCACACCACCGCTTGGCAAACAATACATTCTCTTTAGTTTCTCAACGTGTACCCTATCTTACGATGAAGTATCTTGAGCGCTATGAAAATAGAAAATATGGACTGTAAGGCTGAGGCCGCACTGCCGGTGGGTAGAGCGTGGAGGGTGGAGGGTAGCTGGAAAATCTATAGAGCATACACACCATCCACAGTGGAACATCGTATGAATGGTATGACGTCATACTGTTTTTGAGGTTATGTTGTCCATATTTAAGAATTTCAAGATGGCGGCTGAATACATACCATTCATACAATGTATCACTGTGGATGGTGTGTATGTTTTATAGATTTACCATCTACCCTTCATCCTCCACGCTCTACCCACCGGCAGTGCGGCCTCAGCCTAAGTTCGAAATTCAATCGATCATGTCCTTCATATTTTTATAGCAAATCTATTTATTCTCCATCTTCATATGCTAGAAAAGTTACATTTCTTCATACTAGGAGAGTTTATATTTCTACCTAATAGACAACAATCGCATATCTTCTAATAAAGCAGAATGAGATACATACGAGTATCGTTGTATTATCAGTTCCAATGCATTTATACTTTACCACCTTCATTGAGTCCACAATAATATGAAAAGTGAACTCTCGAATAGCAGTAATGTAGCTCCCAGCTCCCGTCTTTTCTTCGAAAATTAATGGTTTCTTTCTGTTTTGGTTCTGATGATGAATCGGTTAATGGTGGGCGCTGAGTTGAATTCTAGAAGAGGTGCTTGTCATCAAGTATCTATTGATGTGACGGGGCGACGGAGGTGGTGAGTGGGGGGTGGTGATGAGAGGAGAGGGGAAGAAAGAAGAAAGAATAGTGCGGAGAAGGGAGTAGTGGGAAGGGAATGGATAGAGGAGAATGACAAAAAGGAACTAGTGGAGGAGAGAGAGAGAAAAAGAAGAAGAAAAAAAGAAGGAGAGAAAAAGAAAGAGACGTGAGCGACTCAAGTTCGGGGAGGGACCAAGAAAAGAAATGACTAGTACAGAGAAGAGTTGGGTGATGCTACTGGGAAATAGAGAGGAGGAGAAGAGAGAGAATATTTCCACTTCTTTCGAAGAGACTGAAAAAAAGAGAGACACTAAGAGTAAGAGTAGAGACTGGTGAAGATGAGAAGAAGAAAGGGGGTTTGTAGAAAAAGACAAAAGGGGAAGAAAACTCTTCACTGAAAACAGACTAGAGGAGGAGATAGGAATAAGAGAGATGATTTCTTAACTTCTACTGAGATAGTTCAATAGTAAAACTGAAGAGAAGAGAGAAATTGAAAAGAGACTAAAAGTGAAGAGGGAAAGGAATTTATTCACTTGTATAGATAGATTGTAGCGGAGATAGATAATGAAAGCAGAAAAATAGAAGTGTAGAGGAAAGAAAAAAGAGGAAGAAAGGGATATAAAGGAATAGAGAGAGAAAGAGTGACTTGAAGAAAGGACACTTGGAACAAAAAAATTGACCAGTGGATAGGAGGGAAAGAATGAGGTAATATCTCGTCTCTTTTACAGAGGAAATTTAGGAGATAGATAGACAGAGCGAGAGAGAGAGGAAATACATCAAGGACAAAAGGAGCCTTGAGAAGACAAGGGAGAGGAGTGATGGGAGAAGGAGAGATAGCAACTGAAGAGGAGGAGAAAAAAGACTTGTGGGAAATTTTCACTTGTCCGAAGGGGTGGGGGTGGTTTTCTGAAAAAGAGGTTGTGCGGACAAATTCAAGACGTGCTAAGTAAAAGAAGCCGGAGGGAGAAAGGATGAGAGAGAAAGAGTAAGGAAGTGAGTTGTTAATGAAGTCGCGAATTTTATTCTTTTTCCGCTCTCAGCAGGGATCGAGCCGGGTCAGATGAAAGGAGCCATGCATTTTTTATCGGGAGATGGTCGCCTGAGTCCACACAGTTGAGACAAGATTTTCCAACCTGAATGCATAATGCATCACCGAAAGCACTATTTCTCGGTCCCGGATGTCTTCTATGACTTTCGCCCCGCTCCTCAAACACTGTTTGAACAAGCGAATCACAAAATAGCGAGTCGACTATTATAGCAAATTTGGACATACAAATTTGGTAGATACAAAATTTCTCTTTGAAATTGGAGGTTTGTCTTATGGTTTTGTATTGAACTGTATGCTCTGAAGAACAAGTATTTCTAATTTTTAATTTTTTACGAAGATCGTGTTTTTCCACATTGAGGATCTTGTATAAATATTTTTGCACTACATTATCATTGATGTGAATTTCTTGACTAAGGAACTTGTTAAGAGATAGAATATCACTTTTAATATTCCATCAATTTTTCAGGACTTTTCTGTAATCCAATACATTGTAAAATAAAACGCAAAATTGTTAATAATATGATATTCCAAATTAAGTAATCGTACATATAATGTATATTCTATTCAATGAATTCAAAATTTTGTTGAGCTCCTAGTTCGTATAATAAACTTTTATAAATTGTATAATGTCATGTTGTGTTCTATTTTGATCGAAAATATTTCAATCTTCATTTCCTCAAATGAAATGATAGTGGCTTGTGAACTACAAGTTGATAAAGTTGTATTTAACGTTCTATAATTATTGAGAAAGTTGGATTGTCTTTACTAACATACTCTAGTGGGTGATGACCATCACTTTCATAATATCTCATCTTCGACGATTGCTTTTAAAAGATAAGATATTAGTGATAAGACTAGGTCTACGAATAAAAATACTGATTATAAAAAATTCGCTCTTTTATTCTCTTTCAATTATCACTCTACTAACATAACAGGCCTTAGAGAAAATATAATTATAAAATTCGAAATCATCTACTTATATACTTTTGTATGAATAAGCTCTATAATCTTTGTAATTTTCCACTACAAGATAACTTAAACTCTCTAGAAATTTGATTTCAGCATTATGCTTCTCGATTTTCTTTAAATTAAAGTTTTAAAAAAATGAGAAATGATTACTATAGTAAGGTTGGATCGGAGAGTGGATCGAAATGATTTTAATTCTATATAGGAATGAACTCTATGCTTCTCTCATCAGACAATTGTAGAGTTCTTTCTTGAAGGAGATAATTTATAAGTTTGAGATAATTTAAAGGCAGTTGATCAAATTTTTCCATAGGTTTTGATAAAATCGTTTTAAAGGGAACAACACTGCTGTCAATGCCAATACAGAATGGAGAAGAATTTAAAATCCTACTTACATTATTACTTAATTTAAATTGATTTCTATTAAGTCTAATACATTATAATTGGTTCACCTTGGTGTCCTTATAATATTGATCTTCATTCAATAATAGAATGAATTAAAAAAAAATCATATGAAATGTTTTAAAATTTTCTTGAAAGGAACTAGATTAATGTTGAGTTGGGATGGAAAACCATATAAGGCAAACTAATAAATTTTGCTTCAAGTCCATGATTTACTTATAACAATGAAATATCATAATTATTATAAATAAGTAATTGGCTTTATTTTCGTGGAGCAGTCTTCAATTAAATCAAGAGTCTTTCTATGTATTTTCTTATTTTTACATGATCAAAAATTGTTTGTTAAATCGATAGTGTTAATAGAATTTTCAAGTTCAGTACTTACTTGAATTCAAACTTTTTTTCAAATCAATCCATTTGAGTTGATTCATATTGACTACATTTTCAATTCATTGAATCTTCGTTATTTACAAAAATTAGATGGATATTGGCAACAGAATTGTTTGGAAATATTGTGCATATTTTAAAAGTGCAAGAAGAGTTTCATTTCCAACATTCTATATTTGTCATAATTCTAATTTTTTCTACTGCATTAATCTGATGGTGTTAAATTTTTTCATAGAATAATAACATTACTGAAAACTCTATATAAACAATCAACAGTATGATACATAGAGGTTTCTCTACACTTTATTCTCAATCAGTATAATACCATACAATTTGTAAGAACCTAGTAATGAATATATTGATTCTTCATTATAGTATACAATATATTAGTTTTCCAGTATAAAATATATATTATATAATTATCATTCTATTCAATCATTCACACCCAAAGGTTTTGTTCGCTTTTATTATACAGGCTATAAAACAATATTATTTTACTTAACAATTTCAAGAATTTATTAATTGAATATTTAAAATTATACTGTATTATCAAATAAACTATTGCTTCAATAGTGGATTATGAGAGATCCTTGATATTATCCACGCACAATCAAACTTAACAATAATATAATATAATAAATTGATTCATTTATTAGTTTAATTTTTATTCCACTTGATTCTTTATTGCTTGAATTGATTGTTTATTCTTTAGAACTTGATCCCTACTATGCAAATCGTATATGTATGCTTTAGCGAAAACAAAAATTTGAAAGAAAAACGCGAAAATAAAAGTTGTAATTTTCAAGCTATTATACTCATTGTGATTGAACAGATTTTTTTTTCATGATACAGATACTTTTCTGAAGACTAGTATGGCGCAAATACTGATAACAGATTATTCTTAAGTTGTGTTGTTCACAAGATTGTGCAAAGATATTATAATCAGTTATTTCGCCTGCTAAAATTTTCATTGAAAAATATAGTAGTTGAAGTATGAATCAATAAAATATTTGTCCAGATCATGGTATAACATGATTGCATTTTTGTTTCAAACAGATCATGTTTTTCATTATTTTGATATTGAGCGAAACTTAATTATTCATTGGACAATAATAGTTGAGAACAAAACTCTTGGACTATAATTCTTCAAGTTCTACATTAATATAATTATTACCATCTTAAGGCTTCAATGCCTTCCAGCGCACAGATTACTCAGTAAAAAATACTAGTTGAATATTGCAATAATAAACAGCACAACAAAATTTCATACGTTAGCGTTATAACACGCTGAAGGAACACATTATCGATCGAATTTATTATTCACTTTGTCGATTCTAATATTATCCTATAAATTGTCCATATTCCACTTATATACAAACTATTTGTCCGTAAACTTATCCTTAGATTAGAAGTAGGTCTTATCGTATTTGGCAAATTGATGGCAACAATTGGTTAAACCGTTTCTATTAATATTAATCAAGTCTACGGTACTACATTTTAACTAGTAATAATTTACTATGTATATAAATTTCCAACTTGAATATTCATTAATAATTTTTGAGATAATTTTCACACGCTTATCTCTGGGTAAGGCACCCTGCAAGATGATTCTTGAGCAGCTAAGTAAATATTTTGTAGCACCTGGCACTAAAAATAAACATCCCTGCTTCACAACAAACATCCAAATAATATGAATTAACTAGAGTAAGTGGCAGTATACACTTGATGGTTTCTACTTTGGGTCACCGGAAGATTTTAGAGCAGAGAGTTCAACAGCGTATCACTTTCATGGCTCATAAACACGAAAAGTTTGTCGCGAACTGCTTTATAAGCGAATTCAGCTTCTTGTTTCACCACTAAAAATGATAAACTAGGTTCTGCAAACAGAATATTTCGATTTATCAAGCTGGATTTCCATTGTGTAAATTCTAAGGTTTTATTTTTTTCAGATGAAAAATAATTAGGCCTATGGAATTATAATTTCTTCCATGCTGAAGCACATATAAATTTGTTACTTTTTTTAAAAATATTATGTTTAGAATATTGTAAACGAGTGTCTTCTTAGCTTGCGCGAGCTAAATTTTCTCAGCCCAATCCATTTAAAGAACATGGATGTTTATCGTAGACATACTATCGCTCCTAATTGTAAGAATTAATCCTATTTCCAATTGTACTCTCTCTTAGTAGGCCTATATCACCCCTCATCTGAATACTCAGGAAAAAGTTGTGGACCCAATTCAATTCAATTAATTTAAGTAAGCTGGTTTTTGGCGGTTGAAATCAGTTGTATTAACGATTACGAGCGACATGTCATTCGACGTCTATCAGGGATAGATTGACTCCTATCATATCATTAAAAAAATACCTGTTCAAACATTATACAAACAATGGTGTCTCTTTGAAGGTGAATTATTGCATGTTATATTCCCATATTTTCCTCGGCCTGTGAATTTAGCCGTTAGTATAAAAAAACGAACCAGTAAGTTTCAACGCTATTGAACGTAAACTCATCTCATCTCGTAAACTCAATTGAGTACATCTTCCAGTGATGGAGCCGAGATCCAGAACCAGAATTGAGATCTTCCAGTGACCCAGAACCGAACAACCGATCACGTATTGGTAGCGAGCCGGTAAAGTCTATGAACAGCTGCATCAAACCGTCGAGTGACATATCACACAGTGGTCTCGCGGTCCATGTGGATGAACTCGACGGATGGCAGCGGATGTCAGGAGGAGGTGGTCGACGAGGAAGGATCCAGCAGCATTTCTTCTGTGGGCACCCGGTGTGGCCCCGAGTTGCGGTCTTTGCCGAGCCGTCGTCGGCGACGTTTCTGCTGCAGACGTAGGCGATAGGCGACTAAAACGCCGGCTAAAACGCAGCATGCTGCCACGCCGGTCGCGACGCCACCGAGCATCGCGTAGGCCGGCAGTCGCGCCAGGAGCCGACGTCCGACGCCCCCGCACTGCGTCTCGGCCTCGTCGAATCCTGACGGGCAGTTGGAGCGACCGTCGCACCACAGGCTCGAGCTGATGCAGGCGTTCAGCTCGGGACACCTGCGCAGAAACATGCACTCTCCTTAATTACTAAAGGTCCATTATAGTATCTAGTAATCGTACAGTAGCCTACTGTTCATTTAAGCAGTACTGAATAATCATCAGTTTGAGACTCCGGTAAATCGTATTTGTATAATAGTTTAGGCTAACTGCAGATACTCCAGTACTTCAATAAACAGTACTCGAAAATATTCATAATAATATATTAATGTAGTAGAACTCTTTCGTACTGGAAGGACCGTAATTAGTATGGCTTTTAATAGTGAGATAGGGGTGACCCGAGGGTTGTTCCAAATCGCTTACATATCCAAGTGTCCTTTTTTATACACTTTTTATATAGTTTCTGATTCTATGCCAACCCTCCAATGTGCAGTATAGAAAAATAAGCCCAATGGAAAATTGAGCTGAAGCAGTAAACATTGAGAGGGTTCATTCACAATTTTATTTTCACTGACTGAATTGCGTACCTGTGCGGACACTCCCAGTCCAGCGTATCATTGGTAGGTTCAGCTGGCTCGCCGTAGTCAGCTGCCAGCTGCATAAGTGACGATTTTGTGCGCGATATCTCCAGCCAGCTAAGTGCCGCCGACCCCGCCTCTCGTCCAATGAACTCCAGTAGGAAGCTGGGCGGCCTGGGCGGCTGCAGAATCATGCCTGAGCCGGCCTCACCCTTCGTCCACTCCTCCGAAAACACGTGCACGGCGAACTTGCGGTCTTGAGGCGGCGCCGGGCATACCACTTTCATCAACCTGCACGGAAACAATGCACAGAATATGGTGAATAAAAAAGAATTGAAGGTCTACACTTATAGCTGACCATTCAATCATTGGTCTGCCGGTTTACAGCTATTTTGAACTGCCTGTTTCCCCATCCACTTACAGTTCATGACTGTCACAGTCCGAACTGACAATATGTGTACCCTGAGTATATCGTTATTGAAATTGAGATAATATAGAATAATTATCACGTTTACAGAATAAGAAAATTATTAAGAACAAGAAGTAATGTGATTCATTTGACTTTCATTCAATTATTATTGGACATTACATTCAAATTGCTAAAAAATTATAATGATAATCCATTCGGAAATCCTATGAGGCTTTATAAATAGAACGTTTGCAACTGAAAACATTTACCAAAGAACTAAATCTCAGGAGGAAATTCGCTGAATGGAACTGTTCAAAAAACTAATATTGATTTTGGAATGGTTTGTTCGCGACTGAGCGAGTTTATCGTTGTACCAACCAAAGTAATTTAAAGTGAGAATCATGTTTTTCCACCTACCGAGGTGCGTTGGGATCAATAAGGAACGCACTGGCACAAACCTTGAATGAAACATTTATTGGTCTGAGGGCGAAAGTAAAGTCTGAAAATGTGTTTGTAAAAAGCTCATAGAACAAGCTCATAAACTAGTTCAACTCGTAAAAGTTTCAGTTTGCGGCTGGCGTGTATTTTAAGAAGGCTAAAACTACGTGAAAGTTGGTTCAAGACCCCTTCAGTGGTCGTAAAGTGAATGAACCTGGCTCTCTCACTGAATACAACACATCTAATAGAAAACCGCAAGCATTTGGATTCAAGTGTATGCAAATCAGCATTACTGGACAAATAAAATTCGTTCTTTATCGATTTTCCCTTTCCTCCACCATTCCACAAGCAATCTGATTCTATGGTTTATCCTCTACAAAATCATAAGTGTTCAAATTTTCCATCACTGCTCTCTCGAAGTGATGTTATAGTAGATCAAAGACTAAATGCCCAGTTTTTTCAAGGGACCCTCAAGTTTACATTCTACATTCAACATTTTACATTTTCTATACTTAGCATAGAAAATGCTAGTTTCTTATCTAAATTTGAGGGTCCCTCAAGTTTGAGTGTGCTTGGAAAACCCAGGCATTAAGAATTTTAATAACCGTTCGAGGTTTGTAACATGAAGTCTGTGTGGATGATATAGGCCTACTTCTAAAAACTATAAATAAACTTATGATCTTGTAGAACTGAAGAATGGTTAGGTCAAATAGAAAGTGAATAATTAGATAGCAATGAAGTATGAATATTTAGAAACGTATTAGGGCTGTCTGGAGACAATACTAAGAGTCTTAACTCCGCTCTTGATAAATGCAATTTATCCATCTATGTATCAGCATACATTTCTCATTAATTTATTAAATATTCATTACTTAAGTAGTCATGTACCTGAATGCTCACCTGATAGGTTTTCCAGTGTAGAGCAGTACCCGGTTCTTGGTGGTGCAGGCGAGGGGGTCATCCTTGGTGATGTTGGTCATGATGTGACCCCAGGTGAGCAAGAACAGACTTTTGTTTTCGTGCGCCTCAACCAGCCACGGCAGGCCGTCACAGTATTTGTCAGCCTTTGCCTTGGGCGGAGAGACCAGCTCTATTTCGCCGCCAGAACCTCGCACTCTCTGCTTCCTCGGACAGTCTGGACCTCGCACTGTTTCAAACCTGAAATGAGCCGAAATATTCAAAATAGAATAACTCGTACTGCTCTGGAACCTTGACGGCTCAAGAGGAGAGACGAAAGTACTAAAACAAAGTACCATACAGATCTAGAGTATATTCATAGAACAAGACATTATAAAGAACACAGTCGTCAAGACACACTAAGTTCATTCCTCGCAGGGTACCAGAGCTTGGACGCGAACAGTAAGCATCCACTTCTGTTTTATTCTAAAGATATCTAAAAATTGAGATTGAAAAATTTCACTGAACAAATTATAATGAATTGATTTTTATTTAGTCGTTAATTTGATATTGTGGAAACTATCCGTATTGGAGCTATTGAAAATTGACATATCCACAGATTTCCGAGGTAGCCTACGGCTTAAACTTGAAGTGGTGGAGCAACAGAATTTCTAGACACAGCGTGATTTGTTCTGAATTGATTTTTGAGTTATGAATTTTTTCTGTTAGTTACATTATTTAATTACTCATTCACAAGATTCAAACACAGTGAGATTGAAACCCAGATATAGTACAAAACGTCCATTCTTCCAATTTCGTATTATTTTATCCACCAGTAATATTCGATTAGCTGACCTAGCGTTGAAGTAGACATCGTGATAGTCCTCGGTGATGTTGAATCGCGCGATGTTGAAGGCGATCTCGAAGACGCGCGACGCCGATAGGAAGGTGAGCGGCTGGCCGCCGGTTGGTGACAGGCTGCTGTTGTCGCAAAAGCAGCCGCGGGACACTTTCACATCGCGCCACGGCACTTCGAACACGTGTAACGAGCTGGGCGCCGCCCCCGTCGCTTCCGCCTCCTCCACGTCGGCCCCGCTATCATCTTGCCGCACGCGTTGGCAAACTGATCTGCAAGTGAAAAATTTTGAGTTATAATATTCTCCTTCTTGTTTGACTTTTAATTGTTTCGTGAGTGGAAATCCGCTAAAAATGTCTCTCTCAGATCAATGATTGAGTAAAATTGTATGACATAACCCCCAAATTTTTGGAAGATGAACAGTTTTGGGAGAAATCCTGTTGTGTTCTCCATTGTAAATTATAATAATTCTATTCTATTCTACATAATAGGCCTATAGTCTCCGTGTTAATGGGATTGAAATTATATATCTTGTGATGACTAGATTGTTCAAACTAGAATGGTATAGCTTGATGAATTTTAGACTTAGCATCAAAATTTCAAAAGTGATATTATTTATTCTATATACTAGATATTTTTAATTTTATAGACTATGCATGAAGACAATTTTATTATTCGTATATTGAACTAGAATATTCTAGTAATAGGGCTGATGAATAGAGATGATCTTATAATAAATCACAGTATAAGAACAAAATAATAATAATCATAGGCCAAACAATACAGTATTATTAATAGAATTGGCAAAAATATTTCATATTGAGTTGATCTGATTGTGATCAATATTAGATGATTTGATTTGAACCAATTTGTTTTTACCAACCTGCCGGTGTGCAGATCAGTCTCAGTTGTGCAGTCTGTGTTCTCGCCGAACGACGCATTGTAAATGGTGAGCTTGATGCGCTCGTTCGGCCCGGCCTCTATCCTGAACAGACAGGACAGATTTTTTGCGCCGCCGCGGCCATACAGGAAGATGTCGCGGGGCGGACGGATGGTGCCCGATCGGCTGCGCTTGAACACACGACTGCACGGCTGTGGCGGCGGATCCTCGCCCTTGCGGCCCGGCCACGGCTCGCCCACGTACCGTGTGTCCACGAACTCGTATCTGCAATCAAAAGAAATCGACACAATCAAAACTGACTGTTAGGTAAGAAAGAAACAATCATTAGGAAAGACGGCAATCAACAATCAATAAAAAAGATTGCAATCGAGAAAAAATAATTAATCAATGGAATCAGAAGCGTAATTCTAGGCTATGTTCACATAATTGTTGAATTATCAAATTCATACGTAACTAATTGTATTGTGCTAATCTGACTTCGATTTCAATTGAGGCACTACATCCAAAATAATTATTTACGGCGTCAATAATCGAAATCGAAATTCACTCTATTAAATGGCACCAAATTCTGACTGTCTTACGTTATTGTCATAGTGTTCAAGCATAAAAATTTATTTTATACAAGTAAAACAAAGTATCCATTAAAGTGAACAAAACCATTTGTAAACCATTAAAGTAACAAGTAAACAATTAAGTATCCATTTTTGGTTCTGTCTTACTCAGTTCAATTTTTGAAAATGCCAATGTGTACCTAATGCGAAAAGTGGCCGGATGCAGCGCGGTGCCCTCGTCAGAGTGATGCTGCACGGTGAGCTGCGAGGTACGCGTGATGTAGCTCTCTTGCGACGTGCAGGGCCGCGTCAGCCGCGTGGCGTTGTTGAGCGAAGAGTGGTCGCACAGACGCGGTGAGCCGCACTGGTCGCGCACCAGTTGTCCGCCACCGCCGTCCCAGATCCGTAACCTGGTCGAACAGTTGTGAGAGCTGTTCCCTAGAAGCGGCTGGTGCGAGTAGCTGGCAAAGTAGAGCCACACTTGGTCACTGGGCTGCCCCACAAAGCGGTAGGTGCAGGTGGTGTTCGGTGGCAGGGTGTGACGCGGACTTAGGATGTCACCCGAGCGGCCGCGCGACCTCCCCTTCGCGTCCTCGGTGTCAGGGTGTGACGCGTTCACCCAGAACTCGCACCTGTTAATAGGTTCAACACATAACATTTAGATAGGATTTATCAACACATCAATGATAAAAATGAGGATCTGTGAAAGTAAAAGAAGAGATATGAGAAAAATTTAATTCATTTAGGCCTATTCCTTTTTGACTGTATTTACAGACTTCATTAGAAATAGTTTCTCTTTATAAGTCTTTTCCATATTCTTTCCAATTTACAGCATCAAACTCTACAATTCAAGTGCTAGGAAAATATATAACCTACTTTCGAACTTTATTATTCATCAAATTTAGTATAGAGATGTTTCTGACATTGGTCTGTGTTCTGTAAAATGAATGAATAAATGAATTAATTCGCAGATCATCAACCGTCAGCAATATCAATACTCCAGCGAGTATCTAAAAACAACCTTTTTTAAAAGTTCAGGATAGTTATCAGGTAGAATTTATTTGCATTTACTGTCCAGCATATCTGACAAATGTCTCTCAACAGCGAGAAATTTAATTAGAATTTTTGTGTAAGTGATCAATTATAAAATGACATTAACGTTAAAAGTTATGAAGATATGAAAATACAACCAATATATGCCATAGCATAGAGTTAATTAGAAACTTTAAAAACGAATAAAATCAGAGTACCCTTTAAAAAATATTTTTTATTTCACAATTAATTTATTAGTTTTTAAAGTTTCAAATACAGTAGCCCTAGAAGAAAAGAAGTATTGCATAGAGTTAATCATTATCCAAGTAGAGGTTGAATCTCTCATCAACAGATGAAGTACAATAATGGAAAGACCCAACAAACGAAATTACTCGACGCTTAGATGATAAACATATTGCATAACCTGTCCCTCGATTCTGTGAATGAAACGAAAATATATTAGTTGAAGAAAATAAAATTGAAGAAAACTGATGTAGGATAGTGATAGTAACGTACAAGAAATTCGTAGTCTATATTGTACATATCACGGAATCCACGCAAAAAGGTGTTAAGTGTAAAAGTGTTTGAAATGCTAGAACCAATTTGAAAAATCCAGGTAAAACTCCCTTCTAACTTTTTGATTTGTATTCCGGGTTTCACAAAAATGCTCAAACTGTCGTCAATAAATCGATGTCTACCTAGCCGCTGAAATTATTTCCCCGAGTTACCAAAAATACTTTTCCTCCTGGCTGTCGGCTGAAATTATGTTCCCGACTCATATTCGATGCAACTTCGGCTGAATAAGCAGCAGCACGAGTGAATAAGGCCGCTGAATAACAATTAAACTGGGGGAAGTTGAGCGTGGCGGGCGCGTAATTGCTGCTTGGCGCAAGGCCTGAAAAATGGTTCGCTTTGTTCCGTCATGTGAATGGCGGAATTTGCAAGTGATGATGGCGGTTGGCCGATTGTTTTGCTTTTCCCAGGCGCTCAGGCGAACGTTTCTCGCACAGTGAAAACTCGTCCATGAATCAGCATTGCCCTAACTGATGACTTTAATTGGAGGACACCGCCTTTCTCGCGTTTTCAGCTTGACTCAATCACATCTTGACTGATCGGTATTTTCATGCACTTCATGATCATTCACATTTCATAATGTTTTCGTATTTTCATAATTCACACTACTTCATGTATGGTGAAGAGTTGATGACACTGTCATATAGAACATCTATATCTATATAAGCGAAATGGCACTGACTGACTGACTGATTCATTCATCACCAGAACTAAAAATCCACTGAAGCGAATGCGTTTAAATTTGGCAGGCATGTTGGACGTGATATGATATGATATCCGAGAAGAACTGGGAATTTACAGCTTAAATAATAAAGTCGCAGAATACCGGAACCAATGGAAGGATCATATAGAGAGAATGCCGACAGAAAGGGTTCCGTTGAAAGTTTTGCATTATAAACCAGAAGGAAATAGATGTGTTGGTAGACCACGGAAGAGATGGCAGTAAACACATCAATTCACATGTATAATACACTAGCTATATGTTCTATGTTATGTTTTAGTATATAATAATTTATTAAACCAATAGCTGTAGGAATAATCAGTATATCTGTAAATATTGCTGTTTGTAAGTCGGAACAGGCAATTGCCTAATCCTTGTAAGTAAGATGATGATGATGATGATGTTGGACGTTTAGACGCGCGCTAAGAAAGGATTTTAAAAACTTTTCAAGGATACGCCAAATATTTAAGTTTTTCTATAGTTTTCCGGCGTTTTCTCAATTTTTTCGAGAACCAATCGGTAGAAAATGTTGATATTCAGTAGGTAGGTTCAGATAAGGTCTAGAAATGTTGTGTTGAAATATTTTTGAATTCCGTTCAAGATTACGCCAGTAATCAGGTTTTTCAAAATTGTAGATGTATTGCGGGTTGCATATCTTCCGCCTTGATACGACCAATCCTCACTGTAAATTCAATGGTTTAGCGAGATTATTGATAAACTAATTTAGAAGATATTGAATCAAGTTTCAAACTATGTCCAATATAGTACCTAAGGTTTCGCTCAATATTAGCGTTTTACTATTTTTCGGAATTTTCAGAGTTTTTCTTGCATTTTTCGAGAATAAATTGGTAGAAAATGTCGAAATTTGGTGAACAGGTCCAGATTAGGTCTAGAAATGCTGTGTTCAATGAATTTTAAATCCCTTCTGAACGGAATTCGGAGCGAAGCGAGCCTGTTTTTCTCAGCTTACACTGACAGAGGTTATGCAGGCGAGCGAAGCGAGCCTGTTTGACTCACTGAAACTGCTGATACTGTCGGGGGTCCAGGGGGCGGAGCCTCCTGGCTAGGCGGAGAAGGCGAGCGAAGCGAGCCTGCCGTCTAGTCATATTATACGGAGTGATTTTACTTCGATGAGAAATGGAAAAAATGCTTCGATTACTTCTAAGTTAATTAGTTGGCAATTAAATGTATAATTCAGAAATTTTCATCAAAATCTGTAGTAGAGGCATCTATTTTCTCGATCAAATTTACGAATAAGTAGTGAAATTATACATTAATTTTCTCTGTTAACCCTCTAAGAAGATTTGTGTCTGTATACAGGCGAGAGGGTGAGAGCGAATTTTATGGTGAGAGATGAAAAAGAAATATTCGATTACTTTTAAATTAATTAGTTCGTGATTGAATGGATGAAAACTCTATTATATTCTCTATGAAAGAGACATTTTTTCTCTGTTGAATTTTTGAAACACCCAACGCCTTAATCAGCACTAATGGCTCAGATAAAGAAGAAGAAAAAGTTCCGAAGTTTATGTTCTTATTTCGTTAAGTGGTGAATCAATCGTACTATACTGGAGATATGATTTCATTTTCTTATAACACATTTTCTAGCGGTTAAATAGTAGCTTCAGTTCGAATTCGACGTTGAAGCTATAATATCGTTGAAGTTCGTAAACTATGTAGCCTATTCATACGCAACAACAGAACCGAACAGCAATACCACTTAGTTATAGAGCTTAAAAAAATTCTCAAACCAGAACCAGAAAACAATTCTGTGTCAATTATTTCACTGACTGGAAAGAACAGGGAAGCCGACTCTTATCAAACTTCAAATCTCCATCAACAGCAAATCAAGAATACTTATCTCGTCACGCAATCCAAAAAGTTCCACTGTGCTCTATAATTCAAATAGGGATGATTACTGTTTCTGCGAACCCTAAAATTATTGGAAACAAGGGCTGATAATTGAGTTTCTAAGCAGAGTATTGAGTGTATTTTTGTAGGTTGATTCTTTCACGAAATATGTGATTCGTTGGTTAGAAATGAAATTCATGAACAAAATTCTGAATCAATATTCTTAATTTAAGCACATGTTAACATTGAGTTTGTGATAAGATGTGAGCGATGTGTTTGCTCAATTCTTGATATAAAGTGAATGCAACATTAAAAAAATTGACATTTGTGAGAAGAGCCAACAATATCAGCAACCACTCAATATAACAACAATTTATTATCACTCGCATGAAAAAACATTTATCGGAATCAATGATTATACTAAGACGTAATTGCATTGCTGTCAGATTTGTTCATAGATTTTGATTAGATCACGTAATTTCACGGCGAAAAATTCGTTTGGTTTTATACAACTGACAGTCATGTTACAAAAGTTTGTAGTTAGGTTGTTCATTTTTCAAAATGAGAAAAGGAATTTGGAGTTTTTAAAGGCTTAAAATAATCTTGCTTCATCAATAAGTAATATTTTTCAAGATCTCTGATTAATAACAATTCTCTTGGATGAAGAGAATTGAGAAGACGAATAAATCAATATCAACAACCACCAACAACAATCATCAATCACTAATGAACAAAATTCTTGAAATCCAATTAGTAAATTATTGAATTTTTTTACTAAATTGAGTTGGAGATAATTGCTTCTGCTCTAGAAATCATAGAGACAATTTTGCCAGGTGTAAGGTTGAAATCCTGAGAAAGTTAGCGATTGTCGCTCTGAGTACACCTTGGAGATTACAAGAATTTTTCACTCTGTGTATCGAGCAGAAACGAGCGACGAGGATATTTTCATTTCGAGATTAGAAAAGTGAGGAGTGGGGAAAGAAAGTGAGCGCTCCGAAACTTCTTCGCAGCTGTGGTGATGATCGATGTGCTGTCAACGCACCTTTTCTCTTCTTCTTTTTTTTCTTTCTCATCATCTCTCTCTTCTCTAAGCTTCTCACTTCCGTTGCTGCTGAACTACACCGTCTACAATAACAAAACTTATTCATTGTGCTGTGCAACTGAGCCCCCTGAATTTTCATTCCAATAATTCATTTTCACAAGCTAATGACTTTCTATATTAATTTTTCCCCAATGATCGAATTTATTCGGAGTAAAGTTTTAGGGGAAAATTGAATACAGTAGATGAATAACTTTTGCCTGAAAAGCCCGGTGTTGATGAGAGCAACTTTTCCAAAAAAGGAAAAGTTTTCTCGAATTCAAATTAAATCGGATGATTGTTGGTGATACTGTATTTTCGTTATCGATTTTCACGTGAAATATGACAGTTTTTCTCAGACCTGAATGGTATTTTGTAAGGGGTTTCCTGTGAACGTGTATTTCTCATATTCATGTTATTCATCTTGAACCTAGTGAGAGAAAAACCTGTGTTTGATCTCTCAACAAAATGAGTTGTTGATACCTTATATAATTTTTTAATTACCTATAAACAGTTTATAATTGCTTATGAACAATTCATAATCACTTATAAACAATTCATGATTACTTATAAACTATTCATAATTTATGACTACATAGTGAACCATAATATACAACTTGATAGAATCAGTAGCAATCAGAACAATAGTCCAAATTTCTAGAGTACATTCATAGTGAATTGAAAGATGAAGATGATGTCGCTCATCAAATCATTTATACTCACTTTATTTATTTCATAGTGTTTGATTACTACAGTTCATTCATGAATATCAACTTTAGTGTCAACTTCATTTTCATTTATTATAAATCAATCCACTTCATTTTCATCTCCATCTTCATCCTCAACCCATCATGAATGCATCCTTGAACTACTCCAATTATACTCCAATTATACTCCAATTATACTCCAATTATACTCCAATTACTCCAATCAAATACCCTGAAAATTTCAATAATCTAAAATCCACTCACTTTCTTGAGTTGCGCGAGTAGTCCAGCGAATTGGAGTCGGAGAATAGAATGTCGACATCGAGCTCGAAGCCGCGCAGTGGTGAGGGGGATGACTCGCTGTGGAGGGGTACACTGAAGGGTGACGAGTGGAAGGCGACCAGCATGTGCGGGCCACGTGACACTACACGGGGCAGCCAGTCTCCGCCGCAGTATTTGACCAGCACGGGGTCGTTGGTCGAGTCGCCGTCGTAGAAGATGAGGTGATCGCGCTCGCCGGTGCACTCGGACCAGGCGCGCAGCTCCACCGACGTTTGGTTGAGATTGGAGAGAGAGGCTTGCGATACCTGGAAGCAGATCAAAGAAGAAAATCAACA
The DNA here is from genome assembly GCA_017141385.1 of Sogatella furcifera. NCBI lineage: Eukaryota > Metazoa > Arthropoda > Insecta > Hemiptera > Delphacidae > Sogatella > Sogatella furcifera. The sequence continues at coordinate 10,723,128 of CM029549.1, forward strand.
GACGTTTTATTACACCTATACTACTGTGTAAACTAATTTAGTGATTGGAATGAGTTACCCTGAAAAAGTAAATTGAGCATCACCCTTATAAATTTTTCATTAGGGTTGGGTTAATTCAGTACTATTTGAGCCATTAACACCAAACTGTCGCTAGGGAGTAATTGATAAATATACTAATTATTAACTCTATAATATGAAAGGTTACTTTTAGTACGGATATTTCAATTTATAGTTTTCCTTTTCTATAAGCCGCTGTAATATATTTATATATTTTCCATCAACTATATTCAATTACTACCTCTACTATTTACTTCCATCTACTATTTTCTAGGGTTCTATAAAGACATTTTTATAGACTCTTAGTATCTTCTCTAAAATCGCAGGCAAATGCTCAAATAAGAATGTCCTTTAGAGGCATTTAAAATGTCATTGAATATAAACTAGGCACATCTATAAAGTATATCAATTGATGCATTCATTGATGAATTTTATCTCTCTATTTTAAATTTATAATTCTTCTATTGTAGTTTATAACAGTATTAGCTTGTATGATACTCCAGTTTAGTTGTTCTGGTAATGCATGCCAAACATTCATTACTACGGTATTGTGTCAAGAAGAGAAGAGCCTCTGGCAATACGAGAAATTGACTCCAGATCGGTCAATATTGGTTCAAAAATTTATTGATTTGGTCTCAAATTGTAGATCAGAATTTTTGCTACAATTGAGACCAAATCAATAATTTTTTAACCAATATTGACCGAGCTGGAGTCAATTTCCCATCTTGCAAGAGGCTCTTCTCTTTTTGACACAACTATAGAATAGCAACCTATTCAGAACTAATGCAACGTCTGTCTGTATTACAAACATCCCTTCCACTACTCTCCATGCAACAGTGAAAATACGCCGCGGTTTAGCTTGCAAACTTGAGGCAACAGACAAGTCAACGCTCATTTCAGAATGCATATGATCTCTTTTGTAATTCGAAAGTTACGGACGAAGGAACCGTTGTTGAAAATTCACGCTAGATGAGACAAAGCTCATTTCTTGAATGTATGAGGCTGCTTGCGGTCCGAAATCATTTCAGCCATCTGTTGCTTCATAGCCGAATGTGCTACTGAATAAAATAAGCTGTTCATATTGTACTTGCGGTGGTTCCTGCACAAATGTTTGACAGCGAAATATTGCAGATGATGAACATTTCTACATGACTCTCAGCGCAGAACTCTGTAGTCTGTCCAAGCAAAGAAGACATTCTGGTAAGATGGGAAACTGACTCCATCTAGGTGAATATTTTTTCAAAAACTGTAAATTTAGTCTTAAATTGTAGAACGGAATGTTATTTACAATTTGAGACCAAATATATAAATCTAGAACTAATATTGACGGAGCTGGAGTCATTTTTCCATCTTGCCAGGGTGTCTTCTTTGCTTGGACCACACGTTATCGCTACTCCCTATCTCATCGTACTGTTTGAACTAGCCACGGAAGGCGCATTCCATAATAATTAGGAATTCGAATTCGATTCTACACGCGTTAATAATTTACAAACTTGTTGAGTCCTTTCACTTCTACCACTCGTGTATGATTCAATATCAACTGTATGTTTCTTCAACCAAGATGATTCAACTTCAAATTTGTATTACTAAATTAGTTTTCGGATTCGAATTGGAGAGCTGGAATCGGTTTGAGAATTAATTCCATTACTCTCTCAACATTACTTATAAGTTATTGACATTTAAATAAATTGAAAGCATACACAAACTCAGCTTTACTACTACAATAAACTTTTTGTCGCATGTATCAGAATTATTTTTTTGAGTACCATCTCATAATAATTATTCAACCAGTTTGATAAATTTTGAACTAAAACCGCAAAATGTTTGTATTCAATAATTGATAAATATTTTGAAAGGGATTGGAGCCAGTGAAGTTCAAAACAAGATTTTTCATGATTTAATTCAATAATGCTCCTGTGATCCTCATTACTTTTCCACATTTTCTATATTTTTTAATGTTACCTTATCTCCTAAGATTGGAATTTATACCTATTTCATTTGTTTCTGACAATGCCCTTGTATTTCCTTTGTAAATATTATTCAGTTATCAATCTGATACCAAACATGCATTGTACATTGAGAAGAAAGAACAAGAATAGCCCTTTGTATTTCTACCACATGTACGTATGTGATATGTCTGTGTTTATACCTTTAAGGTCAATTATTGTGTGACATTGAATAAATAAATACAATTTTCATTGAAATATAGTCCAAATTTAAGGTTATAAGTCTAAATCCAACCAAAGTTTCACGCAAAGAAGTTCTTGATTCATGATTATTGATTACCCTGTTGATATAATCCAAGCCAATAATGTTGATTAATAAGAGCCAATAAATGAACACTAACCGCTCTTTTGATCTGCATTTTGTGCGAGCTCTCCTGCCTCACAGATATCATGGCGTGCTTGCAGGTAGGCACCGTCTTCTGTCGCAGTGTCAGGTAGCAGGTGACGTTGCGCGGGTACATGCCTGGGTAGTTGGGCGACTGCAACCGACATCGTTTGCGGTAGCACTCGTAAAAGTTGCGACTGCAGTAGGTGCCCGGCACTGCCTCGCCGCGTTCCAGCGGCGCCGCCACGCTGCCGAACCGCACAACCGCCTCGTCCTCCCCTACAAACTTGTATCTGCAACATGTACGAGAACAAGATGATTGGAGATAAGGGGAAGAGTGATCGATGTACAAGTCATTATCAAAGCACATAAGACTGTAACTGCAAAAAAGACTAAAGGCATGTCAGAGTGATGAGCTTAGATGTGAAAGCAGGAATAAGAATGAGCAAGGTACTAGTCGAAATAAAAGCATACCGACTTTTATCGGTAACATGCACGAGAACAAGAAGATTGGAAATATGGAGAAGAATGAACGATGTACTTCAATTATGAAACAGTCATTTTGAAAACGTATCAACTTGTATCTTTGAAGAAAGAACGAGGACGTTAAGATGTGAAGGTAGGAAAAGAATTAACAAGGTGCTAGTCAAAATGGGAGCATACAAAGACAAACATCCATTAGTCATAAGTTATTCTTGCCATGAATACTATTCATTAATAGTTAGTATTTCTTTGGAAATAATGATCTTGATATTAATTTACAATGGAGAGTACAACAGGGGTACTACCAAAACTGTTTCAAGTAATTCATACAAACTGATTCATAAGATTATACTATATAAATGGGAAATTACTATATAAAAATATATTCAATTCTTCCAACTCAACTTATCACATTTCTCACCACTCTGCCACCAGTTGTCATTTTCGATCAGTCAATGATAAGAAGTTGACAATATACATTGACAGCACCCTAATTGAAGGCTGTACTGATCAAGTGAATGAGGCTGAGGAACCTTTTCCACTTTCCCAAGCAAGCACTTTCGGCAAGTGTTGGCTGTCATTATTCTTAATTTGCGGTGGCGGTGGCACTAATATTGCCGTCTATTGTCCATTTCGTGAGTTTGGTTGCCCAATGTGAGTTTAGTTGTGAGATGGTTGGTTGAAAATTGGTGGTAGAGGGGTCTAAGGGGGTTGTTGTGAAGGTGAGGGGGGTTCCTTTCAGCGGTTCGCCAATGGCGACATGTTCAAAACTTATTCTGTCACTGACGTCTGTTCGTTTACTTGGCCGACAATAAAGAACAGACATCCCCGAACTAATGAAGTGGCACACCCGTACGCCTTCTGATAAACTTGAATGGCCATTACGGAAACAGGACAATAGAGAACTTTGGAGGCAATAATTTAATATTGAATTTTGTTTGACATTCTTCCCTATTCATGTGTTTGTGGATAGTTATTAATTAAGGGAATTAAGTCTTTGTTAATAAAGGCAGCTATCAACTTCATGAAGTTCTCATTATCCTTCTACACATTAGAAGCTATTATTAAACTATTTATCTCGCATATCAACTCGTTAACGTTTTCCCCCTAACCGCCGTTATTTTTTCAATTTTTTATCTATGATGTGTAATTACAGACTAACTTGAACCTACTCACTCAATTTCTCAGCAAATTCTAATTAAACCAAAATTGGATAAGAAAACTTTTCCACATTTGTAATGGTATCTTTCTTTTGTTTTTGCTTTGGAACTAACATAGGTATATTGTCAACGTATCTCAATGTAAAGCCCTCTTTAAACGGATTTCCAATAGGCTACGCAGTATAGTGATACAGAATCCAAAATTCATTCATGAAGATAGTTGATAGGGAACATTTGAAATGCTTGTGTATCGCCGCCATATCGGGAATGAGCTGATTCTATTTCTCAATTATTGAACATTTTACTTAGTTTAGGTATTTTTCGATTAGAATTAATAAAAATTACTGTAGTCTATAATACTATTGTTAAGTTTTTTTTTTAATTTCTACTATCGTATGATACTATCACAGGTTTGACGTCTTGTGGGATCGGACTCCCCAAACTGTATTTGAATACTACTGTGCCTCACCTGAGTTTGAAGTCGAAAGGCGCGGCACTATGATAGACGCGCAGCGTGATGGTGACGGTGCTGGTCTCGCTGTAGTAGACGGCAAATCCCTTGGCGAGGCCGCACCACGAGCCGCCTGTGAACGGCCGTCCGAGCTCCGACAGCTGCATGTGCCCGTCCGGGCAGCCGTCCAACGCCGACGGCTCGAACCGTCCTATGTGGAACGCGTCGAAAATCAACTGTGAACAAAACAAGAACATAATTGAAATGCAAAATGGAAAAATGTGTATTTTTTATTCAACCAGTAAGTTGTTATTATGTTTAACATTTTATTTGTTAAAGACAAAGCTACATTAGGAAACAATTAGCAGCTGAATTGATTTGACAAATACTACCACTTTACTGGTTTAGTGGATACCCCTAATAAGGTTGTAGAGGTATGTTTAGATTTAGAGGATATTGAAGAGAAAATATATATAACGAAAATATGTGGATTTTAGTGAAATAATTGTTTTGTTCTCTATCAGGATCAGGATATATGTTATTGTTTTTTCATATGAGAAGAAATCAAGGAAATCTGAAGAGAATGTAGTTGATAAAAATAAATATAATAATTTGTGCGAGTCCATATTGATGCCAAGGATATTTTACGAGAGGAATAAAATTTATTGATGGAGAGTTTTTTTGATGGATGGAAAGTTTAGGATACGAGAGCTCTTTGAAGAAAAAGAGTTAATCGTGATATTATAATAAGTTATTTCAAAATTTACGAAATAATTCATAATTCAAACAGCGGTTATTTATTTATTTATTTATTTAGCGTATGCTTTCATTAGTGGGAGACCCAAAGTTGTTCCACTTCGCAATATTGCAACCTCATCTTTCACGAATGAAAACATGGAAACCATGTGGGTTATAGTTCATTTAAAATTTTAAATAGGTCATTTTATAACAAATTTTTTTGATTTCAAAACATAATTAACAACTAAAACTAAAACACTTCACAAATTCACTACCCCATGACCGAACAGCGACCATGGGCACCATCATCAAGATTAAAATAAATAAAGGCCCAGTGCAAAGTTATAAATATGCAATAAGCCTGTACTATAGACATTGGTACGGGTAGTTAGCTAATGTTGTTTTTCAAGATACTACTGTTGCTACGGTGAAAGAGTATAGTAAAAGTTTCTGAGAAGCACAAATATAGAGTATAAGAAAGTGTTCGTCTATTTGACTGATATAGTTGCCAGTTCCTTTGTCATCAACTATACATAAGAAATTATAAGATTATGATTAAGATTAATATTAAGAGATTATTAAGATTAGTAATGAACAGACCCTCTCTAATATTCTTCAACTTCTGTACTAGTCCACTATTACATTGATAATAGTTTACATTGTAAAAAATTGCGAATATAAATTTTCTTGTTCACAGTTAATTCACTACATGTTAACGTGTATTAGTTTCGTCGGAACACGTTGTAGAACATGACAAGCACTTTCCAAACCTCCAAACTAAGTATTCTATTTTTGAGACATTGAACTTTAGTTTCATAGAGTGGTCGCGTGCGGTTTATAAACACTTTCCTTCACGCCACAAGATCGCTCCGGCTGATAACACTATAGTCTGTCCAAGCAAAGAAGACATTCTAGCAAGATGGGAAAATTACTCCAGCTCGTTCAATATTGGTTCAAAAATTATAAATTTGGTTCCAAATTTTAGGAAACATTCTGATTCACATCTTGAAACCAAATTTGTAATTTTTGAACCAATATTGACCGAGCTGCAGTCATTTTCTCATCTAGCCAGAATGTTTTCTTCGCTTGGACAGACTATAACACTACTGACCAACGCTGGTCCAATCTGTTCACAAGTGAATTAATCCAAATTAATTTTCTCAACAACCTGTTGAATACAATGCTGAACAGAACGCTACAACTACTCTCCTGAACTGAAGCAGTGGACCGAATAAGGCAATGATCTGCGGTTGCGCTACTACAAACTTCAAACCACAATGAATGAAAGGGATCAAAAGTTATAACTTCAGCTATTTCTCAAACTATTGGTGGATTGACATGTCAATAGCTTGTTGTTTGCTAACTGTTTAGTTAATTATTCCTGTTTCATGCAGTTCCATAAACATTCCATACTTTTTAGTTTTCACTACTTGATAAACTATCAATGTTAACTTAAGTCAAAATTTTCCTCTTATCAACTAAATAAAATTTTTTAGAACAACGAAGTTTATCGCTTCAAACTTTCGATAATTCAGACAGAATTTTTAGAATTTCTAGACAGCCAGTTACTGCCAATTGTATCATTCTGTGTTTATTGGGTGTTTTTCCAATCTAGGATATGTCGTCTGTTTCAATGCAAATTTCCAATTTCATTATAGATATTATTCAATAATAATTTAATTATTGCGTGGGTTATCCACAGTCCAGAGAGGAATAAGTTTATACCTTTGACATTGTGTTTTATCCTTTTCAAGGCAGTCAACTGTACTGCAATCTGTATTGGTGAGTATACATTATTCAAAGGGAATATTTAATAAAAGATGCCGTGTTTTCACTATGAATATCAGATTCCGATGTTTATCAAACGTTTCTGTTACAGCTACACTTCTACATTTCACCTTGTTGAATGTTTGAGCGGGAATATTAAAATGTACCTCAATGTATAATGAAATGTATGATGAACAGCAGCTTAATTTACTCGAGAAATGAGTTGATTATCTTGAAATTCAATTTTCTTATGAAAAACGGATAATGAGAAGTAAAGTGCCGTTAGAGAGTTTGTCTAGTACTGTAAAACGAGAGTGTAATATTCAATCAAGAATATTTGAATCAAGAGTATCCTATTGTCACAATTGCCTTTCTCGTTACAATTCCAATTAGCGTTGAACAATCTCCAAGTGAACTGGGTGAATAATTGATATGGATACGGTGTCTATGCGATAGGATTGTCACTGCACATCGTGCATGCATACAATGATCAGATTCGAAAAGCATTTCGTTCGCTTGCAAATCCCAATTATTACGTGCAGTTCCATTGCAAACGAGATCATGTACTGAATAGGTTCATTCAATAGGCTATCACGCATGACCTACTTGCCATAACAGCTCATCAGTTGCATTCATGACAAATTTATTGGGTCTCCAAAGTGTGAGTGATGCTTATTAGAGAGGAAACTCTGATTTGGAGAGCGCCGCTATTATAGACAATTTCTGAACTACGAGATTAATGAGTCAGATCGTCTAGACTTCAAAATTAAATCTTTTGTCAATTTAGTACCAATTAACATTTGATTTCCTTGAATAGAACTGTTAAATTTTATGTATAATTCAATAAACGAATATGACATGAATAAAGTTGGCAGACTATGCATTTTCCTTCGAGCATTAGTCGTTGATTTGAAAACTGTAACTCTATTTTTTATGGAGAAGAAAACCTCTCATGAGGATAAATAGGTTTATAAATAGCTTTTGATAATTTCCACCTCAAGAGCTTAATGCTATTCCTTAGACTAGTTTTTTTATATGTTTTGTATAAACTCATGATCTTTACGAGTACAGAAGTTCTGTGCCAGTTCACCTCATACTGAGGAGATATTGTGAAGCTATAAATACATAATTATTTCAATAACAGTAGTCCGCGAAAAATGGGCAGTCCCAGATATTCTTACTTTCAGTTTGTTAGTCAAGACGTTTTACTTTATAAAACATAGGATTTTCCTCCACAATCTTTTGAAAATTGTCTTGTGTTTTATGTATTTGATAATGAAATAACTTATCAACAGCATGAGTGATGATTCTTAATCCTGTGCTGACCATTGATGAGGTTTTTTTACAAAGGAGATAAAGTTCATTTATCCATTCTAGTATACATGATTGACCTCATTCCCCAAAAACAAAGAGAATAAGCTCGAAGAATACCTGCATAAACAAAGATGACTGCATAAGAATAAAAGAGAACCAGAGAGCCACAATGCAAAATCATATAAACAACCAATTCTAACTGCAAAAGCGCTGCTTCTCAAAGCAGGGGGAGCAAAGCTCGGAACTCACAAAGCGTGAAGACTTTCGGAGCACTCGAGAAGAGTTAAACACTAAAGATCGACCTCAAAGAACGCTTATTTATAGGCTAGCTTTCTTCCCAGGAGCGCGGTAAGTTCCAAATAGCGAGTAGAAGTGGATAGAGTAAAAGGTTGAAAATTATGAGCTTGTTTCCTTGGCAATTCATCTGCTCTACTAACAAAACGGGTTAAAGGTAACAGCGTTTATCGATTCGGATGCACTTATCCTACACGATATTAAGTTCCTGCAAGGAACGATAATGATGAGCGTGGTAAAAATGGGATTTAACGAAGATCTCCGTACATTTCCACCAAGTATTCCGTAATCTCCTCAGTTTTCTTGATATACTATAAATAATCAACCGTTCAATATTGTCTGACGGAAAAGTAGCATAAATCAGCCCTTGATACTATCAATCCGCAATAATTCTAGCTGGAACAATTTCATTTGAATTTTTGAGGGATATTTAAATGTTTTTTTTTTTTATTTTCATGTTCTTCCTATTTTATTATTTTTCCGTTTGGTGCTATTTTCAAAAAGTTCCACGGAATAGTGTTAAAATTCTATTTTTTTGATCGTGATCTTTTTTCGTTTTTACCACGTGGATAAACTAGAAATGAAAAAAAAATAAATTTGAAAGTTACTTATAATAAAATATTTTGTAGGAAAGTAGTATGATTTTCTGTCATCACTCATATCAGTCCAAAGAAACACTGAATAAGGAGTTACCAAAATACTTTTGACGAATTATTTATTATTCAATCAATTTTTTTTTAAGTACCTTTTTCCAGAAAAATGGAGTTTTTAAATGATTTTGAGGTAGACTGCACCCCGTGAAATATGCTCACAGAGAGAAATTCTGTTTTTTTATTGTGTTCATTTTTTCGTTTTTACTATGTGGATAAACTAGAAATCTTAAAAAAAAAATTTGTAGTACTTTCACTGAACCTGTCAGATGAAATTTTACAAAGAGCAGAATGTAAACACCGCTTGCACTACCTCCCCCATGCATCGTCAAAGAAGAAATTCTGTTGTGACTGAAAACGTCGACTTTCGTTAAGGACTCTACACGGTAGCTGAAACCATGCCTTCTATTTACTTTGATGCTGGAATTCACATGAAAGTTCAAAGTCAAGTCTGAAAGTAACACTGGAAAAGGTTCATTTAAGAAGAATTACCACTTATGTTCTGAATTAAGGAGCAAACGCTGAAAACAGTTTAGATGGTAATCATAAGTTAACAGCTTCGAGGCTCATTGTCAAGTCTCATGAGTCCTAGCTACACCTGAGAAGGATATTTCTATCACTTTATGTATATTTTTAACCATACTCTCATTATGAGAGAGAGAGAATATTTTCTCATATTCAGGAGCCTTGAATTTTATTTAGTTCTTCCTTGCATTATTGTTCTGGAATGTTTACTCAATCACTAGAAAATTTTCCTCTATTCACATTGTTTGTCGTTCCCCGTCTCTGGAGAAATAGTAATTGTTGAATTACACTCTGATTAACTGGATATTATTCAGAGGTGTTCTTCGCCACCAATTGGTTTCGGAGACTGGCTCATGCTAACCACACGTTACCTGGTTGATGATTATTTGCTTGCTGTATGGTCTGTCCGGCCGGTTAGGAATTCTAGCATGGTGGAGGGGGCGGCTTCGGCTCGGTCAGTGTTGGTTCGGGAACTGTGAGTTCTGATTGAAAATTTAAGGCTTCTGGGCCGGTATTGGCCGGGCTGGAGCCGTTTTCCCGCCATGCCGGGGTATATTATTTGCTTTGATGGGCTGTATAGTGGAGTGAATATGAAACTGGCAACCAGCTGTAAGGCCTAGGCCCTTCATGGGCTGTTGAGCCAGACAGACAGACAGAGACATTATTTGCAGGAGATTGATGAACGATCTTATTCAAATTGAATATTAAATAACTCCGATATTATCGTTCAACATTATTTCTGATTATACTTTCCTTGAGTGCTCCTACTCATTACAACTAAAATTGTTACCAATAGTGTTTTTACTGAGAGTTCTGTAATAACACTATTGTGTTATTACTGTTACACCTATTAATATCGTCCAAGCAAGTCGAAACACTCAATATCACAGTTATTGAACAAATTCTCAACAAGATTTCCCTTGCTTGGGTGTCTTGTTACTGGTAATGATGATTGGATGAAGGGGTGCAACAATAATGTGGATGGGAGATGAAACAGTTGTAGTTGTGTGAAAAAGATCAAGAGCAGATGTGAGGAATAGACAATTTATTGAAAGAAAGATAAAACCAAGTGAGAAAGAAATTGATTCATTCGCTTTCAAAACTCAATATCGCCCTGCGACAACTGGATGAGGCTGCAGAAATTAAGGATCGGAGATGCTGCTATCTCACTTTAATAATGTGAAACGGAGAGCAAAATGAAAATCGTGTTGATGAGGGAAGTAAGGGGAAAGAAGCAGAAGGAGGAGAAGAGGAAGTCATCACGCTTTTGGCTAGAAAGAGACGTGAAGAAAGTGAGGGATTATGGAAAAGAAGAAGAGAGGAAAAAGAAGAAAAAAAGGAAGAAGAAGAGGAAGAGGAAGACGAAAAGGAAGAAGTAGAAAGTAGAAGAAGAAGAAGGAGAAGGCAAACAGTAATTTTGGGAGGAGACGGAAGGAAGGAGTTGAAGAAGGAAGAGAAGACAAAGAGAAGGGGAGGAGAAGGGAAAGAGGAGGAGAAAAGGGACGAGGAGAAGAAGGATGAGCAGAAGGAAGAAGAGGAGGGGGGAAGGAAGGAGTTGAAGGAGAAGGTGAAGAAGAAGAAGAGAAGGAGGAGGAGAAGGAGAAGGAGTCAATGGACGAGGAGAAGAATGTGGAGGAGGAGTAAAAGGGAGAGGCGAGAGAAGGTAGGAGTTGAAGAAGAAAGCGAAGAAGAAGAAGAGTAAGAGGAGAAAAAGGAAAAGGAGAGAAATGGGAGAATTTGAAGAAGAAGAAGAAGAAGAATAGGAGAAGGAGAAAAAGGATGAGGAGAAGAAGGATGAGGAGAAGAAGGACGAGGATATGCAGGACGAGGAGAAAAAGGAGAAGAAAGGATAAGGACAAGGAGTAGGAGGGCAAGTAGGATGAGAAAGGAGGAGGAAAGAGGAGGAGGTGAAGGAGGAAAAAGAGGGAGATATTGAAGAGGAGGGTCCTGCGTTTGTCAACTCTGCTGATGAACAGCTGCCTGCTCGAGGCTAGCTCGTGATTTGTCGCCCACGATAATGGGCTTCAAATTAACGACCTTCACTGCTAGCGCACCGACTAAAAGTCCAAAGAGATATAACACACCAGAAATCGTTTTCTCTCTCCTCCGTGTTATCCCAGCTTTTCCGATAATCCCACTTGATTTAGCGCGCTATAGCGCACTGAAAATAGATAAATGAATGCCAACAAGCGGAAAGAATACAGGATGCGATAAATTTCGAGGAGAAATTGTATTACTTTATAAAGCAGGTTCCGGGAGAAATGTGAGGTTATGTTGCAATTAGTGGAGCGTTATGAAGTGGGATTGCATTCGTCCTAGAATTGTGACAGCGAATACATCATTTCCACTGAGTGTTGCAGGAATGATGGTGACATAGTGACATGTCATGTTTCTATGATTGGAAGAGATTGATGATGTAATTGACAAATTTCATTATTCACATCAACAGGAAAATTTTTACTCTGATATGGATGAGTGGATTTTTCATATTTCAAAATATAGATTATCATATAAAAAAAGATTATCATAATAAATAAATCGGATCAAAATACTTTTTTCTCTCAAATAACAATTAAAAATCAAGTGCATTCTTCATTATGCAAGGCCTTATCTTTTTTCTTTGAGGGTGATGCCGACATGGGCTCTTGGGCCTGTGCGTGGGTAATGGGAAGGATGATGATGAGATATGAATGGACCTACTGCTTTAGGTGGGTTCCGAACCATCGGGAAGCGATTTTTGAGGCTCATAAATTGAATTCAGAGGAACCGGTCACCAGTACAACGGTGCTGGCAGAGGCACGTCGCTTATCTAATCTCACCGATTAGACGCTCTCTACCACTGGGACAAACCGCTTCCCCATCTATTGAATAGTTTCCATTTCTTAATAAACAAAACAGTACAAACAATTCACAGCTACTAGAAATACATTGTTGAATTTATATAGAATGTGTATCGAATAATTATGAATAAGTGGAAGGGCTAACTGGCTTTTAATATTTTGCAATTAAGATCGCCTATTCTGTTTATGAATCTCGGAAAACCATATAAAACTAAACTATTTCGACCTTAAAAATAATCTATTTCACAGCAACTGATTGGAATAATGAACTTCACTGAACAATAGAATTATAATTGTTAAAAGTAATATATAATCACATTTTTATATTCGGATCAATATAAATTATTAGTGAAGGTACATTCTGTCCAAGCAAAGAAGACATTCTGGTAAGATGGGAGAATAACTCCAGGTCGGTCAATAATGGTTCAAAAATGATAAATTTAATTTCAAACTGTAGAGAAGAATGTTTTCGAGATCAAATTTATGATTTTTCAACCAATATTGACCGAGCTGGGGTCATTTCTCTTTCTTGCCAGAATGTCTTCTTTGTCTTGGACAAAGTATAGAAGATTTCACACACATGTGTTACAATAGGCCTATACAATAGGCCTACTTGATGCTACTGCGAGAGGATGAAGGCGTAGGATAGGCTACCCCACACACATAAGTCAAGGACAAGTTGGAGAGTTGGAGCATTACCATACAGTACCATATTTGTTTTTTGTTTAAACTTTGCACAATTCCTGGAATTATTCTTGATGTGAGAACTATTTATACTACTTATGAATTATCATCTATAAGTATACGCATCATTTGCATAGTTTATAATCATTCTAAGAAATTTTTAGATGAAAATGTATCATTTATAATGCAAATAGTGTGTTCATCAACTGTGTGATACCAAAAGTTTGTGGTGTATTCTCCTCATCCTCATTGAGAAGTAGCCTATAACTCTTTTCTTCGCTAATAGAACCCAATTATTTACAGATTTCTTCCAATATAATAACTACAGTAGAACGTTGATAATCCGGACCGTCGATAATCCGGATTGGTCTTTAGCAAGAAATAAAAAAATATTTGCACTGTTAAAGTCTTTACTAGAGAGTGGGCGATGAGAGAATACATATGTAGTGTTTAGCAAAGCAAATTAAATAATTTTTCATTATTTCTCAACAGAAAATATACCATTTTAAAACAGGTTTTTTTTTTAAATAGGGCCTGCTGGACCATTTGTAAGGAAATTTCGATATTACGGATAATTCGATAATCCGGATAGGGCCCGGTCCCAATCAATCCGGATTATCGGCGTTCTACTGCACTAGATAAGGTGAGAGACGAGCACCTGTTCTTTCCATTATGTGCGTAACAACTTGACTTGCGGCCTCTATTTTCTGAATGTCATTCATTCATGAGAATCAAAATAGTTTCCCTGTTTTTCGAAGCCCACCCAAAGTTCATATCTTATCATAATCCTTCCTATGCACAAGCCGAAGAACTAAAATGAGCATTCACTCTGAGAATAAACTTCAATCCTATTGCAATGAGACCCATTCATTAATCTTCCGGGACAAAACGCACTTTTAATCCGCTCGCATACTTTAATGTACTGTATTTAGAACAGAACTCATTACCAGCGAGCAGTCACCAACCATTGTGAAATACATATTGCCGAGTCCCGCCCGGCCGTGTAGGAAGCAGGATCATAATTCAAGCCCTTCAAGTGCTGCTGCGAATTGTTGCAGTATAATTCTGGGTTGGATTCATTAGTCTTCCGTTGACTAACACTGTGCGAAGCATATTTGAGCCTTGTTAGGAAGGTAAACCCGAGCTGGCACAAACCTCATACCTGAGTACCGAGCGCTGACAACCCTGTTGAGTGCTTATTCACGCACACAATCTCGTCTGTGTATTATTCAAATCTAAAGAGCTGTTTAATATTGACAGCCGAGCTAACGTCGAAATGGATTCTCGCCCTAGCAAAGAACCACCGTTTCCGCATATAGTTAGACGCAATCTATCAAGATCAAGAACAATTACTCGATGGAAGAAGAAGTTTTGGAAAGTAAGCAAAATATCAAATCGAGGGATTTTCGACTTTTGAATTATTATGCAGAATTTTTTTTCTCACTAACCACAGAGGTTTACTCATGAATACACAATTCAACATTCAAGACTGAGGTTCGAGACTATTGTTCTTCAATAATTGAATTTGGACTGTGAAGTATTCTCTTTTAGTAATACTCATAAGAGAATGAGGGATGAACAGTAAACCAGATTCCCTCTCAAATATTTTCCATTCGAATCACGTATTGTATAAAAAATGTTGAGGAAAATGGTGATAGAATAGAACTTATTATGAGAGAATTGAGAGAGTGGAGGAAATATTGAGGAAAAAGAAAAGTTTGATGCATAATGAGAGCTTTGATATTATTAGTTTTCTTGAGAGAGGAATAAAATGAGTTGAGAAAGATTGAAACATTCTATCATGCATGTTTCATAATAAAAATGTTTCATATGAAATTCACGATTATAATTCGTCCATCATGGAATTATCATAATTTGAAATAAATAAAACAGAATGTTAATTCGAGGTGATTCCCCACCCTATAATTAGAAAATACATGAATTACAAACAGGATTAGGTTTTGATGTTTTCACTATTGTGTATTGCACGTGAATTTGGAAAGTGAAGAGGTGTAAATATACTGTTACTGTAATACTGAACAATTTTGAACTAATAAAAACGATAAAATCTCTCAAATTATCGTATATAGTCTTCTAAGCACCATAGACGTGAAAAAATCACGAAGTATATTGATTTTTATTAGCAAGCTGAGCGTGTATTTTGTTTGCACAGGCTTTCTGAGGTGATATTAAAAAAGGATGAAATCTTAAGCGATACCAGAAATACGAGAGGTTTCATGACAATGCCTCCGTAAAATGAAGGCGACGATGAGGAAGCTATGAAGGAAAATGTTGAGCAAGAACGTGTTGGTATCGTTGAATAAAAGGCGAGCAAAAAAGGTGCGACACCCAGTGCCCTCTGGGGAGAGTTGATGCCGTAGTTTTCAGTATTCAGAAAGTGAGCGTCTTTTTTGTGTCGCTGCTGGAAGAATCTGCTTTACACATTCAAGATTTTCTGCTTTTTTCTGAAAAGAAGAACGCTTCATCATCTCCTTTCCACCACAATCAAACTGAATGCAACGTAACGATTTGCCTCAAAAGTTGAATAAATTATTCTCATAAATTTCCAAATTTGTATTTCTACTGTGTATTGAGAATCAAAAACTTGTGCATTTGTAATGGGTTGATGTATGAAGTCACTCACAATACGGGATCGATTACAATTCAATAGGATTGCAGCTCCAATATATTTAATAGAGTGGATGGAATTGAAGCTCAACGCTAACTCTTCACTTCAGCATTCCCGAACTGCTTATCATTTCAATTACTATTAATACAAAAATTTACGATTTTGATATTCTCACGTATTTATTCATAATTCATCGATTCATCAAGGTTAATTGACCTTCGATCATGTGTTGAATTTTTAATCAACCTTTTTTCCATTCAAATGTCGGAGATAAAAATATTTCAAATAATGTCGGAGGGATTAGGCTTGACATTGAGATTCTCGAAGAATTCTCTAAAAATGAAATTGTATGATTATGGAAAAACTCTTTAAGAAGTGATGAATTATTTATTCTCCTTTATTCTAAGAAAGATATAAAACTGAGGATTCTCATTGCTGATGCATCAAAATTTGAGATAGAAACGCGACTTCTATTCCGAGAATCGTGAATCTCTATCTTGATGTAGATAACGAAAAAAACAACTTTCATCAACTCAGTGAATGAAGAAGGTTCCAACACAAACCAATTTCAAAGAATGTGTCTGCCTCTTCTGCCACAATTCGCTTGGAGATTGAAATGAGCTCTCTAGTTCATCTACTTAGACGGTTCGCAAACAATCTACATGATAATAAGGACGTCTATCGATCTAAATACCATCAAAGAAAACTGAAGATGGAGCAGATGAAGACTTCGGAAACTTTGTAACAGAATGCTTACAGTCTTCATTTCATTAAGTATTTATCAGCTTTGAATGTATTGGAAACTTATTGGAAATTTCAGAATAATCATCAAGAAAAGTATTGCTTTGCTTCTTTTGAAAACCAATATATATAAACAATGAGGAATTGCCAATCTTCAAAAATAAGAAGAAAAACATGTTTAAGAAGTTATCAAGGTGATAAAAATGTATTATTGTTGTTCTAAAAGATTAAGAAAACAATAACTTTATCAGTAGTTTTCAAATGAAAACCTGTTTATCATCGAGCTATCATATTCAGTTGATTTATCAATAAAGTAAATATTTAAATACAATAGTATTATTTTTTAAACATTTACAAAAGAAAAATAGTAGAGATCTCTTCATTCAAGAGCCTAAACAACTACCTGATTCCGAAATACTCATATTCAGTTAATACTTTTTAGTAGAAAGCGTAAACATTCATATCACACGTATAATTTTCGAGACAACTCCCTATTGAAATTGAAGAAAATAATAAATTGACAGTAAACACTTCCATTTACTGAGAAACAAAAGCGATTCCAAAATAGGAGGGGAGAAAGAGGACAGCTGGCCAATCACGAACAAAATATAGAATGAGAACACGCCCACAGACACTCCTCACTCTAAGCTCCACCTCCTCGCTCCTGATTGGCCAACAACGTAAATAATATCTACTTCCAAGTTTTTCCGGTAGATGGGAGCAGTTACTGGGTTGTAAATTCTCTAATGCCTTTGCAGTCAGGCTATTGACGTTTTGGAAGGAAACAAACACTTCTAATAAGTGAATTAATAATATTGTGTACATTTTATCGAAATGTTATCCATTAAATATGTAAGTGCAAATCGATAAAAAAATTAATTAGGTAATGAATAGATCAAATCAAGCATCGATTTATTAATATCGATTCATTTCTTCAATAGAGCTCAATAATGCTTCTCGATTGAAAAAATAATAATATAAAAAATAGTGTTGTGTTCAGTTCAGGATGAGATAATTTTTTTTAATCTCTTCATGGTTTAGAACATTATCACACAATTTGGGTTGAGAGTCTATCAAATCAAAGATAAGAGGCTTCATTGTTCTAATCAAATCCATATGATTGATGAAGAAAATATAGGTAACTTCATTGAAAATGTAAATTAAATTAAATAAATTGTCTAATTTTTCCAGCACATATCTCAGCCAATATTATTACACGATAATAATAAATAAATAAATTCATTTTATTTGTTCAACAAAAATTGTTACACAAATGAGTTGATCAAGAGACGAGAATTTAAATCTGCAACAGTTAACAAAACAATGATAAGAAAATATAATAATTCTAATAACATGTAACTTGAATATATATTTTTTCTAAATGGAAATTCAGCCTTTTCATTCACTAACTTCACTTGATATATTAATTTTCATCCACTCATGAGGATTACAATAAACTCCTATAATAGCACAGACATAAATTATTCTTATTATAGCACGATTTTTTATGTACTCGTATATTTGATAGAAAATATTCAAGAACGATTAATAGCAGTAATCCTTCACCAATAATAATTGAACCAAACCAGAAAATGGCAACTTACATACTTCAATAATTGAATTGAACCAACTCTTTAGTAATCTCCAATACCATAATTACAATAATAATACTTATAGGTAGTAACATTTTATTTATGTACAGACTTGTGTATAATATTAGAGAATAAATAGTAAGTACCTACTAAATAAACATCAATAAACAACATTTATCAACTCAATTAATTAATCAAATTAATTTAAAGAATGGTAAAATGAAATGGACTTGCATATATTGTATTGAACCAATCTATTATTGAATAGTGACGATAATACTACAGCGCTATTAAGCTGCTCTACCGATTCCAAACACCGCATCCTGCCTCCTGGAAAGTGCTCTCACAGTGTACTGGTACACATCCCTGATTTTTCCATAATTCAAATTAGACAAAAGTACCATCAGTTTATCCATATTATTAACTATATTGAAAGCATGAGGCGAAATATATTGCAATCTAAAATCTTCGTACACGGGACACACCAAAATGAAATGTAATAATGATTCTAAATCTAAATTACAGGCGGGACAAATTTTCTCTGAGTCAAGTTGATAACTCAGACCATTTATATGGAGGAAAGTGTTTTTGGTTGCTACTCGAAATTGAGATATACAACGGATCATTTTAATTGATATTTCATATGAAAGCTGCTCTCCAAGTAAAAAATTAGGATTGATAACTGTATAAAAAGAAGAACTTGAAAAATTTTGTGCCAAACATCTATCCTCATGCATCATTTTTCTCCCATAACTTTCGATAATTATATCTTTATTATTGAGCAATTCTATCGCGTCGAATTCGTATACGTTCCGCCAAGTAAGAAACTGCATGGATTCTAATTCTTTTTGAATAAAAGATAACCAATTGCCGATAAAGTTTGTTTTAAATAATAAACGATAGCAAAGAAAAGGGTATCTGGATTCTGGCATGCTAACAACTTTCATCAACCAAGATAAGAATTTCTTGAAGATATGAAATTTCAGTTTTGGTCTACCCGTCTCTAATCTAACACATAATCTCGGCGTTGTACGCACCAGAAAGAGCAAGCGCTTCAAAAAGAATAGCTGAAGCTGAGCTACCTCTACTGCCTGTTCACAGCCAAAGCCCCACACCTCACACCCGTACAGACTTGATGGAATGATGATCGTATCTAATAATTTCATTTTCCCCTCCCATTTCTCTGATCTGAGCTTGGTTAAAACGTTAACTGCCAATATTGATTCGGTTTTACCTCTATTTATTGAGCGTCTGCACATCTCTGTATATTTACCTGAAGACTGAAATATGACTCCTAAATAATTATAAGTATTACAAATTTCTATAATATCATCTCCAAGCTTAAAATCTCTATGGCTACTGCTTAATCGACCCTTATGAAACGGCAAAACTTTAGTCTTAGCTGCATTGACCTTGAGTCCTATTTCTAAGCTATACTGATAAAGACACTTCAGCTTGTTTCTTACATCCGAGATGCTATCCGCCTAGATGACTATGTCGTCTGCATACTGTAACATGAGTACATCATTATCTCTGTCAATATTGAGCCCATGTAATCAGTTATCTCTAAAGTATTGTTCTTTTGCCGACGTGTATAGAGCGAAGAGAAGCGGGCTGGCGGGGTCACCCTGCAAAACGCCTCTAGTCAGTGCGATCGGGTCGGATTGTTCTCTACTCGACCTATTCTCAATCACTAATGTGAAGTTTGAGTACATATATTTGAAAACGCTAATTATTCTTCGACTCAATCCAAGTTCTGTCAATTTCTGAAATAGCCTATCATGCGGGACAGAGTCGAAAGCAGACTCATAATCAACAAAGATTGCCTAAACCTTCCTCTTTCTCACTTCCATAAAATATTTGACTATTGAATCCAGAACAAAAACGTTATTCAAGCACGATACACACGATATTACACGATAATAGTTCTATGATCATAAACTTATCTGATTATATAATATGGAAAGAGATGAAAATATGATTCCGTATTTTCATCTATTTCCATGTGATGAGATATGATCATAGAATTATTATCGTGTAATACCGGCCTACGGTACTAGATGCAACGGTTTTTATCAATCTAGGAACAGTGACAACTCCCATTCACTCTTCAAAATGTGAGAAATTTTAGTGCCTCTGTTAAATCAACATGGAAACTAAGAATGATTATTGTACATACTATTGAATTTTCTCATATGGAAAATGAATTATCTTTTTTGAAAATAAGATCTTATACTCAAATAAGTAAGCACTGAAATTGTATCTAAATATAACTACGAGATTATGCACTGTGGCATAATAAATCTCAAACGAGGGATGAAGTCGATGGCAACTTTTATAACGTATGACTACAGAAAATAATGATGTAATAAAAAGGAAATGGTATATCTTTATTACCCATATTACGTTGCTATGATATTTGAGGAGTTTCCAAGATTGATATTACTCTTCTGCAGAACTTTCTTCTGCCGTATAACTTGATTGATCTTGATCAGTATGAATTCTCTTGAGAACATTCTATAC
Organism: Sogatella furcifera; assembly: GCA_017141385.1. NCBI lineage: Eukaryota > Metazoa > Arthropoda > Insecta > Hemiptera > Delphacidae > Sogatella > Sogatella furcifera. The sequence continues at coordinate 10,743,907 of CM029549.1, forward strand.
TCTTTAAGGTACAATTCGTGCCGCGCGGCTCGATCTGTCGCGACTTTAACTGCGCTGCTGGAGCTACCCGGCTCTTGCTGAGCTGCTCTAGCCATCACACCCCTATTCACATAACTTTATTATGAATGTTCACTATGTTATTAGGGCTATACTAATGTATAATAAATAAATAAATTAGGAAATTATCCATTTTCAAGAGTGAATTTCACTATCTTTTGATTTATTATGCATTGGTAACCCAAGTGAATAGAGTTGTGATGGTAAGAGCAGCGCAGCTAGAGCCGGGCAGCTCCAGTATCCTAACTATTAAATTCCAGTTGTGGCTGGTAAGAAGATTTATATGAGGCTTTAGTTCCTCACAATATTACAGTATAGTGATTAAATGGAAAAACAAGAAATAAAACCAAACAAGAAAAACAATCAACGACATTAGAAAGCAACCGGCGGTATAAGTCCTAGCTGGCTATTGATATTCGAATGATATAAAATTGTAATCATATAAAATTGTAGAGCCCTTTTAACGAAAAAAATTATAATTTTCTTGAATTTTTTCATTGTATAATTCCTGACAGAAACTGAAAACCACCGTTTTCGGTTTTATGTGATTTCTCATCATGGATCTTCATGTTATTTGAATAATGGTAGGCTAATAATTGATTTCAACATGCTTCATACTCTACAAAACAGGTATCTTGTAACATAGGTAACTTGTCGATATGAAATCATCCAATCAAAGATAGTGCTCACAATATGAGCCCAACAAAGGCTTGAAGCAAGTTTCGAACAATAAGTTTGACGTAATAGCCAGCTTTCAAACCAAAGCTGGAATCCAATTCATTAGTTGGCTACTAAATCGGTACGGCTGCCAACACCTATAGATTCTCAACAACCATGTCTGTCTCTCTCTCACTCCTTTCTTAACCACTCATGTCAATGCTCCATCCTTATCTACTCAATAGCTGTAATCATCAATAGTGTGGGAATTGACAAGTTGAAACTGGAGTTTATTTCGAATCGACGTTTTCCTTCTCACTGATTACATAGTCACATGAAGGGAGCTGGCTGGGTGTTTGCTATTCAATATGGTGCCTTTAAGTGGAGCTCGAACATTAGAGATCTCGCCAAATTCTACAACTGATTGCTCAAACTATATCATAAACAAACTATTTGGAGCTGGTTTATCTCCGACTATATATTAACAATTAATTCCTGTTACATGCAGCTATTTTCACAATACTCAATCCGAGAAGAACCTCGATCCGTACCCTCAATCTGATTAAAATATTAAAATTATTGTTCCTCTTTCAATCATTTGAGCGAGTTTTTGCGCTATTGAATCAATAGAATACTGTTAAACCTGTATCTTGATAGGCAATTATTATACATAATAATTATTATCATTTGATTGCAGCTCTTTGGGCTAACTCAACCTCAACACGTACAATAAAATACTTATTGAGAAACAGAAACAAAAAATTATTTAGTTTTAAAGTAAACAGAATACTAGAACATATCAACTTAATATCAAATATCATTATTTAGAAACGCCTAAAACGTTTAGAATTATTCAATCTTTCATGGATTTCCGCTTCCTTGGATTCTCAGTAAAAAGATTTACATAGTTCTTCCAAAATTTATCGTGTTGTGAATGAATAGATGTCAGCATAAATGCATTATTGTGAGGAAAGGAGCAGTCCTCCAGACGACTAAAGACAAGAAATAAAAGTTGATGTGTGAAACGGAAGAGCAATGCTATTACAAAAGACGTGGGAGGAAACATGCAAGACTGGAAAGTGGAGATTGTTCCAAACAAGTGACAGCTGACTTATCATTCTGGAATACATTGTAACGTTCATTTCCAAAGTCGAGAATGTGATGGATTCACAGACAAAAGGGCTCTCTAATTCCATAGTTCTCTTTAATAATAGCTGATAAAGAGTTATTTTATTATATTTCCATCAGTGAATAAGTGATTTCTTATCGAAATTAATGTGAGGTTATTCATTGATGAAATTTTTTGTCGTAGTAAAAGTAAACATTTTCCACATTTTTGAGAAATCTCACTTTGTTTCTGGAAGCTGTGCTATGAATGTTGATCTCAGACAGACGAAGTATCTCAGAGTTGAGTTTAACTGCACGAAATTTTGAAATTTTCATAACTAAGAACATTTTTAGTGCAACGGATGAATGACCTACCTCCAATAAAGGTATTTCACACTAGGCTATGACACTAGGCAATTTTGCTAAGGCGAAATAGCTGTTTACCCACTACACTACAAGTCTACAAGCCACGGATACTAGAACACATTCTAGTATCCATGCTACATGCTACAACAATACGTTCTGCAGGCAATATCATGTACCTCTCCACATTTATTATGAAGCTAAATTGATAAAAAAAATAAAAAAATAGATAGAAACTTACCTGAACTAATTGACCGTGCATATGACCGTTGGCAGTGAATGTAATATGACATAGAAAAGGCAGTCGTTCTTCCCTTGGCTTTGCTAGAGTTAGTAGGTACGTTTTTCCCACTTCACCATAGTACGTTCGGTTGCAAACTGTAAAAACAGAAACAATAATATGAGTTTGATATGAGTTTAATGATAAATATGATGAAAAGATAATCACAATAATATCGTTATGCAAATTATTGATCAACTCATTATTGAGGAAAGTCAAATTGGAAATAATTGTTTAACTCGTGAATAAATTTTTTTGTTAATAGTAATCAGTAGTTGTACGGAATTACAATGCTAGTAATTATCGTGTAACATCATAAACAGTACATTCTTCAGAAAAGAATGCTGGAAGAAATCTAGAGAATCTGAGTAATGAAGAGGAACAATGCTTCTCCATTATCACCCGTAGACCATAAAACTTACGCATCAAATAATGAGAATCTTCTTTTGAACAACCAAAGAGGTGTTGCAAGGATAAAAAATGAGGAAGAAGAGATAATAAAGGATATAGTAAGAGAAAGACTTTGCAGAGAGGATTCTGAGGGAAAGTATTTCGCACTGGATAAAACACCATCTCTAACTTTATCTCACCTTCTTTCTGGCAATACCTTTTCTGAAATTGAGCTCTTTTATTGCAAAATTATTTTGTTTGTTATAGTGGAATATAAAACATTTACTTAACTGTAACTTTACTTACATAAGGGTACTACAGTATGTGCATGAAAAAGAGAATACTGATACCTAGTGAAGCTTGTGAGAGGGCAAGATGGTCGGTTTCTAACAAATTATTGATGTATTTAGGCTTACGCTATATTTTCTATTCATTCAACATTAACATGAATTTCTTCAAATTATACAGAATAGAGCATTTAACAAACTCCATTGAATACACACGATAGTACTGAATCTGCATGTATTATAATAATAATATGATTGAAGCCTTTGTTATTTCTGTAAATTTGATATCTGATTTGATTTCCTTTGTTATTTCTGCCAGAAAATTTGAAGTGTTTTGTATTCAAAGAAGGAAAATCTACACACTCAATCTCATAGCTTAAATCTCCTAAAACTCTATTCCCTCTCTCTGTTCACAACTCAGGCTTCGTATATTAGATAGGCACCACGCTGTTTCCTCAATATCAAGCTGAGTTGATATGAAGCCTGTCAAGTCGAAACAGAGTATGCTTACATTATCAGTATTACCCAAAAGCAACTTTGCAAGACTTTGTCAGTATGCTTCTGACAGCAAATGAGACTGGATTTAATCTAAAAAAAAAAAATGTTTCAACCTACTTCAGAGGAGAAAAGTGATATAATTCAACTTTCTTCGGCTATCAGTTATTGTTGAGATAGTTTTTCATGGGGATATTAAAGTATTTCAAGTATTTTAAAAGATTAAGTGAGAGAAAGGAAACATTTATTTCAATAACTTACTCAAATTCAAACAAGACACTGACGAGAAAACTGACGCATTTATGTTTAAAATGTAATTTATAAATCTGATCAAGACCTATTGGAAAATATGCAGTAACTGGTGAAAATTAGCTATTTCCTCCCATTATTAAAACCCTGTTTGAATAAGCGCGGAAGACAGAAATTTTTTCAAAAATAAGATTTAAGGAATAATATTAATAGCTATCTCAATATCACCTTCACAATCAACAAATTTAGGAAGTATGAATAGCTTCAAACAATAAACAGCTCTTTACATCTTTGGCTCTTTACATCTAAGGAAGTGCTTGTGTTACAATAGCAAGTAATGATTTTCGAAATATGTATTGTATTGAATGAAAGGTGTATCGACCATGTTCCTCTTCCAATTTATAAACTATTAGAATGAGTGATCTACCGATTGCGGAAGATTTTGGAATATTGAAATAGGAACCTGAAGGTTCATCATCATAATTCAGCGCTCACTAAAAAACTAAATTATTAACAAATTAATTTCGTTCCTCGTTCAATTTGCTCACGAATGTATCAATGTTCTCAATGGAAATTAACCCTGAGAGTATTCAGTAGCTGATACGACGGTAGCACGTTTTGCTGAATGTCTAATTCCTCAATGAAAATTGGATAGATAGCGGAGCTCTCCATAGCATAGCAAGTTGAGGAACTTTGGGGCAAAGTTTCCAAGACACCACACAGCCTAAGCTGATCCAAACAGATTATACATTTTGAGAATGATGTTAGCTAAGTGTGTGAGTGTTTAGCTCCATAAATAATCTGAAGACTGCTCAGCTCAGGGAGCAATTAAGAGATTTCGATTAGAGACAAGCAAGTCCTTCCATGCAACAGATGTTTGGGCTTTTCGGCTATTAAAGCATTATAAACTAATGGCTTCATCTTCTTAGGGTAGCAATTTGAATCTTGTCTGTTCAGAAGTGCTCCGCAACGCTGGTGAAATACTGTTGAAATTTTTTATTATTTATATATCAAGTGTGGTTGAATTATGGACTTCGAAGTTAATCTTCAAAACTTGAATTATGTTTTCATTTGACTGTAACGAAGCAGACTTTATCTCGAGCAAACTCTATCGTGATCTTTGATTGAATGAGGTCATGGGATAAGATAAATTTTATTGCAAGAAAATTGTGTTGGATTTAGAACTCCTTGTATTCTATATCCATAATTCAAAACTAGAAGACATTTAAATACAAAGTCGAAGTCTTAATTATTCAGACTCACGAAATTGAAATGAATTGATGTAAAACAATTTTTATCAGGAGATTAGAGATCATAAATAAAAATTGAATTGACTTTTGAAGTCTGCATATATTTGGACATTGAACTAAAGAATTTTGAAATTCTTTCATGTATTTATCATTTTTCTAACTGACTGGTTGCACATTATATAAGGTCATAATGGACTCATGAACTAGGTGTGGCATAGGCTATTCAAATGTCAACAACAGTTGGATACATTTTTCAATATTTTTATTGGAACAATACGAGTATCTAGGCTAGTAAATTATCGATATATAGCGATCCCGATTGAAAAACGCATTTGTATTCTTCTGTTTCTGAGATTATCAATTTACAGGAATGTGTTTAAACCTTATATGGTCGCATTCATCTAAAATTAAATCAAAACAATTGTAATCTCCATATAGTGGGTTTTTCCATTTTTTGTTAACGCACAATCTGAATAAAATTCATCTAAAATTAAATCAAAACAATTGTAATCACCATATAGTGGGTTTTTCCATTTTTTGTTAACGCACAATCTGAATAAAATTCCAAGCATTTTCCTTAAATTTAATTTCATGTTCCGGAAAACGTTTTGAAAGCAGTGAGTGGAACTGGGAGCAGAGATGTATCTGTGATGGTGTGAAATGATGATTTCTTAAAAATATGGGGGCTCGATGATGCGGATAGTGATTTATGGCCTGTAAGGACACGTGGTTGCGGAGATGCTCTCCTTAGCAATGGAGAGGTCGCTGCAAAAAAGATAAATTATCAAAGCGACGTCGTTGCCAAGTCCTGGCTGGTTTGCAGCATTGCTGCCTCATCCGCCTCCGTAAACTTGCTTCTTTGGCGGAGGAAAGTTTTCATCTTGACCCAGATTCCTCCGCCAGCAACCTATCTTTCTGATTTAATACATGTGCAGAGTGGATGAGATCGCTTTCACTGGGTGTTCTCCTACATGAGTTTAAAGTTGGAACAGTAGCGCTGAATTTGAAAGCTTTCTTTTGAGTTTTTTATTAAATAGTTGAACTTTTTGCATACTAGCAATTATTTAGTTGTACCGTAGACTATAATTTTTCCATGAGTAGTCTGAGATAGTATCAAATATTAACAACTGACTCAGCAATCATCGAAGCTAATGTCACAGAATGTTGTATACAGCACTTACTTGTTAGACTTAAAATACATCATAATGATTTACGTGAATCAAAATAAATTAATTTTGCTTCAAAAAAACGAATGAAATTCCCAAGCTCACAAATTTAAGAAAATCACGATATCTGATATTTAAAATGATGATTTGGATATTGACTCAAATTTCTGTTATCTGACTGACAACATTTTATCCCTCATTAATTTTATACAGAGTCAGGATAGGCTACAATTCTTTCACTTCCAAATCCTATAAGTCATTTCATACTGTATCTTTCAAGATAGATCTACTGTTTCCACGACTAACTCTATTGCAATTGAATTCGAAACGTTCTATTTTGATAGGCGGACGGAAATCTAAATAAATCTGGGAGTAACGCACTCGGATAGCTTGTTTTCTATTTTTGCAGTGTTATTGGACGAAGACTGAATTCAGGAGACGCCTTCCACAACTGAAGGTTAGATTGGCGCGCCATCTGTTGTGAAAACAAACATTTCACTTGGGTTCTTTCCGCCGCTAGCAACAATATAGAATCCCTCGCTATAGTCAGTCCAAGCGAAGAAGGCATTCTGGCAAGAAGATAAAATTACTCCAGCACGGTCAATATTAGTTCAAATATTATAAATTTGGTTTCTAATTGTGGGAAACATTTTTATCCAAAATTTGAGACCAAATTTATAATTTTTAAACTAATATTGACCGAGCTGGAATCATTTTCCCATCTTGCCAGAATGTCTTCTATGGACATAGTATACAGTATGAGAAACCCGGTATGATGTAGTGGCCCTTTCCCACTTCTCAGGACGCACTAGGCTACGTAATCCATCCTCCAACACACTAAATCTGTCTTTCCCTGTTTCCTTGAAACAATACCCTTCAATATTATTCTACACTAGCGGCTCTCAACAAAAATACTTCTATTGATGATGAGTTTCCTCTGTAGCCTGTTTGAGATAAGATGTTTCACTCCACAGCAGATATTTCACTCCATTCTAGAACTGTATGAACTTAGATTCATTCAGAATATGTTGTAGCTATCCACGTATTTTTTCCTGTGAATGTCTGACTTTGAAGATTGGCTGTGATATTTATGATAACGACTATTTATGAATAATATTGATGAATGAGTGAAATCCTATCAATGAAAGTCGGGGAAGGCTATACTAATGTAACAATGTAACAACCGCGCTAAATTACAAGTCGATTCACCTGATTAAAATATCTCACATCTCTAAAACAACTCAAAATTATTGATAGTATTAATATCAATTCATAAAAAAATTAATTATGCATTAATAATATTCGATGGAGGTTCTACACTCATTGGAATGACAGTAGAACATTTGCTACAGTGTCAATCAGCTAAAATGAACAGTACTTGAATAGCCTAGTACTTAAACAATAGTACATAAACAGTTTCGGTATTGTTTATTCTGGCCGATACTGTACATAAGACGTTTTGGACAATAGTCTGTGTTATTAACCAATTAGTTTACTTGTTTCTGTAAAATCAATAAATAAATATCTTGATTTATCATGCTAATTGATCAAATGACTAAACAATAACCGAGATATCAACAATAATATTAACTCGAGATTTCTTTTCCTTGTGAAAGGCGCTGGAAAACGCTGCATTCTCGAAGTTAATCGTCCGTGCAAATAAGTATACAAGACCTAGCAGCTGAGCAAGCAGAAGAGTCGAACAAAAGTGTAATAAACAGTTGAGGCGTCATCGTCAGTTCTGAATTTATTGTGAAGATAAAGGAGTAGAATCGGTGGACCATAGAGAGCAGCAGCAACATCAGCTGTAGTAGTAGCAGCAGCAGCAGAAGTAGCAGAAGCAGAAGCAGCAGTGTCAGCATTGGAAGCACTCTTGACCGAGGCGCTCTTTGATCAACTTTTTTGTTGTTTCAGTCTTCCGCTGCTTGAAAGCTATCTTTTTTATTTACCCCGTTACTTTCATATTAATATGAAGGAAAAACTTTCTCCTGAACTCGAGAGGGAAAGTGGGCAGAATGATAAAAAGTCGAAACCTGAGGAAATTGTTGTCATAGTTTGTAAACTGAATGAACACCAGAAATTTTTGTCACAGGAAAAGTTGCCCGAGCACTTCACTATTAGAATGAAAAAAGGTTTCTGTAGGAGCAGAAGAGCAGCTCAGTAAATTATTTTAAAAAGGCAATTCTCTTCAAATTCAGAAGAACCGTTAAAAGTAGGGAAATATTTCAGGCTTTTGCTCTTATGAGGAGCCTTCTTCTAATCTTATTTTGTATTTATTGTATTCTGTGATATTCAAGGAGGAAATAAATAAATTTCAATTAATTTTGGACAATTAAAATTGACTAGTTATCTATGACAATGCTTTGATTTTTCATTCTAATAATTTTAAATAGTACTCGCTTCGCTCGCCTTCTCCGCCTAGCCAGGGGGCTCCGCCCCCTGGACCCCCGACAGTATCAGCAGTGTCAGTGAGTCAAACAGGCCTAGGCCTAATCTGCATAGGCCTAACCTCTGTCAGTGTAAGCTGAGACAAACAGGCTCGCTTCGCTCGCCTGCAAATTCTGTTCAGAAGGGATTCAAAACTTATTGAACACAGCATTTCTAGACCTAATCTGGACCTAATCTGTTCACCAAATTTCGACATTTTCTACCAATTTATTCTCGAAAAATAAAAAAAAAAGTAAAACGCTAATATTGAGCGTAACCTTGGGAACTATATCGGACATAGTTTGAAACTTGATTCAATATCTTCAAAATTAGTTCACCTATAATCTCGCTGAACTATTGAATTTACAGTAAGGATTGGTCGTATCAAGGCGGAAGATATGCAACCTGCAATACATCTACAATTTTGAAAAACCTGATTACTGCGTAATCTTGAACGGAATTCAAAAATATCTTAACACAACATTTCTAGATCTTATCTGAACCTACCTACCAACAATCAACATTTTCTACCGATTGGTTCTCGAAAAAATTGAGAAAACGCGAAAAAACTGTAGAAAAACTTAAATATTTGGCGTATCCTTGAAAAGTTCCTGAAATCCGTTCTTAGCGTGAGTCTAAACGTCCAACTGAACTTGCCTGCCAAATTTGAACGCATTCGGTTCAGTGGATCTTTAGTTCTGGTGATGAATGAATGAATGAATGAATGAATGAATGAATGAATCAGTTAGTCACTCAGTGCCATTTCGCTTTTATAGATATAGATAGCCCTAAAAATACATTGAGGAGAAAATTGATTTCTGTTTATAATATGGAACTGACTAGTGAATACCTTGTTAACATGGAATTTTTCAGAATGAACTCTTATGTCAGAAGCACCAGCATAATTTAATGATATTTTCTATTATTTTATAAATTATAAGTAATAGTATATTATAGTGATAATTTGCATTATAATTATAATCAAAAATATTGTTTCTACAATAGGTTCAATTCAAAAATTCATCTAATTCATCCGAACACATGGAAATTACATGCTCCCGATCTCATCATAGCTTTGAACTTTGTTCTGTTTGAGCTGACAGCTTTGACTTTACGAGTAAACCCAGAAGCGATTAACCAGCTCAGGACTCAGAAGTGTTGCCGGTCTATTGAGACAAGGTGAACAAGCAAACTGCATCAAGTGTGTTAAACTCTGCGGCTTGCAGGATGCTGGAAAATATCGTTCAAGTTTAAGCAAGTAACAAACGAGCATCTGATAATTCACCCTGGAGGAATTTCAGCTCTTAAGTAGCCTGCGTTCACAAATTCCTCTACCCTTTCACTCTTGTTTTCTCCTTCCCCTTCCTCCTTCAACCCTTTCTCCACCCCTTTTCCTTCATCCTCCTCCTTTCTCTCCACCCCTCTCGCCAACCAACAAGCGTGGTGACTTTTAATCCAACCTTCCCCTTGCCGCCTATTTAACACAGCAGACTCTTTCACCACCTACGGAAAATCATGCCTCTTTACTCGGAGAAAAAATCCTTCTTTATGCCTCTAATTAAGAAACTGGGAGTTTGCTGCTGTGAAGTGAACATAAATTTGAGTGCAGAGTACGCAAAGCACAATGGGAGAATTTGTTGATGTAATGGTGCGTGTACGTCTCTATAATGTTGCAATTAGAGAGTTGCCCCAGAATTAATTTATTTATAGTAGCTCCACTACATCTACACAGAGTAACCGACTGTGATTGAACTGAATGAAGTAAATTACTGCTGTAAAAAACTACTTTTTTTTAGAAAATTACCCCAATTTTTTTCTATTATCACTATCTTGTTGGTATCAACTTATTAGGAACATATGTTTACCTCACCCACTCATAAGAAATACAAATTTGTACATTCAAAGACAGGATAGGGATATACAATGAATGATAAGATTTACTAAGATTTAAAAGATTTTTAGGTAGCATTCTCTTTTCAGAATGTTTAGAAACGAAATCGTAGGTTTCTAAATCGTCACAAAACTCTATTACGTATAGCGTTAAGTAGAGAAAGGAACAGCTCCATGAAATAATCAAACAGTAGTTGAATAGTCTTGAGAGTATTGATAATCATCATCTTTATTGAGTAATACATAGAATAGTACAACAGGCAAAGCCCAAAACAGTTCCTCTTACAATTTATACAAACATATCAAGGATAGGTTATGATTTTTTCACACATATTTCCACACTAAATCCAAACTAAAATCCACACTAAAAATTTTCACACTGAAATCCAAATTTTGAATTTTGAAATTGATTCACAACAAAACACCAGATTAAGCACATTTAAAATTTGCTACATTTAAATCACAGAAGAAAAGTTATTAATCGGCACATTGCCAATTATTAAAAATACATAAATCTTGGTTACTAGCAATTCTGAGAATGATAATTGGTACTAACTTGCCTCTTTAATGATTAAACCATCGTAATTTTTTCATAATTATTCAAAAAAGATAAAACTACATCCAGTAAGGCTCTATTCGAAAAGGGTAGTGCATGTTGGAATAGGTGCGTCAGATCATAGAAAAAATGTATCAAGGCTATTTTTGGTTACGAAATGAACTCCCATAAAATTTAGCGAAATCAAAATTTCATCAAAATATTCAAACTCTGAGATTCTGTTCAATTCAAATTCATTTCAAGTGTTTCCACCTCATTAATTTGCAAGATTTGTAAAGTGCTATGAAGCTGCAACGCTGTGAAGTCGAAGATGTTTTTGAACGAGTGGATGAGATGCCAAATTAACACGAACGGAACGAGTTCAGCCCTTTTTAACAAGGACAGAAACTCATTTCCTTTATTACAAGAATTTTGGATTTCACAGGCGTTTTGTCCGCACAAAAGCGGAAATATCTTGAATGACGTTGACGGGGCGCTTCGTCTATCATCGTCGGCACATTATTTTCCGGAACAGGGACAATTACGGTGGGGTGCTAGTGGTGGGGGGAGGGTTGGTGAGGGAACTCTCCAGATTCCAGTTTGATGTCTCATTAAGAGTTCTCTGCTATCTTAACAAATGCTTGTTTACGAACTGATGCTCTTTCTTTATGTCAAGTTATTCCCTTGACAGAGAATGAAGACTAATCCTACAAATGTTATAATATTACGGAACCAACTTCTCCTTCTACTGCTGTTTTCCTCTTATTATTTCATTTCGATGGATAATAATTCATCAAATTGGTCCCTCTCATTTCAACCAAACTTCAATACTGAATCTTGAAAATTCTATGCTTACATAGAAAGGCTAACAATCCTCAAACTGAACTATCTGCCTCTTATTTATGAACATGGATAATCAATCATCAACTCCATGCTAAATCAATTATAATTCCTCACATGAAGAATTTTAAAAAACTAACACATAATAAAGAGTCACTCAAGTCATTGGTACATAACTGTAGGCCAAGCTATAATCTATAGATTAAACTACTTCACGTAGATTGTCTTTGGCTGAACACAATAGATATCTCATTCATGTCAATTGAGAAACTTCATGAATTTCTCATTCTTATCATCTATCTTAGACCTGTTTTATCAAATAAATTTTATTCACCTTTATTTTCATTTCACAGGACGATCAACAAACCCTTATGATAAAACAGGCACTTTGTTTTATTGCCTTTAGTCGACAAACGAGTTCATTGCAAAGTGATTCTTCCTGCTAATTCATGATTATAAATGAGACAAACTGCAACAAACGAGTGAATGAAGCAATCTTGACGAAATAACAGTAATCATAAATGAAATGAAGTAACAGGGGAAATGATGCTGAAGTAAAGCTACAATTCCCCTTACAACGAAAAATGTTTTCAGTGAATCAAAAAGCACATTGTTAACAATCTATTGTAAGTGGAAATCTCCAACAATAGCAGCCGAATTCGTATTAGCAATACAACAGAGTGAGCTATTGATTTTGAATTGGAACGGGATGACTAAAAAAAGCTATTCAATAGAAATAAGAAAATAATGCCCACTTTGTTATTTTGGCGAGTTCTCCAGTCTCGACAGGATGAATTGATGGGTCGCCTTCTGTAGCCTACACTGCTCTTTTGTGATTATCTGAAGACCTTTCGAGGTAGAATTTTCTTTGTACATTTTCTTCAAGAGAGAAAATGAGAAGGCAAATGATTTGAAAGGTTTGCCGGCTTTTCTAGAAATTGAGGAGAAGATTATTGAAATTCATAGAGATTCAACACCAAAATTTCGAATTGCTTATTAATGTGGGTTCTGAATAGGCTAATACATTTGGCTAATTTATTTGTTCCGGATTTTCTAAGTATTCAAATTTTTGAAGCATCGAAATTACAACAATTCCAGTATGGAAGTTGATAAAGATCATCACTTTGATTATGTTGCCAATTGTTTCTTCAGAATTTTTGTGTTAATGTAATACAAATTTAATTCAAGATGGGTTCAATTCAATGATTATTGGATAAACATCCAGCAATCTAATACTTCTTTTCTTTCAGGGCTACTGTATTTTTTGAAACTATAAAATGATTACAATCTGAGTACCTGTGTGGGAAATTTTTTTTTTAAAGGGTACTCAGACTGTAATCATTTTTTAACGATCCAGCAATTCATATCTTATACAACGAGGACTATCAATTTTCGAAAGAAATTGAAAAGAGTGTCCATATTAGAAAGGTACCGGTTAAGCTGGCTCATTATCATTTCCATTTTGGAGAAAAAAGAAGACTCTTTTTCTAACTATGTCCAGACATTACCAAATATATTTATTCCTCATGTATAATTTTCATGAGTGGGGAATGTGCAATCTCGCAACTGACTCATAGGTGGAATTTACAAATCAATGATATCCTATCCTCATGAATCGCCAAAGCACACGTAATTCAATTGAAGCTTGAGAAAATCTGGATAGGGAAAGTGGGAGCACTAAACCACAAAAAGAATATAGAGATTCATTTTGAATCGGGATTACTTCTTTGTGGGTATGGATGAATATATATACTGGAGATAAAATACGGATTTTCGCAAAGAAGAGGAACGGTTTCCAAGTTCCTGAGAAGGAAAGAAGTAGGAAATGAGGGAAGGGTGGTAGGAGGAGGATAGAAAGAAAATGTGAAGAGAGCCTAGCCAGTCAAGCGTACAAGATTTAGAATCTCTTCCTCTCATTTCAAATAGCAAACGAAGTCTTCTTTCTCCCTCCCATCCCGAATCTTCGCTGTGAGTACTGTCTCACTCCCAGTCCTGCTCAAAACTTATTTCCGCTCCCCCTCATGCAAATCAATGATCTTATGAATTTTAAATAAAATTATCAAACTTCTAAATTCGGAGTGAAATCTGTTCTCCATGCAAATTTATACGCAATCTTCCTCTAACACTTTCATCAAGACGTTCATCTTATCCTATTCCCATTCTCTTGTGAGCTTAAGTCAACCTTTGAGAAAAAGTTCAACTCCTTTTGAGCAAGGTGACCGAAGACAATAACTGTGCCTCGCACTAAGTTTGGGAGAATTGATCCATGTGCTTCATGATGAAACTTCTCCTTCAAAGCTTATAATTATGATTATATGGAAATGATAAGTAAATGAGTATTTTAAATTTTCAATCTATTAGGAGATTAATATTGACAGTGATACGGTATTATTACTTCTTTAGTATATTACCTTGGAAAGTGTAGTAAGACCTCTTATGATGATGCCTGACTTCAAATTGTATTGTTTATGGAGCCGTGTTGATGACCTGACGTAATGACGTATTTTATAACGTTTGCTTACTAAAGAAATGAAAAATGAAATTTATTCTCCTTTTGTACAAACAAAAATCTTTTACACAATAACTTTTCTTAGAATTATACTGGCAGCAATTTTACATAGGCGCTGCCAGTGTCATGAATTATAAGTACATGATTTGAATATTATATAGTTGCTATTTTGAACTTAAGCATAGTATACTGCGGCTATTGCGGTACAAAGTCATTCATATATACAAAAATAACAATAAAATATTATTCAGAAATAGAAATATACAAGTGCAGTGTTACTAAATTTTGCAGTATTGAAACAATAATAAAATTAAGTTAATTACATTTGAGCTGAGGAAAAAGGTATAAGTAGCACATAAAATTTGGAAATTGACTGAAAATACTAAAAAACCATTACAGCTGAGGTACCTATGTGATGAACTAGGTACTGCAAGTGTAATGGAATAAAATTTTTATAACAATTAAAAATAATGATATAAAATTTACTAATAATTTTAAAAAGATTATTCATCAAAAGACAAAATACTGCTTTTGCTATGCTAGCATCTACTCCAGTCTGTAAGTACAGTTTGCAAAAAGGTTTCGGTATTGCTGATGAAAAACTTCTGTTGTAAGTTTACAGCTAATGATTTTCAATTACAGTTCTTTAACAGATCATAAACATATCATTTTTTGACACAGAAATGTGCTTTGAAAAGATGGAGAAATGCAGTCGTGCAACAATTCTGTCTTTCTCCTCACAATACACTCTAGCTTTTTTTTGTATTAAGCAGACTTAAACTGTTACCTATAGCAGTGCAACAATTTATATCTTTCACGTGTCTCAAAAATACAACAAGAATATTGCAAACCACATTAGTTTGAACAGGATAAATGTGACGTACCTGTGCACTGCCTTGGCTCGTCCGATTCGTCACCGCAGTCGTTGTTGCCGTCGCAGTAGGCGTCGGGACGCACGCAGCGTCCGTTGCGACAAGAGAATTCTGAAATGCGACAGCTTGGCACTAGCGGTGACAGCGCCACCAGCATTAGAACCACGTACCACATCACCGCCTTCTATGCACCACCTTGCACCACCTACCAAACAAACAAACGCGTTATGAAAACACGAAATATTGAATTGAAGATTCGTTTATTGGATGAGTTACTCTTCACTCTCTATGATTCAAAATGATTGGAGAGTACTCCACTACTAATAGCTCATGTACAAGTATTTTTTGCTCTTAGATTTCTCTAGTGGAGAGACCCAAGAACCTTGAGCCAAGGGTTGTTTCATTTGCCCTAAATTTTCCTAGATGGGAACATGGAGAATCATGTAGGTTAGTTATAACTCTTATATATCTTGAAACAGTGTTTCTGATTTTAAAAAATAATTAACTATTAAAACTAGAACACTTCACAAAATTACTTGGGAATATCTAATATTGTCTTCTCTAAATTAGACCCCGCAATATTCTTTAACCCAAAAACATTCAACCACAATCTTTCTTGTCAAAGTTTGATTTGAATGTAGTACAACAAAAAACAACATGAATGAAAAATATGACATAATATTAGTGTAGCTTATATGATACTGGAAGTTGGAGGCTCCTCACGTCCCTCGACTGGAAAACGGCCAAAATAAAAATTGCTGTCTCCTAAAATTGAGTATTGATATTCCAACTTCTTCATTCCTAAGGAACCAAAACAATTCACAAAATAATATTGGAAGGTAGGCTGTTCTTGTTAGAATGCTAATATCCTTCATGATTTTGTTTTTGAAATTTAAATATTGAATATTGTGTCATAAATATGTTTAAGATGCTATTTTCAACCCTCTCTCCCTTTTTAATAATTTCCGGTCGAGTAATCATGAAGAGAGTTGAAAATAATTATTGTAGTGGCTGCAGTGGGTACCTAAGATGTATCTTAACCAGTTTGCACTGGCGGCTCGTGCCCACGAAATAGGTGAAGTGCTGTACAGTAAAAGATACGGGCACTTCACATGTGTCGTGGGTACGAGCCGCCAGTGCCATTTTGAAAACTAGATAATCTCTTTAGGATATCGGCGTTCAATGGAAATGTCAATTTTGTCTTAGAACTTACATCATTCGTAATATGACTTCAATGAGCAATTTCGATCTGGAATGCTTGTTCTATAATATATTTTCAATGAAACTGCTCGTGTGACTCAGTCGTTGGAAGTGGAAATGGGAAAGTACTAAGTGAAAGCACCCGAGGGTCATATAAAGCTGAGCTGCAGTAACATGCTTTCCAGCCATTTGCAGTTTACCGCCTCATCGTCCATAATTCTAAGGAGTAAGATAAGAGATACCGAGATAAGTATATAAGAAGTCTGAGAGAAGAGTGAGGAATAACGAGTGAGTAAACACGTCCGACGTTCAATTTATTCGAGTAAAACCCGTTATCACAAGACTGAAAATGATAGGGTTGACTCGTACACGAGGGTTAGGAGTTAAAACAAGGATTCAACGGAGTACATTAATCTCTCGATGGAGAATCATTATGATTTCATTGATAAAATTATTTGTTTTCATTGTTTTGTTGACGTGTGATGCATCCGTCACTATCTATTCCGAACGCCAAGAGGGTTCGTTTTAAAAAATTATCAACACCAATATTCTGCAATATTCATCGTCCATTTATGTTCAACGAGAGGTAAACGGGTTTATTATAAAAATATCCTTCATAAATATGACACCAAACAGTGAAAGAGGTGCAGTAACAAGAATAACAGGTGTAATAAGAATAACAGTGAAAGAGGAAGTGTTACCACAACTAGTAATTCGGTAAAGTTGATTGCAGCCAAGGTTATTAGATTTTTCTAATAACCTTGGATTGCAGCTACGTACAACGTACTATAATCACTGCTGATAAGAGTGTCTGTAAAATAGGAATTTCGCTGTCCTACATTTACCGTCGATAACTGCTAGAACAGATCATAGCCAGTATTATATTTTCCATTGTCCATATATGTTTATCAAAAGACAAAGGGGTTATTGATGGGGTCTATTATATACTATAATAGTATATTGATGGAATATATTAACATTCAACAGTAAACCAGGAAGAAGATTATCAACAGTTAGCAACTTGGTGAAGTTGATCACAGCTATGTACTAGAATCACTGCTGATAAGAGTGACTATAAAATAGGAATTTCGCTGCACTTTACTTACTGTCGATAACTTCTAGAACAGACCATAGACAGTGCAGTATTTTAGCATGCATATATTCTGGAGAGAGCTTTAAATTCACATACGTTTTACGAGGCATGAATTATTGACGAGTTACAGCGGATCAAGCTTTATTTGCATATTGGCAATGTTCCCTAAACGGTCGAACCCTGACGGGTACTATGATGCAGACCTCGTTCAGTCCTCTAAATTACGAAATTTGGGTCTGCAGGGTGAGACAACATCGGTTTCGCAAACACCCTGCAATAGACTTCTCCATCTCCATGTCCCATCAACACCAACTAGCTCTCAGAGCCTTCATTCACAAAATATGCTGGAAAAAGCTTTATGAAGTATTGAGAATGCACTCAGCTCTAAATTATTAACAAAATCGCGATAACATGCCTTCATACGAGTGATATGTTGATCCAGATTCCGTTTTTTGCATAGAAATTTAGGGAAATAGGGATTGACAATTTGGAGTTGAGCTATTTCATTTTATGGGCCTTGTCTTTCAAAACCAGTGCAAATCACATTTTGCAATTGATTTGATCACTGTAACAGCTCTTTTCAAGAATTGCGACACCTCTTTTGTTCAATAATAAATTCGCAAGCTGATTTTGAACAAATCATTTAAGATATAATAAATTATTTCAGCATCGGACAAGGAAAATCTTGATAAGCACTGAGGAAAGGAGGAAATCAGTGAGACAGCACTGGCTGGCAAGTGGTAAGTGCAACTCTGAAAGTAAAGGAAGCCGCCAAATGAATCATCCCGCTTGTCTGCTACTCCTTATCTTTCTGCTTGCTGCGGTAAGAGTAAGAGAGAGGAAGAAAGACAGAGTAAGAGAGAGCAGGAGAAACTTAGAAAGGGAAAGAGAGAGTGAGAGTGAGAGAAAGTATGAGAAAGAGAGGAAGTGTTTTGAATGAAGAAGAGACTCAGCGTTTCTGATGCCACTTTGTGAACCCGCTTTGTTATACTCAGTCGTTCTGCTTCTGAGGCGATTCTCAGCCGACTATAAATACTCAAACTTTCAACTCCACTCCAGAAGCAGTGAGTGAAACCATTGTCCGTCTCCAAAAAGCAAGAATGGTTGGTTGATTCCCCCACTAAGACAGAGTCGTCTTGAAATTATAGTTATAGAGTTAATAAACACACCTGACAGTTTCAACAAATAATAGAAATAGATTAATATTAGACCTACTGCTTGATACATCAATTTTATGAGGCAATTGGTAATTATTTGTATTATTATTGGTTGAGATAATTTTTACTGAAACTATTTATATTATTTCGGATAGATATCGGAAAACGTAGTTGTTATTGATAATTTGTAAACATAGACAATGATTTCCCTCTAATAGCATCAATGCTCAACCTGTCGAAGCAGACATCGCTAATCAATACTGAATAGTTTAGTCAAGTTCGCGTTCATCTAGATGAAATAGGCTACCCTAAAACACCCAGACATAAGTCGGAACATCGATAATAACAACGTGATAATTGGGGAAGCGTCATTTGAATTAATCACAGACCCATCGAAATTACAGTTCCAAATATGTTTTCATTGATATTTCATATAATATAATATCATAATGGAATCATATAAGTTTTCATTCATAAAGTAATAATAATAATAATATTTGTGTGACCTGGCTGGCTCAGGTCTGGTGTCAGAGTTTTCAGGTCGCTCCTGATCAATTTCAGGGCCTCTGACATGACTTAACGACTGTTTTTAGGCAGCCGGGACCGACGCCTTAACGTGTCCATCCGAAACACGGGAGAGTGGCCTGAAAAAATTCCTGGTCTGACCTGGGTTTGAACCCGGGACCTTTGGGTTGCAACGCCAGCGCTCTACCCACTCAGCTACGCCACCCCCCATATTCATAAAGTGAATGATGGCATCGACTAATTGAAATAATTAATAATACTAAAATGTCCAATTTTGTATAGTATTCTGTAATTGTAATACTACTCTGATGGGTTAAACCTAATGAGCAGGGTACGACAAAATGTCAATAACTCAGTATCAATTAGATATTGTTAATGTACAAATTCTGACCATTACAGAAGAAGCAAACCCAGAGAAACGATTCACCAGACCATCAGAGCACTCTGCCAAAACAAGTCTTTATGGACTTGTGCCCTGGAATTGAGCCATTCAGCGTAATAAATAATACACGATGAAATCTAGTGAAGGGTTATATTCAAGTAAACGGCTTGTACATTGAACTTATTATGTCATAAATATTAAATTATTATTTCATTAACATCATTACGAGAACCATCAACTACATCGATGGTACACTAAATTGGATGGTACCATCCAATGGAAACCATGATAGTCTTAATTGGACAAGCTCATAGTTAAGAACTTTATGATGAGATGTTATTTGTCACGTATTATTAATCTGTTATTAGAATAGGAAGCCTGTCCGTGAGCTGCTACCAATCGGGAGTACAATACATTCGGTCATTTGGCTCTAAATTTAATTAGCAAAACCATGATAATTTATCTCAACGGTTTGTCGTTATTGTAATTCGCTATCATTTCCACGTTTCTATGCATTGCTTTCCAACAGCCTAATGACCGTCGCTATTCTGTGGAGTAATGAAATTAATTTCAAGCCATCAATCATAACTTTTATGATGAATTGCTTTCAATTTCAAAGCACTCATTATGGAATGACTTAGTTCGGATTTGAATTCAGATGAACTTTCTTATTGCTATTTCGACAGAGAATGGTTCTTTACAGCCATAAACGTGGAAAATTCATTCAATACAAAGTAGACAAAGTGAAGTAAGAACACTACCTTTCTAACGACATTATATAGGTTTCATCAAAACCAGCTCTCGATTTTATCAACATCATCTTGAGAGCCATCAATTACATCGTTTATGCATTTGATGATTCAATGGTATTTAAAATATTGAATTACCTTTCAATATTATATTATAAGGAGAAGTAGGAATGTGATACATCATG
Organism: Sogatella furcifera; assembly: GCA_017141385.1. Taxonomy (NCBI): domain Eukaryota; kingdom Metazoa; phylum Arthropoda; class Insecta; order Hemiptera; family Delphacidae; genus Sogatella; species Sogatella furcifera. The sequence continues at coordinate 10,764,572 of CM029549.1, forward strand.
AATAATTATCTGAACGCATTATTAATCAATCGTAGCTTCTCAAACAATCAATTACTGTCCAAAAATAATGAAATATGCATCAAACCACTGAAGTTTTTCAAATTATTTTTTCACTCCTGAAACATTTCAAATAGTTACATCACAGATTTCATTCTCCTACCTATTTTATTTACAAAGCTCAAATGGATTTCTATAGTCAATGTTATGGATGGCTTCATACACGTATTTTGTGAATGGCTATTTCTCATTGAACATATTATTGAAAAGTTTACCCAATGGTATAAATGCCCACCGTTCATGATAAATATGGATCCTGACTCAATTTCAAAAATGTTTGAACTCTTCAAAGTTTTTTCTCAATAGATTAGACTAAGTTTTCCGAAGCGGTTTTCAAAGAGACATTGGTAAACAGTCCAGTCAGTCCTTTGAACATTCGATCCAATATCAACAGAAGGCTATGTGTGTTTACTCATACAGGGACGCATCAAACTCATGGAATATTTTTCGCTTTATCTTTTTCGCATACTAGAGCTCGCTTTTTGAAAAACATTGAATCCCGGTGGGTGGTCAGTACATTCAAAAGTTTCAACAAAAAAGTTGCCTTGGGACTGTACCCCCTCCACAATCCGACCCTCAACCAAGACTCCCGCGGGAGAAGAAGATGTCCGACCTTATTTTTCCTGCAACAACTTTGTCTTTTAGAGAGTCAAACTCAATTTCCAATTCCGCCGAGTGGCTCAGTATTGACACCAGCACTCAGGCTTTGAAGCTCTGATAAGTCAGACAGCATGAGGAACTAGGAGGCGAAGTAGAATTGAATTGAAATAAATCTTGCGAATCATTTTATTGTATTCTATTTTCTATTTATTTAATTTTTCCACTACTGCAGTGATGAGAACATTATAATTATAAGCTAGGGTTTAGGTGATTTAAAGGATGATGATTACATAATTTAAATGCACCTAGAGCTTCAGGTGGGTTCAGAACGTAACCAAACTCTCAAGTCAATAATCATTTATAGAATTCTTCCTCATGATTCATCGCAAGAAAGAATGAAAGATAAAATAAAAAAATTATGAGCTGAAAAAATATTATTTAGGAAATTTGAGAAAGGAGTGAAAAAATAAGTTCCAAGAAAGTTTTTGTTTGTGCTCCATTCTTGAAAATAATACGAGTGAAAGGGCAAATATCTGAGGAATACGAACTTTCTCATATCCTACTAATATCCTTTTCCTCAGAAACTTTCGCCTTGAATCTCTTGTTCTCATGATGTCAATCAATCAACTTGAAATAAATTAATGAATTGTCCTTCCAGATACGAGTTCCTTTTTTGCAATACAAGATATCACGTCTTTCTGCACTTTTTTCTATTATAGAAGAATTTTCTATTCATTCTATCAAAATTGCCGTTCCTCAATTTGGCTCCGTACTTTCTCTATCTACATCCCCAACTACCACTATTTTGCTCTCTTCCACTCTCACTCGCAGTAGTAACCATATCACTCTCTTCTACAATATATTATCCTCTTTGTTATCAAGCTCACCTATATTTTCTCTTTCTCACATTCAAAGACCCCCTAAGTCTTCTCGCTCTCTCCCTCACTTCCAATATGCAACCAATCATTTCTCTCATCAATCTATCAATACATCCGCGTTCTCTCTCCCCCTATCACAATCCTTATTCCTTTCGCCATCACCCTTTCTCAAACGCTTCTCCTCTCCTTATTCCCCCCAATCACCGCTTTCACTATTTCTCTGTTTCTCTCTCCCTCATATACCATCCTTCTAATTCTCAAATTTTCCTTCTTTATCTTACTTACTATCTCGTTTTATTCCACCATTTCTCCCTCACACTCTCTCTCTTCCTGTCTTTCTCTTTCTCTTGCTCTTTCCTCTCTTAAGCTCTCCCTCTATCTCTTTCTTTCTATCTCTCTCTCTGAGTCTTCCTCATGGTATTAGTATGGTGTGGGCAGGCTAGCCGGGGCTCGGAGGCGAAATGAAGGCCCAATGGGTGATTAATCACAGAAATGAATATTGTATGGTTCTCGTTTGACTGGATTGCTGCTGGCTGCTGGCAGAACGAGATAGAAAATGGGAAAATGAATGAGGAAATGACTATGTCGACTCTGATAAAACAGAGATAGTGAGCATGGGATAGGGATCTACTCGATGTCATGAGTTGTGAAAAATTGAGAGAGCTTATTCCAGGCGAGCGTTGTTTCATTGAGAGCCACCGCATCATTTATTTGAAGAATAATGAGAGCTGGATAATTGATGTGTTCCACATAAGAAGATCTGATCTCGAGGCTGGAAGATATTATCTTCGATCTTTAAAGACTGATCGGAAGCGAGTACAATAAATTATGGGGTGCTTTTCTATACCTGACGTTGTGATTGAGTGAAAACACCTCAATATGAAAGATTATACCGCGAATAAACGTTATTACTCTTCAATATAATAGAATATGATACACATTGATATTCTACCTTTTCTTATCGAGGAGGATAATAATATTATTAAAGACACAGTTATTATTAAACACTTCAGTCCGCAAGCGCTATCTGGTCGTGGGTTCGAGTCCCACCAGAAACATGGTTGTTTAATCACCCTCGCACTTCCCATTACCCCTCCACAAGTGAAATTGAATACTTATGTGGGCATCACCCGCAATAAATAATAAACCATGCAGATAATATATTCAAACTAAGGTAATAAGATGAATATACTATTATTCATCGTTTTTTATTACCAATGAATTTTATTTATAGAATATATTAAAGAAAATTGATTGTTGAATAGAATTGAATTATTGACCTGCTTCTAGTGTGTCTTCCTTTTATTTGATTTCATTCACAACGCCACCGTTCAGGGTTGACCGATATGACACAACTTACAGCTAAAGTACAATCGCTTTAAAAAAAATTGTTAAATTTCTTAGCTAGAAACACATCAATTAATTCCCATTTGCTGAAAAAATGTATATTTCTCAGCGAGAAACCCTTTCAACAAATTAATACACTTGCTCTATTTGATCAATTATAGATGGTTTCTGTAAAATTTCATCGAATCGGAACACATTATTGTTGTCCAAATATATCCGCGATGCACAGCGTTCACAACGCCACCGTTCAGGGTTCACAGATATGACATAACATTGAGAGGCTTAGTTGGCAGCATCCAATTTCCTAACCCAATTGTCATTGGCCGCTTGCAAAGCAGTGCCACAATCGATTGAATTAAGTCAAGCGAGAGCTGAGTCGCATCGCATCGTATCGCACACAGCAGTAGTCTGTACAAGCAAAGGAGACATTCGGGAAAGGTAGGAAAATTACTCCAGCTCGGTAAATATTGGTTCAAGAATCATTAATCAGGTTTAAAATTGTAGAACATAATGTTCCCTACAATTTGAGACCTAATCTGTTATTTTTTAACAAATATTGACTGAGCTGGAGTTATTTTCCCATCTTGCCAAAATGTCTCCTTTGATTGGACAGACTGTATCATGATGCGAATGTTCTCGTCTAACGTCTATTATCTACATGTATATGGGCTTCATGCATAGTATGTACATATTGAACCACTATATATACAAAGTAGCATACATATTTATAGTGCATAGATGTCGCAGCGATATCGTCGAAGAGCGGAAGGAAAATGGGTATTATGGGACAATGGTGAGAAGCGGATAATGAGGCTAGCGCTAGCGAGAAGCGTGCAAGCGTAACTGGACGATATGGATATAGTCGGTCCAAGCAGAGAAGACATTCTGGCAAGATGGGATAACTACTCCAGCTCGGTCAATATTGGTTTAAAAATTATACATTTGGTATCGAATCGTAGTAAACATTCTGATCTACACTTTAAGACCAAATTTTTCATTCATAAACCAATATTGACAGAGCGGGAGCAGTTATCCCATCTTGTCAGAATGTCTTTTCTGCTTGCACAGACTATACCAATGTTTGGTAAGCCAGCAATAGAGCAGCATTTTACTCAAACTGGACCAAACAGCAAAAAAATGTTGAACCTAGTGCTGATAGGAAAGCTTCAATTGCCCTCCAGATCGAGACCCCATATACTATGCAACAGACCCTGACCCTACATACTGTATAATATATAGACATTATATATTGTACAGTATATAGTGTAATAGATGGATCCATTTATAGTGAGTGGATATCAGTGAGAATAGATTAGAACTATTCTAACTTCTCAAATTGAACTACAAGTTGAAACTCTTGAAGATTGGATTTTTCATGTTGATCAAGATCATTGAGTAAAAGCAAAGACAATTCACGTAAGTAGTTAAGACAATCAGTAGTTAAGACTTATAGGAGTTAGTTGTTAATATAGTGAGACAATCAGTATTAGTTAAGACCACTGGCGACTTGTATCCACAGAACAGGTGAAGTGCCAGTATCTATTACTGTACAGCACTTCACCTGTTCCGTTGACTGCCAGTGGTTAAGACTTGAAGTAGTTAGTATATGGTAAAAGATAAGGTACTGAGCTGAAAGACACGGCTTGACCTTGGTAATTACCTTCTCTATTACTTTATCCAGAAAATTTTCAAATATTCAAGCACTCCACACTACTGCTACTCAGTACTCAGTTCAAATGCATTATTAAGGTTCAATTTGCTCGCACAATCATGATGTTCTTATGTAAGTGTACATGAATTGATAGGTTTTTTATTCAATACAATAGTTATTACAATATTATTTACTTGACTTACTTGCAAAATTGCCCGTTAAGGTACTAAAGTTTTTGAAATATTAACTTCACCTTAACTTGAGTTAAGGAGTGGAGAAGCAATTGCAATACTGTCAGTCAATAATATGTAGCCTACTACATTTTCCTGATGCTTCCTAATTATCCTAATTTTTCCTGATGTTTCACTAACGATCTCTCTTGCTTATCCTACTAGATTTCCTGCAATATTTCCCCTTCGCCTACATTTCCCCTTACAGCTAGACATTTTGTCAAAGTTCATTTTGAGGTCTATTTTATGTATTGAACGAAATTAGATTTTGTGATAAATTACTCATGCAGATTGTCCTGGTGCAGTATATGTACATTATGTAATAAGTTAATGAAAGTAAGATTATGGTAATTTTGTTGATAAATAAAACATTATTTGAGTAGAAGATCACGAGTCTGAAAAAATGACAACAATATAGAATAATAAAAGTTGAATCTAATGTTCCTCTTCAAGTAGTGATCTCACTGTATAACGTTCAATGCTTGTAGTACAGTATCAGTGATAAGCTTCTGTTTAGAAGAATTTTTAATCCCAGACCCATTAAATGTTTTTTTTTTTCTAAAACCGTGCGTTCCTTCTATTTGCTCATCACTCACACATGTACTTCTATCAAATTCATAAATTTACAATGTTCCAACAAGAATGTCACGAATTCTCTTGTTTTGCTACTCTATAGAGATTCCTCGAATAACTCGTTTGTTGCTACCGGCACTGAAAATAAATAACTAGATAGTCAAATTAAGCTTCAAGCCTGTGAAGCTTTTTTTAAAAGTTTTACGAAAAAAAGAATGTTGAAAAAATCAATTTAAAAGAATAGGAATTCTATGTTAGAAACTCTAGCTGCTGTAGCAGTTGTTATGTAGCATAATAATATTATACTCTTCTCTGTTATTATTGAATACCATATTATTTCTACTCGTATTTTAAGTGAATTTCTAGTTCTCGACTCAGATCATCAACATCTAAGTTCAGTCGATATTACAATAAAGCAGAATTCTCATTGAAGAAAATAATTGTGTTATTATTTGAGATTCAGGCGATTTGTATTATATTATTTCAAATTAGAATATTTCTGATATAATTTCTATTCATATGATCAATTTGATAATTCTGTTTACAATCTTGTTCTAGCTCTAGTTTTGTATGACCATGCTCTATAAAGAATGTTCAATCAGACTGATTACAATGTATTGATTATGTTCTATATTAAACACAGTTGCTTAGCACAGATTCTAACAAGCTTTAAATCTTATTAATTAAGAATTTTTCATACTCTTCGAGGGTTACAGTCAATTTCACTTCTTTAGTTCATGAAATGCTCATGGTGGTGTGAGAGTGCATTAGGTGATTTTTATGAGTGTGCGGTATCACTCATATCAGTACAAATTAATTTCCGGTGGGCAGAACGAGTGAAAACTGACATTTATGTGGCGAGATCGCTTCATTTCGGTTTGGTTTTTGCGTCGGCGAAGCTGCATTTTCAGCTGGTGAGTGCTGGGCGTACGACCACCACCAACCATACACTACAAATAATTAATTCTGCGCTAGTCTACCGGGTCTCGACCCCTCCCCCCACATCTCTCCTGCGTTATTCTCCACCCCCTATCGGAGCCCTGTGCGACTTTTCGTGTCCCCCTCGAACCTCCCCACCCTCACAGAAAACCTAATCCGAACTCGACCTTTCTGTACCCTTGCTATCAACAGAGTTTTCGACTCTCTCCGCATAGCCTGTACTGTCCCATTCTCCACTATCACGTACACATTCAGAAAGCTCGAGTACATCCGTTCTCTTCAACATTATATACGTGATGTCAAACATCCCGCGTTGAATTACACGTGAGCTCTTTTAGCGTGATAAAAAGCGAGTTCGAAAGTTGTTAGTGTAGGTACAATGTGAAGTGGGAATGTGCACTTTCAAAGTACTCATTTCGCAAATGGATTTTCTCATTATTTGATAGCGGATTGCTGTATTATCGGCTCAACAATAAAGCAACATTTAACTGTGAAACTCGATTTATTAGTTAACCATTTCCGGATATTAGAGACTGGAAAATATTTTATCTCACAGAATTATTCTTCTTTGTATCAGTGATCATGATGAAGATTCATGGATAAAATTTCTCCACTTGAAATCGTGTCATATTTTGGTTGAACCAGAGGATTGTAGACATATTATCTTTCACTTAAGTCTTTCCTCTTGTAGCTGAGTCCATTCAATATTCATTTAATGGCTCTGCAGGAGGATTATCATGAACATATTTGAATAATTTTTTGAAGATATCCATCAATCACACAGCTACAACGTATATAATGGAGGTGAAAAATAACAAAACTATCATTACTATCATCGTATTTTTCGTGATTTATCATTATTTCAGGACTATATAATTATTCAATTCAATGCTATTCTTTTAAATTATTGCTCATACATTATTCAATACTCATTCATTATCACTTTTTACTGCTTTTCAAAAAATGTTCCCCCTTCTCCGTATTGAATTATTTGTATTGAGAGGATCTCTTTGAAAGTGAAAAGTGAAAATTTGTGAAAATTATGATAAGTGTTTGAAGATCTTCTGAGCATAACCTCTATTTTAAATATTCCTATATAACTTTGAGAAGAAAACGTTATGGACTTTGATGTCGTGTGTTTTTACCCTTTATTGCCCTTACCCTTTACTGTTTATACCCTTCATCTCTCGAATAAATAAATAAATAGAAGTTCACTCTTTCCTATTTCTTTCACTAATACTAGAATCGATTCGATAACGATATTAACCCAATCAACGATAAGTCAAATTTCACTTCCCCGTATTTCGGATGGACACGTTAAACCGTCGGTCCCGGCTGCCTAAAAACAGTCGTTAAGTCATCTCAGAGGCCCCGAAATTGATCAGGAGCGACCTGAAAAATCTGAAACCAAACCTGAGCCAGCCAGGTTACACGAATATTATTATTATTACACAGTAGATTGCCAATCATTCTCTAGTATGGTACTATTAGATAAATTGACTAATAAGAATTCATATTGCAACGACGCATCTTTTTAGCTTGTACTATAGTCGCCCACAGATCATTGGAATGACCAAGGTCACTGGCAATGGTGAGCCCTGTTGCCACTGTTGTCCACCCTCATTTCGCTAGCCTAGAATGATTGTTTCTTTCTCCTACAAAACAATTCAAGGAAGTTGAACAATATCCTCCTCACCCAAACAAAATATCACTCCTCTCTCACACACACACACTCTCTCTCCCTTACTCATAGCTACCCCTGAGTATGAAGCGGCACCATCGGAGGGAGAACCAAGGAAGGGTGGTGAAAGACTTGGTTGACCTTGGTCATTCCAATGATCTGTGGGCGACTATAGTCATCTTCTACTCTATTCTATTGTGTTAATAATTGTACTTGGAGTTTGTTGTTCCTCCATATATTGCACAACAAAGCATGACAATAGAGAGTATTTCGCAGTACAATAGGCTCCAGCTGAAATTTCTAGAACATTCAAAACGATCGTTCCACTGATTTTCCAACATCATGGAAAACACAAACTTAAAAAATGGTAGATCAACTCGTATTTATTCCCAGATGATGTTCAACTTCATACTTTTCTCACTTATTCGAATTTAGTACTAGATGAATGGTACTTCTCAACAAAAACCATATCAATAAAAGAAAAAAGCATGTAAATGCATTCATTTTCTTGAAAAGTCTCAATATTGGTGAATAGAATGGTGGATAGGAATCATCGTGTCCATTCAGTATTCATTTGATAGCTCTGCAGGAGGATTATCATGAACTTATTTGAATAATGTTTTGTAGATTTACATCACTCACACAACTGCAACGTATATATGGAGGTGAAAAATAACAAAATGGGTGCATAGGAATAGAACATTGGTTAGTCGTAGCCTTTAAATTTTTCCCAAATCTCGAATTTATTCTTTGTACACTTAACATTTGAGAATCCATTGTTTTGATCCTTCAAAACAAACAACACAGTCAATAAGACAGAGTTGATCGTTTTTTGCTTGGAACACATGAATATTCACTATGTTATACAGTATACCGGATAGGTTCATGATGGAATAAAAGACTGCAAGAATCAAACAATCATGAACTATACATTTACTTTTCCATATAAAATTGAATTAATGTTGTGAGAATCGAATGATGATTTTCAAATTCTCACATTAATACAGTGCTTCAAAGTTGCAAATCGAATTGAATTCGAGGACCACACGTGCAAAGCTGATTGAAGCTATTCAGCTAAAGACCTAATCCCTTTTTAATTATCATGCTTCATCCTAAAGCAAGCATGCGAGCGCGGTGTTGATTGATATGTCGTTAATCCTTTTCACTAATCTCTCCACTTACCTGGTAACCAATAATCAATTGTTCAGTGCTTATGGTTTTGCGAAATTTGGTCCATGTGAAATGGAATACATTTTGATGATCATTCGTTCCACTCGCCACTCCTGCCCGAAACAGGTTGTGCTCGTATCTTTTACTGTACAACTTGAATGTTCCCAATGCATTATGAGCTCGAGTTGTACATTGTTTCTACTTTTGTGATAATGGTATTATTACAGAATAGTGTTTACTAAAGAATTTGTTGATTTCTGAAATCCAATCTTCTATGTACGTTTCAAGGTCCTGCATTGAACAGGCGATCATGAGAACATCAAAATTTTTTTAATAAATGGAGGAATTGGAAAATGGAGAATTGTAATAAGAATATAACTTTTTGAATCTATCTATATCTATAGAAGCGAAATAGAACTGACGGACTGATTCATTCATTCATTCATCACCAGAACTGAAAATCCACTGAACCGAATGCGTTCAAAGTTGGCAGGCATGTTTAGTTGGACGTTTAGACGCGCGCTAAGAAAGGATTTTTGAAACTTTTCAAGGATACGCCCAGTATTTGCAGTTTTCTATAGTTTTTCTGCGTTTTCTCAGATTTTTCTGGAAGTTTGTGGAGAGGTTCGTCGAAGGTCTAGAAATGCTGTGTTAAAATCGAAAATTACGCCTGTTATAAGTATGTTTTCAAAATTTTAGATGTATTGCGGATTGCATATCATAAACCTTGATAAGACCAGACCTAACTGTAATGGTTCAGCAAGATTATAGGTTGACTAATTTGGAAGATATTAAATCAAGTTTCAAAGAATATCCGATATACTTCCCAAGGTTACGCTCATTATTAGCGTCTTACTATTTTTTGAGTTTATCTTGGATTTTTCGAGAACCAATTGTCAGAAAATGTTGAATTTTGTTAAACAGGTCCAGATTAGGTCCAGAAATGCTGTGTGCAATAGATTTCAATATCCTTCCGAGGTTAAGCCTCCAATGTTTGGAATCTGAACTTTCATTAATTTTATGGAAACTCCTGAACTAAATACGTTCATATCATATACCAGGCTGAGCTGAACTAATTCAGAACGATTACCCAAAAGAACCCTGTTAAGTGATAAATGATGATCAAAGCAAATCTATTCTAATGGAATTTGCAGGCGAGCGTAGCGAGCCTGTTTGACTAACTGACACGGCTGATACTGACGGGGTCCAGGGGATGAAGCCCCCTGGCTAGGCGGAGAAGGCGAGCGAAGCGGGCCTGCCAGCTAGTATCTCATACTTACTGAATGAATGAGAACCTATAGAAATGTCATGGACTACCAACTGAATTGATAATATTGCTTATGTGAATATACCAATTTCATCGTAAAAATTTTTATCAAAACATTCGTAAATAGGAGGGAGATATATGTTCAATTTTGTTCTTCATATTTCAAAAAACTCACGTAATAATATTCCATAGATGGCTTATCAAAGAGAACGTTTGTCATTGATTTGAACAAACCATTCCCAGAGAAGGTTTTTGAAACAAATGCTATCAGCAATGGCGTCTTAAATGCCAAACTATTAGAAAAATGGTTTCCTCCAACATCTTCCAATCAAAAAATTTCAATTATATCTTCTATTTTTCCTCAAAATTCTCTTATGATATTTATAAATCCCATCCAGATCATCCCTGCTTCTTGTAGCTCCCTTTGCTTCGTGATCAAGTTGAGAATTCAGCCACTGTAATTGTCTAGTTCCATCTAGTTGAGGCTAGAGTTTCCACCAGGTTATAACTTGACAAAATTGCATTAGTAGAAAGTTTGTAGAGCGTAATTTTGCTGCAAACCACAGGCTGGCTGACTGCCACATCTCAACTCATCAAACGATGGTTCTAATTCGGATAACAATGGAGCGTGTTGTACTCCCACAATATATGGCATGGTTTATTCCAAGAGTGCATTCATAACTGTGTAATCTTGTTCCAGTTAGCAGCTTGGCATTTTGTCTAATCTGATTCGCCGATGTCAAATGTCGGAAGGAGTTTTGACACACAATTCTACTTTTGACAATGCTAAATTTGATTTGTGAAGTCGCATGAAAACTTTGGACCGTACTCATTATTAATGTGAGTGTTAAAACTCGAATATGTGTTTTGGTCCAATTTAAGTTTCGTTGGCATGAATTTAAGACTGATAGCTGAGAAGTTTTGAATAATCTGTATTTAGAGCTATTCATTAGGAATTATGTATTAATAATGTAAGTGTGACAACTCGTGTATAAATTAATAATGTTTGTGTCGAATTTGTATGTTACATATTCAACTTTTGTAAGAAATAGGTAGTTCTGTTTATTGAGTTCTGTTCATTATGCATCATGTTGTACTTCAATTCAAATAGGTAAAAAATCAGCATTTCCAATTATTTCATGTCATATTGTAGATTAGAAGCGGCTAAAGGCTTGATAGTTGGTATTTAATGGACTACCATCATTATTTCTCTTGAATCTGTGACTTTTATTATGTGGTACTCTCTATCGTAGAAAACCCTACTTGATACAATATTTTTGATGCACTCAAATTAATACGGAGATCTCGTTTTGCAGGCTAATTAATCTCTGTTAACTGCGCGGAAATTAAACAAATTTTATCATACAAGTTGATAGAGTAAATATTTACGAAATCAAGTTCTACTTTCTAAAACAAGCTTCATATTCTTAAACAAATTCCAGCTCCTCTTACATCTTTACCAGGTAACTTTTCTACTTTACTCGACTATCAAGCAAAGCAAAGAATTTTTTCTAATCACTGTTAGAGAAATCTACTTCAAATTAGAAGTTGAAAAGTAGGATTAAGCAATCAGCCGTCGGATTTTCAATTTCTCCATTTTTCAAAATATAAGGTTTCTTCTCATGAAGTACAACTTGCTGAATCAGTCTCTGATAAATGATCAATCCGATTCCCTCTTATATAACCTTACCAAAGGCTTGAAGATTTTCAAATTCATGGGAGATGGGAGAGTGAGTGAGAGAGTGATAATAGAGTGAAAGCGGGGAAAACCGTATTCTAATCGAAAAGTATACTTTCTCATCTTGGAGAAGATGGGATGTTGAATGGGAGGTCATATTGGAATAAAGGTCTGTTGTTTGATTATGACTGGGTTGGGGAACAGTTCTATTGGTCTACCCCAACCACTTCGAGTCAATTTCAACTTTTCAATATTGAGAATATTATATTGAGAACGCTTATTGGAGAAAACAAGAATCGGATTGCATGATTTGAGAACAAAATTGAGTTGTTCAGCAAAATTGTATAACACTGACAAGCGGAATACATTGGAAATAGACAATCTGAGTGCTTTTTTCGTCGTTGGCTTGAATCAAACTGAATTGAATAGCTATTGACTTTTTGTGACCATCAATATCTGAGAAATGATAACCATAGCTGGCTGGAATTGCGTTGGTCGATAAAATTTTTAAATTACAATTTAAAAAAAAAATTAAGTTCTCAAAACTGAGATGGTAAACCAAAAGTTATTCATTTGTGTTGTGATAATTCGAAAATAATGATAGGTTTCAGGAAATAAAGTTTTTGATTCAACTTATAACTTACAGAGATCAACTAATCAAGAAATAATTTACAAATCTATTCCAAAAGGTCGAAACAATCACAATCTACCAATCAATTGAATGAAGAGTTTCATGAGTTGACATGAAATTGTAGTTCAATTCTAGGCCTACAAGACGTTCAATCTGCTGATTGAGAAGATCATTTCTCAGGAAAGCAAACAATCCACTATTCGATTGATGTTCTCAGCAAAAATTATGAACTGAGCATGAGACAGAATTTCTACAGAATGATTCTTCAGAATAAATCTAACTAGGACTAGGACTAGTACACACAAGTTTGTAACTCAATCGACCTCAACAATGAAATGAAAAGTTATGAAATTGGATTTAATTCTCAATATCAACAACCACCTAACTAATTCAAATAGCAGAAAGTCAAAAGTTGTTTAAAGATATGAATTGATTCGCATTTTCAAAGTAAACAACCCCTAACTAGAGCAAATAGAAGAAAGTCGCAAGAAGAGTCGTTTGTAAATATGAATTGAGACAAGTTGAATAAATTATTACATAGAAAGCAAAGCTCCACCACAGTTGACACAGGAAGCAGCTTTGCTAATTGTCTTTTAAGAAGATGCTGCCACAGAGTGGCTTGGTTTGGTGGTTCAAGTTACCGGGTATGGCTGCTGGAGTGCTACTTTGAACTTGGTTGTTTCGCTGGGAAGGGTTGGAATGGCGAGGCTATATTTGCAGTTGGCTAGTGCTGCTGCTGCTTCTGTTGCTACTGCTGCTGCTACTTTTGCTACTGTTGCTCCTGTTACTGCTACTGATGCTGCTGCTGCTACCTCTCAGCTCAACTCTTACCGCAGTTGTTAGTCGGTCGCGTGGGTTCCATTACGAGGGGAAAGAGAGGGAAAAGTACTTGAAGAGCAGGAACAAAGTTTTTGAGGAAAGAGAGAGTTGGATGTGGGAAGTGAAGAAGAAATCAGGACTTGGAAGTGGTAAAAAGGAGAAAATATTGTTCATTTTATCCGTGTGGGCTCTCTAAGATTTTATTCGGATAACAGACGTCTTCATTCAATTATTCAATATTTTTTTATAGAAAAAATAGTATTCTACTTTTGATAGTATTCTAATTTTGGATAGTATTCTACGAGCTGTATTAAATATCCATCACACGAAAAATTCATGTTCAAATCCCAGATTATTGAAGGAATATATCCTACAATGGACATAAAAGTGATAATTATCACATAGAAAGCAAAGTCTATCACAGTTGACACAGAAGCAGCTTTGCTAATTATCTTTTGAGAAGATGCTGCAAACTAGCTCTTGTGAAAGTGAATATTATATGAATTTAATAAGTTATGAAACTATTTAATGAAATTTATTCCAATCAGGTTAGAATGATAATAGCTTATGTTAATGATAATATATCGTCATGATGAAAGTTTCGATTCCAAATTTTCATTTTTAGAAAACACTTCCCAAAATAATAGCCTATCAGAGAGGAAGAAGAAATTAATAAGAGAGAAAAGTGGTTGGATCAGAGAAAGGTGGTGATTATGTTGAATTATTGCTAATGAGAAAAACGTCGGGAAAATGAGATTTGGAAAAGTACTGAAAATTCTTTCTTGCAAGTTTTGAGAGAAAATCACAATGAGTGGGCTTGTCGAGGATGTAATAAGATATATTGACATCAAAATCAATTAATGTGATAAATATAATTGAAGTTAAGTAGGAAAGAGGAAGATGAGTTGATAACTAAAATTGATGAACTTTAGTGATTGAAACAATAAATTCGCGTAGGAATGAACAATAATTAAATAGCGACACATGGAAAAGAGAGCAGTGTTTCAATCATGTAGTCTTGATGCGAGTACTCTGCAACTACATAATCTGATCAGCGATTTGGTAATGTGGAATTGTGATTGGGATCTTCTGCATGAATATGTAAATCCGTGGACATTGAATTGAGCAGATCAATACCAGAACAGAACAGGGACCACTGAACTGTGGACTAGTGGACACTGAATGCAACTTACTGAGAAATTCTATTTTGATTGAGACGAAGTATTGATTAGTTACATCATAGCATAACTAGTATAATGGAATAGAATATTGAATTAGTATGCAACTTGTTATACTAGTAACTTGTTCACTTACTATATTCTGCTAACTTTTACACTTTATAAAAGTCTGCACCACAAAATATGGAACTTGGATCGGAATCTACTCGGTTCCGAGTTATTTGGGAGGAAAGGTTTTCCTCTCTCTTGAGTGTGATAACTCTGCTGTCCACCAGTAATTCGGAGAAAATCGAATTAAATAAGTAATGAACTGCTTCTCTTGAGACTGGATTGTTTAGGAGATCCAATAGAATTCTTCTGACGTAACGAGTAACGACACTATCTAATAACGAATTTCTTAATTATTAAATGGATAGATTATCATTTAGGAATCCAGATCCATTTTTCAGAACTTATTGACAGTTGACCAGGAATAGAAATTTGAGCCATGTTTAATTTGAAGCAAATTCGAACTCTTTCTCTCACAAACAGTACACTGATGCAATTCAAACTGCAACTCTTGAACTACTCTAAGAAAAGAGTAAAGATTTGGGACTTGATCCATAGGTAACACCAAAGTCGTACAGCCATTCCTCTCCTAACATCCTAACACTTTCTACCCTACTCTTCACTGCTGACAGCTTATGAATAAAACAGAAAAGGAACCCACAAAAAACATCACATCTTATTTCGGTTGTACTTCAAAGGGAAGGAATTTTTAATAATTCATACGTTTTTAGAGATTGGTGCAAGAGTATTTTAAGATGGTGGTGCTGCCTGGCACATAGGTTTTTGATGATGGATAGAAACCTCTAAATTTTCACCGTTTATTGATTTATTTTATGAATCGTGACTTAACACTTTTTGTTATTTTCATATAACTTCAATCGTGTTCTCATTTATGAAACTTGGACAAACTTCGATAAGATTCTCTTAAGTATCCTAGCACTGATTGTACGGTTGATCCTTATCAATAGAACTCCAAGTTTATATTGGCTCTTGAGCAACTAGGAGCAATTTCAAAGTTAGTTTTAAGCTTGTGAACTTACTCAGTGATTGATCCCCGCGTTATGATTATCATATCGAGCTCACCTGCAAAAAGAAACACTTTATAACTCTCACGTTGTTCAGGCTACATGTACACGATTTGTAACGGAAATTAATATAGTTTTTTATTAAAGAGAAGCAATCATCTAAAATATAATGAGAACACTATAATGGAAAAATAATTTCTTCATCACGCAACTGTTCCAAAACATTACCATTGAGAAACTAAATTTTCATCAATCACATAAAAATCCTAAATGAATCACTCGAATGAATATTATTAAATTGCTATAACAAAAGCTATCAAGAATTCTCAGGAAATAATTCTATATTTCACGAACGCAGTTCAATCATGGAATCCTAATCAAATTCCACAAATCGCCTATTCAAAAAAGTTGACAAAATCATGATCAACGAAAGATGAGACTGAGGAGGAATTTTGAAGCTCGTATTTTTGAGTCCAATATCATTAGTTATCAAAATTCAAACCCTAGCATTAAGCCTGTGAGCCAAGAGCTCAACAACCCTGGATACTACCGTTTCCAATCACGAAATTAATTGATTTCAACTTCACTGAGAATCATCCTATTCGGCATCTACAGACTTGAAAAGTGTTTGCGTTCGGGCATTCGAATGTTTGTGTGTGTGTGCGCGCGTGTGTTTGAGATTCTGAAGGGTAGGTTCAAAATGTTTGTAGTCGACCTTCTAATCATTCCTAAACACACAGAGCTGCACTGTACTCCCTCCCAAGCACTCATACCAAGGCCTCAGCATGCCTCTTTCAAAGTCCGAAGTTTGCGAGGAGTTGATAGCTGTGAAACTTCCTGGCGGAAGCACCAAGAACTAAACTCGTCTACTAAGCGAACTTCACCACCGCTGCACAATTATTGAGTAATTTTATTTCTCAACATGTATTACAATCTAATTATTGAAGATGAAAGTTCATATAACTTTCAATTGAAACTTTGTCAAGGTTATTGTATTAAATTATCGTATTTCGGAGGAGACGATAAACCATCAATTATTCCGACTGCCTAGAAAGTAGTAGTCATCCCTCATCATAATCCCTCTCATCACCCACGAACAGGCCTAAAAGCCCATGTGGGCATAACCCTCTGAATTGGCCTTGTTTCTAAAACGGTACTCATATCCTCAGTTTATTCAATTATAAATGGAATAAGATGTTGCAGTTCATCTACTGCTGGATTATTAATAACCGAGAGGTACCGAGTTCGATTCCCGGTCCGGGCAACGTTTTTTGAAGTTCCATTCAACGAATCCCACCTGCTATTGTCTTAGTACATTGGTCAAGGTTTGCAGCAGTCCTTCGTTCTATAAATGCATCGATAATTGGAGATTCGAATTCATTATAATAATAGTTATTATTCATCTATAATTCAATAATGCGGATTTAATAGCTGAAAATTCCCGATTTCTTTGGAAGTAATAATCATGAATGGAGTGATCAAACATTTTCTTGATTGGTTAATGAATACTCAGAGCCTCCGACGGAAATACATATTTATTTATGACTTGTTCATTTTTCAATTCATCTATAGATTATAATTTTTTCATTGAGGGGAATAAAAACAACGCAAGATCCAAATTGAGGCGCAGCTGTTGATCTATTTTCTGTTGTACGTGAGCGATCTCAGCTTCTTATCAGTTATTCAGGTCCTGTCTTTCTTATAGCAGAGAAGCGCCATACGCAAATTCAATGAGAAAGTGATTAATAACTTGGCCCGGCTGCAAGGGGACTGCTAACTTGCCTCATTACAGAATATGCAAAGCAGAACAACACCGAACACAGTCCAACAATAACTTTAAGTACTAATTAATTTCTTGATTGCTCCTGAGAGAGGAATTAGGCGCTGCTGAACTTCCCCAGGATCCGGATATTGATCACGTTACGCCAAGAGGCTCACAATAGTAAACAGAAACGGAACGAATCATCTCCGAGTAACTTTATCTACCGTGCTTCATATTCTCCACGTTTGATGAAGAGTAGTCTAATTTTGTTTACACATCCATTATTTATTCAACTCGCTTCAGCAATGAAGTTAATCTTTATTTATGTCAATTAATGTAGAATGCAATAATTATGTAGTATATTAGTGAATTTTGAACTTTGGAGCAGTTTCTCAAGTCGAAATCATACGTGATTTGGTTGAGATTGCTTATTCAATTTCAATCTTCATAGTATATTTACGAAACGATTTCCTAATAATAATCAATTCGCATATCCTATTATAGCTATATTAATAAAAAGTACTCCTGCTACTACAAATATTAACAAATGTGCTAAAAAGCAGGCGAGACTCGTTGAATAAAAACGAATATGTTTTCAAAAGTAGGTTCCAAAAGTAGAAATGAATAAATTGAAAATCGATAGATAGTTTGTGGCTCAGATACGTTCAATGCAGGATCTATCATTTCAATCTATTAGAATCTAGGAAATCCTAAAATTATAGTGAATGAACTTCTTTTGTCAAGCTGTGTCTCCACAGTCCAATTTCCTTTTTTAAAGATTCAATAGAATTTATCAAAAAACGACAGCTCAAGATACTTTCCTCATGAAAATTAATGAACCGTCAGAAGTAGTTTTACCTCTTTACCGCTAGCAAAAGCTTTTCGATCTTCTGAATGCAGCAAAAAATTTTAACCAATACATATAACTTATAAATTATTATTTTACATAGATACATGAATACATAATATACAGACCAATAATTGTAGCCTCTGTCACTGTATTTTTCCAATAAAAGCATTTTGTCGTGTATAAAGTGATGAGTTCATCCAACGAGCTTTCACCGATAGCATTCAATCGCCTAACGCATTTCAGGATGGCCTAAATGGCTTCCAGATTAGCTGCGAAAATGGATGGATGGCCAAACAGACACCCACTGCAGCTGTTCTAACACAGGTATATAGATGGGTATTTTGGATGAATATAGAAGGTATTGGCATGGGAAGATTTACCGTCCAGCCATAGTGATCTATAAACAAGACGGAACGGGCAGGCAAGCGTTAACCACTTTGGTTTGAGGTCTTGTTATGTCCCGTAAACCGTGAGCTTGCCTAGTTCGGATGCTGCAAAGTCGACCAACTGAAAATGGTACGACTATCCTGAATTAAAGGGGTGAGGGGGGAGAGAATTAGAGGGTGGGGGCGAAGAAGATCGATGGCAAGGCATGCTTGTATGTGGTAGACTACAAAAGCCCCACCACACCACACCATTCCAGCTGCTACGTATTATGTCCGAACGTCCCATGGGTTTTCTAGACAGCGGAAATTCCTGCTTGTCCTGTCCAACAAGCGGAGCAAGTGATAGAGAGGAAGTGAGAGGGGGTGAGAGAGTACAAGCGGCCGAAAGGGAATGTTATGGAATATAGTTGTGCTGGAATGGAGGAAGGGAAATTTACTTATTAAACTAGAGGATGATCTCTATAGCAGGAAAAGTCGGTGGAAATGATTTATATATCAGAGGATATTCATTATCATGCATATGTTCAATATCAAATCATTCATTATAAGTAAACTAGTTAGCAGAGTTATTGAATTATAATTTATTCAGTCAACCTTCAAGCTTATTGTTTAACGAGTCATAATTGAGAAGAACTGGAAGAGAAGAAATGGAGAAGTTGTAGATGAAAAGATCAGGAATTGGCTCTATCCACAATAAGCATCGAAAGCTCTGCAATATACCTTTCATTGTAGAAAATGGAAACAAGAAACTTGGAGTCAACTTTACAATAACACATTTTTTTAAATAATATTGCAGTTCTACCCCAAAAAGAGATTGTTGACGAATATTGATAATGAGTATTTTAAAATTTAATCCAAAGTTGAATAACTCACCTTTTGTCCATTTATTTATTTATATTTTTTTGAAAGTCTTCATGAAATTCTCCTGAAATAAATACAGCACTGATATTTTGTACTAGACTACGAAGTTGAAGATGTCCATTTATGAATATTCCCAAAAACCGCAAACTCATAGTGAAGTATGAGATTCTAACGTTTAGTAAAAGTGGTTGCTGAGTGGAGAATGATTATGAGGTCAAGTCACGCACACTCAAACCGATTTTGGATGGATCACTGGCACAAAATCAAAAGACAAGGTGGAACTTTTCTGTGAGCGTCCACCCATGATAATATAATAAAAAAGCATACGGGTATTTTTCATACAGTAGAGTTTTAGACGTAATATAGAATTTTCACAAAAAGAGATGAAGGAGGAGTACTAGAAGGTATGCAGACGAGAGAAATTCCACTACAAGTGCGAGAGGCGACACTAAAAGTAAGCGCGTTTGTTGGAGAGCTCATATAAAGTTGTTAAAAATAATTGAAACATGGCGGTCGGAGTTCAGACGAAAATGAAGACAAGGTGGGGCAGGGAACGTTGAATACGATATTACATCCAATATACCGCTCAGCCTCCTATGAGAATATTTCCACCCTCATCTTCCGCCTACTACTTTACTTTCACTCCGTTTGTTTACTTTCAGCTTAACAAACCGACTTCCCATTCACGACTTTTATTTTCTACTCAGCTGAATAATGCTCGCTCGTGCAGTAAAATAGCTAATTTGCAAGCACTTGAGTGCCTGAAATTCCCAAAAACAGCTCGTATCTGAATAAAAACTGTTTCAGATTTCCTGGAATCACTACATAAAAATATTAAGAACATATTGTAACTTTAGATATTGTAACTTCAACTCTTCCAGTTGTCTAAAGAAAGCGAGTTCTCTTCAGATTTCCATTATTGAAACTTATTAGGACTTCATTAAATTCTAGGAACTTGAATGATGATAATGATCGTCTTCTCCTTTTGAAACTAATTGACATTATTTTAGAAGTCAAATAGAAATTTCTAAGAAACTAAGTACAAACAAACGAAGTATAAAATACCACAAACTATACACTGCATATCAACCAAGCTCTATTATATATAAACTACTTGTAAGTACTAAGTACTATGTATAAACTACAGACTATAAAGTCTTAGGTTTTTCGCAGGTTCACAGCTATTCTTCAAATAAATTGTACACTATTATTAGGATACAGATCAAATAATTTTTTCAAGACTTTAGTAGTCTTGTCAAAAATATTGAACCGGATGGTTCATGACATATTAGGCAGTTACTATACTATCAAACTTGTTATATTATTATGTTTCAATTCAAAATGTTCATTATTTACACCTAACTTATGGAGCACTCTGTAATTTATATGATAATATTAAATAAAATGAATTAGAGGATATTTTAAGCTTTCTCGGTACATGAAAATAATGTCGTGTAGGAGAGACTTTAAAATGTCTCAATTGAACTTGGATAACTTATACATCAATTAGAACTTTTGCATGTTGAAAAGGATAATTCACCCCTATACTTCAATTCCCCCAGTTCATTTCTCCTAATTTACCTCCTTTAGCCAATAATAAATGATAAAGTTTAAGGATAACAGGATACATTGTTTGTTAGGAACCAGAGCATTCAAACAAGATTAGGCCTCGGCTGAAAATGGCTTAAAACCACCACGGACATCATCATTTCAAAGGCGAAGAGGAGGTTCTTATCAGAAGGTTTTGCCTGTTCTTGATAGAGTTTTGACGAGCGTACCAGCCAAATCTGGATAATCCTTTACTCAATATCTTGAATATCAACAAAGTAGTTTCTCAATTAGGGTGTGTTATAAGTTTTCGCACTCAAATGATGATTATTAGAAAATATTATTATTGTACCATCATTAATACAGCTTGGTTAAAATTTGTACCTTTTCTCATTAATACAAATTATGCATCTTTTTCTTGTAATGTCACAGGTCACATTCTTTTCAATTGAATTGCGATTATAATTTCTGTTGAAACGCTGATTCTAAAAATTAAAAGTGTTTTAAGACATTTACTTCGAAAATTAAATAATATATTCTATTCATTTAATTGTTTCCTTCATCTTTTGGTTCATTCCAGTTTGAGATTCTCCATCTCTTATCTCTGCATCACTTATAATTATTGCAACCCAGAAACTGAGCATCTATATTTTGTTGTTATCTGAATTGAAAAAGAAATTCAATATGATCACTCCTGCACTTTAGGAAAGAAAGGCTACCTCTGTTCGCTCTGCCATTTATGTGGAGTATGAACTTCTCTGTGGAGTATGAACTTCTCTGTGGAGTATATACTTCCGTGATAGATAAAAATGGTTGTTTTTGACCCAGTTTTCAACTCATCCAGGTATTTTCAAAAAACAGCCCACTTTCAAAATCACAAACCAGATGAAAGAGTTCCAAGTCGGTGTATAGAAAAAGCGCGGTAATTCTCTTTTTATCTCACGTGAAGGTAACTGGTTTTAATGAGGCCTCAGGCAAAGAGCAGGCCTACTCTCAAAGAGGAGCGTTTTGAAATCCTTCAATGCGGAAAGAATTGAATGGAACATAAAAACAAGGATGGGAATTGAGTACAGGCAGTAATAGTTTGTACAAAAATGAATAAAATTAATAAAAAGAAGACCGAGCAATGAAGTCAGCGATGCGACTGATCATCTCTGAAGTTCGTACATTGGATGCTTGCTTTGCTTTATTAATAATCTCTGTTCTTTGAGCTAATAGCCGTGAAAAGCAGAGGTGCATTTATATGCTAGACTGGGCGTGAATTTAATATGAGTACAGAGAGATGATGCTTCGAAGCCCAATTATGCCACGTGTGACGAATGTGACGTCGAGTCATGATTTTAATCTCTCAGTTGCGTCACGAATCGCTGATTTGGTGACCACGTGAATTTTTGACGGTTGACAATGCGGAATACCAGTGTGATTTTATTCCATGTCAGTAATTTTGCTTTAAATCTGATGTGATTTTCATAGTCTATAATCCCGCACGAGTGATTTTAATTAATTCACTGGATTTTTTCCTCTTGTTATAATGATCAAACATAATTATATTTTCACAGACGGTCCAACAGGAAATCTTCTCCACAAACTAATCGACGGCTTACAACTACTCAACAACAAACAGATAACTTATATTATAATTAGAATTAAACCATTTGGATAATAACTTATTCATTACTTCAGTTAACAGATCTGATATATTATCTGAAGAAATAAAATATTTTAATGTTGATGAAGTAGTGCAGTCTTAGTCCCAAATCATCATAGAGATCTTACAAAAACTTGGTACTTGGTTCAGCTGGAAACATACATCTCTAGAACTCCTGACTCATCCCGTATAATTCAACAAGAGGCAATGTATTTTCTGTTTGTGTTCAGAGGTCGCACAGTGCATGAGTGCGGGTGAGAGCAACGTGTTTACGTGCAAATATTTATGTGCTCTCTAGAAGGATAGTAGTGGAATGGAGGAAAACCAGGAATGGTTGGAGAATGAGTGCTGAAAACCGGTAATGAGGCAAGAAGATGAAGAAAGAGATCGTAATCGCAATATGAGAGAAAAGGAAAGCTATAGTTCTTCAACTATAAAACGTCACGCTCAATGTGTGACGTATTGTGAAGAAAGGGAAAACAGGGAAATAACGGGACAAGGAAGGCTGAACTCGCTTTTTGTAAACTCCCTGAGAGAATTTCCGCCCACCCCATTCACCATTACTACCCTCCTCCCCACCACTTTCGTATCGTTTTTCTCCACTTCATAGTTATAAAAACCGTTCCCTCTTCACGTCTCCTTTCTCTCTCAAACACTCCTCCATCATAGATCTTCTTTTTCTCTTCTCCTTTTAATTATCCCATTCGCGCTAGGGACCCAAATAAACCGTATCAGTGGAATAAAGCTGCTAATTTACAAGCTGTTAGCTGAATAAATTAGTTTTTCCCCGTTGGCTGCCATGCTGGCAAAGAAGAAATTGAGAATCAAATGTTGTTTTTCGCTTCTTCATGCACTCTACTAACTTCAAGTATCCATTAGAACGATACAAGAATCGTATCTTTCAAACTCAACTTCAATATTTCAAATGTCAACTCAAAAACCTTCAGATCTTCAACGAAGTATAAACTACTGTAATAAATTCAACTACTGTAGCCTACTCATCAGTGTTTTCATTTGAGCGCCTTTCAAATGTAGATAACCAATGTACCCAATCATTTGGAGTCGAAATCGGCGAAATTGAATTTTCTGCATAAATGCACTCTTCCGCCCCAAATGATCAGACGGGTACTGTGTAAACAACTTCCTATGGAGCATGAAACTCGAAGCTAAACTCTCCAGTAAACAATTCAAGACTGGTACGGAATACTTCACATAGTGTACAAAACATCAATTTATTTTGACAATAATTTTAAATTGATCAAATTCTGTTTCAGCTATACTTGAATTATTGAGTCATATTGTATCGTATAGTAATCAAAATCATTGTGTTCTAAAAAACCTTTTTGAAATGAGCAAATCGTTCTGTGATATCTCTTGAGTCTTTAAATTAAGAAGATTCATATTTTTGGTGCTATATATATTTGCTACTTGATGCAGCTTGTGAGATATGAATCCTGATTTCTTTCAACTTGAAGTTGATTTTATATCGAGAATATTGAATTTTTGTAATGATAAGTCTCTTTCGCACCTCGATTTTTTCACTCTAAATAATTGATTCAAGAGATTCCTTTGTAAAGATTAGGAAGAAATTCCACAAAGCTTTCAATTTACTAGGAGAACCATAATTCGTAACTGAATTTCTAATACAAGAATGGGTTTTACAAAACTTTTCTGATTCACTGGAGCTCTCTCATTTACGATTTTCTCCTTTCGCCAAACTTCCATCAATCTTCCTATTTGTCTTTTATCTAATAGCTAGTCCATTTTCTATTCATGACTTTTCTTTAAACTGACGCTTATTTGAGCGCAGTTTCTCAAACTTTTCCACTCAGAGTGGCGATTCTCTTTGTCTTCAGTATTCAGCTAGAGCTGGATTTCAGCTAATGCACTACTATTTTCTTGATGAAATTTGCTTTACTTCAGTGAGTGGTTTTACTCCGAATTTGAAACTATTATCCTTCAGTGCAATAACAAACAGCAGAAGAATAAGAGAGCAAACACTTTCCGAAGGCTAGAGATATGAAGAATCAAGGGATGGTCAAGCTATCCTTAGATTGGCGCAGTTTCAAAATAATATTAAAAATATTGCTGCGAGTGGAATAGGATGAGAAGATCTAATGATTGTTAGATCTCACTTCACTAATAGAAAAAGATGTACATTGAAAATAAGATTTTGATACTCAGTTATACTAAATACACAGAGTACAATTTTTATTTCATTAGATGGAATGGAATGATGGGTTTCATTCATCAAAAATATATACAAAAATTTCAGGAGAATGTGCAATACTTCTCAGGCTGATTCCTTACACCAAGTAGACAAAAAGTTCCATGGGACCAATCTCAAAAACGCTTTTTAATGCTTACATAACAAATTGAGATTTTAAAAAAATATTTATTTTTCTAATTTCTTAGAGGCTCTACTGAGGTTCTAAAATAATCAATTCCTATGTAAAATTAGCTGAGGAATTCAATGAAACCAGTCTGAAGTCTGTAACTTCAACGGTTATTGCAGATAATTGAAAAAATATGCTTAAAAAACGCCATTTTTCGACAATAAGGGCTATAACTGGATAAGGAATCATAAATTTGTATTCTTTATTAATGGTAGTTGAAAAGAATCGGATTCTAAAGAAAAAGTTAAATGACAGCGATTGTGTAAATCTTACCCAAATCTCAGAAATAGCGATCAAAAATCGCAAAATCGCTACTAAATACAAATTTATCACTTGTGCTATGTTTTGTCGAATTTTGCGATTTTTGATAACTGATACTAACTTAATCCAGTAAAAATTTCAGAAATAAATCAGTTGCTGATTCAATTTCCATTTCAACTGATATTGAGGTACAGAATTGGAAGCTTTTTTCGAAAAGAAGGCATCCCCGGCTCCCATCTGGGAAACAGCGAAGCTAATTCGGTTGCTTTGCCGACCGAATGAATTCGCCCTGGGAGGTTGCTACTAAACAATGACCAAATTAATCCCAAAAGCAAATTTGATGCGCCCAACGTCATCATTATCACTGAGGGTGAGCTCGATCAATATTTGACACAGTTACACAGCCACCTATGTATCCTACAACTATATTACATTCACAACCTACATTACAGCCACCTATATAGTGTACGGTGCACCTATGCACCTATATATATATACGGTGAGATTGACGGTTACACCAGAGCAGTAACAGATGAGAATTTAGCTTTTAAATTATATGAAGAATTCTTATTTATTAATGCTCGTTTGGTCTGGAGTAACCATTAACCATAGCCTATAAAAAGCAAAGTGGAAGTGGACATTGTGGATAGACATATAACCTACATCTTAAACCTTCATCATCATCACTCATTCATCCTTTGCTTAAAATACTTGGAAACCAAGTCGCAATTGTAAAAAAAGAATAAAGGGATAAAATGTATCATTATTTCTCAATGTAATTCACTTCCGTAACTCTTGAACGCTGCTCATTCTACAACACATTTAATCAGACTCGGAATATTAGGCATATTGTATTGGAACATTCTATGTTAGTAATGGAACACATTCAATTCGAATCAGAATAATTATAGACGTTGTAACAATTAGACTGAACATAATCCTACATATTATTATCTCAATAGCCAATTATCCTGGAGCATGTCATTTGCATCTTGAAGCACATTCAATTTAACTTTGAATTTCATTGTTTTGGAACATTCTATGTACTGTAATTATTGAAGCATATTCTATTTGATTGAGCGTACTAGAGTAATTCAATGTCAGTCTCACAATAATATTTCAGCCTGTACTCGTACTTCTACTTGATTTACTTGTAATTGTTGTACTTGTATACTGAATTTTTTGTACTTGAACTTGGTGTACTTTAACTTGGTGTCCTTGTACTAGGTGAACTTGTACTTGATGTATTCACTTGCATGAATAGAGTGAGATGTCATTTTAGACTACTTTATCTGTTCTCTATGAAAAATTCAATTTTCATAAGAAAAGCAAGGTTTTCAACAGAAAACCTAGGTATATCAGTAAATATAGATGCTCTAGATTCATAATTTAGGTATATCAGTGAATATGAATTATATGGATTCATAATCTGAGGTTCTAGAGGCTTTATTATTTCAAGAAGAGAAATAACAGAATAAACTGTACTTCAATTCACGTGCAATAGTATTGATTTTGTTTGCAGTGGAACATCTTTTCCTGTACTTTGACACATGTTCCACCTCAACTAAGAATTCTGCACTCTAATAAGTAAAAACCACAATCAACCTCCCACCTCAAGGCCCCAAGAGAATATATATGAGCTTTTCGAAATATAATCTGAATATTCATACAGCCTTATTTGAGCCCGGGTATGGGAATACTGAAGCGTAGTATGAATATGGAAATTCTTAACATGTGGTGTTTGCGTCATCTTCAGAACTATCCATATTCCCAGGGATGTTCAACATTATGGATGATCCATCAAGCATACAGCCTTTACCTGAATACATTCGTCTTTGAACTACAGTATTAGTTATCCAAAATGGCTCCAAAATAGGTATTGAGAGGCCTGAGAGATCTTCCTAGGATTTCTGTGCACTATGGTTGTGGAACTTTATTTTATACTACAACTGTATAACAGTTGATCAATATTTCATAAAATTATTTTTATGATCAAAGTACTCCAGATTTCATATTCAGAAGCAATCATCATGATGGATATCATCAATATCTATTTATTTAATTTTAGTCTTTGTGTGATTGATATTAGCATTGATTATCATCGATTATATACCATAGATGTGAATAATTTCAATAATTGTTGAATAATGTAATGATCACAACTACCTGTTGTTTTCGGTTTCCCGCATGAGAAAGGTAGAAAGCTTCCATTGTGATTTTGTAATCAACTCTCATTGGCCAACCCATTAGCTTGTGACGAGCCAATCGCAGAGCATCATCGACAGAGTCTTTCATTTTGATCGTACGCCAATATTACCATTGCTTCGAGAAAACAGAATGGAGCTTTCAACAATTCTGACCTATTTTAATTTTATGTTTGAATATTGAAATTGAAATTGTTCAACTGCCAATGTCTTATTTCGATGTTTCTTGTGTATAAGACTGTGATCCCAGAACTTTCTCATTGTAGATTCAATCAAAATTTTCAACAGCAGTTTTATTACAAACTATATATTACTGTACACTGGTATCAGTTGAATCCTATTATAAATCTGTTCTTGAATTAGACAGTAATCGGTTGTTTCTAAAATAATATTTATCAATGCTAGAGTGAGAAATGATAAAGATAATGACGATCTGTCATAATTATTATTACATGCGTATCATCACTTATATTATTACTTAATCCAAAATCTCATCAAGAAAAGTGATTACCATTTAGGAGGTTGACAACTTTGGCAATATCTGGTTTCTTGAAGAAAACGTGGTGTAAAATAACTTTACATTGTCATTAAGGGGAGAATGAACGTGTGAACAGATTGAAAGCAAGAAGAAATAACACAAGCGAGAAGAAGAGGAAGAAAATAATGACAAGGTTCGAGAAAATAAGAGTGATTACGATGGAAGAGACAAGTAAAAGGGTGGTGGTTGATTTGAAAGTTTCAAAGTTGGCCCGGAAAAGATTTTCATCCAGGAAAATCGGGGGAAATTAAGGAGAGGAGGGGGGAGTTTTCCCTTTCCAACACAATTTGGCCGCTGTTGGAAAATAGCAAGCAGAGCGCCCCGGTAGCAAATTAGGAAGTTTGGCCAAGGATGGGTTCGGGTTGAGTTTGAGACCCGGTTCCCCCTAGACTATCAAGCCTCAAGCGTCTTGAATCAATACGCCCGGTAACTTGTGACAGTCGCTTCTCATTACACACATCTTAAATACGTCCCTCTAATTTTCTTCACACTTTCTCCCCAAACATTCGTCTCCCTCTCACAAAAAGAGTGATTTTTAAGGAATTACAACTGGAAACGGTTTAAGCTTTAATTGTATTCTAAACTGTAACATTATAGGGAACAGATTGAATTGAGTACATCGTATTCCAACGTTATAGGGAGAATCTTCTTGCTATTGCATTCCAGAACGGTTGAATTGTAAGTAAATAAAGATTTTGGAGCTGTTATTCTTTGAAATATTTTACTCAACGTTAAAACTCCTTCCATTTTGGACTTTTCAATAATTAATTAAGAGTTTATAATCAAATTTAATTTTCCCAAGAATTAAGCTTCGTTTGAACTAACATTAATTTAGAATTATTTGAAAAAAATATCTTGATATAATTCTATATTTTTTGATCTCTTCTCACTCTTGTATTTTTTTCTTATTCTTGGTCTTCTTCATTTTTTATTTTAGTTATTTATTATTATTCCTCTTTACTCCGGTATTGTCCTTGTAGTATTAAATTAAGTTTTTTTTATCTTGTTTACATTAGATCAACTAAATGAGTATAGTACCTATATTATTAGGTTCAGAATTAAGACTCCCACCAGCGAGCAAGTTTTACTTTTGCTGGTGGTGCCATGGCAAGTATTGAGTTGTGAAAATTTGTATTCTTATTCTTATAAAAACAATTCACCATGCTTAGGAATTTTTGCAAAACGAAATTGTACTTTGTTTTCATGGCAATAAATTTGATTTGAAATATTGATGATTGACTTTTTATCATAAATGAAAAGACAAGATGTTGTCAAACCACTGATTCATTAGAAAATCGAGATACCGGTCTCGGTTGTTACACCATTATCAATCTCTGGTAAACTCAACTGAGTAACTCAACTGGTAAACTGAGTTTGAACATCTTGTCTATGTATACCTACCACAATATCAATTTCACAACTACTCAAAGAGTAATATTTTTATTGATAAAACAAATAGTTGATAATAATTTCTCAATAGTTGGTGGGAGTATTGAAAAAAATAATAATGTACATTTATAATCAAGCAATAATTAATTAATTAATAAAATGTTCAATTGATAGAACAAATAGTTAATAATCATTTACTTGATAGTTATAGTGCCGGTATTAAGAAAATAATAATGTAGGCCTACATGTTAATAATGCTTAAACTATTTCTATATTTCAACAAAATCTCTGAATCGAGATGAACGGTGCTCATCAGGATAGAGTTGAGTCAAGATGGAGATTTATTTAGGCGAAAATACGTTTTGAGCAATATAATAATAGCAATAAAGTTTACAGCAATAAAAAACTTCCGGTGATTTGTATCTCCCACATTCCCATTCTATTCCACAACCCATAAAATTCCCTTGGAACTATGGAGACGAATGATATCTGTGCATCATAATAATTTTTATTACGTTGAGTACTTTTTAAATGTTTTTAAAAGTTTGTTATTTTCACATTTTCAGGCAGAAAACAGATTGTTCGCTCTATTAATTTCTTTTTCAAATGCTAGGGGTACAAGATCGTTCCCTCGAATATTTATTCAAAACTTTCAAATTACTGTCATTAAGTAATGTATATGATGATTAATTTTTTTTTTAATTAGAAGCCTACATGGTTTTGATTTAGTTTTAAAACACCATTATTCCAGGTTAGAGTTAATAAAGTAGAAGAATATTTGATCTACTTCCGTAAACTTAATTACATGTATTACATATATTTCATTGTACAGTATGATAAAAATCAGTGTTTGAAAATCAGGAATCGATTAGTGAGTATTTGATTGGTGAATATTTTGAAGTTATATACTTTAACTATTAAAATATGGGGGCTTTTAAGAAAATTTTAAGAAAATCTTGTTTCTAGAATGGAATAGGCCTATTCCTTTGAGCAGATTATAGACTAAATTTGGTATAAAGACGTTTTGGACAATAGTCTGTGTTTTAACCAATAAGTCTACTTCTCTCTGTAAACTGAATAAATAAATAAATTAATAAAATATGGATGAATGGAAGATGTGAGACAATTTACAATAATCTTTCTTTAAAGGACGTGAATCGTGTTTGATTTGACAGATCGAAATTGGTGAGAAATCGCTTATCATCGCTATTTCTTATCATCCGAGTCTTGTAGCTTTCAAACGACATAGCCTAACAGTTTTTCGTTTCCGTCTTGTTTGAGCCCACCAGCTGTCACACATTGAGAAGCTTCCTTTCAGGAAATCTCATCTCTATTTGGGAGCTACCAAATGAAAAATAGCGCTTAATATTTCTCTTTTTTCACAGTGCGATGGAACTGACAGCTGTCGAAGGAAAATGCCGTTTGCTTAATTCTTTTTCTCGGTTCAGGCCTGCAAGCATCTGCCTGCGGATGTCAGATTGACTTTGTCAACAAATAAATGAGCCATACTCCAAATTCAATCGCTCTACTGTTCTGAGATTGGTTTTTATCACATACTGAAACGGTGAGAGCACATCAGAAGGAAAGGTTTGGAGATGAAACTTCTGATTTGAAATTGATGTTTTGTTCATTTAATATAAAATCTATTGAAATTGTCTCATCTACAAACATGTTGATAAATCATTTAAATGACTAATCCTAATCGGAACTATTAGAAATTCATTTTAATCAGGATGATCGAAATACTAATTGAAATGCCAAATCTATTGAATTGGAATATTCATTAATCACATAATTCCACACAATTCCATATTTAAAAACAGAGCAAAATTGTTGGCAAATTTAATACATGATTAAATAATTATGGATGCGATTTAATTCGATATTATTCCATTCGAAATCTGTATGAAACCATGAAATCTTTCATATCTTCTCAAGTGGAAATTTGTCCTTAGCTTACATTTATTTGTCCTTAGTGGAAATTCCGTAATTTTTCCGTTATTTCTGTATCACATAGCTTTATAAAAAAACCCGTTTTGATAAGAATGTAGTATTTAGCTCTTTAGTATTTATTGGATACCGAACAATTTACGAGTACTTTATCATGATCAATTTTTTGGACAGGTTTTTGAAAGATCAAATTTGTACGTATTTTCAATCTATTGATTTCTAAGTCTTTGTAGTTTCTTAGCTTCAGGGGGTGGCGTGGCAGAGTCGGTTAAGTGCTGGTGTTGCAATCCAAAGGTTCCCGGGTTTAATCCCAGGTCAGACCAGACATTTTTCTCAGGCCATCTTCCGTGTTTTGGATGGACACGTTAAGCCGTCGGTCCCGGCTGCCTAAAAACAGTCGTTAAGTCATGTCAGAGGCCCTGAAATTGATCAGGAACGACCTGAAAACTCTGACACCAGACCTAAGCCAGCCAGGTTACACGAATATTTATTCATTTATCTATTGTTTTAAACTTTTATGAAAATAAGGTTCCTATTCAAGCGATCTATATGGAAATTTTTTTCCAAAATAAAAAATATAATTTGAGCTGTTCAGACAACAACGTCAACATTGACCTCAGTGTACTATCCTATAATGTTACATGAATACATTGTATACTATACGGTTATAGTATGCATTATGATCATGTTCTGTGAAGTGTAGAATGTTTACCAAGTGAATCTCTAATCTTGGTAAGTGTTGCGTAAAGTTATGATTCGTAGTACGAAAGAAACAAATCCCGAGCTAGCAAATACTAAATCTATGTTTTTAAAGAGAATATACTTGCAAGCGCTTTCTACTCGGCTAGACAGAATCTCGTATTTGCATTCGAAATAACTCGGCTGGAATTTTCACGAACAAATGATTCTGTAATGCTAAACAAACGTAGATGATTGTTTTCTTGAATTCTCGTATAACTTTCTCTCAGGCGTCTTGTTGTACGTTCGTCTGTTTCCGCAAATAGGAACCGAATCGCTGTTGAAACCGCCCACGTTATTCTCCAAACTCTCCAAATTCTTCCCATCACTGAACATTCATAACCCTGTCCCTGAGTAGGGCTCATCAACCAAATTTTCCAACTCTATCGAATTAGTTTGAACTCATGGAAAGATTAGAGTCAAATAAAAGGAAAGAAGTTTTGTTTTATTTTCACCTCTGACTATAGCTTAGAGAGACCTCCACTGTAAGTTCTTACTATTCCATATTGCACAATCATGATATTTTTGAGAAATTTACAATTATTCTCGTTTGATAAGTGACAGAATGATTCCTATATCATCCTCATCTAAACTAATTGTTCCCCATTATCAGTTTTGAGCTATTGAACTTTATTTTCAGTCTTATTGCATTTTTCATTGTGGCAATGATATTACACAACAAAATTATGAAATGAGATTGGAAATAGGATATTCTACGCTATTTCTCAGGCGTTGACAACAATTTTATAAACATTTTACATTGCAGCATTACAGCACTTTGATAAAAATGTGATTGGGAATTGAATAATTTCTCAGATGTTATAATTAAGGAAATGTAAACTGATATTGAACACAACTGTAAAACTGTGATTCTTAATCCAACCTATCTTTCAGGTTCTTACAACAAGAAAGGAGATAAAATTTATCAAAAGTCACAGTGCTCAAGACATGGCACAAGCTTCTTGCCCGGGCCGACAGTAACTTAACTTTCTTCATAATTTATTGATATGATTGCATTTCTCACTTAAACGAGCTGGAAGGGATTAGGAGTCAGCCAGTCGTTGGCAGAGGCCGGATATTGCCGGCCATCTTAATGGACTTTTTTCCTTCTGCAGTGGAACTGATTTTCAGCATGGCCTCCACTACCAGAATCCTATCTTCTCTCTTCAATAATAACCCTCTAAATCTGGCCATCCGACAAGAATTATGGCGAACTTCTTTCGTTATTGTAATTGTGCAACTTTTTCTAGACCATTTCCGTATTGGAAAGAGCTAGATGATTTCAGGGTGAAGATGATCCATTTGATAATCAGGAAGTATGCTTGGTTATCTGTTATTGAAATGAAATCTGAATTTTTCTTCCAGCTTTGTATTTTCTCCAAGTATCATCATTATCTTCTCACAACCAGTATGATATTCCAATATAAATAACTATAGTTATAGTTATAGCTATAGTTGTAGTTATAGTTTATATTTAAAAAATTATCAAGAGCAGAGTTGTAGCTCTCTGATTTCATTAATGAGTTTTTAGCTAAAAAAACTCAGAGCTACAACTCTGCTCTTGATAATTTTTTTATTAGCTAAAAACTCATTAATGAAATCAGAGAGCTACAACTCTGCTCATGATATTTTTTTTCAAGTGCGAAGGTGATTGATGAGGTGAAAACAGCCATGCCTACTGGGTCTCGAACCCTGACCAGCGGCATTGCTAGCGGACTGAAGGTTGTAACGCCCCAGCCCACTGCGCCAACCGGGCCGGCATTTATTATTAATGCTTTATTTCATGATAATTGCTTTGAAATTGATAAAATATTGTAATCAAAAAGCTATATTCCAAGCACAATTGGATAGATTGTGTATCTGTACTGATATAGATGTATTGAGTTTTCTTCTCATATTCTTTTCCACCAAATTCGCCCATTTGACGCCTATTCATACAAAGCTCATCATGGGTGTATGAAGCTATTGGGTGTATGAAAGCACTCTCATTATAGAACGCTCAAAGATATTCTCAATGATCGTTCTACGATTAAAATTCTCCAGATATTCTCAAGGGTCGTTCTAGGATGGATAATAGCAATATTATCGTGATCATTCCAAAAAAAAATTTCTGATTGGAATGCAAATAATGAGTAAAGGCGAAATATTAGAAACCTTTATTAATGGATTTTGAAAGATTCAAAAGTTGAAAACTAATCAGAGAACTCTATCGGTTTTCATTTTTTAATATTGAGTTTTTTTATCTGAACCGAGTTTGTAGTTGAATTTAGAACCAGGAACAGAATAGGAGTGGGAAGCTAAATACGTTTGGACATTTCCATTCATCAATACAATGCTTTGTTTTTGTTGAAAATGTCACTCGGCCAGGAATTCCGCTGGAGCGGATGGATGCAGTTGTGGGAGGGAGGGTAGTTAAGGAAGGGGGTTACAGGTCATGAAGGCCTAATGTTTGTTGGGGGGCGAAAGGGCGGAGGGAGGGGGTGGCGTGGGTGAGCAGCCGGCGGTCGAATCTAATCATGTCGTAAACAAAAACGTGGAAAAGAGACATTATTGAGCGCCAGTCGAATATTTTTGTTAATGAAAATGCGAGCAGAGCTGCTGCACTGGTCAATATAGTCTCGGCTTTCAGTCCCTGTTGGTCGATTTTTGTGTGCTGCACAGCATGCTACCAATGTTAAATTGCATATATGCAGCACACGAAACCGACTGGTCCAAACGTTGGTCAAGTGGCCCTGTCGATTTCCGTGCTGCATCAGCGTGCTACCAATACTTTCCACAATGATATCGACTTCTCTGCAGCACCAAGTCCAAAGTAGACTGGACCGGAGCGCTGTTTCCAATCGCTATTAGACCGTATTGTGAAACAATAAACATCCGGCTAGCTCCTGTTCAACTGACTCTCCTATCGAAAACTATGCACCTGCAACGTTTGTTTTTGTTTTCGATTAATTGCTATGAGCAGCCAATGGGGTGTGTTTATGAGAACGTTAGTATACATATTACATAGGCTAGTACGTTTCAAAGCAGTGCAGTCCGTATTTTTTTTTTTTTTTTTTGAGGGTGATGCCCACATGGGCTCTTGGGTCTGTGCATGGGTAATGGGAAGGATGATGATGAGAGATGAATGGACCTACTGCTTTAGGTGGGTTCCGAACCACCTGGAAGCGATTTTTGAGGCTCATGAATTGAATTCAGAGGAACCGGTCACCGTTACTACAGTGGTGGTAGAGGCACGTCGCTTATCTAATCTCACCGATTAGACGCTCTCTACCACTGGGACAAACCGCTTCCTTTCCCGCGTATTACAACAAATTTCTTCCGAAATAACAATTTTTCGTTACATGACTGAAATTGAATAGGTACAATGAAGTGAATTGAAGTGTTGTCTTCAATTTTAAGATTTTACTGAAGTATTATTTTTGAAATATACTAATGGCTTTGACTAATGGCTAGTATTATGTTGTGGTAGGTAACGATAAACTCAAATCTTACTGAACAAGTCTTAGTGATGTTGGTAATTGAGCTACTAACAAATATTGAAACGACTATTCGTAACTAGGATATAAATTTCACGTATAGCTGATAAATTATTATATTATATTCGTATAATAATTTGTCAGAATAAGGGTTTGAGAGAGATGTCAAATTTATTTCATTTTTGAATAATTGATCCAGTTTTTCTTTGAAGATAGGTTGAATGTAATAATTCCTGTCATTGAACTATCAAATATTGGAGAAATATAGAGATCCAAAATACACAGGAATATCTCCCTGAATCTAAAAACACTCACTTCCTACATGTGAGGAAATGAATCATTCTACCACAATAGACATTTTTCAAGATTTCTTACCATGAGAAATACTCGCCTAGAATATTATTCACAACCTCTCTAGAGAAAGACTTCAGGCGACATAGCAATATATTTCGCTTATCATGTCTTGCAATGAGAACCTGAAAGTGGTAGGAAGCTGCATTACCTTTTCACTCTTCTTTATTTGTAAGCGAGTAATTCTCTTAAGTTCAGGGTCCCTCAGTTGTCCCTTAATAATGTTATTGTACATTGAAACATGAGCACTGTTAGGTACACTGTTCTCTACGAGTAATACTATTTGATATTTTTACTTATAACGTTGGAAAGATTTTGTAATTGTAAGTTTTAGTAGAAGAATTTGTATCTATTCTTGATTCAATAATTCTGGACAGTGTTCTACAGTATCACAGCTTCCATTTATAAATTAATTAACTTTATAAATTACTAATTACATCAATAATACGCATGCTGAAATATCGCTTTCGAATATAATTTCAATTATACTTTTCATACATTTTCCATTGTGTATGTTATACAGGAACCTTTATCCCGTTTAGTACGCTTCCATTGAGATCATCCAATAATCTTGAAGTTCTCCAATAATTGATAGCCTCTCAAAGAAAATTAGAATTAGTTCGGGTTTATTAATGTTTGCTTCTTTAATGCAATTATACTTGAGCTTCAAGTATCCCGTCACAAAGCGATTCCAGAATATCATCATCGTTCCGTTCAATGTTTTCTTCACAAACAAAATTTCATATATTCATTTCCAATATCGATAAATAAATCGGAATTGAATTCGTCAAGGAGTATTGGTAATAATAACTTCAGTATAATGCGTAATACTATGATAGAGCGTTCATCTACACCACTATACTAGGAATAGGCCTATGCTAGAGATAGCTGTGATAATAGTGTTAAACCTGCAAATCAGGTTCAATCAATAGAGGGTGTTTATTGCTATATCTTCCTCAAAATAGAACATTTGTTATCCTGGAGCGATCTGGAATGAATCTGGGCCTATAAATGTTACGAGCTCAAACTCATTCAGCAGGGACAAAGGTTTATCTCTATGGAACATCATTTTCCAAAATGGAAAGCAGATTCTGTGTAACCTTGATGGCGGTTTTCCCCACCACAATAGAAACTCATTTTGAAAGAACAGCTTTAACTTTTTTTAAAAATATGATTCATGGATCTGTTTTTTAACTAATTTTTCCAACAATGCTTATGAAATAGAACAAGGTCCAAAATATTCTGTAACCTTTTTCAGATACATACATCATGATTACAATATATCTCTCATAATTACAACATTTGTTCTCTCCTTGAATATTCAAAACATGTCTCTCCAACAATGTTCTTTAGTATGTTCAATTTTATTCAGTTTGCACTTATTTTCTACACTCAAGTTCAAGACATGAATTGTACGAAATCAATTCATGAATATAAAATTTGATTCGTTTTCATTTCATTAATGGAATTGACAATTTAATGTATTATTGATGTGTTTTCCTAGTAATCATGGTACACTTAAATCGTCAGTGATATTTGAGCTGATATTATTCTTAAGCTCAGAAATGGTTTGAACCCAACTTCAAACATTTTGTAAAATGTTGTCTAAGAAAATTTCTACACAACACTTCCTCAACTCGCTAGCAGTTTGAATGGCAAATTTCCATTGAGGGATCCAGTAACAGTCATAAAGGAACAGTAAGAGAAAGTTGAAATGGAATATTGATACAGACCATGGTGAGGTGGAGCTTTGGCATGGAGCGACAGCCGCTTTGTACAAAACAAGAATTTTGCCAAAGGTAGCAAGCAAGCTGCTTGCCGCTCATGGGAAAATAACAGATTCGAAAGAGAAAGATCAGAATAAATAACTGCAGCGGAGAAAACAACAAGGTTGCCCTTTCCAGCAATTCGACTATAACGCATTCCCTTTGATTTATTATGTTTTGATAGAGCAGCATTGAACTTTATTTCTCCAGCCCTTGTATTGTTCAACCTAGGAAGGAGCTTTCTTGGAAACTCATGAATTGGGCATGTACTATTACCATCAATTTATTGAGAGTTTGCGAGAAAAGATGCAGCAATTGACTATTGTGGTTATGACTCACATGACATACATGTTATGACTCTATTTTAGTATCAGAGTTGAAAACTTATTTATTGTCCAATTTTTGCCGTAAAATCCGATATCGTCAATCCTGTAATTTCTGTCTAATTAAACTGAAACATGTTTTTCCAAATATTTATTATAATATATCATGACGAATCATGCAACATCTTACAGAAATGTGAGAAAACGAGATTTCTAGAATAAATAGAATGAAGAATTATTCTTAAAACATTGATTGAAAAGTTGTTCTTCTTGGATCAGGTTATTTATCAATGTTAATTTATTTTCAAGACCATCAATAATGATCAAGCACTCATATGACTTTTATTTATAATTTATAGATTCTTGAGTTCAGGGCCCTCGCGTGGCTTTTTGGCGCCCTGTGCGTGATTTTGACAGGCACATAATTAAAGGAATAATAAATTTTTCCCAGAAAAATATGGGATATCATAATAAATATTCCATTTTACTGGAAATAGAGATAAATCTCTGCTTACCAGAGATTGATAATGGTGTAACAACCGAAACCGGTATCTTGATTTTTTAATAAATCAGTGGCTTAAAAACGTCTCTCATTTAATATGGAAATGAAGATGTTTTAACAGAAAATCGGAAACTCAATAACAAGCAAATTGGAGATTTCAGCCATTTTCACTGCTCTACCCAACTTTCTTGATTACGGTAACATTCGAAATAGTTCCAAATTACGCAGACAGATGGCAGTAGCAATAAGGAGACTTGCTTTGACTTCCATTGGACACGCCTCCAAGCTCCGCCTACGATCAAAATGGCCGGAAACATCGATTAGAGAAGTTTCCAAATTCAACCAGTAGATGGCAGCAGCTGACACGTGATGTTTCAGATTTGACTTGTACACGCCTTCATGCCCCACCTGCTCTTTTCTTATTGGTTGACAGTGTTTCGTGAGTTCTGTCTTAGAAAATGGCTGCTAGCAAAAAAAGATAGATGGTGTATCGTACACAAAAAATTACGCTGATTCACTATTGACGATCTTGTGCTAATATAGTATTCATTTATGTAGTATTCAGGCTGAAAAAATTCTATCAAGTTAGTATTTGAAGAATTTATTTATGGAATTTAGACTCAGTTTTACTTAAATTGTGTAACTTAGGCCAGTACTAAACTTCAATACTTTTATGCTGTATGAAATGAGATGGAAATATAATTTCGCACTCCCATCTTATTAATTCTCATTACTATTTTTATACGATGAATATAACAAAAAAGAACTCAAACTATTCATGATCTAATACCGACTCCATGTCAGAAAAAGTTTGAAAAACTACAACAATTCTTTAAAAATATTAGGGAGAAGTTTTTATCGGAAAC
Source organism: Sogatella furcifera (assembly GCA_017141385.1). NCBI lineage: Eukaryota > Metazoa > Arthropoda > Insecta > Hemiptera > Delphacidae > Sogatella > Sogatella furcifera. Next base: position 10,804,159 of record CM029549.1, read on the forward strand.
TGGCTTGTAACTGGTCGACAGAGAGTAAGGTGGTTGTCAGCCAACAATAAAATTAAATTTAAGAGGGGGCGTTTCTTGGCTTGCTTCATACATCGATTGTGATTTTTCAATTGATCAATTCATTATTATGAATAAGTTTATGCAGAGAAAATAATTTCTTGTGGATTCAAGTTGTTGATATAACATCATAAAAATATAAAAAATATTTTTCATCAAATTATTCTAATAGCCCAATTGAAATTTTTAGAATTCCCCTTGGCCATGGCGCCCTGTGCGGTCGCACACTCCGCACACCCCATGAGAGGGCCCTGCTTGAGTCTGTCGGGGTCAAAAGGCTGAGTGAATAAGAGTGAACCTTGAGTATTCCAGAATGAAAACGACTTCAATCACCTTCTCCTAATACGTATCAAAAAAGTGAGAAAGGTTAGTATAGACAACAATATACCAAGATTCTTCTATAAAATGGAAGAATTGTTGTTTTCTTACTGATAGTCTCACTAAAGCAAAGTACACAACTAAGTTTCCCTCAAAATAATTCAACTCTAAAAATGACTGGTTCCTTGCAAAACTAATAGATGAAAATTATACGTCTAACTAAACTATTAAGACACAAATTCTATTTTTACAACAAAGTTGAAAAAGTGAACTCATTTCCTGGAGTAACTCAAGGTTTTTCGATGCATTTACCTAGCCGGGTAGTATAAGGTGGCGTGACTAATATCTGCTTTTTACACTGATCAATCTCTTCTTCTCTCCTCCCGCCCTGAATCCGATAATAGGACTCTAGACTCGTGCCACGCGTTCACCAATCTAAAAATTCGATTTGGGTTCTCCTTATCCAATTTGGAAACTGAATGAATGACTCAACATTTGATTGTTTCGTCATCATTGCTGATATGAGTCAATTGAACGTTTTCAGCGCTTAAAAAATTGATAGCCGATTCAATCAGGTAACTTTCATAGGCCCCCTCAACAAAAATCATCAAATCATCTTCCATTTACAGATCATAAAGTATTCACCGTTCACAAAAACCTCACCTTCAGCAACGGTCATTAGCCTATCCTAGACTCTAGACGGCTAGCCATCAATGAATGAAAGCCACTTCGCTAAATTACTACACGCTTCTATTCGTATCTGTCACTTTATGAAGAATATTAAAGCTTTTACTGGTTTTATAGTGCTAAATATAAAGCTATTCGAACCGTTTGTATGAATTTTGAATTTGGCATGATCGTTATAGTCGAATTCCTCTCGACATGTAATAATAGAGTTAGTACTATCTATTAGTAGCTTTTCTCAAGTTGATACTGAGCTTAGATATAAGTGATTGGATTGGATATCAAGCATTTTGGTGATATATGGATTTCTGGACAATATATACAAACATTACCGTATCAGTGTATTTAGTTTATAAAAATCATCAATACATACAATCACTTCAATCCAATCACTTATATCTAAGCTCAGTATCAACTTGAGAAAAGCTACTCACTCTATCATTACATGTCGAGAGGAATACATAATCATTCAATCGTTTGAACAATGATTGACAATTTGATATTTCAGGATCATAATCAGTAGCGTTTTAAAAAGAAAAAATTCAATATTTGATGTATCTGTTGTAGATGAGGATGAGTGATATTGTATATCTAGTTATATATTGATACATTCCCCCTAGATGACTCTGGTTGATACGTTAATTACTCTGTAATATCAATTAACGGAACTCATCAAAAATCCATTAACCGCTCAAATACGAAATGTCTTCCGGAGAGAATTTGAGTTGATGGTTATTGTGATGTATTGTACAATTGTCCTAATTCTTTCAAATTTGATCTACATTTGAAAGTGATAAAATCGATAAGCACGTCTACTAGAGGACGAGATTCAACGCTGTGTTGACGAGATTTTTTCATAACATAAGTAAATCTGAATCATATTTTATTCATGTTATCAATAATATTCCAAACCAATCAACAAGCGCACAATTATTTGAATGAATGTATCATTCTGATAACATAATTTAATTTCAGTTGATTGATTTTATTATGTAAACTCACCTCTATAAATGATTCAAAATCTATCACAAACAACAAGATTTCATAAGTCCACACTTTGATATCTATCAAAAGTTTCCAATTCGCTAATGAACCGTTCTCCGATTATCACAACACAAACCATTTTGCTCTCTTCACCTTCAACTGAGATATGAATGACAAGGCCCTGAATGAAGCATATAATAAAATACAGTAATAATAAAACTCATAATAATCTTCCAAGAATCTTCCTAAGCCAGTTTTTGTAAAGTTCAACCATGGTTCATATTTTATTCTTAGAAAAAAATTGTAAAATATAGTGATAGGATTTATTGCTGTTTGTGGTATTCTAATAGGAAAGAGAGATAAGAGGAATGACTGATATTATCCAGTCAGAATATGAAATGGATATGGAGGAAAACTTTATTGGTGATGCTCGATTCTCAATAGAATTTTTCACAATTTCATAAATCATATTATAACTAATATTCAAGCTACCGAAAAATACACTACAATAAAGAATGAATTTATGAATGTTTCAGTTCGAACTTGAGTTCCATAGCTGGTATGTGATTATTGTTCCCACAATATTTTAAGACGTTTTTTGTTTTGTTTAAAACCGTGTGAGAGCAATGAATATGGACCAATTTGTTTCAAAGAATATAAACTTCACAATTTACCAAATTTCGATATAGCCTCATAATTTGCAATGATTGAAGTGTACACAAGTCAAGTCAAATAATTTCGAAGCTGATTAGAATGGACCAGAAACTACTTTAGAGCCTTACCATTCAATATCTTCTGGGAAATTTTTCTAGCCACTATAAATGAATTTGTCAACTTCCTACCACGAGTTTATTAATCTAATAATGTTAATTTGGCACAGTCTATTTGAGTAAGAAAACTATTTAAAAACTTTCTAAACCATGTATCAATGTATCAGTTCAGCCGCTGATAAATATCTAACGGGAGGTAGAAGAGAGCTATACCGCGTGACGCACACACGCACGCATGCAACTTGGACACGTTTCGAATTCGGCCGACAGCGTGACGACGGAGGTGGCATGCTACGTGAAGAAACGCGTCACAAAATTTAATGAGAATAATGTAGAGTAGTTGGCCTATTTACACGAGGCGCCAAGGGTAGTGTTGCCCGGCGAGTGACGTCACCACGAGCCCAGTCAAGCGTCCGTCTCCCGCGACGGAAACTGTGTCACTGAGGGATGCTGAGCGGGTCGACCCCGCCTGACCTTGTTACCGAACGTACCCGAAATCACCCGAGCCCATCCGAACATCTCTAGCCCCCGTTTTTCTTTCCGGCGCGGGGTAGATCGATTGAAAACCTCGCTCGCGTGCGACCTTCCTTCGTAAAGCTGATGCCAAAAATTAAGGCGGTTGGTGAATGACTGGTATCAATTCTCAGCTCTGTCAGGGCAGTCGGAGAGCTGTTTGTGAGAGTGCATTGAAACAAGAACGACTTCAGCTACACTAATTTGCTCTCGAAGACAGCTTTAGACCGTCCTGACAGAGCTGAGAATTAATAAAAGTTATTTGCCAACCGCCTTAATCATTGGTACCAGCTATACCTATCGGGCCTACACTCTCGCTGCATAGATCTACCAAAACTCACTACAACAGACCCCCTCCCCCCATAACCCACCCACCAGCGGATTCCTTCCTGTCACTACTACTACTACCGTTCCAACAGCTACCACTGCGACATTGTCGCTAACAAGATGAGGCCAGCCGTCACCCACACAAGTCAGAAAGCCAGCAGAGCCTTCTATTGCGTCCGATAGCCTTCCTTCTGCGTTCACTGAGACCCTTTGAAGCTCGCCAAGTCGCAATATTCAATGATCTTCCAGAGTTCCCTTTACATTTCTGTGTCTTTGTACGCCTGAGATCATTGTGATATACCACTGTAATATCATTCGATAGTGAATTCGCTTTGGGACTGAATAGGTGAGGGAGAGAGAACCAGATATGGTTTCAATATTTCCAAGAGATATTCGATTATTCAATTAATTTATTACTAAAATTATTAATACTTTTATGTCTTTCTCGATTTTCATGAACTAACCTTAGTTTTTATTCAACAATAACATTGATTCGACGAGGGTATACGAGAGAGTAAACCAAATAATTTTGACAATTATTCATTTTTCAATAAAAATAAATCAATTAACTACATGCGGTATGAAACTCATTCCACTTGCTTGGAGATAAGATTGTTCTGAATATAATTTGTTTTCAATTAAGAGTTTAATTTATTAGAATGGATGTGGTCACGAGTTGGTTTCTACCAGCGCTAGAAGAATATTGTTGTCTAAAAAGAAGTCTAATAGAAGTTGACTTTGTCAAGTTTCTTTTCCTGATTCTCGAATAGAATACGACCAACACTTCAAGAGTTTCAATTATTGGAAGTTGTAGTTGAAAAAATACGATACCTCTTGAGATTTCCTATCCTTGAAGCCGTTTTATTTCAAGAGGTTCAACACGCTCTTTAACTAGAATGATACGATTCTTCAATCTCTATTTACTAGTTTTGAAGATGAAAATATCTGGTGTATTAAATTCAATGTTCTTTAACTCTGCAAATTTTCGAATAAATTCCATTCTATGACAAAATAGAAACATTTTACCATTCTATTTATAATGAAGTTCTCTGATAGAGATTCATTATTAATGAGTTGAAAGTATGAAGTATCCAGTCAATGAGTGCAAAAATATACCCGATAGGGGAAATAAAACATATGAGGCTAATTTTTCCCCCATCGATTACTATCATATAGACAAGTGTTCTGCCAAAAGTCCCCACAACTACCCCTCTTGTTTCCCCCCCCCGCAACACCTCAAAGTTTTCATTTTTCAATTGAATTTATCTCAGTAATCATTGAAGATATAAAACCAAATCTTTTCTCATTATACAGAGAATGAAATTCTCTTCATTTCATGTCATTAGTCATCATCATTCCACTCTAGCTCCTGTGGCTCAAGAGTTATACATGAAAGAATGAGATAAACTCCTAAATTTATACCTGAAAACTCCATTATTTTCCAAATAAAAGTTTACAGGCTCGTTCTACTGAAAAATGAAACTGAAAAAAACTTGTAGAACTTTCCAAGACCTACATTTTCAATACTAGGAACATATATTTTTCCCAAATGTAAGGGGGGAAAAAGTCCGTTAATAGGCGATAAAGTTTCCATTTGTATGGTTTTATTATATTGTATGTATCTCAGCAACAATTGAAGATAGAAGAACGAGTTTCCTCTCATTTTTTAGAAAATTTAATTCTCTTCATTACATGTCACTACCATTTCACTCTAGATCATGTGGTTCAGGAGTTATAGGCCTACATGACAGAATGGAGAAAGCCCTCAGATTTATGCCTCAAAATTTCATTCTCTTCCCAATAAAAAATCACAGTATTGTTCTACTGAAAATGTCTCATATAGGGCTTGTAGAACTCTTCGAGACCTACATTTTGAGTAAAAGAAACATAAATTTTGTTGGAATTCAATGTGAGAAAATGTCCGTCAATATACGATAAACACGATCTCGGAAGCGCTTGGCGGCTGGCTTTTCCGAAGCGAAGAAGACACTCAGGCAAAATGGAAAAATGACTACAGCTCAGTCAATATTGTTCAAAAATTATAAGTTTTGTCTCGAATTGTGCAAAACATTTTTCTTTCACATTTGAAATCAAATTTATCATTTTGCCAGAGTGTCTTCACTTCGACAGACGATATCAGACCAGCCGTCGAGTGCTTCCGAGATCGTGCTTATCGTATATCGACGGAATCTCACGTTGAATTTCAACAAAATATATGTTTCTTATACTCAAAATGTACGTCTTGAAAAGTTCTACAAGCCCTATATGAGACATTTTCAGTAGAGCAATCCTGTGATTTTTTATTAGGAAGAGACTGAAATTTTGAGGCATAAATCTTAGGGCTTCCTCCATTCTGTCATGTAGGCCTATTATAACTCCTGAACCACAGGAACTAGAGTGAAATGGTAGTGACATGAAATGAAGAGAATTAAATTTTCTAAAAAATGAGAGGAAATTCGTTCTTCTATCTTCAATTGTTGCTGAGATACGTGCAATATAATAAAACCATACAAATGGAAACTATGGGGGCTGCTGGGGAGGGGGGAAGCAAGAGGGGTAGAAGTGGGGACTTCCGCCAGAACACTTGTCGATATGCTAGTTATCGATGTGGAAAAAATCAGCTCTATATGTTTTCTCCCAAATGTATTATTTCCGTATGAATTTCCCTCAATTTGTGGTATTTTGGCACGCCACGGGGTATTTATCGCATATTAACGGACTTTTTCCCCCCTTACATTCGGGCAAAATATATGCTTCTATAAAGCAAAATGTAGGTCTTGAAAAGCTCTACAACTTTTATTTGTGACATTTTTCAGTAGAACGAATCGGTAAACTTTTATTAGGAAAATAATAGAATTTTCAGGCATAAATTTAGGGGTTTCTTTCATTCTTACATGTATAACTCTTGAACCACAGGAGCTAGAGTGAAATGGTAATGACATGAAATGAAGAGATTTCTATTTTCCAAATAATGAGAAAAAATTTGGTTTTTTATCTCCAATGGTTGCTGAGATAAATTCAATATAAAAAATCCTTGAAAATCCTTGAACTTTGAGGGGGTGCTGGGGGAAGCTAGAGGGGTAGGGGTGGAGACTTTTGGCAGAACACTTGTCTATAAGATAGTAATCGATGGGGGAAAAATTAGCCCCATATGTTTTTTTTCCTCTAAAAAACACTCATTGACTGGACTATGATAGAAAAAGTTATGATCTCTGATCGTTTTTTATTCTCTTGGACTTGAATTTGTAGTCAACAGTCCACTCAAAAAACTTCATTTACTTTCAATTAAATAGGAGAAACTCGCGATTGAATGTTCGAGACCTTTCTATTCTTGGCTCCAATCAATACTCAAGATAGTTATATGCATATAACACTGATGAATGATTCAACTAATGATGAGGATGATAAATATTACATAATGTACGATACACAAGTAGTATATAGTAAATACATGTAGTTCATGGTTAGAGAGAATATCCGGATGAATAGGAAATTGAACGATGAGTATCGCCCTTATTCAACACAATCTGTTCAGGTGATAAAAGCGACCAGTTAATATGTGTGAAGATACCCTCGACTGGCAATGAAGTGGGAATCAATTGGTGTAGTATAGGTGAAGTGCAAGCCTGCATCCACCACCTATTAAATCCGCAATCACAATCAGAGCAGCACTCACACTCTTGCCAGCCTCAAACAAGCAAAACTGCTACGCTGCTCTCTCAAACCCCTGAACAACTGAACAACAATATAGCTGTGAGCTATCAAGCTCGACCGCAGACACCGCAAAGCGAGCTGTAAACATCTCCTAGCAGCCAGAAACATAATAGTGGTGATAGTTCATCAATTGTAAAGTTACACTTACACGTGTCACTTGGAAACAGTGTCGTGTAAGAAATATTATGTTGGATTTGAGCGAAATAGAGCTTTGTTGTAGTTGCAATTCATTAGTTTTTCATATGTTATCAAAGAATTGAGGGGAAGTCGGTAGCCCAATCAATATAAAAATAATAATAATATTATAAGAATAAATAAATTTTATTCCACTTCTGTATTGTTGACAATATCCTACCACGCTTATCGCATGTCCTATGTCTATGGAATTCCACCTTATTCACGATGAATTGAGACAAAGTGAAGAAACCTACAACGTAAACAACTATTGCAATAAGCAACTACTGATGACTACTGTTGCAATGGTAAAACATAGTAACGATAGATACAGTCACGACGGAAACAATAAACGACACACACGCACACATACGCATTGCCAATGCTTTTACGTGTCTTTGTTAGGGTAAGAATATGTCGAAAAGGTTAGTCTGCAGGTTAGGCTCAGGCTGGAGGTTTACTATACCATGATATAGGTATCATATGATATGATAAAATATATGATATAGATGTAAAACTATGTATACTCCTATACTATGTAGCACCCGCAGCCTAACCTGAAGCTTCATCTCATTTGACATATTCTTACCCTTACGTCGTTTATTATAAGTTATGGCTTGTCGTGGCTAAGGCTGCCACCCCTTACTTACACACACATACACTAGTTTATTTTGTCTAAATTGATCGTGGAGAGGTTATAGGTTTTGTCTGCACTATCTGACCTTCTTCAAACTGAATTTTACAAAACACCGAACGAAAACAAGGATCAAAATGTAATTTTCCCATCAAAAATCAATCATCCAATGTATGTAAGTTTCCATCAAATTTCACCCCATCTTCGAACTGAAATGAAAATCGAAACGGAACACAAAGTAATTACAGGTTGCAATTGGCTGGAACGTGATTGTTGGCAGCAATGGCGGGGTCACGTGTGCACTGCTCCATCAGCAAACCAAGCACGTCGGTAACCTGGGCGCCAATTATGCCAGGTAGCACACCAACTCACAAGTTTACGGACATGAAGGGAGGGAGACTGCTGCTCTGCTGGAGAGCTCACTGCTAAGCAAACAATTGTCGAGCACTGCTGGCTCATCACACGGCTCCACTAGATCAAACTCCACCAGCTGACAACTTCATCGATTTATCTGATCAAACGTAATGGCTGCTAAGGATTATGTAGCCGGTCTGTTCAAATATTTGGTGCAATCAGTGGCCAACATCTTCATGAGCGTTTGGAAGGCCTCACATACAGAAAACAACCAATAGACTTTGATATGAATGTAGTTATGGATTTTCCCCCAAAATGTGGTAGTATTACATAAAATTGAATAAAATACAAGGCATTGATATCCATATAATACAGTATATCATACAGAATATTAGATATCCATATAAAAAGACAATTTATGGTCAAATCACATTATTGGGGCTATTCACAAAAATTCAACAAACTCAATCTGGATTCGTACTGAATTTGATATTCTTATCAATTGGAATCTAGGTGGCAGCGGTTGCACATTCTTGACTCCTATTCTTCTCAAACTTCTCGACGATCAAGACTCGTCATTCTGCCAGTAGATAGCAGCAGTTGTTGAGTGATGTTCTTAACTCCGCCTTCTCTTTCCTGATTGGTGGACAGTTCAAAACCTGTTGCACTCCTCATTCCGTCAGTAGATAGCAGCAGTTGTAGGGTGGTCAGCTGCTCTTGACTTCGCCTTTTGTCTCCTGATTGGTCGACAGTTCTGAACGTATTTAACTCTCACTGTTGCCAATAGATGCCAGCAGCTGTCGAGTGATGGATTTGTTCTTGATTCCGCCTCCTTTTACCTGATTGGTTAACAGTTCGAAACGTATTCAAATCCAGACTCTACCAGTAGATGGCAGCAATTGTTGAGTGATTATTGTGATTGATATTATTTTTATTATTATTGTGGTTGAGTGATATTCTTAAATTCACCTTTCATAAGCTTCCTCAATGGGTTCTGCTACAGAGACAGTATGCTCAGTCTGTACTATACAGTGAAAATCGTCTCTGTAGGTTCCAGTAATGTGTATTGTGTTTTTGCTTATAATTTCTACAGCAAATAACACAAGCATCCAAATAAGTTCAAACACCGTAAAATGACATCATAAACCGGAAGCAATTCATCAAAAACTGATAAACAAATCTGGTTGCAATGAAATGACGACCTTTCATAGGGGTTACGTTACGTTTAATTGAATTCTTTGAACTAATTGTCTTTTATATTTTGATATGGATAACTAAACAATGAAACTCCCATCGTTGAACAAACACTTATTCTTCATGGTTATTTTCTGCCGGATTTGTATTACCCGGTTATTTGTATTAGGTTATGGGTGAAGCAACAAAAACCTTATCAATCTATAGAGGAATGTAATACGAGAACTGTATAAGTTAATTTCGATTCCTGTATTGATAAACGTTAGTTCTTATGTAAGAAGCTAAGAATATATGAGGAGTATTGTAGTCTATAACTTTCACTGACCAATTAATGTATTGCCCCTTCCATTCAACTTAGGTGGAAATTAGTCAGGTATTGATACAAACTTGGTATCAAACCAAAGTTTGACAACACCCTTTCAAGAAGTTGGAAAGTCTGAAACTGGGTAGTGAGAGTCCATGCTCATTAGGATCATTTTGGGGCTTTACATTGACTGCTGGGTTGGGAGAGCTCCAGTCACTAGAAGGGTAATTAATTAATGAGACACTGCCACACAACGAGACTGTCCTCTCTATAAACCCACTCATTCTAGAGTACCCTACCACAGAAGATAAATTATGGACTAATAATGAGTTGTTTCACAATTCATCAACATTTATCATTCAATAGTATGCAGTAATGATAATAATATAATTTTAAATGTTCATATATTATTTCATTGAATAAAACTTTTAATAAATTATTTCAAATCAATTATGATCAAATGAATTGGAGGTTAACCGACCACACGAAAATATTCAATTACATTATGTTTTGTACCATTCTATTGATTGGGGTCACATCAATAATAGATCTTTCTATAATTCTTTCCAGTAAATTCTTATATTATTCCGTGATTAGATGCCTTTAATGCAAGGCAGCATGAAAATCAGATTAATTTAAATCCAAACTCAAGTTGAGGAATCAGTCGTTTTTATGAAGGTCATGAATAGAGAATGTACTGTAGACTACTTCTCTGGAATGCTATTGAAAGAATGATACTACAATGTATCAATGTATGAAATGCAATACAATGTATGAAAGAATGTATTATTACGGAGAGATAGTATATACACTATAGACTGTATGTGTATACTAGTACTGTATAGATATACTCAGAGAATACTGTGATATAGTCATTCCACCTTGTAACACCAGTTGCCTATACTACTCCTGCACTAACAATGTTGCGCTAGCTGTAGGCTGGACCATAGAGGAATGATATTAAAGTACAGTATAAGTATTAAGTTCCTTTCTATATAGCTGGACGCTAAACCTGTTTCTGTTCTGCAGGCCCTGGCCTACATCATAGCACACGTGATTGTTTCAAATAAATCTCAAAAACGCGAAACTGTTACCAATGTGTATCTCTATATGTAAAAGCGAAATGGCACTAATTCACTCATCAGCAGAACTAAAAATCTACCGAACCGAATGCGTTCAAATTTGGCAGACATGTTTAGTTGGACCTCTAGATGCCTACTAAGAACGGGTTTTTGAAACTTCCAAAGGGTACGCCAAGTATTTGAGTTTTTCTATAGTTTTTCGGCATTTTCTCAATTTTTTCGAAAACCAATCGGTAGAAAATGTTGATATTTGGTGGGCAGATTCAGATAAGGTCTAGAAATGTTGTGTTCAATAAATTTCGAATCCCTTCTGAACGGAATTTGAAGTCTGTAGGGTCACAAAACCCTAGGTATAGAATATATAAAATCTAGTATATTATATTATCCAGTTTTTGGAAGGGACAATAGGAATGGAACAACTCTCACTGATATTCTAGATTCTAGAAAGTCCAAAGTTTGCTGAGGTTTTCAGATTCGTACAATGATGACTAAAAGTGGAATTTGACAGTAATAAATAGTACCTATCCACAAAAACAAAGTTTTCCTTGCTCAAGATTTTTCAGCTTACAGCTCACTCGGGATAGCAATCTGAAACATAATGCTAATCATGGCGAAAAATTGTGTTACCTGACATATAGGGTACGTGCCAAACTTCTCTCATTATTTTGAGGAGTCTGAGATGTCTGTGAAGTTTTCCTATTCATAGTGAACAGTTCCGAAGTCAATAAGCAACAGCTCTCGTCGACTGGAAAACTGTTCAAACCTGTGTTACAAGTGTAGCTGAAAAGACATGCCGATTCAACGTAAAGTTTATTATAACTACGTGTCTTCTCAGCTTACGCGAACTAAGCTATTGAAGCTAGATGGAGCTTCTATTCAGATACTACTTTACAAGGTAGTATATTCTCAAGACGGAATTTAAATTTTTTATTACTCTTTCCTATAGGTACTCTTTTTTATCTAGACGCACATGCGTATATCATACAAGGAACAAGGTTATATAGAATGCTATGAATGCTATTCACATACCTTGTTGCAGAAACCTTATTATTTCCTAATACATAGGTTCTCTGATATTGCTTGGAAGAAACTTTCAAACTTTGGAAAAGTTATTGGTATGCGATTTTCTCTGTGGCCACTCATGGTATGGTGATATAGCTAGAGATAAATCAAATAATAAATGACGTTTTGTTTTTGATAAAACCTGATTGGAATAGAGAGAGAGAGGAAATGAGTTCTAATATTGTCACATCACCGTATTAGAACGTTTTCTTTCAGATAGATACGTCTTCATTCATCATAAATCAATAGAAGAACTTTCTTATCCTACAGCATACCTTGCTTATGGATGTTTTACTTGAGCTGTTATCGGAATCATTGAGTTCTAGTTCTTTTCATGATTCGATATCCAATTCATCATTCATCATTCAAGAATATCATGAAGAAGAATATCATCATTTATCATGAAGAAGAATATTGAAATCATTTAATCGCTATTTAATTGAATAGGCCTGTTGGTATTGAATTCTTGGTATTAATTTCATAGAATTCTTTAGATTCCTGTTGATCCATTGATTTCTTTTGATTTTTTCACAATAGAAGCTCCAGTAGGCTAATTGAATAATAGCGGTACAGAAAATATCGATAGAAATCACAAATCTTTAAATATTATTCATCACTCGGAAAAAGTCAAGTGCTTTCGGTTTCGTTCGTTCAAAGTCAATACAATGGCTGCTCCTTTACACCTTTTTATATCCAGGTAGGCTGTTAAATGAGAGCCTGTAATTCCTTGCTACCAATTCACATGAAAAAATTGACAATATCCTGTGTTTTCAACCGATAAAGGAATGAAAGTAATGAAGGAAATGAATGTAAGAGGTTTCATATTTTTTGTTTATTGTTCCATAAAACTGGTTTTGTCAATTCCATTTATTTGGCCGGTGTTTTGTCCAGTTCGAGTACTTCATATGTCAGTTTTTCATTAGCTATGAAAATGTTGCGTTGGTGACGAAGTTTTAACTTTAAAGATATTCAGAAATTTGTATTGAACTTTCTTGCATAGTTCTTGCAATTATTATTGTGAGCGCGGTTACTATTTTCAATAATTTGAATGAAAACTCAGTACCTAACTTGACTTCTTGCATTAGTGATTTAAACTCAAAATTACATCACTACCTAAAAACCTATCAAATCTTTACGGAAGGAATTTCATTCAAACCTTAATCTCCTATCATGAAACTCACAACATGTTTCAAGTCTGTATTACTTCATTCCTGGACAAGAAAACTCTAATAACTTACCCAGATAAATAGAATGTTACGATTCAAGCTCAGACCACGGTCAGGAATAGAAGAACGATGAGAGGATGAGATATCTTGAAAAGAAAATTGGATGCGAAATCTTGTTATCAAGTTACACAGAATGTCAGCTGTAGATGATAGAGGGAGATGAATGGGATCTTACACCTGACAGATGATTTTCAGTCACAAGAGGAATAATAGAAGAGATGGAACACGTGGCTCGTTACATAGTTTATCACTTTCCAGAATATGAGATTGGTATAATATTATTCCAACAGTGCTTACAAAATACAAGTATTTCACTATCGAATCACTTTCATGGAATGTTTTTATTATTCAACAGGCTTTATTTTCATCGTTGTTTAATATGAGATTTCCAGGTTTCGAACTCAACGGGGCAATTGAGAATACTGAATTATGTATATTAATTAGCATTGTTAATGCCATTTCAATTTATTTTTATGCAATAATTTTGATCCAACAATACCTCAGAAAATAAGAATGAATATAACGAGATTTGACTCTACACAAGCATAGTATAAGAGAGTTTATGAAACGCTATCAAAGAATCACTAAAGAATATTTGGGATTGACAACACTCGATAATCTCTTGAAGAATTATATTGGGCAAAGATGGATTTTTACATGGAAAGATATCAGACAAACGAATAAACAACCATACCACTAAGCCAAAAATAAACATTTACTCATGAACAAAATTTGAACCAACCTTGGGAACAAAAAAAACTAGTTTAAATCTCCATTAGCATAAGATTTGCATATACAGTCCAGCATTTTTACACTCTCGGTAAGTTATATACAAACATTTCGGTCACTTTTCAGTTTTCGATCAAACAAGTAGTTCTCATAGATTCGTAGTATCGTAGTTTTCAGCTAGATTCTTAAGCTTCCTCTCCTCCCTCTTCCTCCTCGTCGAATTCACCCTCCTCCTCAGCGCTGGCCTCCTGGTATTGTTGGAACTCAGCTACCAGGTCAGTCAAGTTGGACTCGGCTTCAGTGAACTCCATTTCATCCATACCTTCTCCCGTGTACCAGTGGAGGAAAGCCTTGCGCTTGTACATGGCTGCAAACTGTTCAGCAACACGTTTGAAAAGTTCTTGTATGGCTGTAGTGTTTCCAATAAACGTGGAAGCCATTTTGAGTCCTCTTGGTGGAATATCACAAACGGCTGTTTTGCAGTTGTTGGGGATCCATTCGACAAAGTAGGTGGAGTTTTTGTTTTGTACGTTGAGCATTTGTTCATCAACTTCCCTCATTGACATTCGTCCCCTGAATATAGCTGCTACAGTGAGGTACCGTCCATGTCGGGGATCACAGGCAGCCATCATGTTTTTAGCGTCAAACATCTGTTGAACCAGTTCAGGCACAGTGAGCGCTCTATACTGCTGGCTGCCCCTGGATGTCAACGGTGCAAACCCGGGCATGAAGAAATGCAGACGAGGAAATGGAACCATATTAACCGCCAACTTCCTCAGGTCGGAGTTGAGCTGACCTGGAAACCTGAGGCAAGTGGTTATTCCCGACATGGTAGCCGACACCAAATGATTCAGGTCACCGTAGGTCGGTGTGGTCAGCTTCAGCGTTCTAAAGCAGATATCGTAGAGCGCCTCATTGTCTATGCAGAAAGTTTCATCAGTGTTCTCCACAAGCTGGTGAACAGAGAGGGTTGCGTTGTAGGGCTCAACAACCGTATCGGATACCTGTACAAAAAAATCACTCATTATTCTACAAGACTTCTCAAGTATAGTACATGATTTAAATCCACATATCCGTTCATAAAAACCATAATGGATAAATGACCCTGGATAATGAGAATTAAAATGATTAACTGTTGATTAAATTTATTGAAGTACTGAATAGTAGACCTATTGTTGATAGTATTTTCTGTGATTTAGGTAGCCATTCAAGTAAAAAAATATGATTACAATAGAACTAAAAATCGGCAGAAGTCTATATATTATTCATTGAATAATTCAATTATTAATAATTCAGTTCTTGATAATGAATTAAGTTTTACTCAATCTAGCTCGATCCAATCTGTAAACAAATAATAGCATAATAATATCGTTTATAATAATTCTCTCTAGGCAAACAATCATTAAAAAATCTCAGCTATGATTGTTGAGAAGAAGCTTCAAGTTTTTTATTGTGTCAAATTTCTATGTTTTACTTTACATTTCGTAGAATATCATATACATATTCCATAAGGTACTTGATCTCTTCGTTTTTTAAATTGTTAAAATCAGAATTCAAGTACCGAAACTATTAGATATCAAGATATTTGAAAAATGTTGATATTGGTGTTCTTGAAATCATGATGAAATAGAATAGATCAAAAGATGAAATCGAATAGATAAAAAGAGGAGATGCCCTATTACTTACCTTCGGGGATGGTACGATTGAGAAGGTCATCATGATACGATCGGGGTATTCTTCTCGAATTTTGGAGATCAGGAGTGTACCAAGGCCGGCCCCAGTTCCTCCGCCCAAAGAATGTGTCAACTGGAAACCCTGCAAAACAAGTACAAGGAAATATGAGAGATAGTTGCAACATCGTAACAGTGTGATAGACTGACGGATAATATATTAAGCTAGTATTAATTAATAAAAAGTTTCGATCTATTCGTGTCATCACAAAATTAACTAATGCAGCATATATCAACAAATTCGATTTCATGATTATTGATGTGTTATTCTTAGTGGAACAGTAAATGGAAAAAATATAATGTATGAGAAAATGTACACTCATTTTTTTCTTTCAATATATTTATTGTTTGAAGTTAGCTTAGATGTATTTTTCCCCTCAGTCAATGCATAATCATCTATTTGATGCTTGATTTTCATGTGTTAATCTGTTGAATATGGATTTTACATTTACACGTAAAATTCTGTACACTGGATATATTGATTAATTGAATATTTAGCATAAAGGCATTTCCCTCCTCATAGTCAATGCATAATAATGTATTCAATGCTTAATTTCCATAGATAATGATAATCATGAGTTCCACTGTTGAATGTGGACTTGGATATGAATAGTAATAATCCCAAAATTATTCTGTGTTTTGTATATTTTATTTGAAAAATCAATTTTTCTTGCCTGTAAACAGTCACAGGACTCAGCTTCTTTGCGTACAACATCCAGAATGGAGTCGACCAGCTCGGCGCCCTCTGTGTAGTGTCCCTTTGCCCAGTTGTTGCCCGCTCCACTTTGTCCGAACACAAAGTTGTCCGGACGAAAAATTTGTCCGAACGGACCAGAACGCACAGAGTCCATGGTGCCTGGCTCCAAATCAACCAGGATAGCTCTTGGCACGTATTTTCCACCTTTTGGAAAAACAAGGAAAAAAATTTTAAGGATTGAGTTCATAAACTAACAAATAAATAAATTGAATAGTAAAATTATTATAAATTGGATCAGAATCTTGATCTAAGGCTGGAAAGAACCATATGCTTCAGATTATTCATCTTTGTTCAAGAACTGTTTCGACATAAATCTTTATAAAATTTATTGGAAAATTCTGCAAGTCACAGCCATGAGAATTGCATATTATTATTTTGTCAAGTATGGATTATATTTGAATTGATTGTTTATCATTGAAGAACTTCACAATAAACTCATAATACACTCATAAATATCAAACGTATTCGATCACTGTTGCACTGAAAAAGAATTGATTTATTCTTACAAAAAAAACTTCTCTAAGAAAAGCATATGCTTGAGCAGACAGAAAAATTATTTTTGCTTGAAATTATTTTCCTTACGCAGAAGTAAATAAGAGGTAAAAAAGACGTAACAAGACAAAAACTTAAAAGAGAATGAGAAGAATTCAATAATTGAATCCGAAATTATTCTACCTGTCGCTTCATTATAGTAGACATTTATTCTTTCCAATTGAAGATCAGAATCTCCTTGATAAGTTCCAGTAGGGTCAATTCCATGTTCGTCAGATATCACCTCCCAAAACTGGAAAAAATCAATTCAAATTGTTCATCAATAGAATAATTGGAATGTTTGGTCTAGCCACATCCATATGTATCACAATTTTACTCCAAACTTTCCAACGGAATAAAAATTCTTACCTTTGCTCCTATTTGATTTCCGCATTGGCCAGCTTGTAAATGGCAAATTTCACGCATTTTTTCGATTTGTAAACTAGTAAAAATGTCTTTTCAATTTAATCAAATCTTTACTGCTAAATGGAGACTCGTGTTTCTTCCAATGTACGAGTCTCGTTGATTGTTAATTTCTAACATCTGCCTGACTACAAAATTCAAGCGAGGGAGAAGAAGTAATATATCATATGGTTTTTCATTCCAGTACAGCTCAACTAATCTAACGTCAAAATTTTATTATATAGAATAGAAATAAAATTCATATTGGTCAATTTTAATATAAATATTATCATTATTATAATTCAATAAATTTGAGTAAAATTCTTTATGATGAATGAAGCGTCGAACGTCGAATTAATCGTACACTTTGTGGAACATTCAAATTTGCTAAATCAAAGAGGCAAAGACAAAACGTTTGTGTAGTTAGAAGCAGAGCGATTGAGCAATAGAATAACTGTTTGAGATCTCTGATTAATCACATGTTATTAGAGAATTTTGATATATTTCACCAATTATGTCTTAAAACCTGAAATTCCTCTAAATTGACTCCAACAAAATTGAATGTTGTTCCATGAAGAAAATTTCAAATTTAGTCGAAAGAAGAAAGATAAACGCACTCGTATTTGGTACACGCAAAATTTCTCGATGAAACCCCATTTAGGTGGATAAGGTGGAGTTTCCTCTACACGCAACTTGATGACTGTCGGCCGCAGTCGATCAGCTGTAGCCAATGATATCTTGTTGTTTCAGCTTGAGGAAAAATTACTGTCAATCGACTGCTGCTGACAGTCGTTACGTTGCACATAGAGGAATACGTACCTTTACACTATTATACATTGTATGACCAAAAATTTCAATATTCTCAGAAGAAGCACTTTGTCATTTGAATTTGCACTTTGCATTCAAGAATATTTTTCATTCTATAATATAGTTTTTTGAAAACTATTATATCGGTAAAATTTATAATCATCAATAAAATTTACATCATCATTTGACAAAAACAGGAAACAAATATCACTTAAATTCGTTAATTCCTCTTTCTTGGTCATTTTGACAGGCTCTGTAATGATTTTCATTTGTCTCTAATTTCTTGTGTCCTATAATTGCACAGACATTTAAGAGAAAAATATCAAAATATGTTTTTGAAAAATTCTCAAAGTAACAGATCAAATTTACAATAATATATTACGAGTATATTAAGATATTTTAGTGACTAACATTTTGAAGTGATGTTCGCCACCAAACAGACTCTTTTTCTACTTCTTCTTCTTCTTCTTCGTGAAATAAAAAACTTAATTTTCACTACAACCCATGATTTTGAGAGAAGTGAAATACAAAAGAAAGTAATATTTTCACGATTTTTAATTTTTTTCAAAAAAATCAAATTTTCTTTGAATCCTTCTACCCAGGAACTTTTTTAATACTACTGGCATATCAAGGATAAAATTCTAACTCTATATGGGGTTTAATCGCGAATTTGAATATGTTCTAATTTTACACAATCCGGCAACGCAGCTATTTCTCGGGTGGAGGGGGTTTTCGTCAAATTAGATTGCGCCGACTATAGTACAAGACGGGGAAATAGGACGTTTTTGACATGTAACTTATCTCTTATTATATCACCTATTTAGTAGAATTGTGAAATCTTGATTAAATAGATAGTATGGTATAAAGATTGCAACAATTAAAAAAAATCCAATTACTTATGTCAATGAAAGATTTGTCGCTAAAACCAAATATTATTGTTACAGTATAAATGCTTGTGCTTTTTCAGGCCCAGTTCAGTAAAAAAATATCAGTTCAGTTAAGTTATCAATAAAATTAGTATGCTCAGTTACCGTACAATAATAATCACTACCGGTATAACAAGATTTCTTTTGGGGAAGCATCTGCGTAATCGCTAACAACAATACAACCAATTACTGAAGCCTTTGTAGTTCATCATGATACTCACCAAGTAGGCAATCAATCCCAAAGACTCATGAATAGCATTAACTAATCTCCTGGTGACTGTAGTATAGGTGCAGCGCTTGTTCAAAGTCTTCTAATAGGATGTCATCTTCTTTACTTTCAAGGTTTTCAGTTCTACAAAGCTTTTTATTACTTCTAGCAGTTCATGAGAACGTAAGTGAAAGAATGTGTCAATTTTTCATCTGAACTTTCACTCTTTTACTTGGAGTAATCTATGTTCGTTAATCACAAGTAAATTACAACATTTTAGTTGTTAAAATAAATTATCAGTAAGAAATCAGGAGAACAAAATTTTAAGAAGGCCTGTAAGTTTAATCAATGAACTCAAATAGAATAATAAAGTAGCCTACCTAGGTACTAATAATTTTCAAAGAGTTGACCCTCCAATTGGTGTAGAATTGATTACAGACAAAAAGAGTAGTGATTAAGGTAAACTCTGTTGAATTCTATAAAACCATCATAGTCTACTTTCACGTGTCAATTTCTTCATTGAAATATTTATTTTAAGGCCTATTCCATTAATAGTGAATCATTAGTTATGATTGGTAAGTTTCAAACTATTATTCAAGTATTATATTTCAGATTATTTACATTAGGCCCTAGGCACTATTCTCTATTCCTGATTGCATAGTTGAAATCACCTATTCTTGAATAAGATAGGTACCTACATTTTGGCTAGCCATGAATAATACATTTATTGCTTATACATTTTATGAATGAATACAATTTTAGCGAATACTTTTCCTCTCAGTTATTAATGATTATATTCCTTGAATTCAAAATTTCTTCTATTTTCAGAAAGGTGCAGCTACTCCCAGGTCCCAGTATGGAGAGCCAATCGGACCTTTAGGACCGACCATAATCGAAAAACCCTATAACGTTAACGATGACGTGGTTGCGTTCAATAAAAGTGTCTTCGACTTAAACATAGATCCAATTATTCAGCTCATAGCTAGTAGAACGCTAAAACAAAGACTCGCAATTAATGATGCTTACCGGAAGATGTACCCAAAACTGGTAATATGAAGTTAAAACAAATTATACTATGAAAATTTTACTACTTTAGACAGTCTAGACAGACATGTTAAAGCAATAGAGTAGCCTACATATTAATAATAAGTCTCAGTGTGAATTGACGGTTTATTATATCGCACCGTTCAACAGCCTATGATTTTAGAAAATTAATTATATTTGATGAGATATTGTGGTATTTTTCCATGATGAGGAATAATAAGACAGATATTGTCAATACCACTAGTTGGTATTGTAACTAGTGGTATTGTCAATAAATAGTGGTATTGACAATATCTGTCTTATTAAGCCTATGATTTGTCATTACGATAGATTCCTTTACAATGTATGTATGTTGTTTTGTCTCAAACACTGTAATTTCAATACATTAACCAAAGCAAGTGAAGTAGAACGTTGTTAAATTACAGGAATTTTTTCTGCTACTTCATCAGTTTAGGACTCCTGAAAAACATTCAATCAAACATGAATTTTTCTCAAAAATTGTAAAGAAATACTTTCTAAATATTAATTTGCATTTTGCAGAATATCCAATATCCTCTCAGAATTTGATGCACGAAAATAGGTTTCTCAGTACCTCATGAATCAGTTCAATATATATTTATGCCTCTTTATTTTCAGAATGTGACGATTGCTATAAATCTAGTATTGAGCCAGATCCGCAAAAATAAACTTGATGGTCCAGAGGATCTTTTCAAGGGATTCTTCATTCCTCTACCGGAATTCCTTGCAAGACGTATACAAGATTCTTTGGATCTTAAGCATCACTGGACGTACATGTCGATAATATGTACAAGCTCGGCAACCAGGATGAAAGCAATAATAAAGTCATACTCCCAAGGTTAGTCACAATAATCGTTTATGATTGTAATTTCAAATTGATTCTATAACTAATATGAGAAAGATAGTACAGAACGGGCAGATATCAATATAATAGACAAATAATACAATAAACGTCATAGGAATAACAATGCAAATCAATATTATTAATACATAGGTAGGTACGGTACGTAACTTTTGAACATTATTATTTTCTCTGTACTGCGTCTAGCTGAAACGAACCTGGTGAATGTACTGTTTAGCTAGGTATCAATTGTACCAAAAGTCGTGAGATTGATAAACGTACGTTTCTGGACTATGAAAATTGTCTATTCTGATGGTTTTATCACGCAAAAAGTGATAATGAATCCATAATTTGATAATTATGATGCAAAAATTCAATGTCTAGCACTGGACTACTTAATAGTACGGTGCAATTAGTTCAAAAAAAGACCGAACCTCAACATCCAAAGAGAAAGGACGATTCCTACGCCAACTTGTTCTATACAACCCCTTTATTGTTTGGTAAAAAGTTTCATTTCTCTTTAATTTGAGACCAAATTCACACTTCTATGTTCAGTGGTTCATGTGCTACAGCGATTTAAAAAAACCCTTACATCCTCAAAATCCCCTAAAATTACATTTTATCATACAAAAAAAAAAAATAAAATATTTGGATTGGCTTCTAAATCTATAACCATTATGGAGGGCAAAATTCTCTACATTTCCAGACCAAGAACATCACTCTACCTTCATTAGTTACAAAGTTACAGATGAATACATCATTGAAAATAAGTAAAAATTGAAATAGCTGATTTTACAGCAATGTTTTCATCAAAGTTTTATTCAAGAAATTCAGCGAATCATATACAGGGTGTTTCAGGAGGAATGTGCAATACTTCTCAGGCTGATTCCTCACATCAAGTAGACAAAAAAGTTCCATGGGACCAACCACCAAAAATGCTTTGTTACTGAGATAACAATGGCGGAAAATTGAGATTTTTTAAAATATATCAATTTTTCTAATTTTTTAGAGGCTTTAGTGAGGTTCTAAAATGATCAAGTCCTATGTAAAATTAGCTGAGAAATTCAATGAAACCAGTTCGAAGTCTGTAACTTCTACGGTTATTGAGATAATTGGAAAAATATGCTAAAAAACGCCATTTTTCAACAATAAGTATTATAAGTGGATAAGGAATCATAAAATTGTATTTTTTATTAATGGAAGTTGAAGAGAGCCGGATTCTAAAGAAAAAGTTAAATGACGGCAATTGTGTAAATCTTACCCAAATCTCAGAAATAGCGATCAAAAATCGCAAAATCGCTACTAAGCACAAATTCATCACTTTTGTCAATTTCACGATTTTTGATCGCCATTTCTGAGATTTGGGTAAGATTTACACAATCGCCGTCATTTAACTTTTTCTTTAGAATCCGGCTCTCTCCAACTTCCATTGATAAAAAATACAATTTTATGATTCCTTATCCAATTATAACCCTTATTGTTAAAAAAATAGTGTTTTTTAGCATATTTTCCCAATTATCTCAATAACCGTTGAAGTTATAAACTTGGAACTGGTTTCATTAAATTTCTCAGCTTATTTTACATAGGATATGATTATTTTAGAACCTCACTAAAGCCTCTAAAAAATTAGAAAAAATAATATATTTTGAAAAATCCCAATTTTCCGTCATTGTTATCTCGGTAACAAAGCATTTTTGGTGGTTGGTCCCATGGAACTTTTTTGTCTACTTGATGTGAGGAATCAGCCTGAGAAGTATTGCACATTCCTCCTGAAACACCCTGTATAGTATCAAAGAGTACATTTTTGTCTACAATTTGAGACCAAATTCACATTTTTTGAACAATTACACAATTAGCTAGATTCATTTTTCAAACCAACTGTCGAGCTCAGAGCTCACTCTGAGAGGCGCTCCTTACACTATGAATGATACGCTTTGCTGAGCTAAAGAAGACGACGATTGAGTTTAAAAATATACGTAGCTCATTACTAATTGTTTAAGTAACTACTGTAATAATTAACTGTAATAATCTACTGTAATGATTAAGACTCGGAGCAGGAAGGACGTCTACCGCTGCCGCTCTCGTTATCTTTTGTAGTAGAAGTTTCGATAAAAGTGTTCTTGTTACGGTGTACTTCAGAGTTCGTTCTATAGACTTGATTTTTTCAATCCTACCTACAAGTTGTTTAAATATTTTCCACATTATGTCTGAAAGCTGTAATACCTGTCTAAAATCACTTAAGAGCGTCAAAGTGAAGGTTTCATGTAGTGACTGCCAGAAACATTTTCATGGAAAGTGTGTTAGTCTGTCCGCCGAAGACGTCACCTATTTGACGGAGCAGGGAGACGTGTGGCGGTGCAAACCATGTTCCCAACAACGACGAAGGAGTATGGCGCTCGAATCCAAGAGTACAGTCACATTTTAAGACGTTCTTAAACTAATTGAAGAGCTGAGAGAGGACTTCAAGCGTGTGGAAACTAGTCTCGGCGCTTCAATCGAATTCTGTCACGCTGAAGTTGCAGAGACTAGGAAGACGGTTGAGGCGCAGAAGGATGAAATTTCCAAGTTGGTGAAAACTGTGGAAGAACTTAAAAGTGAAAATAGTGGGCTACGTAAGAAGATAGCTGATCTTGAGTTGAGGGTCGAGGATTGTGAACAATACTCGCGCCGCAACACGGTAGAGATCCATGGAGTACCGATGCAAAAAGAAGAAAATGTCATCTCGATCGTGAAAGATGTTGGCCGTTCGCTTGGTTTTCCTATAGATGACTCAATGATAGACGCCTGCCATCGTCTACGTTCGAAGGTGGGGTCCGACAAGCACCCTGGCATCAGTGTCAAGATGGTACGGAGGCTGGATTCGGAAGATCTGCTTCAGAAACGTCGTGTGAAGCGCAACCTCAACACGCATGACATAGGTTTCACTTCAAACCCCGCGGAGCCGGTCTACATTAATGAGAGCTTGTCACCCGGTCGGCGTATGCTGTACAACGCGGCTCGACAGGTGAAAAAAGATAAGAACTATCAGTATCTGTGGGTTAGAAGTGGAAAAATTCTCCTACGAAAAGAACAGGGGTCAAATGTTATCACGGTTAGGAATATGGAGGATCTAAATAATTTGTAAGTCTTGTTTTATATTATTCTTTTACAGTATCTTACCTAGTGGACTGTAGTTTGTTAATTGTTTTCTCAGTATTTCAACCTTTTCACTATGGAAGAAAAATTAGACTTGGCTCTGTTATTATTGTCTATTGCTATTTTTATCATTATTACAATTATAATCCAGATTCAAGAGAGATCCAATTCATAAACGCTAATCTGAATGATTATCATTGTTTTTTATCATTATCATGGATTGTAACGGAGAAAGAAGCGTATCTGTTTTATTCATTACATCTTATCTGTTTAGTTCATTATCAATTTACAACATTTCTCTTCACTGATGTTTGACTCTAGTAGTGTTTTTGTATTTTTTAATCAGAATATTCGTAGTTTACGGCAGAACTTTGATTTGTTTTTGAGTGAATTGAACAACTTAGAAAAGTATCCAGATTTTATAATTCTCACTGAAGTGTGGATATCTACAGATGAAATGAATTTGTTTCACATCAATGGTTACAATGCTTTTGGTAGCTGCAATGATAACTATAGAGCAGGAGGAGTGATTGTGTACGCCAAATCTCAATACAGATGCAGAATTGTAGGTAGTTCAGATAAGCGGTCTGCTGATTGTTTACAGCTTTGCTGCTCAGACGATAACATCGAATTTATTATCTTGGCTGTGTACCGGTTACACAGTATTCCGATAACAGAGTTTTTCGATGATATTGAATGCTTGTTGACTTCTTTGAAGGGAAAGAATTTAATTCTCGCCGGTGATATAAACTGTAATATTTTGCTAGATGATAGGGTAGTGGATTCTTATCTTAGCCAGATGGCAAGTCATGGATTACATTGTCTTATCAATGAACCGACAAGAATAGTTAATAATAGTCAGAGTTGTTTGGATCACTGCTTTATTCGATTCAACCAACTAAAATATGTATTAAAATATAATGCAAATGTATTACACCTTGGCGTGACTGATCATTCATTGGTACGTCTAGAACTAGAAATAACAAAAAGTTTGAGTATTAAAGATTCTACTAATGGTAACAATAGCATATTATCAGTGATCGATTTTGATAAATTAAAGCAAGTATTACAAGGGCTACAGTGGGAGAGCGTATTAGATAAGATTTCTGTTTCGGATGCCTTCGTTTCGTTTAATGAGCTGTTATCAGAATCAATAGATAAATGTAAATACAGTAGGTTAAGAAATGATAAGTCACCTGATAAAGTGACTCCATGGATCTCTGATTATCTATGTAGAGGAATAAATAGAAGGAAAAAACTCTACAAGCTTATGATTTCAAGACCGTTTGATGAAAATTTGAAAGAATATTATAGATCATTTAGGAATAGGTTAAAATCTGGATTAAGAGCAGCTAAAGAAAACTATTATTTAAAAAAATTTGACGGATGCTCTGGAAATTAAAAAAATCAATGGAAAATAGTAAATAGTTTGATAGGAGATAGGGAATCCAAGGAAGATATTGATTGTTTGGAAATTGAATTGGAAACAGTAACTGATAAAAAATGCATCGCAAAAGAGTTTAATTCATTTTTTATTAAAGTACCTCAGCAGTTACGAGATACAATTGTTAATACAAATTTCAATGAAGATTTAAATTCTCATTTTAAATTTAAAAATATGCCATACTCTTTATTTTTCAATCCAACAAATGAAACAGAAGTTCTAAAGGTGATAGCTGGTCTGAAAAATAATAAGGCACCTGGATTTGATAAGATCAATAGTTATATAGTCAAAAAGGTCTCTATTCAGATTTCTGGTGTTTTAAGTGAGCTTTTCAACTGGAGCATGACATCTGGAGAATTTCCTGAATGTTTAAAGATAGCAATTGTAATACCACTCTTTAAGCAGGGTAACCGAAAAAAAGCAAATTGTTACCGCCCAATATCTCTGTTGCCTGTTTTTTCCAAGATTTTTGAAAAAATTATAAAGATACGATTAGTTAGCCTTTTCAAAAGATTTGAGTTCTTTAGTGAGAATCAATTTGGTTTTAGAGAGGATTTAAGCACTGAAGATGCTCTAGTAAAATTTTTTGATGACATTTATGACAGTATTAATCAAGGTAAAAAATGTTCAGCATTATATATAGATATAACAAAAGCATTTGATACAGTGGACCACTCAATATTATTGAAAAAGTTACATTCTGCTGGTGTTAGGGGTTTACCTCATAAGTGGTTCCAGAGTTATCTTGAAAACAGAAAGCAGTGTGTCAGAGTAGGGGGATGTTATAGTACATTTGAGTACATAGAACACGGTGTGCCTCAGGGATCTGTGTTAGGACCCATTCTGTTTCTTATCTATATAAACGATTTGTGTAATGCAAAGTTGAATGGAGTATTAACTGCTTTTGCAGATGACACTGCACTCACTTACTCTGGGGGTGATTGTGAAGTAATACATACTCAAATGAGTGCTGACTTGAGAGTTCTAAATTACTGGTTCAGTAGAAATTACATGGTTTTAAGTGAAAAGACAAAATACATGATATTCAACTTAAAAAGTGATTTATTCTTTGATAGGGATTTGATTTATCACAGTTATTCATGTCCTGCAATTGATGACTGTGATTGTCTGAAGATTAACACTGTGAACACTTTTAAATACCTTGGCCTAACTATTGACTCGAAATTATCATGGAAATGTCATGTAGCTAAACTGAAAAAGGAATTTTATAGAGGAATTAGGAGTTTTTATATGTTGCGTGAAATGTGTCCAACTCGCGTATTATTAAATGCATACCATGCACTTATCAACTCCCGTATGAGTTATGGAATTGTATTGTGGGGTGGGACCTATGTCACAACATTGTATCCCATTATCATACTACAAAAATCTTTTATCCGTATAATAACCAAATCTCTTAGAACCGATCATTCCTGGCCTCTTTTTGTTCTTCTCAAGGTACTTCCTATAAGAAATCTTTATGTTTATAAGGTACTGAAGCTTTTTTTTGAAAGGAGTCTGAGTGCAAATCTCACAAGAGATATCAGATACAATTTTAGACGGGTCTCAGTTCAGGTTCCTCAATCTAATTTAACTGTATATATTCTTTTTCCTTCAATGCCCCAAGATTGTTTTATTTAATCTCTCAAAAACTAAATACTTTAGTGCCTTTGCATTCATTTCTAAAAAAATTAAAATTGTATCTTTTCACTTTAAATGAGTGTGAGTCATTTTTAAAAATAGTTGGCTAGTAAGGCTCAGTACTAGTAGAATATCTATGTTTAGATATTAATAAAATTTTATTAGTCTTTTTTTCAATGTTGGTCCCTAATAAGTTAGATCTAATAGTTATGATTTGATATTCATTTGTTTTGACATTATTCAATTGTAATTTATAATATATCATATCTATTTATTTATTTTCTTATGTTATTCATTTTGTTATTTAAATATCTATTATAATTTATTTTGTTTTTCACTTTACAAAATACCGTAACACTTCAAGTTATATATTTCATTGTTATTATTATGAGTTCATTATGTGTATAGAGTGGGCGGTCCTAATTCTCTGAGTTTATTTTTATTGTATTTAGGAGAAGTGCACTCCAATCGGGCTGATGCCTAGGAGTGTCCATTTTTATTTCACTTTTTTTAGGTAGCTATGTTGGTTATTTTTAAACTTGTATGATTGAATTTTCAAGGAAATTGTTTTCAGTTCTTATATTATAAGAGATACAATCTGTGTGTATATTCTGTAATGGCCAACATGTTACTATGCAATGTATTTATTGATTCTGTTGTTTTTTTTGTGAAATAAATTAATTTTTGAATTGAATTACTTTTTGAATTGAATTGAATTGTTCAAAAAATATTAATCTGATCTCAAATTATAGAAAAAAATGTGATCTTTAATATCATATATGATTCATCATGATTTTACAATGAATTCCTCATGATAACATTGTTGGAAAATCAGCGTTTTCAATTGTTAAAAAATTACACATAATTCATTCTATTGTAACTTGGTAACTATTGGCGGTAGAGTTATGCTCTTGGTCTAGAAATGTAGAGTGATTTATCCTCTAAAAGATGGTATATTAACATTTCTTGTTCAATGCTCATTGTTGGAGTAATTTCAATATAATTAAAAAATGAGCGAATTTATCAGAAAAAGTGTGATAAAAACCGGTTGTGTACCTTCTTATGTCGAAGGTTTCGCTATTCTCATAGTAACCATCTGGAAGAGAAGATTTTCTCTACATTTCTTGATAGTTTCAGGTTTTTCAGTTCACAACTTCCCGATTGGGATCATTGATATGTGAAAATTTGGATTTTTCAATGTGCAGGTATCATATTAATTTAACAATTCAAGGGTATCATATAAATCTGAATTTTCTATTTTTTCACCGAATTTGGATTATAATATATGAATTTATACCGCCGTGATGAGTAGAAAATGATGAGCTATCAAACGATAGAATCCGACGTACCAGTCAAAAGTTATAAGGGAATATAAATTATTAAAAATAAGGGGATGCTTTTGACCAACCCCCATGAATCCTATGATAGTCTTGGTCGTGTCAACAATTTTTATGACAGTCCAGGGTCTCAAGAAAGAAAATCTAGAAGTAGGAGTCAATCCGAATATTTTTAGAATTTTTTTTGTATGATAAAATGTAATTTCAGGGGATTTTGGGGATGTAAGGGTTTTTCAAAATCGCTGTAGCACATGAACCACTGAACATAGAAGTGTGAATTTGGTCTCAAATTAAAGAGGAATGAATTTCGCCGAGAGGGATTTTGAAATACGGATGCGAGTGTTCCCAATTCAGAGTTACAAACTTTTAAAGTAACGAAATAATTCCTGTAAAAAAATATTGAGTTTTCAAAAAATTGTAACTTGGAAACGGTTTATGATACAGGGTTTTGATTGGTCTCAATCTCTTCCAAATTTTGTTCGCTAGGAAAAACATATAGACGCTTGGTTCGGCTACAATTCACGAAAAACTGAAATTTTGCACCTTTCACCAACACCCCCTCCCTCCCCCAAAAACCCGACGCTCATAAGGGTGTAACTTTTTACCAAACAATAAAGGGGTTGTATAAAACAAGTTGGCGTAGGAATCGTCCTTTCTCTTTGGATGTTGAGGTTCGAGTCTAATTGCACCGTACTAACTCCAAATGCTCTCAATCTATCGTTAGGCAGATCTCTCGATAGCGAGATGAGTAATAACAATAAGCTTCAATTATTATTGGTTCAGAACTTTTTATGATATAGAATGTTGGGAAAATAGATAATATCGTAAACTTTAGTACCGTACCGTGAACTTTGATTTTGCATTGATGTATCCATGGAAAAGTATTACTGTTACTATAAGTTCTAAGTTATTTCATTCCCGATACGGTAATTAATCAAAGTTATTTACATAAATTAATTATAATGTAGGCTAGGCCTAAAGTGTATTGTAACATTGTAACGGTGTGCATTCTAAGCTTCGCAAACTGTACATAACAATAATCTATTGTCAATAATAATCAATTATTGATTTTTATAATAATTATGAACTTTTTACCTAATATAATAATAAGAGGAAGAAGGAGATTTCAGTTAGGTATCAATTTTTAAGAATACATTTTCAAAAAATAATAGATTTGTATTAGGAACTATTTGAATACTATCGCTTAATAATAATTTTCAGTTTATATGAGAGAATTAAGAGATGAACTAGACGAACAACTAAATGATCCGTTTGGAAGAGAGGCTCTGAAGCAGATGATAGATCCAAGAGTGAGTTTCAATTTTACTATTACCTTATTGAGAATATTTATGTGAACAACAGCAACAATGTAAAAAAATCAGTTGTATTTGATGAGATATTGTGGCATTTTTCCATAATGAATGAATGAATGAATCGATTTATTTTTCGAATAAGAGTAAAGCAGAAAAGCAGAATTTTTTTCCACTCTTATCCACAGAAATACATACTATTTTACATACTAGAGCAAAATTACATTAAGAAATCATACATATAACTTAATACATCTTCGTAATAAATATCATAAAAAAACATTTCAAGTCAAGCCTTACCAATTCAAAAAAGCGTATATTAAAATACAAATTATTGTTCTACTTAATCTCATTCGATAACACTATAAAATTGTCTCATATTATAATATCATTACATAGAATAATATTATCAATCTAATATTATAGACTAGCTTATATAATTGACAGAAGTGCACTTTTCTGAAGCAAAAGGAATGTGATGAAAAAGAAGGTAAAACCTGAAGAAATCAAAATAAATGACTACACAAATTAATCTTGAAAACGAGATCTCAAGGATGTTTTAAAAGACTCTAAAGTTTTTTCCTCTCTAATTTCTATTGGGAGAAGGTTCCATGCATTGATTGCAGATATCAAAAATGAATTATTATATAAAGTGGTTCTGTGTATAAGGATTTGGAGGGTATGTTCTCCTTGTCTTGTCGCTCTACCGTGAATATTTCTCATAAACAGAAATGATTCTGCTAGATACGTAGGTGTTCCAGATTTTAATATTTTGTAGAGTAAACAACAAATCAGGTAGGCCCTATTCCCGCCTTTGATTAATTTTCAAGAGATTTATTAATTTTATGAATGGAGAAACATGATCATCGTATCTTAGATCAAATACAAATCTTATGCAGTTATTAAAAACTACCTGAAGTTTATGTGAGAGAACTTGGTGTATTTCACATTACACCGGAGCACAGTAGTCAATGATTGGGATAACTAAAGATTTGATGAGCATGGTGCGAACTGTAAGCGGAATAAGATGTTTTCGCCGACTTAGCTGGTAAAGTATGGAGCTTTCCCCTTTCTGTAATATGTGCTACATGATCATTCCATAATAATTGGTAATTAAAAAGTACTCCCAGGTTTCTAGCAACTTCTACATAGTTAAGCATTTCGTTCTGAACTCGAATTTTTGGAATCCTTTCTCTATCTTCCTGTTTAACTAGTCTAGGGTGACCAATAAAAAGATATTGTGTTTTCTTGGAATTTATAATCAGGCCATGTTGTTTGCACCACTCTCCTATACGCTCAATATCTAAGTTGATTTTATCTACAGATTCTAATACATCATCTAGTTTTGAATGAAGGTAAATTTGCAAATCATCTGCATATATAAATGATAACTTGTAAAAAGTAGATTCTTTGATATATCAAGAAGATAGAGGTAAAAATGAGAGGTGATAGACTTGATCCCTGGGGGGTAGCCTACCTGTAATGACATTTTTCCAGGAAGAACTTCTTCCTCCTTATTCTAACACAATTCTTTGTCTTCTCCCAGTTAAGTAATTCAAAAACCACTTCACAGCATCTTTTGAGAAGTTCTCATAATGAGAAATAATGAGACATAGGCTAGTTGTTGTCAATACCACTAGTTTTAATTAACTTATACTAGCCTACTTACAAACAGTACCATGGTTTCAGGGCTATACCTGCCCCATCTTCAGCTAGATTGGTGCTTGGGTCACTCCGAATGATTGTAAATAGTATAAGACTATAATTAAATAGTAATTAGTGGCAGAGGCGTAGTCCCAAAACTTACTTTGGGCTAGCTGCTCCTTTTAATCAAATTAACTACCCCTCCCCTACTCACAAAATTGAACCTGATGACGAAAATATAGCAAAAATATACAGTATTTAAAACTTATGTTTAAAATCGCTCATGACTGATTAGGGATTATTGAAAAAAACTCTATTTCACAAGTCAAGGATATAGAATAGTTATAATAAGTGTAAAATTCCTTCTTCTCCCCCACCTCCCGCTATCACATAGGTAACCAAAAATAGAAGTGATAAAACTTGAAAATCCAGGTACCGGTACGCTAAAGAAATGTCTCAGTGCCTCAAATACGTCCAAAGATCAGGAAAATTTGAAAGTAAAAATTTATACCTAACATACATTTATTGAATGCACTTTAACAACGCAAATGCAAATCAAATAACGTTGAAAAAATTAGAGAACATACAGAATTCCTAAAAAAATACAACGTACGATAATATGAGCGACTTATTCAAAATTTTGTTTGTCGAAGCTGTGTTGGCCTATCGGTAGCCACCCGACAAGATCGGTTTGCTTCGTTTGCAGTCGGCTGTGATTGCCAATGTATGGCAGGCAATCAAGCTCTCGCCACACAGCTAGCTAGAGTCTTTTTCACTGCAGTGGATAACATACTCACTCCCACCCCACCTCACTCTACCTATATACGACATTAGCATTACTTAAATGGGCCGTTGGACTACCGCGCTAGCCATATAGCTTGTTTGGAGAACTTGCATTGTGTACGGCATTTGAACATGTTGCGCTGCAGCTCATGTGCTGAATTTGATGTAATACTTTATCGCTACGACTTTTTTGAAATGTTAAAACCTTTTCTAATATATATCTGAATAAAATTATTTTTTATGAAACTAGTTGGGCTTTGCAGCTAGCCTAGCTAGCCCGGAGAATACGCCACTGATTAGTGGTATTCTAATCTCTATGTCTTATTATTTCTCAACAACAATATACTTTTTCTATAAGTTTTGATACAGAAGTTATCAAATGATGAAAGAGCACTTTTAAAATTTATGGTAGATCATTTCTCAATTCTCATTGCAACTAGAACGTGAATTTCTTTCTGAAAAAAGAATCTCAATAAATTCACCATTGAAAAAATCTATCCACTGGAAGTACAATAACATTTTTAATACAAAGTTAGAAGAAAAATAAAATACTGAAATTGGATTTCTCAATTTTTAATCAATCTGATTATTTCAGTATGTGAGGCCTGACTGGGGAACTGACTCGTCACTTGTTGATAGCCAGCTAAATTTCATTCCCAGCGATACAGGTAAGATAATTAAAAATTCATTATTATGAAGGCCTATTAATACATAAACACCTATTATTTTTTTAGAATGATAGAAAGTTGTGGCCTATAGCTGACTCCAAAAATTAAGCGGTATCGTCTTCTCCTTGCGCGCTCCAAAAGCTCTAATTGTCAATTAGAGTTGCCATCTAGAGTTGCCTATGTATGATGTTTTTTTTTTTAATCCAAATAGTCAATGGATGCTTTACATAGTAGATAGTGGATTATATCTGTTAGGAAACCATATAACTTGAGACGGCTAACTTAAATCATATAATGTTACATTAATATTAAACCTTATTATTCAATAAATCGTCTATCCTATCTATATAGAAACATGTGAATGACACAATAGAACTTATAAATTTGTTATCTATAACAAAATACGTACTCTATTATAAAATAAATAAATAAATAATCATTTTATTCGTGAACGTGCATATTATGCACATACAAATGGAGTTGCTATTTGGTAAGAGCCCTCAAACAACAAAATTACTCATAGAAATCACACTAACAATAATATACAAAAAAGATATATAATGATATAAGTGCAATGTTTATTATATATGATAATGATAAGTCTTTAACATTTCAAGTAAGAAGAAAAATAACCTTCAATAATCAGTTCTTAATCAATCATCCAGTACTATCAACAACAGAATTATTTTATTAAAATTATGCTTTACACTGTATATTTACTCCAAACTTACAATTATTTATACATCAATATTATCCCGTAGTTTTCAGAATTAAATTTCGAATGTTCATTGCGTTAATCATGTAATTGTAAATATCCCTCATTTTATTTGCTGTTACATTTGAGAGAAGAACTAGTGTTTTATCTTTAGGATTACATATTTGGCCAAGAACTTTTGTCTTAAATTAATATACATAGGGCAACGTACCAGGACATGAGTGGGAGTTTCATCTTCTCGCATGTTAAAAGTGGACAGTACTCCATGCTGTCTATGTATATACCCGTGTCCTCTAGATAAAGGTAAATTCCAAATTTCGATGCCATACGTAATTGTGTTACTAATCTTATAAATTTGAACGCTGATCTCATTTGAAGCTGGTCGCTTAGAACAAAATTGGGATTTAAAGCTTGGTAGAAAGGGAAAGAAATGGAGTTGAGTGCTTCCTGTCTATCTGCATCGAACAATATAGCACCATGTCTACTAACTATATCCCACTTCATCCTAGTAAGCCGCGCCAACAAATTTTCCTCTTGATTCCAATCAGTATTGACGAAAGCAAGAGTCATATGATGTTTCACTAATTTCACCCAGTTGAGAGTATTTCTGCTTTGATAGAGCTGAATGTCTGACAGAAGCATGAGCTTTTTAAAGCAAATTTTGGGGTACCTGTTTTCTGGCATGCCTAATATTTTTATCAGCCACGTTAAAGTTTTAAACATGATCAAATTGACTAGTTTAACCCTTCCTGTTTCTAAACGTAGTGCCCAGCTAGGTGTATGTCTGCTCAAAAACAACAGTCTCTTGAAAAATCCAAGTTGAACTCTCTCCACTTGCTCAGCACAAGCCAACCCCCATACTTCAGTCCCATATAACGCCGTCGGAAGAACAACTGATTCAAATAATCTTATTTTGCTATCCCAAGTACCTGAGCGAGCTTTTCTAAGAACCTGTAACATTACTTCACTGACTCCCTTAGATTTAGTTAATACCGATGAGCAGTGTGTATTAAAACGGCCTGAGGAACTAAATTCAACACCCAAATATTTATAAGTATTGCATACTTCAATTTCTTCTCCCTTATAATAGAATGGTCTGTTCCTTCTCAACCTGCCCTTATGAAAAGGTATTATCTTTGTTTTAGAAATGTTAACTTTTAATTTCAGGGATTCACAATAATCTTCCAAGCACTTAATTTTGTTTCGCATGTCGGAAGGACAATCTGCAAGGATGACGATGTCATCCGCATACAAGAGAATTAGAATATCAGTAACTCCATCTATGGATATTCCAGATAGACCTCTACCTCTGAAAAATTCCTCAATATCTGAAATGTACAAAGAGAAGAGAAGTGGGCTAATCGAGTCCCCCTGCAAAACACCCTTACCTACTGGGATGGATGTATTCATATGGACCAGCTCTGCTCTACGATAAAGCTCGCTAAGAAATCTTACAATCTTACTACTAACCCCCATCTTTCCCAGCTTGTACCATAAGTTAAAGTGAGGTACACCATCGAACGCAGCCTCGTAATCCACAAATAGTGCATAGATGGGTTTATGTCGCAACTCTACATATTGAAATATTATTGAATGCAAGACAAATATGTTATCCGTGCAGCCGCGATCCTTTCTAAACCCACTCTGTCCTTCAGGAAGAATTCTGCTATTCTCTGTCCACCTCGATAGACGAATCTCAACTATTCTCGTCAGAATTTTCACAATCGAATTAACTAGGGCGATTATTCTATAGTTCCTTGGCTCATTCGGATCTCCTTTCTTATGCAACACAAACATCAATACTTTGCACTACTCGTTTGGGATAATTTGACTACTGAAAACCCTATTAAGTAAATTCAACAAATAAATCTTCCAACAATATGGT
The DNA here is from genome assembly GCA_017141385.1 of Sogatella furcifera. Taxonomy (NCBI): domain Eukaryota; kingdom Metazoa; phylum Arthropoda; class Insecta; order Hemiptera; family Delphacidae; genus Sogatella; species Sogatella furcifera. The sequence goes on from CM029549.1 coordinate 10,840,111, forward strand.
AATCCTTTATAAAATTCATTAGTCACATTATCAGAACCAGGGGCTTTCTTATCTTTCAAACTACTTAATACATAGTTCAATTCCACCTTATCGATATCTGCATCAAGTGTCGGGTGGGTTGCATCTATAAAAATTGGAGGCGTAACAAATTCAGAAGTATATCTATTGATTAAGAAATCAACCCAAACTTCACTGCCGATAAAGTTTGTTATTAGTGATTTTCTTTTGAAAAACTTAACAGCCTTCCAAAATTCATTTGATGATCGTATGTTGGAAATTCTTTTTTGCATATTAATATAGTATTGATTTCTCTTATTTCTTAATAATAGTCTATATAATTTTTTAATAGTTAAATATTTTTCAAGACATTCTCCCGTAAAATTAACTTTTTTAGCAGCTCTATAAGCCTGACGTACAAGTCTTTTTTTATTATTACATTCTAAGTCATACCATGGCTTATTCTTAAATTCAACTGAACCATTAAAATTCTTTATCATATCAAGAGAATTAGCCTCATGCTTTATAGAAACAATTAAATTACAGTAATAGCTATTCGAATCATCGGAGGTATTTTCTAATCTATCTGATAAAGTCATTGACAGTTTGTAAAGCTCTTTTTTATCCGAAAACCAATTTAATCTCTCTTTGTTTTGTATGCTTTCGTCTACTCTACCTGTCACTACTCCTAAATTGGTTTTAACGATAACAGGTAAATGGTCGGACGATAACACAAAATCAGAAACTATCATGTCTGATACGAAGTCAATAGAATTCGTGCTGACCCAGATGTAATCAATTGTACTTTTTCCATTATTGTTAATAAATGTATAATTGCCGCGAGAATCGCCTTTTGATCTTCCATTCAATAAAATGAAAAGTTTCTCATCCATAAAACCTAAAAGCTTTTTTCAAACAGTATTTACAATTTTATCACATGATTGTCGATATGGTAGTAAGTTAGAAAATGTTAGTATAATATTATCATCTATACATTGATTCAGTTCACCCAATCTACAATTGAAATCTCCTCCAATAATTACAGGGAAACTTCTTATCAAATCACTATTATTTTCTATGAAAGTTTGAAGTGAATTCAAATCTGCGATTAAATTTTCTGTTCTAAGATAAACAAGACCTACGATTATAGTACACTGTTCCAGTTATAGCTTCAAAAAAATGAATGAATCTGAGTTTTCTATTACGGTGAATTTGAAACATTTTCTAACCATAACCATAAGACCTCCTCTAGCTCTACCCATAATATTCTCTTTAACAGCCTCTTTAATATTCTCTTTTAATATTTTTATATTAAACCTGGGAAATTTATTTGTAATATCCAACTCATTACATGAACACGTTTCACTAATAGGGTACCTATGATATTAAATCGGTTGAATGTTCTAATCTGTTCAGAATCTGAATTGATAAGATTTCTAAAGCCATGACAGTTCCAAAAAACAATATTAAAAGCGTCAGTGTTACCTGAAAGACTGGTGTTATCCTTCACATCACTACTGCATCTCTCCTGCTATAATTTTCTTTTAGCTTTCGGGTTCGTTGGATGTTGACTATTTTTCAATCTACTCCTGGTCACAGTACCCGTCTCCAACCACTGCATCAGAATGGCTGGTTTATTGGCCGCACCTCGCGGACGGCTTACACTCGCCGACGCGACAGTCGAATATGTTCTCTGTTGAATACGAGATTCTCCAGACTCGTCAGCCAAGTCTCCAGCCTGCGTGTTGATACCTGCTCCGTCCTGACTGGAAACTAGTTGCTGGTCTCGTGGAGAGTTTTCTTCGACTAGATGATTCTGAATTTCAGTCTGGAATTGTTCTTCATTGTCTCTAGTTGCGGAAATGTTGTTGACTGATTCAATTGCTGCTTGATTGGTATCGGATACTTGATTGGTGAATCTCTCGCTACTCTCCTGGATCCATTCTTCTTTGCTGTAGGACCTTCCATTCACGATTAACCTGTCGACTCTCAGGAAAGCTCTCAGTCCGTTGTTTCTGGCTTCCATCATTAGTGGTTTGAGTTCCTCTCTAGCATTTCTTGTACTCTCGACATAGTCTTCAGCCATTCTGACAGGTGTACCTCTCAGTGTTCGTGCTGAATTGAAGACTTCCATTTTCTTTTTCCAGCTAAGAAATTTGACAATAATCGGTCTATTCCGACCTCTTATTCTACCGAGCCGATGTGCTCTCTCGATGTCGTATGAATTGAGTCCGACTTTCATCACATGAACAATGAGGTTTCCTACGATGCTTTCAGTTTTTTCCCAGCTTTCTCTAGAATCCTCTTGAATATTAGATTATTACGCCTGGATTGATTTTCTAGACGGACAATCTTGGCTGATAGTTCCAAATTGTCTTGTTCAAGTTCATTACAACGATTCTCGAATTTCTTTAGCTTAACGTCCACTAATTTTTTCAATTCATTCACTGATGAAAGTATATCACGTTTCACAATGTCTAGTTTACCTTGCATTAAAGAGTCCAATCTTTTAATAATAAGTTCGAAGGAAGCATCTTGTTCATTCTCTGATGAATACATGATGTAACACTTGACACAAATGTTTCACTGATTTGAACACTAACAAAACTACGAAAATTCACGGAATAAATACTCCCGAACAACATGAATAGACTGTATAGATGCAGGCACGCTATAGCGATAAGAGAGCTCAACAAAGACCAACCGTCCGGCTCGACAGCCAGATAGCAACTCCTACGTACTCTATTATAAAAAAATCTGAATATGATCAAAATTTAAATTTTTCAGGAACTGTTTTGAAAAGTAGGCTATTATTTTTGTAATGGGGAATTGAATAACTTACAGTACCGGTATATTATATCAATAATGGTATAGTTCGGCCAAGAACAGAAGAGCCTTTGGCACCATGGCTGCCATTCACTGCTGCCAGTAGTTGAAATGAAAATTGTTCCAACATAACCAAATTAAGGAAGAAATTGTACAGGCTCAGACGATTTTTTCTTTCCCAGTTCATAATTATGTTATGATTTGTGCTATCATATGTCAATAATTGAACAAATAAATGAAAAAAAAAATTTTTTCATTAATGAAATCATTAGTGACTTCAACTGAAAGTGATTTTTAATCAAATGATTAGTGTAAAAAAGACGGTAGGTAGGCTGAAGTGATTTCACCCTGAAAATATCAGTTCTGCGCATGCGTAGTTACACTCCCGCTTCCTTCCGCCATCTTGCAAGAGGCTCTTCTGTTCTTGGCCCAACTATAAAGCAACAGGAACTGATATAATAAGTATCCCTAATTCCCTATAGTAATGTATAGTAGACCTCTCAACTCGATTAGAATAAATCAAAAGTGGATTAAGAGTTATTATTAGACTGGACACTCTGATATCCCTCAATAATATTGTCTCAGCCTTGATTTGCTTCCATAAATATTCATTTCTAATGTATTCTAACGTAAATTTTTATTCACACAAACTACAATAATTATTATGAACTTTCTTTATTGATATTCACTTTTCTGTCTTCATCTTGTCATATAACTTTTTTATTTTTCCTCGCACATAAATCAACATTATTAGGTACCTCTAAGACTCAGCAGGTATAAGTTATGAAGCATTAGGTATCTACAATACTTGAATTCTAACAATTCACAAGCCATGCTCGCAATTCAAAGCTATATAGGCCTAGTTTGTTTTAAAATAACATGATTACGGTACTATGTACCGTAATTATGTATGACAGAACTTTTGGGATTAATGAATCATTGACAAAACAGACTTGGATATTCATACTAAAATTATAATGATTATTTCAATTTCATTCAAATTTTAATATTTATCAGAGCCGCGCCTGTAATAATAATGTATTTATAATACATATTATGTAAATTATGTATAGTTTTTGTATGTTCATTAATATTTAAGTTATTATATGTGCGATCAGCCTGATCGACATTCTTCTATGTATTATTACTCAATAAAGATGATGATAATGATTATTATCATTAGTGGGAGTGGGATTAGAGTCATATCATATAGGTAATATATGATATATAATATATTATAGTGTGCTATATTGAGGTAGTTCAAAATAATTCAAACTTTCTATTATTCAAGTGAAACTCTTTTTTTCAGTCAACTGTAATAATAATACCGACCTGTTTTATATGATGATGTCACAAAGCTTTGAGCAACTGAAACTAGTTTCTCAAACTTTCGAACAGAGGAATCAAAATGAAAAAGTGGTTGATATGTTTAGAAAACATTGTGACAAAGGAGACCTACAAGAGATTTATAAACGCATAAGTAATAAAACAAATTTTTGAACTTTATTTTAGATTAGACTCAAAAAATAGATTCATTTGAATTACATAGTGAGCCTCTTGTGCCGTAACATGTTACATACTTGTTATAACTATTGTTTCCTTCATTTTCATCTCAGGGCTACTTTTATGACTGATTTTTTATTTTAAATAATATCACAGTACCCTCTCCAATTATTTCTTACTAAAGCATTACATGTTTCGACTAATAATATTGCATTCGAAAATGACTATTAATAGTCGAAACATGTAATGCTTTAGTAAAAAATAATTGAAAAGGGTACTGTGTTATGATTGTTGATAACTATTATATCAAATTGTATTATAACTTGTTATAACAAACATGTTACATACATATAAATAGTTTATTACCTCTAAAACTTTTTCTGAATATTAAACATTGAACTGATGAGAGTAGGTATCCCTCAAAAAATTTTTTTTAGCCAAGTTGGAGATGACAAAAAATAGAAGATTTTTCTTTTGTTTAATTTTGGTAGCTTATTTTGTGTACCATATAGAAATATTCATGGTATATACTGTCGGATAGTTTATCAAAAAACAAGAGGAATTCAAGAAAAATTTTTACTGCAGTGCTGATTATTGAAATTTTAGAGAATAAAAAGCTAAAAAAATTATTAATATAGCACGACTGATACTCCATATCAATTGAACCAAGTAGCAAGTAGGCTAGACTAGTTGTAAAATTTATAATTCATTTTTCTGTGAATCTTTGACAATATAAAATTTATAGTGAGAAATGTAATAGATCGTGGAAAATAGTTTAAGTGAAATATCTACTAGCAGTTCTTAATAGAAAACAATATAGATAAGTGATATTTATCTATAAAATTTTGATCATTTCTCCAGTCAGATATGCATCAGACCCTTATGAGTACTATGCGGAAGAATACGATCTTGGAATGGTTGAAAATGACCTGAACAGAAATGCACAACGATACATTATAACCACTAGGAATGAGGTAGATTTGAAGGATGTAATGAAAGCCTATAAGGATAAATATACGAAAGATACAGTTGATGTGATTATGAAGGTAAGTATATATATATATATATAGCCTAACCAAGCAAAGAAAACATTCTGGCAAGATGAGAAAATGACCCCAGAACAGTCAATATTAATTTAAAAATTATAAATATGATCTTAAATTGAATGAGAAATTTCAATCTAAAATTTGAGACCAAATTTATAATTTTTAAACCAAGATTGACCGAGCTGGAGTCATTTTCCCATCTTACCAGCATGTCGTCTTTGCTTAGATTGGCTATAAATTATTATTATTTTTAATTTTGGAAAATTGAGTATGCTACTTTCATTTTATTACGACTGCCCTGGAAATTCAAGAATACAATGGTATTTTTTCTCATTTTCAGAAGTGGCACAATACTGAATACAGAAAACTTTTTGTAGCCGTTCTCAAGGGGAATACATAGTACCGTACCTATAACGTTTACAATTATTACCGCATTGTCGATAAATAACAACAGTACCCATTATACATGTAATTGAATATTGATGAAAAATTATGTAATTTCACATACCGTAATTATAATGATATAGGCCAGATTATAAAGGTTGCTCCTTCATGTAAAAAATTTATTTAGACTACCTAGTACCTACCCTATAGTGTTTTAATTTATCATACCATTCCCGAACCACCTCAACATCCACTTACTAGTTCACAAGAAAACAAATATGAAAAAGTAATCATATACAGCAGAGTACAATATATGTTATAAGAGTATAATATTTGTTAGATTAAATTCCCTATCCTAACACTTTGGAAACCAAGTAAAGTGTAGGCTATACAGTATAATACCACGGATAATATAAATCTAGATTACATCAAAGAGGATCTGTAGTATCTATTACTCTATGATTACATTCTATAAATAAATCTAGATTTACTTTGTCTGTGGACCTGTGGTAATACACTTCAAAATATAAAATTTTCAAATAGCTACTTTAAATAGGCTATAAGCCTATAAGTTATAGCTAAATCTGCTAAAGTGCTTCAATAGTAACTTTATACTTATATAAAAACTAGATAATATGAAAAAATAGTTCATGAATAAAATTCACTACATATTGAAATTGAAGAGTTTTATTAAATATTTGTACCTTCTACTTCTACGCTGCTTTCATATAGAAACTGGTTGAGTAGAAACTTTTCGCCGCTGAATGAAGCTGACAGCCCGGCATAGCACAGGGCACAATGCGCTCGCATTCTGTGGTGTTCTATAATGATTGCAAGTTCTATAGAACTGTAGAAGACGACGGTGTTGAATTGAAATTAGACAAGCGACGACGAGTTGGTAGCAAGCGTGAAAATGATAATTAGTGCAGGTGTCAGACAAGCGCTTTCATTTTTACACCTTGATAGTAAAAGGCGACCGGGCAAACCACAGCCTACAACACAGTCTGCGAGTGAAGGGTTCAAGTTCGTCTTTGTTCTTGCGTTGAATGCTGTTTTAAAAAGGAGAGAGAAAATGGATAGACTGCTTTGAAAATAGAGAAAGAGTGATGTAGCCTACCGGTACCGTACTGCTGTAGAGCAACAAAAATTAAGAGAAAGTACACAACAGTGGTGAAGGCATACCGTAATTATCTCTCTACTATATAGGGAAGTCAACGCAACTGCGCTGGAAAAAAATGCTGCTTAAAGTACAGTGTGTTGATGGAATCTGTACAGAATCCATGACAATTTGATGGGACAGTAACATGGAATCGTGTTGAAATAAGGAGGATTTTGTGGAATTTATGAGTTTATATAGTCTGTCCAAGCAAAGAAGAGATACTGGTAAAATGTGGATATGGCTCCAGCTTGGTCAATATTGATTAAAGAATTATAAATATGGTCTCAAATTGTGGAAAACATTCTGATCTACAATTTGAGACCAAATTGATAATATATTAATCAATATTGATCAAGCTGGAATCATTTTCTCATCTTGCCAGAATGTCTTCTTTGCTTGAACAGACTATAGGCTACTATAGAGTACCTAGGCCTAGTGCATGATGAGGTTTGGAGTAAACTTACCTATTTGAAAAGGTTGATGATGACAGATTCAGACTCAGTAGCCTACAATGATTTCAAACCAACGTTGAATCAGTCAAATTTTATGATAACTTTTACCTACTTTTCTTTCATTTACGGTATCAACAATGCTGCTCAATGAGCACTGCTATTGCCTATGTAGGCCTGCTATAAATTATAAGCCGATCAGAAAAAAGCAGATGAAAACAAAACTGTAGCCTACATAAGAATAGGAGGTTTATCAGAGCTGTGGGAAGCCTGAATAAATTTACATCATGAATGAAGTTCATACCATGAGTAAGAGAAATGCTAAGCGAGTGTAATTATTTAATTTACCACCTACCGTCCTGTACTGTTTTAGCATCCCATGCGCTAAAATATAGGGAAAAGTCTTTCTTGGCCGTTTTCTAAAATTTTATGGTACCTATAGGTAGGCTGGGTATTTTCTATAGTCCTACTCATAATTAATTAGGAATACATATACCTTCATTTAAAATTATATTTCATTTTGATTTAATAGGTAGTGAAGATTTAAAAAAACTCCAATGATTCATCCTGATGAATAACAATGGGAACTATGTTCATTTGCTTATTGAAAACAAATATATTACATATCATAATTCATCTTTCAAAAACAATGAGCTCACTGTACAATACGGTAACAGGCCTTCAACGAATAAATGTTTGATAATATTTAAACTTTACAAGAATTCTTGGAAAAGTAAGCTTTTATTTATGGATTGACAGGAAAATACAAATAATTATTTTAAATTAAAAAGAATTAGAGTATTCTTATGTATATTTAAAGATATAATAATAATACCTCATGTATTTTCTTTTCAATCCATAAGTAAAAACTTACGTTTCCAAGAATTCTTGTAGGTAAAGCTAAAGTTTCATATTATAAAATATTTTCTAATCTATTGAATAGATATTAACCAGGGTAGGCTATATAAATAATATCAATTTATTGAATTCCACTTAAAATCTCTATATATAAAAGCGAAATGGCACTGCTTCATTCATTCATTAATTCATTCATCACCAGAACTAAAAATCCACTGAACCGAATGCGTTCAAGTTTGGCAGGCATGTTCAGTTGGACGTTTAGACGCGCGCTAAGAACGGATTTTAAAAACTTTTCAAGGATACGCTAAATATTTGAGTTTTTCTATAGTTTTTTTGGCGAGAACCAATCGGTAGAAAATGTTGATATTCGGTGGGCAGGGTAATATAAGGTCTAAAAATGTTCTTGAAATGCGTTCAAGATTACGCCAGTAATCAGGTTTTCAAAATTGTAGATGTGTTGCGGGTTGCATATCTTCCACCTTGATACGACCAATCCTAACTGTAAATTCAATGGTTCAGCGAGATTATAGATGAACTAATTTGGAAGATATTGAATCAAGTTTCAAACTATGACCGATATACTTCCCAAGGTTACGCTTAATATTAGCGTTTTACTATTTTTTGGAATTTTCAGAGTTTTTCTTAGATTTTTCTAGAACAAATGGTCAGAAAATTTTGAAATTATGTAGAAAGGTCCACATTAGGTGTAGAAATGCTGTGCTCAATAAATTTTTGATCCCTTCTGAACGGAATTTGCAGGCGAGCGAAGCGAGCCTGTTTGTCTCAGCTGACACTGACAGAGGTTTTGCAGGCGAGCGAAGCGAGCCTGTTTGACTCACTTACACTGCCTATACTGTCAGGGGTCCAGGGGGCGGAGCCCCCTGGCTAGGCGGAGAAGGCGAGCGAAGCGAGCCTGCCGGCTAGTACAGTACAGTTTAAAATACAGTGTAAGTTACCTATAGCCTATAATTAAAAGTAACTTAATCATAATCTCATCATCAAACTCATGGTATCCTTATGAAATATAACGGGATTAGAGATGCTGCTTTAATTTTTAACAAAATTGAAAATTCAGTTTCAGTAGGCTGTACCAAAGTACCGTAATTAGATTACAACATTACAACTACCTAATCTAATTACCTTGGACTATTACATACACAATTTGCAAGGTCCTCTGCGTATCGAAATAATTGAATAGGCCTATATTATATGGTTATTTAAAAAATAAAACACATTTATGAAATACTAGTAGTTCTGTGAACAGTAGACCTCACGAAGTCACCCATGGATGGGGCATTATTCATGAAGGTAATACCGTACTTAGTTATGTTGAGTTTCAAGTTTCATTAATTGCATGCGTCATTGGATGAATGCAATTAATTATAAACTCGACAGCTGGTTCATCATGAATAATTCTATAGTGTGAATTTTCCTATGTTCTGAAGTCTAAATATATAGTAATATTTTAGCATGGAGGTGATTCCTTTTCCTTTCATATTATCCTTGAAATGCAATATTCCATGAAACCTTACATATACATCGACGCGCAATTTCAAGAGGAACATATATTCCTGTCAAATTTCATCAGAATCTATTGCCGCGTTTATAAAGAGAATTGCAATTACTATTATACAAAGACTATTATACAAACATAAAGAGAAATGCAAAATCGTCGTCTTGAATCTAGACCTCACTTATGTTCGGTCAATTATCAAAACTTTCAATTAATGGAAGATCAAAGTGCCCTTTTAAAAAATTTTTTGATTTTTCATAACATGTTTTGGCGTTTAGCCATTTTCAAATGCAAATAAATGGCTAAAACGCCGGAACCTGTTACCGTAAGTTATGCAAAATAAAATAGTATATTACATAATGAGTGTGGAAATAGAATATTGCATAATGAGTGTGGAAAAGGCGTTTTTACAAACAAATAATTATGTTCTCCAAACGAGCGGTACGCGAGTTTGGAAAATAATTATGAGTTTGTAAACTTTTCCACACAAATTATGTACATTTTTTTGTCATACTAGACTGAGAAGGATTTATTAAAACCTCAAACAACTGAAAACATTAACTGAATCCAACATAACCTCAACACAACATTAGCAGTAGCACAAAACAAATGCACACAGTGAACTGTCATGACGGCTCATTTGACTCGTTTATTCATACGTCGGAGTTCGGAAAAAACAGCTGTGCTAGATTTTCAGTGCTGTAATTATCATTGTGATGATGACTAGTGCTGTAATAATCATCAAAATGATTATTCCTGCATTCAGAACAGCTGATCTTCGATTCTCCTGTAAAAAGCAATTTTCCAAACACAAATCTATAGTCGGCACAATCTAAGTTAATGAAAACCCCCTCCACCCAAGAAATAGCTATGTTGTCATTTTGCATGAAATTGAAACTTCTCCTAACGCAAACACATTCAACTAAATGTTAAAAGTGACAGCGTAGCTTCAGAAAAATCACGCGGTGTTGTGAAACACTATTTTTATGATAAACCAGCTGTTTGCAGCTCGAATATCCAAGTCGATTAGCTTCAATAACTCCAATCTTTAACATACATTATTCATGCATATACCGCTCTCCTTACTTTGAAACTCTTGAGAGGCCAAATTACAATCTTCCAACAATTTTTTACATAAAAATTTTTTTCCAAATAATTATCCAAAATTAAAATTTCCAAATTATTATCCAAAAAATTTTTTCAAATTATTTTTCCAAATGTACATTGGAAAATGTACATTTTTTCCAAACGTACATTTGGAAAAATAATTTCAATTGTTTTTGAACAACTTTCTCGCTTCCACCACCCACTTATCTTCTCAAACAAAAAAGTTTCTAGATCATCGGAAATTTCAGGTTTTCTGTTCGAGTAGACTTGACATTGGCAAACATATTCATTAATTGAAACATAATTATTGGTTGGATATAGAAATTTTGAAAACCATTAGAAAGCTCGAATTCTCCTTGTCATTTTGATATAAAAAACTTTATTTTCACCACAACCCATGATTGTGAGGAAAGTGATATACAAAAGAAAGTAATGTTTTCGCAGTTTTTCAATTTTTTCAAAAAAATCAAATTTCCTTTGAATTCTTCTACCCAGGAACTTTTTTAATACTACTGGCATATCAAGGATAAAATTCTACGTCTAGATATGGGGTTTAATCGCGAATTTGAAGATGTTCCCATTTCACACAATCTGGCAACATAGCTATTTTTTGGGTGGGGGGTTAGATTGCGCTGACTATAGCTTGGAAAGTTGTGTATTACATACGAGTATGGCGAAAATATTTTAAAAGGGTACTTTGATCTTCATTAATTGAAAGTTTTCATAAATACAGTAGTATATCGAGCCCTAAGAAAAAATAAGTAATGGAATATTATATTTAGTAGGCTATAATGTGATAATATATCTACAGTATATGTATTAAGCAAAAAGAAAATAAATTCATGAGTTGGTACCGCGTAGCTAGTTGTAGGCCTATAAGTATTAGTTACAGTAGGCTACTGTAAGAAAACTTTTTTCACTAAATAATGATTTATAACTAAGTTACGTATAGTCTCACGAATTATTATAATTCAACTCGACTTTATCTTCACTATGGCCTCAATGAACTGGAGCGCATTGTTCAATATGCTAACTTATACCACACATTCCATGAATTATTGCACTAGCTAAACGACGGACGGTTGAAGATAACGCCTGACACAGGCCGAAATAAATTACAGTGATCAGTTACAGTAAAAGTGATATTATAGACTCCATTATTTGTAAATAGAGGATTTGTATGAGTGGCGAAAGAGGAGCAAAAAGGATGAAGGGATGGATATGATGAAGAAGAAGGAAAGGAAAGGAGAAGAGAATAAATAGATGAAGAAATGTGTGAGAAGCTTGGGAGATGAGTTTAGGAAGAATGAGTGAGAGATGTCTGGTTGAAAAGGGATGTATCGATTAAGCCTTCTTGAACTAGGGCTATATATCTCAAGTCGTCCGCTTTCATTATTTCTCCGCACGCATCCATCTTACCAAACTCCCCCCTCCCCCCCCCCCAACCATCAGACACTACAAGGTAATGAGGCTCCCATCCCCCCTCCCTCCAACCACTTATGAAAAGGCCCTAGGCTTCTCATAGGCACGTTTCAGGTCTCTCGTTTTCCCCATCACAATTCCCTCACATCACTTGAATTATTATTCTACTTCCCACAAATAAATCCTCAGTAGCAGTAGACTATGATGATATAGCAAGCCATAAAAAATCGGGTTTGTTCGGTGACATGAAGGATGATTTTCTATTCCAGATAACTTATTTTTTACAAATTGAAAATAGAATTTACAAGCTTTGTGATTTTTCATTGCTATTTCTGAGATTTGGGTAAGATTTAACACAATCGCTGCCAATTAACTTTTTCTTTAGAATCCGACTATTTTCAACTTCCATTAATAAAAAATACAATTTTATGATTCATTATCCAGTTATAACCCTTATTGTTGAAAAATGGCGTTTTTTAGCATATTTATGCAATTATCTCAATAACCGTTAAAGCTACAAACTTGGAACTGATTTCATTGAATTCCTCAGCTAATTTTACATAGGAATTGATTATTTTAGAACCTCAGTAAAACCTCTAAAAAATTAGAAAAATTAATATATTTTGAAAAATCTCAATTTTCCGCCATTGCTATCTTGGTAACAAAGCGTTTTTGGGGGTTAGGTCCTATGAAACTTTTTTGTCTACTTGGTGTAAGGAATCAGCCTGAGAAGTATTGCACATTCCTCCTGAAACACCCTGTATATTCAGTACTACAAGTATTGATATTTTTTATCAAAATAGAATCTATTATACTGATTCAAATATGAGACCAATATCTATCAAATTGGAACAATAATTTGAATTCAATATAGATAAAATACATACTACACTCATATTCAATAAAGTAAAATGTCTACTATGAATATATTCAATACAAATTTTATAAATCTCAGATACATTCAATATATTCATTTTATAGGAATCAATAAGATATTTTATGCATTCAAATAGGAGAAAAATACCTATTAAATAGAAGAAATATAGAAATTTGATGGATGATAAATTTATATAAACTGAGGAAAAATATCCAGTATGAATTTATAAAATACTTATTTAATATGACCCCAATATCAATAGAGAATATATTTTTCTCAATTTTATAGGGGAAGAATATCTATTAAATAGGGGAAAAATATGAATTTGATACCTACTTAATGTCAACTGAGAATATATTTTTCTCAATTTTATAGGAGAAAAATATTAATTTTATACTGTCTTATTTATACCTACTTAATATTAATAAAGAATATATTTTTTCAATTTTATAGGAGAAAAAATCTACTTAATAGGGGAAAAATATCTATTTAATAGGGGAAAAATATGAATTTAATATTTATTGATACCTATTTTATATCTATTTAACTCATATAAATGGGTGACAAAATATCCCCAATAAACATTCTCAACATGTATTTTATACATCTTTAATATTGTATTTTATATGTCTTTGTGCTACTAGGGAATGCAAGAACTGTTAGTTTTAAATAGGCAGACACTAAGCCTACCCATTTAAATGACAGCAGTAGTTCTAGTTTTACGTTTTATAATTTGTTAATTTTGCTGTGAGGAGTTACTCAAGTAAACTCTGAGCTTCAAGAATAATAATTATTATGATGTTGATGAGAGATTTATGTACCGCAGCCTCAGTACCAACACTGCAGCTCATTGAGATGGGGTTTGACTCGGATTTGTTGAATGAGTCAAACGTAGAATTTCATTGACCTTCATATTGAGAGTTTAATATCATTAACAGATCCATTCTACCAATCACAATACCACAGTATTAGAAGATTATTTGTCTTTTGATTGTTCAGTAGGCCTAAGATACACATTTTATGTTGATAATAGTTCAATAATTCGATAATGGTTGCAATTTCATTAAGAAAGGAAATTCAAATTTTATTATTCTTCAAATATATCTACCATAATTCCACATTCAACCCATCAAAGTAAAAAATTTTGTAGAGAACTCATTGAAAATTATAGCGGGAGAGTGGAATTATTGAATTTATTTTTATCCTATTCATTGGAAAGTGCCTTGACTCAGCCTGGCCTACAGCATTGAAAATGACTCAATACAAGTATTTCATGAAGTTAATGACTGCCAAATTTTAATGGATGTACAATATCATCATTATCAATAGTTAGAGCAAATGAGCAATTTCTACAGTTGCATAATATGTGCCACCATCATGAAGAGAAATTGCTATCAAATATGGTGGATTGAAGAATTTCCCAAGTCAGGGGAAAATTTTTTTATAGCTATTAATCTAGAACTATAGATAGCCTACTATTTAGAAGTTTTAAACCTTATTAGTAAAAAATTCTTCCAAAGTGCATTCTATCTATAGTGTGGGATGAGCCCAGATTTCTGAGGGGAGAGAAATTTCTCGTTTTACCCACCGGAAAAAATCACAAATTATCAATTCGAACCTCATAGTTTTGACTTTTGAGAACTGAAGTATTCAATGGTATGTTTTGGATTTAAACAATAAATACAAATGCACGAAAAAGCTAGATAGTGAATATATTTATGTGGATCAATATAAAATACTCAATAGTAAAATAAACAACATTAATTTCACACCAAATACATGATAGAGTACAATTCCAATTTCAAATGCAATACTAAATGTGCATAGTAAAAGCATCATTTCTATGTCCATCATAAATATTACATCAATAATTAATCTACAGTTTTTTATAGTTTTGAACGAGATAATTGAAAACATGAAGGAATGTTAAACTCGGAATGAATAAAGATTGAACATCTTTGATATTTGATGCTATTTTCAAAGCAGAAATTTATAATATCAGACTTCGATTTTATATCAATTGTGAAATTGAAGTTGAAGTTAAAATGAAGCACGACAATGACGATTTTTACTGAATTTTTCCAGAAATAATATGGCTTTGCCTTTTGTCTGTTTAGCACAATGTTAACAATTGCATTATTATCCAAGTTTTTTATTAGGTACTTTTCTATTACTATCTCGTATAATATAATAATTATACTCTTATTATTATTATCAAACATTCACAATTGATTGACTAAGAGTGAATTATATTTTTGGCCTAGAATCTTTGGAGATAGTAATTATCAGCATAAATCTAGAAAACATAACAAATCGTAAAAACAAGTTTGTGGCATATCGGTACGCTATTCCTATCACGTTTTCCTATCTTCAAAAAGTAGTAAAACAGTGGAAATTTCATTTAACTATATAAAAAATAGTAACTAATTTTAAAAACTCAACTTTCACTTGATAAAACTTATAATATTGCAATATAAACTTAGTATTCATATTGGAATGCATATTATTATAAAAAAAATGAAAATAATCAAAATATCATAGATATACTGCATACGTGTTATCACACTATAAGTACTTAAAAATAAAAAAAACAAATTTGGTATTAAAATTATAAGCTATAGAAAATATAAAAGCTTTATAACCTTTTCTCTGCATTTGATTGTCAACATAAAGATGCATGACTGCAAGCCTTGGCAATGTGTAATCATTATATTTTAATGAAAAAAATATTTTTCATCACTAAAATAACAAGTGAAAACTGGAGTCAGAATTCTAGACAGATATGGTTGAAGAATTTTCCTTAAAAATAGTTATTGTCCTAAAAGAAAGACATTCGTCGCTTATTTTGGCGTTACCCAAGTGCTGAACGACATCTTTTGATTGAACTCAATAGTAGTGAAACAAAATATGATGATACTTTGTTAAGTAAAATCAAGGTTCGAATAGGTTAAAATAAGTGTTGGCGATATTTAATTGTATAAGAAAATTAAAGTAACAAAATTCATTATTTTAGACTGAGATTGCACTTTAAAAAATACAATTGACTTTACATCAGTTGACTAGTTTATTTATACAACAATGCGTTCAGTTTATCTTCTGCAGGAAAAGGATAAAAAGCTAAGATCAAGCAAGACTAGATAAGTGGAATATTCACAGTGTAAATCAATAAATTGCACATCTTCATTTTCAATGTTAGCAGTTGCGGTCAGCTTCTGATTTAGATTTTCCAACGGCATCAGGATTGGCCAACGGATCCAATTCCGAGAATAGATTCCACCAAGGTGATTTCTCTTCCTGTAAAAACGAAATTCATGTTATTGAAACAAAATTGTAGACAAAATTATCATTATTATTATACTCAAAATTATATTGATAATCTACAGAAAATTAATAAGAAATCAACTTAGCTATGAAAAGTTCAAGTTTGTGCAAAACAAAAATAATCGAAAAGTCCAATCAGTAATGGTCATGAAGATCAAAATAATTATGATTAATACTTTTTTAATTATTCTGTTTCAATTATTGCCTGCAAAAAACGGCTTCTATTATTTTTCTTCTATTGCTTGATACCAAAGCACCCTTCATAGAGTTATACTATTGAAGGGAGCTGTGATGAAACATACATGAATATACTCGTATATGTTCTCATATGAGCAGTCAAGTTCAAATGAGACATTTGAGATCAAAAATAGACATCTGATGCTTATAAGAAAGCGAATAAGTATTTTACCAATAAGTATGTTATCTAATTCGATTATCCATTCTTGCCTTTAATCTATATCTAGTTTTTTTCTATTCGTATAGATGTGGCAAAGAAGTTAGACGTTTTTAGAAATCATCACCAAGAAATTTAGTTATAACTTATCTAGATTTGTGCAAAAATAATGAAAAATACTTAATGTGAAGACAAGATATTGTACTATAAATACTTCACTTTGAACTATTTTCCACGACATTGCAGTCAATTATTGACTGCAATGTCTTGAAAGATTCTTCAAAGTGAAATATTTACAAGCAGTTCGTGATGGAAAACAAAATAGATGAGAACTATTAATACATCATAATACTACCAAAGTCTTGTCGAGCAAAGAAAACATTCCTTCAAAATAGCGGTTGTTCAATGCTGCCAGCTGTCGAAATGAAAATAATTCCACTCTTACCGTCTGCCTCTCATCACATCTCACCAAAGTTATGTTGGTTGAAGTGATTTCATACTAAAATTTTCAGATCTGGCCTGCGTAGTTACACTATCGCTTCAATCGGCCATATTAGAAGGAATTTCTTCTTTGCTATATTATAGACAAGACTAAATTACTGTTTTTTATTTTAAATAATAATCACAGTACCCTTTTCAATTATTTTTTATTAATGCATTACATGTTTCGTCTATTTATAGTCATTTCCAAATGCGAGTTAGAGGAAAGACTATATTAGTAGCTTGAATGTTGATTTTACTCAGTAAATCTGGCTTTATAAAGCAATTTCGTCATTGAAAGAAATTGACATGAAAAATGACAGAAGAACTAAATACTTTAATGGGACTACTCCATTAGCAATTAGAAATTGATTCCAGCTCACCTGATTAGGTAGACCAGCCTGACTATCCATCACTTTATTGGTTGAATCTGTAATTGAAAAAGAAAAGATAAGTTTAATTTCCAACAAATCGTCAATATAAATTTACTCTTACAACTTAAACAATTAGATTGTTTGATTTAATCGATTCACGGGTCAGTAACTCAAGCCATTTACTACTTACTATAAAAGGGCGGACACACTGGATACTTATTATTTTTAAAATCATTTACAAAGTACTCTGAGCTATCTTTGTATAGTGTGTAACCACCATTACCTTTCCACAAGACCTATATGAAACAGACTCCTAGTTTCATGGAATAGTTTTTTATGTAATGATGAGCATTGCTTGTTTGCATTATCAATGACCAATTTTTCCAAAGACAGAATAATAATTATAATAAAATTGCACAGTGCCAGTTACTTGAATTCAATACCTCATCGTATTTCCAAAGCATTTCTTGTTATTTCTCAAAATTTCTTCAAAAAGCCTTCATAATTATTACTTCAAAATTTTATTACATAAAATTTTCTCCAATTTAATAGAACTTATTGATATGTTTATATAAATGAGGATAAATTCAAATTGAAATATCAAATATGAAATATTAAATTCAAATATGTATTGGCTACCGCACAAGACACTGAAAATCACAAACCTTTGAAACTTTCGAAATCAGTAGTTTGCTGCATCAGTAGTTGTGATGGCAGCAGGAAATCGTTGTTCGTATTGCTGCAACTAATCAAGTCAGCAAGGAGAGTCGAATTAGCAGACACTTTCCCATTTTCTCCAGTTTTTTGCCTTTCTTTGGTCTCAGACCCTGATTTGTTTTCCGTCTCTGAGTCACCTTTACTCAACAGATCACCTGCTTTACTAGTGTCGTCTTCATCGAATTCCAATAATCTGCAAGAGGAAAACTATTAACTAACAAACTATACGTGGAATAATTGAAAAAAAACTTCGCCTAAAAGGTACAACAACAGCATTTGGTCATTAATATAGAATATACCTGGTAGAAAATTTGGAATAAGTTTTTCAAAATTTTTTAGAAATAATAAGAGAAGCAGGAATAGCAAATAGAAATACGAGTAGTAAGAGAAGTAGGAATATTAAGTAGTTGCCTACAGAGTAAGCCTGTTTTTTCATTCACTGCGTATTTTTGTCATTAAAGATTAAAGACAATAAATGAATAAATATAAATATCAATTTGACATAACTAGCTCCACATTGGGTACAATAATAGGAATTAAAACTTATTGAAGGAAAAAATATACTACTTGAAAACACACAATATAAATTATCATTAAAATAATGAGGACTAAATACTCACGAGGACTAACTAATAACGAGGAATAATGAAATCATGATGCACAGGAATAGTTACAGTAATCATTTCAACATTTTACATGTCGACATGACCGCAGAGGTATAGAAAAAGAACATTTTATCCATATGACACCTCAAACACCTCAAGTGGATTATTAGGAAACTATTGGTATTTCTTTACATGAATTTTTGATCCCTCGAGTAATGGATAAATAGTTGACCAATAGTAACGCTTCAATAATTGAGCACACCAGTATGCAGGTACTGAGACCTGACTGTATATTATAAGTAAGTTATATTGTTAATTTATACATTGATCTTTCATAATAATGAAAATTGTTCGAGTTTCACTCACTTATCGTCATCATCTTCTACGGCACTGGTTTGTTCAGCTTCTATTTCTTCCGGTTTTATTTCAGCTAGCTCTTTGACCACACAGAAATCGTACTTCTGATTACCTGGAAATAAAACTGAACATGTAGATAATGGTAACGGTTCACGGTTATAAGTGTCTCAAAGTACGGACTCCGAGCGGCCAGCAACCGAGAAGTACCGGCTTTGATTCCCGGTCAGGGCACAGTTTCATTCAACGAATCTCCCCTGGTATTTACTACTTCAATAAGGCAATATTTGCAGTAGCAGAAGTTCTTTGTTCTATTTATACCTATCGTGGAAAATTCCAATTAATTATAATAATATTTATAATTATAATCCAGCAGTTGATATACTTTAATATAGGCTATAATAATCCTTCCAGCTTCAATAGCAGAGTTATCAAAAAATGGTAATTTATTAAATGATTTGATTTAGTAATCATTGAACTGGCGGCAATATTTATGCCAGTTGTTTGCAAGCTAGTTAAACTCCAGTTATTCTCATGTTCGAGATTGAGATTATATAGAAAGTTATATAGAAATGGATAAGTTACCTTTAAAACTATTGGCAACCGTGGTGAATGCTTCGACAGACTTTTCAGTGAATTGCAACAGCATTTGCTGATAGAGAATCAGTGCATGCGAGAACATATTGCATCGAGCTGCAGCAAGGAGGTCGACTTTTTGCAAGCAATCCAGTTTCTGCCTTTCAAAACTAGATCTACTTCTCTTCACGTGCTCTTGTACCTGCGAAAAAGAGATGCCACTTGTTTATTTATTGAGAATAAAAAGTAAATGTACCCGCCTTTGGGAGATTGGCTGTTGTTAGTAAGGATAGTCATCGTTTCCCTTCTTGGAGGAGTAGTAATTGTTGCATTACACTCTAACTGATTAAGATTAACTGCATGTTATTCAGAGGTGTTCTTCGGTCGGTGTCGGTACGGAGACTGTGGTTTCTGTTTGAGAATTCATGACTTTTCTGCCGGTATTGGCCGGGCTGGAGTCGTTTTCCCGTCTTGAATTTTGTATTCTCTGCTTGGACGGATTGTATAGCGCTGGCGGCTCGTGCCCGCGAGACGGGTGGTGTGCTCGTATCTATTACTGTACAGCACTTATTTCGTGGGCGCGGGCCGCCGGTGCTGTACAGTGGAGTGAATAAGAAACTGGCGACTAGCTGGTAGGCCTAGACCCTTCGTGGGCTGGTGAGCCACGGACTAATAAACAAAAAGGAAAAGTCACTAAGAAACTCAGAAACTCTTAGAATAGAAACTTAGAAGAGGCTGACGTGAAATATTTATGTTATAACCTGGTTAAGCTAATCTGAGAAAAAACTACGAATAATTTTTTCAACTAATACAGGCTACGACTAATTTTTTTTGACAAGTTGCTAGAGAGCCCATTTAAATTCAACCATTATTTTACAGCACTAATTAATTCAAATTGCATTGATTTCGTTAGAATAAATAATTTTACGGCGGTGACATAAAATTGGATTTTCTTGCAACTGGTAGGAAATCTTCTTGGACCACGAACACAGTCAGAATTTGAGATTCACAAAGATTTACACCAATAGAAGGCAATAAATATAATTGATTCTGTTCTAGGATATTAAAAATATATAAGTCAATCTCCATCATGTTTTTATTACCATTAATGAATTTATCATAAAAATTTAAAATCACAGTACACTTTTTAGTGGCCTATATTTATTTTCTTATAGTGTTAAAATAAAAAAGGTACTGTGATTTTCAATTGTTATTATTAACTAATCTATTTGTTTACAATTTTAACAACCGATCAAACTAGTTTTACCTCAATTTTTCTGTAGAATGTACAGGGAAGATTAAGGAAGGGAATTGAGTTACGTAGTTATACCAATTATTCAGGCAAACTCTCTAAGAGAAATACATTTATTTTGGATGCTGCCTTTAAATTTATTTATGATGATGGAAATAATAATTTCTTTGGAATAATTTTACCTTTCTGAATTTTTCTAGTTGTTTGTCAGTGTCAGGATCTAACTCAGTAGACACATTTTTCATCCAATTCAGTGTTGCTCTGTAATCTCTTCTTGTTTCCTCCATTGCTTTAACGTTCATTAATGTATCAACTATGGCTCGGTTCCTGAATGTTTCTACTTCCTAAAAAATTGAGATTGAACAAATAAGTAAGGCGTGTAATAATTTGATTCTCAAGAAATGAGAGCAAAGAGAGTTATGTAAAAAATCAAAAGTTTTCTTGATTGGATTACATAAAACCAAAACTCATACCTTGAGACATTTCCTTATGGTCACTAAATGAAAATACTTCACCTTGTACTACAAGACAATTTTTAAATAGTTTTGTGAATCTAAGACTAAGCTAATTTTATTGGCATAATATTCTTAATAATTATATAATGTATTTTAGCCTACTCTTAATTTCCATTAGGGAAACAGAATATAGCATATATTGTTTCGACAGCAAACAATATTTCTAGTTTAAAACTCAATAAAATCACTTATAAATGGAAATAAACTTACTTACACAGTAGTGTTACTAGTTTCGACCTGTTGTGGTGGTCATCTTCAGACTGAACAGTGAACTCTGTTCAAGGTTATGCTGTGGAAGGTGGTTGGAGGAAAGGGTTGGGATGGTGGTGTGGGGGTGTAGGTGTTACAAGGGCGGAAATTTTGAATTTTGGCGAATTTTGTCAAAAAGGGTGTGGGATGAGAAGTTCAATTAATCATTCAGGATATTGTTGGGAATCTGTTCTATGTGATTATAAATTTCAAATTGTTTCAATATGTTTAATTTTCTGCTTTTTTGTTGTATGTGGAGAATTTCAAGATTGGTGTTTTATGTCAGTATATGTGTGGTTGAATGTTATGAGGTGATCAGCAAAATTTGAATGGGATGTTAGATAGTTTATTGCCCTGATGTGTTCTCTGAATCTCAAATTGAAATTTCTGCCTGTCTGCCCAATATATTGTTTATTACATTCATTGCATTTTAACTTGTAAATTCCTGGTTGGTCAAATACTTGTTGTTCTTTGATTGTTGGTGCAAATGTTTTCTTAGTGAATTGTTTGTTTTGAAAGCTATTTTTTAATGTAGTTTTTTGAAGGATGATGCAATTTTTTGTGATTTTTTGTTGTGGTAGGTGATTGTGATGGATTTCTTGTCATCATCTGTACTATTTTTGTTATTCATGTTGTTTGGATTTTATGTTGTGGTGCAGATTTTCTATTAGGGTGGATGAGTATCCATTTTGTTGGGCTATGTATTTGATGGTGATGAGCTCTTGGTTGTAGTCAGTTTGTGTCATGGGAATGTTCAGTAGTCTGTGGATCATAAGGTGAAATGCTGCTAGTTTGTGTTGGGTGGGGTGGTTTGAGGAGTTGCGAATCTGTGTCTGTTGTGGTGGGTTTCCTGTATATTTTAAATGTTCTGAATGAGTTTTCTTGTTTGGATATTGTTATGTCCAGGAAATTGATTGTGCTGTTGTTTTCCAGTTCTATGTTGAAGTGTAAATTTGGATGTATTTTATTTAGTTTGGAATGTAACAATTGGGTTTGTCTGATATTGCCATGGTACAGGATCAGGATATAATCAACTTATCTGAACCAGCTGATGATTTTATCTGTTTTATTTAGAATGTATTTCTGTTCAATATTATGGACAAATATTTCAGCTAAGATGCAAGAGATAGGACTTCCCATGAGGAGACCAGTTGGTTGTGAATAATATTGGTTGTTGTAAGTAGAATAGTTTTGGGATGTGACCAAGTTTGTGAGATGCAAGATCTCTATGATTTGTTCTGGTGGTGTGTTGTTCTGTTTAAGCATTATTTCAAGATACTTCAAGGTTTCAGGGATTGGTACATTTGTGTATAAATTTGAAATGTCTATTGAAGCTAATTTGGTGTTATGTGGAAAGTGGATGTTATGTAGTTTTTTAGTGAGGGCAATGTTGTTTTTTTACAGCAGTGTGGTTGTGGAAGGTAATATTGTTTCTGATGGTGGTGTCAAGTTGTTTGGCTAATTTGTAAGCAGGTGCTGTAGTGTGGTTGTTGAGTGGTCTTATTGGTGTGTTCAGTTTGTAGATTTTTGGGAGGGCATTGAGTCTGGGAGCTTGTGGGTTGATTTGTTTGAGGAATCTCTTCTGATTGTCTGTGATTATGTGTTTGGTTTGGTTAATGGCATCTTGGTTGATTAAACATATTGGAACAATTTGAAATTTACAATCACACAAAACAGATTCCCAACAATATCCTGAATGATCAATTGAACTTCTCATCCCACACCCTTTTTGACAAAATTCACCAAAATTCAAAATTTCCGCCCTTGTAACACCTACACCCCCACACCACCATCCCCACCCTTTCCTCCAACCACCTTCCACAGCATAACCTTGAACAGAGTTCACTGTTCAGTCTGAAGATGACCACCACAACAGGTTGAAACTAGTAACACTACTATCAGTACTATGAAAGAAAGTTTATTTCCATTTATAAGTGATTTTTATTGAGTTTTAATTTTTAAAGTGGAAAAATGGATACACAACACCATATTTCTAGATCATGGAACTGGAAAGTTACAAGCATTTACTTCAAGTGAAGATTATTTACAAAACCAATGGTTGACAATTTAGCAAGAGTATGACATTCTTGATCGATATTAATTGTCAATGTAAGAGTAGCATACTAACCTGGTTCAATCTATGAAGAGGTGTTCTGAGAGCTAACCTCTGCTGACCAGAGTAAGACATGGACTTTCCGACAGCATTCATCATTTTTCCCGCTCTCGTTTTATCATGCTTACCGGCATCTTTCAAAAACCTTCCCATTGCATTCTCCTCTTGGGCAAGAGCTGTAAAATAGAGGTAATATAACTTGATAATTTCACTCTCACGCAACATAAGATTGCGAAAGAAATCTACAATGGCCACAGGAAAAAATCGCAAAAATCTGCCACCAACTCACATGAAAAATCTTTTTTTATAAATAATAAAAAAATTATTTGGGGTGTCCGATCCCACTAGACGTTAAATCTGCAACATGAGTAGAAACCAATGATATGATAAAAGGAAGAAACATTAAAACTATAAGCCTTCTCTAATAATAAGAAGCAATTATAATAAGCGCCTTTCCTACGAATGTGAAATCCATCCAGCTACTCAACTATTCAAGTACCGGTAATAATCATTGTGGTGTAAAGGGAACCAACTGACAATCACTTGTTTTATCTTATTTTTACTCATTTAGGCCTACATAAATCTTCGTCTACATAGAACTTGGAATTTATCGATATCACCTATCATGGTGTGCTGCCTTCTGCCAAACTCTATCTGACAATGTTTGCTTTTACCAGACGAACTGAAGCAAATACTAATTGTCGCTATTCAAGTCTCTATTCTAATGTAGATTTTCAAGCATTAGAGTAGCTTACTGGGGAAAATGAAAGCTAACATGGTTATAAGAAGTGAGAATACTCTGAACTTGTTTTTTTCCTGGGAAATAGTTTATGAGCTCAAAGAAGTCTTTGAATACTGTATTTCATACAAAGTCTTATAGTAATCTACCGTTATTTTTGAGAATTATCAGGCTTTCCTGAAAGCCCCTCAAACCTTCCTATCGTTATCAAATATAAATAATGATAAAGTTGCTTAAAATATGCATACTTACTACATATTGACTTTTCATATCTATCGATTATATGCTGCAATTGTAAGCAGTTGTCTTGTATAGACCTGAATAATTCCAACTTAGCATCCAACTCAGCATCTGCAGCTACAATGCAATCATCCTCTTTCTTGCCAAGTTTCTCAAAAACAGTTTGTTTAGTTAGCCAATACTTGTGTTGCATTTTGGAAACAGTGGAATTATTCCTATTTTGGTCATCCCAATGGCTCACATTTTTTCCAGTAGATGAATAAGACCTGTCAAAAATTCAGAATATAGGATAAATGAAAAATATTCCAAATTAACCATGAGAATAGACTGATATTCAATGAAGCTCGTTATTTATATTGTATGATAGGTCTACACTGATATTCAATGAAGCTCGTTATTTATATTGTATGATAGGTCTACAATAAGTATATAATTTGCTTCCAAACAACAAAGCAATTTCTAATTCCTCCAGTGATTTACTAAACTTGAATTTAGCTCTTGTATATTTCTAAATATATAGTATAATATATTTCTTGTATAAGTTAAATGTGACTGTTTTAAAGTTCTAATAGTCTCTCAAAAATTAATTCTTAAACAAATAGCATGATAATTTAAATTTTGAGAATTTGAAATGAGTGGTACTATTTTTCTATAAGTAGATTTTATTAGAAATTAATTATTCATGGTAGATTCTATTATAAATTGTAGATTTATAAATTATTGTAGATTTTATTACAAATTGATTATCTCAAGGTATATTATTAGCTAGGTATAGACAGAAAATAAATTAATACAGATACTGCATAATTAATACAGTAAACTGGCCTGCGATTGGTGGAGGCGACTTGTGGGTACATTTAACAGCTCAAGGTGCCTGGAGTTGTGATAGTGAATATTATGTCACTAGGGACAACCAGAGTGATCGGTGTACTCTTGACATAAAACCATATTATGATCATCTTTATTTAAAAGGCCTACTCAACACTAAGATTCAGTAAGTTAAATATTGGAGATGATCCAAATTTAAACAAGGTAAGTTACTGTAACTGGTATATGCCCCAAGTCATGGTATACAACAGATTTAGCTAGCATCAGAATCCTTGTTATTATTGCCAACAAGATGTACAAGAATGCCAGAAATTCAGAGGATAGAAACACGTTCTATTTGGCTTATCTCAAACTTAAAAAGATGTATCAACAGGACATAGTCAACTCAAAGAGTGCCTGGAATGAAAGTAAGATTAAGAATGCTTTAAACCCTTGTAAAGCAGCCTGGAATGTCATCAATAGTTCCAAAAACAAAAATGTGGTTCTGACAGGTAGTGCAAGTCCTGATGACTTCAACAATTTCTTCATTCAATCAGTGGCTGGAATAGTTGAGGCTCACACCAGTACATCAGATGATGCGGTAAATCATGTTTTGGTCAGCGATTGTAGATTTGTGAAGTGGGAAAGAGTTTCTCCAGTTGACCTGATAAAGATAGTCAAGAGCTATAAGAATTCAACAAGTCCTGACATCTATGGAGTCTCAACAGTGGTGATCAGTGGTCAGTGGTCAGTGATTGAGGTATTAGCTGTGCCTCTATGTAAATTGATCAACAATTGTTTGGATTCTGGAATTTTTCCCAATGAGCTTAAGACATCTAGGACAGTACCACTTTTTAAAAAGGGTGACCCTGATGAATTGACAAATTTTAGGCCAGTCTCAATAATTCCAGCTTTTGGCAAGCTTATGGAATCAGTGATGTACCTCCAACTGTCAAGGTATTTTGAGAGAAATGCTATTTTCCAGCCTCACCAGTATGGGTTCCGTCGAGGGAGATCAACAACGGGGGCAGTACAATATCTGGTGAAGTCTGTACTTGCAGCAATGGAGTGCGGGCAGTCTGTCTCTGTGGCTCTGTGTGATTTAACCAAAGCATTTGACTGTGTCTCACATAACATCCTGCTGGGTAAGATGAGGAGGTATGGGATAGGTGGAGTACCCCTGAGAACAATGAGGGATTACCTCTCCAGCAGAAGGCAGGTCACATCAGTGAATGGTGCTGAATCACAGTCAAGGGAGGTGATCCATGGAGTACCGCAGGGATCAATACTTGGACCTCTGCTCTTCCTTGTGTTTATCAACGACTTCAGGGTGCATGGGAAGGCTTTATTATTTGCTGATGACACCACCCTATTAGCCCAGGATGAAGACCCCCAAACTGCTGTTGCTCAGTCAAATCTACCGGTAGAGGAGGCTAGCCGGTGGTTTAAATCAAATAAACTGTGCTTGAATGAGGGGAAAACACAGAACCTGGTGTGCACCTTGAGACGTGGTCTGCAGACTTGTGGTCAGGAGGAGGTTAAACTTCTAGGTTTTATGATGGATCCCACTCTGTCGTGGGAGCAACACATTGGCATGCTGAGTAATTGTCTAGCCAGGGTAATGTTTTTGATGCGGAAACTGAAGAAGCATGTGCCCACCAATTACTTGGTTTCAGCTTATCATGGGCTGTTCCATAGTCACATGAACTATGGAATAGTACTATGGGGCCATGCAGGGAGCTGCGAAAGAATTCTTCTTCTACAGAAGAAAGTTCTCCGCATTATCACATCATTGCATTACCTGGAGCACTGCCAGCCAATTTTCAAACGTTTGCAAGTGCTGACAGTTTACAGTCAGTACATGTACAGCTCGCTGCTACTCTTACGAAGTGAGGTCCACATTTACCAGGAGAGAGGCCAGCTGCATCACCACAACACTAGGAGAAGGGGTGAGATCGACCTGCCCTACTCCAGGCTGTCAAAAGCGCATGAGTGCTACCCCCTGCAAACTCTAAAGTATTTCAACAGGCTGCCATTTTGTGTTTGTGGGTTGGAGTATCGAAAGTTCGCTAGGCTTCTGCATGATAAACTTCTCAGCTACCCTCTCTATTCACTCAGAGAAGATGAAATTAGTGGCCTTATGAGGGAGTTCGAGGATGTTCTCCTCAGTTTTGTGGATAAGAAGTGCTGGTCAGTTGCAGAGCCACATGAAACTAGCTATCTGCGGCCATCTAAAAGTTACCAATAATTGTTTTATGTGTATTTTAAACATTGACGAGATCTGTCTGGCAACTGCCGGTCAAGGATTGAAGATACTGAACTACAACTAAACCTCAATGAGATTGCTTAAGCCTTCAAGTTATAAGTGAAATAATCAGGCTAATGGGTACCGTACAAAACTACAAACTAATAGTGAAGAGGTTCTCAAACAACCTAAACATGGATCTCTTTATCAACATCAAAAATGCATTAAACCATATTAAATTAACGATGGAAGAACCTGATGAGAAAGACAAATGGGTGGATAAAACATAAGTTGCTAGAGCCAAGCAGACAGTAGGTCTACCTAATGCTTTAGCTTGGCTTTTACTAAGTTATTTATACAAATAATCAAAAAATTGAAGAGCTTGATATAAATTATTCAGAAGGCCTATAAATATCAAAATTAAAATTCCATTTTTTGAAAGGTTAGAACCTATGTTTCAGGGTTTCCATCAACATTGCAATGTGTAAGAGCAACGTCCGTTTTTCAACATATTCCAAAAATATAACTTATCAAGAATACCAGTATACTCAATAATAATTAACAGGCCAATTATTATTACTTACCATGCAGGTTTAGGGCCATTCATGATGTAGATTTGAAGTCAACGTCACTTTTTACTGACTGGTACCGCACTTGACACCGAATGAGAATCGAAGCGGGCAGAGGCAGTCTTTTATATTAATAGTGAACGAACATAGTGATAACAAGATATCTGCGATAGAGAAAGAGTTTTTCAATTCTCAGCAATCTTCAAATAAATTTTATTCAATAAAATTACATAGCATAAAAGAGAAGTTAACAACACAAGCCATTCCGTATGTTCATATTCAATCGATCAGCTGATTGTTGATAACATAGCAGACATCTTGCCATGTAAACAAAATCAATGATAACAACTTCCTAATTATTATGAGATAGTAATTCAAACTCAAGCTGATATTTATAAGAAAGTAAAAATAAATAACCAACTTAAACATCCTTCTGAGGTGGAAAATTATAAATTTATTCTTTATTTTCTGCTAAATGATAGAACAATAATGATTATTATGTTGGTACCATGATCTTTCAATTGAAACTTTTTTCAAACAGTCAACGCGAATATTGTTCATTTAATTTATCTTTAATCATGGTTTTATTACTTGATTTGTCACAGAATTACTCATTACTTTCATTACTCGATAGCCTACTTACTTTTTCGACATTATCAATCGAATTATTATGAATGAATGGTGATGTGTAACTTATATTATAATCATCTAATACTGCAAAGAGTGACAGGTTCAACATAACCAAAACTCACATGTATTACGCTACCGTATTATACACTTCATTTACATTTATTCTCATTAAAAGCTATTTTATTGGACCACTTATGAAATAAAACATAAAAATAGGTATTAATAAATATCCAGGTAGGCCTACACTTTTTGCATTTTATAAATTGATAGAAAGAATAACATACAAAAATCTATTATCTTATAGGTAACTGGTATAATTGTACTCGCTTTTTTATATCTATAATATTATAATACGGTAGGTAGTAACAAAAAGGGCATCTACCTGGATTTTTTTATTTCATTTTTGTATTTTATCTAGTTGGTGAAAATAAGCTAAGGTCAAGTAATTTGGTAGGTATTATTTTATGAGCTGTAAGCTTAATACCGGTAACCTACCTACTCCCTAAGAAGAACATTGATAGATAATTTGATTGAGGATTTTGAAAAAAGGCTTCAAAAAGAGTATGACAGTTTCCATTTTTTCAAAAGCTCTATATTTACATGTATTTACAAAATTTTCAATAAATTTAATACAAATTTCTACAATAGGCTAATTTCAACTTTTTGACCAGTATTTTATCAACTGTCTGTCTTGATCTTGTACTCCCAAAGCAAGTAGAAGAGCGGATGAGTTTTCAACGGGAACTCGATTGACAAGCTTAGAAATGCTGCAAAAGATGAAATGTTCAATTAGATTCTGTAATCGCCAAACTTCATTAAAAATCAAAACAAAATTATTATAAATTGTAGTTCAACATTAGATTGTCTACCTCTATTACAGAATTTAAAGCAATAAAAAAAATTACAGATACAGTAATAAGTCATTCATGATTATTAAGGGGTGTTGGCTTGGGGATTGAGGGACATCAATGAGATCGACTGAATTTGACTGGGGGAAGAAAGGTGTTATTGGATGAATATTTGATCTCAAACCACCCCCTCCTCATGAGTTCAGCATTTTGAGGCAGCACCTCTTCATCGGGAATTCACATCGGGTTTATATGCCCTATACCGATGTTTTCCAGAATAAATGTCACCCACATTTGTTTTACTATAATAAAGTATTTATAACACATTTTATTACTATTATAATGTACTGGGCATTGGTCACTCGGTGAAGGCGGTGATCTATCGGAGATCGTGTCACGATCACACGAGTCGACTGCTCTTGGATGGTTGACCAGTATTTAGCCAAGTACACATTGGCGAGGTGGAACTACACGTAAGGGTC
The DNA here is from genome assembly GCA_017141385.1 of Sogatella furcifera. NCBI lineage: Eukaryota > Metazoa > Arthropoda > Insecta > Hemiptera > Delphacidae > Sogatella > Sogatella furcifera. The sequence continues at coordinate 10,870,765 of CM029549.1, forward strand.
TCCCCAACATTAAAAGCCATAAAAATATTTATTTTTATTCATGTCTGAAAACAACATGCAGACTATGAGCAGGGATAAGAGCAACTACAACTGTTAACACAATTGCATGGATCAAGGACTATTGTTTCTGTTGGGTATGGAAAATTATAATAATTGCTTATCCTTTAGGGTATATCCTTGACATTAAAAATTAGTAATTATATTATTATTATTATTATTATTAGTAAAGCTGACGCCAAAACTTTGTGCAGTTTAGTCTGCTCTTTGAGCAATCTTATAGCTGATATTGTCAAATAGATTAAGCATTAAGCTATGCCTAGATTATGTTTTAAAAGAGGCAGAACTAGTTTCAAACTAATTCAATGTAGGCGAAAAATATTACAAAAATCAATTCATACTTACTTGACCCATTCTTTTTTCAAAGCTGCAAGATGATAGTGCAATACTTTATTATTCAATGTCTGATTTTCGACAGCTCTCAATAATTTATTCACATAAGTCGGGTCTGTGGAAGAGAAGAGCTATTAAAATCTTGAATATATAATTCGATTCACACAGGAAATTGCATTATTTAAATACCTTCGTGTAGCAATACTATACTGCCATATAAGGTTCGATACAAAAGTTATTGTAGCAATAAAAGAACTTAGCTAGCTGAATTCTTACTTCACGGCCAGTATTCAATAATAAGCAGGATGGAATTGCTTAGCATAACATTATTTCAGTCAGGATTTATGTGATACTTCTATGAATACTTATATTTAAGAATAAAGTTGAATACTAAAATCTGCTTGGAACTCTGTAATAGAAAAATCAATATTCTTACTTGGAAGCAGTTTTTCAAACTTAAAATTAGGTGAAAACAGCAATATAGGTGTGCAAAAAATTAGGTGTGTTAAAAATATAGTTTAAAATAGTTAACTGGAATAATAGTTGTTAAAAATAGTTTACTGAGTTGATCACGAAATAGCTTAAGCGCCCTGTACACGGGGATTGTAATGTCGGCCTGTTGAATATCTGTTGCCAATCACAGCTGTTGCTGTTTGACTCAATGACAAGACAAAGGCTGTGATTGGCTACATATATTCTACTGGCCACACTACAATCCCTGTGTACAGGGCGCTTTACCGAAAATTATTACATTCATTCACTAATAGATTTAGAAAAGTTGAAAGTGAAATCCATTGTTGCTACTACATATTATATTATAGTAGTCTGCAGCAATGAATTGGAACTTATTTATTGAAATTGACAATAAACAATTTTGTAGTAGATATAGAATATAAAGGAAGATAAATTGGAGAGTCAAATTTGATGCTAAAATCGTTTATACTTACAACGAGATGATTCTGGCTCCAGAGTTCTTAGATGGCAATTTCCTTGGAGGATGTCAACTCTTATTATGCCAACAGTGGGCTGTGGTACAGCTACCTGCGTTCCAACTCCTAACAAATTGGAAAACTCGGGCTCCAGATATTCCTCAGGATTCATTCTATCCTTGCAACATTTTTCAGGTACTAATGCCTAGAAAATATCGTTCTTCAATTCAATTACACTCAAGAAACTGTAATAAATATTCATCTATAGTGAGTAATTCGTTGAGTGTACAGTTTGAAGTAGATTCTATAAATTTGATAAATTTTACAGCCTAATTGGATTTGAAAATTTATTGAATATCATAAAGCATGGGCAAACTTGATTCTTTCTGAATCGGTTTGTAATTCCAGCAAGAGACAAAGCAAGTTCTAAGTGAAATTTTCAACAGTCCTCTATACATCAAAATGTTATTTTAAAGGTTTCTCTTCTGGAAAATTAGTTTCCGGAACGCCGTTACATTTAAACAAAGAGGTACCGGAACTCAGTGGAAAAAGCCTTAGTTATTTTCAACATTTGGCGAACAAATTAAAAAATTTTTCTCTAGTGATTTACTAATTCTAGTGCTAGTAAAAAATTCAATCTCACCTTCAAAGTTTTCACGGCTGATTCGACAATTGTCAAATTGTCACCCCTGAGAATAATTTGCTTCCCTTCTAACAAACCTAAGATTACTCGTTTGAAAGAATCTGGTCCCAGGAATGATTGCAATGATCTTAAATCTCCATCTACAAAAATCACAAGTCTAATTAGATTTTCAACACAATATGAAATGGTCAACATAATATAGTAATAATGATCAACAATGTTAACATTTCTTAATACAACAGCAACAGAGTTCATTCTAAAACAATCGATTAGCAAACGACCTTGAAACGAGTGATCATAGATAAAAACTTTATGTACAAACATTTCTTTAAATGATTTTGAATAAAGTTTCTATTGTCAAATGTGAAGAATTGTCACTTCACTTCATCTATATAAAAACACTGCTTTTATAGGAGGCATTGAAAAGTTGAGAAATTATGTTTGAAAGATTTTGAGAATAAGCTTATAATATATTCTTACCTAATGCAATGTCTGGTTGAGCGTGATAGTATGGTGAACGAGGAATGCATTCAGTGTAATATCTGGTTTGAGCTCTCAATAGCCATGAAAACCAGGTATGAACTCTGGAACAAGAATTTTTTCATTACTATACTGGGGAAGGTAATTAGGGAAGTGGAAGATATTCAGGACCTATATAGAGAATCGCACAATTATGCAGTGAGCATATTTCGCAAATCATTCGTAAAATACATAAAAAACAAGTAAACTAAAGCAATAAAATATTTACATGCTGTGATGTTTCCATGTCAAGTGTTGTTGAATTAAAAGACTAGATATTGTCAAACGACAGATTCATCAAAATTTGAGATAACGGATCTGTGGTGTGACAATACAAATAGTCTCTTTGTGCAATATGGATAACTACCACAATATCATATTTACAACTCCACAAAAAGTATATTTTTTCCTGCCTTGAATTGAAATACATCTCAATTTTATAAATAAAAATATTGATATTAATAGCTCTACATTGATAGAATCGGTTCCAAGCAAGTTTTAGATATCAAGACTTACAATATTATTAATGTTGATCTCAGTACCCATTTAAAATAATTTTCATTTTACATGACATATTTCGGCGTTTTAGACATTTTTAAATGAAAATAAACCTGGTTTTAATGGGTGACTTACTGAGATCTACATTAATTGAAAGTTTCGATAAGTACAGTAGCCCTAAGAAAAAGGATATGAGTTTTAGATAATAATATCATTATAACGACACATTAGAACTCGTGACACGATGATTTTCTTGTTCAAGTACTCTCTACTAATTCCAAATAGGCCTATGCATGAAACGAGATTGAAAAATACGTAAATTATTAAATTCAATTTTTCTATGAATTATATTTTCCAGAACTATTTAAATTTGAAATAAAAATTATTTTGTTAAGGGATGGACTAGATAAGAACCCCATTACTTTAAAAGGGTGATTATTTCAACTTGAGTGATAACAGAAGGAAATTCAGTTCAGGAAAATTTCGTTCAACTGCAGCTTCCAACCCTGATGTAATACATTATGTTATTAATGATATTATTGTTGAGCTCAATAATAATACATTCCACAAATGTGTAAGTACTTACTGCGCGAAAATGTAATTGCAGCGTGTTAGACTACTCAGCGATCTTGACTGGGGCGGATTATTGAATCTGAAAGGCTTCTCCACGTTGTATACCTGGTGAATATCAATGAGAGATTTTTAATAAGTGTACTTACACTGCAAATCTAAGAATTGTTTTCATAAAAGGTGGATTATCGATAATAACAATATTATCAATACAGCATTAACATTTCATTTCTTTTTATCGCCTTTTTATTTCATTTAAAATTGTATATTGTATTTATTGACAAATAAACTCTTTAATTCATTTTATTGTAGTAGTTCTTGAACGTAAGCATAGAAGGCTCTGGCCTAATAAAATGGCAAAATTGCACCGTAGATACAATCTGTGCTTAACTACTGTGTGTTGACTTGGTTCTTCTCAATTTTAAGCATAATTTTAATCAAATCTGGCAATTATACTTTCCTTATAGAGTTCCTTTTGTGTTTTCTGTACTGGATTGAGACATATACAAATATGTCTAGAGATGGCTATCATTTGTAGAAAGTAAATGTGAGAACGCACGCAAGGAACGCATACGTTGAAATATCTGATTTTAAAATAATTTCAATGCTATTAAATGGACCGACTTTCCAACTATTCATACTTTTAAGGTCATAGCCCTATTAGAGGTAGCTACAACGTAACCCAATTGTATTACTGTATTATTCTAGCACAAAATTTCAAGCCTGTTATTTCATAAACTGAGGTCGAATTCCAAAATCAATCATCAATGAATTAAGAAAAGAAATAAATATGAAATGAAAAAAGAATTAATATTATGAAATAGTGGAACAAATACTTCAAATAAAGATGATAAAACTTCCAAGATAGTTTTAAGGAAATGGAAAAGTATAGATACTTTAGAATAGATTAATCAGTATTACTCAATAATAGAATTGTCCAATAGAGTAATCAGAGTATGGTTAGTTAGGAGACAGTTTTTAGTGAGTTAGCGTTCTAAATACTTCTATGGTTCACTTTACAATAATAAAAAAACACTTAATTTGAAAAACATACATGGTTACCATACATACATGGTTACAAAACATACAAGACAGTGACTGAACACAAGCGTTATTTGACAATAGGGTGCTTGTCGGATATTTTAGTCAATGGATCAAAAATGTGAATGTTATATTTCTAAGTTAACATGTAAGAATTTTTTCAGATGGCTTTAGAAGTAACCGGAACGCTTATTGCTTAAAATCGCATAGTAGTCACAGTCGTATCCACTAAGTTAACAGTGATTACTGAATTACTAAATTACTAGATAAAGTGAAAATTACCTGTTGTGCTCTTTCTTGAATTATCTTTATCATATGATTGACAAATTGATGCAGAAACTGCCATAAGCCAGAAAGTAGTGCCAAGTCTCGCATAGTTATCACAATACTGAACCACCTGTAGAATCCTCTGGCCATTGCATCCCTCACTGAGAAGGACAAGGACAGACAACAATTTTCTCGCTCGCTGAAAAGACATGGATTCACCTACAAACAGAAATACAATTAATAACATCATGCATATTTTATACTAAGTTAAGTATAAAAATCTTTCTGATGATAGCCTACTGAACTTGCTACCAAGAGCCTAAAAGAGAGCATGTCATGCAGAATAAAAGTAGAGGATCTGACCGTGATAGTAGGAAGGTATTGGCACTTTGAATTTCATATCTGCTGAATTTCATTCTACTTATCCAAGCGTCGTCGTGAAAAATTTACATCAGACAAGCTGATTTTTTTCGAATTATGGTAACGCCTTAGATCACTAAGAATTTGTAATTAAATAGAATAAGCGTCTTTTCAAGACAGTGACTGAACACAAGCGTTATTTGACAATAGGGTGCTTGTCGGATATTTTAGTTAATGGATTAAAAATGTGAATGTTATATTTTTAAGGTAACATGTAAGAATTTTTTCAGATGATGATGATGACCATACTAGCTCCAAGTTTCAGCGCGTTATCTTAAGAAATCAATACTTTTTCTCTGTTGGGACCGACAGCTTAGCGTCACTTCCAAGAGATGGAAGTAGCAGTTTGTAGTCAGAATTCATACCGTTGACTAGGATTGATTCAGGGGGCTTTGGACTATCATACCACGTATCTTCATCGGATACAGACCACTCTAGTTGCAACATATTTTTCTAATTGGAAAGAATCTTCAAGAAAATTTTCGACACATTCGTTCTACTGACAATGTGACAATGACCATACAAACTACATTGAAGAATACAGAAGGTGCAGTTTGTATGGCAAATTAGCGCGAGGCCACAGTGAAAGCAACGAAAGAAGCAAAAACGGCATCTCATAGGAAGTATTTCAATGAGAAATTTCCAATTAATTTTTTAATAATTAAACTATTCTTACCTCGCAACTTAAACTCCGTACACAAACATGTTGGAGCCAAGATGATAGCTTTGGAAGGTGATATGGCATTCGACAGCTTATATAATTCGCTTGAGACTTATCATCCACACTCACAAACTTTGAATTCATTTCACAAGCCTGAAAAAATTACAAATTGAAATGTAACAAAGAAAATATTGCAGGGGGATACGGCTTTACACTATCATCTCATTTATTATACATTAATGAGTTACATTAAATCAGTAAATATAAAGAGAATATCTCTTACACTTACTGATTAAATGAAAAGGATAAATTTCTAATATCGATTTCATTGATTTCTATAAATTTTAATAGAATTCCATTAGTTACGATTCAATATTCTTAATAAATTCTTAAAAATAAAAGGATAATTTTTCAACTATGAATTTCTTGAAACGCAAAAAAGGAATTAATTCCGCATCAATATGAGTTTTACATTTTTAAATTTATAACTTGGAAGAGACACCGTTAGATATGAATTGTATAATATATTGATGAGGCAAAATTTCAATTGCACATCCCACATTAATATGTTACACTACCTGCTAAATTCTACAGGGTATGGAAGATTATATGATGGTTTTTGTTTTTGTACACACAGTATGGCGACCGAGAGGAGGAGGGAACACGGCGTTCCCAAGATCAGGAAAAAAATCATTTGCCATGGAGTGAGCATTGTGCGTTTAGTTGGAAACTGTCCCTTACTATCCATAAGGATGTATAAAAAAATGCCTGCAAAACAGTGCCAGAATCCCAAATTTTCAAATACAAACACAAAAAGCTCACTGTTCCATGAGCCCATGAACTATAATTAATTTAATTATTTTTGCCGCTTTCTGACCAATATTGGAAATATTTCAATTCAATTTATATTTACTTCCTGAACATATGGTGTTCAGAGAACGAGTAAAAAAGAAAAAACTTGGTAAGGTTCTCAAAACATATAAAAATTACAAAGTATCGTCTATAATAGTCACATAAACTTGCATATTGAAATAATATTCGGAGACTGCTCTCTTCTACCACAGAGTAAGTAAATCAATCAAAGATTCATAGATTCAATCAACGATAAGTAAGTATATCAAAGATTGATATACGTACTCTGTGCTTCTACTATATTTTACTAGTTATGAGCCCAGTAATATAATAATAAATCGAATTGTTGAGGTTATCCATGCTTCTTGAAACTGCAGAAATAAATATTGATAAATAATTATAATTGCTTAGCAGCTCACTCACGATTTCTTTGAGACGCGAACGCGTTGCGAGCGATGGTGCTCATCTTCGGCGCTCCTTACTAAGACATTTCGATGGTGCTCATCTTCGAAATGTCTTAGGAAGGAGCGCCGAAGATGAGCACCATCGCTCGAAACGCGTCCGCGACTCAAAGAAATCGTGAGTGAGCTGCAAAGCAAGTATAATTATTTATCAATAAATAAATAAATCGAAGTTAAAATACCAATTACTAGGCCTATGCGACTATGTATTGAAATATTTGAACCAGCTATTGCATATGATTACTTGATTGGAAATAAACTTACACAACATGTTGCCGTGCTGGTAGTAAGAGTTGAACTAGTCTCTCTGCTCGAATCTGTTCCATATTGAACTCGAGTGTTGATGAGGACACTAGGCCCATGTTGATCACAGAAATGGCACAAGGCTATCACAGCACTCATCTTCTATTGCCAAGTGAGATCAATCTATAAATCAAAATACATAACAATCTATAACACATAACTTATTTCACAGAACAATAGCGGACAAAGTAATGATATGGAGGAAGCATATTATGCTATTAAAGCTTTATCTATGGTACAGTAAGGGTACGAACATGTCAAATAAGGTGAGGCTCAAGTTCCAAATATTTCCTTCATCTTAGGGATACTTTAAAACTGTTTTTCAATTCAAATAATAATCGCAGTACCCTTTCTAATTATTTTCATTCATACCTAAAAATAAATAAAAAGGGTAAGTTATTGCGATTTTTATTTGAATTGAAAAATAGTTCCAAATCCAACATAATATATGATTTGTGTATCATAGTATAGTAAAAACCCTAAGCCTAAGCCTCACCTTTTTGTCATAGTCTTACCCTAATGGATTATCACTTTAATCAGGTATTTAACCTAATTTGAAAGTAGGTTACGAGATTATAGCGCATTGCATGGCGTACGAATGCAAACTCGTTCCCCCAGTTTCAGGTAGACAAGATTGCAGTGCTTTCTCAAACTAAAATTATTTCACATTAACAATATCAATTTTAAAATATACTGCAATAAGTCATCCATTACGCCTAGTAGGTAATTTTTCAACAGTTTGACACATTTTTTGCATTCGCTGTAATCTTGTAAACGTAAAGTAGTCTTACTTAGCCTAATTACTTCTGGTGTCTTCAACACGGTCCTAGGATCGGAAAATCACTGAAAACATTGCCAAATTGCGGTTAGTAAGTTAAATTGAGTCGTTTTCAGTTCCAAACCACCTTCTTCACAAAACTCAATACAATTCTTCAAATATCTTGATAATTATAAAATCTATTATCTATTTATAGTTTAATATGGTGAAAAATATGATCTAGTTATGAATTGAGGCAAAAATAATTGTAATGAAATGCTAAATTTAATAGAAACTGTATGTGATTAATTTAAAATGCTTGAAACAAGCAAGATGAAATCAACATAACCTAACTAACCTCTAAACTTATTTTGTCTAATACCACAGAGTAATAGTAGGAGAGATAATAGTTTCGGGAGTGCCTCATTAGCTCCAAGGATCACAAACTCCACAATGTTAATTTGGGTTGCCGATGAAATTGGACTTGAGGGGTTTCAAAAACTCCAAAATCCCGTTGCAGGCTGATACACAGTTAGCTACACCGTTGCACATCAGTTCTCGATCTAGATACAGCATGTTTTGGAGACGTTTACTGTGTTGCATTTTAAATACAGAATGATACAGAGCTGTTTTATTGCTAGAGGCTGTAGCAGAGATATCAGAATCAGATACCATAATAAAATAGGTTATGTTATGTTATGTAGTTGAATCTCATTGAATATTTACTGTTTAATATCCAGTTAACTTAGGACCACGAATTAACATTTGGGTGAGTTTTCAGCAATATTATTCTAGTTTAATATTAAGAACCCAATATTCTCATCAATCTGCATTTAAAACTTATCTGTAACTTTTTGAGCTTTATAGTAGACCTAATACTTTCTGTAACTTTTTGAGCTGTATCTGTAGCTTTTGAAATTTGGCAACAGGGATCATTCTCTCTTGTTAGAGGCATAAAACAGTAATTGAATGCTGAATTAGTCTAACAAATTATAGGCTACATTATACTTGGTACTTGACTACGATGAGTAGGCTACTAGCTTTACCTAACTTAGCTTTACCTAGCAATAATTTTAAGATTATTATTACTGTAATTTTCTTCCTTGGTGAAGAGCTTAAAATATACATTGTTAAATTGGGTTCTGGCAATAGATTATCTTTAAATGCAAGAGTTGCTGCACTGTGCAGAAGTCTTTTGAAAAACTTGAAGTTTTATTCCAAGTGGATTTTGACATTTACTTGGTGGATTCTAGCATTAGGCCTACAGGTGAAATAATTTTGTCAAAATTCATGCAACTCGTACAGCAGATACTTGCTCAATATTCAATGATTGAAATTTAAGTGTCAAGCCACAATAAGTAAGTAAATGTACGTTTATGAATTATTATTTCTATTGAATAGACTAAGTGTAATTAATTTCATCATTATTTTTACAGGCAGTTCATTCTCACTTGGAGATTTCAAATTTGCAACTGGATTAAACTTCAAATATTTTCTCCACAAAGATACTGGATTCCTAACCAGTCAACGTCATACTGCATTAAGTAAGTAAAGTGAAATTTTTTTTTAAACTGTGTTTCAATAAAAATCATTAATGATTATGATTGAGTCTAATCGCCTGATCGCATGATTCACCTGAGAAAATAATGTGTGATTATTGATGCAGTAGAAAGGTATGGTATGTATTGCTTTACTCATCATCTGAAAAAAATTATTTTGATAGAAACTTTTCTTGATAAAAAATTATTGATGTTCATTTCTGGCCTAGGACGATTAAATTGAATAATGTACGGAGAAAAGTCATGTGAAAAGTGATACATGACGATTTTATAGCTGGTTTTTCGTTGAATTTCCCAAAGTGCTTTACTCATCATCTGAAAAAAATTATTCTCATTGAAACTTTTCTTGATAAGAAATTATAGGTGATTATTTTCGTTCTAGGACGATTTAATTGAATAATGTACGGAGAAAAGTCATGTTAAAAGTGATACATGACGATTTTATAGCTGGTTTTTCGATGAATTTCCCAAAGTGCTTTACTCATCATGTGAAAATTTTTTTTTTCATTTAAACTTTTCTTGATAAAAAATTATAGATGATTATTTTCGGTCTAGGAAGATTAAATTGAATAATGTACGGAGAAAAGTCATGTGAAAAGTGATACATGACGATTTTATAGCTGGTTTTTCAATGAAATTCCCTAAGTGCTTTACTCATCATCTGAAAAAAATTGAATGGTTCCATTCCAAAACGTTGTAAGTGCCAAAAAGCAAATTTTTCAGGAAGAGCAAAAAACGTAGAGACCTGTTAAACAATATTATCATGCGCTATAAACTTACATAATCATATGTAGGGATAAAATGAGTAACAAGTAGTTGTTTCAACAAATTTATTACAATTATTATTCAAGAAAAAGGAAAAAATAATAGAACTTGCTCCATAACGTTGTATGTGCCATAAATGTTTCAAAACATTAATCCACATTTGGAAAGGACTCTATAATAATGTAACTTGAAAAACGGCAATGTGTTGAGCAGCATTTATACTATGTTACAAAACACTGTTATAAGCAAGTAGATACTTGCTTATAGTATCTTTGCAATAAAAAATTCAAACTATTTACATAAAACATTAAAATAATCATATAAACCATAGAACTCTTTAATTCTAGTGGAATCCCCATCATTCTTGGATTTGAATCTTTAAATGTTTCAAAACATAAATCCACATTTGGAGTTGATTCTATAATATTATAGATTACTATTTTTATCAATATTATGATTACTTTTACTATATAACTTGAGTTCTACACAAGCAAATTTTCATAGAACTCCTTAGCTGATGGCTTCAGAAATGTTAACATAGCTTTCAAATCGGACTTCTTTGCTTCTGTGAGCTCCTTTGAATTATCAATAACATTGAGGCCGTAATTTTCGAAGGTAGCTTTTGAAACTCCTTTTTTCAGAACATTCGTGTAGATCCATGGAGTTGTTTCAGCATAGCCCAGCTTTGCTCCAATCAATCCAAATTTTTTTGAAGATATTATCAATTGACAGGGTTGAGATATCTTCAAATGTGATGTAGCAAGTGTTTCTTGAGCCAATGATTTCAAATCCAAGAAGGATGGGGATTCTACAACAATGAAAGGGTTTTTTGGTTTTACTGATACAATCATCTTTGCAATGTCTCTTGGTACTTGAGGTGCCGATTTTCGTTTCTTCTTTTCAATTAGTGCAAAATCCCTATCACACGACAAAAAAGTATGGCCACACACTGGGAATTTATGCACAATTTCATCAAAATAACCTTTTGCAACAAGCATCAGAAACATGCACAATACATATTGGTTTTTATTTTGTCCTGCGCAGTTGTCTGACCACAAGACCAGTTTCTTCGGTAAAGGTTTCACTATGTCTCCAATAATGTGGGTTGTAAGAATATTACATTAACAGCTTGCCACTTCAATAGATCCTCGTCCACCACAAGTTTCTGTCCATATAGTCATAATTCCAACATTTTTGTTTTCTACATGTACTCCAAAATTCCACACACCAAATTGTCTGCTGTAGAACATCTGAGAATGAGTAAGTTGAGGAATAAACAGCTGTTGTTGCATGTCAAATGACACTACTAATGCATCTTTCTCCCTTCTGCTTCTCTCAGAGTCTTCTTTCATGCTAGCCTGACCTTTCTCTGCACGACGATGATGAAGTTCTTGTTCAGTCTTAGCCTTTTGCTTTTCTTCCTCAGTTTCAGCTGCATCTATCAATATTTTAAGTCTGTCACAAGTTCCACAAGTGTCAGATCGCGGCTGTCCGAAGCTGAGGTTAAAATTTTCCTGAAAAACCTTGTAATACCACTGCCGGGATACTGGGCAATGGTTTACATCCACCAACTCATTTCTCTCTTTGAATTCTCGGTACATAGCAGCAACTGATAAGTCCAGTGATAAGAATTTCTTGTTGGGATTATCCTGGCGACTGTAGTGGCTTTCAAGAGTAGGATAAGATGATATGTGCTCCAAAATTTTAGACTTCCACTCACTATTTTTTTTGGGTCTGGAACCACCACGCTGGTCACTCATATCAATAATGCCCTCCACTATTTTTTCAGACACTAACTGAACACGCCGTTGTGAGATACTGAATGTTTTACAAAATGTTTTTTTGCAAACTTGAACTTCTGATTCACCCCGTAGAGGCAACATATATCTGTATGTTTGCTGTCGATGACTATCACTTGTATGCTCATAACGTCCATGCCTACGACGTTTTATAAGAGTTGGACGAATAAGACCCCTCAGAAAACTTTGTTGACCATTGTAATCCAATTTATGAAATTTTGTGAAGAGATCGATCTTTGTCGTATGTCTTATATCGTTGCATGCAAATTTGCAGTGACAAGGATCCTGGAAAGAGAAGGAAAGAATTTGGTTAGGAAAGTGTTTTAAAGGTTATGTTATTCAACAGGCCTCTTCGTAAAGTTCAGATAAGCAGGAAATTGTACTCAGAATTTTGTTTATATTTCCCCCAATACTATTGTTATTTGTATTATAGTAGTCTAATAAATAAAAATAAATTTTTATTACCTCGGATGGTGGAGTTTTCTCAGCCACAAGAACGCCTTTCACAGAAGTATATTCCTCTCCTGAATCTCTTTTCTTCTTCCGTATATTTTTTGCCCATTGTTCAACAGTTCTTCTTTTTTGAGTATTATTATTAACTTCTAAATCCATTGGAACAATAATTGATCACAAATTAAACGAACTGTAAGCTTAAAACGTCTGTATGATGCAACAACGCAGAGTGCATACAAATAACAGCAGCTGGAAACTCAATACCGGCACATAAAACGTTATGGCGTTTCGTTCAAAAGTCAGCATGGCACTTGAAACGTTATGGCGTTGCAACAGAGTTAGATTAGTTTTTTACCCACTAGGAGTGCTAGTATCGCCTCAATTCAAACATATGATGTGAAGAATGGTACTTACAACGTTTTGGTGTGTCTAACTCAATTTCTGAAAAAATGGCACTTACAACGTTTTGGAATGGAACCATTCAATTATTTTCATTGAAACTTTTCTTGATCAAAAATTATAGGTAATCATTTTTGGTCTAGGACGATCCAATTGAATACTGTATACAGAAAAATCACATGAAAAGTGATACATGATTTTATAGCTGGTTTTTCGATGAATTTCCCAAAGTGCTTTACTCATCATCTGAAAAAAATTATTTTCATAGAAACTTTTATTGATAAAAATTTATAAGTGATCGTTCCTGGTCTAGGACAATCTGATTCATGAATCTGATTGAATAATGTACCTACGGAGAAATATCATGTGAAAAGTAATACATGACGATTTTATACCAGCTGTCGAGTTCATTATTAATTGCATGCAATGACGCAATATTTAAGGATGTTTTTATTATTAATTAATTGATAAAATCATCAAACAAAAATCATGTGAAAAGCGATGGACTATGAGTTTTCTTGAAACATTGTTTGATGATATCAATTGTAACATGAGTTGGTTTCATTTGAAACATTGTAGTACAGAATCTTAGAGTAATGAGAATAATCATAGCTTCCTTTAATAAAAGGCCATGCCCTAATAATATGGCAACGTCGCACCATAGTCACAGTCTTTTCATATGAAAGCATTAAGTACAGATACAAATCATGCATGTTGACTTGGCTTTTCTCTCTTTGAGCATGATTTTCATGAAAAACGTTCATGAAACTCTTCGTATAGAATTTCTTTTTGTGTTTATTGTAATAGGTTGTGATAGAGATTAGCAAGAAAGATTAAGAATAGACAGTTATTTATTAAAATAGCTTATGATTTGTAGCAAGTCAAATAAGAGAGCGCACCCAGGAAACTCATCCATTAGAACAGCTGATTGGAAAATGATTTCAATGCTTTTAAATGAACCCAATTTCCTACTGTACATAGTTGTCAATTTTTAGGCCATTCATGACCTTGATCATTATTTCTTTTTTTCAGTGAACAGAGTGAGATGGAAGAAGATTGCTCAAGTAAAGCTGTCACTAACATAATCTTACCTGATATCAAACATCTGATGGCGTCTGGATTATACTTGGGTATGGTCAATATTCCTTTTTTCTTTCTAATATGTTTATGGTATTTCCAATTGATTCTATTTTTCTTATATTTCAAAATATTATTATGAGATATTATGTTCAATCAACTATAATTCTATCAAGTGATATTGATAATGATCAATCTCATGTTAAAAGGATGTAAATTTTGTCGAACAACCATAAAACATCAATATTTCTAAGGCCACTAAAAATTTCGATATTAAAGTTCCAATATCGATTAGAAGTTCCACGTTTCTGGCAATTACGACCACTTGTGAGCTGGTCGGATCATGACGTCAGAACCTCGGGGGAGGAGCTTGGGTCCAAACACTCAGTGGACGGAGTATAGTTCTATCACAATTTGCTGCGGTATATTGATAATGCCTTGCTCTTCACACATTAACACCAGATGAGTGTTATACACAGAATGGATACACTGTTGCGTTCAATGTACTTAGATTAGATTACTATAATCTAATTACCTTCGTTGTGTTAACAGTTTGAGAATGCTGGGTTATTGAGAGGTGTGTAAGACCCTACACTACCTAGACCCTATTCACAACAATCACCACTTACTTGGTCCGGCATTTGAATCAAAAGATCTCGCATCATTTTCGAAACATCATGTACTCATGTATAAAATTTGATGGACAATCTTTTTGAAAGAAAATTTATCTATTATTTGGTATAATTTTTTTACAATTCATTGTGTTATACAAATGTCTATCAAGTCTCATATGTAAGTTATTCGAGCCTCTTTTAATATGTAATAGAATAGAATTATGTAGCCTATGCATAGATATTAACTGTTGTGATCATTTTGAGCTTGATAAGAAGGGATTTGGCATCTTCAATATTATTACTATCACCGTCTTTAATAATAATTATTTTTTTTATACAAGAAACACACGTTGCATTAAACGTTTGATCAAACTAATATCAGCTCCACAAATTCCATAAAAGGTACTATGTAGGCCTATTGCAATGATACTAGTGAATATTGATCAACATTTATTAATTATGAAAGTTTTTATGTCTTTTACGTTGTACCAATTCATTTTTGTTTTCTTGCAGAATCATTCAGCAGCAGCTACCACCACCACCACAGTATTCGAAATGGACAAGCAAAATTAGCCTATCCTTGCCTCTGAGTGGGAAAGATATGTAATTTTCATACTTTGTTTGATGAATAAATGTTATTGTTAGTTATTTCACTTTCATACTGAGAAGGATCAAATGAACTATACGTTTTATCCAAGTTTTCAAGTCAAATAGCATCTTTCATTATTGTTGCCAAGTATTTATTTAATTGTATTTCAATTTTTGTTAAAGTGAATATGAATAAGAATAAGAACACTTTTATTCCTTCAATGCTTACATGCAATGCTATAGGAAATGTCAGTCAACAATATAATACGAACCTTCATTTTTTAAATTATACTGTAAAATGTACGTACATGGTACAATACAGACTAAGTAATTCAATAAAGTTCAAGCTGGTCTTGTTTATTGTTTGGATGTGACATAGAAAAAAGAGTATTATTTACAAGTCATTGATTATTTCACTCTTCAAATTAAAATATATTGCACATAGTTGGAAGAAATATGTCCTTAAGTTCATTTCTTACCTTGTATTTTCAATAGTTTTATGACGAATTGTATTCAGAGTAGAGTTTTTTATTGTGTCCCAAAATCTAAGGGCGGAGAATATAGAGCTGTCTTTACCAGAACTTTGAATTATCATTCCAAACCCTAAAGACCCCTCCCAATAGTTGTCTCACATATTCAATAATTGAATACCAAAAATTGTTTGCTTCCATTCATTTAACATTTTTAGATTTTACAATCACAAAAATCCATCATCAAAATAGTTTTTTCAGCTACTATCACGTAATATTTGAATACCAGTTTTTCTGAACCATCATCCTACTGTTGCATGTAACTACATTGTAAAGAAAGTTTACTATGTGAAATTGAAGCTCATATCAAAACATTATCAAATACGAACATCAAAACAGGAAAATTTAAATTTTGAAAATCTACCAGAGATATAATCTAATTTTCTCTCTCTCTCTCGTAGAGGGGATCTGGAGCTCTAAATTCGCCCTGAAAAGGGTATTCAATCAATCAATTATTTTCTAATATTACTCTAATTTTTAATTATTTTTCAAGTTTTGAGGCAGTGTCTCATACTCTTGAGGATATCATGTCTGTGTTGTGTCCGCCAGAACATATTTTGATAGCTAAAAAACACTTGTGACTCTTAACTTTTATTACGATTATTATATCTAATTGAGATTCAAACCGTTTTAAATTGTGTTGTTAAAAGTCCTTTGCACGTAATTAGGCTATGTAGGCTTCTTCCATTCCTATCAAGATATAGGTGGGTAGTATCAAGATAGAGTTGAGTAGTTTGAAAACCAATACCATAGTCTAACTATACAGTATACAGCTTAGTATATCTACGCCAATACTAAGGTGGAAAAGATGAGAAAATAATTTAGAAAGAGAGAAATTGATCAAGAAGAAAGAAGATGATGAGTAGAGCAATATAAAACCAGTGATTCATTTACTCCTAGGTTATGATGTTCAAGAAACATTTAATAAGAGAGAGTCTTGTATCAATTAGATTCTTCCTGAATCATTTTTATGTAAGACAGCTCAATATCAGCGTTTTCTTATGTGGAAAAATGTAGGAGATACTTGAGAGAAAAAGGTGATGACAGTCATTATCATCAGTTTCAATATTATTCAACGAGTGCTTCCTCAATATAGTATAAGCCCAAGTATAAGCATTTTATTCTTCTAAATAAGCATTCTCATGAAAAAATTGTGCAAACTATAATAGTTTCGTACCATGGAAAATATCACCAACAAAATAAAATTTATGAATTGGAAAATCATTCTAAAAAAGTTTAATAAGTTTGAAGACACTGAATTAATTTAATCAAGTTAATGTGTTTCAACAAAAATGAAAAGCATTGTGACCATCAACACCCAATCAATGTCTATATAGTGTACTATGTGAATGGATTTTTGCTTGCTAACTGAAGTTCAAAAGAAAAATTGTTATAACTTTGTTAGTCTATAGGGAAATCATTCAAATTGAAGTCTATACTATAGTGAATAGTAACTGACGCCAATTACTTGGGCGGTTGGCGAATGACAGTTATTAATTCTCAGCTCTCTCACGACAGTTGGCGAGCTGTCTGCGAGAATACAAAAACGTAAGTAACCACAGCTATACTAATTCGTTATCGAAGACAGATTCGGACTGTCCTGACTGAGATAAGCATAATAAAATTAATTTTCCAACTGCCTAACTAATAGGCATCAGCTAGGCCTATATGATTTTTTTAAAATTCGTTGGTATTGTTATCAATATACGTCTGAAAAACCGTCACGCATCCAAATTTTTATTCAAACCTTCCTCTTCGACTGGCTTTGGCGCGCCGCTTTGCCATGGCCAATCATTGCGCCAAGGCATATGATTCGCAGGAAACGGCGGGCTTTTGAATTTGAAGGCGGCCTTATATCAGATAGACTGAAAACAGCCATTTGCTCTTTATAGTGAATGCAATCATTAGATAATTACAATATCATCATTTTTGAAATTTACGTAAAAATTTGTTTGTCCAAAAATCAATAGTGATAATTTTTGGATCAAGTTAATTTATGTTACTAGTTGAATTATATGACAATATGTTATCAACAACTGATTCACAACAATGAATGTTGTAAAAGTCTGACACTTGCTCTCTTTGTGTTCCTCTCTTTTCTTTATTGGAATGTTTGCTAGAATGCTTTTCTAATAATTCAAATGTTTACAATATTTTGTAGTTAGCTAGGTTCAATCAATCGGGATATTTCCCTTTGAACTTCAACATAAGTAACTATTTTACACATTATCAAAAAACCACTAGATAGGTTAAAATTCGTTAACTAATGCTATAAGATTTGGTAATAATTTTGGATACAGTACAATAATATTGGGTATTAAAAATAAAAATATAGGCTTCCTGAATCAGGAATTCACTGCAAGTCCCTATTGATTCCACTGAAAATATTGCAATGTAAATATGTACTAAAAAACTAATTTTAAAAATAACTGTGATATTTGTTTTAAGTTGTTTGTACATTTTCACTGCTGAAAAATCTTTGGTACTGTTTGATCAATAAACGTTTAAAACTATTTTCCATTTCATTTTCCTTGAATAATTTTTTATATTAATATTAGATAGTTTTTAGCACTGGAAACTCTTCTATATGATTTGCATTTGATCGATAGTCTTAATTCAGGCTACGTATTATTCAATTTAATCATTGCCACTAAACAGAAATCAAACATAAAATTCAGATTTCAATATTAACATAACAAAAATTACTACCGTATATATTCAGTACAAGGAATTTGTAGCAGGTTGCAAAATTAACTGTGGCTCAAATAAATCAATCAAACCACCTTTAAAAAAGACTATGGTCTTGAAACTGACAACCATGTAGAGTAGGAGTCGGTCCATTTGAAAGAATTGAAATCATTTCTCAATCAACTGTTTTATCGGAGAGTTTCTCATGTGCGTTCTCACATTTGATTTACTACAAATCATAGCTGCATTGTTAAGTCACGAACACTGTGGACTACTCTTGGATGGGTAATCGGTATTTGGCCAAGTACACATTCGCGAGGTGGAACTACCTGTAAGGGTCTCCCACCATTAAAAGCAATGAGAATATTTTTAATATCTTTTGACATAATTGTCTATTTTCAATCTTATCTGCTAATCTCTATCACAAACCATTACAGAAAACACGTAGGCTTCATGGTAGGCACAAGGTTTCATGAAAATATTTATAATTCAATAACTTACATAAAGAGATTCAAAGTTAACCAGAAATTCATTTTCTTCTTTTTAGTCGGATTTAAAAACGTTGGTTTATGAAAGTTTTTCAAATATATTTATTATAGAATAAACAAAAATTTTTTAAGTAAGTATTTGGTGATGTAATAAGAAATTGATAACTCAAAAAAATTCTTTATGAATTCATTCTTGGTTAGATTTGAATTGTGAACGATAAATGCGTGATGAAATGACAATAAGCAACAAATTATTGATTAAAATTAAAATTCAACAATAGGAGAATATATTGTAGCTATTATTTAAATGAATAAATTAATTTCAAATATAATAAATTGAAACTCATAATAGTTTCAAAAACAAAATAAATAAAAGTATCCTTCATGGAGTTGAAAGTATTTTATAAATGCACAGAAATTTTTCGGCTATCAGAACATTTTAAATGAGTCACATTGTTTGTTTATGAGGGTGAAGCCCACATAAGCTCATAGGCTTGTGCGTGGGTAATGAAATGGATGATAGATGACGACTACTTTTTAGGTAGTCGGGACCGACGGCTTATCGTCTCCTCCGAAAGACGGGGTGGTCGTATCTATGTGATTGTGCTGTGGTCAAAAATTGTTCTCCGCTTGGGATTCGAACCAGGGTCCACCTGGTTATCAGACCGGCGCTTTATCACTCCTCCAACGAGCCACCCAGCCATATTGATTATATTTATTGCGTTGGAGCATCCATAACTTAGTCAAATATGAAAAATTGTTGAGAGTTGAGTCATCATAAGCCTAATTTTTAAATAAAACTGAGATAGATGTAGGTTATGTGAAATTATTCATGAAGAAATAAATTCCCTTTCCAAAAATAAATAAATTTGAAATTCTTTAAGGGACATAGGCCTACGGTATAATAGCCTAATTAAAATTTACAAACCAAAAGTTATCTTTTCATAAAGTTCATCACTCCAGACAGCCCGCCAACTGTCCTGAGAGAGCTGAGAATTAATAACAGTTATTCTCTAACCGCCTAACTGACGTCAGCTATTCATGATTAATTATTTTATGACTCAATAATATTAACGAGAATACTTAGGGAAAATCACTGAAATACTGAATTGTATCATTGTAGAAGGCTGTATCATTTAAATTGATGGTACAGTATCATTTCAGTACTTGATACATTATCAAACGAGTATATGATACTGTATCCTTCCTGTTCGTGCCCCGATCTTGTTTTGGAGTTTGTGAACTTGGAGTTTTTGAAACTGTTCGGCGGTATGGTTTTAGAGCTAATGATCCTTGGAGTTTGTGGCGTACACCCATAGTTTCTTTATCAAAAGTTGATCTAATAATTTTTTTCATAAAGAATTTTCAATCAAATATTGTTTTTTTTTGTAAATTTTACAATGTAATCATCAATATATTATCCTCAATACATCAGTATTTTATTGTTTAGAAAGTTTGTTCTATTTGATGGTTGAACATTAAATCTTCCTTCAATTCTCTCCTACATTAGGCTTCATTAATCTATGTAACAACAACCGACAGCAGGGCTAACCTAAAAAAAGTTGAAATTGGATTGACATCAGTCAAGTTCAAGTATAATATGATTTCTATAATTATTCTAATTTCAGGAATAATTTATTACATCATTTGGTAATTCATAATTTTAACATAAAGATGGTAAAATCTTGTTGTGTACCTGGCTGTACAAATATTCTTATTAAGGACTCTAATATACGATTTGTGAGGTAAGCTGGTTTAGTCTCACTTCTATATTTTACTATTATTCAACGTATAACATTAAACCATAGATGATACATGAAAAGCTTGATTCTCCGTGCATTATCTGTGATCAAACTCTCATCCATTCATTAAGTAGTAATTACTAAAATGATGAAGTCCAGATTGAGTGAAATTACTTTTCCATGCCCATACCCTTATAGAATGATATAGCTCAGAGAAAGAATACGTGAGTGATGTTTCATTTATGGTGTAAAAAGTTGGGAAGATTCTCATATTAAGTTACAATCACTCGAAAATTCAATTAGCCTACAGGTGAGTCAGTCACCGTATTCAATTAGCCCATCTGTTCTTAAAAAACTTTCTGACTTACCTCAATTAGAGATTAATCATCACTTACACCCAAACCATAACATA
This sequence comes from Sogatella furcifera, assembly GCA_017141385.1. Lineage (NCBI taxonomy): Eukaryota > Metazoa > Arthropoda > Insecta > Hemiptera > Delphacidae > Sogatella > Sogatella furcifera. Next base: position 10,892,190 of record CM029549.1, read on the forward strand.
CCAAATTACAATAAAATGTTTACTTTGAACTAGTGAGACGATATTATCACTTACGTGGGTAAGGCCAATCCACAGCAAAACAAAAACAATCAAAAATTTGAAAAAGTATCATATATCAATAAAAGTAAAATTTAATAAAAGTATCATTAATGGGCCTATTATTACTTAGCGCAACTCAACTAACCTAACTTGAACCTGGAAACCCATCATATACTGTACTGCACTCCTTAGTACTTCAATATTTCTGTATGGGCTTCTCTGGAAGCCCATATTGTACTCAACGTTTTTCGAAATGTGTGATGTTTTATCCACTAACATTGATAAAAGATTACAAGTTGATATTTCATGTCCATATATTTGACAGCCATGAGTGGCATGAGGCTTTTTAACATAGGTTATGTGTATAATACCTTTGAGAATTTTGTGGTTCTTTGTCCAGCAAGCCAATTAGATCAAGCCCCAAGCTTGATCAGACTGGAACCAGCCTCATTTAAGTAAGTGATTGAATAGACAGTAAAAATTGCATCAACTTCTCTGTCCATTCTGCTACCATAAAAAAGGAAATGTCTCTGTGAAATGTAATTAATTTCTTCTTTGTGATGCTACTAATGATAATGTATCCTTCATAATGAGAAGCTTCTTGATTTTAAAAAAACTGAATCAAAGATTAACAGTCTGAAACAACAAGAATAATATCATTAAAAGAGCATAGCATTTGTTCATTGCTTTCTTCAAATGACATCAGATACGGTACTACATCATTTAAATTCAACTGATTTTTTGTGTAACTGGTTTATTTTGAAACTTTTCCCTTCTTCTATTGTTTGATCAGCAATGTTTTCCTTTTCCACAGATTTCCAGAAAACACTGAAATGAAAATCAAGTGGCAAAAAGCAATTGGAAGAAAAGCTTGGGAGTTAACAGAGGGAAGTATTTTGTGTTGTGAACACTTTCCTGAAAGCTCTTATGCAGTTCCAAGAGAAGTGTTACGTTATAATGCTGTACCTTCATTATTTGTTCTATCTCAAGAAACAAACCAAAGCCATACAGATGATGTTTCTCATTCTCAATCACCAACAGCAGAGATAGAAGTTGAAATCTCCCAAGGACCCAATACTTTGGGCGAATTGAATTCAACAGACTTTATTTACTATCCTGTTTCAGAAGATGAAGAAGAACTGACACATCCTGATGCATTGTTAGAATCTGAAGCCAGCAGTTCAAATATTACTCACTATAAAAGTCATACAGAGATTAGCATGACTCCAGTCAATGCTGTTCAATCAGTTCAACAAGTTTTGTCTATTCCAATTCAACTTTCGACTAAAAATAAAGAAGCTCAGACAAAATTTCAGGGGTTTAAGATGAAAAAATATACGAAAAAGTATTTGAAACAGATAAAAAATCTGAATAAGAGGAAAAGAGGACTCGATAAACTATTTAAAATGATGAGTGAGGCTTCTGCAATCCATGATCATAAATGCCATATTGAAACTGAATACAAGAAAATACTAGGTGAACGGTGAAACACTCCAATGAATATCTTCCTTAGATATAGCCAGGGAGCAATTGGAAGAGCAAGCATTGTCGTTTTCAAGATGCAAAAGAAGCTGAACCTAACTCGGAGAGAGAGTGATATACATATACAATGATTTATTTGATCATGACTGAATTCAATGCTAATCCCAACTCTGACAATGACTAATAATACTACCACAACTCCACTCAACGGTGATCCCAACTCTGAGAAACAGCAGCTGCTATTACCACAACTCCATTCATCAGTGATCCCAACTCCAAGACACAGCAGATGATATTATAAATAAATATATATATATATATAATAATTTATTTCCTTGAAAAATGAACAAAAAAGCAAGCAAATGTAATGAGAACAATTTAAATTCAAATCTAGTTAGTGTTTAAAGAATAAAAAAATAAAGTTTTATTATTATTATATTTTTGGAAATTAACCTAATCAACTATGGGAAACCCATCTGCTAGAGTAGGGGTTAATTTTGGGTGGGGGTGCGAATACTTTGGGTAAGTGAGCTCACATACTGTTAGAAATAATATTTGCTATGTGATGTCTTCCAATTGTTATAATCCACTTTTTAACGACGGCTTTGGATTTTCTTGGGTGTTCTATTATCTTGATATTATCATAACTTCACTCAATAGTGATCCCAACTCTGAAAATCAATACCTGATATCACCACAACTCTATTTAACAGTGATCCTAACTCTGAGAGACAGCAGCTGATATTACCACAACTCAACAGTGATTTTAGTTCTAAAGGCAGAAAAATAGGGCCTACTACTAATGAGATAACACAACTTCAGTCGCCTTGGTAGAATTGGTCCTGGGATGCTTAACAAAAGACTGATCAATTGGATAGTCAAGAAAAAGGTAGTTGTCACGTGCTAATAATAATGATCACGGCTCGTTCACACCAGGTCGTTTTTGAGTCAAGTCGCCTTGACCAGGTAGCTACGTTGAGTAGAGAGTTGAGAGATAGGCTGCATCTAATTTATTAGAAATATTTCTTTCTTTGTAAAGCTATTTCAATTTTATGATTTTTATTGTTGCTTTTAGAACTTTTCTATGAACTTCTTAGTCAAGCCGACTTGGCTCAAAAACAACATGGTGTGGACAAGCCTTAATTATGCTGAAACCTGTTTTCTGTCACTAAACATGTTTTTGTACAAAATCAAAGTGTTAATTCATAAGTAATATAATATTTACATATACCAGTTTGTATGTCATTGTTGTAATATGTGATCATTCCCATTCAAAACTAAAAAAGAAATAAATAAGTTGACTTTCAAATTTATTTGTTCTTTGTACAATTAGGCTACGTCATCATACAAGTAGACTCAAAGTAAATACAAATGAAACAGAACAACAAACTTCGTGAGGTGATTCCTTACATCAAAATAAAGAAAACATATCTATCAAACTTAGATTCTAAAATTATTTGCTGAGATAAAAATGCATGGGGGAAGATTCTTTATTTTTCTTCAATTTTCTAATTGTAGGCTATAATTTTGTGGCGGTCTCATTAGTCATAAGTTAGGCTAGAGTATTTAGAGCGTCGGACTTCTCAAGATTGATTCCTTACATTATAACATGGTAAGAAAAAGTTCCATTAGACATAGACCTTGTTACCGAGATATCAATAGGTGAAGATAGTGAATTTCTCATCGTCTATTACGAGTATACAGACTATTATAATATTCTTCCAAGTACCAAAATTATTAACTCCATATTAGCTATTGAAATTTAATGGAACTTAGAAAGGAACCACTTAGAAGTTAACAACTTTGAAATTTATCGAGTTAATGGGCAAAATAAGCTAAAATCTCAAATTTTGAACTTCATCCTTTTTTCTGAGGGTGATGCCCACATGGGCTCATAGGCCTGTGCGTGTTTAATGAGAGTAATGATGATGAGATATGATTTCTAGGCAGTCGGGAAATATGGGGTAGCCATATTTATGTGATGTGCAGTTGTCAAAAACTTTCCCCTGGCTGGGATCAAACCTCGGAACCTTTGTTATCAGACCGGCGCATTGTCACCTACTCCAAAGAGCCACCGGCCCATAGGCCTAAATAAAATCTCAAAAATACTTGTGATATTCTAATCGAAATTAGGAATGAAGACGTTTTGGACATTCGTGTCTGTGTTTTCCCTATAAGTAGGCCTATAATTGTGCTGCCTTGAATAGAATATATAAATAACAATAATACCACATTAGCCTATAACTCAATCAACCGCGTTATTTTTAATCATGAAGGTCATTTATTACCTTGTAGAAAATTCAATTCTTAAGAATATGGTCAATTTTTGTCCAAAACTCACAAATAAGGATTCAAATAAGACAGAAAATAGGATTTGAAAATATTGCTATTTTGTCTTCTTTGAATCCTGATGTGTGAGGTTTAGGTGAAAAATATGTGAATCCTCAAACAAGATGAATATCTTAATATATTTAATATCAATACACTTGAAGCTAGCTGGCTGCTGTAAAAATTCCATCATTGAAGAGCCAATGGGAAGGAAATCATGTAGGGAAGAGAAATAATTTCGTATTGAACGAAAGTGTGTAGTGTACTGTAGATTAAGAACAATTCTATTATGTGCTGATTTGAGATTATTCTTCGAATTTGCCAATATCGACAACGATAAGGGTCGACTATCATGTATTCTCTTCCATAGCACCCGGTTCAAGATCTTCCTCAAATTCATCTACTTCCTGTCATCTTGAATCATTCGAAAACAATCCTTCACTCCCTTGAGATCCTCCTCCCGTCACAGGAAATGCCTAACCATTTCATGCTAGCCTCCTTGAGATTGAACTTTAGTAAATGACCAACTCACACAAAACATGCAGATCAGCTGTAGTAACTGGGGGTTAGCGGAGAAATAGTGACTGGGGTTCTCTAAAGGCTGCGCCTCAATTACCATAGGAAATTAAGGCAATTCTTCAATTTAAAGTTTTTCATAAAAGTTTGCTTCTTCAAACAATGTTTGCTTTCAACAGTTTCCAAAAATTAAACGAAATCAGAAATCTTTTATCACAAGTTAACATAGCTCATTATTCAGTTGAAAGTTTGCAGTTTTCTAAAAATCAATTTACCTTAGAGAAAAATCTACTTTAATAAATGCAGCTCAACGACTCAGTAGAACGCATATGTAGAAGGTAAAAATATAAACGCAAATTAACACTAGGCCATTGTATTACAATAGAGCGTTTATTTAGCAAAAGATGTTAATGCTAAACACGAATAACAGATTATTTCTTGTAACCACAGCTGCGCCTACGACCCCTAGCCCTCTCGTATTTACGGCCCTTTGATCGCACGTACGGTTTGCTGTGACTGTGGGGCACACCGGGTGCCAGGCCAAAGTGACGCTCTGCTTCACGGGCCTTGCGCCTTCCTAAACACACAAAATAACAAAAATTATCAACAAAACTGTTCAACAGAATTAGAACTATAAATTACTCCTATATAAGAACTATATACTTTTATATAAGAGCTATAAATTACTCCATGAGTTTAGTGGGAACATTGGATTGAATAGCGAGGTGGAATACCTAATATGTTATTTTACAAGCTGCCCGTCGAATAGAACTGGTCAACCAGTTTTCAATGTGAAAACTGAAATTTTACAAATCGGGTCACTAATTTATTGGACAATGGAGTTTCATTAAGGTAAGTAATACATGTATGCATATAAATCTCATCATTACATAGCCTCTTATCATGTACCTCAATTTTCAGCTAGGATGCACTCTAAGGAAACGAAACTAGAACACTAAAAAGTGAAATCCTAGTCTCCATGTTACCAATACAACATTATCAGTCAAGTACAGAAGTTCACAACTGAAAACAAGTTTCTTTAGAATAACATATGAACAAAATGACTAAATATTTTCAACCACAGATTTATAACCGGTTTTGGTTGTTTCACTGTCATTATCAATCCGTGGTAAGATAAAACTAAAGGAAAGAGAACTAGTAATTATACGAGCACCGAGCACCGTAATAAGTGAACCAATCAAGGCGAAAGTCTGAATTTGTATTTGAAACAACCAGCTCCAGAATTGACAGTTCATAAGAACTTTGAAAAATGAAAATTCAAACAGCAAACACAGCAATAAATGTTTTTTGACAAATCTTGTGGTATTTCTATTCAATATGGATAATTACCACAATATCGCCTTTACTACTCTAGTACTGTTACCCTGAGCATTGAAACTTGAAGTATGAGCATGAGCATTGAAGTATGGATCTGACAACCTTTGTTGTCAATAATTACCAAAATTTCTGAAATTTTTTGGTTACTTGCTCGACTACCTCTTCCAAAAATGTACAATTAAACTATTCCAAATATCGGCAGATGGAAAATAGTTTTGAAAATAAATCAGTAAGGAACTTTGTAAGTTGAGGAAATACATAGCCAGACAGACTTGCAAATCATAAAACACAATAGCCGTGTCTCTGATTCTTCATGAGGATATCTATAGGAGTGAATATGTAGCTACACGAATTGTGTTGAATATTGCGGAGTTGGGACTTGACCATATCTCAACCAATTATTAACTAATGCCTATTTACTATTTCTCACACATACCTTGCATTAGAACTGTCTTCTTTCCAGTTGGAGCTCTGAGTGCAAGCTGGTCAAAGGTCAAAATTTCACCTCCAGACTTCAAAATCCTCGCCCTAGCCTTCTCAGTAACTCTGAGGGCACAAATCTGAAAATAAATACAATGAATTAAAAAAATATATCACATACTAGACCCTTTCTTATAGTACTGAAATCAACATTTTTCAATTAATTTCGACAGAAATAACTATAAAAACAAAACATCAGATAAGGCCGGTCAACAACTTCTGAATATCAATCTATTCATCAGATGAACAAATTGGACGCTTGAGATTTTTCTGATTGGTAACTTAAAATAAAAATTTCTTATAGTAGAGATTTATCGGCACACGTCAGAACATTATATAAGATCAGGATGCTTCCAATTCGACAATTATTAATCTTCCCCTAATAAACTGGCACTCTATCATGAAATTAATCACATGCTGAGTATGACGTTTGGCGTTTGGGGTTAACTGAATCAAATTAAAATCAACTTGATAATAATATAGAGAAAATATGGAAGGTAATTCAAATTCTAAAGCAAATTTTTTCAAGATCAACTGATAGGGCAGCATTTGTAGTCAAGATTTATCGGCACACCTCAGAACATTATATCAGTTCAGGATGCTTCCTATTTGACAACAATTTATTTTCCCCTTTGATATTTGGCACTCCAACATGAAATGGATTACATGCTGAGTATGGCGATTGGGGTGAACTAAAAAAGAATTGAATTACGATTTTCTCGCTTTTAAAAAAGAATAAATTGGTATCTAGCAACAGTAGTTTTTTTAGTTGTATTTGTAGTCAAGATTTATCGGCACACCTCAGAACATTATATCAGATCAGGATGCTTCCTATTTGACAATCATTAATCTTCCCCTCAATAAACTGGCACTCTGACATGAAATTAATCACATGCTGAGTATGGCGTTTGGGGTCAACTAAATCAAATTAAAATCAACTTGATCATAAAAAAGATAATTTCATCAACTGATAGGACAATGCTATAACGTTTTATAAATCTACAGTAAATTTAGCTGCATTTGTAGTCAAGATTTATCGGCACACCTCAGAACATCGAACAAGTTCAGGATGCTTCCTATTTGACAATAATTGATTTTCCCTTTTGATATTTGGCACTCCAACATGAAATAGATCACATGCTGAGTATGGCGTATAGGGTGAACAATAAACAATTTGGTCCCAAAAAGCAAAAACGATACATAAGAAAAACGTGTGATACATTAATCAAGATTCTTTGGGAGATTGGCGTTTCCCATTTCTGGAGGAATAGTAATTGTTGCATTACACTCTAACTGATCAACTGCATGTTATTCAGAGGTGTTCTGCATCTTCACTTGGTTGTGAAGACTGGCTTATGGTTGAGAGGATCGACGTGCTAACCACATGTTACTACCTCTATCCTGGTTGATGATTATTCGCCTGCTGTATTTACTGTCCGGGCTGGGAGGGCATTCTGGCGGGGTGGGGGGTGGCTTCAGCTCGGTCGGTGTTGGTTCGGGGGCTGTGGGTTCTTTTGAGAATTTATGGCTTTTACGCCGGTATTGGCCGGGCTGGAGTCGTTTTCCCGTCTTGCCGGAGTGTCTTCTTTGCTTGGACGGACTGTATAGATTGGTGAAAATGAAACTGGCAACCAGGTGGTAGGTCTAGGCCCTTCATAGAGCTGTTGCGCCATTGACAAATAAACATTAATCACCCTCAAATAAACATATTTAGACCCTCTTTCAGTAGTTGTGAAGTAGATCATATTGACCTATATCAATTATCATGAATTTTACTCAACTCAGGTTCCAATAACTTAGCCACTTCAGAAAAATAAGTGAGTAATATTAATTATTGTAGCCAAGATTTCTCGGCACATTTCAGAACATCAACATGTTCAGGATGCTTCCTATTTGGCAATCAATTTTCCCCTTTAAAAAATTGGCACTCCAACAGCATGCTGAGTGTAGCGTTTGGGGTTGACTAATAAAAATGCAAAACTACATTGAAATTTAAATGAAAAACATTTGTTGTTTAGCCTATGAGTTTGACACAGCAGTCAAGTCTCAAGGCGTGCTTTCCGAAACTACGCCGCGCACAGGCACGTAGCGTACAAATAATCGAGTTACTATACTTTCAAATGAGAACCGATTGGTTCTGGAGCGTGCCTGCCACTACCACAAATCACCAATTTCAGTTAATAAGATCACTTAGGTTTCATTATAAGCTGGGCGCAGACATGGTTTCGGAAAGCACCCCTTCAACATAATGAAAACGAAAAAAATCATAAGTACATAATTGTTATTGTGTTTTTTATTGAAATTATTAAATTTAAAATCGGTTGATAACATCAATGATCATTTTTATAATAATTGTTACTGTAGTCAGGATTTATCGGCACATCTCAGAGCAATTGTAGTTCAGGACGCTTCCTATCTGACAAATAATTTCCCCTCAAATATACTGGCACTCTTAACATGGAGAAAATCCATGCTGAGTATGGCGTACAGGGTTGATTCAAACTTACACACAAAATAAAAAAGAATAATTTTTGATCAGATGCGTATGATTGAAATATCTATTACAAAAATAATCTGCAATTACTGTAGGTTAAAACACATTGTGTAGGTGTAGCCAAGATTTTTCGGCACATCTCAGAACATCAATAATTTCAGGATGCTTCCTATTTGGCAATCAATTTTCCCCTTGAAAAACTGGCACTCTAACATGGAATAATTAACATGCTGAGTATGGCGTTTGGGGTGAACTCATCAGTTAGTGAACAGTTAAGTCTTAATAGCTTGAAAATGTTAAAAAATCCAAGTAAAATATTTATATTGTGTTAGTAAAGTATGTATCTATTGAAATTGTAATATTCCAAATTGGTTAATAACAATTATTTTAATAATAATTAGTGTAGTCAGGATTTTTCGGCACATCTCAGAGCATTCGTAGTTCAGGATGCTTCCTATCTGACAATTAATTTCCCCTTAGATATACTGGCACTCTAGCATGGAGTAAATCAATGCTGAGTATGGCGTACAGGGTCGTTTATAACTTGCATTCAAAAATATGAAATAAAAAGGATTATTAATTAGTAGCGTAGGAATAAAATATCGGTTACAGATAATCCAAAATTACTGTACGGTACTCTATAACACATTGTGTAGCCAAGATTTTTCGGCACATCTCAGAACATTGTTCAGGATGCTTCCTATTTGGCGATTATTATTCCCCTCTAATAATCTGGCACTCAAGCAAAGAGTAGATAAAAAATGCTGAGTATGGCGTATGGGGTAGGTAACAAGTACAGTAACATTGTAATTGGACAATAAACGCGATCAATTATCAAGTTGAATTAACATTATAACAAGGGTTTCTTATTGAATTGGAGAAAGTGGAATCAAAGTTGGAATTAAATTACACAAACAAGGAACTTTGGTGAATAAATATCATTATTACATAAACAGAAATAATGAGAAAGAATATTATATAATATGTAGCCAAGATTTATCGGCACATCACAGAACATTTAAATGTTCAGGATGCTTCCTATTTGGCACTTATTTTCCCCCTTCATAAACTGGCACTCCAACATGAAATATATCGATGCTGAGTATGGCGTTAGGGGTAAATATTTTCAAATTACATTTTTAAAATAATTATTCTACTCACTGTCATCTTGGGGAAGTTCCAGATACGAAGATCGTCGGTTACAGTTCCGACAACGACGGCGATCAGACCCTCTCGGCCTGGTTTCTTCATGAAACGTGCAATTCGAGCCAGAGAAATCGGTGGACGATTGATTCTTGACATAAAAAGACGCTTCAGGATGATCTTGTTGAACTTTGAGTGAGTTCTCCTCGCAAGATACCTGTACAGCTGGAAATGAAGCCTCAGGTTAGATTACACCTTCATAAACTAGCTAGTACAGTAACCACATAGCTAATACAGTTCTTGATCCTCTGGCCGTCACTCAGAGAGCGCTCAAGAAATTTATTTCAAAGAAACCGGTCAGATATTCGTTAGATCAACTCTATTCCGACTTCCAGATACTGTATATTCTCCAGCTTCGCTTGAAATTTATCCTCACATTTATAAAAAGAAATAAAACTAACATCCTTTGTTTTCAACACGATTATCCAACCAGACAGTGAATCAATTACAGATTTAACTTTCCCAGATCAACCTCAACTTATTTATTCATTTATTTACATTGCTGTCTTACATTCATTTATAAAAATCCACAAGAATAAAGGGTACATTATTAATACATTAAAAAATTACAGAAAAAAAATCATTAGGCCTACATGAGTTACTAGTAATAAAGTAATGCATAATACAAAAAATAGATGAAAAATGGCAAATTTTTTCTATTTTGTCATCTGTAGGCCATACTTAATCGATTGCAACCGGAAATTTGACTTTCGGAAGGGTGGCCGGTAAACTTCACTTTTACCGGAGAAATGAATGTAAGCCCCACGGAAGAAAAGCTTGTGTGTGGGAATTTCCTATTATAAATAATCAATTAAGAAGACAGGTAAGTTGATTGAATAAATTTGTCAATGTACTTGAGTTAACTTAGATTATGTTTATCGATAAAATAAGGTCAGGTAGTTTGTGAAGAAAATGGTATTAAATCATCTAACTTATGTGAAAAATTGAAAATTCAAAAAAAGAGAATGACAGGTCATTATAGAAATTTAAGAAGGAAAATGACAATCAATCTTCCGACAACAAGAAATCAACTTCAATGCAAGTCCAAGCGTATGTAGACATGTCTAAATGAGGTTAGGTTTGCCCAAATACAGAAATTAGAAAAAAGTTCAATTCTCAATTCAAGATGAATTTTTTAATATGAGGAGATTCAAATATTGAAAAATCTTGATGTGATATTGTCAAACAATTAAAATTAATGGAACTTACTTTGACGAGAAGAGCGAGGTACACGTCTTCTGACTTCGGCTTAGTACGCCGAACTTTTCGGTCATATTTGTGGTTGATATCAATTCCCTGCAAAAAATAATTTCAAGTGTCATTTGAAATTGAAGAAAATAATAATTCAATCAATGGATGAATATAGATGAAAAAAGTTTTGGCGAAAAGTACCTACCATTTTGATCCTGTGGTGAACAAGAAAACCCGACAAATGAAAGAACGGAAACACGGAAATCGACTTCCAAGAGCATCTAGATGATTGTCTATACTTGTCGGACAACACAGGAATTTAAAAATATTGTTTTCAATCAAGATTTATTTAACAAATTATAACATTTTTTATATTAAAGGAGTATTATTTGTAAGAGATACCAAATTTATAAAACGGGGCTTCACCTTTTGTTTTTCGAAAATTGTAGGTGGCTTTTTTTGCTCGACCGAATGTTTGTCCGTTTAAACCGTACTGTCAAATTTGTTATTTGTCGAAATCTTTTCAATATTTTAATAATTAATATGGATTCTTGGATAACTATTGCTGACAATTGCTGAGAATTTGGTGAATTCACTTGCTCCTTTTGCGCTCAAATTGCTGATATTGTCTATTGGAGTTGTCATTCAACTCCAGATGAACTGTTTAGACCAGGCGTATGCTGTGACGCATTCAAGAGCACGCACGCAAGCCAGTCAATCACAGCTCTTGTCTTGTCCTCAACAAGAGCTGTGAATGGCTGGCTTGCGTGCGTGTGCTTGAATACGTCCCAGCATATGCCGGGCCTTATGGTTGGGAGAACAATTTTATAGTTGGAAAAATTGGATGGCACCCCATATTATCAAGCCTTTTCACGGTTCAGGGGTCTTGAGATCCACCCACTGCTTTAAATCAGTCTTGAGTTCAAAGTTGAATAAAATACTATTATAGTATAATATTGTTCAAATGAATAATATTTTTCCATTCATTTTGACTTTTTCACAATTTTATATCTTCAAAATATTGATTATGGCAAAAATAATATCCAATTTGACTGTTGGCAGTTTTCGTTGTCATGGTTACATTATTTGTTTACGAATTTGTTTGAATTGAATCAAATTTGAGGTTTTAAAATTTAGTTACAATAATTTTCATTTTTAGCTTACTAATAATTTATGGTTGGCATAAACTACAATATCAATCGTTAGAATACACTTCACTCTTGTGAAAATTCATGTAAAAACTAAATTTTATCATTGTAATTGATATCGTATAGGCTAAGTATTAATTATTATGGAAGGAGGCGTGTCACCCGCAGATAATAGTTATGATAATATGACTAGTACTTTTGTGAAGGTTTGTTCTTCATTCATTCGTTTTATTGTGAAAATATTTTCCTCCAATATTAATATTGCGTCTTAAACTACTACTTACGTACTTACTTGCTTCCAGATCGGCAGTGTCATGTAGATAAACATCATGTAGACTAGGTTATAATTCAATTCACTAAATTTTAATCTTATGCCGGTATACCGTACAAAGAATTCATATATTCTCTGTTAAATCATATTTTCATTACTTTTCGTATTATTCTATATGCTTTAGAAAATATTATCATGTAATGCCGGCCTTGGGCATCAGCTTCATGTCAGCGAAGATTTCATTGCAAGGTGCTAGTAAATAAGATTTTGTTAGTGTATATATTGCTTGCTGGTTAATCCTATACATTGCATATTAGTCAGTAAGTGCAACAATATTTTGCAAATGATAGTCATGTTATTAGTTTCAAATTACACTAGTTTTGTCATTATTTCTATATTTATTTCAGGATACCGAAGATTTGAATGATGAATTATTTGGAGGATTGAAGAAGGGAAACAGGGATTCAAAGAAGGTATGTATCTATAGCTTGGCCCTTCGTCTGAGGAATTAAGTTTCTAGTCTTAATTTTTTGTTTGGCAATGGCTCAACAGCTCTATGAAGGGCCTAGGCCAACCGCCTATCAGCTGGTTGCCAGTTTTATATTCACTCCACTATACAGTCAGTCCAAGCAAAGAAGACACGCCGGCAAGAGTGGAAAACGACTCCAGACCTGCCAATACCGGCGCAAAAGCTATAAATTCTCAAACAGGTCCCAAAGTCCCCGAATCAACATTGACGAAGCTGAAAACACCCCCCACACCCCGCTAGAATACCCTCCCCGCCCGGTTCTAGTTTTATACTTTTTTTATTCTATATTCTTCAAAGTAGGTAGCCTTATATCAATCCTTTCGCAAAAACACCTATTTAGAAATGTATTTACTTACAAAATTTCATCCATTGTTCTTCTCACATAGATACGTTATCATACCGAAAATGAAAAATACTTACCTAAAGAGATGAAATTCTCAATACAGTTCTTCTAAACAAATTCTTACATCCTTATTTAAAGGGATGGGTGCTGTTACAATGAAAACACTTGAATAAAATACAGACTCTGTGGAAATATGTACTAGTTTTCAGTTTCTATACTTAAGCCTATTGTAAGACCTCATTATTTTACAATAATTCATATCCAAGTGAATAAACGTTTTTTTGCAGACGATTTGGTTCTATAAGAGTCCAGCTAATGGAGCATTTTGATTGTTTCAGTTATCTGCTTTATCAACTGATGACGGAGGAAAGAAGAAAATAGGATATGGTGGTGAGTTCCAATTTCAGGTTTCTATTCTTTGTAATATCAAGAACTCAATCTTTATACACAAAAATCTGAAGTATAGATTTTTCTTTATACAAAAAAAAACCGTTTCAGACAGATTTCATTAGAAAAGTTGATAATTTATCTCGCCTACTCGATTCACACAATTCTCAGTCACTAACCGATTATGATTTTTTCAGAATTCGATGATTCAGATCCTCTGGGTGATATCTCACTGTCCGATGACGATGACTTTTATGGAGTTGGAGACACAAGACTTTCAAATAAGATCAACCCAACTAGCTCCATTCTGGAAACCAGCGTTAAGTATGCATAATTTCGCATCATTCGATATAAGATATTAGCATTAACTATAATATGTTGATACTTGATAGTGTTAAATAGCCCATGAATGTATAAATATTTTTACTACACCTTACTATTTGGCTTCTTTTTTAACATAACATTACATGATTATTGCTTCAGTAAATCTTTTAATTTTTACATTTTACATTATGTGACACTCTTTTGAGCACCCAACTTATATTCTCATGTTGTGATTCATAGGCAAAGACTATTTTCAAACCATTTGATCTCCTTATTTTCGATAGTTTTCACGTAAAAAAAATTAATTCATCATTTTTTGTCCCTCCAAACTTATACAGTATAAGCGTAATAAGTTGAAAGTTTAAGTATCTCATTCAATTAATCCATGAGTAGTTCTTCATTGTTGTACAGTTCTGCCCTTTTACAGATAATCTCATCCAACTATACTTGAAGAGATAATATCTAGGAGATTAAATAGAATTATCGGATATGATGTAATATGATCCTGAAAAATGATTAGCCTACTGAAAAACTTAATTAAATCTAGCCATCCATGACAATGTTATTGATTAATAATGATATAATTAACTAATTATTAATAATGATTTTAAACTTAATAGAAATTACTTTCAGATGGAAATAAACGTATCTATGATTTTACTAATAAAGTCTTCTTGACCACCACAACATATCGAAACTAGTTACTACTATGTAAGTAAAGTTAATTTCCATTTAAAAGTAATTTTTATTAAATTTAAAAGTGGAAAAAGTATGGATACACAAATCATAATAATAAATTATAATTGGTGATGAAGAAAAAGCACCTTAATAATATTTTCATTTTTTCCAGAGACGAACCTGAGAAATCTACAAAATCCGTCATCAATAACCTTGACAAGCCTTCAAAATCCAAACTTATTGCTGATCTATTCGGTTTGGATGAGACGGAATATACTTCAGAACAGCCAGTAGCAGAGAAGAAAAAATCTGACTGGCTGGGAATCAAGGAGAGTCCAAAAAAGTCAGTTACAATCATTGATGGAGCAGACAAAACAAAATCTCAGCAAAACACTGATATACCGGAGCCCAAAATAAAAAAGCTGATACCAGCGTTTAAATCATTGACTGAGACGGACAAACAAAAAGTTGGGTTGGAAAAAGATGGATCATCAGTAACAAAGATATTTTCTAGAGACGAAGATATATCCAACTTGTTAGCTGAAAATAGAGAGACCAGCCATGAAAAGATACTAACAAGAAGGACAAGTGCTGATAAGAAGAAAGATATTACAGATGAATTGTTTGGTAAGGCGAGTACTTCAAGAATCACAGACATCCGCAGATCTTCCACAACTGTAGCTGAAAGTGATGAAAAACAAGAAATCAACGATAACACCGCAGGTGAGATTTAATTTGCTAATTTATTTCAACAACCTACTGTAATTATAAATTCACTTTGTTTCTTAAAGATAGCAGAGTATATAAACTAAACAAGATACATTATCATCTGTCTGTGTCGGGCTGAATTTGAACATTCTATTGTGACACTCTAAATTCTCATTTCTCTAGTCCATCTTACAATTCTATTCATTAATGAAGTAGTCTACTTAAACTTCATCAATAAATTTATCAGGTTTTTTAATGCTTGATTGATAATTGAATTTGTCATTTATTTAATTCATGGTCACATAGCTAAATTGATGGATTTCAATTTTAAATAATGAGCATAAAACGTTTGTTTGTTAGCATGTAGCAACTCACAACTCTTTGACAGCTTTGGCGTCAGCTATTATCTTTTTTCGCTTTTTGCTCTACTGGATAATAGTTGTCTCTCTCAATAATGACAAATTAGCTGTGTTAAAATGTCTTCAATCAATAATCAAACATATAGATCTGAATTTTATTGGTAGGGAGACGCTTACGGGTGGGTGATCAATAACTATACAAGACAATTGCATTGTTCCTTCTTTGTTTTTATTTAAATATTGTATTTTGAAATCATTTGAACCATGGAATGGACACCTCTTCACTAAAAATTCTATCGCTTAGAGAATTCACTCTTTTTTAACCTATAAATCATTAATTATCAATTCAATAATTTTCATCAAATGAAACTAATTGATGTATTTTTTCCTCAGGAAAGAAAACAGAGATCGAGAGAACGAGTGGTGTGGGCCAATACTTGCCATCTTCAGGATCTGGCAGAAGGACAGGGCTCGGGAGAAGAAGAGATGGTTTGTCTTCGGCTCAGCTGGGTTCATCGTTGGAGATCACTTCTACTCGAAAGTAAACAGAATTATCGATAATTTATTATAATTTTTATTGAATATCTGATACGGTAATACCAATTTCCAACGTAATTTTTCAATACATGATTATTTTATTTACAATTTATTTTCATCTTTCTCGGCCAACAAATTGTATTTCACTTGATATTTTTACTAAATGTTAACAGGGATGATTCTGAGAAGAATTGGCTTTTCGGAGTGGATGATAATGCAGGTGAGATACTGATTTATTTATTGACTGATTATTTATTAATCGATTAGTACTAATCACAATCAATCAACGTTTCAGTACTTATCATTAAAGAATAATTAATAAAACACTATAATTATCTAATTCTTGAAACAAGAGGTAGATAAGCTATCTTCAATGTTTCTTTTTTGTCTTGGAAAACATTGATTTTTATTTATTAGCATAACTCAAGGTAGATTTCTATTACCATAAATCGCGAGCAAATGTCGGACACAACATTCAATAGCAACAAGTGAAGCAACGCAAATCAAATATCAGCTGACTAGTATGCCAGTATGCCTTGCTCTACGTGTTTCTATGTCATCTTATGCCTTGAACTACACGTGTTTCTTTGTCATCTTAGGCACATGTTTCCGTGCGACTTTTGTAGAATGGAAAAACGTGGCTTTAGTAGTAAGCTATAGTAATTTTCAACGCAATTCAAGTGTAGCTTCTTATTTTTGTGTAGAGAGAATTGAATGCGGCTGAATATGAGTTTTATTTCCATTTTTTCAGAGAAGAAAGGTTCTCAGAGCGCTCCCTTACCATCTTGGCTCGGAGGTCAAAGCAAAACTACGAACGAACCACTTCTCAAATCACCGGAAAAGAGTATAATGGAAAAAGACAAGAAAACTCAGAAAGAGGAGTCCAATATAGTTGTGCCTAAAGCCAAGTCAGCACCGATATTGAAAGAGAATAAAGAAATGAAACAAGGTTTGTGAATACAGTATACAGACACAAATGCAAGTCAAAATGGAATGTATACTAGGCTATGGTCAAATTCTAATTATTAGGCTATTCAATATTGTACTGTCTTGAACTGTCTGAACTTTCGATCATAAGTGAATAATATTTACTTATTAACAGGATACATAATATTATGTATCCTGCACATTCAGATAAGA
This sequence comes from Sogatella furcifera, assembly GCA_017141385.1. Taxonomy (NCBI): domain Eukaryota; kingdom Metazoa; phylum Arthropoda; class Insecta; order Hemiptera; family Delphacidae; genus Sogatella; species Sogatella furcifera. The sequence continues at coordinate 10,909,685 of CM029549.1, forward strand.
ATGCTTGAGATATGAGTACAACCTACAAAATGGAAAAAATTAATTTTCTTAGTTTTGCAATAATTAAAATAATTCATTTCTCAACTATTGATAGAGGTATGATACAGTAGTTTGTATAACTATTCTTCCTTTAATAGAGAAGACATTAGTATGAATTGAATTCATCATATTTTAAAAATTATTCGTAGGATAATCATGAACTGAATTCCTTCTGAAATGACTCATCACAGAGTATTTAAGCCTTATCACTCTGCTATCATACCTATCACTTTATTGTAGATGAAGAATCAGCAACCACAATAACAAAACCCAACGAAGACGGCTTGCAACTGAAAGATCTGCTGTCATCCAGCTCGGTTTTGGACCAGAATAGCTCAATCATTTTGCAGCAGACAGAGAGCGGTCTACTGACCGCCGTTAAGATGAAACAGCAGAAAGATGTTATGGCTGAATTGGTGAGCAGACAGGCGAACATTCTCCGGGTACAGGAGCAACAGATGAGCCAGCTGATGGAGCAGCAGGCAAGACGGCAACAAGTGGTCGAAATCAATATGAAGAAGCAACAGGAGAGGATTAATGCGCTGCTACAGGTGGGTAGTCACAAACTATGGGTTAATTCTCTAGTATATTCTGTCCAAGCAAAGAAGACATTCTGGCAAGATGGAAAAATGATTCCAGTCAATGACTCGGTCAATATTGGTTTAAAATTGTAGAAAACACTATTCTACAATTTAAGACCAAGTTTATAATTTTCGAGCAAATATTGACCAAGCTGGAGTCATTTTCCCATCTTGCCAGAATGTTTTCTTTGCTTGGACAGACTGTATATTATGTGGTAGACTACAGTGCTGTGTGATCAGCTTGAACAATAGCAGTGAATATAAAGTATCTCTACATATTCTTTGACAATAGTAAAATTATAGCAGACTCCGGCTAAGAAGGTGGATGGCGAATTTCTTCTTTTGATGCTCAGCTCAGTCAGGACAGTCAGTTCTAATCAGGACAGAAAGTTATAAAAAAATTTCACCTTACATTCAACATTTGAAAATATAATCATTCATCAGAGTTGTAATCTCATATTTACAATATTTAGTAGTGGGAATCTACATGAATACTTGCGTTATTAGATATTTTGCGTAGGAAATGGACTTAGGCTATTGATGTATTCATTTACAATAATTGACATATACACAAAATAGGTATATGTAATAAAAACAGGCTCAAGCCCACACCATTCCTTTCCCAATTTTGATTAGGAGCCCAAGAAAATAGGTCAAGTTCACTTAAAGTTTCAAAGTGCGTGAGAGAATTATTGATTTCATAGAATAAATTGAAATGTACAGAAATTTGAATAGGTTTATTTTTCATCTTAATGATCTGTTTATGATTCCACATAAATTGTTTTAAGAACATTATGATGATGATTCTGTTCTTCATAAGTTGGAATTTCTAGTATAAAACCTCAAGTTGTTACTTACTTTCTTTCAGGCTCTCTTGACAGAATCGGGAAAAGACGCAGTTTCCAATGTACAGAACGATGAGGCTATTAACTACTCAATATCACTCCCGGTTCTACGCTCCCATAACAGAATTGAGAGTTCTGATGAAGACGATAATACAGAAGGTGGTCCAAACAATGATGAAAAACTCAGTAAAACCGTTGTAAGATCCAAGAAAAAACTCAGGAGCATTATATCAAAGTTAGAGGTGAATGAGTTTTAGTGAAAATATTAATTTCATGCATTACAGTATTGAGTGAGAATAAATCTTGGAATTCATATTATAATATCATATTATATTGATATATTATCGCATAGTTCAAATCAATTGATTGTTAAAAATGAATGGAACTTTATTGTATAAAATTGTCATTATTCGATTTTTTCACCATTTATTTATGTAATATTGGTTTACGAATTGATTCCAAAAAATATGTATATATGAGTCAATCAGTGTTTGAGTACTTGTAATAGATCCAAACACATAATTTCTCATTTATCTTATTTATGAATGTTATAGATCGAAATACATAAACTGGACATGGAAAAAGCTACATTCGAGCAACGCCTAGAAATCCAAGAATCTAGACACAATGATGAAATAAAAATTATGGAGAAGTTTCACAGGTAAACTGGAGCCATAAATTATAGTATTTATTCATAAATGATCTTACTAATCAACATAATATCAGTAATCTATTGTATTTATTCACTTACTAACAAACTAAGAAAGAGCTTTAATCCCAAACATGAATTCATCTTATTGTATATCCAATAATAATTCTTGCTGAATGCTTTTTGTGAAAATTTAGATCACTATATTCCATGACGTTGAGGTAATAATATTTATTATTTGTTAGAAGCACTTAATGTTATCATCTTGCCGGGGTGTCTTCTTTGCTTGGAAGGGCTGTATAGTGGAGTGAATATTAAACTGGCAGCCCGCTGGTAGGCCTAGGCCCTTCATAGGGCTGTTGCGCCATTGACAAAAAAAACTCAATGTTATCAAGAATTATCATCTTGTTTTGTTTCAACAGAGAATATTTATGTGATTTTGGGGTCTTGGAATATGTAAAAGATATCAGTTTGTGGATATTAAAGTCGGTTCAATGAATTTGTATCAATAGGAGGAGAAATTTTAGCCTCAAAATATGGCTGACAACACTAAATATGGTGACAATTCTAGGATAGTTAATAATGTTTTTGTAAAAAATACGTTAGTGAGAGAAAAAACTGTTTATTAAGTATATTTGATTGAGCCCTGCTCTATAACGAATTGCAATCCAAATAATAATAAAATTAATAAATTGTGTGCAGGCATGAAATTTCTTCATGGGAAGAGAGAGAAGAACAATTGAAGCAACGTCTCATTGACCTAAAGGCTGATTATGATGAAAGGATCACCCAACTACACGTATGTAAATTTCACCGTATAAAGTTTTGCGCTGAAAATATATTTTCAATAATATTGATGATGTCATTTTTGACATATTTATACACTAATAAGTATATACAGAGTGTTTCAGGAGGAATGTGCAATACTTCTCAGGCTGATTCCTTACACCAAGTAGACAAAAACGTTCCATGGGACCAACCCCTAAAAACGCTTTTGTTACCGAGATAACAATGGCGGAAAATTGATCATTTTTAAAATATATTAATTTTTCTAATTTTTTAGAGGCTTTAGTGAGGTTCTAAAATGATCAAATCCTATGTAAAATTAGCTGAGGAATTCAATGAAACCAGTTCCAAGTTTGTAACTTCAACGGTTATTGAGATAATTGAAAAAATATGCTAGAAAACGCCATTTTTCAACAATAAGGGTTATAACTGGATAAGGAATCATAAAATTGTATTTTTATTAATGGAAGTTGAAGAGAGTCGGATTCTGAAGAAAAAGTTGAATAGCGGCGATTGTGTAAATCTTACCCAAATCTCAGAAATAGCGATCAAAAGTCGAAAAATCGCTGCTAAATACAAATTCATCACTTGTGCTATGTTTTGTCAATTTTGCGATTTTAGATCACCATTTCTGAGATTTGGGTAAGATTTACACAATCGCTGCCATTTAGCTTTTTCTTTAGAATCCAACTCTCTTCAACTTCCATTAATAAAGAATACAATTTTATTATTCCTTATCCAGTTATAACCCTTATTGTTAAAAAATGGCGTTTTCTAGCATATTTTTCCAATTATCTCAATAACCGTTAAAGTTACAAACTTGGAACTGGTTTCATTGAATTCCTCGCTATTTTACATAGGATTTGATCATTTTAGAACCTCACTGAAGCCTCTAAAAAATTAGAAAAATTAATATATTTTGAAAAATCTCAATTTTCCGCCATTTTTATCTCGGTAACAAAGCGTTTTTGGGGGGTTGGTCCCATGGAACTTTTTTTTCTACTTGGTGTAAGGAATCAGCCTGAGAAGTATTGCACATTCCTCCTGAAACACCCTGTATAATAATTTATTTTAGAAGATGGTGAGAGACTTCATCGTCTATATAAATTATACAAACTAAGAGGTTTTAAAATTGAAAAGTTTTAGAAAAATAAGCTCAACACTTTCTTTTTTACCCTAAGTTAGAGAAAATGCTTCTATATTATGTATTCCATTAGGCTATAGATAGAATATATAATAATATTCTATCTTGTTTTGTTTCAACAGGGAATTTTCACATAAATTCATCTCTACTCATCTTTTTATGTCATTTGAAGAAATTAAATGTTCACAGGACCAACAAGAGAAGTTGATTCAACAGCACAATATCAGAATTGAGAACTTGCAAAAAGAGAAAATGGAAGATTTGAAGCAATTGGGTGAATTTCATCGACTGGCAATGGATCAAGTGGCTAATATCAGTAAAATTTTGCTGGAGGATTCGAGGTAAGCAGGCATCATTAATCTTCAATAATCACCTTTCTTCTTCAATAATCTTATTCTTTAGTTACATTTTTCATACATTTTATTTCACTCAAACTTGACGATCCTGTTTATAGGTTGATCGAGAAGAAAAAAGCATTTGAAGAGAGCAGAAGACCATTGGATACAACTGAATTATCTACTAGAGAAGCTGCTTTGATTGATAAAGAAAATGAGATTTCAGGTATTCTGGAAGATATCATATTTTTCTCATAGCCCATTTTGAATTCCGACTTCAAGTAATGTGAATCATTTAATCTTCAAATACAAATAATAACAGGAATATGAGTCTGCATTATCTCTACAATCCTCGTTGCCACCTTCCAGATTAAAACAGACATTCCTGATTGGAGTAGTTGTATTAAAAAATGTCTCTCATCACATCCAATATGATGGTGTTTTTTTCAAATTCATAAATTTGTAGGCCAACTACAACATTTCACTTAGTATTGGACTTTTCATTGATAATCTTCAATCTATTTCCCTCTCAGCTTCCATGTCTTGAAATTGGTGATAACTATATCCAAATTATTCCGTATCCATGTAAAGACTACGATATTTATTGAATCATTTACCTACTATATCTCTGATGAATAACATGTATTCACTTTGATGAATAATATTGTGTATTTGACCATATATTATCTTGTTCACAGCCTTAAAAGAGAGTCTTGAAAAGCAAAGATTGTCATTGATTGCTGAAAAAGATAGAATGGAAGAAAAATTCGAACAAGAGAAAAGAGCATTGGAGGAGAGTAATCGGCAACTTAGGAAACAGCAGTCTGCTCTAAAATACAGAGAGGAGGAATTCCAAAGAGAACAGGAGAGAGAGAAAGATTTCATCAAGTCATCGAGAAAGCAACTAGAGGTGAGAGATGGCAATGAGAAGTTAGATAGGAACAAATGGAGAAATTTATTTCCGTGATATTCTCTGAAATTCAATTATTTATTTCTCCTCTTCCAACTTTCCAAGTAAATCGATTTATCCTTCCATAAAAATGTACAAGTGAAATAATAAAGGGTAAAGATTTCATACACTATTTGTATGAAAATTACAAAGTACTTTCGCTGATAATTTTTTTGTGTGTCCGCCTTTCCATGTAACACAGGCCTTATAATATATTGATCAATTGCTGCCTTTACTATTAATAAGACTTTCAGTTGCCTCCTGTCTCAATATAATGACAAATCAATTTTCAATACATTTCAATTTTCCAATACATTCGCAAAAATTGCATAAACAGAATCAAATATTATTTCAATCAAATAACTTAGGGCGAATTCAATTTCATCCAAACAATAAATTATAGGTATATTCAATCATTGAGTGATGCATCGCATTAGTTAGGTAGCATTCCTAAGCGAAGGGTCTAACGTCTAACTGTGCGTCGTAAGCCGTCACAGCGCTAGACTTATAACATATCTGAATATCATATAAATAATCATCACACTATGTAATTTGCAAAGCTATAGACGTGCAGCTAGAGCTGCGCAGCTCGAGCCGTCTCTTATGAATGCTAACTTAACTTTCTTCCAGATGATTAAGTTATGTCCCTATCGTTGAGAATCTATTAAAAATTGATAGCCCTTATTCTTTTTGTATGAAACCAATAATTTCAAAGGTTGATAATAATTTTTATTCAAGGAATTAAAGGAGAATGCTTTGAGAGAGCAGAAAATTGCAATGGAAGAGAGACTTCAAATAACAGCCAATCAGGCTCGCTTGGACGCTCTGGCCAAACTGCAAGGACAAGAATCATCTGCCATCAGTTGCATTGACATTATTCAGGTAAATGATAAGATTCAGTTACTGATAGAGGGATTGCTTTATCAATTTTTAGTGGGATACAACATACAACTGGTTTTATGAATGAAAAAAATGCAGTTTATAATAGGGCCTATAATAATAACAATACACAATGTATGATACTGACACATTTAAAGTTTCAATTTCTGCTGATATATTTTTATATTGTAGGAATTGGAGGAATCTCCTCCTTTGAGAGATTGGCTGTCGTTAGTAAAGACAGTCAGTCGTTTCCCGTTTCTGGAGGAATAGTGATTGTTGCATTACACTCTGATCAACTAATCAACTGCATGTTATTCAGAGGTGTTCTGTATCTTCACTTGGTTGTGAAGACTGGCTTATGGTTGAGAGGATCGACATGATAACCACACGTTACCTCTATCCTGGTTGATGATTATTCGCCTGCTGTATTTTCTGTCCGGGCTGGGTGGGCATTATGGCGGGGTGGGAATTGCTTCGGCTCGGTCGGTGTTGGTTCGGGGGCTGTGGATTCTTTCGAGAATTTATGGCTTTTGGGCCGGTATTGGCCGGGCTGGAGTCGCTTTCCTGTCTTGCCGGCGTGTCTTCTTTGCTTGGACGAACTGTATAGTTTGGTGAATATGAAACTGGCAACCAGCTGGTAGGCCTAGGCCCTTCATACGGCTGTTGCGCCAATGACAAACAAAGGAATTGGTGGTAGGCTTCCATTACTTCAAAAGTGGCACGGGCACATGCTCCTGAGATACAAAAGAAACACAGAGTTGTATAGAGCAACATTGGTCGTTGGTATTTGATTTGCGTTGCTCCATACAACTCCGGGTTTCCATTATTGCATCTTGTGCCCGTAACCTGTAGTAACCTGTTGACACCTACCCTTAGTGGAGATTTTATGTATGTTGCAGGCCAAGGGAGAAATGGAAGGCGCATTGGCAGCTGCTAAAGAAGTCAGGTCGAAAATGGAAGAGGACAAACAGAAAATACATCAACAACAAATCAATTTGGAAGCGGAAAAGTGGAGATTGCAAGAATTGGAAACGGAACTCTCCAACAAGCAACAGCACATTGAGCATCTTATAAAAGTGAGAGCAGTAAAGACAGGGAATTACATTTATTGCACTTCTTCAATTTTTTGTAATCATGACAAAGAATATGAGTTGGAATGTAAAATTAAATTTGCATCTACTATAATAAGTTTAAAACTTTGAATTTTGAACGATTATAGTTCATATACTAAAAACTACCACCAAAAGCCAATCGCTGAATTTAACCGCCGGAAAATGATGAGCGTTACGAAGCTTACATTGCTTCAATAATATGACATAATACATCATATCAATCATCTAACAAAAACAATAAACGGGACTAAGCAGCTGCGTCGCATTACATCATTTCATGACGGATAAATTTATTGAATTTAACAATGCAACAGGCAAATTCCTCATCAATAATCCTTATGATTCAATTACTGTTTCAATGCGAGCGTATGAAATTGTTTGAATAGTGATTATTATATTTATTATAGGTGATACAGGCCACCGAGTATATTATTATGAAATATATTTTTCCAGTTATCGGAGGCACAACGAAAGGAAGGAGTTATGGCTTTGGAAGAAGCGAAACTGAAAGAGAAAAGAGCCGAAGAGCGTGTACAGGAAGCTGAACAGCGATTGCAGGAAGTAGCTGTTAGAGAAAAGAGGATGATGAAGGTAAATTATATGAAATATTTCGAAAATATTGATAGAAAGCATTATTCTAAATCAAAATGCTTGCATTCAACAGTCATAGCTTTTTAAGATTGTGGACCAAAAGGCGGGGAATTAACTATTAATTCCAATTAGTTTAGTTGATTAACATGTTGATAAACTATATAATATTGTTCTTTGGTACCGCATTTGGACTTCATTCAGTACCAAAGCAGGAATTCATAATTTCATAGTGTCAGGGAACAAGCGGAACACCATAATACAGCGTTTCCCAACCGATGTGTCGCGAGGCCTTTGATATAATTATAATACTTGGATTCGCATAATACTTTTGTACTTTTCATGAACTTTTACTGACGTCAGTATCATTGTTCCTTTAGAAAGTTTTCTTCCTTTTAGAAAATTTATGATGAAAGGAATAAAATGGAAATTAACATGATTTCGCAACTTTTCCAAAGTTTGTTATCATCTCAATTACATACTTGAGCCTACTTGAATAATGCACTCCTCTAGTATATCGATTATGCTAATTTCAAGTGTAGGTAATATAGCCTATTATTCAAATTTGAAAAAGTTTTCGGTATTGGACTATCTAGCGTCTCTTCAAGGAGGTACTTTGCGTCTCAAGTACTATATAATAAAAATTTAATCTCAAAGCTAAGCAATTCGATTCAGAGTAGTTACTAGTGGAGTATTTGTAACAGAATTGGAATGATTTTTCCAAATCAGGATAGAATGACACGAAGGAACTGAATCAACTTATCAAATGTTGATGAATTAATTAAATAACTACTTTTTATCACAGGAAAAATTGGAGATGACAAAAGAGAGAGCCATCCTAGAGAAAAAGCGTAGTCAACTTGACTTTATGTTACCCAATCTAACACAATCTGAAAGTTCCACACTAGGATTGCAGCAAAAGGTGAGAATTATTCCAAATTCAATGTAATGACTTTAATATTAAAGAAAAAGTACTATGAGCACTAAAAAACATAAAATTTTTATAAACTTGATTCGCACTGGCAACTAGAGATTTTCAAGGAAAAATCGTTCAAAATGATCAGTGAAAATACACAATCTATATCAAATTAAGATGAGAGATTCAACTAAAAGAAGATAAGATTTCTTTTTATACCTAGGAGCCAATACCGAATGCAGCAAATTTCAATGCACTGGAACTCGTTATCGTTGATCACTTTGAAGTTTAAATTAATCATGATATAATGATGATGAATTAGTAGGCCTACAATACTGTGATATGAATACAGTATCCATCCTTATTAACATGTCTTTGTGTTCTTTACTTTTGTTAATTTGTGTTCTTGAAGCCTACTAATGACTTGTAGCCTATGATCACTTTATCAAATTTCTATTTGATTGAACGGCAGGGTCCTGGTACTGACTATAACAGTTATTAAAAAAAAACTTATGTGCAGAGTAATAACGTTTCGATTTTTCTGAACCTTTTCAGGCATTCATAGACCCTCGACATCTAATCATGAGGTTGAAAGCAGAAAAAGAATTGGAGACAGCTTAATTCATTAACAAGATCAAAGAAGCGAATCAGAAAATTATAGAAGATCAATGTCTCTTCACATTTGGTCTTTTCTTCGAGAGTAAAAGGTGCAATTGCGGTAATTCGCTGAAGTAATAGTACATGTCGCAGACAGGTTTAAATGTTTTAAGTAAATTTTTGGTGTTCATTATTACATTTAGAAAGTGAATGTTACATTTCTAGAGATGTAATACAGTAATTTGAATTCATAATTTAAGGTCATAAAAGCATATTTATGACATTGAAAATAACCACTAGCATTAGTCACATGGAATTTCGAATTCCTCTCTTTATAGTCATTTTCTAGTTTTATATATATTGTTTTTGATGTACATATTTGCCAGCATACTTTATATTATATACTGGTTCATCCAATTGTATTATTTCCCATTCAAGCATGATTACTTTGAAAAATGTATTTGGAAGAAGCCTAAGGTATTTTGTAATGACAGTAAATTTGAACCAAAGATTTTTGAATGAATAAAATAATATCTACTTGTTCGTGAGGATTAATAATCTTATTTCAACTTCTTTCATAACTCATACTATTGAATTGATTGAAATTGAATAACTTCTATTGAAAAATATTATTGTTAGCTCAGAGATGCTACGGATAAGTTCACCTTATCCTTAGTTCTTTCTGGTTCATAATATGAGTTTGAATGAAAAGTTTGTTTTCTTATGTCTTGATGCGCATAACCCATAAGCAGTGTTGGGTAAACTACTTTTCAAAAGTAGTTAGCTACAACTACATTATTCAAAAAGTAGCTAAACTACACTACAATTACTTTTTTAAAAAAGTAGCTAGCTACAACTACAAAAAAAGTAGCTATACCCTATTCACGATCACTTGAGACGAAATGAACAAATTTTTTGCGCGTGTGTGCGGGTAAAGGGGGGTATCACTTCATACAACGGTCGGCCGCAGTCGAACAGCTGTAGTCAATCACAGTTCTTGGCTTTTCCTCAAGTTCAAACAAAAATAGCTAGGTACCTGTGCAAAAGGTTTCTTTATTCCATCTCAAGTGATCGTGAATAGGGTATAGCTACTTTTTCATGACTTCACAAAAAGTCATGATAGAATGTTTTTGTCGTGTCGTTCAGGCAAATAATGTCCAAAAGAACGCAAAAAACGTTATGCGTAGGCTACACACTCACATACATTGATTGAAATTCATTTATACTTTTTTAACAATAAGGGTTATAACTGGATAAGGAATCATAGAATTCTATTTTTTATTAATGGAAGTTTAAGAGAGTCGGATTCTGAAGAAAAAGTTAAATGGCGGCGATTGTGTAAATCTTACCCAAATCTCAGAAATGGCGATCAAAAATCGCAAAATTGACAAAACATGAAAATTTGTGTTTAGTAGCGATTTTGCTATTTTTGATCGCCATTTCTGAGATTTGGGTAAGATTTACACAATCCCCGCCATTTAACTTTCTCTTTACACGCCGACTCTCTTCAACTTCCATTAATAAAAAATACAATTTTATGATTCCTTATCCAGTTATAACCCTTATTGTTAAAAAATGGCGTTTTCTAGCATATTTTTCCAATTATCTCAATAACTGTTAAAGTTACAAACTTGGAACTGGTTTCATTGAATTCCTCAGCTAATTTTACATAGGAATTAATTATTTTAGAACCTCACTAAAGCCTCTAAAAAATTAGTACATTTTGAAAAATCTCAATTTTCCGCCATTGTAACAAAGCGTTTTTGGGGATTGGTCCCATGGAACTTTTTTGTCTACTTGGTGTAAGGAATCAGCCTGAGAAGTATTGCTCATTCCTCCTGAAACAATCTGTATAATTTCAATGTGAATATAGACCATACTATTGTAGAATATATAATTATATGCACCTCAATGTAATGACTAATGGAGAAATATGGAACTGCAAAATCATTCTATTTTAACGTTCTATACCAATAATCATACCAATTCACAAATCAGGAACAAACAAAAAACTTACTTGAAAATTACGGACCTATTTCCCTCTTCTGTTTCTTAAATTATTGAAAAGTGTGTCATTTTAGAGGTAAAATTGATGCAATATTTTGTAAATAACGATATTCTAGATTATTACATAAATAATTATGGGCCACCAGACCACTGGTGGCCGTGGACGGCTGGTGGCATCGATTTATCATCATTGTACTATCGATTATATGAGTTGATGTATACCAAAAGTAGCGTGATTTACGCTACATACTACTCTTGAAATGTAGCGCGCTTCTATATTTATACTACTTTTTAAAAGTAGCGTCGTTACACTACAAACTAAAAAAAAGTAGCGCGCTACTCCCCAACACTGCCCATAAGTTACTATGAACTTAAACGTATGAAGCTAAGGTGAACTTTTTCAAAATCTCTTGATGTTTCCATGATAGCATGATATTTAACAAGAACTTTCGTAAAATAGATTTAGGCCTACTACTTACTACCTACTTCAGATAAACCACAGCAGAGAATTCGTTAAATACTCGAATACTCTTATGAGAAGACAATATTGAATGATGAGTATCTTCAATATCGAAGGGGGAGATTAATATCACTTAATAGCAATATTATTGAGAAAATAATTTTCATATTTGGAAAATATATTTACCATATTGTAGGTTAACTGGATGTTTATAAAAATAATTGTGGTATGGAATTACAATTTACAAAAATACATCATGAAGTTATTTGAATGCATTATTTCGAATGTAATATTATTGAAGTGATGTAAATGTCACTAATTAGAACTATTTTTCAATGGAACTCCTCAATAATTAATAACAACTCTTATGCACTGACCGGAATGCAGAAGTTCAAACGCCTCATTGATTTTATCGAAGGGCATTTGGTGACTGACAAATTCATCCAACGGCAGTTTTTTGTCCAAGTAGAGTTTGACCAGTTTGGGGACGCTGTCCTTGCTCTTCCATCCACCAAACGCGGTTCCCTTCCAAGTGCGACCCGTCACAAGTTGAAAAGGACGGGTGCTGATCTCCTGTCCCGCCCCCGCTACCCCTATAATCACAGAGACACCCCACCCTTTGTGGCATGCCTCCAGGGCAGCTCGCATGGTTGCCACATTTCCAACACATTCGAACGTATAGTCTAGCCCACCATCGGTCATCTCAATCAGATGCTCTTGAATTGGCGCTTTTATGTCTTTGGGGTTGAAAAATTCCGTACATCCAAACTTTTTTGCCGTTTCAAACTTGTCAGGGTTGGTATCGATTCCTATGATGCGAGTAGCACCGGCCTCCTTGCAGCCTAAAGCAGCTGCAAGTCCAACAGCGCCCAAACCCCAAATAGCACACGACGATCCCTTTTCAACTTTGGCTGTATTTAGTGCTGCTCCATAGCCGGTAGAAACACCACACCCCAGAAGACAAACTTTCCCCAGGGACGCTTCATCATCCACCTTACACAATGAAATCTCGGATACAACAGTGTATTCACTGAACGTGGAACATCCCATAAAGTGGAAAAGGGGTTTTCCGCGACAAGTGAATCGTGAAGTACCATCCGGCATCACTCCCTGGCCTTGGGTTACTCTGATTTTGCTGCATAAATTCGTTTTCGGTGATTTGCAAAACTTACAGCTGCCGCACTGAGGAATGTACAACGGTACCACGTGATCTCCTGGCTGGAATGATGTAACACCTTCACCCACACTTTCGACAATGCCTCCGCCCTCGTGGCCCAGAATGCAGGGGAACTTTCCTTCGGGATCGGCGCCGCTCAGAGTGTAGGCATCAGTGTGGCAGAGAGCAGTGTCGGTTATCTTGATTCTCACCTCACCTTGCTTGGGAGGTGCCACCTCAATCACTTCCAAAGTAAGAGGCTGCTTTTGTTCCCACGCCACTGCGGCACGGCATTGGATCGGCTTACCACTTGTTTCAGCCATAGTATTTTCCTGTGGGAATTGAAGAAATCCCATTATTGGCAAACTGGTAAGAGAGTCTCCATCAAACTTGCTAGTTGTGTGCATTATAAAAAATTGCTTGGTAAATATATGTTTTATATGATAATAGCATAGAGAAATAATAGTTTAAGTCAACTATAATTTCTTTATTATAATAGAATATCAATTAACTTAAGGTACATTGAATTCATATCAACTCTATCTCTTCATTGAGCTGTGTAATTGATCAACGGTTCAATTTCCTTTGCTATCTTCTTATTGGTATTAAGGTGGAACAGTTTTAGGATTTTTTTTTTTCAATATACAAAATATATTTTCACCACAAATAATAAATTCCTACCTTTTCCATTATAATCGAGAGAAGCCTGTCAATGGAATATTAAACCTCCTTTATTCAACAGGTAGGTTGAAGCACAGAGAAGTTAGATTTATAACCTTCTATGTGGTTAAATTACGGCTGTTGCAAAGTGTAATACAATATTTTCAATTCGAAGTTGTGAAGCCTGAGTAAGATGAAATTACTATAATTGACACAAAATCAGAAATTATACCAGTTAAAAGATTCATAGCTTATCACAGAGATCATAGACTGAAGTTACTGAAGCACATGCTAGAAAAACGTGACATAACACATTGCTGATGGCACTGATCAAATATTTAAACGACACTTACACCCTGAATTACCTATTCCAGGCTATTATCCAATCTTTAAGATACAATCATCAGAGTTCAGATATTATGCTCAAGATAATTAAGATGAAGATAATCTTGAGCTTGCACTTACCTTTACCTCGATGGAAGTAGCTATTTAGCTGGTAGTACCTTAATGAAGCTGGTATGATAAAATTGTCACAAGGGTTAGAAAGAAACTTATATTGATAGTTGAATACTTTTAAATTGATAATTTTGAGAAATTAAACGTAGTTAAAACAAAATAACTAAATACCGGCAATGTGAACTGTGCGATAGGCGATGACGACTCCGACTGACGAGAAGATTCTGGATCAAGGACAGACAGCTGGGACCCAGCTGAGCTAATGAAACTCAGCTGATTTGTTTGGCTCCCACAATGCAACACTTCCTCTGGCCGCAAAAGATAACATAACCTCAATAATGATAAATTTGTTCCGCAATAATATTAAAAAAGTTTAAGATTCCATATTATAATTTTTTAAATTAAACTAGAATAGCAGTTTGTCATTAGGTTCTAGTCGGTGATTTTGATTATAATGCTCTCCACCAATAATATTATTTCGTAATATATTTACTGTGATTAGCATCAGGAAAATGCATTATGAAACGTGATTCAATTATTTTTTATATGGGCAAGTTTTATTGTATAATTTCATGAATACCTCCCATTTCTTAGTGATTTTGTATTCAAACAATGTGAGTATATTAATCATTTGATGAATTGTTTAATCAATTTTGCTCGATTAAGCTTGTTTTTAGAATATTGTTGTTGTTGAACTTTTCCATAACCCATGAGACATTCATTACATGAGACATAATCCATTACTAATAAGACAAGGCCTCCGCTTTCTCAAGAACTATACAAGAGCCGTTAAATTATTAATTTCCTATTACTCACATAATATTACAAGAGTCGATATACCTTGGACGACTAATTTCAGTAGCACTCGAGTTTTCTCTACTAATAATTCATATGCCATGTATTCCAGCCTTTGCAATGATAAAATTCTCATTAGTATTTATTTATTCTTCAATTATTTTAAGAGCAATTTTCTCTGTTGTTTGATTAATCATTTATTCAAAAATATTTTGTATATTTTACTTGATTTGTATATTACTCGTAACCGCTAGTTTGGCATATAAGGCATTGAATCTCATTTTCAAATTGCCAACCTTCAAGTTTCATTGATTGGTCTTTGCTCGGACTTTCTGTCACAATGAATCCAAACTTTTCGAGCATTTCGCTTACATTTATAAATAGTGCACTTGTTAGTATGAATGTGGTGTGTTTTGTTACCGCTTCCCCGGCTGGTTCCCCCTCCTCCTCCACCTGTCTATTACGTGACAGTCACCCTGACACGTTGAATGTTCGTTCAGCAGGATGACAGTGCGGCCGCGCTGAGTGTCGGTGATTCCCTCAAGCAGGCCGTTTTACCTTTCCCCGATCGACTCAGAATAGCCCATGTGAACGCACAATCCCTCCTTTGCCATATCGATGAATTCAGATACACTTTTTAATGGAGTCTGTGATATTATTCTTGTGTCTGAGTCGTGGCTCAAGCCTTCAGTCCCCGGTTGCACAAGAATGGTGGAGGGGTTGCTGCGTTCATTAAGCCCACACTACAGCCTACCCGAAAGTTTTCTTCAGACAATTCCCGAGCAGCGAGACCCGAATGCATGTTTTTTGAAATGAAATCTAATGGAGTGAAAATGTTAATTGCTGTTTGCTACAGGGCTCCTCACATTGGCTTCATGTCCGAATTCGAGGAGGTGCTGCTAGAGCTGATGGTGCCTTATGAACATGTAGCTATCATGGGTGACTTCAATACAGACTTACTTGGACCTGACACTTTTGACAAAATACAACTGACCACTATGTTTTTCGCAAACGGCATGACCTTGCTGCCACTCCAGGCCACACACCATACAGCCACCTCCGACACGTTATTAGATCTCATTACAGTTGCTGATAAAAGATGAGCTGTGAGTCATGGACAGTTTCCTTTCCCTGGACTCTCTGCACACGATTTAATTTTTCTAGTCTACAACATTAAGAGACATAAAACCTAAACCCAAAGTTATCACTTATCGAGATTATAATAACATCGACCTTCAAAATTTGTTTAATGACACAATAAACCTTGACTGGCTGAATATCTTTAATACTAATGATGTAAACCTAATGGTGCACATAATCAATAGAAATAAACTCTTCCTCTTTCAAAAACATGTACCTCTTTAGAAACGTAGAGTAACTAGAGATCCTGCTCCGTAGCTCACAGATGAAATCCGTCAATTGATGCATGATCGAGATCATTGGTGTCGAAAAGCAAGGCGGTCAAAACGTCCTGCAGATTTTAATCAGAATAAACATTTGAGGAATTCTTGTAAACAAATTATTAGAAATGCTAAAGCTGATTTCTATCGAAATTTAATTTATTCAAAGGGATCTTCTTCTTCATCATTGTGGCGTGCTTTGAGAGAGACTGGCGCTGGTTAGGAGAGGCAAGCACCGAATGTTACTCATTCTCTCGAATCTCTTAATGACTTTTTCACTGATATCCCTGTAAGACTGCACCAAGCCCATGCTCACTTCAATTCGTTGCCCAATATACATCCTAATGAGAACTTCTACTTCTCTGCTGTTTCTCAGCAAGAGATTTATCTGGCAATAAGTAGAGTAAAAAGTATTGCTATTGGTGCAGATGGCATCCTGATCACATTTCTAAAAATCATTTTGCCCATAATTCTTCCTTTCCTCACCCATTTGATCAATACTTCCCTCATGACCTCTGTTAGATATTACCTCAGTAGAAATTTCTACAAAGTGGTTGTTCAGTTCATTTTTATATAATCCGTAATGATTTCCCCGTCCCTTGTCTTGATCTTTTTCACTTCCTCTTTTGCTTTTGATTCTCCAATTAGGGTATTCATAATTCTCCAACCCTCTTTTGGATTGCCCCTCAAATTGTTTAGTGTTTTTTTGAAGTACTCAGCTCTGGAATCTTCAATTTCAGTCTCAATTTTATCGCGAAGAGCCTTATACCTTGCATTTAACCCTACATTGTATGGTTGTCTCGATGTTTTTTTATACAGCTTGTTTTTTGTTTCGATTCTATTCAAGATATAGTTAGTTATCCAGGATTTATTTGTAGATATAATAGGATCATTTTTGTTTGTATTAATTTTGTAGCGAGCATTATCAATGCACTTTTGAAAAATTTTTGAGAATTCATTAAAAGCAAGATCAACTTCATCGTTCATATAAACATTAGATCAATCAGTCTGTGCCAAAATGCTATTCAGTAATTCTATATTTATTCTGTTTTAACTATCACTTAATTTTTTCTTATTCTTAGTCTTTCCTGTGAATATGTCTATGGGGAATTCTATTGTACAATGATCAGTTATTCCATTGTTTTTTATATTAACTACCGGATTGAAATTATATTTTGCTATAGCATAACGAAAAAATATGTGATCTATACACGTGAGGGAAATATTGGTAATTCTTGTAGGCTCGTTAACTAGTGAGTTGAAACCAAAGCTGGCCATAATAAATCTATATTCTTCAACTTTAGAGTCAGAACTTAGCAAATCAATGTTAATATCGCCTGCAATAATAACAGATTTATTTCTTAGCATTTCTAAGGTGGTTTTTATCTCTTCAAGGAAGATATCGATTGATATTGAATGGAATCGATAGAGTGCGATAACAGAGAGTTTCGTATTATTAATTTACAGGTTAACTGACAAACCATCGGCTGAATCTAATACAATCTTATCAGTTTCTGCTTCGAAAATATCTCTAACATAAACAGCAACGCCACCCGATCTATAACTGTCATTACAATTTGTAAATAATTTATATCCCTCTATTGTATACTACTTCTTCACTGTAGATCCAAGTTTCAATTAATACTATACAAATTGGTTTTACAGTGAATTCTCCTAGCTCAATTGTAAACAAATCAAAGTTTTCGCGCATGCTTCTGATATTTTGAACTAAGCAAAACTAAGAAAGAATTATCGTTACTCATACAAATTTAATGAATAAATTAAGCATTATAATGTTATAAAGTGAATACCAAACATAATATGATAATGTAAGAAATATAAATATCACAAAAGATAAGATTAATAAATAGAATTCAATTAATAATATTAATAAATAGATTGGCAAACGATGAAAGTAGTACGAGAATGCAATATTATTAAAATCATAACTAACTAGTAATCTATTTAGCCAATATTGTTGAATATATATCTTATATAGGCTTCTAAAATAAGTGAATGGAATGCCAACTAGCACGAAATTAATATTTTTGAAAACAAATCAATGGTAATCCGATAAGGCAAAAGTGCAGTAAAAATTTCAATTTTACAATATAAGTTCATGATATTCATATTTGAGCTTGTACTTATGATACTTTACTCGTCTCGTCACTGTCCTTGATAGTCTCCTCGGTTGTTTCAGTTTGTGATATGAGATTATGAATATCTTTGAATGAAGCCGCAGGTAGAGATAATTTATCCAAGTCCTTCACAGTTTCATAATATAATACAATTATCATAATTTAATACAATTATCAACTCATTTTCAGATCCGAGAACTTCATGATCAGCATGGCATTTTCGAGTCATAAGATGTTGTCAAGATTATTCCTCCGTTTATCTTTCAGAGGAGAGTTCACAAAGATTATGAAAGTTAACGCTTTATCTCCTCACTCTTATAAAAATCAACTAATACCATTCGGTTCAGTTGCACATACCAGACTAGAAAGTAGTAATGAAGAGAAGATAAAAGAGTTGCCAAAATCAAAATTTAGACCTCGCAAGGAATTTAAAGATCTCCAAGTCAAAGCTGAACATGATCCTGATGTATTTGGTAATCTATCAAGTGACTTCGGATCAAATTTCGATTTTGTGGATGAACTTCCTGATGAGGAAGGCGATAAGGAAGAAGAAGTGATCTACAAACGAAAGAGATTGACAACCAATCAATATGCGAAAATTATCAAGAAGTTCCTTGAAAGGAAGAAGGTAAATTCAAACACCTCTTAATCTTATTCTTGATAGTTTCTTGGAAACTCATTAAAAATAGTTCTTTATTTATCAAACTCTCTTGAAATAATTATGATAATAATGCATGTTTTTGTTAAAATATGTCTAACGCTCAAATAATTTCCTATCATTGTTAGTAGACAGTATCACATTATCATAATGTACTTCCATAATATTAACTTCCAATAGTTTCTTAGAAACATTATAAAAACAATACTTATTAGTACAATAGGCTAATCTATTTTTTCCAATTCAAAATGAACATTCAATTCTCATACAAATTCTCATATCTTCTGCTTTATAAAATGAGTGGAAAATCTCACAAAAAATGAAACTAATTTTATTCGAGATTGAGTTTGTATTTAAGATTGAAATTAACTATAATTTGTGTGTCAATTTTCAGCTCGGTAATGCTATCGATGTGCTTGAAACAAGGATGCTGAAGGAGGATAAAGTTGAACCAGAACTGTATATTTACAATCTGCTCATTTCGGCATGTGCTATCTACGGCAATACGAAAAAGGCTTTTCAACTGTTCAATAAGGTAGGACCAGTCATCTTTTTGTACCTATTGCTCCTTATCGTTTTGTGAATCTAGCTTCTGATGAAAACTATGGTGATGGTGCTTTTTCAATTCCAACTATTAATATGGAGGAGAAATTACTTCATTTCCATTTGTTTTTAAAATATCCTACATATTAAGATTTCTATTCATATTATTTTTCATTCGCTGAGAAAAATGTGTAATTTTATGTGTTTTAAGCATGAACGTGGGTTATGAGAGATTCAACATTTTTATTTGCCATAAAATAAAACAAAGTTTACAATAGTCATTTTACCATACAATTCAATGGGTTGATGATGAGAGATGGTGACTGGTCATTAGGCGGTCGGGACCTATCTGAGATGACGCTGTGGTCAAAGAATCTTTCCTCGGTCAAGAGTAGAACTCGAAACCCCTGATTATTCATCAGACCGGCGCGTTATCAATTAACTTACTCCAACGAGCTACTGATGAAACTGCTTGTTTATTATATTAACATTATAGAAATAGAGACTCTTGATTACACTACACACATTTTCATAGCTATGAAATGGCCCTTGTCTTAATTCATAGATGTCTTATTCTATTTTTTGACATCTTTAATGTGTAAAAAATAGTAATTCCTCACTATTCACAGCTTTCAAGTGATAGTACCAGTTTAAATTCAATAAATAGACGGTTGATATCAATGAAGAGAAATAAGATATTGCCAAACCACAGATTGACTCAACAAGTGAAACTTCACTGAAGCTTTGCATCCCAGTAAATTCAATAAGGGGTCTTCAATTAGGCATGATAAATTGAGAATTGTGAAAGCTTCTTTTCTCAGCGTGCGTGGACTATATCAATAAATTGTTCAGCATACTGGAGTTGAATAGAAGTATACCTTTCACCTTTCAACCTTTCTAACTAGTAGCCTAGTTATCCTTAAAAGTTATCCTAAGTTCAGCCATTAAAATAGCCTATAAAGAAAGGGGTGAACAATGAGAATTATAATTTTCTCTAAGCGTATATTTTATTAACATTTATTTACATTCATATTTATATGTACAATTCACAAAATGTGAAAATTAATGATTTCAAATTCTGAATCCCGGAGCATGGTGTCCTATTCTTGAATCGGGTGGAAGCAAGTTACAGCAGGCTGATGTTAGGAATCCCAGCGTGGCTAACAGTATGCACAAACCTGACAGACCACAAATCGCTCCTCCGGCAATGTCAATTATATTCTTATCAAGCTGATTGGAGTCTGAAGCTAAAACCGCCAGTATTCCACATTCTAGCAAACTGAATGCGCTAAGGAGAATGTATCCTGAAAAAATTGAGAAAAAATCATTCATTACTAGGCAATATTCTAGCTTTTAATGTGGAAATGTTCAATAAATCAGTTCAGTAGCATAACAATCAGTTTATTGCGTTCTAGGTTTCGCAAATAATGCATGATATAATAACCGTAGATCCGTTATTATCTAATGATGTTGTAATGATACTGAAGATTTCGTTATGAATATTCTAATTAGTCGTTTCCAACTATGTGCAAGCTTTAAATTATTTAGTCTAAAATTTGTCAAGTTATTTTATCTAGCAATAACTTATGAGAGAATACAACCCCAAGAGTGGCATGAATATTTCTTGTTCCGTAAACAAAATTTTATTACTATTAATTTGTAATGACTCATGAATGTAGCCAATTGTAATGACACATTCAGAAAACAGTTTTTTAACTTCCCGTGCAATTTTAAAGTTCGTGAAACTATTGATAATGATTGAATTATACGATTTAATGATTCATTCTAGTGCCTAGAAAATCTAGAAATTGTTAATCACCTGTAACATAGTGTCTGTGAGGTAGCCAACGCGCAGTTCGGCACCCAACTAGTCCAAGAATCAAACAGACAAATCCCGATATCGCTCCAAAATCCAAGTAGTATTTTCGTCCACTCTGGAATAAAAAAAAATTGTGAATGTGCAACGTACATAAGTAAAAGTCAACAATCGATTTAGTCAAATATCTTGGTTACAATTCATCTTGATGATTCTGAATGAAATTATCTGTACTACACATAGCAATTATTAGAGAATTGTTTTGTGTAAAATACTTGATTAATAATGAGTTTAATAAACTAATACATTATTCCAGGCTTATTTAAAGCTTTTAACAAGAATGTGTTATATTGCATACGTAGATTCCTCCGAATGTAAAAATTGAATAATTATTGATCTTATTGCATGGATTTTTTTATTCGCTCCTCATTATAGCATTCCTCGCATATAGTTTGCTTGATATCTCAAAATTTGTATTTTAGTTTTTCACCTGGTATTGGTTTTCTATAAGTCAGTTTAATATTGATGCTCTTCATGGATTATGGATTCACAATTCAATAATTATTGATAATGTCTTATTGTATCTGGCTCATACAGTTCCATTTACTTATAGCAGTGGATTTGAAATTCGGGTGATGTTCTTTAACCGTTGTCATTTCCAAATTGCACTTTACTGGTCCTCAGTATTTGATAATCTGTATAATAATCATAAAGGCATTCAAGCAAAGCATATAGACTGGTATAGCAAGTCACGAAGAGGTTGCCTCTACAGATCAAATCACGATTAATTTAGAATCGTCGTAGTCTCTTACCTTTGATAAAATCCACAAGCACAGCATGCAAGTTATTCCTCCGGTGAGAAGCAATATGATTCCTGCGAACCAGAGGGGCTCCGACGGTACTCTCTGGTGGGACAGGCTCATCCAAGAGTCGGATTTGTTGGGTGATTGGCTGACCAGTCGCATCTTGGTGGGTGAACCGGCCAATAGAGGGAGGGCACATTGGGCGTCGTGAGTCGACCTGTATAGAATAGAATAAAATCGATTAAGATATAATAGAATTGTTTGTTCTCTGAGGGTGATGCCCACATGAGCTCATAGGCTTGTGCTTGGATACAGAGCGAGATGAGGATGAGAGTTAACTACTACTTTTCAGGTAGTCGGAACCGACGGCTTATCGTCTCCTCCGAAAGACAGAGAATTAATTGAATTACTTCTTTGTCTTTCTGACTAGGCGAAGTTTGGCCAGCAATGTTAATTTCACCTATTAACCCCGTCATGAACAGTAATAACAAAGTTATTACAAATTACAGTGATAAAAAGGTGAATAATAAAAATTTACCACCATGTAGTTTTCATGAAAAATATCTTGCTAAATTAATCATAGCCTATCAATGTATTGAATAATGTTCGATGTAATAAAATGAACAAATTGTTATTTTGAAGAGAAAATGTAGA
This sequence comes from Sogatella furcifera, assembly GCA_017141385.1. Taxonomy (NCBI): domain Eukaryota; kingdom Metazoa; phylum Arthropoda; class Insecta; order Hemiptera; family Delphacidae; genus Sogatella; species Sogatella furcifera. The sequence continues at coordinate 10,932,654 of CM029549.1, forward strand.
AAAAAATCAGCACTCTTGGAATATTATAGGTTATCAAGATCTAAGTAATAACAGAAAGTCCTCTAATCTTATCATTCTACTATACACTAGTTATTATTCATGCACTGCTACTTTGTTACTCTATGCTGCTGGCCTGCTGCAGCCGTCTATATTGAAATTCTATGCTCAGCGCACGAAAACTAAACTAAGAGAAGGCTAAACTATGAAGAATGTAAGAGTAAAAATTTTCAAGCAAGATTGTACGAGTTTTGGGAAAATGAAGTACCTAATTGGATGTTTTGCAGTTTTCTTGAGGAAAGGAGAGAACAGGCTACAATGCAAATGATATATTAATAAAAAAAATAAAATATTGACCTGTAGTTGGGTGATATGACGGCAGTGGTGCGTGGCTGCGGGTGCGAAGGTGGCAATTGAATGAGGCTAGTCTCAGCTGAGGGAGGGATGAGGTGCGAGTAAGATTTGAGTCGAGTGGGTGTGGATGTTTGTCGCTGGAAGCGTGGTGCTTGACTGGCCGCCTGGAATTGGTGGAAGGGTTTTCGCAGGTCTCGTGCCACCTGTAATAAAAAATAATTAGGCCTACAGAAATAGATATTGTTTTCTGTTATAAAATGAAGGCTATCCAATATTTTTACCATTCTATAAATTTGTGGAATTCAGTTGTTTCCTGTAAATGGGAATGGGAATATTCTCATATATTTCTGTAGTAATGCAGTAAATCGCTGTCTTATCTTATTTATAAGAAGAATGAATGTACCTACAGTACATCAGTACATGAAAGAAGAAGAGAATTATTGTAAATGCATTGGATGAATAGATTGTTACATCTTAACATCAATTGTATTGTGGATTCTCCAACTGTGATTAAACTAGAGATAGTATTTGTCTATTTGTATATACTATAATTTGCAACTCACTACTTCTGGATCATATCCAATGAATGAACAGGCAGTTTGAAATATTAGAATTTTTAAAAGCTTTTAATCTTTGAAACATTTGTTATTGTCAAATCAACGTCAGGTATGATATTTTCCTCCCCTTATTCGTTGATTGCTATTGTTAGTGTGGTGATCGTGAGGTCTAACACTGAGTACTGTTAGTGAATATAAAGAATATACTTAATATTCACTGGTACTGTTCTTGTATTTAAACGAATACATATTGCATATTGGTGATAATAAATGAAAAGGCAAGCCTCACAACTACTCAAAAAACATATTAGTGAGGTGGAACCTATCCATTCGGGTCTCCCCACCAATAGTAGCCTTTTAAGCGTATATTTTATTAATTTAGTTGAATTGAAATGTTGATAGCAAATTGAGCTGTCAAGTACCTAACTTGAAAAAATAAGACTATCAAGTGAATGGAAATTCAGGGTCCACATTCACTGTCAGATCGTACTAACAGTTCGATCGTTTAACGATCGGCCTGCCGGTTTACAGCTATTTTGGACTGACGGTTTCTCCATCCACTTACATTTTTTGAACGAACTGACAGTGGATGTGGACCCTTACAAGAGTGAACTACTAAAAAATAAGCTACTTGATAAAAAAAGTATAACTTTACTGAAGGAGGTCACTCAACTCTTCATTGCGCAAAGTAATTTTCACTTATTGAGTGAGAAGTCTAATGTATCTTGCTCTAATTGAAGAAGGCAATTATAGGCTATCTCACCTGATCTGGATTAGAAGCAGCTGCGGCCAGCCTAGCCCGGTCCCTGTTGGACTGTATGATGGTGGAGTGCGATCTGCGCAGTGTCTGCTGTTGCCTTTCAGCCTGGGCCAGCATGGGAGCCAGCACGTTCTGCTGCGACTTGCCTCGCCGTGGCACGCTCGACGACCGGTGTCGTGCGCCTTTCGTCGTCTGCTGGTTTTGGTGCGAGGTGGCCGTCGATGATGACGATTCCGAGTATCGATTTTGACGGGTGACTTCGCCGATCGGCGATTGTCGCACCACTTGTCGAACCGACAAATTGAGGTAGTCGAGTTTTTCGTCGTAGTAGCGTGGCTCGGTTGGGTCGTCGTAGAGCAATTCTTCGTCGTCTTCTTCGTCGTCTAGGAAGTACTCGGTTTCTCCGTCATCGGAAGTTTGGTTGAAGTTCAGTTCTTCATAACGTCTTTGTTGTGGTTGGTAGTGATGTTTGGGTTCTATTTGTTGTTGTGGCTGTTGTAATTGTCGTTGTTGTCCTATTTGTTGCTTTTGTTGCAACTGTTGCTGTTGTTGTAACTGTTGCTGTTGTTGTAACTGTTGCTGTTGTTGTAACTGTTGTTGCTGCTGTAATTGTTGCTGCTGCTGTTGTTGTAGTAATTGTTGTTGAGTTTGTTTTTGTGGGGTTTTCTGTTGCTGTTGTTTTGGTGGAGTTTGTTGTGGATTCCTTCGAAAGCATGGAAACCCTTCGTCGTCTATAAACGTCTCATTATACGCGTAGTACATGTTGGGATACTCGTAACGAGCCATTATTATTATTTTTTTGTGTTTTCCACTTGATACTCTCAAATTAACTGTATAGCCTATAATAATATACTTGTTTGGTAAAATCTTCTAAAGCACTCACAATAGTGAATATGGTTTATTGTTTCACCAATTATCAACGATTTTTAAATAGAGAGTATAAAATAATAATTTAACACTCAATCACTGTTTACACTAATTATTTGAACATTTTTTCGTCCAACTACTGAAATCCTTCGTTGAGGAGTTCTGGATTTTAAAGTTTCCTTTTTGTGTAATCTGAAACGAAAAAATGTACAAATTACAAAAATACGTTTAAATTGAGAGTAGCGTAAAATTGTCATAAATTTATAATTTATTCATATTCTAATAGATACTTTTTGAAGTTTGTCTGGTGTTCAAATGTTAATCTTTAGAAAATGCTCTTCAAATACTGTACTCAAATTTTCTATTATTTTCACGGAAATTGATCAAAGTATTTATAGAAATTATTGTAATAGTATTAAATCTTAAAATTACCGTATAATGATTCAAGTTAATAATATTTTTTTAATATTCAAGCAACTCTATTCTGTATTTTTTTAAATATTGAAGCCACAGACGCGTCGTATATAAAAAATCATGTTTTGATCGCAACTGAATATTCGCAACATGAAAACAATAAATTTTCAACTAATAAGAATAAGATAGATTCGAAAAATTCATGGAAACTATTACGAATTCAAACAGATATGTAATTTGTGATCGTTCGCAGCTCGACGCTTATACAATCATGTTTTAATTGCAACTAACACTCGCAACATTAATGGACCACAATTATTTCACTAAAACTAAGCTACTAAACTAAGACAATACTATATAATAATTTTTATGAAAATTTCAACTTACATTAATTCCTTTTCCACAAATGGATAGTTTTCCACACAATATAACCGTCCGTCCGATGTTAGTAGAAGTTTAAAAGGCACTGAACTTAGACCGACTGCAATGACTTGAAGCGACGCCGGCTCTGGCAAACACCTGGTGCTTGCGGCGGCCCCAAACTTCGCCCTATGGAGTGGTGGGGGGGGGCTCATTTGCTGTAGGAAGGGGAGGAGAATTTCCAACCGTCATTTCGCTTTTCGACTATGTATTACTATAGACTGTATATTACTATATATTTTCAGTCGGTGACTAGTTGGCATTAGGACGAGGGGGGAGTAGGAGGGGTGTGTCTATCTACATGCACTCTATTGTTTGCATTGTTGCAAGCGTAATGGTGAGGGGTGAAAATCCCCGTATGTATGGCACGCGTCATATTCTATGCCTCCCGTTTCCAGAAAATGAAGGGCGCCTATGAGATTTGTAGGGTGAATGAATTTGACAAGGTTGTTTGCCAATAGTTATTTTCCAGAGTGTTGTCTAAAAGTTTGAACTTACTGCATTTAAATAAGTTATAATCTGATACTGTCACTCATTATTAACATGTTTGTGCGAAATAATAAATTATTATCTAAATACAATACTCGAATAGGGCTGTTTAAGATGTTTTATGATTGAGCCTGATCTAGACACTACATTTTATTGGTACGACGAAATGATCCGTTTCGCAAATCTTGGTTCACAATTTTAATTAGCCTTTATCATGATTTACGTTTCGCGTGAGCCAATTAAATAATTTTATCATCGCAATCATTTTTTCAAAAACTTCCGTTAATTGAACATTAACTCACTTTTAGTTTTGATGAGATTTCATTTCACATCTATTTATATCTTTCAAATGGATCATGAATGGTCTACTTGTTATTCTAGGCTGTTGTAGACCGTTAATAATAGCGAACAAAACTTAATGTAATTTTATACTTTGGATAGTAATAAAACTAATGCTCTACAGCTTAATGAAATGATTCCATTCCCTTTCAGTCAGGAAATATAAAAAAATTGATGAATTATTACCAATTCTCTTTCTTAATTACGAAAATGATTATAAACTCCACTGCTAAAACTTTATCCTTGCTCTCATTCTTCCATTGTCAACCTGTGACTTGATAATAATTTTTAAAAGAATAAACGTCAAAGTCCCCAATGGCACTCAATTAGATAGAATATAATTTTTTGTTGTATCCTGAAACGGTTTTTATATCATAATGATGCAACTGGGTGATCGGACACCGGCTGAAACCTGAAAAAACAGATGGAACATCTTGTCCAAAGTGGCACGTGGACCAATGTGCAGCTGTGTTTACCGTGGCTTGTGCCTAAGGATCCCTTCCTCCGCTCCTTCTCGTCAATCTTGCCGATCTCCTTGCTGATCTCACACATGTCTCTCTTACACTCACAACCTCTCTCTCTCTCTCTCTCTCTCTCACACACACACACACACACACACACACACACACACACACACTCTCTCTCTCTCTCTCTCTCTCTCTCTTTGTTTTTGATTATCCATGTCTCTCTTTTCATAGTTTCACCACCCTCAATCTAGTCACCGGAAACTAGGTTGAGGTAGGAACTGACTAGAAACGGAAATTGATGAAGATTTTAAAGTTATCGATTTTTAACATTCTCAACTACATATTATTTTAATCTATTTTAAGCAAAAAATTCTTAGTGAAAGACTAATAAAAAATATAATTGAATATAAAATTGGTATGAGATTGGATTATTCTATACTATAAACCCTAAAATTTTTCTTTAGATATCGACGGTCTAATTGTTTCGTTTCATTATACAGTAACTGAATTCTACCCAACTTGTAGCCTATCCTAAATCAATAAATTGATACATATCTATTAACAACATTATAAATTACACTAGATCTTTAATTAATAGATACCAAATAATAATAATAATTGAAAAAACATTTTGAATAATCAGAACTAGTTTATTTCAACTAGAAAAGAATGAAATTTAATGTAAGACACTCAATGAATACAAATAAATTATCTTAAAGATAGCGGCGGCAATAGCCTACTACTAATTCATTTACAAAGAATGAATTAATCATTTTTATTAGTCGAAAATAATAATTCCAACTTATTACCACATTGCAATATTCCAAAAAACATAAAACAGAATTTCAAGAAAGGCGTATTTTCATTTACTAATTATTTATTTATTCATTGATACATAGGCATGATCAAATTAAATTTGTAGTATCCAAATATTATTGCCCTTTAAAGGGCTAACTTTCTGGAAATTTCTATTGCTCATTAGGCCTCTAACTCCTACTTGGGTAGCGCGTCTGCCAGGCCAGGAAGGAAGAAGTGGCAGCTGTTCGAGGTAGTAAAGACCCACTAGGTTCTGGGAGAATGAACATTACAAGACAACAGGTGCAACTCGCCTCTATTGACGTGTGTCCACACCACACTCCTCAACATGCAAATGTGTATCCATCGTTTAATAACTTCGCTTTTTCTACACAGTCTGATATTTAAAAAAAATTCAATTTGAAAATTATAAATAGGCTACTGTAGAAAAGATATTATTTATATTATTTCCAAGAAAGTAAGCAATATGCATTTTTAATATTTTAATTCATTCAATGATGGTCATTTTCGAATTTCAATTAAATTCTATTCAATGAAAAAATTGAAGTAGGCAAAACTGTTAAACATTACTTCAATATAAATTTGAAAGAATTCTACATTGACAAGCTTTTTTTCTCAATTCAATTGTTCAAATAAAATGATGCACCAGCACCAATAACGGTCTTATTAAGATAATTATCATAGATCAGAATATATTTCGACTTCTGTATCATTTCTTGAATATTTCACTTCAAGATTTTTGTTAGATGTTTTCTATTAAATATATTGAAGCACTAGATAGGTTTAAAATGAAGTTGTTTCTGAAAGAACAACTTGTCTGTGAATTCTCATCCTTATTATAATTTGGGGAAATTTATTCAAAACTTGAAATAGGACAATTGAAGAAACCAGTTAATAGAGAAGGTAAAGCCCGTTTTCCATTATCTATGTACAAAATTTCATGATATTTTTCATGAAAACATTGTTGTTTGATTATTGATTTACACTACTGTTCTGTCATAATTTCTCACAAAAGTAATAACTTACATCGAATAGAAATTCCATTTTGTGATTTTGGTAGCTAATCCATCAGGTTGCTCCTCTTTCAATGGTATTTTTCCTGTCAATTCATACAGGAAGAAAAAGTCATCAATGATGAAACAACTTCCTGTAACTTTTTCAACAGAGCTCCTCCTTTGGAACGTCTCTTCATTTCGAGGTTGCAAATCACTGTATTGAATTTTGTCCTTACTTTACGGAACGAGTTTTCCAAAGAGTCATGAGTTGCCGGATCAGACTTTCAGCCGTTATTCAATTGAAAAGATGGCAAAAGGGGTTTGTGTTGTGGCGCCCCTCTCTCAGCCACACTTCTACTCCCCATTCTTCTCCGAAATTATTCGGAAGAAAGAAGGTGAGGGGAATAAGTGTGCTAGAGAGAGAGGGTGAGTGAATGTGTGAGTGAGAGAAAGAGAGATAGAATGATGTGTACGAAAGAGACTGAGAGGAGCTTTTGTGTATGTATGATGGAGAGTGAGAGAAATATAGGGGGAGTGAGTGAGAGGGGTTGAGTTTGATAGCGCTCAGTGAAGAGCTGTAACGGTCAAATGCTATTCCTCTTATTGCGATTACGATTATATGCGGGTAGAAGCTGACAGCCCCATATTATCATGGGGATAATGAAATCATGTCTAAATTCTTCTAATTATTTTATGAAGTTATTACGAATTCAGCTGTGAAAAAATAAACATTTAAGAAGATGATTTCTTAATAATTCATTTACAAACATCGTAAATTTCATTTGAAAAAAACTAATTAAAGAATTGAATCGCCTACTCTTATTTCCTTGTATTTTAAAGTTGAGAAAATTTACTGAATATCTAATCGACGTTACTGGGAGTTAATTCAAATTGCTAATCTTATCAGGAGGCTTAAGAGAACGAAACCCTTTGTATTAGTTTAAAACAAACTGGTGATAGTGTGTGCATGCAGTACAGTTTCAGTGCTGCTCTCAGAACTGCTTCAGTCGTCGTTGGATCAACTGAAGTTTTTAGTCTTGTTATAGTTTAAAAAGTGAACTAAAATTGATGGTTTGTCTGTAAGACAAGTTTCAAGCAAAAAATTGCTTCAATGAATGGTTCTATCAAGATAAATAAATAAAGTTTTCAGCCAGTTTTTTCTTGCATGCTCTGTTTCTTGAAGATAGTATTCTTCTACTTTTCGAGCTTAGTTGGGTTTGAGCTGAAGTGTTTTGAATATTTATAAACCTTCAATCTCACCCTCACTTGAGAAAGGATTCCACAATAATCTTATAAACAAATAATATTTTATGTTATCCAACTTCTATTTCATTAAATTTATATTATCCAATTCACTATACAATAAACATTATAATAATATTATTATAGCCAGGGAAGAAAACTAGACTAAGCGCTAAACCTGTACCATTTCTCACCCAAATTTTGATAATTTTTAAAAATTATGTTTTCATTTTACATTATGAGAACTCAATGATATTTATCATGTTATTTGTACATATTAATAAATTTATTTACAGCTCTTTGCTCACTTTGTTCAACAGAGGATATGGGCCCCTAGGCTTAGCTTGTGGTGCGGGCCCCTATGGGGGGATCTGGGGGATGTACCCTCTCAGCTAGCAAGGGAGTTCGGGGGCCCTCTCCTGGGAAATTTTGTAAAAATTTACTTCAAATTGCGTTTTAGAAGGCTTTTTTCATGGTGCGCCTTCGACAAATTTATAAAAATTTACTTCAAAATTGCGTTTTATGAGGCATTTTTATGGTCTATTATGAGGAAAGCCCTAATTTTTGAGCATAAACTATTGACAATGATAGCCTATATAAAACCAATTCGATACTAAAGTTCAAGATTATAAAATGAAAATTTATTAGAAGTGAAGATTTATTTATTCAAAAACAAATACAAAGTCTAGAGAGATTCATGATGCTATTATTGAAAACTCGTTTACTTTGAGATTGGGATAAAATTTAAAATAATATAACTCATTCTTTCAATGTTGCAGTCTCTACTAGCAAATCATCACTTGCTTGCTTTGCGAAATTGATCCTGATAGAACCACTGTTTTGATTTTCAAGTTCCTATTGAGTTTTCATTTTATTCAAAGTTGAATTTAACTTCCATTAAATCAAAAAGTGCAAAACTGCCAATTTTGGTCGTTTGGTAGTACAAACTGTACAAACTGTACTGTAGTAGTGAAAATTCATGGCAAATAATAAAAATTATGTAGTTCTATTACAGCATATAACTTGGACCTACGGTGTAACAATAATATTTATGATTCACTATCATAACAGCTTAGCAATATCTACAATTTCATACTTCTTGCCACGATCATAAACAAAAATAGCTATCAGTGGTGGTGGAGTGATGAAGGATCTCTCCCGCCAGGGAGAAAATTGTTTCAAGTACTCCAACACTATATTTTTCAAGAGTTTTGAGCCTTATTATTAGCTTAATTTTTTGTAAGCATACAGTATTTATTTCTCATTCATTAGGTATGCTGTATAATATGGGATTGTAGATAATTGTAAGCTCAAATCCGCATTTTAAACAAATAAAATTCATCTGAATTTTATTCTTCACCAGGCAGGTGAACAGCTTATCGCAGTTCTATCACCAAACACAGTAATTTTGTTTAAGAGGGTTTTAAATAAGTTTAACTTGTATTATTATTAAACAGATACATTACATTCAACAGATACAGATTATATATCACAGTTTGTGTGGCTATTTATTGATATTAGTTTGCTCAAGTGCAGGTTGTCAATTTCTAAAGCAAAAGTTCTTCTATATTTTTGTGGTGCGGGCCCTAGGTGCGCGCCTAGTCGGCCTACCCTTAAATCCGGTACTGCCTTGCCCAACAAGTCAATCAATTAATGGCGCAGTTCTGCAGTTTTAATTATTCAGAATATTTACAGTTGCAATGGTCAACCTTCTTTGTTACTTGTAGCAGTCATTATTTGTCAATCACCTAAACTTAAACCAAAATAAGTTGCTTTGTTGATTTTTTCTAAAAAAATCGGGACATTTAGCGTCCCGACATACATTACGTCGGGACGCGGGACAAAACAGCAAAAATCGGGACTGTCCCGACGAAATCGGGACGGTTGGCAACCCTGGATAAGACAGTATCTAATAGTATCAGTATCAGTGTCTAATAGAAGTTGTTGCAACCACATGTGTTTCAATGTAATGTATTGTGATACGGAGATACTGGTTTCTGTTGTTCCTGTTCACTTTTATCAATCTCTTCTACAATCTACAATCTCTTTAATAAGCTCTTCTACATGTTTGCTCACTTAAAAACCACCCAATAACTATCATTCACTCACTGTTTATAAATTCAATATGTGATCAAAAATATGAATTAATTGTTCAATATTATCTAGAACCTCTAAATTGATAAAAAAAATTATTTCGCAGATGAAACAAAGAGGATTATCTCCATCAGCTTCGACCTACACCAGCTTATTCAACGCATGTGCTAACTGCCCTTATCCACATGATGGCCTAAAACGTATCGATCACCTTAGAGAAATTTGTTTGGAAAAGGGGCATGTTCTCAATCATCTAAACTATCATGCGCTTATCAAAGGTAAGTTATTTCTCTATAATTTTGTTAAGACTCTGTTAATTTCCGTAAGTGTAGTTCAGTATGTAGGCTACTGAACATACTGTATGGATGTTCAGATGTAATGTAATGTTCATACTTGTAATGTGGAGTTTTTCAATTGTTTCATGTTTCATTTCATTAATATCTATTTTCATTTATTTTTTTTGTCTATGAGTAATTTCCACTTTTCTACACATTCCAAATAAGACCAGTCTTATCTTATCAAGACTTTTTTACATTGATTATAATCATCTCTCTGAATAATTCCTATTTTATCCAATTCAGTTTTTTGTTTGTTTGTCAATGGCTCAACAGCCCATGAAGGGCCTAGGCCTGGTTGCCAGTTTCATATTCCCCCCACTATACAGTCAGCCCAAGCAAAAAAATACACCCCGGCAAGACGAGAAAACGACTCCTGCCCGGCCAATACCGGCCAAAAATCCATAAATTCTCAAACAGAACTAAAGCCCCCGAACCAACACCGACCGAGCCGAAGACACACCTGCTAGAATGCCCTCCCCGCCTTACCGCAGGCAAATAATCATCAACCAATTCATTTAAGTACTCATTCAATTAATGTACTGAATAATTAATCTTTTCATGAAGATTCATTCCATTTTAACCGATTATATTCTCACATTTCAATATCATCCATTCTGAGGAAGTATCCACCTACTTTTAAAAAATCTGTGGAGAAAAAAATCCCTTCACCCGTCATAAACTTTCTAAAACAGCAATTTCAGAACTTTTGAAACACGCAGTACTTTTGCGTGTTGAATACTAATAATATTTTCACTTTCAATTGGTAATTTTCAAGATGAATGTTAAACATCCCTACAATATCAAACAACTGCAATTGCGCAAAAGCTAATTCAATTCATCCTTCTCTATTACAAAACTCAATAACCTATTTCTAGAAACTACATAATACTGGTTCTGTCAAATGACCTCATTCCATGGCTGCGTTCAGATCTAATTGACCTTTGATAGCTTTTTTTACTTTATTTATTTGAAAGAGAGAATAAAATATACTTTTAGGATAAAAAATAGATAGACAATTGAGTCCAAAACTTATTTTCCAAATTTTTAGTAAAATTTAGTACTGTACTAATTGAAGCGGGAAAAATTGTTTGCTGAGTATTCCATATTTCATAAATATATGACAAAATAATCATTTTTTGTTTCTAGCTTATGGAAGATGTGGAAGCCTTGAAAACGCATTCAAAGTAGTTGATGAAATGGTGGATAATCAAATTCGTCTTTCTGTGGATACATTCAACTTCCTTCTGCAAGCATGTGCCTCAGACAAAGAGGTTGGATTCAGACATGCTTTACTGGTAATTTTATTAACTCTTTAAAGTAATAGTTTTTTTGGAAAAACTAAAATCCTATGCTGATGTCTGATTACCCAAGACTAGTATTTATCCTTACTTTTTCTTAAATTTGTATTATTCGAATTATATTTAACTTATGGAAAAAGATATTATTGAGAGAATAGTTTAATTTGATAGTCTACTTGAAGAAACAACTCGATTCATGAGATTGATGAAATTAAAGTTGCTATAAGTTATCAAATGAGGTTTATGAAATTGTACCGTACGTGGAAGTATTCAATTATACATTAATTTAAATAATTCGTAGGGAAAAGATGTAATTCCAGGTCAGGTTCAACATACATAGTAGGATATCTATCCTGATGCAGCATTTCAAGTTGATTATCATCAATATCTTGATGCTATTTTCCACTTCGATAAATTAAATATAACTTGATAATCCTGACTGTGTAGTTATTATGAACTGTGTTGAGACACCAAGAAGTGCAATTTTTAACAATTTTACAGTATCACAAGTAGGTTCCTTGAGACATCAACAATTTCCATCTAATCTAAGATCGATTTAGCATTTTTCCAATATTCATTGGACGAATTAAAATTTTCATCTAATCTAATTTCGTATTGATATGATTGATTTCATTCTTGTTAAGATTGTTTATAATTTACAACAAATGAGCTAATTGTATTTTATTCATATTTATTTAACGATGTGAATAATTTTTGTATTGAAATGGCACCTGCTGAAAAACCCACGGGTTTAGCAGGACCAAAAATGTAATGATTAATTTCAAATAAAATTGATTGATTGATTATTTTGACAAGATTTGAGAGTACGCTCATCAAGAGAGACAATGTTTCCAAATTTAAGAAAAATGGGTTATTGATATTTTATTTATTTAGTGTATATACTGTAATCATAATATAATATGACCAGGGAGGAAAAACTAGGCTGAGCCTGTACTATTTCTCCCAAATTTTGATAGAATGATCATCAAATCAAATCATTGTCCAAATGAGGTTATGAATCACTTCACTGTTTAAACATATAATTTTCGATCCAGGAAAGTTTGAAAATTTTGAATTTGTGAGGTTGATGAATTAAATAAATTGATACCAGTACATCAAAGAGAATAGATTGAAAGCTTGGAAAATAATTCACCAATTTGAAAAATTTGAAACCATAATATCACAAGCATTTTTATTAAGGTATGGCGCAAGATGTTGACGAAAGGTTTGAAACCAGGAATTTACTCTTTCAATCTGATGCTTCGTTGTACACGAGACTGTGGACTTGGAAACATTGAAGCAACCAAAGACGTTATCAAAACAATTCTGGCTATGTCTCCTGTAAGTTATCTTATTTCACTATTTTATCACCCATTATCTAATTTTACTATGTGTTTCCCAATCAAAAGTAAACAATGTAACTACATCTATTACATCAACTCACACTAAACTTATAGATAAATATAGATAGTGAGAACTTGGTTCTATGAAGTGCTTTGCAAATATTACTATTCATATTACATTCTTTATGTATAATTCACAATTCATCAGTTTATTACATTTTTGTTATAAATGCAGAATTATTATATTCTCAATAATATATAACTTAGTTTCTACAAAGTCCGTTACATGGAATCCATATTCTACGTTCATTTTAGAGATCATTTTTGTAAACTGCCTGTGACTTTTTGAAATTAAACTGCATTTTTTGGGAAATTTGATAACTTTTTTGCTGTATAATTATAAAGTCGTGTTGAATTAGCTTGAATCAAATATTGAACTTTAAATGTAATGTATGTAAACTGAAATTTGAATGTAGTTGTTTGATTTTGATATTTTATTGTTGTATCATAATGCCTTTTCAATTGACTTTTGGGTTTTCAGAAATCCACAAATCAAATAGAAATGCGACGAACAAGTGAGAAAAATCACATCATTGATGCTGATACCATAAATTCCTCTCAAAGTATAAGCCACGGCAATACATCGAATATTGGCATCAGTGATGGAATTGATCCTGTTCAAATCATTGATAGTCCAGACCCTGATTATCAGCTTGAGACAGCCCATACAACGACAAGTAATTTGCCAAATCTACTAGCCAAATGCCCTCATTTGGGAGATATGGTTGATATTGAAGAGATTGTGAAGCCGGAACACAGGTTTGTTGATCTCAGTATTTCAATTTCTCTATGTACTGATCTTGGATGGGTGACCAGTATTCAATAAATTAATATTGTTGAGGTGGAACCTACTCGTAAGGGTCTTCTCATCAATAAAAGCTATACGCATATTTTTTATTACTATTTCTTAATCGATACGGTTTTTAGTTGAATCTGCATTTAAGCTGGTATTACTCTGCAAAACTGCTTCGAAAGTAATTTCATGTTTCTGAACAGACTTGATTCCAATTCTAGATTATATATTGTCTTCAATTATCAAAATTGTCTTCAAATTATCAATTTTCCTGTTGAGAGATGAATACTGATGCAAAGATCATGCTTATCTATGATGCTACAGAAAGATTATTTCATATGAAAAGTATCATGCACTAGAACAATATTGTAATAACCAGCAAAATATTAAAGTCATTACAAATGGTAGATTTGTAACTAATAATTATTAATGCATTATATTTCATTCCTGCCTATTTTATGTTTACTCTTACACTATCTCATTTTATTTGATTGTTGCAAATATTTTACTTTCACAAGTATGTGATTTTGGTGATATTTTTGTGTTTTGTGTGTTTTTTGAACTCTTTCATATTGGAAAGACTTTTAAACATTCAAATTTTCGTGGATCATTTCAAGAAATACCTCAATTTCCCATCGAGGATAATTATTGAGGTTATTTTGCCGGTGGAACATCCTTTTAGGACTCCCCACCAAACATGGCATACGATAATAATAATGGATTTTTTTTTAATTCGCTTGTCATCCATATGAATAAAATTAAAATCATATTCTGTTGACAGGTTGTTGCTGATTGGAGGGAGTAATGGCTTTTTGGAGCAAATGGATGCCTCTATGGTTGAGCCTGATTTAAAAACTTTCACCCAACTTCTAGAATCAATACCTTCAACACTATCCTCAGAACAGGTAAATCCTATTATAAGTGAGTAATTTTTGTATATGTTTGTAAATATGTAGGGTATGTATGTATGTATGTATGTATGTATGTACACGGATCTAGAAAACGGCTCTAGCTATATCCTCGAAATTTGAAATGTAATATAACCGTGTTGGAAAAATAAGATTGCACCAGTTTAGTCCAGTACGCAGAGAATTTTGTAAGGCTAATTTCTGCAAAAGATGGTGTATGCGATTTTATTGTTTTAATTGCTTCATTAGGGTCCCAATAATTTGTATTCGAAAATTTCCCCTCGCACAACTTTTGACAGCCAGAAAACCATGCACTTTTTTAGTTTTTCGCATAAAAATATCACATAAAATCGCAGAAAAAATAAATAAACTTTAGAATAATTGTTCACTGTCAAGAAGTACAGTTTCATTATTAATTAATGGTTAATTGGATGTAGTGATATTTGCTCTGCAAAAGCGATCCGTCACGAACTAATATTTATAAATTATTTTAAAAAATTGTATATTAGTTCATCCTGGAATATGGATTTTTACCAACTTTTTGTTGTTTTTGATTCTAAGAGGAGGTTCGTTGAATGGTTTTATTGATATTTTCCCTATTTACAGGCACTTCTAAGAGCGATTAGTGATAGAAAAGTCACGCTAGACATTGACTTTTTCAATATTCTAATTAAGAAAAGAAGCCTGCGTGGTGACTACAAAAATGCAAAGGTAGGTCAATCTCAAATTTTTTAAAGAATTCGACTTTATGTGTTACAGTTAAATGTTATTACAAATGATTGACAATCAGGTAATATAACATTGCAATGTTTGAGTAACCGTTTATACAAGGATGTGTTATAGTCTCTCCAAGCAAAGAAGACATTCTGGCTATTTTATTTCAAGATTTTAAAATTACTCCATCTCAGTAAATATTGATTCAAAAATTATAAATTTGGTCTCAAATTGTAAGAAACATTCTGATCTACAATTTAAGACTAAATATATTATTTTTGAACCAATATTGAGCTGGAGTCATTTTCCTATCTATCCAGAATTTCTTCTCTACTTGGACAGACTATACTATTAGCAGTCTTTAATTTTTATTTTGTCTTATATGAAGTTACACTCCCCTCCCATATCATACGCTGGGTTCGAGTCGAAATCAATAATTTATTGAGTTTCTAAAGACTTGACTATGCATATAATTCCACAATAGTCATTCTTAATTCGTTTATGAATCTGAATATCCATGAAAATGATTAATTCTCATGTTGCAGGCTGTTTTGAAAATGATAAGACAACATAAGTTGAGTCCCGATATTGTAACGTTCGGTGTTTTGTCCTTATCTTGCACAACTATGGAAGAAGCAATCGAACTGAGAGAAAGCATCGAAGAAGTTGGATACCGGTAAGTGCTATTTTTATTTTTAGATAATTTCGCTTTAAATAGTCATTATCAAAAGCAATGAGCAAGTGAATTTCATAAAATGATGTGTTGATTTTTGTCCGTCATGAAGCTGGTGATAAGTGGGTTTGAATCCCACCAGAGGCATAGTCGTTTTTCCACCTCATAAATCACTCATCACTTCCCATTACCCACACACAAGTAAAATTAAATACTTATGTGGGCATCATCCGAAAAAAAGTTTTCGACAATGAAATTAAGGCCCTCAATGATCTAGAAAATAATATATACCCAATTAATTCTCTTTGAAAATGTTAGTGAAATTTCAAAAAATCGTTGAAACTTCATTTTCAACTGTTCTACTTTCAAGATGATACATTCAAGAAGATACACAAGATCATACATCAAACGAGAAAATTGAATTGAACGATTAAAACATTATTTTGTTGATTGAATAAGGATCCAAATCCACTGACTGTTCGATCGTTTACAGCCGATCGTCAAGCTATTGGACTGCCGGTTTAAAATTGTTTTGAACTGCCGGTTTCCCCATCCACTTACAGTTTTTGACTGTCACAGTCAGAACTGACAGTGGATGTAAAACCTAAAGTTTGATGATAAAATTCATCAGACGTAGGTTGTTTGTCCATAGTTAAGGTTCTGGGGTAACCAAATGCCTTTTTAAAAAGAAACTTTTATTTGTCAATACATAATATAAATTACTAAGTGAAAAATGAGAGAAACGCTCTCCGTGAAGGCTGGCAGCAGACTAACTAAAACTATGAAGAATGGTCAAAACAATAGGAATCTACATCAGCAGTAATTTAGGCGTTAGGAGATGTAACTCCTCCCCCCTAAGAATGAAGCTGCCCTCAGCTTCAAAAAATAAATAAAAATAAAAATTATTAAAATTTAGTTACATGGTATTCTAGGGCACATTTGTTGTGGTTCAGTTTGTACAGTGTTTGCAACTTCAGATTTACAACAGATTAAGGTACTAAGTTTATGCCAAATGAACAGTCGTTTGAGAAATATTAAAACAATCAACAAAAATATAATCAGAACAAGTAATATAATAATATAAAGGTTTCGGTTATCGTTCAGAGGTAATTCATCAAGAACGTCAAGTTTTTGAAAATTAATGTTAGCAATATGTACTTGATCAAAGTCGAAAGGTGACAGTTTTTTATTTTCTACGAGTTCAGTTGGGATTACAATTTCGTTTTCCCAAAATACATTAGGTTTATAGAATCCAATCAGTGTTTCTGAGCTGTTAATTTTCAACAATTGCGTTTTCTTGTTAGGAAAAAGAGTAAAATTTTTGTTTACATCAGTATTGAGAATTACACATGTACTAACGTTAAATAATATGAAGCTATCAACTATTTCTACATATTTTATAAAAGGATCCCCATTTTTCAAAACAATCGTACTGCAGCTATCCAGTTTTCCATCGATCATTAATTGTTCAATACATATATCGTTAAATTTACTTACATTACTACAATAATAATTATCATAAATCAATTCACAATTACCAGTAAATAGTTTGTCATTACGGAGTACAAAGGAAGGATGTACAATAGTCGTCAAAATTTCATTGTTTACAGAGATAGGATAAGACAATAGAAAAAATGTTTCATAAATGGTAGACAATAGCGGTACTTCAATAAAATAGGAAATGTGGTCATGAAAGATGCCACAATGGACTTTGCTGAGCTTCCATAATACACTAATATTGTCCGAAATAAAACTAACATTTGCATTTTTGTTCATGAGAAAAAGTTCGTCATGAGAGAGAATAGATGAATGAAGCATTTTTAATTTACAAAAGTCAAGACTGGTTGCAATGTCGGATATCTTATTATTTAAAAGTACTAGAGATTCAAATAACAAAGAGGATTGCTGTGTCATTTCTATCCTGTTTGATTCATTGAACAAAGAATTAAAATAGTTGCTGATCTTTAGATTATTTGCTCGAATCACTTTCATTTCATTATTATATTCATTAATTAATTTCTGACTTAAAGTAAATTGTTTGTTTACATTGTTACTTAGATGATATTCATTTGATTGGATTGTCTGCAAAATTTTATCATATCTTTCCTTATCATTAGCATCCATGTTCCCAGTGATCCACGAGATCGCGGATCCTACACCATTAAAAAGCCCTCGTCTTCGTCTATAACTAACTGATTGAATATGATTCAACTTATTTTTCGTATATTTTAAAGTCAACTTAAGCATACTTAAACGATTCTTATCAATATTCTTATTAGCTAAAAAATCAACGAATTTCTCAATATTACTTAGTTCTAATCTTAAATAACTAGTATTAATATTATGGACGTAGGTGAAGGTGTCATTAACCATATAGGAATTTTGTATCCTAATCGGAGCAATGCCGGAAGTTTTACTTAAATCTATCATCCTATGAGGCGTTGCTGGGGCCAGCAACAGGAGAATGAGGAGCAGTAGGCCTATCATCACGTCCTGTAACAAACAAATCCTTTTTCTTATGTTTCACTGGTTTTTTAGGACGTTTCATTCTATTAGGGTGTAATTTGAAAGGCCGTTTTTGAATTGCGTTAGGGTTCCTAGCCAGGTTCTCGTCTTTATCATAGGTTACTTTGATGAATTTCGGTTTCGTTTTCTTATTGAATGTCGATTTTATGTGTGGTTCTTTTTCAATTTCAACATTTTTCTCCCGGTTAACATTCAATTTTTCAGTACGTTTTTGTTTTTCTAATTCAATTTTACTCTTAATCAATTTATGCACGAGGTTAACTCGTTCAAGGTACTGTTGGGATAGTTGTTCAGTCACCAATTGTTCAGTTATTCCGTTTACAAAAGGGTTACTTGATATTCCGTACGTTATTTCCATGGGAGACATTTTGAGAGTAGAGTTTAGAGTATTATTAAAGGCAATTACAGCTAATTTCATGTTAGTTTCAGTTTTGTTGTTTTTATTTTCAAGTTGAATGGCATTCAGAAGTTCAATAAGAGTCGAATGAGTCCTTTCTACTAAACCTTGAGAGTCTGGGTGGCCAGGAGAAACGTAATATGGTTCAACACCATAAAGTCTCAAAAAGTCGCGCAAGCCTGCATTGTCAAATTCACGTCCATTGTCCATTTGAATAATTTTGGGTACGGGAAAAGCAGAGAAATAGTCGTTCAGGCAGTCTTGGATATCGACCTGGTTCAAACTTCGTAGGGGATGAACAGTCAGTCGTTTGGAAAAACAGTCAATCATCGTTAAAAACTTGAGTTTGTCATACTGGAAGGAGTCAACTTGTATTTTTTCAAATGGTTTGTCGGGGGTGGGGGTGATTTTATATTCAACACGAACGGGTCGTCGGTCATATTTAACTTTCAAGCAAATAGCACATTTATTAATGTAACCTGTCACGTCTTGTAGCATTGAAGGCCAGTAATATTTTCGTCTTATTTGATTATATGTTTCATTGATACCTCGGTGGAATGTTTTACCTTCATGATAGTTCGAAATTACTTGTTTTTGTTCATCATCCTGCGTTACATCTAAATTCATTCTCTTATAGCGTTTGAGTTTTATTGAATCAAAAGTTTCTATCAGTACATTCGTGAAATTTTTAAAGATTTGTTCGTACTCATCGTAGAGAGCTCCGGCACGCGAGCAGAAAACTCCGTACTTCGTATTTGGTTTCAAATATTCAATACATTTCTCCTTCATGTCATCATAGTCATTAGCATTCCTAAAATAGATAATCAAACGTTTCTTATCAAAAATCTTAATCAAGCGGGGGGGTTGGTCACCTCGTTCAATTACCAATTGATTATGCTCTACATTGAGAATCCTATCCTCGTCGGCAAGAGTAACTTGCTCGTTTGAACTCTCTTGAGAGTGTATTGTAGCAAGACTGCGATTATCATCTTCTCGTTCAATATCATTATTTACAACATGTTCTTGATCAATATCACCTACAATGTTCTCATTAGCATCATTATTTACAAAGTTATCGTTCCTATCATTATTTGTAGTAACTGTGTTCGCAGCATTATCATGTCTTACAGTAGGTTCATCAACTTGTTGGAGAATTTCATCGAGAGAACTAACATCTATCGAGGGGACGTCAGTATTAGTATTAAACCTTAGTAAATCGTCTACATCTATGTCATCGAACTCGTGGGGGTCATCAGTGTTGTCTACAAAACCTTGAAAACCATTTTCAAAACCCGGGAAATCATTATCGTCATTTTCCATCATATTAACATCATTAGGTCGAGACAAAGCGTCAGCTACGAAATTGGTTTTGCCGTTTATATACATGATGTCGAAATCGAATTCTTCTAATAAGAGTTTCCATCTTATCAGTTTCGAATTCGGTTCTTTGATACTATGAAGCCACTGGAGAGGTTTGTGATCAGTTTGAATGAGAAACTTTCGTCCATACAAGTAGGGCCTGAAATATTTGCAACACCAAACAATAGCCAATAATTCCTTCTCTATAGTGGAGAGATTGATCTCATGTCTATTCAAAGTACGAGAAGCGTATGCAACAGGTAGATCTTTACCTTCAAAAACTTGGGACAATACCCCGCCTATCGCATAATTGCTCGCATCCGTCGTCACAATGAACTGTTTAGAGAAATCAGGGAGTTGTAATATTGGACTGTTCTGCAACATTGTTTTCAGTTTTTCAAATGCATCTACATATTCTTTATTATTGATATCAATCTTTACATCTTTTTTCAATGCCTGTGTCAGGGGCTTAGCGATTTTTGCGTAGTTTTTTATCATTTTCCTATAATAGCCTGTTAACCCTAGGAATTGTTTTATTTGTTTTTCGGTTTTGGGTATTTTGAAATCTTTAATTGCTTGCAGTTTAGCTGGATTGGGTTGGATTCCCTGTTCTGAAATGATATGTCCTAAGTACAGCAATTCTCTCTTGAAGAATTCGGTTTTATCTAACTGTATCTTGAGATTGTGATCTTTTAGTTTCTTGAAAACGGATTTAAGATGTTTCAGATGTTCTTCTAGGTTGTCAGAGAATACTATTATATCATCCATATACACTAATACATTCGGCATTTTAGCAAACAATATGTTCATATTTCGTTGGAAAAACGGGGGGTGCATTTTTCAGTCCAAAAGGAAGCCTAAGAAATTCAAAGTGACCGTCTTCTGTCGAAAAAGCAGTTTTAGGAACAGACTCCGGATCCATTTCAATTTGATGGAAACCCGAGTACAAATCTATTGTGGAGAAATAAGTAGCTCTCCCAATTTTACCGAAAAGATCTTCAATATTTGGCAAGGGATATTTGTCAGCTACCGTTTTGTCATTCAGTTTCCTGTAGTCGATTACCATTCTAACTTTCCTTTTCCCAGAAGCATCTTGTTTTTTTGGAACTACCCAGATTGGGGAATTGTAAGGAGAATTTGAGGGTTGAATTATTTTATTTTTTAGTAACTTGTCAATTTCAATTTGGACGTCCTTTTTGAAGATTTGGGGGTATCTATAGTTTCGTGTGTACACAGGATTGTCATCAACAGTATTGATTTTATGTTTCAGTAAGTTTGTCGACCCGAGAGGAATATTATCAAGCTTTATTATTTCAGGGAAGTTGATAATTAAGTCAAGTATACCTTTTTTTTCTTCGTCGTTCATATGACCTGTGCGTAAAGTTTCATAGATTAATTTCTTTATTGAAGCAAAGTGTTCGGGACTCGTGGTCACGGATTCATTACTAGATTCAAAAATTGTTTCTACCTCCTCCACCTCTACGGGGTCAGGACTGATTGTCATTAATTCATGAGAGAAAGCTATGCATGTACATTCCCCATTAACAATATTAACATAGCCCTCTTCTATACAGTATTTTTCATTATCTACAGGTTTAAGCAATCCGTGCCTTACATTAGGAATAGACCTAACTGGGACAGTAATTACATTGAATCCAGGTTTCAATTCAATCGCCTCATTACTAGAATCAATAACAGATAATAAGGGTTTCGATATCTTTCCATAATCCAAAGTATTTGACTCATAATTGACGTGAGCTTTGAGCTGTTGCATGGTTTCATTACCTAAGAGAATGTCATACCTATCTGAAAAGTTATACACATACATTTTAATTTTCGAAGTATTTGGAAACACCTTAGATGAATTGAAAAATATATATTCGTTTCCACCACCTGTACCAGCAGGAGTTTTTACCACAAATTTTTCCTTAAATCTAGTTACATTCGACGGTACAATTGCAGGATTCACATAATTCATCATCGATCCAGTGTCAACAAGCCATTTTCTATTTACACCATCAACAAAGTATGGAAGCGACTTATTAATGGTTTTTAGTTCGAAAAGTTTGGGGGGGTTTCCGCTGGATCGGGGCCCAACTCTAAAAAATGATCGGCCAATTCATTCACAGCTGACGTGAGACAGTTGAGCTGCGATTGTAATGATTGAATACGAGTCGATGCATCAACGTGATTATTGTCACCGTTTGATTCATTGACATAGTGGAGATCCTGGAAAGGATTGTTACGAGCAGAATTGACAGAATTTCTATTAGTTGAAACAGTACGCATGGATACAGTATTCTGGGAATCCCATTTGGGAGACGACTGTTGAATATTGTGTGCTCCATTTTGAAAGTTACGAAAGTTATTGAAAGAATTTGGTTGGAAATTTTGAATTTGCGACTGCTGAAATTTAGAATTGAATGGAACAACACCCTGTTGGAAATTAGAATGTTGAGGCTGTTGAAATTGGATCGGACGAGGTTGAGAGAATCGATTTTGATTAAATGGAATCATATTTTGCCTGATGGGCTGCTGACGAAACTGTCGGAATTGACTGAACACTGGTCGCGGCTGAAAGAAATTTCTCGGTTGGAACCGAAAATTTGCGTTGTTTGCACTCACTGCACTTGTTTCACTTGCGGGCTCGGAACATTTCAATTGCTTTAAAACAATACTGCAATCACTACGCAGGGTGTCACGGGCATCGTCCAAATTCCGCAGATGGAAGACTTGGAGATGAGCGCCGAGCGTTGGATGAACACCGTGTATGAGCGTGCGGACGAGAGTCGAATCTAGTTGCTCCAGAAGATTTTTCAGGAGATCACCGGTTACGCCATCGAGCTTATAGCGGGCCACCACTTTGGCGCGTTTATCACTGAGTCTAGTTAGGAAATCGAGGGGTGTTCGAACTGAAAGGATTTCATTACTGCGATTTCAGATATCAAGTCAGGAACTGTACGTTTGTCGGAAAATGTTTTGGTTAAAAGTTCGACAAGTTCGCGCACGGTGGAGCATTCACAATGTTGCACCATATCATCCGCAGCACCTTCCAAATTGTGAAGGGCGGCGGAGAGTAATAGCCAATGATTTTCTTCGCGTTGTGATTTTTCAATGGTATCATTACAATATAAAGCGTAAATGTCCTCCAGAGATTTTACAAATTTCGGAATTCTGTTCGAGGCTCCATCGAATTTTGGAATATAGTCCAGCAAGTATTTCGGAATAGCTTTAGTTGACATTGTAACAAAATTTAACTTGGATGGTCGAAGGAAAGCAGAAAATGAAGAGGATGAATTGTTCTTGTCGTTACTTACGGATAAATTAACTTCCGGATCACGGAAGGAGTCGTTACTGTCCGCCAGGTTGAATTTGAAGGCGTGGCACCACTTGCAGAACTAGGTAGAAGTTATAGGGTTCACCTCACTGTTGTTCCGGAATTTTTTTTTTTTTCGAAGTCGAGACTCACGATCGCGAATCGAAAAAGAAATTTTGTTGTCAAACGAACAACCACGAAAACTGCAGCAAGGTAGTTCGGGCGCCAGTTAAGGTTCTGGGGTAACCAAATGCCTTTTTAAAAAGAAACTTTTATTTGTCAATACATAATATAAATTACTAAGTGAAAAATGAGAGAAACGCTCTCCGTGAAGGCTGGCAGCAGACTAACTAAAACTATGAAGAATGGTCAAAACAATAGGAATCTACATCAGCAGTAATTTAGGCGTTAGGAGATGTAACTCATGAAATAGGTACTGAAAAATATATTTTTATTTAGTTTTTCGATCATTTTTTCAGAATCAACGTTGAAATTCTTGGAGGTTTATTGAAAAAGGCTTGCGTGGAATGGGATTGCAATTACATCTTGTTTGTACTGAAAGTGCTCGTGGAGGAAGGAGTCACACCTTCTCCTGAATTTATGGAAACTGTCAAAAGATTCTACAATTCTGTTAATGGCTTCATAAAAAACGAGGTAAATTAATATAATGTATAATCAATATTTATTTATATATCCAAATATTTATAAGCTACTCTCACTATTCTATTGTATCTTACTGTCCTGTATCTATCTAGCTTGTATCTTGTAAGATAGAACTAGTGCTTACAAATTACATCTGTATTGTAAGATAGAACTAGTGCTTTCAATTAATTACACCCTATTTTTGTAATTTAAAATAAATCCTCTTGTTACCACTGTAGCTAACGCTAAAAAGTTAGACGATTTCATCTGCTACTTTTGTGTTCAAACAGCTGATGTTATCAATTAGATTTGTCATTTAGTTATGCCTAGATAATGTTTTTGAAATCAAAATAAAGAATAAATGCTTTACATTAGCAATTCATAGGTTGCATCAAGTACAATGGACAGACAAAATTGCCTAAATTTTTAGCGTACTCATTCAGGGTACTTTCATATTGAGGAATTTTCAGTGAAACTTCAGAAAAGAGATTTTCAGTTTTAGAAATCTGAATGTTTGAGTTTTAGTTCCAGTTGATGTCGTCACCGACAGAAACTTTCTCGTTATGGAAATTTATTTCTTTAAATACCGGTACCGTAAGAAAAATAATAATATTGCATATTTGATTCAAACTGAATAAGAGAATACAATAACACCTATTAAACACCATTAACCTCGATTATAGGTCAAGTTTTTATTGAACCATTTTAATTGAAACAGAAGATTTTATATTGAATCAAACTTCTATACGTATATCTTTTTCTTCTAATACTTCAATTTCCTTTTTCAGAGAGTTATTGAAAGGAAGGAGAAAACCAGCAAGTATTTGGATAAAGTGAGAGATGCAGAGTTTCTCAATGATTTCAAAAACTTTTCCAATTATTACAAGAAATTCCGTGTCAAAGTGTTAGTAGATGTGCCAACAAACCATTACAAACAGTTCAAGAAGCATGATGACCCTGAGGATATTAAATTGATGAACACGGGTCGAAACTAGTGTAGTGTAATGATTAATTATAATTTTGAATAGTTTACAAAACAATAAAATACTCAATTACGTCTGATGTGAACATTTTATATGAATAATAAAATGCCTATCATTACTGTAGTTACCTCTGGTCTATCATTTTCCCTTCAATTTCTCTTGAAAAAATCCAAGAATAAACCTCCATATTCATGAATAATTGAAAAAGAGGAAGAGCTCTAAAAAGATATCTATTTGGTGTAAAATCAGGAGACGAGTGGCGGACACGGTGTACTAAAAGATTAAACTTAACTGCATAAATCCAAAACTTACTACTCTGTGGTTGAACTTGACTTCGTGGTCGAAGTGGTAGTTTGGTCGAGCAAAGAAGACATTCTGATAAGATGGGAGAATGACTCTAGCTTGGTTAATATTAGTAAAAAATATATAAATTACATCTCAAATTGTAGAGCTGATTGTTCTCTACAATTTGAGACAAAACTAATAATTTTATTCATGAGACTGAAATTGATTTTTATAAGACTGAAATTTATCCATATAAGTCATGGACAGAGACAATAGAGCCGACAATAGTGACTTAGAAACTAAAATTACGCAAAAATGAACGAATATAAACTGTGTGAATCGCCTCTCTTATCATATTCATCAATGAATTATTTATTGTTTCAGTTATCTATTGCAGTTGATTTGATTGTTATCATATTGGCCACGTCATGTTATCTCAACTTTGTCTATTCGAAATAAGTAGCCTTTGATAGTAATTTTTATACTTTATAAAAACATTGTTCTTGTTGAAGAATTAATCACGAAACGCATTCTAATCTCAACCATGATATAAATTCTAAACACTAATGTCCATTGAATTGGCTTTAATTTGGCTGCTGATGAATAGGTAATTAGGTATTATTGAGGTAGGCTTAATTTTACTGGAATCGTACTTTGCTCATTGCTTATCTCGAAATCCTATAGAATGGATAACGTAATAGTTTTCGTTAATATCTTACTGTCCGTGTTACAATTTATCACGGCTACAATTGACTTTATCACTGCGAGATATCCTTTGCTTGATATCAGTCAAATTATCTTTATTTTTCTCAGCTAAATTAATTTCTTAAAAAATTTTTTTTTATCAAGTTATTATTATTTTTCCCCATTTGACTATTTTTTCACATCCATCTATCTACTATCAGAATATTAGAGGACTTCGTACCAAATCATTGCATCTTCACACTTCATTACTGAGTAGCGATTATGATATTATTGTGTTAACTGAGACTTGGTTGCACAGTGGTATAAAGAGCTCTGAACTTTTTGATGATCGCTTTTCCGTTTATCGGAGTGACAGGGGTGGTGGGGATGTCCGTCTGAGAGGGGGTGGGGTACTGATAGCGGTTAAGAGGTCATTACAGGCAATGTTGTTCGATGAACTCTAGAGATTTTATTGAGTATGACTCTGTTGGAGTCAAAGTAAAGTTAGGTGATACTGATTGCTATATTATCGCTGTTTATCTCCCACCATCTATTCATTCAAATATTCTCCTCCAAATACACTGAATATGTTGAGTCACTTAATAATCTACTAAATGGTAATTTCATGATTATTGGAGATTTTAACTTACCAGAAATCACCTCCAGTACGGTAAATATGATTTTTCCATGGGCTCAGTTAAAGTGAGAATTTTTAATAACCTTATGTCTTTTTATGACCTTAATTCGTTTAACTCTGTTGTAAATGGACTTGGTAGGACTTTAGACCTCGTATTAAATAACTTTCCTGTGAGTTTAGAAAAGAATGACGATCCCCTCCTGCCTGAGGACGGTCATCATCCGGCATTGTGTGTTGAGGCCTCATATATTGCATATTCTTCTGAAGATTTCCTGAATAATTCACAAGAGCTCCGTTATAATTATTCAAAGGGAGATTTTTACAAATTGTATTGCTTGATTAGAGATTGTTGCTGGGACTCCCTATTCGACTGTGCTGATGTTGATAGTGCTGTGGATGAACTCTATAAAAACCTTTTTCATTGCTTTGATGAATGCATTCCAAAAGTAAGAGTCAGATGTAAAAACAGTAAATATCCCCCATGGTTCACTTGTGACATAATATGTGATTTAAAAGTTAAAAACAGATATTCACGGAAAAGAAAAACATCACCTTGCCATAATGAGCTTTTTAGACAGCTGCGAGCATCTCTCAAAGCGCGAATATCCAGTGCATACAATAACTATATCGCGGGAGTTCAGGCAGGCATAAGAAGCGATGTCAAATTTTTCTGGAATTACGTCAATTCCAAGAGGAAGACGTCCTTTGTTGAGTCATCCATGATGCTGAATGGGGAGTTCTTTAGCGGTTCAAGTATTGTTGAGGGTTTTGCTACATATTTTCAGTCTGTATATGAGGCTGATTCACTAATCGCCCCTGAAAGGCGTGAGGGGGAGCCGGGGGTGTTTGAGGGCTCAAGATTGAATGTTGGTATGGGTTCAATATCTGCTGAGATTTTAAATACTATAGGTGCCTTAAGGTCTGGCTGCTCTGAGGGCCCTGATGCAATACCCATATTTATTGTAAAAGGTTGTGCCCCTGTTCTAGTGACACCTCTTCAGTTTATTTTGAATTTATCTGTGAAAACTAACAAATTTCCTCAGCAGTGGAAAACTGCAAGAATAACTCCTGTAGTTTTCAATATTTTCTCTTTGATGTTCTGGTATCAATTTGTTTCATTCATCGACCTCACAAATTCAAAATTTTAAAATTACTTTTACTGGATCAAAAATTATGTGTTTAAACAGTGATGTGATACATAACCTCATTTGGACAATATGAACATTTTATCAAAATTTGGGAGAGAAATGGTACAGGCTCAGCCTAGTTTTTCCTCCCAGGGCCCTGGCTTATAAACATTTTACAATCCACATATTACTCATAATTCGTGAATGTTATTGGTGTTTCTGTCTCATAAACGTTTCCCATAATTCGAAAATTTTACTCATTAATTGATTCATTTAAATCTGAAAAAAGAACTGATTTGAATCTTGAATTGCTTTTCAAAAGTATTTGAAAAAATATTGCATACAAATATTTTTCGACAGGTCAAGAGTATCATCTCGGATGAGCAGCATGGATTCTTGCCAGGTCGCTCAACTGTGACCAACCTAATGACCTTCACTGATAAAGTGTCACAGGTTTTGGATGGAGGAAGCCGTGTTGATGTTATCTATACCGACCTATCCAAGGCTTTTGACACTATTAGTCATGGGCTATTGTTGGAGAAGCTTGGGAGGGTGGGTTTCAGTAATAGTTTAGTGAATCTTCTGCAGAGTTATTTGCAGTCAAGAATGCAATATGTTAAAATTCAAAATTATAAATCAAGACCTTTCATATGTGCATCGGGGGTTCCTCAGGGCTCCAATCTTGGGCCCCTTTTGTTCCTCTTGTACATAAATGATCTTCCTTCTGTTATTGAAAATTCTTCCTCTCTGATGTATGCAGATGATCTTAAATTGTTCAAGATTAGAAATGCGAATGATGAGCTTAACTTACAGGGTGATATTGACAATTTTTCCCACTGGTGTGAAGTCAATGGACTCAGAATAAATGTCCCAAAGTGCAAATTTCTAAGTTTCAATCAACAATTAGTGGGAAGCGGCTTGTCCCAGTGGTAGAGAGCGTCTAATCGGTGAGATTAGATAAGCGACGTGCCTCTACCACCACCGTTGTAATGGTGACCGGTTCCTCTGAATTCAATTTATGAGCCTCAAAAATCGCTTCCCGGTGGTTCGGAACCCACCTAAAACAGTAGGTCCATTCATCTCTCATCATCATCCTTCCCATTACCCACGCACAGGCCCAAGAGCCCATGTGGGCATCACCCTCAAAAAAATTAACTCCTCAGATACATTCATATCACATAAATGATAGGCGATTGGAACGGGTAATGCACTTTATAGATCTTGGAGTTGTGTTTGCTTCAGACTTATCCTTTAATTTTCACATTGATTCAATAGCTTCTAGAGCTAATCAACAAATGGGGTTTATTCTGATGAGGACCTGCTCGCCCTTTGGTGATGTCACCCCTCTAATTTTGATTTATAAGTCACTGGTGAGAAGTTTGCTCGAGTATGTGTCTGAGATATGGAGTCCATATCATGTGGATAGAATAAGTGCTCTAGTAAGATTACAGAATAAATTTCTAAGATTCATGTACCGTATTTCAAAAAATTTAATCACTTTGTCCATTTGACTTCCCAACAAAATCATTGAGGAGTTTATTCCACATAACACCCTTGAAAATAAGGCGTGATGTTAGAGCTCTTATTTTCCTCTTTTGTATATTAAATAATGAAATTGATTCACCGTATTTGCTCTCCAAAATGAATATATATATATATATATATATATATATATATATATATATATATATATATATATTTCACCAGTGACTCGACGCTCTGAGTTTTCTGTTCTGGTTCCTCGCTCCAGAACTCTCAGGAATTACAACTCCCCTATTAATAGGATGCAGAGAAGTTATAACAGTTTGTCTGGGCACCTAGATATCTTCTGGTTCTCTCGCGCTAAATTCTGGAAAGCATTATATGATAATCTAGTCTGAGCAGCGATCAACTGGCCTACATTGTTTGTATGTGAGGGTGGATGTGCATATGGATTGGGATGAGGTTCATTCATATGTTGATTATTATGTATTTCATTCTTTCATTTTTAATTAGTAAATTGAATTCTCTGTATTTTAGAATTTCAAATTTTCATAAGTACTGCTTGTGATTGTTTGTTTTCTTTTAATTTTTGTCATTTATATTAATTTCATTTATTAACTTACTATTTGAGTTATTTGTATTTGTTTATTTTTCTCATTTTTAATTATTTTACTGTAAAGGAGACATATTTGGGGAAACCAGTTGTCTCCATTGTGGAATAAATAAATAAATTTTTGAATCAATATTGATCGAGCTGCAATAATTCTTCCATTCTGACCCATCTTGCCTGAATGTCTTTGCTCCACCAGACTATATAAATATGATATTAATTCATTTATTTGAAAAAGAGGTGATATTCCAAGAACAGCTCAGCTAGATACAGGTATTATTCTCTAAATGTACATTTAATTATTTTCGTTGATTTTGAGCCCCACATGAGCTTTATAGCGAGAGATAAGATGATAGTTCCTATGTTTGAATAATGCGACTTGTTTATCAAAACAAGTATGAAAACAATTATTATTTACACATATTACCAACAAGTTATGTGTATTTACATACTGATTATAGAGTGTCGGTAGTTCTGTGGGCAAAACATAACTTGATTGATTAGGATTCCATTGAGATTTGAAAATACCACTTGGATAATAGAAGTCTAGAAGACAATGAATACGCAAATGTTCAATGTAAAACATCATCTATATTTACAACATTCGTTAAATTCACAGTGTGCGAATACTAACAACACAACAGCCCGAAACACATTAATTGAAAACGAAATTAAATTATTAAAATATATCTTTGTCTTTTAAACTTTGTACAAAATGTAATAGGAGAAATTAAGGCAACATTGTCAAATCAGTTCACTTATATGGTTTTCGATAATATTAATATCGATATTTACAACAGTAAATGAAGGTTTTCATTTGATTTTTATCACATTTTCGTACAGAATACAAATATTGTTCTTTTGTTTCAAAAGAGATGTGAACATAATTTATAGAATTGAAGCAATACGGCAAGTTAAGTGATTGATTCTATTAATAATA
The DNA here is from genome assembly GCA_017141385.1 of Sogatella furcifera. Lineage (NCBI taxonomy): Eukaryota > Metazoa > Arthropoda > Insecta > Hemiptera > Delphacidae > Sogatella > Sogatella furcifera. The sequence goes on from CM029549.1 coordinate 10,963,580, forward strand.
CGATTTCAGTCTTCTCCCTACTATTCCCAATATTCTATCAAGAGTTCATAATAATATTATATTTCTATTTATTTTGTACATTTATTGAAAAATTGTTCATTTTTTGAATTGGAGTGTTTTAAATGTTTTGCCCATCCACTTCATGGAAATATTGTAAGTGAGCCTTAATAATTAGCATTAAAAGCTTCGAATAAGTGGTTTCGCGGATACAGAACACATTCTAGTGATTGTGAGTAATTTCAATTGATTTGTTTTCCTGTGGTACGGTATTTCAACGACTTGGAGCATTTGTACTCTAGTTTTCCCAACATTCTGATTCGTAGAGAAAACATTAAAAGCGTTGAGATTCTATAGATCGAAGTTCGTCGATTTCTGTCTTATCTGGTTGCCCTTTCCTCCTTTGGACGTGGTCCTATCGTTCTATTGAAGAGTGCATTTGATAATGCGATCACTGGTGAAAACAGCTGCAGATTAATATCACTGGAAAATACAAAGCAATTGATAATTTTTCATCATAAAATCGTTAAAGGGCATAAGATAATGCTTTTGAATATTGAATAAATCGATTATATTCTTTGGATTGTGGAGGATAATCCAAATTATCAATTGTCAACGAGATACAGAATATTTTTTTTAAATTTTGGCTTAAATGAAAAATAGAATATTTTCAAGTTTTTCATTCGTAATCCAAGCAAATTTGGGAGAGAAGACAATGAGAAAAAGGTAATATTAAAGAGAAAAAATGTCACTCAGATTCAAAATTATGATTCATTTACACGTTGAAACAAAAAAAATCGATAGAATGGAAATCAAATCATTTCAATAATTAGTACAAAATAATTCCGAAAATAGAGTACCGTACAATAATTTCGAAAACGAATAATTATTGTTCCCAGCGCTATACCAAAACCTATTTTGTTTCTAGTCAAATAAGTGAAATTAATTGAAATTCAAGTACTATTGCCTAGTTATGTTCTATCGCTGACGAAAATTATATTTCTTCTTCAAATGAATCGGATTTATCTTTTAATGATTCATGTTTCAACGAATTTCCTGAAGAATATACAAGGTCCATTCAAAAAGTATCGAGACTGGTTCTCTGTAGTATCATCAAATACGTGGAAAGCGGACCGACTGGTTGGGCACAGTAGAGGGTTTCTTCAAGTTACCCTTTAGGAGCAATGTGATTCAGCCTTTCAAGTCCATTAGTTGGGACAGGAGGTCGATTTTAGCACTGAGTGTTTTGAGAGCGCTTTGCAGGTGTTTGGAAAGTCTAAGTCAAACCTCTGCATTCACAACGGCGTTTTCACTTATGGAAGTAAAAAAATAGTAATGGGAATTGTTTAGGCGGTTGATATGACTTGTAAGCGCACAATTTCGCTAGTAGATGCTGCACAACAATAGCACTTTGGCACGGCGCCACAGTTGGCATATTCCTCACAATTTTTCTCATCGCCAAATCATCCGTTTCGATAGTGTGGATAGGTTCTACTACAAGACTGTTCTTCTCACTGATAAGGGCGATTATTATACGCATTTCAGAGTCCAGAACTTATTCTGTTTTAGCCATCCAAGCCCCAGCTCAAGCGTTTATCAAGCATACAACGCGAAACTCGACTTCAACGAGTTCTTGGTCTTCCTGAAACATATTGTGCCACTGGAAACTCTTGCGACTCTTAAGCCTTGGGAGTCTTCCCAGTAAGTCTCCCTAAAAAGGGGAAGGGTCTCCGACGCGGATTTATCATGTTTGAAGCATAACTTCACAGCGTAGCTTTGCTCAATAATGTTGATGCTGCGACGCGAGGAAAACCACTCGGAAATCGGCGTGGAAATCGACCTTCTGCTTTAAAGAATGCTCGCAGACGACTGAACCAGAGCGATTCTAAAGGCCCATATCGACAGTACGAGGCATGTGCCGCGAATGCCTCGCAGTGCGTTGATACTGTTGCGACTGGAACGCAGTCGATCAGCTGTGACCAATCACATCTCTTGCTATTAAATTTCAAGGAAAAATAAGAGATGTGATTGGCCACAGCTGATCGACTGCGTTCCAGTCGCACCAGTATCAACGCACCGCGAGGCATTCACGGCATATGCCTCGCACTGTGGGTGGCTCGTTGGAGTTGGGTGGCTCGTTGGAGGAGTGGTAAAGCGCCGGTCTGATAACCAGGTGGACCCTGGTTCAAGTCCCAAGCGGGGAAACAATTTTTGACCACAGCACAATCACATAAATACGGCCACCCCGTCTTTCGGAGGAGACGATAAGCCGTCGGTCCCGACTACATAAAAAAAGTAGTCGTCATCTATCATCCATTTCATTACCCACGCACAAGCCTAAGAGCTCATGTGGGCTTCACCCTCATAAACAAAACAAAACAAAACTGTTGATACGCGGCTTTATTCATAAAGATCCCATCTATCGATTGCCACCGGTCAGATCCCCCCTATGAAGCTCCGTTGAGGCTATAGCGAACCAGTCTCGATACATATTTAATGGAGTATCTAAGTATCTATTATTTAATGGAGTATGCAATGAATGGGAAAATAAGGAAAAAATGAGAAAAGATGATGAATTTGAAGTAGATCTGCATCTGCTATGCAGCAATAGAATGCAAGTAAAATAAGTCAAACCGCACTAGCAAAAATACAGATTTTATAAACTCACCAAACATTTGTGACAGGTTCAGCCTCATTTGCACTGATGATGAAAAGGGGGAACAGCATTGAGAATACGCAACCACTGCAAAAGCAAAAACATATTTATACTTACTGTTTTCAGAGCTTATGTAATTTCTTAGCTCAGCCAAACATGTTGATGCATCTGGATATCTGAGGAACTGAATGTACATTGGACAAATATGAACATTTAAACAAATATTCAAATAAGAATAATGAATTACAAATAAAAAACAAATTGAATTACTAATGCATTATTTCTGGATCACAAATAATTGAGTGAACCTCATTTTGAACTCATCAAAATTCGGTAGAGAAAAAGTACAGACTCTACCGAGTTCTTTATTCTAAATTTTTCTTTTCAATCATGATATTATAATCTCAGTGATTGTTATAATAAATATATAAAACTGCTGTGATGATCGCGATGCTATTAATAATAAAAAAGTATTGATGGATGAAAATTTTATTCTACAACAATGTTTGATTATGTAGCTTGAAGGTTTACTGAACTTTCTTTTTCTATGACACAAGAATATTCAGCATTAGAAGCTGAACAAGCCCCAATTCCTCGATTCAAATTGTGTAATGATTCTAACAAATATGAACATCAGAGAACCACAGAATGGAAAAAATTATATATTATTTATGTCAAGATATGAAATTTTTTAATAATTAAACACCACTTACCTGATAAAGTATGACGATGGAATCGCAGTAAGTACTGATAAGGGAAGACCAAAACCAAGAAAGTATGGCCAGTTACTCTCAATGTAGGTAAGCCTCTTATGTAACTCCCATCCCATATTGTACCATTTGTATTCAAATGAATACAGGGAATACAGAAGAGACATATGAAGGTGATATAGTATTTGAGATATAAACACATTTGGCAATTGACTGACGAACATGCACTGAAACAGAAAACATAACACGATTAGAATTAAGTTGAAATAAGATAAAACAATATAAATTTACTAATAATAAGTAGGCTAGCCTATATAATACATAGGCTATATACTATATACATATATAATACATGTACTTACTGATTAATTCACATAATTGAAAAAAAGGAATATAAATTCATACCATGCCTTTATAATGAAATATATTTTTTGTTCTCTTTTTCCTATTTAGAATTCTATATAACGAAAAACGAATTCTAAAAAAAATATATAGCGAAAAAATTCAATAACGAGAAAAATAGTATTGATTATCAGATCGCTTGTAATCCTACAATATTTCCGATTGAAAGCCTAACCTTCATAAATATTTGAACAATTCCTATAAGTGTAACAGTAATATATGAATATCATCATGAAATTTTTAAAGTACACAAAAAAATTCAACTTTATCATATCTTGCTAAATCATTAAATCAACGACAAAGTTGAGATAAGTTCTTAATGCCTTGGATGCAAGAGTTGAGTCACCTTGAACAAGAATTTACTTAGATACTTTTACTGGTAGAGTTGTACTGTCACACAATTCACAACAAGTACCACTAAAAGGAACTTCATATAAACTAAATAAGGAAATTATAATAAACCAAGTCGACCAGTCAATGTGTGGACCAACTTTTCTATTGAAGTGATTGCATCTACGTATTACCAGACGTATTGCAAGCTTACAAGACTACTCGACTCCGAGGCATTAACAACTAAGTTGTTATTAATTATTCAATCAGATACTTGATTAATAAAATATGAATGAAAAATGAATGTATCTCACCTGGACTAGGAAGAACGTTTGAATCATGATACTGAACAAAGTGTCAGCCACTAGTTTACTAACACTAAATGCTTGTTTAGGTCTACCTCTACTGAATCTGTAGGCTGAATCCGCTATATCCTGGAGAGAAAAAAACAGGATCATTAAACATGAGAATCCAAATTATGTGCGATTATGTGAAAATACATGAAATGTGAAGAGTTTCTAACAAAAAGTTTGACGGTTGGCAAATGATGGTTTTTTTAATAAAGAGGTGATGCTACCGCTGTAACAGTGGATTGATAGTGTATGAGTAGGATTAAGAGAAGCATAGAAAACAAAAGTGTTACTATGGGCAGCTGATTCATCTCCCAGTTTTTTTTGTTGGGACCTCTAATTATTTTATGATTATGGGATATTTTATGATTTATCTTTTAGATAAATGTTTCTATCTTTTGATATGTTTTTCAATACTTCTTATCTTTTAGGGCTACTGTATTTTTTGAAACTTAAAAAAATTATTACAGAGTACCCTTTTAAGAATATTTTCTATTTCACACAACCTGTTTCGGCGAATTTGCCATTTTCAAGACAGTGTAAATAATAACAGTGAACAACTTTAAACCTATTGGATGTATACCTAATTTAATTAAACACATGTTTGATTTTAGCATAAATTTCGTATGATTTTATTTTCAATGTGTGCATAAATCTGTCAAATATCTAGGGATCTAATACAACTACTGAATTTCATTAACCTTCAAATTAGTGAAATTTTATCAAAAATTGGGTTGTTTGATTCAAACTGAATCAGTTTTATTATTATAAATCTATTATGGAAATAGAAGTAGAAAGTTAGATGTTAAAGAAGAATTTCACATTTATACAACAGCAAAGGCAAACAAGGAGAAAATGATAAATTTAATTCAGTTTGAATCAAACAACCCAATTTTTGATAAAATTTCATCAATTTCGAAATTTCGAAATTTTTTAAAATATTTTTAAAAGGGTAGCCTACTCTGATTGTAATCATTTTTTTAAATTTTCATAAATTCTTTTCAATAGAAAGGACCGAGATGATGTTTTAAAATCAGAAGAGACAATAGCTTACATGTTTACATTAGTTGTTAGTTGGTTATTTCAATTACCGTACAAGAGATAGACGAAAACACCAAATGTTTTGTCAGCTGTAGTAATGCATTCATGATACATAATTCTCATTCAAAATTAGGGAAGAAATAGAAAGGGATTAAGCCTGTTTTTTCTTCTATGGATCATTATAAAATGATTACAATTGTAATAAATTAATAACTTCCGCTCAATACGTTCTTCTCAATTAATCCAAAACTATATGAATATGCACACTTTGGTTGTTACTAATCTTCTTATCAACTCCTTCACTTCTTAACATATTATACAGGTTGGAGCAGAGGAAACGCATGTTTTTTTAGCTGCTAGTCCGCGGCAACAGGAGGTGGTATTGACCACAAACGAATGTTGGCAGACCGCTCATACAATTCCGTTTCAGTCGCTATGGAGCGTACTACACCGTGTGTTCGATGTGGAGAGGTTTTTTAGAAACAATGACTCTGTAGTAACAACAGTGCAACGTCTTTTCCGTCAATATTTTAGAAAAAAATATGCATATGGCTTTTGATGGGGAGCTACCCATAAGGGTAGGTTCCATTCGCCTTGGTCACAATCTGGTCACCCATCCGAAATCAGTCCATAGTGTTTGTGACTTAACATCACAATCACCTAGCAACCGTTTCACTGAACAACCAGATACACCACACTATATTTTAGAGTTGGACGTCGAGGTGCAGTGCCTGATCGAAATACCATACTCCGATGGGTTGCAGCGTTCAGAAGTACTACTTCTGTGATGTAAATGAAACCACCTGGTCTTCCCCGTTCAGTTCGTACTTCGGAAAATGTTGACCGAGAACGGCAGTTGTTACTAGTCCCAGACGATTGACTAGATGACATGCTGTAGCGCTGGGTATGTCGCGCTACATCACAGAACCAGTAGTCCTTTTTCATCATAGAACCAGTATTTCTGAAAGCTGCAACCCATCGGAGTTTTACATGCAAATGTGGGAGAGCTTGTCACTAGGCAGAACATCCACTCATATGGGACCAGGGGGAGGCTTAGACTGGATGAACCCTACCAAAGACTGAGCAGGACTCGGTCAGGAATTGCCCATCTATCTGTCAGGCTCTACAACAAGCTCCCGGTGGTGGCTAGGAACTTGCCTGCTGGCCAATTTCGGAGGGCCCTGAGACGCCTATTGCTAGATGTGCCATTGTACTCACTACGTGAGTTTTTTGTGTTGGACAGCAGCTTGGTAAGTGCTTATTTTTAAATTTCTGTGATATGCATGTTTGACTTTTATCTTTTGACAGCTTGGTAAGAGCATCTGTTTTCTTTGTGTGTTTTTTTTTGCTTTTTTTTGTGATCTCTTTTAACTCTGTTTTGTGCTTTGGCCCACTTGGCCTTTGTTATTTTTGACGTGTCCCTGGGGGTTCATTGCCCACCTTATGGACTTAATAATACATAAATACATAAATACATAAGTACTATAATTCGATCAGGACCTGCACCTCGACGTCCAACTCTAAAATATTGACGTAAAAGACGTTGAATGTGACTACAAAGTCATTTTTTCCAAAAAAACTCTCCACATCGAACACACAATGTTGAACTCTCTATATCGATCATAGCGACTGAAACAGCATTGTATGAGCCATCTACCAACAATCGTTCGAGGTCAATACCACCTCCTGTTGCCGCATACAAGCAATTCGAAAAACATGCGTTTCCTTTATAACTTACTTCTTTTAGAAAAGTAATTCTGTTTAGTTCTTCTGTTACTGAGTGGCAGTAGCTTGTAGCTTATACATTCAAAACACCTCCCAACAGTTCGGAATCCACTTGAAACTATCTAAACTGAAGTTTAGAGTTCTCGAATGCAGATGAGTATCATTTCAATAAAAATCCAAATAATAGAAAATGGTAAGAGTGAAATAGAAGAATGATAGAAGATACAGGAGTGATTTGCCTCCGATATTATAATACTACTACGATTTACTACAATTATTCTGGTTCAACTACAGTGATACAATATTCTATTTTATATTATAACTATTCTATAAACTAAGTTAAATGTAATCATTCTCACCTGGAACCACAAGCTATTGATAACCTTGCTCAAAATGAATAATGGTAACACCCAGATCACTCCGAAAGTCCAATTCAAGCAAGGTTTTGTGATTTCCCAAATATAGCTTCCTAGAGTAGAGTTGTTAAATGCTAAGTACAAAAGCACGTGTCTGAGTGTCGGCAGAAGCACGTATTCGAAGAGTACCAAACTCAGCCAGAAGACTCCTCCATTCAAGAGGCAACACTGAAATGTTCTCCATAATATTTTTGGCTCTCTGGAAAACGTAAAGAATTTGGAATCATTCTAGGAGAATAAGAAAATCGAGATGAAGATAAAATGTGAATAGGTTGATATCAAAAATAGAAAATTTGAATTATCATACTGTAATATTATGATTTGGAAGAAAGAAAAAACAAGTTGAAGTTAGCCCAAACTCGATTCTCTATCTAATATTGGTTAATTGAGCTTAATGAAATTATCATAAGTTTTCACTTCACTTTAACCAGAAATTTTTGGTCCAAAAATATATAAGAATTACTAATATTTATATTTGTAAAAGATTGATCCAAGTTTAGAGAGTTTCTAAATCACCAACTATAGTCTGTACAAGCTAACACAAAAAAGACCCTCTGGCAAGATGGGAAAATAACTTCAGTTCGTTCAATATTGGTTCAAAAATTGTTGATTTCTTCTCAATCGCAGGAAAAATTCTGATCTACAACTTGTTACCAAATCAATATTTTTTTGAACAAATATTAACCGAGTTGGAATCATTTTCTCATCTTGCCAGAGGGTCTTCTTTGCTTGGACAGACTATTATTAAACACAAATAGTAGGCCTATACATTGAGGACAATCCAGTTACTTACTCGACTCTTGAAGTGACAAGCGACTGTCTACTGATTCTAAGATGAGCAAGATTGAGATTTCTGGAGGGAGAATTATGCTGAGTTCTACTATCTTTAATATTTTTGTCCAAGTAGAATATTGTGACTGTTCCTTTCAGACTATCTGATAACCCTTTCAGGATTGCTTTTCCTATCACCTGAAAAAACATGTTCATAAAAAATTTAAAAATGCAAGCGAATTATCCAGTCGTTTTATGGAAATAAAGAATGGAATTAGTCATGATAAAAATAGTAGTTGAGTAGGTATTGGTAGTTTGTTAGTTTTTGAAGAAAGATCAATAGAGTTCTTTTTTTAACTTCAAGACACTGGTCCCTCTGATGTTCTCTGTTCAGAAATCTATGTATAACTTACTCACAATTTACGAACTTATAGCCAGTAAACACTGTGCTAGCTTAGATGTGTGTAAATAAACCCACGAGCAATCAACAAAGAAATTCTCTTCCAAAAAAGTAGCGATAACTTACATGCAGTATAATATAGTTTTGTATAATTGTAAAAAAGAGGCTTCCTGGGTCTCGGAGTTTTCTGCAAGAAAAGTAGAAATCTAATAAAAATACCACTTCACTTCAAAGCACTTGAGGAACCACTTTTTGGGAATGCTGCAAACTCACAACGCGAATAACCTTCGATTTGGGAACCCAACCCAAATCAATCAATTCCAACCCAACCCAATCAATCACACTGGATTATAGGTATCAATGGGCCACTCTACGGTATGTCATCTGTCATGTGATTCCTTTGATAGCTTTGATTGATTCAGACATCTCAAGATAAATTTAATTTATTGACTCGATAGGGTAAAATGAAAAATTACTCCCGATATTTGAATTGAGGACCGATTTTCAATCAAATAAAAAAGGGTTCAATTAACAAACTCCTATTTATTTATTATTCCCTCTCTCTCGTTTTTCACGTTTTAAGGCTCAACTTATTATTATTTTCCCAGTGCACTACTGCCCACTGGAGACAAGTAAAGCTAGACTTCTGACAATGCATTTTTCAATAAATTGTCAGTTCTAAGCATAGCCTAATAAATTGAACTGTTCAACTTACTTGAAGCAGAATCTAAACCAGCTCTAGGATTAATGATAAATCGATAATTGAATAGCAATTACTGCAGAATTTATTATTCAATTACTGTATAATAATAGTAAGGTTATAAATAACAAAATTCTTCATAACAACATACTTACTGTTAAAGCCATACTTGATTACTACGGCATAAATAAAAATTGGTAACTAATTATAGAAAATATTGCTGCTTGTTGTTTAAATTATCTACGTGATCATTATCTAAAAATTACAATTTTTAGTTGAAGTTTAAAATGTAATACCAACGAGTTAAAAATTAAAATACGCACTACGCAGAAAATGCGTACTGTCGTCTGTAAATTCTGTTTCACTGCTTCCCAGATTTTATTCATTTCAACAGCTGTTTATACGAACTCTGCCATCTAGATCGGTATTTTGACTTCAAAAAAATTCATGCGATGAACGAAGAAGGGTGCCATATTGAGTCTTAAAACGGGCGGTAAATTCAAAACTTTGTCAAAGCTCAAATATATACTTATGAAATTTACTTATTCTGCACAAAAAATAGCCCATTTTTCAACAGAAAACAGAATAAATAATACACCATGAGCTCATAACCTCATATATTTATTTCATTTATGTACAAATATAAAAGATGCGGAAAGGAAAAACAGGCTAATGCCCAAAACTTCTTCTATTCCCAATTCAGTCACATAATAAATTGTCCAAATTTTCAGGTTATGTATACAATTTTGTTTTACCCAAAGTTTTCCACTTGAAGAAAATATAATTCGAAGTAACTGATCAATTTAGAATTTAGAAAGGTTCATATTAAGTCAAAATAACACAAAACAATTTGAAAATTTCTTTGGAATATTGAAAATTTTCAGCCGAAAATTACACTTTCATTCAAAGTCAGTACAGCTGTGATATTACTGATATAAGCAATTTTTTTGGTTACAAGACTCAATATTGTACAAATTAGCTTTGAAATTTTGAATCTACCGCCCGTTCTAAGACTCAATATGGCACCCGTGACCCGACCTTCTTCTAGACCATGTCTTCATGAAGTGAATGCCTATGCGATCTAGCGGCTGCCTTAGTAACTGGAGCTTAGACGTACAACTGCTAAATCAAGAATAATAGATACTCTGATGATACAGTACACTGTTCTCCAAATGGTTGTTTTCAGAAAAAGTTAAAATAGTTCACAGAATAACCGCTAGAACGCATGCAAATGCACTTTTTTCAAGATCGCATAAGCATTCACTTTTGAATGATTCTAGTATTTAAATCGTTCGCTAGATCGCGAGAGAATTCACTTTTTCACGATCACCGAGTTCAATATTGCAATTTTAACGAGAATTCTGGGTAATATCAGATTCTGTAAAATAGTAAAAAAAATGTTAATAAGCAATAATTACTCATTAGTTGTATTCCACCGCCTGCAGGATTGCGATGTCTTTTGTTGATATGGGGTATGTTATTGATCATACCTTATTTATTCCAAATATTTATTAACATTTAGAAAGGACGAGAAGCGTACCGGCGTGAAGCTGGCCCCGCCATGTTGTACCCAAAATTTCAAACGTATGTCATAATTATGGGTTTTTTATGGGTATTCAACGTATATAACTTTTAAATTATGGGTTCAACTAGTAATATGTTTTATATCGATTTATATTTTGGCGGGCCAGAATCACGTTTGGCCCGCCACATTGCATGATTTCTGAAACAAATGTGTCATTCGATAGAGAACATTATGGGTATTCATTCTATACCATTTTCAAATTTTGGGTTCAACAATTACGACCAGGAGAGACTTTCAAAGTGTAAGAATTTGGTGGGCCAGAATCACGCTTAGCCCGCCACATTGCATAATTTCGAAGAGAAATGTGTCATTCGATGGGTAAAATTATGGGTTCAAATTCTATACCATTTTCAAATTTTGGGTACAACAATTACGATCAGGGCCCCGTTTCTCGAAAGTCACTAGTCACCAATTTCCCATTTGAATGCATGCATTTCGAATTCACCAGGTGAAAAAAGTCACCTGTGATTTTCAATGGAATAAATAACCGACTTGTTATTTTTTTGTAACATTACATCCACAAGAACTTTTTCTAAACAGCTTGAACAGCTGTTTCAATACATTTCTGAAATTTATCGAATATTTTGCCTAACGTTTTCAATCTAAGACATATTACGATAATAAAAATGGTGACAGAATATGTTTATAATATATTATGTTCAATACATATAGTCCAGTCAATGAAGCCTTTCCACACGGGTATAGATCTAGTACATGTAATATGCTCCAATTTTTGTCCTCGGGGATTTGTTGAGACTAGTTAGGAGGTTAACATAATAAAAGTCCCCGTACCTGTGGGGTGAGCATAGGACGGGAGGGGGGCTTAGGAGGTACAATTTTTCAGTTTTTCGCATAAAACCCGAAAACGGTTGATCCTAGAGAAAAGTGGTCTGGATATAAATGAAAGAGGACTGCAAATGGTCCAAATTTTGAGCAGTAGAATTAGTATTCTGATGAGGAATGATCCATAGGCCCATAGACTACCAGACACCATTTTGAATATAGTTGATTCGTAGTAAACCAATGCCATTTATAATTGTAAAGTAGTTCAAAAATTGAAATTTAACTTACCAAAATGCAATATTTCAGTGTATGGTAACTATATGAAAACCTACAAATCAAATGCATTTTTGTGTACAAATTTTGAAATCAACTACTATATTATAACAATTAGAAAAACTAACTAATCCGGTGAATAAGAATATGATTCAAATGATTTGTAAGCCTATATGACAACACTAATGATTGAGAAGCTTGCTCGTTTCTAGCTAAATTGAAGGGATTTCAAACTAGCAAGCTAAAATTGATCGTAGGATGTGACATAAGTTTTAATCTTTAATGATCTAAATACGAAGACTTTTTTGACATAAAACACACTGGCGGCTCGTACCCAAGAAAGAGGTGAAGTGCCCGTATCTTTTGCTGTGCAGCACTTCAGCCTTTTAGTGGGCACGAACCGCCAGTGATACAACCCAATACATATTTAAACAAGGTACATGATTGGTCAAAGTAGTAGGAAAATTTTAAAATCTAAGTCATTTTGGGGGGGGGGCAAAAATATGTTTGCGGGGGGGGCCGAAAAAACTGTTAAGCCACTGGTCCCAAACCTCCAACATAATAAAATAAAACTAATAAACCTAACTTCATAACCTAGATAATAGAGAACTTCAATAAAGAACCTAATAACACTTGATAAACACGTCTTGAAAAACTAATAATACTTAGAGAACAATATAAGAAACAAGACTTGATAAATGAACTTCAAATCTCTAGTAGATAGGCTAGTTGTTAATATTATTATAAATATATTTTTTTCAAAGTACCGATTACACAAAGTACCTTTGAAAACACTAGATTTGAACGCATATAAAATTTCTTTTTTATTTTATTTATAATTAACTACGAATTGGCAACGTTAAGCCACGTTTACACAGAAATGTTAATAACTTTTATATAATAAGTTATATGATATATAAGTCTATATAATAAGAATTGAACTTTAAACTTAGGGCTATTTAAAACAATTGATAAATGAAATGAAAAATCAAATACCCTTTTTAAATACTTTAAGAGTATCATTTTACAGACATGTTTCGGGACTCAGCCCAAATAATGTCAGATAATGGGCTGAGTCCCGAAATATGTCTGTAAAATAATTCTTCCAAAGTTTTTTAAAAAGGGTATTTGATTTTTCATTTTATTTATCAGTCTATATAATAAATAATACGTTATTCAAAAAAGTTATTAACAAATCGTTATTGAACCTTACATATTCCGGTGTAAACGTGGCATTATACATCAAGCCACACTGGATTCAACTAGTGAAAATATTTCACCTAGCTCTTCACATAGGTGAAAATTTATTCGATTTTCACCTGTTACTTTTGGTAACGTTTATTGATAACTGATTATCATCAGAAATAAAATGTGACTTTTACTGAAAATTATTTGAAATTCAACAGATGACAAGGGAGATTTGCTGCTTTCATCATAGAACATATGATATTTGGAATAGTAACAATTTGTTAAAAAATCACAGGTGAAAAATTCACCAGTATTCACCGGTTATTGTACGAGAAACGGGCCCCAGAAGAGACTTTGAAAGAATTCAACTGTCGCACCCTAGCGAGCATTTTTTGAACTGAGACTGCTCAGAAATTATGTACAGTGTACTGTCTTTAGCCATCATAATATTCCCCAGCAGAGGAATTATTTCGTTCAGGTAACCAGGTCCCTTGCCGCCCCCGGCGAAACTTTTTTCAGACTCTAAGTGATTGAAACCTATGTATAATGTCTCTGACTATCATAATATAACATTCAATATTTATGTGTATCATAAATGCATCCTCAACAAAGGAATATAGTTCAGGTAACCAGGTCCTCTGCGCCCCCGGTAAATTTTTTTTCAGGCTAAAAGTGATGGATACCAATGTATACTGTCTCTGGCCATCATAATATACCATTCAATATCAATGTGTATCATAAATGCATCCTCAGCAGAGGAATATACTTAAGGTAACCAGGTCCTCTGCCGCCCCCGGCAAATCTTTTTTCAGGCTAAAAGTGTTGGAAACCCATGTATACTGTCCCTGGCCATCATAATATAACATTCAATATTCATGTGTATCATAAATGCATCCTCAGCAGAGGAATATACTTCAGGTACCCAGGTCCCTTGCCGCCCCCGGCAAATCTTTTTTCAGGCTAAAAGTGTTGGAAACACATGTATACTGTCTCTGTCCATCATAATGTAACATTAAATATTTAAGTGTATCATAAATGCATCCTCAGCAGAGGAATATAGTTCAGGTAACCAGGTCCTCTGCCGCCCCCGGCAATCCTTTTTTTAGGCTAAAAGTGTTGGAAAACCATGTATGCTGTCTCTGGCCATCATAATATAACATTCAATATCCATGTGTATCATAAATGCATCCTCAGCAGAGGAATATAGTTCAGGTAACCAGGTCCTCTGCCGCCCCCGGTGAATTTTTTTTAAGGCTAAAAGTGATTGAAACCTATGTATAATGTCTCTGACTATCATAATATACCATTCAATATTTATGTGTATCATAAATGCATCCTCAGCAGAGGAATATAGTTCAGGTAACCAAGTCCTCTGCCGCCCCCGGTGAATTTTTTTTCAGGCTAAAAGTGATGGATACACAAGTATACTGTCTCTGGCCATCATAATATACCATTCAATATTTATGTGTATCATAAATGCATCCTCAGCAGAGGAATATAGTTCAGGTAACCAGGTCCTCTGCCGCCCCCGGTGAATTTTTTTCAGGCTAAAAGTGATTGAAACCTATGTATACTGTCTCTGACTATCATAATATACCATTCAATATTTATGTGAATCATAAATGCATCCTCAGCAGAGGAATATAGTTCAGGTAACCAAGTCCTCTTCCGCCCCCGGTGAATTTTTTTTCAGGCTAAAAGTGATGGATACACAAGTATACTGTCTCTGGCCATCATAATATACCATTCAATATCAATGTGTATCATAAATGCATACTCAGCAGAGGAATATAGTTAAGGTAACCAGGTCCTCTGCCGCCCCCGGCAAATCTTTTTTCAGGCTAAAAGTGTTGGAAACCCATTTATACTGTCCCTGGCCATCATAATATAACATTCAATATTCATGTGTATCATAAATGCATCCTCAGCAGAGGAATATACTTCAGGTACCCAGGTCCCTTGCCGCCCCCGGTGAATATTTTTTCAGGCTCTAAGTGATTGAAACCTATGTATAA
This sequence comes from Sogatella furcifera, assembly GCA_017141385.1. Lineage (NCBI taxonomy): Eukaryota > Metazoa > Arthropoda > Insecta > Hemiptera > Delphacidae > Sogatella > Sogatella furcifera. The sequence continues at coordinate 10,978,922 of CM029549.1, forward strand.
TGTCTCTTACTATCATAATATACCATTCAATATTTATGTGTATCATAAATGCATCCTCAGCAGAGGAATATAGTTCAGGTAACCAGGTCCTCTGCCGCCCCCGGCAAATCTTTTTTTAGGCTAAAAGTGTTGGAAACACATGTATACTGTCTCTGTCCATCATAATATAACATTCAATATCCATGTGTATCATAAATGCATCCTCAGCAGAGGAATATAGTTCAGGTAACAAGGTCCTCTGCCGCCCCCGGTGAATTTTTTTCAGGCTAAAAGTGATTGAAACCTATGTATAATGTCTCTGACTATCATAATATAACATTCAATATTTATGTGTATCATAAATGCTTCCTCAGCAGAGGAATATAGTTCAGGTAACCAGGTCCTCTGCCGCCCCCGGTAAATTTTTTTTCAGGCTAAAAGTGATTGAAACCTATGTATACTGTCTCTGACTATCATAATATACCATTCAATATTTATGTGTATCATAAATGCATCCTCAGCAGAGGAATATAGTTCAGGTAACCAAGTCCTCTGCTGCCCCCGGTGAATTTTTTTTCAGGCTAAAAGTGATGGATACACAAGTATACTGTCTCTGGCCATCATAATATACCATTCAATATTTATGTGTATCATAAATGCATCCTCAGCAGAGGAATATAGTTCAGGTAACCAGGTCCTCTGCTGCCCCCGGCAAATCTTTTTTCAGGCTAAAAGTGTTGGAAACCCATGTTTACTGTCTCTGTCCATCATAATATAACATTAAATATTCATGTGTATCATAAATGCATCCTCAGCAGAGGAATATAGTTCAGGTAACCAGGTCCTCTGCCGCCCCCGGCAATCCTTTTTTCAGGCTAAAAGTGATTGAAACCTATGTATACTGTTTCTGACTATCATAATATACCATCCAATATTAATGTGTATCATAAATGCATCCTCAGCAGAGGAATATAATTAAGGTAACCAGGTCCTCTGCCGCCCCGGCAAATCTTTTTTCAGGCTAAAAGTGTTGGAAACCCATGTGTACTGTCCCTGGCCATCATAATATAACATTCAATATTTATGTGTATCATAAATGCATCCTCAGCAGAGGAATATAGTTCAGGTAACCAGGTCCTCTGCCGCCCCCGGTGAATTTTTTTCAGGCTAAAAGTGATTGAAACCTATGTATACTGTCCCTGGCCATCATAATATAACATTCAATATTTATGTGTATCAAATGCATCCTCAGCAGAGGAATATACTTCTGCCCAGGTCCCATATAATGTAATAGTACATCAAATTGTTTCCCACAAACTGAGATCAAATTTACGATTTTTGAACCAATATTGACCGAACTGGAGTCATTTTCTCATCTCGCCAGAACGTCTGCTTCTCTTGGACAGACTATACCGGAATTTACCACTTCTATATTATAAGTTTTATAAATTTATTCTCAGGTTTGGTTAATAATCAAATAATTTTTTCACGTTTGATTCGAGTCCGTCCAAACAAAGGAGAGCCTTTGGCAAGATGGGAAAATGACTCCCAGCTTGGTCAATATTGGTTCAAAAATCGTAAATTTGATCTCAGTTTGTGGGAAACAATTTGATGTACTATTACATTATATGGGACCTGGGTACCAGAAGTATATTCCTCTGCTGAGGATGCAATTATAAATGTTGTCTAAATAGTATATAAAATTGTTTCCTACAATTTGAGATCAAATTGATAATATTGACTGAGCTTGAGTCATTCTCCCATCTAGCCAGAGGGTCTTCTTTGCTTGGACAGACTATACCTATGTGGAAATAATTGTACAATACATTTAATGGATACAATATCCATTATCCTGTGGATATACTTCTTCGTTTTATTCAATAGAGTTACTTCGAATTGATAATGACATTTACCTTTTTTTTATTGTATTCGAAATATCATTTCTGATGTATGTAATGTATGTAATCGAAATCATTGTTAATTGTCTCGTATAACTTGAAACCGAATAAAAATTTCTAATATGCGTTTTATGATGATTTCTTACCGTAAGAATTATATTGTGATTATTTCTTACATGTGGAATAGCACAGTGAATTTATATTCTCTAATTGGGAATAAAAAATAATATCGATGAAATTTCTCAACTTTGAAAGTTTAATGACCTGTGGCATTCATTTCAATTCCCAGGCCCCGAAAAGAATAGTACATTACGCCACAAGCCTTGGAAGTGAACGTTTACGGTATGAGGATAGTTTCCCGGGCGAGGCTTGCCGAGCCTGGGAATAATTCCGAATACCGTAAACAAACTTCCTAGGCGAGTTTGCGTATATTTCTTTTCGCCTCACTTCAGATAAGCATTATCAATCAAATTTCATTTAATCAATACTTCACGATTAACAATTCAATCTGAATGAGGTTATAGCGATTGCTGATTCAAACTGATAACTGAATAGGTTAAAAAGGTGCACTGTCACCCGATCTAGCGGACGGCTTGATAACTACTACGTTAATCCTGTCAGCTGCTGTTGTCCACGCACGGAAAGAAAGTCCCCGCATGGAAAGGAAGTCTTACCGCTCGAGGACAACAGCTGACTGTTTGCGTATGTAAATGACGACTTTCAAGTCTACATAGGGACCGGTAAGCAGCTTCTTTCTGTGAAGTGTGGCGAAAAAGGAGTTTTTTTCAGAAATGCATGACAGAAGAGTCTTAGGAGAATTGAATGAATGAGGGATGACTGCCCTCATTCGTCACTTTTGCTGCGTGTCATAAAATAATAGTGAAAGCTGTCTCTTCGAGAACAACAAAGAACAATAGTTATTGATAACAAAAGAGTTGTCTATAATAACATTCTCCTAAAATCGTAGTTTCAGCCTGGAAATTGTAGAATTGGCTCTTGTTTAGCAAGCTTGTTTGCAAACCTTGTTTTTTCGTCAACGTTTCGTCAAGGGTGATGTTTCAATAGTCTCTCTGTTTTCCAATATGTGAATTCTGGTTTCAAAACGCATAATAAGTTTGTAAAAACCCAAAGCTCAGGGTAGACAAGATTGTGAATACAATTCTTTCATTTATTGGAAGGATACCTGGAATGTGTTAATCAGCTGGAACTAAAAAGGTTACCATTGAACTTTGGCCGCCCAAGCATAGTAATGTATTTTTTCTAAAGATTTCATGGAAAGAGTAATATACAACTTCAAAAGTTTAGGAAGAATAGGTGAAGAATTTTTGGCAACAGATGAGTCACTCGGAAGAGTGTTGTTTGTTTGACGCCTCACCTAAAGAAGAATACATTTCAAGTTGAATAGATGAAGAATTTCTGACAAGAAAGGAATTACTTGGAAAGAGTGATGTATGTTTGACAACTCATTTCAAATAAATAGATCAAAGTGGAATGAATGTAGAGTTTCATTTAAAAAAGTGAATTCCGAATGGGCGTGTTCTACTTTATAAGGAGTCACCAATAGGAATCAGTCTAGGAAGTCACATGATAGGGGAAATTTTAACACGTACTGCCATTGGAAGACTTACCCTCCACCACTCTTCAAATGTAGGATTAGGATAAAAATTGAGTCTTCTTGACATGAAATAGTTGTAGAAAATTTAGTTGAAGTTCATCAATTGGTGATTCTACAAGCATCTACAAGTAGCAGCTCCTCTAACTCCTCTAACTTCTCCTCAAAGTCCACTTTGCATCAAGTCGCAGCAAAGCAGCTGTAGCAGTTCAGAAGAGCAATCACCTTCTATTTGCTGTGTGCAAGTGGGTGGGAAGGATATTTTTGGCGATCGAGGCGCTATTGGCTGATCATTTTGGCGAAAAATTGAGTGAATTAACAATAGCTGTGTCCACATCTTTGCGTTTTTCGTCTTTCAGCAACGTGTGGACAGACCTTTGCGGGATGGGATGGCACAGCGTGTGGCATGCTGCTTGTGCTGCTTATTCAATATGGCGGCATGGCGCACCTTTCTCATAGCTGTTTCATACGTTGTGTAAATTATATTTTGTGATAAACAGGTTACACGAATATTATTATTAATAAATGAATAGATTTTTAATAATCTACAATTGATTCTCGCAAGAGAGAATATATCATTTACTCGAATTGCATTGATGGTAAGTAAACATAACCTTTTTGTTTTCATATGTTTTTGTTTACAATTTGAACTGCCAAGTCTTTCATGAATACCGGTAAGTTAATATTATTTTTGGTTAAATTTAATGTTGTTCCAGTTTAATAAGCCAAATTAATGTTCTGTTCAATTGGATACATGTGTAAGTTATATAATACAATGGATGAAATAACTTTTTAGTCCGTTTTTAAAGCCTTATTTGATGGATTTTTGTAATTATAGAGACATATTTCAAGTAGAAATTTATCTATGCCAATAAATTATGTAGCCTAATATTCCTACTAATCTTTTACTGAATGTCCAATGTTGAAGAGTTTTGTGTCTGGATTTGTCAAAATCTTGTTATTGGATAGACTCTTGAAGAATCATTTTAAATTAGTGACAAATAATTCAATCTGATAATTCATGATCCAAGTTGAGATTGAATTTAATTTTGCTTGTTTATTAATCACTAAATCAACAAAAAGTTTCTCTACCGTATCAATAGGCTATTATAAGAGAAATATTCATAAGTTATCATGGTTTTTGAGGAAATTTATATGCATAGGCCTACAGTAGGCTGAGTACAGATTACCGTAGAAGTCAGGTTAGGTTCAAGTCATGTTTAAAACATTACTGTGTTTTGAATTTAATTAGGCTACATAGCCTCTTTGAGGACTCACAAATAACATTCCGGTTCTTTCAATTATTACAAAGAAATAAAAATAGGGTAGAATATATTAGGCCAACTTGGTTGCATTTCTAAGCTTGATGCTTCAGCCTGAGTTGATAGATAAGATGAAATAAATCAAATACCATTTAAAAAATTTAAAAGTACCTTATAATGAATTATGAAACTAGAAAATTGTTATTGGTAGGCTACAGTAAGTTATCATACTTTTTTCAAAGTTGATCAATTACTGCATTCAATTGATAAATTATTATAATGAACTTTTTTTGCAGTTAATTGGAGAAGCTTAAACCCAGAAAGCATCACACATTATCCAGTACCTAGATACTTCATCGGGGGAAGAAGATAATGATGTAAAACAATGTTTGGATTATTAACATGTAAGTACCTACTAACTGTTTGTCTAGGCTACTTGCAATATCTTCTACCTTCTTTTTTATTTCTTTATAATAATAAAGTTATAATTAATATTCCCTTTTTGTCCAGGGCTACTATCAATGTATGTTAATAGATATAAAGCAAAATCAAATTCTTTGATCATAGCACATCATCAAATTCATCTACAATAGCTTGTTCCAAATAATATTCCATGATTCTGTCTGTCTCAGTGGCTCAACAGCCCATGAAGGGCCTATGCCCACAAGCTGGTAGGCAGTTTCATATCTACTCCACTATTATACAGTCTGTCCAAGCAAAGAAGACACCCTGGCAAGAAAATGAGTTACCTGAGCTATTTCCTTGAGCTTGAAAGCACAGTAAATTACTTAAAATTCAAATATGCAATATCTTATACCTTCTTTTCTATTTCTTTGTAATAATTGAGAGAATATTACATAGGTACCAGTATTTTATTTGTGGGTTCTCAGGTGGGCTATGTAAGTTGTCAGATAGGCCTACAGAGCACGTTAATGTTTCAAACATAACTTCAACACTTGACACTTGAATACTAACCGTTTGCATGTAAATTCCCTCAAATGCATAATTTTTATATTTCTCCTACAAGAATGCTATGAAAACTGAACTAGAAAACTTTAACTAGAAAAATGTTATTGGTGCCCCATGGTGTGTGTCATTGGTGTTGTAAAATGTCAACTTTTTTCATTGTGGATCAATTATTTCATTCATAACTTATAAGCTCAATGATCATCTTTTTGCAGTTACTCTGGAGCCTGCTTGGACCCTGAAAAGCATTACACATTATCAAGTAGCCTACTTCATTGGAGGGAGGAAATATAATGTGTCCGTTAGTCCAAATTTTGCACCAAATAAATTCACCATTGCCAGCAAGGTCAAACAACAGGTCAGTTTTTTATGTTTCTTTCTCAAATAATGCAATATAAATTTTTTTAATGACAATTGTACAGAAAAACTACCTATGCCTTAATCGTCTGAGCAGGGTAAACTTTCTTCATGTCATTGGAAAGAGAATTTAATTCTCCAGGGGGTGGACTTTTTACTTTTTGATTTTTAGTTTATTCTAATAATTGCTGTAAAATTAATCAGCTCTAAAAGTATTGAACTCTAATTATTGAAATAAACTTGAAATAAAAAAGTGAAAATTCAACCCCCTGTAGAATTGAATTTGCCTTTCAATGATATAAAGAACGTGAAATTCTGACCATAGAGGCTCTCTATATCTGCTCCAAGAGATTGATAAAAATTACATTGCTCTTATGGGGTTTGATTCTGCCGTTGGGCAGTTTGCTGTCCACTACCACCCATCCTTAAAGGTGACACTATTTTCTTCTATAGAATGTAGGTTCTGTTGATCTACAATAGCATGTTTTATATAGGGTTACAATAATTATGATATATGATTCTAGAAATACGGTATAAAATATAATCATTGTAGATAAGCCTATATATAATAATTTTATTATCTCACTAGTGACATGATAGATAGATAAATGTCTTTATTTTACACTTTGTATATTACATAAAGTGTTGTGGGTAAAGTTGAGGCACAAGAGCCACTTGACCCACAATGATGATGATGTGTCATCATTTGGAAATATTTGAATCTGTCTGAGCAGATTGCTGCACGTTGCGTGCCACCAAGTATCAATTTTCCTGGTGAAATAAAATCTTATTTTTGGGGGGAATTTATTCTATATTATATTTTTAATTATTGCATTATAGAAATTCAATTATTTTTGATACTTTTTTTAAAATAATGCATTTCCTATGGAATAAAAGATTTTGATTTCATTTGGTGTGGGTGTGTTGCAGAGCGCGTGTGAAGGAGGCGGTGATGTCGCTCAGAGGTGGCCACTTCCGACCAAGTGCTGGCCGCCGTGCAACGTTTCTCCTCCTCTGCTCCCATCACCACTTCTGCGCCCGCCGACCATGAGCTGCCTGCTCAAGAAGTGCCTCTTCTGCTCTGGGTCAGGAACGCATTGTCCAGGAGACCAGCTCTGAGGTAACGACTTATACTTGTTCTTGTTCTTAGACAAGATTGGCATTTATAATAGGCGTAGTGAATTGGAATGTGTTCCTCTTGAACCTTCACACTTGGGAAATGTATAATTTAATTTTCTATGATAATCTTCATAAGATACCGCAGTCCATATGAATAATACTCAGCAAGGAAGGTAATTTACATGAAATTTCTGCAATGCCTGTGGTCACCTACATAGTAATTGGGGCAATTTTCAAAGTTAATGATTTCATATCTAGTTATAACCCTTAATTAAATAGACCCTTAGACAAATTATTTGGATAATTATTTCTATAGATGAATAAAAAGAATAAACTAAGTAATCTTTCAAATAAAATTCATTCAACTTATTCACTCACATTGAAAATGATCTGAGAATCAAAACATATATGTGTTTTAGAAATATTTCTAAAGATTTGTTTCATTATTTCTAAGCCTGTATAATATAGCCTATGTGGCCTACTTCATTAAACTTAGAGGTCAAGAAATTCAGATGAAGAGGCGATCTTACTAACAGATAAGTTATTTTGAACAGTTGAACAGCTAGTTCTTGATACCTTTCTTCTAGCATATTCTATTCTTTTCTCCATCAATTTTTGAACATTTAATATCAATAATGTATTGTCTGGCCAAGCAAGGAATACCCTCTGGCAAGATGGGAGAATGACTCAAGCTTGGTCAATATTGGTTCAAAAATTATCAATTTTATCTCAAATTGTATGAAACAATTTGATCTAAAATAAGACTAAATTTATAACTCTTGAACAAATATTGACCAAGCTGGAGTCATTTTCCCATTTTGCCAGATGGTCTTCTTTGCTTGGACAGACTTTACTTGGTCTAGATTGTTTTACAATTGTTGGCTAACATTTGACGTTTATTGTAAGTATTCCACTCCATCTGTAGGCTATTTTTCATGACAAATTCTATTAAATGAGCCCTAATGGATAATAGGGTAAGACCATTACAACTTGAAGAAACACATAATGTTAATTTCGATCACTAGAACATTCGTTTTTATTCTATTATCTTTTCCATGTTTTTGTTGTTCAACTGTTTCAAATATTCATATTAGGATGAGGACAAAATAAGAAATAAAAATATTTTGAACTCATGAATGTTGTCTCTGGTCATAATAATCAATTATGCTCAACAATTCACAACTGAATAATTTCAATATAACTTGATAATACAACGTTTCTCCTTGTAGTATAATTTTTTATTGTGATCAGCTATCTGTCAGATTTAAGACAGTCCTCTCAAGATATTGTCCTCTTAGATTCATTGATTTGCCTTTCTCTATATTATTATTTTTTAAATATCTCACTACTGTATCTTCTCTAAAAAATATTTCCCTATTTTATGTAATACCGGTACTCAAAAAATTTTTTATTTTTGTTCCAGCAGCTAAATGGAAATGAACTGGTCTCGGATATAATATGCTCTGACATATTCCTTTGCAAGGAGATATTTGGTATTTACAAGAAGATATTGATATTAAATCCTGAGTGTTTTTTAATAATTCGTTTTCTTGTTCTTAGCCTTCTCTTCTATACAAAGAAAAGTGGAAGTATGAAGTACTGTATATATTGTATTTAATTAAATATAAATATTATGCTAAACTGTCTCCTCATTTTCGAAGTTATTACTTTTTCTTATTGTCTTTTCATCTGAATAGATAATCATTCCAAGTCTAGAATGAGATTTGTTCCTTTTTAAAGTACATAACAGCAAAACACTACACTTTATTATAATTATTTGGTTGATAATATGAAATAGAGCATCAAATTCATCAAATACACAACATGGATAAGAAGAATTCAAAATAGCAAGACAAAGTTGGATGAATTAGTAGAGAAATGAGTCAAGTTATTGTTTTGAATGAAAGACTTTTTTATTTCAAAGACGTGGCGAAGTTTGGACAGTAATGTCCACTCAACTATGATATTAAGAAAAAGTCCTGGTTGAGTATTGTTCACACTTCAAAGTGCAAGTAATTACAATAGTTTAACATACACCAAGTAAATATATTCAACACTAGAGTTGTATATTGCACTGTAGTTATTGGAAAAAATTAGCTACCAATTATTGTTATCTCACAATTCAATTTTATTCTCTGATACTCAATAAAAAAGTTCATTGCATTTCCGTAGTTCATTCCGTTTTCTTATAATTCTTATAAAGGAAGTTGTAGGATGAAGTGGAGTATCAAGGATGATGTGGGATTTGAGGTTGGATTTCTGGAAAGAAAAAAACTGTTTGAAAAATCTGCAAAATAATAATTTATTATATTAAATAAATGGAGATTCGAATGAATTATTATCATGGTTATTTATTAATTACAGACAAATATGACATATTCTCATAAAAATTAAGAATGTTACAACTCATCATTGCAGATTATTAACAAAATATCTACTTCACTAAAACGTGTAATTTGTTTATTGGCGGGTCCAAGGGTTAATCATCTTTATAGGGATTACCTACTTCAAAAATATGTATATTCTTCAGGTACCCTGCATTTTCGTTTTTACATATATTTTGTTTTGATAGAGTGTTGATGAGTTTTTAAGAGACAATCGACTCATCACTATATTTTTGTTGTATGTTGCTGAGAGATACAACACTGGTGAATATGACCACGTGAAACTATATTGGATTCTCAAGGGCCAAGGGGTGGATTCCCTTTATTCCCAAGTGGCGCTTGAGTCGCGCTGTCTAGCCATCACACCTACCATATTATTATAAATGTTCACTTTGTTATTAGGGCTACTAATTTATAATAAACTCCTTTGAGGCTGGCTTGGATGGGCTGTATAGTAGAGTGAATTTAAAACTGGCAACCAGCTTGTAGGCCTAAGGCCTTCATGGGCTGTTGAGCCAGACATACATACAATGTATAATGAATCAATAAATAGTAAAATTCACTTGAAAATGACTCAAAAAGGGTAAATTTCAATACTCATTGATTAATTATAACTCACGTTAGTAGTCCTAATAGCAAAGAGATCCTCTATTTAATTTGAGACAGTGAAAATGATCTTATTCTTTGCGACTTGATCATTAAGTTACGTTAGTGAAGTTCTCTAGAATACATTATGCATCAGCTCAAGGCCGGTATAATATTCCTATTATCATAGTTAATCATATGAAAAGAGATGTAGATACAAAATCATATTTTCATAATTATGATTATAGAACTATTACCGTGTAATGCCGGCCTAAGATTTACAGTAGGCTACCATAGAATAAAATGTTAGCCTTTGGTAAATTATACTTTGAAAACATTACTTTAGATGGAATTTTAAATGTTATCTTATCAAGACTTCTATTTTTCTTGAATGTTACCTATAATTCAAGCTACCCAAATAGAATGTGGCTTTTTTTGGTTAATCTGAAAATTTAAATGAATGTTACATTTCTGACGTTTATTTTTTTACAAACAGGTAGACAGATTCATTTTAAATCACTCGAAATGATAGGATATTAATTAAGATCTCGAAATATTTCTTTTAAACAACCAAATTCTTGATTGTCGATTCTTTTGCAAAGCAAAATATATACCCCTTTCAACTCTTAAAAATTTTGGTTCGATGTTGCTTATTAAAAACGTTGTGTAGCCTAAGCAAAATTACTTGAATAAACTCCAATTAATTTAATTAAAGAAAACTAAAGTAATTTAACTGACCAAACTTACCAAAACCGACCAATAATGTACTTTTATAATGAGTTTATTAAATTTGATGACACTTGCAACAGCTACGGCTATCAAAATAAACAAAAGAACATAACCTTTAACAAACAGATAGAAGCCGCAGATAAAAAGCAGCAAGACGAAAGCCCAGCTTCAATCTTCAAGCGTTCTGACAAAATTACATTGTTGCGAGCCAGCATGCTGGAAATTTGGTTTGAAGACTCCGCGCATGCGCAGTAAGATGCTCAGTTTTATGACTCCGTCGAAAACATAACCGCAACTCAAAATAAATTATTTATTAAATCAGCTATTTAATACTTTATTTTCGATTGGAATTAGAAGAATATCGCTTTTCCTCCCGATTTGGTATCATATTAGCTTGCTAAATAACAGCTTTATGGAAAAAAAGAGAAGAGCACGCTCACAGCATGCTGCTTGCGGCTTGCGCTTTTTGATTTTGTTGCAACATGTGGCATGCTGCTGGCTGAAACCAGCATGCCGAAAGTCGCAAAGATGTGGACACAGTGATTGGAGGAGATAGGGCTACACCTAAAATAGTGTCCTGGAGAATTTGTTGTGTTCTGGATTGTAAAAATAAAACATGCAATGGAAATTTCAAGTTCTACACTTTTCCAGTTGCCATACATAAGTTTCATCAATAAAAAGAATGGTTCACTGCATTGAATAAATATTGATAGGTAAAGTGAACCTAATTGTTTTGTTTACATGAAAAAGAATTTATTGATCAAGTAGGACCATGGAGTGCTCCATTCTAACCTGTACATGAGGTAATGTACATGAATAGTTTTCATGTTAGTTAATCTAATAAGCAGTTACTAACAACGCAAAAACTCTATTAATTATGTTTTAATAAGGAATATTCATGTCATTCAATTTTTCAAATAAATGTGAGCTTGCGCCAATTTATCATTTTCATGTAAGATAACTTATCAGCTGTTATCTCAAAGTTCTTGTCAACTCTCAAATACATCTGTTTGCGGTTGTCTGCTCTCAAATACTTGAAAACTAGGATTTTTCTAATATAATGAGCAATAATACTATCAATAATTAACATTCATATCCTAAATATCATGTTCTAATTACTGAGAAATGCATGAAGCAGCAAATAATACAATTCTAATTATAAATGCATTTTTCCCATTTAGCGCTATGCTTTGTATGCTAAAACGCGTAGAAAAGTACACACAATAATCCACCAGAGCGCAGCACAGTAGATGCTCATAGCAAATAGAGGTAGGCTACTTAAATTTCAATATTTGAACTTTAACTCTTTTTAAACTTTACTTGAAGCTTTTTAATAATTCTTAGATAGAGTTCAATGCTCAATTAATGTTTGATAATTTCAAATCTGTCTAGTTCTATGGGGACCATCTTGATTATTGTCTAATGTCATGTATGCATTTATTAATTGTTACATCTTTGATCATACAGCAATTCCATTTGTAGTTCTATATTTTTTTCACAAAACAAACTATTTCTATTAATATAATTCAATATTACAAGTATATTGATTAGCTTTCTCCTTTTTCCATTATAACTTTCCTTGTTTTATTCAACCTTATTGCAATTACTCATTTTATTCAACTTCAAAACCAGAATTATTATTCAATCCCAATCACATCTATTTTTATTATCAATTTTTTTCAAAATTATCTTCCAATAGATGAAAAAATGAATTATTTACAATCTTGGCTATCACTTTTCATGGATTTATCTGTGAATTTTCAATTCTGATAAAAACCTGCTTTGTGATACTCCTTATTCTATTTTTCCGGTAACGAAAGTTCAGAAATTTATTGTCATGCTATAAATTTTACTATGACTGAATTTGAACATATCATAGAAATATGACAATTGTCTCGCCAATTGGCATCGTGTAAACCCGGCATCATGGATTGTTACCAAAGATTTAAATGTAATGCGGGCTAGTATATATTTTGCCTTATATTACTGAAATCCGACAGGTTATAAACTTATAATGTTATTGCATAATTATTAATTAATCTGAGGTGAGAAAACTTGTTTAATGAAAAAAGTTGAATAATATTTGAGTAAATATTCCATTATAACATTATGTATCTGAATTTTGGAGAAAATTCAAGAATCTCAGATAACAATATTATATCTTTTTATAATATTCTCAAAGTTTTTGAATAATTTATCTACAATGATTACAGTCTTTTATAAATTTTAAAATTTGATTCACTTTTTTATTATTAGTTTTCCTAAAATGAAGTTTTAACAAGACTGAGAATTTCCAAAAAGAAAATCTTGAGAACATCATAGGTGTCGGCACATAAATATTATTGCAATCTATGAGTTTTTTGAAACAAATAAGGAACACCACTGACTAAAATATATAATTTAAAGACTGAATATTCTTAAGGATATCACAATAATAGCGTTTTGTAAACATTCCTCTACTACAAAAGTTGCACAATAATTTTTGATAATCTTAATTGCACATAGATGATTGATAATAATAGACAATTTCACCATAATTTTATTCCACTGGTTATTTGACTCATTCGTAGTAATTTCGAATACGTCACTACACCTTTATAGAAATTTAATTCAGGGACTTTAATGCTTAAAGATTATATTATTCTGTTGACGGTTGATGCTACTTCCATCAGATGGAATCATCTACGGTTATAGAATTGCAATTTTAATATTGTTTCAGCTGTCCGTAAGTAATTCATGAATTGTATCTCAAGAATTCAATATGAAATTGTATTGTGATTTTTCAAGCAGTACTTTGTAATTGTACACTTCAAATGAGGTAAAAACTTGAGTTAAATATTAACAAACACACATTTATATATACGTTGTAGTTCATTATTCAACAACACAGTTTATTTTTAAATCAGTGTACAGTGTAGTACACATATGTACTACTAGCCGGTGGGCTCGCTTCGCTTGCTTTCTCCGGCTAGACGGAGGGGGGGGGGGACCCCCCAACAGTGCCAGCGGTATCAGTGAGTCAAACCACAATTTCCGTTCGAAAGGATTTGCTTTGATCACTTAACAGGGTTTTTTTTAATAATAGTTATGAATTAGTTGTTCTATTACCTCAGCTAGACCTGGTTATATGATTTGAACATATTTAGTTCAGTAGTTTCCGTGAAATAAACAAAAGAGCAGATTGCAAATATTGGAAAATCTTATTACAGGTGTAACCTCAGAAGGAATTCGAAATTTATTAAACAGCATTTCTAGACATAATTTGGACCTGTTTACCAAATTTCAACATTTTCTGTCAATTGGTTTTTGCAAAATCTAAGAAAAACTCAAAAAATTCCGAAAATATTGAGCGTGACCTTGGGAAGTATATCGGACATAGTTTGAAACTTAATTCAATATCTTCCAAATTAGTACATTTCATCTATAATCTCGCTGAACCATTGAATGATGAACCATGTTCAGTTGGACGTTTAGTCGCTAATAAAGGATTTCTGAAACTTAATAAGGATACGCCAAATATTTGAGTTATTCTATAGTTTTTCAGCGTTTACTTGATTTTTTTGAAAATTAATCGGTAGAAAATGTTGATATTTGTTGGGCAGGTTCAGATAAGGTATAGAAATGCTGTGTTGGAATATTTTTGAAATCCGTTCAATATTATTCCAGTAATCAGTTTTTAAAAATTATAGATGTATTGCGTATCTTCCGCTTTGATATGGCCAATCCTTACTGTAAATTCAATGGTTTAGTGAGATCATAGAAGAATTAATTTGGGAGGTATTGAATCAAGTTTCAAACTGTGTCTGATATACTTCTGAAGGTTACTCTCAATATTAGCGTGTAACTATTTTACGGAGTTTTTTTTGGATTTTTCGAGAACCAATTGGTAGGAAATGTTGAAATTTGGTCAATGAGTCCAGATGAGGTCTGGAAATGCTGTGTTTAATAAATTTTGAATTCCTTCCGAGGTTACGCCTGTAATAAGGTTTTACAATGTTTGGAATCTGCACTTTTGTTTATTTCACGGAAACTACTGTTCAAATAATATAACCAGGTTTAGCTGATGTATTAGAACTACTAATTCAGAAAGATCCCTGTTAAGACAGTGATATTATGATCAAAGCCAATCCTTTTAAAACGCGGATTGCAGGCGAGCGAAGCAAGCCTGTTTGGCTTACTGTTTAACAGGTAAGTTTAACAGGCGGAGGATCATATGTTCCATTCAATAGACAAGCTAATACATTTTCAACAAAAGAAAAATATGTGTTGGTCAGTAGAGACAATAAGATTATGCTCAATAGGGAATTATTGGAGAAAATTAATAAAATTGATCCGGATGACTGCACTTTTGCGAAAATGAGATGCGTGGATGGAGTACCTGAAAGCGGCAAAACGCACTCAATTCTACAACAATACGTACCAGGTAAAGATCTTATACTGACTCAAACTAAGGCAGGATTAGAGGTCATAAGAGCGGCTATCAAACAATCTCATAGTATATTGCGCGACAACATATTATACACTGACCTCACTACAGTATCATCATTCATCATAAATGGACCTCATAAAAAATTTAATCGTGTCTTCATCGATGAGCCACTTCATATGCACGCAGGTTTTGTTGGATACATCTCTAAATTGAGTCAAGCAAACGAGGTAATCTTGGTCGGCGATTCTAGGAGAAAATCAGCGGCGTCTATGACCTGGCATGATGCATCACTTCACATGGAGTCTCACACAGATAATACAATCACAAGAAGGTGTCCAATGGATGTCTGCTACATACTCTCAGATTTCTACAAGAATATACACACCACCAATAGAATTTCGAGATCAATTCAACCAACATTTAGTAACGGAGAATTTCAGTCACTGGAAAAAGGAACACTTATTCTGACCTTCACTGGAGAAGAGAAATGCATTATAAGAGAGAGGTTAAGAAAATATATTGGATCATTTGAATGTAAGTTTAGTTGTAAGTAAAGTAAAATATAACATGCGTATATAAAGTAAATAACATAAGTAAAGTTGATCTATTGTTGGACAATTGCAGTTTATGCGATTAATTTTGCAGTGGTGTAGCTTGATGGTATTTCTTGCCGGTTTTTTTGAGTCCATCAGTGAAAATGCCAGAAATTTTGTTTTTGATGAATTGAGTCAGGATATTATTGTGGAGCCAGAATATAATTTTTTCCATACCTAATTCAGCTGATATGAAAGTATCATTCCAGTTGTTGCCTTGGAATATCACTGCTGTGTCATCTGCAAAGGCAATTATCTTGCCACCAATGTCAAGTGAGCATAATTCATTGGCAAAGATGAGGTACAGTATCGGACCAAGAACTGTTCCCTGCGGCACGCCAAATTTTATAGGAAGACCTTCCTCTGCACTCAGATTTTTCCCTATTCGCACTCTTTGCTTTCGATTATCAATGTAGGATTTGAACCACTCCAAAACCACACCTCTCACACCAATAGCTTCAAGTTTTTTCAGTAGGATTCCATGTGATACTGTATCAAAAGCCTTTGCAAGATCTAAAAACACTGTCAGACACTTCATTCCATTATCTAAGCTGTGAATTATAGTTTTTGTCAACTCAAAAATCGCATCATCTGTACTCCTGTTCTGTCAGAAGCCAAACTGATTGGATGACAACAAATTTTTCGACTCAAGAAAATCAACTAGACGCTTTTTCACTATTTTCTCTAGAATCTTTGATGTGTTGTTGACTAATGCTATCGGCCTATAGTTGTTCAGATCAAGTTTATCACCTCCTCTATGTAAAGGTCTGACACAAACCTCTTTCATTAAATTTGGAAAGATTCCATTTGAGAGACTCTTGTTGAATATGTCAGCCAGTGGTATTGCAATATACTCTTTCACAGCCTTCAGAGTTCTATATTGGTGATGTCGTCTAGACCTGGAGAACTGTCGTTACAAAGGGAACTGATGATGTCCAGTATTTCCTGTTCTGCAACTGGCTGAAAATACATCGAGGCTGGCAAAATTTTAGCTGGTTTATAATCACTTACCAAAGTGTGAATTGATCCTTCAACTTTAACAGCAATGTTATTGGTTAGATTTTCTCCAATATTGGCAAAATGTTCATTAACTTTTTCAAGAATGAGTTCTTTACTATTCTCCATTGTTACAATGCTGTTATCAACAACTATCTCTCTTATTGTGTCATCCTTTCTGTTGACTGTATCTGTTGCTTCCCTTATCAGTTGCAGGTTCTTTTCATATTATTCTGTGCTCCATTTAATTTTGTTCTGTAAAATTCTTCTTTTTCATTTCTTATTAGTGCTGTTAAAGTGTTGCGATATTGTCTGTAGTATATTGAGCAAGTGCAATGTCATTGGGATGCATTTTCCTCCTTTTGTTGAGTAGATCTCTTCTCCTTATAGCTGATACAAGTCCCCTCGTAATCCATGGCTTGATGGGTTTCAGACGTTTCCGCTGGTGGTAACAATTGGTATTTTCTTCAATATATTTCTTTAAAATATTGATGAACCTCTCATACGACTCGTTGGTGTCTTGAAGGTTGACAACGTCTTCCCAGTTTTCTGTTGAAAGTTGCTGCCTCAATCCAGGTAAATTTACAGATTTCCTAAGAGTATTGCAGCTGTTGTTGTAATTGCTATTATTAATGCGCACATTCGAAGTATTGATTTCTTTCAGACCCAGAATTATACTAAAATGATCTGTGGTTGATGATTCATATATGATTGGAAGAACTTGTTTCTCAAAATTAATCATAATATGGTCTATGCAAGAGGATGTTTCTCCAGTAATCCTTGTAGCTTTTTTAATACAATGTCTGAAACCATATTCACTTGAGAAATTCAAATAATCCTGTAATTGTTGATGTGAATGGTAATTGAGAGTGTTTATATTCATGTCTCCAATACAAATAATCTGTTTACGTTTTAATTTGTCTAGCTCTTTCCTCATATCACATAAAAAGAGTGATATGTCGTGATGGAGATCTATAAATTGCAATGATATTATAACAATTTTCACTTGTCACCAATTTCATATTTAAAACGTTTGCCTGTCTAACTTTCAATTCTATACAAGAAACATTGTGGCATTTTCGTGCATAGATGATAATTCTATCATTTTGTAAGAGATTGTTTTCAGAACAGAATATGACGTAATCATCTAAGTGCTGAGGAATAAAATCGTTTTTTATCCAGCATTCCGTAAGAATGATGATATCAAATTCCAATGACATATCTTGTAGCTGTACCATCAATTGGTTGGAATTTCTTCTTATACTTCTTATATTGAGACAAAAAATTTTCATATTGAATTCTTCCAGTAGCATGACTAAATTTTCCGCTATTAATACGAATGTACGGGTGCTCAATTTATAGTTACAAACTTTTTAAGAAAGAGAAATTTCAAATTCTCGATCCTATAAAAAAATTGCCAAATTTTAAAAAAATTGTATCTCAAAAACGGTTGATGATACAGAGTTGCAATTGGTCTTATTCTCTTCCAAATTTTATTGTCTACAAAAAAGGTCCTATAACATTCTCTCGTCCGACGCTTGGTTCGGCCACAATTCACGAAAAACCCATTCCTAGTAGGTAAATTTTACGGTTTTTTCAAGATGGCGGCCGAAGCTCACAGGGGTCCTTTGAGGACTTTTAGTATGTTATTCAGCGCCCTTTTCTGACCATATCTGCAAATTTTCAGCTGGGTCCTCCGACTTTCACTTTTTTTGCTTATTATTATTATTAAGTAGTCTAATGCTAATAAGAAACTGTTAATAAACATTCTGAACATCTTGTCGAGAAGAAATAATCAAATTCTTTCAATTTTAGCTCGTAGAACAGGGATCATAATTTACTGGCCGACTGTTGAAGTTTTGTAATTTGCATTGATGTCTGTCTATGGTTTCACAAGTTAAATTTGATATTTTAAATAACTCTACTAATATTTTTGGTTTGTTTTTACCTCAAACTTCCAAAATCTAAATTTATGCTTGATAGTTTTTCATCTTCACACAGTCAAAATTTGTTTATAAAATAAGTTTTAAATTGTAAAAATAACAATGTTATATCAATCGAAATTAGGAAGAAGCAATGATTGTATTGTAATTGCCTATTGTAAATAATATAAATATTATTTGGTTGGGAATGAGATCGGAATGTGACTAAGGGCACGGCCACATGGGCAGCTTTTTGCTGCAAATTTTGTCAACACCTGTGAAGATGTTCCCGACTCGTTCAAATTTCTAATAAGAATCATGCAATAATATAGTTCTAAATTCGAGTAATTTTGTACAATCAAAAGAAAATTTTCATCCCTTCCCAATTTTGAAATAATGATGATAAGAATTTTTTTTTGCCCAGATTCCAATTAAAATTACGCCATAATTTAGTACTCAATTTCGTATCAATTGAACCACCAAACAAAAAATTTTTACCCCTTCTCATTTTAGGGCAGGAGTGATTGAAAAGGGGTGACTGGACCCCATCCTGTGCCAAATACCAAAACAAAGCTAGAATTTATTATTATTTTTATGATAGAAAATCAGCTGGTGCGGCCTGACAAGCATAAAAGTGCTGCAAATATTTGCTGCAAACAAATAGGTCACGATTCATTTTTCTCAGCAGCAGCTAGTTGAGATTTCAGTTTCATTTCAGACAGCTGCGTAATGGCGAGAGATGCGTAGGGGAGTACGTTAGGCGATATCAGCTGATTTTCTATCATTGAAATAATATTGTACAAAACATTGAATAAATTCAAAACTCTAGCTTTGTTTTGGTATTTGGCTCAGGATGGGATCCAGTTACCTCTTTTCAATGACTTCTACCCGAAAATGGGAATGGGTAGAAATTTTTTGTTTGGTGGTTCAATTGATACGAAATTGAGTACTAAATTATGGCGTAATTTTAATTGGAATCTGGACAAAAACAATTTTCTATCATCATTATTTCAAAATTGAGAAGGGATGAAAAATTTCTTTTGATTGTACAAAATTACTCAAATTTAGAACGTTATTATGGCATGATTTTTATTAAAATTTGAACGAGTCGGGAACATCTTCACAGGTGTTGACAAAATTTGCAGCAAAAAGCTGCCCATGTGGCCGTAGCCTATGAAGTTATTTCTTAGAAAGAAAAAATTATTTCTTTAGATTTTCTCTAGCTTTTTCAGTTTAGGGTCAATGACATTATCTGTTCTATCAATTACTTAATTACTCTATCAACACTTAATATTTATAGTCGCATAGTGAACAAAATATCGCTTGCGTAGTTACCAAAGTCTATCAAATCTCAAATTACTATGTTATACCTACTTGCATATTTTTCTACTTGATTCTCTTTTGAAAATACTATGGCTTATTTATAATTCAGTACAACATTTACTTCCCGACAATATTATTATTTGTGAGAGGCAAAGTACAGGCCCATAGCCTTATTAACAAATATGTCTTCCTCTTGATTCCAATGTCTAGGCCAATAAATGTTATTTCGACTGAGTTTATGCAAAATATTATCACCAAAGGATTCATCAAAGACATTGATTAATGGATAATTTCCAACTCTACAATATTAAATGTTTTATAGTTGTGCGTCATTCCTTCAATTTCTTGTGGTAACCCATAGACTTTTACGTTATTAGATTATAGTGTTCCGATTTCATTAACTTTGAACATCCAGTTTCCTTTCAACACGGCTTTTTTAGTTTGATCGCAGTATTATAATAGCTTACAATTTAATAATAAATACATATATTATAGGTTCATTTCTTATTTTTGTTCATTGCATTACATTTCATTTTATCTTCATTTCATTTTACCTTTACTCCATTTGTCTGTGTCTTAATAATTTCCATTACGTTATGTTCATTTGATTTGATTGTCCTAATATTCTCATTTAGTTTCATAATTTATAAAGTATGAGATATTCATATTACTGAAATGTAATAAATAAAATGTTTCGTTTTAAAAAAATGAGAATTAGCATTATGCCATTTAACATCATGTTATTTTCGTGTAGAATCGTTGTTACGTTCTTTTCTCTGTCAATTTTTAAAATCAGAAAAAATATTTTAACATTTTTATTTTCAATAAAAATAAAATATAATATTTTATAGGTGTCATAATGATGTTTCATAGAGTAGGGATGTGAATCGTGCTTGGTCATCAGACCTGTCTACCTCTAAACTTTATTGAATTTATTCCGAAATTTGAATATTGATGAATTCTTTGACTAGAGTTGACTTGTCATCCTTCTTGAATTTCAGAAAAGAAGAAGAGGTAGACCATCATCTGACGATATTGATTACATCAAGCATGTCCTACTATCGAATAGGGGAAAAATACTAAGGGATGGCAAACTACGTGATCCAACAGATGAAGTATGGAAAAATTTGATAGAAGAGTTTCAAATTGAAAGAAACCATAGAGCACTGTACACCACCGTTGTGTGTGGTAGATGGGGCATGAAAACTCTTTTGGGGCTCGAAAAAGTGAAGCGTAAGGAGGAAATTAATGAAACGAAGGATTTCAAAGAAATGGAAGTTAAAGATGAACAAACTGCTGAAGAGCACAAAAAAAGTGATGATGAGTTTTCTATTGTCGATGAAGAGGAATCTTCAACTTTATTCCAACTTTTCATTCCAAAAGATAAATGGAATATAATCAAACCTGAGGAGCACGTGTATAGAAGAGATCCATACAAGGAAGGAAGGAAATATGCTGTTCTTAAACCAGGAGTTTGGGCTGATGTTATAAATCAACTCATCTGGGAGGCGGTGAAATGGCCATGTTCATGTTCGTTCAAAGGAAACTACATCAGTGCTCAAGAAGAAGCATCGCAATGGATGATTGTGAGAGCAAAATGTGCTTGTGGGAACAAGATGAGAATAAGTTGCCCTAATCCTCCACCTAAGAATCCTGACGAATTTGGGTTGTTTCTTGATGCTGTGATAACAGGCAGCAAACATCAACACTGCAAAGAAATTTTACGGAGAAGACCATTGAGAGGAGAGAAGAGAAAAATACTTGGTGAAGAAATGCTAGAGAAAGACATAAAGGCATCAAAGCTAAGAAGGAAAATTGCAAGTGAAATAATGGATTTTGGTGATCCAATACCAAGTCACTTGCCCTCTAATGAGGTGGGGAGGAGGATAAGGAGTGAAACGTTGCAAAAGAGAAGAGTTGATGATGATCCCCTGAAAGCAGTGCTGATATTGAAGTCTAGTAGAAATCCGTTATTTATGTATAGTATAAGAGAGATCGGGATGGACCCATTTTTTGTTCATTTGGTTACTCCCGACCAATTGAAAATATACAAAATCTATTGTAAGAACAATTATTCAAGACTAATTGTTGATACTACAGGCTCCTTGGTTAAAAAGTTGAGAAGGCCAGCTGAAGTACAAAGTAGTAACATCTTTTTGTACCTGGGTGTTATTAGAATACCTGGACCAGGTGAAGGATTGATCCCCATTCTTCAGATGCTGTCTGAAAGGCATGATGCCAATGCAATAGTTTATTGGCTTTCGGAATGGGTGAGGGCTGGGGCACCTATTCCCAGAGAGGTCATTGTTGATGATTCAGCAGCTCTAATTTCAGCTTTGTGCCGAGCATTTGCTGGAGAACCATCAACAAGGAGTTATGTTGATAGGTGTGTACATTATTTGAAAAGAAATGAGAGCATGAAGCCATTGGTAGTCGTAAGGATAGATGTAGCACATTTAAAAAATTTGATCAGAAAGTGGCCTGAACTTAAATGTCTCCAAAAAAAGTAGAGAGTTCTACACAGGGCCGTATTTCTAAATAGGCTAAGTAGGCTGCAGCCTAGAGCGGCAAATTTTCAAGGCGGCAAATTAGAAAAAAAATCAAAATTTATAAAATAATTTCAAAAAATAAATTACATTTTCTCTACAATTTCTAAATTTACTTTGAAAAACATGACCTACCAGTAATTCTTAGAACGTAGTTGCCTATTATTTTAATGCATTACAAAATCGGTTTGATCTCTGAATACACTAAAAGCACGGTGCAATTAGACTTAAACTCAACATTCAAAGAGAAAGGACGATTCCTATGCCAACTTATTCTATACAGCCCCTTTTGTATGATAAAATGTGATTTTAGGGGTTTTTGGAGTTGTAAGGGTTTTTTTTAAATCGCTACATGAACCACTCAACATAGAAGTGTGAATTTGTTCTCAAATTAAAGAAAAATGAATTTCGGCAAGAGGGATTTTGAAATAAGGATGCAAGTGTTTCAAATTCAAAGTCACTAGTTTTCAAAATATCGGAATAATTCCTGTGAAAAAATATGGAGTTTTCAAAAAAATGTAACTTGGAAACAGTTGATGATACAGAGTAGTAATTAGTCTCAATTTCTTCCAAACTTTGTTCTCTAGAAAAAGCATGCATGGAATTTGTTCTTCCGACGCTTGGTTCGGCTACAATTCACGAAAAACTTAAATTTTTCACCTTTTACCCCTCTCCCCCAAAAACCCGACGCTTGAATGGGTGTAACCTTTTACCAAACAATAAAGGGGTACAAGGGGGTAAAGAGGTACAAGTTGGCATCCTTCCTCTTTGGATGTTGAGTTTTGGTATTTTTTGAACTAATTGCACCGTACTATGAAGTCCACAAGATATTTCTTACTACATGCCCATCTATATAAATATATCTTACCATCTTACTACTGATATGGCCCTGACTGCCGCTTACCCACGTATCCCCCATAACGACTCGGAAATAAGCAAAGTATAAGTCTCAAGGAGGCGGCAAATTTACATTTAGCCTATAGGCGGCATACTCTTAAATCCGGCCCTGGTTCTACATCCGAAGCATCATACTTCTTGCCATGGCAACATCTTTTGATGATGTGGAAGAAATAATGGCGTATATTGCTGCAGTAACTCTGAGTGAGACTGAAGGTGTGTCGGTGAATTCAGGCAGAGAAACTGTTTGTGAACAAGCAAAAAGAAGATTGTTGGAGAAGATTGCAGGAGAAAACATACAAAAAGAAGAAGAACAAGAGAGAGGAAATGAAGAGGAATAATATCATGTATTCGCCAGCAGTACTACGTAAATTGACTCATCTTCTCACAATACTACCATTGTGGAACAACAGTCTGGCCTCAAAAATGCATAGCCCATATACGACAGCTACTGGAACATTTGTTCAGAATGAATTTAGTCAATTGAAAAACAATTTGATCAAAAAGAATCAACGAGTCGATGATTTTATCATTGAATATTTAAAATCTGTTGATGGTAGCTTGAAAATTGCTGGGGCGAATACAGACATCTCATCTCAGAAGAAAGAGGAAGAGGAGACATCTCAGAAGGAGGAGGAAGAGGAGGCATCTCAGAAGGAGGAGGAAGAGGAGACATCTCAGAAGGAGGAGGAAGAGGAGACATCTCAGCAGGAGGAGGAAGAGGAGACATCTCAGAAGGAGGAGGAAGAAGAGACACCTCAGAAGGAAGAGGAAGAGGAGATAGCTCAGAAGGAGGAGGGTGAGGGGACACCTCAGAAGGAGGACACATTAAAGAGTAAAATACGTCAGGAGGTGGAGGAAGGGCAAACACCTCAGAAGGGGGTCACCATGAAGAGAAAGAGACCTCAGAAGGAGGAGGAAGAAGAAACAACTCAGAAGGAGGGCACATCAAAGAGTAAGAGACCGCCGAAAGAGGAGAAAATTTTGGATGCAGGGAAAAATTTGATTGAAAACTGGCGAGGGCTATCGCTTCCAAGTAGGAAGAAGGGCTTCTACTGGAGATCCAGCCCGGATTTTGTTAATGCAATCGACTCCCCAGGAGTTAAAAAACTGGGAGTAATGAAAAATGGGATGAGTCATAAATTAACATCTGTGAAAGTGGAAAACACTAACATCATCCTTTCAAATACTTGTAGTTTCGATGCACCATGCCAAATGTTTGCATGTGCCTATTCTGATAGCCTCCTCTATAGGAACATACTAGAGGCCCAAAACACCAATAACACGATTCTTGAGGTTGCAATATGCATTGTGAAAAAAGGAGTGTGCAATGATGCTTACAAAAAAAGAGCAATTGTCATTGCTTACTTGAAAAAGAAGGATGTACTCAAGGGAGGACTCCTCAGAATTGAGTGCTCAATGGATTGCTCATCCCTCCTTAGAGCTCTTCAAATTCCCGCATCTATCGAAGAGATCTACACGTGCTCCTCGCCTTATTGCCCCCAGCCGGTATCAAATAGAAAAATAAACGTTACAAATGTCATGACGGGAAGTAACGTTAGAGAAGATATTAGGAAATTAGAGCTAATGCTGTCCATGGGGGATATCGGACACGGACGTTCCCTCTGCCAGGCGCAGATGTCATCCACTAAGGACATACCCGATGAGTTTTTCAAGGATGATCCCGAAATGTCCAAGAAGGTGAGTGTTGACAGGCATATCGTTTGTGTAACGTAATTGATGACTTTGAGAATATTATCATTTAATAACTTTATAAAATTCTTTGAAAAATCGCCAAAATGAACCAACTATAAGTATTTAGTTACATAACAAACAATATTCTTTTCGGGAAAAGTGCAATCATTCCTAATGAGAAATGTAATCAAGAGATTGCAAATAAAGCATCATCATTATTATTATTATTTATGAGAAATTTGTCTATTGAGAACATTTGTTTGATTATATTAAGAAAGTATTCAGCTCTATACCCTATGCATGATCACTTGAGACAAAATAAACAAACTTTTTGTGTCTGTGTGCGTGTGAAGGTAGGTTTTCCTTCATGCAAAGCTATTGTCGAACACACAAACAAACGAATAGACGGATAACGACTTGAGCAACAGCCAAAAGTAGGAACTCGCTTCACTTGTTCAATAACGAGTGCTATTCAATATATATCCACTCATATAGACTACTCATACAGTCTCATATAGACTGTGTATCATCCAATATTGAATAACTAACAAATAATATTCCACTTTACAGGGATCTCAGTGCAATGGCAGAAGAACTAAGATGGCAATTGCGGGACCGCACCTGATCGTCGAAATGGTTGGAAGTACGCAACGTCCTCACACTGACATCCCCGAGTATGGGGTGCAGGACGCTGAGACAGCCTCGTTGAACTGTCTACCTCGCCGTATCACCTTCAACAACACAAACTTCAATCTGCGAGGAGTGGTAGCTTTCACACCTCCTCAACGAGATTCCAGCGTCGGCCACTACACGGCTCTTTGTCTTCGATCGGACTCTTCATGGGAGGTATACGATGATCTAAGAGATAACGCCTCTATAGTAAATGATAAAATAGATGTAAATATCCACTTGATTAGATTTACTATTTGAAATTTAAGTACCATCATTCACAGTCGGATTCCAATTTAATGTCTGATAGGCTTTGTTGTTATCATTTATTTATTTATTCTATTTATCTATTTTATTTATTTATTTATTTGTTTATTAATCTATTGGCAAAAACACATTGGCAAGAAACAATAGGCATGGGCCCTTGATTTTCAATAACATTTTCATTCAAATATAGTCCACAATTTTAGGTTATAAGACCAAATTTATTTTTCAGTCGAAGGTTTCTCACTCAAAGAAATGACCCGAAAGTGATAATAACTGGAAAATTTTAAATTTTGAAGTGTTGATTCAAAGGGAGTTCCAAACTTTTATTATTATCATAGTCTGTTTAATCAATAAAGACATTCTGGCAGTATGGGAAAATGATTCCAGCTCGGTTAATATTGGTTCAAAACATATTAATTTGGTTCGAAATTGATGATAAGAATGTACCCTACACTTTGAGATCAAATTCGTGATTTTTGAATCAATATTAACCGAGCTGGAGTCATTTCCCCATCTTGCCAGAATGTTTACTCTTCTTGGACAGACTATACTGATTAAAACCTATTCGAAATCGTCATTGATTATTACTTTTTAAATTTTACTTTTTTTTTATTAATATTGGATTTTTAATATGATAACAACTGGTTTGTCTAGTTTTCTGATTAATACAAGGAAGATTACGTTGAATTTCAAGTGAGCAATCAATTGAAGTTTGAATACATTATGCTTGAAAATAAGATTTCATAATATAAGATAACATAGGATAATTTGATTAATGCAGATAACAAAACTTTCCTGCTTAAGAACGAGATTTATGTAAAATTTAATATAACTGTATACTCTAAAATATGTAGCGATTTGCCAAATAACCAGCAATGGAATTATGAGATATATCATCTACTAGTTTCTGTGTAATATATCTTTTCACTTTTGTTCCGTCTCAAGGACCTAGTTGAGAAGTCTCTTACAAATAATTGAAACTTAATTTTTATAAAGAGATTATAAATACATAAACCATGAAGAGATCATAAACATCTTTTAAAGCAATCCATCGAAGGATGAATAAACAATATTTATAATGTTAATGAAAATATTATTTATAATATTTCTTAGAAAATATTAATATATACTGGCAGACAGTCCCTGTTCAGTTCTGAACTCTCTGCCAAGGCCCGAACTCACCAACAATGAAAACTAGAGTTCAGCGTCAGGTAGTTCAGAGCTAATATAAAAAATCCAGAAACGGGAAAGTTTTCTCAAAATTTGTGATTTGAATTTACATGTTTTCTGAGTTTTTAAATAATGTAATGCATTACATTAGGCTTTTCCAATACTTATTTTTCATGGCTACTGTGTTTATCAAAATTTTCAAATGATGAAAATCAAAGTACGAATCAAGGTTCTTTGATTTTCATTATTTAAACATTTTAATGCAGGCTTGTATACATTGATCCTATTAAAAAGTTTATTTGGAACCCATCTTACTTTCAGTTTATAATGTAATGTTATTGCACATTATTAATATTATAATATTTAATACCTTTATTAATATTGTAAGATATGATGCTGCTTAATTTTCTATTTAATAGCAACAGTTGAATAATTTGTGGGTTCAAAAACGATTTAATGTGGATTCTCTATTCCAATAATTCTGAAGAAACTTTATTTTCAATCACAGGTAACTTTCCAAGTTTCTTATCATTTATTTATTATGGAGTCAGTTTGGTATTTTTATAATTCGAATGGCATTTTTATAATTAATATCAGAAAATTTTGAAATCTTATCGCTATCTTAATGTGTTGGGAGAAACGAATCTGTCGAATGATTGGAGTGGCTTGTATGATTTGTAGTTTTTGTGGCTAGTAGACCTGAACAGTTTCTCAGAACTCGAAACTCAGATGCTGAAATCCCTCTAGACATTTCTTATAATTTTCAATATAGTAGTTCCAGAGCTTTGAAATGTAGACATTTTTTATCAACACTTTATTTAACATTTTTACTTTTGGGATTTTATAACCACAAAAATGCATGAACTATGAGATTAATAGGCTATGTTATTAATCATTCCTATTCCACAAAACTAGCTATTAGTGGACAAGTGTGTAACATTTTTTTTAAATCTACTATTACTACTTGCGTAGTTTGTAGCAAGATTATTGTTTTATTTGGTTAATTATTTCCGGCATTTTATAACAATCTCTGTCAATCCTTTCCATAGTTCAACTGACAGAAATTATTTAAATCCAAGAAAACAAATCAACCAAATATACAAATTCAATAAAATATTAACTCTATTCTCATTGTATACTGGCCGGCCTCGGTGGCGCAGTGGGCTAGGGCGTCACAACCTTCAGTCCGCTAGCACTGCCGCAGGTCTGGGTTCGAATCCCAGTGGCATGGATGTTTTTCACCTCATCAATCACCTTAGCACTCAAGATCCATTACCCACGCACGAGCTAGAATGCTTATGTGGGCATCATCCGCAAAAAAAAAAAAATACTATGTGTGACGAAAAGGATTATTCATAATTAAAAAAACAGTATTAATAATCAAATTTCACAGATTATATTTAAAAAAAAATATATATATATATATATCAAGTATAAAAAGATTTACGGGGCAGTAACGTAGCGAGTCATCTAAAAAGAACTACGTAAGAAAAGGATAGAGAAATAGAGAGAGCACAAAGACTCTTATCAAAGCAAAAGTACTTGTAGGATATGGAAAATCGACATAACTGACAAACAAGCTCTATCTCACTCAAACTTATTGGAAAATTAGAGTGAGGCAGATGTTTGTTGGAAATTATTTTCAAAAACAAGATAATTGTACTGATTAGTTTAATGCATTAACATTTTGTTACAAGTGACAAGACTGAATTTTCATGTAAGAATATCACAAGACTAAAATAAAAAGTATTTTAATCGAATTTGAAGATTTATTTAAATTATCATTAATTTTACCGTACATTACATAAGGGTTAGTTCATGCCAGAGCTTTAAGTATCGATCCTACCTTTGCCATTAGATTATAGCATCGATCTTAGGAGAGAGTCACGCTTTGCTTCTATCAGCAGTATAACGCGCGCTCATATAACGCAAGAAGCTCTCTTCTAGGATCGATGCTCGATTCTCCGACATGAACTCTCATGAACGGTTAAAAAGACATGTGTTGACTAAGGTCGGTATTACACGATAATAGTTCAATGATCATATTTGATCATATGGAAAGAGATAAAAATACGATTTCGTATTTTCATCTCTTTCCATATAATCAGATTTGATCATAGAACTATAATCGTGTAATACCGGCCTAATGCCTTACAAAAATAATAACGATACAATTATATGGAATTGGTATCAAAAGCCTGATGCCAACACAAGGGACCTGGGTACCTGAAGTGTATTCCTCTGCTGAGGATGCATTTATGATACACATAAATATTGAATGTTATATTATGATGGCCAGAGAAACTATACATGGGTTTCCAACACTTTTAGCCTGAATAAAGATTCACCGGGGGCGGCAGAGGACCTGGGTACCTGAACTATATTCCTCTGCTGAGGATGCATTTATGATACACATAAATATTCAATGGTATATTATGATAGTCAGAGATAGTATACATAGGTTTCAATCACTTTTAGCCTGAAAAAAGATTCACCGGGGGCGGCAGAGGACCTGGTTACCTGAACTATATTCCTCTGCTGAGGATGCATTTATGATACACATAAATATTGAATGGTATATTATGATAGTCAGAGATAGTATACATAGGTTTCAATCACTTTTAGCCTGAAAAAAGATTCACCGGGGGCGGCAGAGGACCTGGTTACCTGAACTATATTCCTCTGCTGAGGATGCATTTATGATACACATAAATATTGAATGGTATATTATGATAGTCAGAGATAGTATACATAGGTTTCAATCACTTTTAGCCTGAAAAAAAATTCACCGGGGGCGGCAGAGGACTTGGTTACCTGAACTATATTCCTCTGCTGAGGATGCATTTATGATACACATAAATATTGAATGTTATATTATGATAGTCAGAGACAGTATACATAGGTTTCAATCACTTTTAGCCTGAAAAAAAATTCACCAGTGGCGGCAGAGGACCTGGTTACCTGCACTATATTCCTCTGCTGAGGATGCATTTATGATACACATGAATATTGAATGTTATATTATGATAGTCAGAGACAGTATACATAGGTTTCAATCACTTTTAGCTTGAAAAAAGATTCACCGGGGACGGCAAGGGACCTGGGTACCTGAAGTATATTCCTCTGCTGAGGATGCATTTATGATACACATAAATATTGAATGGTATATTATGCTAGTCGGAGACAGTATACATGGGTTCCAAACACTTTTAGCCTGTAAAAAGATTTGCCGGGGGCGGCAGAGGACCTGGATACCTGAAGTGTATTCCTCTGCTGAGGATGCATTTATGATACACATAAATATTGAATGGTATATTATGATAGTCAGAGATAGTATACATAGGTTTCAATCACTTATAGCCTGAAAAAAGATTCACCGGGGGCGGCAAGGGACCTGGGTACCTGAAGTATATTCCTCTGCTGAAGATGCATTTATGATACACATAAATATTGAATGTTATGTTATGATAGTCGAAGACAGTATACATAGGTTTCAATCACTTTTAGCCTGAAAAAAGATTCACCGGTGGCGGCAGAGGACCTGGTTACCTGAACTATATTCCTCTGCTGAGGATGCATTTATGATACACATTAATATTGAATGGTATATTATGATAGTCAGAGATAGTATACATAGGTTTCCGACACTTTTAGCCTGAAAAAAGATTTGCCGGGGGCGGCAGAGGACCTGGTTACCTGAACTATATTCCTCTGCTGAGGATGCATTTATGATACACATAAATATTGAATGTTATATTATGCTAGTCGGAGACAGTATACATGGGTTTCCAACACTTTTAGCCTGAAAAAAGATTTGCCGGGGGCGGCAGAGGACCTGGATACCTGAAGTGTATTCCTCTGCTGAGGATGCATTTATGATACACATAAATATTGAATGGTATATTATGATAGTCAGAGATAGTATACATAGGTTTCAATCACTTATAGCCTGAAAAAAGATTCACCGGGGGCGGCAAGGGACCTGGGTACCTGAAGTATATTCCTCTGCTGAGGATGCATTTATGATACACATAAATATTGAATGTTATGTTATGATAGTCAGAGACAGTATACATAGGTTTCAATCACTTTTAGCCTGAAAAAAGATTCACCGGTGGCGGCAGAGGACCTGGTTACCTGAACTATATTCCTCTGCTGAGGATGCATTTATGATACACATTAATATTGAATGGTATATTATGATAGTCAGAGATAGTATACATAGGTTTCCGACACTTTTAGCCTGAAAAAAGATTTGCCGGGGGCGGCAGAGGACCTGGTTACCTGAACTATATTCCTCTGCTGAGGATGCATTTATGATACACATAAATATTGAATGTTATATTATGCTAGTCGGAGACAGTATACATGGGTTCCAAACACTTTTAGCCTGTAAAAAGATTTGCCGGGGGCGGCAGAGGACCTGGGTACCTGAAGTGTATTCCTCTGCTGAGGATGCATTTATGATACACATAAATATGAATGTTATATTATGCTAGTTGGAGACAGTATACATAGGTTTCAATCACTTTTAGCCTGAAAAAAGATTCACCGGGGGCAGCAAGGGACCTGGGTACCTGAAGTATATTCCTCTGCTGAGGATACATTCATGATACACATAAATATTGAATGTTATATTATGATAGTCGGAGACAGTATACATAGGTTTCAATCACTTTTAGCCTGAAAAAAGATTTGCCGGGGGCGGCAGAGGACCTGGTTACCTGAACTATA
Source organism: Sogatella furcifera (assembly GCA_017141385.1). Lineage (NCBI taxonomy): Eukaryota > Metazoa > Arthropoda > Insecta > Hemiptera > Delphacidae > Sogatella > Sogatella furcifera. Next base: position 11,011,054 of record CM029549.1, read on the forward strand.
TTCCTCTGCTGAGGATGCATTTATGATACACATAAATATTGAATGTTATATTATGCTAGTCGGAGACAGTATACATGGGTTCCAAACACTTTTAGCCTGTAAAAAGATTTGCCGGGGGCGGCAGAGGACCTGGGTACCTGAAGTGTATTCCTCTGCTGAGGATGCATTTATGATACACATAAATATGAATGTTATATTATGCTAGTTGGAGACAGTATACATAGGTTTCAATCACTTTTAGCCTGAAAAAAGATTCACCGGGGGCAGCAAGGGACCTGGGTACCTGAAGTATATTCCTCTGCTGAGGATACATTCATGATACACATAAATATTGAATGTTATATTATGATAGTCGGAGACAGTATACATAGGTTTCAATCACTTTTAGCCTGAAAAAAGATTCACCAGGGCGGCAAAGGACCTGGGTACCTGAAGTATATTCCTCTGCTGAGGATGCATTTATGATACACATAAATATTGAATGGTATATTATGATGGCCAGGGACAGTATACATGGGTTTCCAACACTTTTAGCCTGAAAAAAGATTTGCCGGGGGCGGCAGAGGACCTGGGTACCTGAAGTGTATTCCTCTGCTGAGGATGCATTTATGATACACATAAATATTGAATGTTATATTATGATAGTCGGAGACAGTATACATGGGTTTCAATCACTTTTAGCCTGAAAAAAATTCACCGGGGGCGGCAGAGGACCTGGTTACCTGAACTATATTCCTCTGCTGAGGATGCATTTATGATACACATAAATATTGAATATTATATTATGATAGTCAGAGACATTATACATAGGTTTCAATCACTTAGAGTCTGAAAAAAGATTCGCCGGGGGCGGCAAGGGACCTGGTTACCTGAACGAATTAATTCCTCTGCTGGGGAATATCATGATGGCTAAAGACAGTACATAATTTCTGAGCAGTCTCAGTTCAAAAAATGCTCGCTAGAGTGCGACAGTTGAATTCTTTCAAAGTCTCTTCTGATCGAATTGTTGTACCCAAAATTTGAAAATGGTATAGAATTTAAACCCATAATTTTCCCCATCAAATGGCACATTTCTCTTCGAATTTATGCAATGTGGCGGGCTAAGCGTGATTCTGGCCCACCAAATTCTTACACTTTGAAAGTCTCTCCTGGTCGTAATTGTTGAACCCAAAATTTGAAAATGGTATAGAATGAATACCCATAATGTTCTCTATCGAATGACACATTTGTTTCAGATATCATGCAATGTGGACACATAAATATTGAATGTTATATTATGATAGTCAGAGACAGTATACATAGGTTTCAATCACTTTTAGCCTGAAAAAAAATTCACCAGTGGCGGCAGAGGACCTGGTTACCTGCACTATATTCCTCTGCTGAGGATGCATTTATGATACACATGAATATTGAATGTTATATTATGATAGTCAGAGACAGTATACATAGGTTTCAATCACTTTTAGCTTGAAAAAAGATTCACCGGGGACGGCAAGGGACCTGGGTACCTGAAGTATATTCCTCTGCTGAGGATGCATTTATGATACACATAAATATTGAATGGTATATTATGCTAGTCGGAGACAGTATACATGGGTTCCAAACACTTTTAGCCTGTAAAAAGATTTGCCGGGGGCGGCAGAGGACCTGGATACCTGAAGTGTATTCCTCTGCTGAGGATGCATTTATGATACACATAAATATTGAATGGTATATTATGATAGTCAGAGATAGTATACATAGGTTTCAATCACTTATAGCCTGAAAAAAGATTCACCGGGGGCGGCAAGGGACCTGGGTACCTGAAGTATATTCCTCTGCTGAAGATGCATTTATGATACACATAAATATTGAATGTTATGTTATGATAGTCGAAGACAGTATACATAGGTTTCAATCACTTTTAGCCTGAAAAAGATTCACCGGTGGCGGCAGAGGACCTGGTTACCTGAACTATATTCCTCTGCTGAGGATGCATTTATGATACACATTAATATTGAATGGTATATTATGATAGTCAGAGATAGTATACATAGGTTTCCGACACTTTTAGCCTGAAAAAAGATTTGCCGGGGGCGGCAGAGGACCTGGTTACCTGAACTATATTCCTCTGCTGAGGATGCATTTATGATACACATAAATATTGAATGTTATATTATGCTAGTCGGAGACAGTATACATGGGTTTCCAACACTTTTAGCCTGAAAAAAGATTTGCCGGGGGCGGCAGAGGACCTGGATACCTGAAGTGTATTCCTCTGCTGAGGATGCATTTATGATACACATAAATATTGAATGGTATATTATGATAGTCAGAGATAGTATACATAGGTTTCAATCACTTATAGCCTGAAAAAAGATTCACCGGGGGCGGCAAGGGACCTGGGTACCTGAAGTATATTCCTCTGCTGAGGATGCATTTATGATACACATAAATATTGAATGTTATGTTATGATAGTCAGAGACAGTATACATAGGTTTCAATCACTTTTAGCCTGAAAAAAGATTCACCGGTGGCGGCAGAGGACCTGGTTACCTGAACTATATTCCTCTGCTGAGGATGCATTTATGATACACATTAATATTGAATGGTATATTATGATAGTCAGAGATAGTATACATAGGTTTCCGACACTTTTAGCCTGAAAAAAGATTTGCCGGGGGCGGCAGAGGACCTGGTTACCTGAACTATATTCCTCTGCTGAGGATGCATTTATGATACACATAAATATTGAATGTTATATTATGCTAGTCGGAGACAGTATACATGGGTTCCAAACACTTTTAGCCTGTAAAAAGATTTGCCGGGGCGGCAGAGGACCTGGGTACCTGAAGTGTATTCCTCTGCTGAGGATGCATTTATGATACACATAAATATGAATGTTATATTATGCTAGTTGGAGACAGTATACATAGGTTTCAATCACTTTTAGCCTGAAAAAGATTCACGGGGGCAGCAAGGGACCTGGGTACCTGAAGTATATTCCTCTGCTGAGGATACATTCATGATACACATAAATATTGAATGTTATATTATGATAGTCGGAGACAGTATACATAGGTTTCAATCACTTTTAGCCTGAAAAAAGATTTGCCGGGGGCGGCAGAGGACCTGGTTACCTGAACTATATTCCTCTGCTGAGGATGCATTTATGATACACATAAATATTGAATGTTATATTATGCTAGTCGGAGACAGTATACATGGGTTCCAAACACTTTTAGCCTGTAAAAAGATTTGCCGGGGGCGGCAGAGGACCTGGGTACCTGAAGTGTATTCCTCTGCTGAGGATGCATTTATGATACACATAAATATGAATGTTATATTATGCTAGTTGGAGACAGTATACATAGGTTTCAATCACTTTTAGCCTGAAAAAAGATTCACCGGGGGCAGCAAGGGACCTGGGTACCTGAAGTATATTCCTCTGCTGAGGATACATTCATGATACACATAAATATTGAATGTTATATTATGATAGTCGGAGACAGTATACATAGGTTTCAATCACTTTTAGCCTGAAAAAAGATTCACCAGGGCGGCAAAGGACCTGGGTACCTGAAGTATATTCCTCTGCTGAGGATGCATTTATGATACACATAAATATTGAATGGTATATTATGATGGCCAGGGACAGTATACATGGGTTTCCAACACTTTTAGCCTGAAAAAAGATTTGCCGGGGGCGGCAGAGGACCTGGGTACCTGAAGTGTATTCCTCTGCTGAGGATGCATTTATGATACACATAAATATTGAATGTTATATTATGATAGTCGGAGACAGTATACATGGGTTTCAATCACTTTTAGCCTGAAAAAAATTCACCGGGGGCGGCAGAGGACCTGGTTACCTGAACTATATTCCTCTGCTGAGGATGCATTTATGATACACATAAATATTGAATATTATATTATGATAGTCAGAGACATTATACATAGGTTTCAATCACTTAGAGTCTGAAAAAAGATTCGCCGGGGGCGGCAAGGGACCTGGTTACCTGAACGAATTAATTCCTCTGCTGGGGAATATCATGATGGCTAAAGACAGTACATAATTTCTGAGCAGTCTCAGTTCAAAAAATGCTCGCTAGAGTGCGACAGTTGAATTCTTTCAAAGTCTCTTCTGATCGAATTGTTGTACCCAAAATTTGAAAATGGTATAGAATTTAAACCCATAATTTTCCCCATCAAATGGCACATTTCTCTTCGAATTTATGCAATGTGGCGGGCTAAGCGTGATTCTGGCCCACCAAATTCTTACACTTTGAAAGTCTCTCCTGGTCGTAATTGTTGAACCCAAAATTTGAAAATGGTATAGAATGAATACCCATAATGTTCTCTATCGAATGACACATTTGTTTCAGATATCATGCAATGTGGCGGGCTAAACGTGATTCTGGCCCGCCAAAATATAAATCGATATAAAACATATTACTAGTTGAACCCATAATTTAAAAGTTATATACGTTGAATACCCATAAAAAACCCATAATTATGACATACGTTTGAAATTTTGGGTATAACATGGCGGGGCCAGCTTCACGCCGGTGAGAAGCGTTGGTCTTGCGTGTTTTTCGTTTGGCTTTGGTCTCTGTGTTTTCATTCTAAGATTAAATTACATTTTCTTGAATACATAATGAGATGAAATTTATAGGCAATCCAGACGCCTAAATTTATTTTTAGGTAGTTAGTTCGAATGGCTGACGCTTTCTCTTACCTTTGCCCTTTATATCCCAATTTCGCCCATCCTCCACTCTTTCTTTTTGCCGTTTTGTAGCGCTTTTTGAGCTTATTTTTTTGGTTTTTTGAGAATTCTTGTACGGTTGATGGTTAAGGAATGAGGGGATGGAAACTAATGGAAAAATTTAGATTTTCTAAAATCTCTCCTATGGGGAAATCTTCCAGTCTAAATCACTCAATTTGAAGGTAAAATGATGATGATGACGATTACATGCATTGAATCTCCATAGGATGTTTGTTGGCTTTGATCGATGAGGGTGAAGATTTTCAACTTCTTCATCGTTGAGATTTTTCGAAATTTCTTTTTTTCATCGTTTAGAGAGCGTCTAAAAATGAGAAGATTGATGTGTAGAAAAACTTTTTTTACTTCATCCCTAACAGAGTTGAGGTTGAAAAACAGGGTGTTTTATGTGTAATATCCTGTATTTATCGTTATTATGGAAAATTTTAAATTTATCAATCATCACGTGAAAGAGGAAGAAATTCTGGTCAGGATCAGCTATTAACATTTTCTTGGGAATTATAACTAAAGTCTGGGGGAAAATAGAGAAAAAATGCGAAAATTGAAATACTAGATTTTTTAGAAAATGCTCTACTGCATCAAATAGAGCGTGAAAAACTGTGTTGACCACCGTTTGAATGAATTTCACGAGATTTGTCTATCAGAAGTTAAGGGCGAAAAACAGTTTCTCACTGAAAATCACCTCAAAATGGTCGAGATTTGAATTTTCAACTTTTTTGTTTATGTTAAGTTCAATGTTTTGCATATTGAAGGTGGAAGGTAAAGTGGAACTGATAAAGAATTGGTGTGGAAATCTTGAAAAACTCAATAGTTGTAGTGTATAGGGGATGATTAAAAAACCTAAAATTTTATTGTTGAGTGAATCATGACTTCTATTGAACTCAATCAAAAGATCATCTTACAAGTAGTAAATCTTGTATTTAAACTTTTATTGTACATTCACCATTCATCCCTTCTCAAGCTACAGTTATTTCTAAAAGTCATTGCATCAACCCCTCAAAACCAATACCTCTGTTTGAAAGATTTCTCCGGTTATGATGACTTGAAACTTCAAACTTAAGGTTCTTATACCATTAGGACCCGACTCTAAGAAATTAAAAAAATTCATTGAAAAATGGCGAATAATATGTCAAAAATGATGTTTTTCACAATTTTCTCGAAAACGTCTCTAACGATTTTTCTGAAACGTATACCCGAAATAGTCCTATATAAGCCCTAACGACTGCCATGAGTCTCCTTCCTGGCAAAATTGCAGAAGATCCGCAGCATTGTTGAGAATAATAGATTTTGCAATATTTTGATTCCTAATTGACCGATTGACTTGAAACTTCAAAATCAAGGTTCTTATGCCATAAGGACCCGACTCGAAGAAATTCAAAGAAATTCATCAAAAAAGGCGGGAAAACGGCGAATAATATGCCAAAAATGGTGTTTTTATGATTTTTTCGAAAACGTCTCCAACGATTTTTCTTAAACTCATATCCGAAATAATCCACCATTGCTTGACGGACATTACGCTTATGGTTGTTCAAGACTGTATTTATCTATAAAAAGAGGAAAAAACCCAGTATAGTAGGCCTTCATCAATGTCTTATAATGACCTTGAAGTAGGTCTACTATGTGCTAATCAATTATATATAATTTTAATAAAAATAAATGAAAAGGGTAATTATTTAAAACAAAAAACCGATGATAATTCTATACTATGCTGACCTGTATGCAATATAATAATAATACAGTATTATCCGTGTTTTGGATGGACACCTTGAGCCGTCGGTCCCGGCTGCCTAAAAACAGTTGTTAAGTCATGTCAGAGGCTACATAAGCGTAATGTCCGTCAAGCAATGGTGGATGATGCTCGACTTCTCTACAGTACATTGAATGACCTTGATTACAATTCAAAACTCAATAAGAATATTAGGAAAACTTTCTTCACATACTTACCTGCGGCTGAGACTGAAATCCACATTTAGATTGATGGAAATTAAAAACTTGGCTTTAAATTTTATATTTAGATCAAAAATAAAAATTTTGTCACCGCTTCTATTTCTATGTAACTTATAATAAATTGAGAGTCCTGTTGAATATCCTCTACTTTTCAAACTTCTCAAATAATAACATTCAGTTTTTCAATAAGTACGGTACCTACCATATATAAGTAGTCTATTTAAAGCTATTGAATAGGATTTTAGAATAATAACTTTTCGTAGGGGTGAATCCAGGGGGGATTGAGGGGATGAACACACTCCAGGAAAGAGGCCAGATCCACAACCACTTCGCTAGGAGGCGTGACAACGTTGATCTTCCCTACTCAAGATTGGCTGAGCTGCACACTTGTTATGCAGTGTGCGCGCATTGAAAATTTACAACAGACTTCCACTGCATGTGCGAGAACTGGAAGAAAAGGCATTCAAGAAAGTGCTTCGAGAGAAACTATGTTTAGTGCTTAACCTCCCTATCTATTCTTTGGGTGAGGAGGAGATTGTTAATTTTGTCAGTGTCTTTGATCTGCCATCTTGAAATAGGTGTAAATATTGGACTCCTGGGGTTTTTTAACTGAACGACAATGTCTATCCAGTAGGGTTCAATAGTTATACTGGTCACAGAGACAGAACAAGAATTGAATTGACATATTTTTCCCCGAAATTGGGGCTTGCACATAGTCTATTAGCAGGTTAAAAATACCTTTGAGGGAGTTGGAGTTGCCAAACTGTTTTCAATTGTAATTGCTTTAAACTTCTAGAAATTGTCTACTTTTTTATAGAAATTGCCTACTCTTTTGAAAATTTTCCATCCTCTCATGCACGGGTTAAATTCCTGTGAGGAAAAAAAAGACTTAGATTGAACCAATAGCATGTCAGGCCCAACAAATAACTATATTATTTCTGCTTGAATGAATGTATGTAATGAAAACATTTTTCCGTTTTTAAATCCATAAAATGTTGAAGATTTCTCAAGCAATTCTTTTTACAACGGTTTAATGGCTATGAGCGCTGGTTTTCAACACGAGAGTGAAGTCTTACATAGGGATAATTAGTGCAACACAGGACAAAACTGTTTTAATGATTTAACCCTATAGTCCAGTCGATTTAAGCAAAAAAGTAAAAGTTGGAGGATCCAGCTGAAAATTTGCTGATATGGTCAGAAAAGGGCGCTGAATAACATACTAAAAGTTCCCAAGAGTCCCCTGTGAGCTTCGGCCGCCATCTTGAAAAAACCGTAAAATTTACCTACTCGGAATTATTTTTTCGTGAATTGTGGCCGAACCAAGCATTGGACGAGAAAATTTTACGTACCTTTTTTGTAGACAATAAAATTTGGAAAAGAATAAGACCAATTGCAACTCTGTATCATTAACCGTTTTTTAGATACATTTTTTTTTAATTTGACAATTTTTTCATAGTATTGAGAATTTGAAAATTTTCTTACAAGAAGTTTGTAACTATAAATTGAGCTCCCGTATTTGAAAATCCCTTTCAGCGGAATCCATTTCTCTTTCATTCGAGACCAATTCCACACTTTTGTATTCAATCTTTTTTGTGCTACAGCTATTTTAGAAAATCCTTGCACCCCCAAAAACTGCATATTTTAACACAAAAATCTTACTAAAAAGTTGGGATTTGCTTATACGTATAGAATACTGTTTCTAAGACCCTAGACCGTCATTAGCAATGTTCATCCGACCAGAAGTATCGTAGGATTCTTGGGGGTGGGTCAAAAGCATACCCTATATTTTAAATTATATATATTTGTTCATAACTTTTGAACGGTACGTCATATTTCATAGTGTGATAGCTCATCGTTTTCAGCTCATTGTGGCGGTATAAATTCATATATATATATATATATATGTCAAATTTTATGTAAAATTTCAAATTTTAGCTTATATTATGGTACTGTGTGTATTAATACCTCCTTGTTGTAAACACACAATTTTTACATTCAAGTGACTCCCAATCGGGAACCTGTGGGCGCTAAAATCTGAAACTGATGATGAAATGTTGAGGAAATTTTTCTCTTCCAGATGGTTTACGGTTTTTTCAAGATGGCGGCCGAAGCTCACAGGGGACTCTTTGGGACTTTTAGTATGTTACTTGTGCTTTGCGGCTCAGCAGGGGGTTAATACCCCCTGCACCCCCGTTGGGCAAGTCTGTGAAAAAAGGCTGGAAGATAGGATGCGTGTTATAATTTTTTCATAGTCAAATGCTGGTTATATATAAACCATATGTACAGTAACCAGATGTGAGGCACCATGAAGAAGGTAAATGCAGCTCCTACCATGCTAACTTCAAATAATAGCGCCTAATTAGGATTACAATAAAATTAATTAGCAGTCAAACATCTCATGTTGTGAGAAATCATCCACAAAGGAATCATTTTCTGTGAAAGTAATTACATATGTAAAAACTGTAGTGTTGTTGTCTCATTCTGCCTTATTAATTTCGACGGTCTGAAGGCGACCAATTCAGGATCATTAAATTGACTATTTGATCATTAAATAACAATTAGAAAAACTAACTAATCCGGTGAATAATTATATGATTCAAATGATTTGTAAGCCTATATGACAACACTTATGATTGAGGAGCTTGCTCGTTTCTAGCTAAATTGAACATTGGATGTGACATAAGTTTTAATCTTTAAAATGATCAAAATACGAATACTTTTTTGTCATAAAACACACTCGTACCCACGAAACAGGTGAAGTGCCCGTATCTTTTGCTGTGAAGCACTTCAGCTTTTAAGTGGGCACGAGCCGCCAGTGATACAACCCAATACATATTTAAACAAGGTACATGATTGGTTAAAGTAGTGGGAAAATTTTAAAATCAAAGTCATTTTTGGGGGGCCCAAAAATATGTTTGCGGGGGGCCCGAGAAAAACTGTTATGCCACTGGTCCCAAACCTCCAACATTTCATAAAATAGAACTAATAAACCTAACTTTACAACTTTTCAAATCTCTAGTAGATAGGCTAGTTAATAATATTATTATCAATTTTTTTCAAAGTACCGATTATAAACAACAAATATGTCTGAAGAGACCTAAGCTTTGAAAAAACTAGATTTGAACACATGAAAATATATATTTTTCATTTTATTTATAATCAACTACGAATTAGCAACGTTAAGCCACGTTTACACAGGAATGTTGATAACTTTTATATAATAATATAAAAGTCTATATAATAAGAATTGAACTTTAAACTTAGGGCTATTTGAAATAATTGATAAATAGAATGAAAAATCAAATACTTTTTTGGGACTCAGCCCAAATAATGTCGGATAATGGGCTGAGTTTCGAAACATGTCTATAAAAAAATTCTTCTAAAGATTTTTTTAAAAAGGGTATTCGATTTTTCATTTTATTTATCAGTATATATAATAATACATATTCAAAAAATGTATCAACATATTCCGGTGTAGCCTATACGTGGCATTACATCAAGCCACACTGGATTCAACTTTAGTGAAAATATTTCACCTAGCTCTTCACATGAGTGAAAATTTATTCGATTTTCACCTGTTACTTTTGGTAACGTTTATTAATAACTGATTATCATCAGAAATAAAATTTGACTTTTACTGAAAATTATTTGAAATTCAACAGATGACAAGGGAGATTTGCTGCTTTCATCATAGAACATATGATATTTGGAATAGTAACAATTTGTTTAAAAATCACAGGTGAAAAATTCACCAGTATTCACCGGTTATTGTATGAGAAACGGGCCCCTGGTGTGTTAATTTTGTTTTCTTAACTTTGATTTCAGTTTTATTAGGCTAGATAATAATCTTTTTGAAAAACCTTTCAAATATAATTCAATGAGATGTTGTATTTCTGCTCCATTCTTGGTATTGGGCAATAACCTACGAAAAAGAAATGAATTTATTTGAATTCTTACAATGTCATTTGATTTTGAGCAGCAAAACCAGTGGCTATGTACAATCCCAAGAAAGGAGTTGATTCCTTCAGAAAAATTGAATGTGTGTTAAAAACTTTCTAACAAGGATGTATTGAGTTTTGTGGAGCAAATATCAGGACAAATATGGAAATTGGATGTAATGATGGAGATAGATAAGCCTAATTTATGAGAAGAAGCGCTGCCCCATTCTCAAATGTTCATGATGATGGACTTCGGTTCAATAAGTAAGGGGCGGATCAGCAACCAATATGTTTCAACCAAAGAAAACAAAGATGTATTCCTGACTACAAAATGTCGAAAAGCTGTTCTGTGTACTTATTAATGATAAAGTTAGATAGTATTGGTTTGAATGTATAATGGGATGAACAATGAGAGTGTAATCACTGCTAGACTATTGCATTCAAAATAATTCTAACATTGGCTGATATTGCTCTGAACAATTATTCAATACTAAAAGTCCTAAAGAGTCCCCTGTGAGCTTCGGCCGCCATCTTGAAAAAACCGTAAACCATCTGGACGAGAAAAATTTCCTCAACATTTCATCATCAGTTTCAGATTTTAGCGCCCACAGGTTCCCGATTGGGAGTCACTTAAATGTAAAAATTGTATGTTTACAACGAGGAGGTATTAATACACACAGTACCATAATATAAGCTAAAATTTGAAATTTTTCATCAAATTTGACATATATATATATGAATTTATACCGCCACAATGAGCTGAAAACGATGAGCTATCACACTATGAAATATGACGTACCGTTCAAAAGTTATGAATAAATATATATAATTTTAAATATAGGGGATTTTTTTGACCCACCCCCAAGAATCCTACGATACTTCTGGTCGGATGAACATTGCTAATGACGGTCTAGGGTCTTAGAAACAGTATTCTAGACGTATAAGCAAATCCCAACTTTTTAGTAAGATTTTTGTGTTAAAATATGCAGTTTTTGGGGGTGCAAGGATTTTCTAAAATAGCTGTAGCACAAAAAATATTGAACACAAAAGTGTGGAATTGGTCTCGAATGAAAGAGAAATGGATTCCGTGGAAAGGGATTTTGAAATACGTGAGCTCAATTTATAGTTACAAACTTCTTGTAAGAAAATTTTCAAATTCTCAATAGTATGAAAAAATTGTCAAATTAAAAAAAATTATCTAAAAACGGTTAATGATACAGAGTTGCAATTGGTCTTATTCTTTTCCAAATTTTATTGTCTACAAAAAAGGTACATAAAATTTTCTCTTCCTATGCTTGGTTTGGCCACACTTCACGAAAAAATAATTCCGAGTAGGTAAATTTTACGGTTTTTTCAAGATGGCGGCCGAAGCTCACAGGGGACTCTTGGGAACTTTTAGTATGTTATTCAGCGCCCTTTTCTGACCATATCAGCAAATTTTCAGCTGGATCCTCCAACTTTTACTTTTTTGCTTAAATCGACTGGACTATAGGGTTAAATCATTAAAACAGTTTTGTCCTGTGTTGCACTAATTATCCCTATGTAAGACTTCACTCTCGTGTAGAAAACCAGCGCTCATATCCTTTAAATCTTTGTAAAAAGATTCGCTAGAGAAATCTTCAACATTTTATGGATTTAAAAACGGAAAAATGTTTTCATTACATTCATTCATTCAAGCAGAAATAATATAGTTATTTGTTGGGCATGACATGCTTTTGGTTCAATCTAAGTCTTTTTTCATCACAGGAATTTAACCCGTGCATGAGAGGATGGAAATTTTCAAAAAAGTAGACAATTTCTAGAAGTTTAAAGCAATTACAATTGAAAACAGTTTGGCAACTCCAACTCCCTCAAAGGTATTTTTAACCTGCTAATAGACTATGTGCAAGCCCCAATTTCGGGGAAAAATATGTCAATTCAATTCTTGTTCTGTCTCTGTGACCAGTATAACTATTGAACCCTACTGGATAGACATTGTCGTTCAGTTAAAAAACCCCAGGAGTCCAATATTTACACCTATTTCAAGATGGCAGATCAAAGACACTGACAAAATTAACAATCTCCTCCTCACCCAAAGAATAGATAGGGAGGTTAAGCACTAAACATAGTTTCTCTCGAAGCACTTTCTTGAATGCCTTTTCTTCCAGTTCTCGCACATGCAGTGGAAGTCTGTTGTAAATTTTCAATGCGCGCACACTGCATAACAAGTGTGCAGCTCAGCCAATCTTGAGTAGGGAAGATCAACGTTGTCACGCCTCCTAGCGAAGTGGTTGTGGATCTGGCCTCTTTCCTGGAGTGTGTTCATCCCCTCAATCCCCCCTGGATTCACCCCTACGAAAAGTTATTATTCTAAAATCCTATTCAATAGCTTTAAATAGACTACTTATATATGGTAGGTACCGTACTTATTGAAAAACTGAATGTTATTATTTGAGAAGTTTGAAAAGTAGAGGATATTCAACAGGACTCTCAATTTATTATAAGTTACATAGAAATAGAAGCGGTGACAAAATTTTTATTTTTGATCTAAATATAAAATTTAAAGCCAAGTTTTTAATTTCCATCAATCTAAATGTGGATTTCAGTCTCAGCCGCAGGTAAGTATGTGAAGAAAGTTTTCCTAATATTCTTATTGAGTTTTGAATTGTAATCGAGGTCATTCAATGTACTGTAGAGAAGTCGAGCATCATCCACCATTGCTTGACGGACATTACGCTTATGGTTGTTCAAGGCTGTATTTATCTATAAAAAGAGAAAAAAAAACAATGTAGAATTACTCTACCGAATAAATACTATATATTTGAGAAAAATCCCCATTCACGCAAAAATTCTAAATTAAATTAACCAAAATTACACATCAAGCTTTAAGTTATAATGCTTCTGCTGACTATAGTAGGCCTTCAATGTCTTATAATGACCTTGAAGTAGGCCTAGTATGTGCTGATCAATTATATATAATTTTAATAAAAAATAATTGAAAAGGGTAATTTGATTATTTTTTAAAACAAAAAACCGATGATAATTCTATACTATGCTGACCTGTATGCAATATAATAATAATACAGTATTATCCGTGTTTCGGATGGACACGTTAAGCCGTCGGTCCCGGCTGCCTAAAAACAGTCGTTAAGTCATGTCAGAGGCCCTGAAATTAATCAGGAGCGACCTGAAAACTCTGACACCAGACCTGAGCCAGCCATGTTACACGAATATTATTATTTTTTTAATACAGTGTTATAACTACTGTACCTCTTCTAGCGCTATTCAATACCGTAGGCTAACATACTATTTAATGCAATAAGTCGACCGCATTTAAGAGCTGCGGTACGGTATCAAAAGTTTTTGACTGCGGTAGGTACCTATTTTTTAGTTCAAATAATCAAATATTGAAATGAGGAGAATTTTTATATAATTGTATAATTGTTTACCTTATTCATAGCCCATTTTTTCTTGTCCCAGGTGTAGCTGGCTAATTGCTTGCTTGTCAGAATGCAGCGTGGAGTTTTCTGCGATGATAGTGTAGTATTTCTATTCGACATCAGAACATTCCAAGCTTTTCTACTGTTTCCCAACAGTTTTTCTGGTTAAGAATTCAACAAAGAACAAAGAATGATTATAGAGTAATTTGAGATTGTACTTGGGAAATTAACCATGCTTGATAATTTATAATTTACATGAATTTGAAGAGACTCTATTGTAAGCACCAAATTAATACTTGGAATAATCTCTCCGACAATAAATTTATTTCATAGTAAAAATCACTTTTCATATTCAGTGTAATATGAATGATGATTATGTTAACAAGGAATATAATATGGATTCAAAGTTTGATTTAAATTCCAAGTCTGTAAATTTCGACAAGAAATATTATTGCACTATTTGACAATACTTAATCTACAACACAAGTTGTAAGTTACTAGTATTCATAATTATTTAATTATTGACGATGATTATTGCCTTTTGTTAAGTTTTTATAGAAAATAAATATAATTTATTTCGATATAACCAATTATTGGATGGATAGAAGGAGGCAATATCCAAGAAAGAAAACCTTGATGGATCAATAAAATCATTAAAAGTATAGATGACATTGAAAAATATAGTCTGTCCAAGCAAAGAAGACCCTCTGGCAAGATGGGAAAATGACTCCAGCCTGGTCAATATTTGTGAAATAATTATAAATATGGTCTTGATAGTAGATAAAATTGTTTCCTAGAATTTGAGACCAAGTTGATAATTTTGAACCAAAATTCACCGAGCTTGAGTCATTTTCCCATCTTGCCAGAGGGTCTTCTTTGCTTGGACAGACTACACCTGAATGATGTTAGTAAAACCTAATCAAGCTTATTACTGGATGACGAAAGCGATTTTTTAAAATCTACAAACTATCAGTTACTGTACCTCTATCACTATCATTCAATTTCTTCTTGATTCCAGTTCGTATTTCATACCATCGGATAACAGGCTGGCATTTGTGTATGTCTGGAAACGAAGCCAGCGGATCTCCAGCATTTGCAAGGATGGAGAGTGCGTACTGTTCAAACATATAATAGAACGAGTTACAATATAGGCTACTCTGATAAATTTCAAGAATTTTGATTGCTTTCCAGAGCCTATATGAAAAATATTAAACTTGGTTTCGCATTGTCAATGACGAAATCCATAAGTTATTGTGCTTTGACAAAAAAGAAGATATCTCAATAATGAAATATACAAGTTAGAGCGAAAGTTTGAAAGGATCCTTTATTCTTACAACATACAATAGTGAGAGTTGGATTTGTTTTTATCAATTAAAAATTATTCCAAGATAAAAAATTACAAAAAGCAAACAAATATTATGGAGTACGGTATCGACTTGAATGATTGACTTTCAGTCCTATGGAAGCTACTACTAATCTTAGCAAGAATTATTCCTGATGAAACAAGGAAAAAACTATTATTGAATCTTGACAAAGAAGAAACAATATTTGTCAAATTTGGACAGATTGGGTTTTTCCTTACTCTTATAACGCCATGTAAAGGCTAACATTACAAGTCTTAGGGAGCATTAATTCAATTTATTCTGTCTGCACATCATTTCTAGAACAATAAAGACGATGAAGATGAAAAAACTATACATAACGCTAAGCCTACAATATAACGTTCTTGTTTAGCTTTTCACTTTGTGAAAATTCTCGGTCTACTAAGATTATAAAAATAAGTTCATTTTCATCGCATTAAGAGAGGAAAGGGAGTATCGACATAAAAAAAAACAATTATTATGATAAAATTTTGTGAGAAGTTAGCAGTTCTAAGATACCTTGAGCTGATTTTTTTTCGGCTGTTTCAATACTGCTTCCCTCAGTTGAGTTATAAGATTTTCGAATCCACTTTCTGTGATGAACATCGGCTTTATTTCGGTAAATTCTAAAACTGCTTCACCACTTGTTGGAGTCTGCTCATTTCCAGTTGACTGTTGATTTGAAATTTACAAATTACAAACTTTCAAAAATCACAATACAGGAAGATGTTGAGGAAACTTGTGGGAAAAATGAATGAAACAAGATAGTAAAAAATGGATACAATGAAACAAATACAATGCCATTTAGCAAAATAGAAATCTTCGATAAAATTGTTGTAGAAAATATTTATCATTCATGCCTACTGAGTTTTATAATTGTAGACGAAGATAAATCATTCCTGGATTCAAGTGGATACAAGTGTAGCCTACAGAAAATATACATGAAGACACACTTCTTTTAAAAATTTTATAAATCTGATAAATTAAAAATAAATTAAGATAAATTATAATATGTGTCTTAATATTTATATAAGGTTTATTGAGGAATATTTATATAATAATGAATAATAGCTTAAAGTGAATAGAAAATTATTATTGATTATTTGTTCATGAATCAAATTGCTACATTTTTACAAAATACTCACCAACTCCATTCCTGCTTCTGTTTTGGTAATAGAGTCATTTTTAGCACTTTCTGTCTTTATTTCATTTTTCTGCTGTTTTGAATCGATACCGAATATCTCATACAGCCCGTCAATGTTGTAATTTTTCAAACATTCTTTTATCTTTTCTCTCTTCTCGCCTTCAGTATCAGTTGGAACTCTCACTATCGATGCCATCATGATAGCTATAACTTTCTCATAATCCGTTTGAGGAGTCAAAGAGATTGCCTCCAGTTGATCATCTTCGTTCTTGATATTATCAATTTCATCTCCTGACTTACTTCTTGTCAAACTAGACCCCATGTTTTCGTTCTCTTTTATCGAAACAGACCCTACACTTGTCTTTTTCTTCTCTAAAGCGGAGGTTTCATTCTTCTCTGATGTTTTTGAATCTTTTCCAGTCTGAAATCGAAATGAATATTTAACATTGGTATGACTTTGATAATAATGTAGAACTACTTTGAAAATTTTTGTGAACAATATAGTGCTCCACTACTTCAATTTAGTTTCTGATCTTGATTAAAGTAGTAGAATGACTTGGTATGACGATAGGCAGATGAAATAACTCTAAAAATACTACATGAGTTATTAATAGTCAATTGTATAGTTTGTGAGCTAAATAAAAAGAGTTAAGACCAGTTAAAACTCATTCACATTAACAAACAGGCCTGAGGTCTGAAGATATGTCCGGCTACAACTAACTACACCCTCTATGAGAATAAAGTTGACGATTCATTTCAATTCAATTCATTTGAGCTTGAAAGACACAGCCGTACTCTGAAGATTCGTCAATGTTATTTTAAGAAACGCTATCAAAGGCCTATGGGAGGCCTATGCTGATTTATATTGAAAAAATCATTGCATACACGGTAATACAATATCTTTAGATGAATGATGCAATAAGAGTCTGTGAATAAAGATGAGCCATTTTGATTTATTAAACAGATTACAGGGGTCTACACTTGGATAATGTAACTCTCAAATTATGCAAAAATTATAAGTTATAATCAGAAAATTTGATCCTCACCGCATTATCATTCTGTATTGGTGTAGTGACAGGAGGCTCAGCTTCATGTAGTTCCGTTTGCACTGAAGCATCTAAAAACTTTGCAGTCATTTCCTGATCAGACAGCCTAGGAGAAGTTCCATGTTTACATTTCAAATCGTCCGAAGAGTCACCTGTAAATAAAAATAGAACGATTGCATTAAATGAATAATAATCATAATACCATTTATTACAGGATGATCTAGAAAAGACTAGATTAAACAGAGCTGGCTAGGCGACTGTATATTAACTGTATACCGTACAAATGTGTTATGTCTATTATTGTACCGAAATTTGAATTTTGTGAGTTGAAAATGTATTTCAATATAATCAATGTGATCTACTTCAAACTCAACAAATTAGAGATTTTGCAAATAGTTGATAATATTTTTTGTTTAAATGTTATATATAGCATAAAGGTATTTTTAGAATATGTTCAAAGTGTCGTAAAGGAATATTTATTTATAAAGATAAGCCATTTTATTTATCAAACAAGTATATAGGATGATCTAGTATAGGTTATAGCCTACTGTTTATTCATTCATCAGAATTATTATTTTTAAATATTAGTTTTTCAGTTTCACAGAATTAACGTAATATATACAAATATATACAGGTATCATCATCAGTGAAAGGATATGTTTACTTCGAGGAGTGATAAGGATAAAGTTTAAGACAAGTTATTCAGCAGCTTCTCTGTTCGATTTCAGAATGATCACTTCTTATCAATATTTTCAACACCAACAATGAAAAAAAAAATTAATCGTTACTTACATAAAGATTCCTGATCGCTTGATTGTTGGTCGTCTTTCACAGTTTTAGGTTCAGCAATTCCAAAGTCTTCATCCGAAGTCTTGAAACTAATGATATCCTGCGAAAAATACACACGAAAACTAGTTAATCTGTTAACTTGTATAAGATGAAATTTATGTAGACTCAGTTTATGTATAACAGTTTTGATATCCAAAAAATAGAATTCGCTATCTTTTATTTTCTGATTAGATAGGCTATGCGGGTGGATTTGATAGAATATATGAAAACCAATGTCATTAAGATGCATCACTGTCGAGTTTTTATTTGAGTCACATTCATTGTATTTCATAGTTTTTTACTCAAAATCATAACTTATTTCACACTTTTCGTGAAATTAAATATACATTAATTAATTATAAATATATAGTTTCAACATGTAAACCATATATCACACTCAATCCAGAAATAAGTTACACACATTTTATAGAATAGGTCTTCAAAGAAAATTGAAGACTCGCTCTCCCCAGTTTCAAAGATGAACTCAATAATGTTTTGAAAATACCATTTCAGTTCAAAAAATTAATTATTTAAATGGATATCAAAGCTATAATATAGCCTTATTATATTATATATCTATTTCATCAATTGAAAATGTCATAAAACATCACACAAAAACAGGGAGGAGTCCTAGGACCTTTTCATTTTTTTCTTATGCTAGGCTACTGTATAGGCCTACTCAAGACCAACTAGAAGAGGATAGTTGGTCTTGGCCTACTCACTGATAGATATAATTGATAATTTTCATGAATTTTGAACATAATATGCAACATTCAAATTCTGATAATGGTGATGTTTACTTACTGCTTTCGCAGATTTGAACCATTTCTTTTTCGGCTCAGGAAGAGATGACACCATTTCTTTTGGTAGGGGGGACAGAAAGTTCTGACCAGTATTTGCTGAAACATGAATTCAATTTTATAAATGGAATAACTCATTATTGAGTTCATTCAATAAATGACGAACCACTCATAGGGCCCAGTAGATAAATAATGTACCTGAATGAAACGATTTCAATTAACAATTCGATTTCAAACAATTATTCAATTCCAACATCATTGAATAATAAATTGAGTAACTTGAATATTTCCAACAATGAACATAATATTACATTGGTGAACGGTGGACCAAAGTTTATTGAACGCGCTAATAATTTAAATTTCAACAGGAGCTCTCACAATAGATCTGTAACAGATAAAAATAAGCTTACTTGCTTTTTTGGAATATACAGGGGTTGTGCAACAAAGTTGATTATTTATCTATCCTATGTGATAAATATGATGTTAGAATACTTGCAATTGCAGAACACTGGTTGAAAAAAATGGAGCTGAGTTTTTTTGATTTGCCTGGTTATAGAATTGCTTCTGTTTATTGTAGGATGAATCAGGGTAGAGGTGGGGCAGCCGTCTTTGTCAGTGAATGTTCGGAGTTTAGAGAGCTTAGTCATGTAAAGGACATGTCAATTGAAATGATCTGTGAAGTTGCAGCTGTTCAATTGATAAAGGAAAAAATAATTTTTTTGTCAGTCTACAGGCCATATAACAGGAATGTTGATTTATTTAAAGGTTTCCTAAATTGTTTTTATAGTGTGTTGAATGTAGTCTTCAATAGTGGAAATAGTCTAGTGATCTGTGGCGATTTTAACGTTAACTTTATTGGTAATGATTGCTTTAAAGCTGATTTAATGAATTTACTTGAGTGTTTTGGCTTAAGTCTCACAATAAGTGATGTTACAAGACCTGGTCTGGATGGTATTGCCACTGGATCGTGTATAGATAATATATTCACTGACATACACAAGAGCAGATGGTCATCTGAAATTGTACATACTCTTTTTTCCGATCATGATGCTATTTTACTAGAGCTTAATTTTATGGATAGAGCCAGGTTTATTTGTGATGAGGTTACCGTGAATAGTCCTAAATACAGGTTAGTGAATAATGATAGTATAAGAATTTTCCTTAGTCTACTGAGCTCAATAAATTGGATTGAGGTTTATCGCTTGAATAAGAGTGACAGATTTAAGAGGTTTTTTGAAATTTTCATGTCAGTTGTCAATTGCGCATTTCAGTTAAGAACTACAAAATACAAACATAATAATTTAAAAAATAATAATAAGTGGTATAACAATAATTTAAGAAAACTAAAGGATCATTGTGTTCAACTGTATCATTTGTATAAAACTTTTAGATTGCCAGAACTTCTTTATGCCTACAAAGAATTTAGAAACACATATAGGAGAGAAACAAAGAGTACAAGGATCAATTATGACAATGATGCTATCAATAGCTCTCTGAACAAGAATAAAACTATGTGGAGGATTGTAAATAGCTCAAGTAATCCTAACTGTGTTGCAAATGTTTCTAGAAATGACATATCTTCCGAAGATTTCAATAAATTTTTTGTTGAGAAAGTTTCCCACATCAGCATGAACATTCCCAAAAGTGTTAATGATACCTCTTATTATTTGGGTAAATTAGAGCAACCTAGTGTGCGTTTCAGGTTTAGACCTGTAACAGTAGAGAAAATATTTGATGTAATTTTGAAATTGAATAATAGCAATTGCTTAGATATTTATGGCTTGAATTCTATGATTTAAAAAATTTCTTCAGTAAATATTTGTGAGATTCTAGCTCATTTGTTCAATGACTTTATAATCATGAAAAGTAATTTCCCTGAGGAGTTGAAAAACGTAAAGGTTTTACCCATGCACAAAAAAGGTTCGAAAGGAGATTTGAATAATTTTAGACCGATTTCTATTGTTCCCATCTTTTCCAAGGTCTATGAAGTGGTTATGCATGAACAAATGTCTGAATATTTTGAGAAAAATGGAATTTTTACAGAAAAACAGTTTGGTTTTCGTCCTGGTAGAAGTACTCATCTTCCTGTTATTAATTTGGTTAATGGGATAATTGACAACTTGGAGAAAGGCAATTCTGTAAAATTCAGGTCATACGATTTTTCAAAAGGATTTGACACAGTGCAGCATCATATTCTAGGGAAGAAACTGCATTTTTATGGTTTTGCCCCAAGTGCTGGGATGCTCATAATGTCTTAAGGGGTAGAAAGCAATTTGTTTGTAAAGATGGAATCTTGTCTAGTGGTAGATTGGTTGAGCGAGGTGTACCTCAAGGCTCTATTTTGGGGCCAATTCTTTTTTATTTCTATATTAACGATCTTCCATGTAATATTGATAGCATCAATACTGATGGCTACCTTTTTGCTGACGACCTGGGTTTAAAAATTAATTGTCGTTCTAATACTGACCTGGAAAGGGAAACGAATCAAAGAGATTTAATCATAAATGACTGGTGCTCTGCTAACAATCTATCACTGAATAAGAATAAAACAGCTGAGATTAGTTTCAGATTCTCTAGGAAAACTAAGGAGCCTCCATTGAAATTCTTAGGCATTCATTTGGATGAAACCTTGTCATGGGATGCGCATTTGAATTACTTGGCTAGTAGACTGGCTAAAGGATCTTACATGATTCGGAGACTTAGTGTGACAGTGGGTAAATCAGTTCTGCTCAATGTATATTTTGCTCATTTTCAGAGTCTTCTTTACTATGGTGTTATTTTTTGGGGGAATAGTGTGAAAGCCACAAGCCAGATCTATTTTTATCATACAAAAAAAAGGTAGTACGAATCATTAGCAATGTTCCACTCAATACACACTGTAAACCTCTCTTTGTTAACTTGCGAATATTGTCATTGCCCTCGTTGTACGTTTTGTATGTTGTCTGTTATGTGCATAGTCATTTAGAAAAGTATAATACAAACAGTCATTTTCACCACTTTAATACCAGAAATAGAAACAAGCTCAGGATTGAGCAGTATACTCACACAAAATCTCAAAAAATTTTCACTACATGTCTGTAAAACTGTATAATTGTACACCTGATAATTTCAAAGAACTGCCTCCAAATAGATTTAAAAATAAATTGAAAGATATTTTGATTAAAAAATGTTTGTATACGATTGATGAATATTTTAAAATGGATTGGAGCGAATGAAGGCAAATATATTCTTTTGACTCAATCTGATAAGTTGATACTTAGGACTGTATACGGTATTTATTGTAAAATTTTAATTCTATGTAACTTGCTTGAAAAATTTAGGTTATGGTCATTTTGAATATATGTGATGTGTTATATTTGATTATGGATTTGTTATATTTATGATATGGATATTTTGAATATATTTGGATATGTTTGAATATTTTATGTAACTTAAAAAAGACGTTGTTATGATACAAATGTATTGTATTTTCTAACAATAAATAATTTGAACTTTGAACTTTTCACAGAAATGTATGTGAGATTTTTTCAATAATTTCAAATGAAAGAAGTATTAAGAAACTCGGAAAGATATACTCACATTTCGAGATAAATTGTGGTAGAATAAGATGGAGTTTGAATAATAAAAGTGGCAAATGGATGGTGAACATTGCCGAGAGCAGTATTCTCTCGCTCACTGAGTACTTCCTCTTGACTATTTCGACATTACCTGCAATTTCAAAAGTAATTACTGCATTAAAACTGACAAAATATATTACTAGACAAGCCAATTAAATATTCAAATTTAGATATTATTACGTTATGTTATCAAATTCCATAAATTTTTTATTAATTTTCGATAATTCAGTAACTCTTCCTACATTTTCTCATCATTTTTCAAGCTAGTAGCTTGAATAAAAACTTTTATTCCTCTAAAGGGTTGGAATCTATTGCAGAATGCTATAATATATTTATTGTAGTGAATGTACTGTAGTGTATATGATCAAGAACGGGTTTTCCATTATTTTTCAATGTACGGTAGGTGATGAGTTTTTATTTAAACTGTTTAATCTAATACTCCTCTCATAAGTCTTATAAACTAGTTTGATTGTTTCTTATTAGAAGTTAGGAGCCAACACTGTCTAGTATAGTTATAGGGGGCTACTATCTTTCAAGTATTTTATGAAAATGATTGTTTCAGAAGGACATATTCTAATTTGATATAAACATTCAACTGTTTCAAAAGAGTTTTGTGAGCTGCATTCACATCAAAAGGTTGGAAAATACTTATCTAATTCGATAAATACATTTTCATCTCAGTTCAACAGTATAAATTGTAATCGAAATATATCCAAATAGAAATTATCAGTGTCATTGTTATAGAATAATATATTGCTCATTATTATTACTTGATGTATAAAACTGGGTTACAGCGCTTTATTTAATATTCATACATCATATAAATTCCTGTATGAACAGTACAATTTTTCTGATACTTCGAGTGTTTGAATAGTTTTGCCAAATTGTATAACTTTCTAAAATAATTTCTGTAGAAAATTTATAAATTAGTAATTTGCTTACTGATGGGCTCCTTTTCATTTCGTAGAGCTTGGCGTCTCTGATCTTCTCGCCAACGTAGTTCTTTTCTTACTTGATCAAAGTAATACAAAGGATCCAGTTTACATTTTTCCAGTAGATCTCGAAGAAAATCGTTATCTGGCATAGGAACAATGCCCATGTCTTTCAGAAATTTTCTTGTGTTGGAAACTGACCTTTCTTCTGTGTCTTTTTTCAGAATATCGGGAAACGCTTCTAGAAGGGATAGCTTCATGAAAGAAAGGAAGAAAAATATGGTCACTATTTAAAAAATTTAAATATTTGTTGGGAAATAGTATATTATACTACTAGTTTTGAAAACGTCGTTTTGTGACGTCAAGAATACGGATCTTTACAGACGAAGCGATCAGTTGAGGCTGGAAAGGTGAGTATTCGCGAAGTCGCGAACTTTTTCGAAACCTGTTGTGTATTTGTGTTTTTAGTACACTTTATAGAAAGGATTACTAGAATAAGATGAAAACGTTTTTATAAATACGACATACGAATTCAACTTGCTGAATTCCATATTGGTAATTTTCGTTTTATTTATTTTAAAATAAATTCAGGATTCTAATTTGAACAAAGGTTATCAGTTGCTAAAATCAATTCCCAATCAAAACGAAAGGTTAGGTGTGAAATTATACGGAACAAAAATCTTTGTTTGAAAAAATCATATGCTAAATCGTCTGGTGCAATCAGTTGGAAAGTATTCGAAATAGTCGACTTACCTGTTCAGTCGACCAATTTGCATGGAATGCGCTGCTAAGTCAACGGAAAATTTTGTTGAAAGCTGATTTTTCCTATAAATTTCCTATAAAGTTGAACGGCTATAAGGCCCAAATATCAGCCGTTTATTCCGCACTAGTGCGGAAAATGAAGGCTTTCAAAGCCTGTCAAGTAGATCGAAACTGGCTACTTTCTATCAAGTGTACCAAAATTAATGTATTTCAATAAAATCAGAATAATTATTTGTTAGAGGATTGTGCATTTTTCAATTGTACGTATTATTTATTGTTGGTTAAATGTACTATATTATTACAACAAATTATCACTGTAGCCTATGATTAAAAAGAGAATTTTTGCTCCTATTTCTTCTATTTCTATTGCACCTATGATAAACTATGATCTAAATAATATGTTTATTTATTCAAGTATAATACGGTAATTATCTAATAAAATTCGCAGAATTATGGATGAATGATAAGACAGTATAATTGAGAATAATTATAGTAACTCGTTTTAAATACCTATTTGAATTTATTCTCACCTGTTTATAAGATAGATCTTGATACCAATCCGGTCCACATAGTCTTATTTGTCGGTTTCGAATTTGTCTTTCTAGAATTTGAATAAATTGATATTGATGATGAATAATTTATTTCAAGGGAGCGGAAAGCGTTTGTTTCCGAAAAATAACAAATGATATTGATAAACCAGTTTAGAATTGAATTGATCAGCTATTTAGTTTTGTGTTTGAATGAAAACTTTTTGATTCAATACTGTGAATATACTATACTATAGGCCTGCATGAACAGTAGAGGTGTAAATTAAGCGTGCTGTAGGCCTACACGGGGACAGTAGTGTCGGCCAGTTGAATATCTGTAGCCAATCACGGCTGTTGTTGTTTGACTCAATCACAAGACAGAGGCTGTGATTGGCTACAGATATTCAACTGGCCGACTGTACTGTCCCCGTGTACAGCACGCTTTATATATTGGTACGTAGCGTTATAACTCATGTGAGCTGACGCTTCTGGTCTTAAATGCTGTGCTTTCGGACTATTCCCATATTCTGCTCAACATTATGAGAATAATTACAATATTATTATTATTAAATAATGACATTATTTTCTTACTAAAATAAATGTTGCCTGTTGACATCACCGCAAAAAAATAATAGTAGAAAAATAAATGAATAAAAATGCTAGAGCCTACATTGCCAGTTGCCACTATTATCTTTCTAATAGTGATAACAATAATTAACTCATAGTATAATAGTGATCACTAGTTCAAGCAACAAGCCCAAGAGTGATTCTATACATCTTGCAACAAACCTACATACTCTTGGGCAGATGACCGTCACAAAAAAACAAGATGAAACTTATCCATTCACATGGATCTCCCCACCAATGGAAAGCCAAACGATCTTTTAAAATATTATTCCCACTAATATAGGTAATGAGTTACAGTGAATAATCATGATAGCTTTTACCTATATCTTGCTGCAACCTATTCCACCGCCTCCTATTGGCCAGAACAATTCTAAGATTAGCTCTGTATGCATTCTCTCGTTCCCTTTCATACTTCTCTTCGATGAACGTAATTCCAGACCAGCAGTGTTTCAATTTCACTGGCTGCTCATGCTCCAGATCAAAGTTGGGAGTTTTCACGCTCTTTGTCTGGAGCGATACCTCGACTGGTTTATCGGTTTTGATGATTTTCTTCGGAAATTCTTTGGGCTTCTTTTCTACCTGTAGAGAAGAAAATAGCAGGTCACAATGTTGAGACGTTTTTTATGATGTATCATGATTTAGTTTCCAAGTCTACTAAACAATAAAGTAGAGAAAAGGAGAGGAATTACATTTCATATAATCAAATTAACTGTAAAAAGAAAAACCTAATATTTTGAATCTGTCTGATAATTTAGAGAACATTCTTAAGAAGTGGAAAAATGTATATGCTGGCTTCCTTGGTATACCTAGAATGCTCCTCTCACTTCCGGAGCCGGAATAAGTCCCCCTCTACGATTTTTCTAAGCTGACGCCTATGTAGACTCAATATTCTCTCTTGGAAATCATACTATACAGTCTCTATATCGCTGATGACAAAAAATTGAGTAGTTTCATCTGATTCTTGTGCGTGCTAACAGATTACGTTATCAACATTAGAGTTGTCATTCAGTCTATGTGATCAAAAGAAACAATAGATGCATAACATCAGCCGTTATTAGTTTACATCACGTAGGCTACAACAGACAGACGAAGTCGTCCAACTTTTTGGCATCAGCAAGAGTCAATAATAACTGTGAACTTACCTGAGTTGTTGTTTCTTGTATAAGAAGACTGCCGATCTCCGGATAGTGATATATCATTTTCGACACGCGAGTCTTTTCTATTCTCGATTCCAGGTTTTTGTGACTTTGCACAATGAAAGCAGCCCCTATCAAATACGTTACAAACATTTTCGGCCATTTTTACAAACGATTTTTCAATTACACAATTGTTTGTTACACTTCCCTATTATATCCCTTTTGACATCTCTTAATGAGTTTCTATTCTAATCTGTTATAGAGAATACATTGTATTGAGCTAAATGAGAATACAGTTAATTTATCCAATTGAAAAATAAGAGAATTGTTGTTGACACTTTTAATTTAGTGATACTTCAACCTCAAAAAGGGCAGATACTTGGATTTGGTAGTATCAACTGATTGATGGGAGACAAAATAATTATCAGGTTATGATCTGATCATATCAGATGATGTTGATGATTTGATAGCTGATTACCACACAGTACAGTACGAAATATCTTCATTTTATTTGACTAGAAAAATTATTCGAAGAAGTTATTGGAATGCAAATACTTGAATTCTGTAAACTCGATTTTAAACAATCATTCCTTTATTAAAATCTATTCTACTATTTACAAACAGAATCTTTCAAATATGAGTTAACCATTGAGGTTATAAAAGAGAGTTGATGCATTTCTTGAAAGAGATAAATGTTCGTATCGTTCCAATATAACACAGTCGTAAGCTTTATTCAGCCGACAACGTGACTATTATAATTGAAAAAATGAGGAAGGTTACTGCCTCAATAGAAAATTTGCTTTTCATTGAAAACCTCATATTTTTGTTTGGCAATATTCATTTTCCGAATGTTATAGATAAATGATTGACTTTGTAGAATTATTACATTAATTTAAAATTGAACTGCCGTTAGGTGACAATTTGGACTCTTGGACATTTAAAACAAAACAGTCTTGCACTATCAGAAATCCACAAGTCCTCTAATTCTGATGACTGATTCTTTTGTTGAATGAAAATTGTTCAATTATCTGCAGCTGGTGCCTGATGTTTTGTATTGCCTGGTCTTCTATTGAAACTTCCACCTGCACTCCCGCCCCCACCCTTCTTCTGCCGATTGTTATTCGATCTGAGTCCAAGGTCTTCAAAGCTTTGCGAGTCGATTCTCCTCTCCTGCCGCTGCTTCTTCAGTGCACCGGTGCGCTTCGAATGGCTAGCCGAGTTCGACCAAAACGGATTTTTGACATTGGGTGCCTGATACCTGAAAGATAGAAAATCTGTTAAAAACAAGGCTATCCTAGGCCTTAACAATCTCTCTCTTTTAACAAAAAATCTTTTTAAGGATTGATTAAAAAAATTAGAACAACATATAGTACTGTATTTTAAGTTTACTGGGAAACCTAAATCGGAGGACACAGTCACTAAAGTTATAGCTATCATAACTGACTATTATATATATAGACTATATATAGTCTGGGTGCCAAATGCGAAAAAGGGGGTATCCTTTTTTTGTGGTATGTCGTTGATTTTTTGATCGATTATGATAGATTTTGAGTGATGCCATAAAAGTTATTCATAGGAGATTGAAGAGGAAGAATTTCCCTACATTTTCATGATAATTTCAATTTTTATCTTAAATGACTTGGTAGATATACTCATTTGTAAGTAAAAAATGACATTTTTCTGGTATATGATGAAAAATTCAATTTTGCCTCAGCATGATTTTCGTCAATTTTGACTGAATTCAACATATTATGATATATGAATTTAGACCGCCTTGATGGGCTGAGGAGAATGAGCTATGAATTGTTGAAATCCGATGACTTTATCAATAGTTAGAGGTATCCTTAGATTGAGATCCTTAAAGGGTCCTTACTATTGAACATAACCAAAATTCAGGTCGGTAAGTGGCTTATCTGCTGGAAATTGACCTAGAATACATTATTACCAAATAAAATCTCAATACAAGCACGTATAACATTTTTTGGAGATGATTTTACCCATAAATAGGGGTTTTTGAGATACAAGGATATCTTTTTACTGCCCTAGTTCAAAAACTATACAAGATAGAGGTCTACTTGGACAAAATTATCCCCAGAGGGATTTTGATTTACACGATTCAAATGAATACGTCAGAAGATCTAAGCAAGCAAAAACGAAAAATACTCAAATTCTCATTTTTCTTGAAAATTAGCCTCTTTTTTGAAAAATCATAACTCCGTTCCTAATAAGGATAGAGTCATGAATTCGATATCATTCTCTTGGAAATTTAATTTACTAAGAAAAAGATAACAATGATTTTTTTCGTCCGACGCTTCGTTTTGACGGAAATCGTGGTAGACTAGAAATGGAACCGAAATTTTTGGCCGCCATCTTGAATTACAAAAAATGCTCAACTTTTACAGCTTGGCATCACTCGGATTCGGAATCTTCACATCAAAATCTATCATAATCGATCAAAAAATCAACGACATACCACAAAAAAGGTTACCCCCATTGGCACCCAGACTAATATCACTGAAAAAGTTATAGCTATAATAAAAGTCACGTTCCACATAGCCTACATATTAAAATATTCGAAGATGACTAGGAAGCTCTGAAACCTCCATGGAAGGACACAGTCACTGAACACGTTTTTTTTGTTTGTCAATGGCTCAACAGCCCAAGAAGGGCCTACCAGCTGGTTGCCAGTTTCATATTCACTCCACTATACAGACCGTCCAAGCACAGAAGACACACCGGCAAGACGGGAAGACGACTCCAGCCCGGCCAATACCTGCCCAAAAGCCTTAAATTCTCAAACAAATCCTACAGTCCCTGAACCAGCACCGACCGAGCCGAAGCCACCACCCCGCCCCACCAGAATACCCTCCCCGTTCGGACAGACCATACAGCAAGCGAATAATCATCAACCAGGATAGTTATCAACTTGACTGTTAGCTAACATAAAATTTGAAGTTATATCTTCCTCTCAATCATTCATGCACAAAGAAAACTGCGAAATTCATTTATCCAAGATTCAGTTAACAAGTATACATCTGAGATTGTAGAATGTTACTGGTTAAGGGAAATAGTAGGTACATTAAAAACTCAATAAGATAAAACAGGTTGATGATGAATGATAATGAATACTTGAGATTACCGTGTAATACTTATGTGAGATACTAGGGAATCGTATCCACGAACCTTTTTGAGCTTTTGAAGTGCTCCAATCGGCTACAAAATTTTATAACAACATAACTGAATACTGGAGTAAGTTCCTGAACACCACAATAATTACAATATTTCAAAATAGATTATAATTAATCGATTTCAATTTACTTCTCAATAAGACAGAATAAGATGCAGAAGACGATCTTATATGATACGTTAATAAAAACAATCGAATTGTTGAATAAGATTTGATGGAATTTTGTATATTTTTGAATGGAAATTGAATCGTGAATATACCAATATAGAAAACACAATTTAGTTTTCTAATATGAGATTGATGAACTTTGGATGATACACACAGAAATTTCGACTACGGAATAAACGAGACCCAGTTTTTAGCAAAAACATAATTTTCAACAACATAGGCCTATTACTAGAGAACAAGGCATAATAGTAATAATTTCAATAAAGTATAATTATTACCCAGGTTCTTCCTTGTCCAGAGGTTCCTTGGATAAAAGAATATGGATAGTGGGAAGTTCTCTGGTAACTACGAGTTCCTCAAGGTCCTCTTGCAATGGTGTCCAGAATTCTTCCACCCTAAATCAAATAATAAAATCAAAGTTTCAATCTTGAAAGATAGAAAAAGAAATGTACAGTCCAGGATTAAAAAAAAAGTTATCACACTATATGCTTTATCAATTTATTGAGAGATAGACAAATAAAAATTACTTATTCATCTTATTTGAAGAAATTCACGAAACAAAAAACACGATGTACTCAAATACTGTAATACAGAGAGGAAATAATATTAACCGTTGTACTGAAATTTATCCTAAGAAACTGGGATATAAGAAATAACTTAAGCCTGTTTTTCTCTCCTCAATTATGTATCATGTTAATTATTGGAAATGAATTTGGAAACAAGTGGCTGGCGTCTCATGAAGAACAATGTGAAACAAATATCTCCGATGAAATGAGAAAACTATTATAAAAACGATCTGCATGGGCTGGATGAATGTGCGCAGACCAGAGTTGCCAAAACATTGTTCTTATCACGAGGATATAATATTAGAGAAATTAGCATTCTAAATAAATTAGTATTATATTTTGAAATGATATAGAAAGTGTTTTGGTAGTTCTGCAAGATTACGATGCTTCATTAAAACTCTTTTTACAGTGAACTGAACGATTTTAACCTCAGAATAATTCAATGATTGTAGAATAGATTAGCTGTAGAATAGATGTTGAATTGAATTGAATGTAGTTGATAAGCTGACCAAGTACTTTTTTGGATTGCTTAAGAGTTGAGGGGATAAAGATGTTGTTGAACATTCATTTTACATTTTACAAATCTAGTGGGGCTGCAGAGATTTCATACTGAGACACTGTAATTCAAGCAATGTACAGAGTCACACTTGTTGATAATACCTTCTACAGTGGCGTGTAGCGTATAATTGGATCAATGATCAACAAGTGTTTATATAAATTTCGTTTCAATTTATCAATGTTACTCACTTGGTGTAGCATATTTTGTTCATCTGGTGCAGGCCTTTGAGACGTTTTTTCATGATTTCGGCACAACTTACTGTTTTCACAACAGCGGGTCCACAACCGGTCCACAGAACGACTCCTGTTTCTTTGTACGCTTTCAGAGCATATTCCAGAAGATTACACATTTTGCTACCACCCTTTACCTGAATTAAAAATAATATAAGAATTCAATTACACGAAATCATGAATTCAAGTTAATATTCGAAATCGGAAATTATTAAAATTCAATGGTTGAAGATGGATTCAGTTCATTTTTTAAGCGAATGGAATTAGGTAAAAGAATATATGATTTGGTCAACTATTTGAATTAAAATTGAAAATAATTCTCTAATAAGCATAACGTGCTAACGTCAGTACTAGGCTTGACGGCTAGATCTTATTGGCCGACACTATTTAACATACCCAGTGTTCAGCAAGCTTAAAAACTAATTTTCAGTAGCGGTCATTAAGCTTACACAGATGGCAATAGGCGGACAGTTACTGTCCCCAATTAATGACTAGGTCTCAGGGCACTATTGTCTACGAACGAGTACTGCAATCTTAAAATAATTGTAACTTCTTATCAGAAAATCCAAAGATATAATGAAATACAAATAATCTTATATTAACCAAATGTTAGCAAGTTGGAAATAGATTACAACAATTTTGCAGGATGCGTTCAGTAAGTATGACTTTTTAATATTATATTTTTATGCGCTGCTCTTGTACTTACATGCATCCAAGTGAAATTTTCTGGTAAATTTGAAATAGGAACAGTTTCTTTCGTCCATTCTTGTTCAACGTTCTTTCCTTTTGTATAATTATCCATGGTTGGTCCTCTAGAAATAACGCAAACATCATAGCTCAACACATTTTGTCATGGTAGGCTACTTTGCCGTGAGTCAAAACAAACAGAAATTTCAACTAATAGCTCTCATATGATAAAAAACAGGATGGTAAATAATCAACAAAGCTGTCGCATAACATTAGCTTTACTTAATGTTAACTTGCCAAGTCACACAAGTTTAACTGGCTAGGGTAAAATTAGACAGATTGTAATAGCCTAAACAAGTGATTTAGGCTACTTTCAGATGAGGGAAGACAGAATAGACTCGATTTATACATGCCAGTAATCTGGATTGACTCAATCTATATTATGGGTTTTAAGGAAACATAATAATTATCACAGTATAATGTAGTAAACCTTTCCATATTTAGTATAAAATATTTGCACATAAAATACTACATAGGTATCAAACAATTACTCAAGTTTATGAAATAAAAAATAAATAAAGATTCTATCAGAGCTCCTTACCTTTCAGGCTGTTGTAAATTCAATTAAGCTACTATCGCTAACATCAGTAGTAAGTTATATTAAGTTATGCCTCATCGACAGTGACAAACGTTACATCAAAAATATGTATAAAAGAGTTATCTACAAATATTAAATATTGAAGAAATAGATTAACATGTAATTAGAAAAAAAGCAATTGCACTTCATCACCAACATAACCACAAAACATAACTAAAACATAACCTCAAAAGATTACTATACACTATGCCATCTATATCTATGGTATTTTCAACGCTTTTGTGATATCAACAGTATACTAGCGCTAAGGTGTGAAAAAAAGGAACAATTGGAATTCGGCAATAAACCAAAAATATTTTGAAAAAGTATTTTATTTCTCTACAATCTTTTTAAAATTTGTAAATTCAAGAAATATATAACTTTTGGCTTATTTAGAGCGCAATTTGGTAACTTATTTTTCTATTCGGGATGAAGCTGCAGACGTGACCCAAGTCCCCTGCACCAAAAAGATAGCCCTGAGGATTATTTGTGGGGATAGTACAGAAGACTACATGATACTTTTGATTAGTCTTCTCCACGGTTAGCGACCGAGGAATCGTCAATTTTGAGGTGACACGTGGTCTGCCACTTGACCTGGTATGGTCCTCTATGAATTTCCCCACAACTAAAAGGTAGATCTGTGTGCAGTTGACTTCTCATCCTACAGGGCAGCGCGTCCGGTGTACAATGCACTTATTGTCCAAAGAGTCCTCTTTATTATTGTTTCATTACTCCATTATGGTATATTTTTAATTGTCATTTTCTGTGGAGTGCTTATTCACACCAATGCATGGTCACACTGCGACAATCGAGTATGTACAGTCTATAAGGCACTGTCTATCCACTACCAAAGAATATGTATACTTTATATTCACTGCCACTACCTAAGGCCGGACATTAGCAAAATTGAATGCATGTAAATTAGTGTTGCATACCACATCAATACTATACTTTACTAGAGCAGCCCAGCTGGATTCATTTTCATCATCAACTTCTCACATCAAAGCCTAGCTCTATTGTTTGTTGCCTATTATTAATATTAGTAAAGAGCACGCGGTTTACAGGTGTTTCTGAATTGGCCGACAAACTTTGTGAAGGTTTACTTACATCAAAATAAAGAAATAGTTCATGCAAGCATGGATTCTAAAAGGCTCTGTTACCGTAACTTACATCATAATATTGTGATGAATAGACATCACTTAGGATGTCTATATGATTCTACAAATGATTAGGATGATTCTACAAATTTTCAATTTTATGAGAGTACTTTATCTGATTGATTCTCGAGTGAAATTAGCTGGGTTATCCCAAGGAGCCACTAAAAAGTTTGTATTTAATTATTATTATTGAGATAAAAGTGTTACCCCGACGCTGTGAGGCAACACGAGAGAGATAGAGAAGAATGATAGATAGAAGTGCAATCCATTTATGCAATTTTTAGTTCTACTATTATAGAGAAAAAAATAATAGTACCTAGTTTAAATATTAATTAAATATTTAATTGCGCTTTTTAATTAAAACAATTTTTAATGACATGAAATAGTTAATTATACTTTATTTGCATTAAGTATCTCATGTACGAGTTTGCATTTATAGCAATAAAAAAGAACCAATTGGCTCAGCCAATCACAAAACGTTTGATAGGAGGAACGAGCTGTTTCTTTCTGTGATCATTACATGCCTATACTGTCTTTGTGATGTTAGTTCTATAATATGTGATTGGAGATTGGAAAAAATTTCTTGAACAAAGGCAATGCAATATAATATTATACTGACAGAAGTAAAGAAATAGTCACTGATATTGAGAAACATCAATTTAATAAACAACTTTGAAAAATGAAGTACTCTAACCAGCTTAAAATGAGAAAAAATCTTACATGCAACTTAAATTCTTAGATGAGTATTTTGTTATATTCAACACGAGTATTTCTTGTATGAATAATTTATGTCATGATTCAATATCAGAATCTAATGGTAATAATTATTGTTGAACGAAGGGTTTTTGACGCATCATCTTCTTGCGAATTGCGAAACGTATTCCCTGACTTTGTTTCTAAATTGATCTCGATCTTTCAGATACAATTCAGCAGCTTCTATATTGAGAGGATCATCGAAGTTGAGAAGGTCCTGGAAAAATGAAATGCAGGCTATTATAAGATTGATAGAGATAGTCTTCAGTAATCACAGTCAGAATTGAAGGCAAACGTTTGAATAAATTTGGCTCGTAAATTCAGTTACGGTACTGAAAAGTAAGATGGTATTTATTGAATTGGTGAATGGATTACAAAAATGGAGTGAACAAAAGCGATATAAGGCTTTGAAAACATAAGGAGCCATCAGGTCTCAGAATAAATAGCAGCTTCACATGATAGAAATATAATCTAGTGTCTATTTATTGACAACTATCAACAGTTAAATGAACATGATACCAATATTGTATTCAACCATTTCAAAGAGCAAAGTGACGTATCTCGTCAAAAGAAATTATTTGGATTCCCTATAATTGTAAGGTGCTGTAAATAACGTCAGTTGTATAGAATATTATTCCATTGAGTTATAGTCAGTCCAAGTAAAGAAGACAATCTGGCAAGATGGGAAAATGGATCCAACTCGTTCAATATTGCTTCAGAGATTATAAATTTGGTCTCAAATTGTAGATCAGAAGGGTGGCTCGTTGGAGGAGTGATAAAGCGCCGGTCTGATAACCAGGTGAACTCTGGTTTAAGTCTCAATCGAAGCAAAATTCTGTAAGCTGCTGTGTGTTCATTAAGTGAAGCAGTACTCAATAAATTCAGAATAATAAAAATGACAATAAATAGATAAAAAATTAAGTTCTAAATGCTCGTTTCTATTTGCTAAAATGTTTTCAAGTGATTTCAAAATACTTGAACCTGATAAAGTAAAAATCTTGTCTAATTTTGGAACTTATTAGTGAAACTTCAACAAAATTCAAAATATTCCATGTTGAACACGTTCTTTCAAGTGATAAATAAGTATCATGATCAATAACAGGGTGTCTAGCAATTTGCATGAATGAAATTCAAGACTTTTTCCCGACTTTTTTCAAGACAAAGTTGAGTTCATCTATGCGGTTTTAAACGTGATATATGATTTATGTGATTATGTCTACAAAATACCACCCTATGTATTAAAATAGGTGTATTCTAAAACATACTATCATTATTTTATGTTTACATATAGTACGGTGCAATTAGACTCGAACCTCTATGTAATTCAATTTTTACAACTAGTACTACGGTGCAATTAGTTAAAAAAAAAGACCGAACCTCAACATCCAAAGAGAAAGGACAATTCCTGCGCCAAATTGTTCTATACAACCCCTTTATAGTTTGGTGAAAAGTTACACCCTTTTGAGCGTCGGGTTTTGGGGGATTGAAAGGTGTGAAATTTCAGTTTTTTGTGAGTTGATGTCGAACCAAGCGTCTGACGAAAACATTTCATGGATGTTTTTTCTAGAGAATAAAATTTGAAAAAGATTGAGACCAATTACAACTCTGTAATCATCAACCGTTTACAAATAACTATTTCTTGATACTCCATAAATTTTCACAAGTATTATTCAGTTTCTTTAAAAGTTTGTAACTTCGAATTGGTAACACTTGCATCCGTATTTCAAAATGCCTCTCGGCGAAATTTATTTCTCTTCAATTTGAGACCAAATTCACTCTTCTATGTTCGGTGGTTCATGTGCTACAGCGATTTTAGAAAACCCTTACACCCCCGAAAACAAATAAAATTAAATTTTATAATAAAAAAAAAACATACTAAAAATATTAGGATTGGCTCATATTTCTAGATTTCTTCTCTTGAAACCTTAAGCGCCCCATACACACACGGGAGTTGATCCACCGGCGGGATCCGAAAGGAGTTGATCCGTCAGTGTGTTGGCGTTTTAATTGCCTCTCGGTCAAAGTCGCGCAAGGCACGGCAAGAGGTTGCTGGGCGGCTTGCCTGGACTCGGATCAATCAAGGCCAAACTTTCCACCAAATTCAAAATCGACTAATAATAGAGATAGAAAAATTTTGATTGCAGATTCGTTTTCTGCGACCTAGAGTTTAGCCATAAGGCCCTGATTGTGAAAAAAATTGAAAAATATTCATATTTAAGAAAACTTATCAGCTCATTGAATCACTATTATTTGAATAGAACACAGTTTTAAATTATCAATTCATCTTTTATGGCAATAATTATTCTTTTCATTCAACTATTGAAAAAGAAAATCAATTTTATAAAAGTGGAATAGATCATTTTAAACTGTTTTATTTTATCACATCATCAGCCTGGATTCTTCATATATTATTTGATTTTTTATCTACAGGACTACCACAGCATAACCTTGATTTTATGATCTATCAGCCTATATTATTCTGATATAAATATAACAATTTGTTGTTCAATTTCCTGAAACTCACTTGAGAGAGTCGGGCTGTATGTGACCCAAGGCCAATGAACTATAATTCTATGCCCCAAGGCGACTCTCTTCATTGGAAAACTATTTTTGTTTCTGAATCAACATTGTTATGAACCCTCCCTTCCAATATGAATAGGCTCCTTGTGAATGGGCTGCAAAAATCTTTTGTCAATGACAACCTTTTATTCTCAAACACACCCTCAACTTTTTCAAACGAAACTTCAAAATGACACCTCGTGTGCATCTATAGCAGTTGTTGAGAGTCAGCCGTGAACTGCAGTTCTACAATCTTCTAAAATAGTTTCGTGTACTCTAGTTCCTAGTTTTGTTTATATAGTTTAGTTTTCATTTTTATTGTTGCTTCAGCCAAACCAGAGTTCTGTCCTCAGAATAACAGGAAACTATGCTAGTTTCAATGGGTATCCCTTGATTTCTACTTTTGAGCTGGATTTTTAAAAGCCAGCCTGGATTTGATAATAATTAAAGAAAGGGAACTGAATACAAATCTGGAATCAGAATTTGACTATATGGTTATTGTTATTAAATAGCGTTTTCAAGGGATTGGTGAAGAAATACGTAAGCGGGTAATTCCTTATATAAGTGTTTTTCATACAGAGGTTATAGAGGTAAGTTTATTTCAAAAATGAATATTTTTTCACAACCAGGACCTTAAGG
Source organism: Sogatella furcifera (assembly GCA_017141385.1). Taxonomy (NCBI): domain Eukaryota; kingdom Metazoa; phylum Arthropoda; class Insecta; order Hemiptera; family Delphacidae; genus Sogatella; species Sogatella furcifera. Next base: position 11,049,043 of record CM029549.1, read on the forward strand.
CTGAAATTGAGGTCGCTGAAAACGAATCTGCAATCAGAATTTTTCTATCTCTATTATTAGTCGATTTTGATTTTGGGGATAAGTTTGGCCTTGAATGACTTGACCGGCGGGATCCAAGCCGCTTTGGGCATGTGTGTGGTGAATTTCTCCAAGTCTGAGCTCGTTAATTGCTGCTAGGGAAAATGCCCATAGGAAAATGCCCGTGTGTGTAGGCTCAGCTTTAGAGTGTCATAAATATTGTTCGCACGACCAATAATATCATATAATTCATGGGGATTGGTCAAAAGCATCCTTTTATTTTTAATCATTTATATTCCCTCATAACTTTTAAACGGTACCTGGGATTATATCGTTTAATAGCTCATAATTTTCTACTTATTACGGCAGTATAAATTCATATATTATAATCCAAATTCGGTGAAAACCTCCAAAATTCAGATTTGAATGATAGGTACTCTTGAATAATAATAATATCTGCATATTAGAAATTCCAATTTTTCACATTCTAATGCTCCCAATCTGGAAGTTGTGATCAAGAAATCTGAAACTTATCAAGAAATGTAGAAAAATCGAAGCATCTACTATAAGAAGCGCAAGAACTTTGACATAAGAAGGTTCACAACCGGTTTTTATAATCCTTTATGTGATAAATTCACTCATATTTGCAATTTTTGCAAATTCTTCCAAATTTTATTCTCTAGAAAAAAAACATTCATGAAATTATTTCGTCCGACGCTTGGTTCAGCACCAATTCACGAAAAACTGAAATTTTGCACCTTTCAACCCGCTCCCTCAAAACCCGACTGCTAAAAAGGGTGTAACTATTTACCAAACAATAAAGAGGTTGTACAGAACAATTTGGCGTAGGAATCGTCCTTTCTCTTTGGATGTTGAGGTTGGGCCTCAATTTGGGATGTTGAGGTTGGAACTAATTTCACCGTACTAATTAATATGCTTCAGCACTAGCTAGAGAAATATTGAAGAAGCAAAGTGGAAACACTGAACAGTCTCCCCACTAAGCTCGCTCTAGTGTCTGGCCATGAATGTCAAAAATATCGGATATCTGTTAAAAAATATCGATTTTCGATAACCTACTTAATACTTGTTCAGGCCCGCGCAATATGAAAATAACTCAACTAATAAGAAAAAAATTAACAACTTTATAATCTATGGATTTCCCGACTTAACTTCAAATTCAAGGATAATTCCCGACTTTTCCCGACCTTATTTCATTTCCAGACTAATTCCCGACTTTCCCAATTTTCCCGACTACTAGACACCCTGAATAATAACCTTGTTTTGGACTGTTTCATAAATTGGTAGAGGAGGAGTTTTGGGCAATAGATTGTTGCACTTACCTATGTACATAATCATCAAATTAATAAATGATGATGTTAATAGAGAGAGAGAGCAATATGAAGTTATACCTATAAAAATATAGCCGGTGATTGACAAAAGTGAATAGAATTATCATAATTTGTCTTTCACGGTAAAAAATCAAAACAATTTTCAACTTTTTCCACATAAAATACTCACTGAATACAAATCATTTATTCGTTTAATCAAGTATTCGAAAGAACTCACCGTGAAAAGAGAGTTCAGGCCCCAGATGACGTCCTTGAGACGGCGTGTCGGTGCCCAGCCAAGACCGTCTATTGAGTTTTGTCGAAGAAGACTCAAGCAGATGTCACCTTCTTCACTTATATTTGGGTGCCACAGCTTTGTTAAACACTTGACGCTAGGAGGCTGCAAAATTAAAAAAAGAGACATATTATTCCATAAACGGTAGAAGTGATTCGTATTATAATAATTTTATTGATTCATAATGATTAAAATATTGAAAGGCGACCAATAGTATAGTCTGTTCAGGCAAAGAAGACATTCTGGCAAGATGGGAAAATAACTCCAGCTCGGTCATTATTGATTCAAAAATTGAAAATTTGGTCTCAAATTGGAGGAAACATTTGGATACAGATGTAGAATACCCGGGTATTTAGAACCCAGGTGAATATACAAAATTCATAAATACCCGAGTATATTGTGTATTCATGGAATCATTGATGTTTATACCCCTGAATATGTTATTATTGTCATTGATGATATATTGGCATAGTCATAGTCAATTGATGATTATAAAAACTAATTTGATATTCTTCAAAGACTAAAACTTAAGGTTAAGTGCAAGAGAGGACCGTTGAGTCCTAACTTCGCTTTTGTAAAAGTCAAATAAATAAATAATATTTTTTTCAAGAAGTAGGTACTTAAAGTTTGTAAATAAATAGGATCCGGGGCGATGTTTGGATGACTTCCGTGAGTGTGAGTGTGCGTGCGAAGATCATTTTGTGCTTAGTAGTTTAGAGAGGCGGCCATCCCAAAATTCATACGACCACGCCAGACCCAAATTCGAACCGCATTTATGAATCTGTTCAGCTTCTAAGAAGCTGGGTGAATAAGAGTAGGCAAATTCTGCAGGAGTTTTGTACATACGTTATATTTCTACTTTAGACTAGGCTATAAGTATTAAGTAACTGGATAAAAGATAATAAATTATAAAAAAATTAAAACCAATAATTACAAATTCAGAAAAAATGGGAAGCATGTGAGTTATTTATAAACAAAATTAGAAATTGAACTCTAGGTAAATGAGAGTAATTCTACAAAAGCTCAATGCGTATTTTCATGAACAGTATTCACTTAAAACTATAATAAATATTGAATCCTGAATAAAAATAGATAGAAACAAATGAAAAAACTGAAAATAATGTTGAAATCTTTTTTGAAACCTGAAGAAAGTGCATAAAAATGGTTCAAACTCAAACATGTAGGCTGACTTTGAGTTTAATTAATTAATCGAAAAAATAATTTTCTTGACATTCTAAAAATGGGAGCTCTATTGAAATCGATTGTATTTTAGTTTGTGAGAGTTATTTTTCAGGTGTCCTGAAACTAGGTTTTTCTGAAAACATCCTCACGATAGAATTTCGCTCAATATTTTCCTGATAAAGTAGGGCGTTTCTGCTCTCTTGAGAATATTATTTATAATATTCTAAATAAATAAATATAATATTTTAAATACTGTATTATAAATATGAGAATATTACAAAATATTCACAATACCTAGTCTAAATAATACTAGTATAGTCTGTCCAAGCAAAGAAGACATTCTGGCAAGATAGGGAAAATTACTCCAGCTCGGTCTATATTGGTTGAAAAATTATAAATTTGTTCTCAAATTGTAGGAAACATTATGATCTGAAATTTGTGACTAAATTTATAATTTGTCAATCAATATTTCCCGAGCTGGAGTCATTGACCCATTTTGCAAGAATGTCTTCTTTGCTTGGACAGACTGTAACTAACTGTCATTGGATATGAAAGCCACTTGGTTTGGTCTTATCTTCAGTCAAGTGGTATTCTGATCTTCAACCAATTGATCAAGTACAAATCTCATAGATTTGAGTTCCACAAATATATATTTTATTATATTCAGAATACGTTGTTATTCTTAGTGAAAAGAGAAAAGTATATTTTCATTCTGAGTACTGTAAGATTTTTTCAAATATGATATCAAATACAGTTAATAATGTTTTATGTATATTATGAGAAGGTTTTGTATGGAATCAGAACGTTTTGTATTGTATAAGTTGTTTTATAATATGATAAATGAAATTTTAATTAATTTGTTACTTGTCTCAGTAATAAGGCCTATTGGTGAATCAATAAACCAATTGAAAAATCATAATTAGTCTATGATGTATTGTAGAACTGAGGAAATAATAACTTGATATGCGATTGAATTTAAATCTCATTTCAAATTATTAATATCTTCAGACCTGTACAAACCTTACACAAGAGATTGTTTAGATAAGTTATTACATTGAAATGAAATTATCGTAATATTAATTTTGTATTCAATTATCTTACAGCCATATTGTATTCTTCACTAATGCTGACACGAAACACGAATTTGCCGCCTTGCCAATAGCCTTCATCCGGCGAGACTATCAGTGAGAACTCGTGTAAGCAGTGAGGATCTTCAAATTTGACTTTGCACGTTGCTGGTAACATTTGCTCCATTTCTTGCACCTGCAAATCATAGATACATTAAAAAAATTAATGATGACAATTGTTTTCACATAGATGATTAGGGAGGATGCAATAACATGCATCAAGCATCAGTGTAAGAAAACATTAGGCAAAGTTTAATCGAATTGAAGAGAACATTCCCCATATATAGCAGGTACCAACAATAATGTGATTAGTCTGTTTTCTGTACGTTCCAATTACTGGCTAGTAAGTTAACTAGCCACTAATTGGACCAGATATCACAGTACAGTTACGCATACTATTTGCAGACGTCAGTTGCTGGAGCGCACATGGATCTGACGAAACCAGCTTAATTTTGCTGCCTGAATAACCTGCATCTTCACCAATGCCAGCATAGCCGGATAGTTTGAGTCACGAAATGAAAAACTAGATAAGAAAAACACAAAATCAAGTTAGCAGCTTGACTACGCAAGGTAAAGTAGAGTAGGTCATTCTCAAAAAATCCCCAACAGAGTAAAAAGGGTGTTTAGCAAGCCAGATCACAAGCTGAGATCAATACGCTTGCAATATCAGACCTTTTACTACATCTGGCAGCTTATCAACTTACATATATACTCGCAGGGCCAAGGCAGGGAATGCTTCACGCGTCCTTGAGAGCTTTTTTACGAAGGTCGCTTTTCATGGGAGCCAATATTCTTGAATTAAACTTCTCAACGTTTTCATGCATTAAAACAGCTACACAAGTACACAAAGTGATGATACACAGTCATTACTCCAGTGGACATGAAGAGAGGTCTGCAATGCTCCAAGTATCCACTGACAGTCACCACTTGAATCACCCTCTTCTGTAGCAGGAAGAGGTCGTGCCAAGCTGAAGCATGACCACAAAGCTGAGGAGGGACACTGCTCAGTGAAAAAATCAGTCTCTTGAGTCTTGTTGATAAGCTTATTATTGTTGGATAACAGGTCCTACGAATTCAATAACTGAATGTAGATGAAATAATGATGAGTAGGCCTATGTGTGGGTGTGCAGATCATAACTTACCTCTTTAACCAGAAGCTTGTCTCGAACTGAAACACGTCTACTTGGAGTGCTTCCACTCTTTTGCGCTTCCGCATCTGTTTTCAGTTTTCTTGTGAGGGTTATCATACTTCAGACTAAGAATTATCACAGAATTAAGCTATTTATACACTGTTGGAATGAACGGACTGATTCATTAGAGTGTAAGCTGCTGAACAGGTATTCTTAGTGTAAGTAGATATTCCATTTATGAGTTTTGAACACAAAAGGAGATTTCTAAACTAAGATGAACTTGTATGTTTAAGAATAGGGGCGCACTTCATATTTCTATAAAACTTTAGATTAGATAATCCTTTAAAAGTTTACATATCTTTGAATGCATCGTTCAAGGAATCTGATTACAAGATAAGTTCACTAATTAATTGTATGTTATTCACTCACTATCACTGTTTATTCACTAACCTAAAACACTTCATCACATGGAGCAATGAACAGGAAGCAGAATAGATAGATCACTCTCGTTGAAAATTCTAGTGCTTCTCCAGTAGAGATCAGGTCATTCCTAGACATCAAATGGCAACTCTACTATATTAGAATCTGAGCTCAGATGACAGATAAATAAGTTGAGAGGTTATGTTCAGCAAAATAGGAAATTAGCATAAAAACTTCAACTAATGTTTTGTATACAAGCTGGTTTTTATATCTACTAATTTTTGAATGTATTATCATTTCTTCTACTTGAATCAATCAAATGTGTACTTAAATTCCTTTGTTAACTTTAAGTATTAATTCTCAACAAATGCTCTCATATTAACTTCTCGTTTTGATATTCAGTTACTTTAGAAATGAAAATAATTTGTGGTATTGTCGTGCATATTATTTTTCTTGTGTCAATATTTGAAATTTACTTCAAATCTCCAATTATCAATGGGATTGTTGGTGAAACTAATAACATCAAACCACCGGCGAAAAGATTGTTCCTGTTTGTAGCAGATGGTTTACGGGCCGATATGTTTTTTGAATTGGAAAATGGTACAAGCAGGTCACCATTTCTTAGGTAAGATGTATTTAGATTTAAAATAATTAATTTGTTGGCTGCAGTAATTTATTTTAATATCAGGAAAAGCTCTTGTTGTTCATTTTTGCTTAATATTTCTCGTAGACCTATATTCGTCATATACTTCATCTGCTTTGTAAATTATTGCAATGATGATTTTAGAGTTATTCATGAATGCTACATCTTACTATTATTTCCTCAATAAAGATTTGATCCCACATGTACACTTCATATCCAGGCCTTTATTTGTCCGCGGCTTACCAGGCCACGAAGGGCCTATGCCTACCAGCTGGTTGCCAGTTTCATATTCACTCCCACTATTTATGGGAAATAAATTTCCACTTTTTTGGGAAATAAATCATTCATTCATTCACTAGCGCCCTGCACTCTGGGACCGCAGCCCCGGCCAGTCGAACTCCTGCAGCCAACCACATCCCCTGTCATTGAGTCATCAAACAACAGCTGCGACCGCCCAAAGATACCCGACCGGCTGACACCACAATCTCCGTTTACAGGGCGCTATACAGTCCGTCCAAGCAAAGAAGACAACCTGGCAAGACGAGAAAACGACTCCAGCCCGGCCAATACCGGCCCGAAAGCCATGAATTCTCAAACAGAACCCACAACCCCCGAGCCGAAGCCATCCCTACCCCGCCAGAATGCCATGATGTCTTTACTAACGACAGTCAATCCCCCAAAGGAGGTGATCCAGGCCTTTATTCTCTGTGAAACTACACTAGCCCAAGAGCTCATGTAGGCGCAACCCTCAGAAAACAAAAATATTTTATAATACTTGCTTTAACCTTTTGATTCTGTGCTCTATACATTGCTTACTTTTAGCAATCCCTTCAGAAGTTTTGCGCCGTGATCGTTGGTTTAATCTGAATGTTTCTGTCAGAACTTTCTCATGGAGTGGTATGTTTTCTTGAGGAGATTTCTGCATTCGCGTATCTCCAGATTGTTGTTTATCTTGATCCCAAATTTGTTCTTGGTACTAAACAAAACTTGCTGTATTCTTTACATTTAAATATGTTCACTTTCTCTTATTCTATATGCATTTATGTGCTTTTCCCATCACAGATTGTCAGCAATATGCACTCTCAACTCCCGAGTATTAGCCTCGTTTCTTCAAATAGTATAAGTACCTATACAATACTTATTAGTTATGAATTATTTGTTCCAGGCATATTATTGAAACAAAAAGTGTTTGGGGTTTATCTCACGCTAGAATTCCTACAGAATCTAGACCTGGTAACGTCGCCCTGATTGCAGGCTTCTATGAAGATCCCTCTGCTGTTTTCAAAGTGAGTAAAAATCCACTCGAAATTGGTGTTTGGTGAAAAGAATTATACAACTAATACAAACCTTATCAATGTAGAAGTAGAAGGAAGGTATGAAGTATTGAAATGAATTTAAATTATATTAGTATTTAAAGAAAAATAAGGTATACTTGCAATCTAATGTAAAATAGTTGAGTAACTCCACCCATTGTGATGTGTTTTTATATTTTTTTCAGGGCTGGAAGGAGAACCCAGTGGAATTCGATTCACTTTTCAACCGCAGCACAGCCACATACTCATGGGGTAGCCCAGATATTCTGCCAATGTTCCAGAAAGGTTGCGCTATTCTCTTAACAAATTTTTTACTAAATGTGGATCCTGTATTGTGGATTTTTAACAAAAATTTTCAAAACAGCATACTTTTTTCATCAAAGCTGAGTTTTTATTAAACTTTGATACTTCCGGGGCTTCTCAAGATATTGATTTTATGAAACCAGATTCTAAGGGTTGTTTCAACTTACCAATTGGCAACTACCTGTTACTATTCCATCACTCTTTTTAAATTTATATTTTCCATTCCACCATAATACACATACTTGAAGAACTCAAGAATCTCTTGTCAAAAAACAAACAGGCTGGAGTTGACAGGCTTGGCAGTAAGAAAAAACCTCTCGAGTAAATATTGTATAATTCTCGGTGTATTGAAGCTGAATTAATAACTTCAATTGGTACCCTACTTGATTAAATCAGAACTTCCATGGAGAAATTCTTAATTTTAATGACGTTGCTTTCTTAATTTACCAAAATACTCAATTTTTTGCAGGTGCGGTTGAGGGAAGAATCTACACAGATTCTTATTCATCAGATTTACAAGACTTTTCAGGTCGCAACTCAAGTGCCACACAGTTGAATGATTGGGTCTTTGATAAGTTCGAGAAATTCCTACGAGAAGCAAGTTCTGACCTAGAGAAACGTGAAACTCTGAACAGAAATGGAGTTGTTTTCTTTCTGCATCTTCTTGGAACTGATGTAGCCGGCCATGCTAATAAACCACATTCCAGGTGATCTTTACCACTTCATACAATACTCTTACTATACAATCCAAAATAGAAAACAACCTCCTGGTTCGTTCCTATAGGAAGTGATCAGAAATTTCTGATATTGTAGTGGAGGGTTAAGTGTAAGAGAGGGCCGGCTGTGCCCTAACTTCGCCCTCCCAGGTTTAAAATAAAGGCAGCCATTCAATTCAATTCAATTCAAAATTTCCATTAACAAGATTACACACAACAAAAATTAAATCAACATAAAATTTGGTGTCACATAGACATAGGTTTCCAAAACCTGTGCGTGACATCGAGTTCTCAGCATTAGAAAATAATACAGTTATATAACATAATTTACGCTTAGTTATATCACTATGGTACTTAGAAATACCTTAAATGCTGAATGACAGTAACTTATAATATCATATAAGTACACTTTATTATTGCTAGCTCTTCATGAATAATGAGACTTGGTTCTCATTATTAAATTCGGTCATCTATTGAAAAATTTGTAATCGACCGTATCCTTCATTCTGTTTTGAGCTATATTAATATTCCGATAACAATACTCTCAATATCTTACCTTCAGAAAATATAAAATAGCCTACTATTTTGAAACGTATTTTTGTGGGTTCTGGAATTCAAGCTATAAATAAATCATTGGAATTATCGAATTAATATTAATGCATTTTTTCAGAGAATACAAAGAAACCATCGTCAATGTAGATGCTGGAATTGAGAATGTTGTAAGACAAGTGGAGCATTTCTTCAATGATAAGGAGACCGCTTATATTTTCACTTCTGATCATGGAATGACGGATTGGGGTTGGTATATGAAGTTTGTTTTTCAATTGTTTTTGTTCTACTTTTGAGAAACATTTATTAGTATTTTTATAACGCCAATTTTGTATAAGGTGTCCTTACAGTCTTGAGTCTAATCTAGATTAGTCGAGTGATTCAATCCATCATAATAAAAATATTCCAGTAGAAAATCACAAAAAACATTTTAAAATAACGGGAATTGAATATTGGAATCTAGCTGTTCGACTGCGGCTGACCGTTACGCATAGACACCCAAAATTTTTTTTTATTTCGTCTCAAGTGATCGCGAATAAACTATAGTCAATGAACATCTGCTCTACTCATGAGATACTTGAGAATTTTATCAAATTGTTATAGTTTCCTTTTCCATAGATTCAAATTTTCATTAATTCCAAATGAAATAACATTCAACATAATAAATGAGAAAATACTTGCAATAATAATAGCATTTCATTATAGAGCTAACTTTGAACTTAATCTCTTAATTTCATTTATATGGCTACACTGTAACACTGAATTCTTGTCACATTGTAACAAGAACACATCCCTACACTCAAACGTTGTCTTGTAGGGGTACTTCATGAAACTATTATCTTATATCTATTTATTGCAAAGTATATTTTCGGGAAAAGATCTCATAATAATCTACAGGATACAAAATATTATTAATAATTTAACCAACAATAATTTTCAACCTAAAATTTACAAAAAAAGATAATTAATAAGTAAGAAAATATATATTCGAATTAGTCTAATTATTGAAGGATTCTCTCAACATAAGTTCTTCTAAACTATAAAATGATTAGCCCACGTCAAATTTGAAAACTATATCAGTATTGCATTTAAATAATTAATTAGAAGTCTTGAAAGTTTGAAGGTGAAGTAGAATAAAAGGTATGAACTAACAATTTCCATGTTAAAGAAAATAACTATATTTCGTAATAATGAATCCGTTGTGTTAGAAATTGCACCAATCTTATATTGACTCATAAAGTCATTATTTATAGGTTCACATGGTGCTGGACTTGCCAGTGAAACGGAAACTCCAATTGTGGCTTGGGGTGCTGGTCTGTCTTCTCAACAACACGTCAACATACGACAAGCTGATATTGTACCGCTGATGGCCGTACTTCTGGGAGTATCCATACCTGTTCATTCACTGGTAATTATTCAATCATAAACCATTTAATTCCTCAGTTGATAGTTCAAATTGAACATTATATGCTTTCAGGCGACCATCCAAATACAATACCATCCCATACAAAATATGTAGTTTGTCATTTTGTTCGATTCGTTTTTATTGATTCCTTGACTGCTAGATATACTTGACTGTTTCACATTATACTTTTTAATTAACTGTTCAACAATACAATTGGAACAGAAGATTATTATACTGTGGCTGATGCTTATAGCTTTCTTGACAAATCAAATCTCACAAAATATGAAGATTTGCAGAATCTCAATTTGGGTTACAGCTTGTTGGAAAAATGAAGGGGTTTTTAACGTGAGAGTAATGTATTACTCTATCTGTACTTCAACTTATTCAGCAGGCTTACATGAATAATGTCTTTCTTATTAAATGAACATTATTATTGCTTATTTACATACCTTGATGAAATGGTCATAGTAATAGTAAACTTTGAGAGTATGTTTGACCACAAGAGCGTGTAATACTCGATTACCTTGAGAAATACATCAATAGAAGTTAAATTGACTAAGTTACCCCAAGGGGAAGTATTCACCAATTGATATAATTTTCTCTCATCTCTCGTTATTCTTCTATCAGTATACCATTTTCATTTTTATTTTCCCAGGGTACATTGCCTTTGTCCTTTCTGGATGCAAACAATGAGACACTTAGCCAGTGTCTTCTACTGAATGCGAGACAGTTACTCGCTCAATTGAAGCGACACCGAGAGACAGTCACTGCCAACCTGCTACCCTATTTTCACAGGCCGTTTACTGACTCCCATCAGTTAACTGAAGATCAGCTGACCGCTTCCGTTGAACATCTCATCAGAGAGAGATATTTTCAAGATGCTGTAAGTATTTATTCATTTACACTTGACTAGAACAAATAATATAGTGGGGGAAAAACATACTTAAGCCCTTATTATTCTTAGAATGGATACGATTTAAATTGAGTGCAGGAATTCATTCAAAAAGTTTGTAAGATTGTAATATATAATTTTTTAGTACTAATAATATATTGAATTTTATGTTTCATAGTTACACCATATTTGATAACGATTTATCTCTTTTTCCAGATAGAGCAAACGACCAATTTAATCACATTAGCTATGAAGGGTATAAAGTACTATCAGACATACTTCCAGAACTTTCTGCTTACTGCAATCACCCTTTCGTATATCGCCTGGATTTTATGGATCACGTGTCTGATTTTGCCACACACTCAACTCAGCTATCATTCATGTAATTATGCCTTCAATCATGCATTATCTTGATGAATTATTATAAGGATAACAATAACTGTTTTATTAGATAACAAGGTAAATTGACTGAAATTTAATCCGGATTATTGTCAAATTTGGTGAAATTATGTACAAAGTTTAGCTCGTTTTACCAATTCCTCAATTAGTCCGGCTGTGACGTCACAATGTAACAAAATAAGGTTTTATGAGAATGTTCAATCAATAAATTGTTGAGTCTCAAACTTGTCTCTCAAGCAACAATGTGATCCATTGCTATCTATAGTTTCTAATATCCACCTCAACCCCAAATTCATTTATTTGATGTTGATAACTTGAAACCATTTAGATTGGGTACTAAATATTGGGATCTAAATATTAAGATCTTACATCCAAAAGCTCAAATTTATCATTTAATAAAAAAACAATTATTCATGTGTGAAAATGCATTTCCTAAATTTAATAAGCATGCATTATTTTTTATTTCAAATCACTATCACTTACTGACTCTTATAATTCCAGATTATAAAGAGGAATCGAACAATTCAGGAATAATGAACGTGATAATAAATATAATTTTTACTATACTCCTGATAGTAGCTCTGTGTCTCCTTTTTGGTAAGTTACTGCTTTCAAATAATCAATATAATTCATGATACATCCAGTTTCAGTACCATAATAATTATTTGAGAAGTTCAATAATATAACTGTTAACTTCTTTTCTTCTTCTTCTTTCTCAGCTTATTCCCGTTTCTATACGGGGTCACTGTTTCTGGTCAGTCGCCTCCAAGTGTCTCTGTCCTCATATTCACCGCCATCCAGCTTCATTCCTCTGCTTCTCAAATCCCTCTCCACACAATCCCTCCAGCGTCTCTTCGGCCTTCCTCTCGCTCTTCTACCCTCTACTATCATATCAAATATTCTATTCCCTAGATATTGTTGATCTCTTCTTTTAACATGGCCATACCATTGGAGCCACCTCTCCTGGACCTTCTTGGACACTTCTACCACCTTAGTTGCCCCTCTGATAATTTCATTTCTAAACCTATCTAGTCTAGTGACTCCATACATCCACCTAAGCATCTTCATTTCTGCCACATCCAGTTTCCTTTCCCGTGCCTTTTTAATAGGCCATGTCTCCGCACCATAGATCATTGCCGGCCTTACAACTGTTTTATGGCCTCACTCTCACACTAACTTATCTGTCACACAGCACTCCTGAAACGTCAGATTTTCCTACGCAGATTTAATCCTATGATTTATTTCTGTATCAAGATTTCCGTCTGATGTTACATGTGAACCAAGGTATTTAAAGCTATCAACCTTTCATTCAGCAAGGAAATTTCTCCATTAAAGACCATGTACTCCGTTTTCTTATGGCTGATCTTCAGCCCCCTGTCCTCCATTTCCTTCCTCCATGCCTCCAGTTTCCTTTCCACCCCATCTCTGGTGACATTAATCAGGACTATGTCGTCTGCAAACAGCATATTCCAAGGGGCTGGTTCTAAAATGTTCTGGCCTAAAACGTCCATTATAAGGTCAAAAATGTAAGGGCTGAGAGGGGATCCTTGGTGTAATTCAACTGCAACAGGAAATTTTTCTGTCATCCCCACACTTGATCTCACTTGTGTTACTGCCCCCTCATACATGTAATGCACTAATCTTACATACTTTTCTGATAGATTCCTTCCTCTCAAACCTCTCTTCTTGGAACCCTATCATATGCTTTTTCCAAATCTATAAATACCAAATGTAACTTTTTCTGTCTCTCTCCATATTTCTCCATCATCTGCCTAAGAGCAAAGATGGCATCCATTGTTCCCCTTCCTGGCATAAATCCTAACTGTTGATTGCCTATCACAGTTTCATTTCTAATCCTCCTTTCCAAAACTTTCTCCCATATTTTCATTGTGTGAGACATCAGTTTGATTCCTCGATAATTTCCACAATCCTGCGCATCTCCTTTTTCCTTATATATTGGTGTAATGACACTCCCTCCATGCATTGGGCATCTTTTCTTGTACATAGATTCTCTTGGAAAGATCCCACAGAAGATCCACTCCATCATCACCTAAACTCTTCCACACCTCCGCTGGTACTTCATCAGGTCCAGTAGCTTTTGTTTTTTTCATTTTTTCCAAGGCCTCCTTCATTTCTTGTCTTTCTATTTCTGGCGTTTCTCTCTCAATTGGAGTTCCATCTCCAAAGACTCTTCTCTCATTCTCCTCATTCATTAGTACTTCAAAGTAGATCTTCCATCTATTCCTGATCTCATTCTCATCACTGACTGTACTCTTCCTTCTCCACCTTTTAACTGCTTTATCTGAGTGAAATCCTTTGTTGCTTTATTTCTTGACTTTGCTAGCCTAATAATATAGCCTAACAAATGCGATTGAAAATTAACTTCTAATTCTTCATTGGATATAGTTATTTGGAATACAATCAATGCAAGTAGCTTGAAATTCACTAATAATTAGGATATGAATAATAAAATTATATGGTTCTTGAATTATATTTAAGAAAACCAATTTATGGTCTTCATGGTGCGTTAATTTGCATTTGAAATATATAAACTCTGATTATTAGTTACAGCATTTGTATTTGAAATGTCTAAACCCTGATAATTTGTTTCAGTACAGAAATTTGGAGTACAGTATTATGTATTCAGCTGTTTGCCGTTGTGGTTATGGTGGAAGGTGACATTGAACCTTAAAGTATTCACACCAATTGTCTCCCACATCTCAAATAATTTTCCAACGTCACTTTGTTGGTTAGCAGTTTACCTTGGAGGTCTTGAACTTCTGGTAAGTTTTTGTCGTGAACGTTTTGTAATTTATACGACTCTTGAATGGAACATTCAAATCATGCGATTTATTTTAATAAAGTTTGCTTTGCTCTATGAAATGGAGAAGATTGAATATAGAAATAGTGGTTTAAAAAATGAATACTCGTTTATTTAATATGGGAAATGCATTTTTACACATGAATAAATTTTTCATCAATCAAAGCTTCATTATAGTTTAACTTTTTAAAGTTTTATAATATCGTAACTACATATTTTCATCATATTATGTTGATGCTTGTCCTAGTTTCTGGCCAAATCAACTATTTCGATGATTGATTAAAACTTTTGCTTCATGTTATTGATTTGAAAGAAATGCTAGGGAGTGTTGTAAAATGCAAGAATAAGTCATTGAACTGATCCTCAAAATTATTGTTCTCTGGCTGATAATTATTCATCTTATTTCTTTTCCTGTCTACATATTCAACTTTTATATTTTGTTTCATCTTCGTGGATTAGTGAATTTCATATTCAAAGGATCATTTGGGAAACACACTATAAAAATGTTCGACCAATGCTATCTCTCCAACACTTTCGCTTCAGTACTAAAATGTTGGTGTAAATTGATCGCAAATGAGAGATTTACAGAATCCTTGCTAATATGAATAGAGTGTTCCTCATATTAGTTTGTCAATGGCGCAACAGCCCTATGAAGGGCCTAGGCCTACCAGCTGGTTGCCAGTTTCATATTCACTCCACTATACAGCCCGTCCAAGCAAAGAAGACACCCCGGCAAGACGGGAAAATCACTCCAGCCCGGCCAATACCGGCCCAAAAGCCATAAATTCTCAAACAGAACCCACAGCCCCCGAACCAACACCGACCGAGCCGAAGCCACCCCCACCCCGCCAGAATGCCCTCCCAGCCCGGACAGGCAATACAGCAAGCAAATAATCATCAACCAGGATAGAGGTAACGTGTGGTTAGCACGTTGATCCTCTCAACCATAAGCCAGTCTTCACAACCAAGTGAAGATGCAGAACACCTCTGAATAACATGCAGTTAATCAGTTAGAGTGTAATGCAACAATTAATATTCCTCCAGAAACGGGGAACGACTGGCTGTCTTTACTAACGACAGCCAATCTCCCAAAGGAGCTAGTTCCTCATATTTATTATCTTCTAATTCAACATTTATCCTCATTACAGGTGTTAACATTCTTTCATAGATCAGCACTAACTGTTCTATTATGCGGATTTGGTGCATGGCCCTTCATTGACCGAAAACTAAAGGATTATTCTATTGTTTTCCGGGCACTTTGGACTGTCACCTGTCTGAGTCTTTCCGTATTCCCATTATTACCTACAATTGGAGCTTCCGAGGATATCACATTGGTGTAAGTTGGGAAAATATTGGTCATTCGAAAAAGTTAGCATTCTCAAGCGGCAGCTCGAGACGCCCGGATCTAACTGTGCTGCTCGAGCTGTCCGGCTCTAGCTGCGCTGCTATAGCCATCACAACTTTATTCACATAACTATTATAAATTTTCACGTTCTATTTGGGTATAGTATTAGTAGTTAGTATCAAATTTGTGCTAAATAGATACACTTGCCTGAAATGTATAACGCTCTATCAAATTTAATAAAGCTTTCTCAACTATCAATATACTAAGTACTACACTCAATAGTACTTAATAATAATAGTCATAGTATGCTTTTAATTGATTAGAGAAAATTATTTCTTTTATGTTCATACAGAACCTGAATGCATAATTGCATCATTGTCTTCATGCATGAAATTAATATGCTCACGGTATTATTTTCTTATTGTCTCTGTAATAAATAAATATCCAGGGAACCTCAAGTTCCATATGTTCTTGAATATCATCTGAATAGCTTCCTAAACTCCCAGAATTTCAAGCCTTGTGTGATATTAATGGCACCAAAACCTTTATAATATTTCAAAATGTCCTGAATATTCTTGTTCATTAAAAACGTTGATAGAATCCATAATATGCATATATTAATGATGAGCTGTAGGGTCCTCATCCACTGTCAGTTAGGACTGTGACAGTAAACACTGTAAGTTTCCCCTGGTTTGAGTAAACCTGCAATCCAAAATTCAGCTGTCAGTCACAAATTTAGCTGTAAATCGGCAGGCCGATTGTTAAACGATCAGCTGTGCACAATCGAACTGTCATTTGGTAGTGAATGTGGACCCTTACATATCACGTAAGGCAATAAAAGTTTCATTCCAAATAAAATTAGTAACGTCATTTTCAATTAAGAATAATTTTTTAATTATTTTTTTCCTCAGAATAATATCAGGATGCTTATGGCTTACGGCTGGTGTTGTTGTGACACTGATGCAGGCGAAAACCAATCATGGAAACGACAGTCTACTGTCTCTTGTTCAGCTGTCTCTGTTTCCGATGACAATATGGCTGGTATCATCCACAGCGGACAGTTTTAAAGCGAGACTCGGTCTTCCCGTACTGAATCAGGCTACATCTTGGATCCTACTGGGTAAGCAATTCAGATTTACCCAACTTCATTTTTTCATCAAAGCAATAAGCGGAATCAAGCAATAAGTGCTGTGAGAGTATAAGCTTGTTTCGAACTTATTATTCATCAAAATTTGGTTTGTTAGTCTGAGTGTTTAATCAATAACTGGATTTTCTGTGTCGAATACGTAAATGAGTAGATATTAATATACCAATAAATTTCAGACTACAGTATTTATATTGCAGTGTGTCAATATTCAATCTGATCAAATCACAGAAGAAAAGCAAAGCCACACCTTTCAGCATACAAGGTACGCTGAAGATGCTGCTTGGTACCCTGAAACGAGCAAAAAAGCATGATACTGTTGTTGAAATGAGAATTAGGAATGTACACATCTTTATATATTAAATTTTTATCAACAGTTCAAGTTAGATGAAGATGAAAGAGAAAATTGAAGCAAAGCTTTATCAGTCTTTATGAATCTTTCACAACCTTTATAGCTGTCTCCAAAAAGCTAGGTGGTTTCGTCTGCTACTTGTGCGCTCCAACAGCTGATGTTGTCAATTGGAGTTGACATTTAGCTATGCTTAGATGATGTTTTTGAAATAAAATGAGACAATAGATTCTTTAGATAATCTGTAAGTAGATTACATCAGGTAGCCAACAAGAGACAGGCGAAGTCGCCCAACTTCTTGGCGTCAGCTATACTACAGCTGGCTGGATCCAAATAAATCGGTTAATTCTTAATTCATATTTTTATTCATAATACATATCACAAATGAATGAATACTCGTATAAATTATCTATAATAAAAGTTAGTTTAGCTAGGGCTTCTTTTAAACCATTCTGTTGTTTTTGTTACAGTTGTCAGCCTAATAATTCCACTGCTGAGTTCGAGGACAGTTCTGACCAGATTGGGCTCTGTGTCTCTTGGTCTGTCGGTGCCCTTCCTGCTTCTCTCCGTTGGCCACGAGGCGTTCTTCTTGCTAGCGCTGGCAGCAAATCTATTCTGCTGGCTGACTTTGGAGAAAAGTTGTTTGGAAGCCAGCACCATAACAACTAGTGCTTCCTATAAGGTAAACCAACACATAACAAGAATTGAATAAAACACTTTTATAGCATGAAAAACAGTTTATTGCAGAAGAAACACTTCTATAGCAGTAAAACACTTACTTCTATTAATGACTATTGTTTCTATAATATCTTACCTTATTATGAGTTATAAAAGAATATTAGTGGATAAACAATACAGAAATACACATTACAGAGAAAACATTTTGTTAAAGGCTGCGGTTATACTGTTAGATCAATATAGCAGCTAGTGTGATTCATTAGATTATGGGTGGAGTTTTGTGGGGTCCGGGGGAGCTTTGCCCCCTCAAAAATAAAAATAATATACTTTTTCAATGTATTTGGTACCCCAAATTCCAGATTAAACATTGAATTTTTGAAATGTAATATTGTTGCAAAAATAGCAAGTCACTTATCTCATTTGTAATAAATAACATTATTTCGACATGCATATGCAATGAATCAATTGCATAAATAATTTTATTTAGCCTATTTAAAGCCTGTTTTTTCTACCATATAATTTTAATTCTATTAAATGAAAAGACAAGACATTTATTAGCCACAGATTTACTAAAAATCGAGACACCGGTTTTGATTGCTACACATTTATCAATCTCTGGTGATCAATCTGAGCTCACCAGAAATTGATAATGGTGCAGCAACCGAAACCGGCATCTCAATTTTTAATAAATCTATGATTAGAAAATAAATTACTGTATCATTTATTAAGGTAAATCACCACAATATCACCTTCACAACTACTCAACAACTTAATTATATTATGTATTTAAATCAATAAATAGAACAATAAATGCATAAAATAAAATTGTCGTTGCAAAAATAACGAGTTTCATAGTTTACAATGAATTACTAATAATTCGAGATGGATATGAAACAAACCAACCTTTTTTACTGGTACTCATTGAAAGTATTTTTGTTCTCATTAAACTTTTAGAATCGTCTGTTATTCTCTATAAATTGTTTTTCTAATATGATTGTTTCAGAATCCATCACTAAAACAGAAGGAGCCTGCACAGTCTTTGAATGGTGATGATTTCCGCAGAGCTTTCTTCTTTGTATCCTTTAAAGAGTTTTCTTCTAATGTGATCATGTTGAGAGTTAACAACTTTTTGAAAGTTTGTAATGAGAATGTCGATGTTTAATAAATTTTTATTTATGATTTGCAAGAATAATAGGTAATAAATTATAAACTATTGTAGTAGAGGAAAATATAAACTTACAGAATGAAGTTATTATTTCATTTATCTATAATATGATGTTCTAAATGTTTTCAATCTATTGTGATATTACAGGTAATTACATGAATTCTATTCTTGTAGTAGGCTACTAGAAGAGATCTTATAACATCCACTGTTATACTACCGGGATTGGTGGTTATCAGCTCCTTCAATATTTCTTTCTATGATTATTTTTTACGTATTGTCACAAATGTAAACATGAAACTTGAATAATATTTTTTCTAAATGAAAATCTACAAGAAAATTGTGGTTTTCCAAATATGGATCTCAAGATTGCTCAATATATGAGCAATAAATTATGCTGATTAGAGAATTCAGTTCTAATCTTGATCTAATAAAGTTGCCTAATCAATAATAATATAGCAACTTTAGTACGATAACGCATTATACTTATTATGTACTTATTTATTATACAATAACGTATAAAGCCGGCTCCAGACTTGCGTCATTCGGCAACTACCGAGCATCTAGTTGCCGAGTCACGACTAGTGTGGATGAATTGTTCGCCTATTTGGCAAGCAGCAAACATGAATGATCGTGTTTCCCGTCCAGTGTCGGTTTTTTGGACACATCAAAGTGGACGAATGTTCGGCAAGTGGCGAACTTTTTCCCATCCACACATTCGCCTTCGTGATTTGTTCATTTTGTTTGTTGTTTGTTTTTGGATGACATTGAGATTGAGGAAAACGTTTCTTACATTTTAATTTAAGAGTGGGCAGTAGTAGTCGGCAAACTGCCGAACGGCAAAATCAAGCCCCATAAGAATAATGTAATTTTTATCAATCTCTTGGAGCAGATAGAGCCTCTATTTATGGACAGAATTTTACGTTCTTTATCTCATTGGAAAGAGAATTCAATTCTCCAAGGGCGTAACTTTTTACTTTTTCGATTTTAAGTTTATTTCATATAATTAGAGTTCAATACTTTTTTAGTTAATTAATTATACAATAATTATCAAAATAAACTCAAAATCGAACAAGTAAAAAGTTACGCCCCTGGAGAATTGAATTCTCTTTCCAATGACAGAGAACGTGAAATTCTGTCCATAAATAGGGGCTCTATCTGCTCCTAGAGATTGATAAAAATTACATTGTTCTTATGGGGCTTGATTTTGCCGTTCGGCAGTTTTTCGTCCACTCTTAATACATAATTTTTTTAAGATTAGATAAATATTATATTACAGTCTGTGCATGACTGTTAAGTAATATTAATAACTTTTAATACTATGAAGAAGCTCATTCAAGTGAATTAAAATATTAGTGAAAACTAGTGAATGTCCAGTCCGGATCAAGCTACTGAATTATTATTTTAATTCTTAAAATGTTTCAAAAATTCCTACAAATATTTTTATTTAATTATTGTCAAGATTAAAGTTGAAATAGTTGAATTTTGAAAGTTGAAATTGTCAACAACACTTTAAAATTTGACATTGAAAATGTCTACAATTCGGTTGATGATTATTCGCTATTCCCAGTATGAACACGAACACGTGCTCGGAAAACCACGCATATGTAGAGATGTGAGCTCGTTCGTCGGCAAATAGCAAGCCAAATAGTTTGCAATAGGTGAAATGTTCGGTTATTTCCAACTGACGCATGTCTGGAACCGGCTTAATAACGGTACTTAATTTACTATACGGTACTTTCGTCGTTTTAGCAAAAAACTTGTAGTAGCCTACATATTCATGCATGATGTGCAATGTTATCTCGCAATGTTCCTTAACATAATGCATTCAGCTGTGTTACATAGTGCTGTCATTTTTCGGTACGGGAAACATAGCGTCTGTGAACTCCTTCAACATTGACTGGGTGAGGTGCTTTGTGACAGTGTTTTCTCCATTCACGATGACTGCACTGATATTACTGAAAACGCTCATACCATTCTTACTGGTCGGTTGTGCTTTTCAGGCATTGAGCATTGTTTCAAAGGTTAGTAGTTTGTGGAAACTGAGAAGAGTCACCGTTACCATACACTTTAAATAGTAATGGTGTGCCTTCTTAGCTTACGCAAAAAATGGTTATTTTTGGTAGATTTGACATTTTTGGAAGTTTCGAGGATAGTTGAAGGTATTGCCCTTCTTTTTCTCCATCAACCTAATATCCGTTAATATAACATAAAATGTGGATTTTAGTTGTAATCCATCCATAATTCATTCATGTTGGACTATTCCCATCCATGAACCTCAGTTTGATTGTCAGTGCGTAAGAATGTCTTGTTTCTCAATTGCTCTCCATTCATACTTGAATGGCAATTTCTTCAATTCTTTTACAAATTGAAGTTGCCCCCGTTGCTCACACGTTTTTTGGATGTGTTGGATTTTTTCGAAAATTCTGCTGGATAGAACCGTACTTGACACATCCACATACATCATGACGTGTTTGCCAAGTTCCGCACTATCTAGAAGAATTGGAAGGACATAAAAAATCGGACATCGCAAAATAGTTTTGTATGCAACGGGAGTAACATTTTCATATTAGTATTTGATTAAAGTTCTACCCTAGCCAATATATAAGAGTAGATTGTCTTTGGTTCTACTATTTATTAACGCATGTACAAAAAAAATTATGCCGCAGCAATGCTATAGCTGCTACTAAATATAAGGGCGATTTAATCTGTTTCTTATACGTTCCTATAGTAACTAAAGTCATAGCCAGTAATTGGACCAGCTTACTGGTGTATTCGTAACGTTCATTGAAGAGTTATTTTACTAATCACGATATTGCAGTTTATATAGCTGTTGGAACTCACAAAAGGAACTGACGAAACCGCCTTAATTTTTGACACCAGCTCTACTCGATTGATTTGTACCAAATTTATCCTACATTCAATACCAATGTAAATACAGT
Organism: Sogatella furcifera; assembly: GCA_017141385.1. Lineage (NCBI taxonomy): Eukaryota > Metazoa > Arthropoda > Insecta > Hemiptera > Delphacidae > Sogatella > Sogatella furcifera. The sequence goes on from CM029549.1 coordinate 11,071,204, forward strand.
ATTGCATTTATAATGATTATTATATCAATCAAATATTGATATTTTATGATTTTGATAATAAATCATAGTTGAATTGAACTGATATAGGCAAAGTTAATAACGATATTTCTGAATTATATATATTTTCCACTCGAGTTGATCATTTTGTGTTGTTATATTGAGAGTTTCTATTCACAAACAAATCTCCCATTCCAGATCGAAGTAAAGCACCAGATGTATATGTTCCTGGTATTTAGCAACGTGATGGGCATCCAATTTCTGTATGCCGTTACCAATGAAGGTTCCTGGCTAGACATCGGAACATCAATATCGCACTACGTCATAGTGCAAACTATGATACTGTTCATAGTCATACTTTACTGGGTGGCTTCATTCTGTATGAACAAATCTATTCCGCATCCATGGTCCCACAGACTCAACTATGTTCCTACTCAATCGTTAGAATCTAGACCAGGATTCACTCTCAAGGACTATGTATGGTCACCCTTCGACAAAAATCATTTAGAGTAGCCTAATAATTATTATTTTATACCAAAAAATATTCATGTTTTAGATAGGGGTTTAAAATGCACACCGAACAAGTAATTCGTATGATAAATTATGCAATTAAAAGACTGTTAACTCTGAAGTTTCAATATTATTTCAAGCCACTGAATTATATAATATAATACAATTGTTTTTATTACTAAGTTATATTAGTGATATTATTCATCCTCATGAACCACGGGACTAAATAGTTGTTCCCACAAAATCGCCTAGACGCATCTAATTTTCTTATCAAACTTTCCCTATGATGGTTGTGTATTACTATAGGCCTATTGATGAAGACTTCTCTCCTCTTCATTAATTAATCCTCCTCTTTATTGCACTTCATTTTCTAACCTGAAAAATAGTTCATTGTTGTGATTTACCAATCAATTATGAATAGGAGCCATCCTAAATCTATTCAATATTTTTTATTCTACTGTAACTTACAGTCTTCTGCATCAAGAAAAGCTCTACTTCTGGTCTTGATCTTCAAATTCTTCTTCCTCCTCTTCTTGCAGTGTCTCATTCGTGTTATATTGTTCCATTGCTTGTTGCTCTAAATCCTGAAAATAGCGAATTTTTCATTATTTCAAGTAGTTTGAGATTCTTGATATTATTCATATAAAATTTCTTTCAATTAGATGTAGATGCTAGATGTTCATTATTAGTTGTTTTTCTACAATAATTGTTAATTTACGATCAAATGTGTCCAATCTTGCGTTGCTCTAAATTAAATTCTGAAATAATATTAAAGGAATTATAAATGAGTAATTTCCTTGCTCAGTGGGGCTGTTGTTAGGTGTTTGTGATGTCAAGTCACAAACACTATGGACTGCTTTCGGATGTGTGACCAGATTGTGACCAAGGCGAGTGGAACCTACCCTCATGGGTAGCTCCCCACACGAAAGCATTATGTATATTTTTTACAGTGTAGACTCTTCTCTATTGGTTGTTAGGTGTAATCAATTTATCTGTATTCATGCCTAAATCAACTCCAGTAAGATGGATAATGATAACAAGAATGATTTATGTAACATCAAATTCATGTATTTTATAATCTCACCTTGAATTTTTTCGCAATGCTGTCGTCTGAATGCTGAGCTGTCATTATTTGGTGATCAGAGTCTTGATATTGTTCTAAAGCTTCTTTTTCTAGCTGAGCAAATTTATTTTCCTCGTCTTTTGACTGGAAAGAGTTTAAGAGTATCAAGAACTGTTGGTGTAAATTTAAAATGGAATTCTAAAATAGACTTTGAGAGGATAGCATTGAACCTTTCAATTTTCAATAGCATTTTCAAGGATTACTGAAGTTTCCAAATGCAAATACAGAGAAGGAGAAGGTTTCAATGATCATAGTCTCTTCTTATCTGTGTTAATACTTATCTGACAATAAAATCCTTATTTATCATCACAATTTTATCAATAGCGTATCTTTTTATTTTTGATACTGTTACACGAGAAATAAAATAATTTCACGAGAATCCAATTCAATCTTACAACCGTTGAACGAGGCCATTGTATTGACCAAAAATATCGTTTCACGGTTCCGTTAGATATGACATCATTTTCCGGAGGTTGATTTCAATTAAATTGGATTCTCATACAAGTGTTCGAGAATGTTCTATAATGATAATCAGATTATTGATTAATTTTCACCTGTTCTGATTGTATCACAGGATAACAGGCCAGTTGATTGTCATTCATATTGTTCTGTGTGATGAACCCATCTTCGAAAAAATTGTAGACGTTATCCACAACTGAAAGCATATCACAAAATAGTTCCTCACGTTCCGGGTAGAGTCTGGCCACAGATGCATTCATCTCATCGAGAGTTCTAGTGTTTATCACTGGCCATCCTGAAAACAATATGAATAAATGGTGCCATGAATTACAATAATTATGGAAATTCAAGTCAGTATCATGTCATCATAAATTAGGCATGAGGTGATTAAGACGATTAATCGGTATGTAATCCTCACCGTATAACTAACTTAATCTGGTTAATTGATTAAATGCCTTGATAATCAGAGACGGGGGTAGGCCTAGATGGATAACCTATCAGTATGATAGGCATATATCTTACTTATTTATACCTTAATACAGTATTATATAAAAATATTCCAAAATACCTGAATACTCCACCATTTTAATAAAATTATTGGGTTCGATCTTCTTCTGTGGGTTGAAAATACCAAACGAATATTCATAATTGGTTTCCATCTCTTGACGAATCGGAATGCCTCCTGGTTGGCACTGTCGGTTCATCTATTGGAAAATTGGAAGCCTAGTTTTCATCATAGTAAAGTTTTAGAGCCAACACATTATTTAAAAAATATGAAGTTTGACATTTTATATTGAATAGAAAGTCATGCCCTACGGTATGCCCTCTTCTATTTGTAGGTACTAACTGTACCATAAATAGTACATAGAGGTACATATTAGGTACCATAGGTAGCATAATGCTTTACTCAAAATTTTTAAAAAGTTGAAAATTTGGTAAAATAAATGTTCCTATAGTTTTGAAAGCCTTCTGTGGTTTTATTATAAATGGATATTAAGCCTGAACATCGTCATTGAATGAAGCTGCGGTTTTTGTCTGTTCAAGCAAAGAAGACATTCTAGCAAGATGGGAAAATGATTCCAGTTAGGTCAATATTGGTTTCAAGCTCAATTCAAAAATTATAAATTTGGTCTTGAATTGTGGGAAACATCCTGACCTACGATTTGAGACCAAATTTATAATTTTTTAATAAGTATTGACCGAGCTTGAGTAATTTTCCTATCTTGTCGGAATGTTTTCTTTGCTTGGACAGACTATACTAGTGGAGCATTCCTATTTCTGCGCTCATTATGGCTCAACTCTTCATTAAAATAAAATATATTATTAATAACTTTTTTGCTATTCTTTTTCAATAACGAAATCTATAAAAATAATTATTTAAAAATGACAAAAGCAGGCTGTTCTATTACAAATTCCATTGTGAATAATTAGGCTACTATTGCTATTTATCTGGTTTAGGGCACATAACGATACAGTAACATACATTGTTACATCTTACTTGTTGAATAAAAAAATGAACTGCTCACTTGGGACCTGCATCCCGTAATATATCTTGAACTCTGATTTGTTCTTTCTTGATCATCATTCGGAATTGATTTACATGAATTGGATAGCCCTTGCCAGCTCCTGCGGTAACGATAAAAACAATTTTATTGGGTCTCGATAAACAGAAATTCGATTACATTGAATTGTAAAGTAGTTTTCAATTGATGAGTAAAAACCTCTTCATTCTACTGTCATCATTGAAGGTTATTACAAATAATCTCTGTAATAATTTTTGTTATCATTCGATCAATTTATTTTGATGAAACATACGTCGGCCTTCCGGCCTATATATTTGCGACGCTTTACAATAAGAGGAAAATTTATTTGAACTTGGATACAACAAACAAAATTTTCTATGTCTCACTTATACACGATGTTGAATGATCGAATTTCGATGATGAATAATCCCATTATTGCACTTCTATATCATCCTTTTCTTGAAAATATAACTATTCTGAAAAGTGTTTCTGACAATGTTCTAATGTTTTTCTCCATTCTCCCAAACGTAAAAACCTATTCAAACCTGATTTTCTGTTAGTTTTTAAATAAGCTTAAAACATGTCTATCTATTTTCTTGCTTGATTGTTATAATGTTTATTTGTAAATACATATTATTGTGAATACTTTGTAAATATATAATATTGTAAATACCTTATTCTTCACTTAATAACTTCCCAAGACTATGTTACAGTTTCTACCAGCTATCTAGCATTAGGTTATACCTACACTGTAAAACTTCCATTATTATCTTCCTTTATTAAGTTTCCATGTTCAAAGTGTGAGATTCTAGATTTACTCTTATTTACCTGGCAGACATAATTTCAAATGTTAGGAATGTTGTTTTAGAATATGTAACTTACCTGGGATAGAATTCTGGAATTTCACAGTCCAGCTCTACTGACGTTTTCCGAGGATGTGTCGCGAATATATCGTCCAAAGACTTTCCTGTAACCGACAATGTCGATATGTTTATAGATGAAAACTTTACAGTTTTAAGTCAATTCAATTCTTTTTTCTGAGTGAAAATTGTGTGAAGTGAGTATTGAAAAGGTACATAACATACGGTATTTAGACGTTTTGATCTAAATTGGAATAGAAATTTTGGGCTTGTTTTTTTCATTTCTTTTATTGTATTTTATTGAAATGAATAAATAAATTTACTCTATATGTAAATATTTCTGTTAGATCTATTTGTGAAGTGCATTCAAATTTTACGATGAAAAGTTAGTAGTTGTCCCCAGGGCCGGTCTGGGTAGGTTGGGGGCCCCTGGCGATTGATCAACTGGGTGCCCCACACCAGGGGGTATGCTTTCCTCCCCCCCAGCCAAGAGAAGGGTCCAGGGGTCATCCCCGGAATTTTTCAATACTTTTATTTGGAAAAATCGTATTTTTGCTTGTTGTTCGACCTATCCTAACCTAAACCTGCAGTAACTTACTCCACACTTCATTGAGTGCAATAATAATTATTCAGACCACATATTTTCCATGCACTTGACTGAATCACTTATTAACTGGAATATTATTTATAGTCTAGTACGCAGGGATTTTTTTCTGCAAAAGGTCGTGTATGCGATTTCATTGTTTTAATTGCTTTATTAGGGTCCCAATAATGTGTACCGGTATTCGAAAAGTGCATACAAAATTTCCCCTCGCACAACTTTTGACAACCGATTTTTGTTTTCCTTTTTCCAATTGACGCAGAATTTTGTCCTCTACAATTTACTATGAGAATGTACCTATATAAATTTGGACCGTTTCTTAGTTATGCAAAAAAATAATAAAGCATGGTTTTCTGGCTGTCAAAAGTGGTGCGGGGGGAAATTTTGTGTGCACTTTTCGAATACACATCATTGGGACCCTAATGAAGCAATCAAACAATAAAATCGCATACACCACCTTTTGCAGAAAAAAAATCCCGGCGTACTGGACTATTATTGTTCTGGACTTTGATTTTTCTGGCACTTTTATTTCCGGTTGTTTGTAACTGACAAAATATAGATTGATAGATTTATGTAAGGATCTAGTTTATTTCTAGCAGGTCAAATCAAATATACACATAAAACAGGCAGGGGGGGACTGGCACCATTGAGGCCCTCTATTAAACCTAACCTCTCAAGGCACCAGTACCCCTACCCTTTAGAAAGGGGGGTAGAAGCGGGATCAGGCCTTGAGATTCAGGAGTTTGAGGACAAGAGGTTTAGGACAAAATTTAGGACAAGGGTTTTCAATTGATGACCATTTATTTTCCTTATCTTGGTACTCTTTACGTCTTTATTCTTTACGTATGATTGGAATATTCTTCTCACTGGTAATTCAAGGTATGCATTTTGTACCGAAAAATGATTAATACCTGAAGTGAAATGGATTCCAAATGGAGGGTGGTCCAGGGGTCCACCTCCGGAAAATTTTCACATAACTATATTACTTTACTGTATGGTCAAAACGAGCGTTGGATGGTTTCTAGATGGAAAATATTGATAGAAATGTTTTGTATTTCCCTAATTTTCCTCATTTGAATACACTCGAATTCGAAGAAATTTTCCAATAGATGGATCGTCAACAAATATGACGATAGGTCCAAACAAGAAGAATAGATCAGGGTAATTCAATCCAATTCAATTAGATAGTAATCTAGTTGCCTTGGAATAGATGAATAACTTTCTCAGGATAATGGACCAGGAATAAAGAGAAAATTTGGGTTACAAACCCAGGATTTTCTACCTTGGCCCAAGCCCAAAGACAATTGAAGGAATCTAAAATTTGAAGGCTACAGTGGAGGAATGCAAAGTTCATGAGCAATATTGTAAACTTCATCAAACTTTGTGAACTATAAGGTCTATTAAAATTATAATTTGTCATTGTATCTTGATACGATATTGTAACTTATAAATAACTTTTTGTTACAGCCTAATCTGCTTTTACTCTTTCTACAAATATTCATTTCTAGATTTATAAAGCGGAAAAAGGTCTGGAGATGTCCCTCCGAAGAGTCCCTATGAAGATGTCCCTATGAAATAATATGATAATTAATAATAATTCCTATTCTTATTGAAGATCAGCCTGTTGTGGATGACATTAGATGATTCACAAGGAAACGCCAATGAGAAACATGCTGGGGCCCCTAATGAAACCAAAATACAATACCGTATGTAGATCCGCTTTAGCTATAAGATACATAAAAAAATTATGTAGAATTGGTTGTTCTTAGTTTTGTGTTGCACAAGGTTTTAATCTTTTAAATGTGAACAGATTTATCTTGTATTTGAACACTAGATAATGACAAAATTATTCTCTGGAAAAAAGTTTATTGGGGCCCCTATAGGGACTTCTAGAATCTAAACTATATAACTGTGACCAGAATTTCACAAAACCAAGAAATAACGACAAAATCATACTTTGATAATTACGAAGGGACAAATTTTGGCCCCAAGGAACTCACAATATACAGATCAGCCTTGTGGGCTGTATTAAACTTTCATAAAGTAGGTAGTTTAAAGTGGTTATGTTCAAGTAGTAGGCTATTCTTAGTTTTGTGCGTCTATTAATTTCTCAAATTTGAGACAAAATCGTGAAAAAAACTCAAAACTGAAACGTTTTTTTTAGAAAGACGTGGGGTCCCCTTCAGGGCTCCTTCGCCATCGCGGAGCTGGCCAGTCCGACCCTGAACACAGGTTAAATATTTGCGAACAGATTTTATTGATACTTTAAATTGTCATAAATGACTTTTTTATACATACTAACATAAAAAGATATTTAGTTTCACCTACAACAAAGCTCCCAATCATTCAAATAGTTTTAATTTGAGTACGTCATCATCTTCCGTTGTCTGCATTAGTTAACAAAGAAAATACCTCGATTTCCGCGCCTATTGCGGCTAGCAAAACGATCTCTTGCACTTTATATTGTTTTAAATAAATAGAAATTATATATTCAAAGCAACGTCTATTGTGAAATACAAGTCATGGGGTTGATTGAGAAAATAAATACCAAATCATTTAAAAAGTAGTTTTCCGATCTCCCAGTTTGGGGGCCCCCTAGCCAGGGGGCCCCTGGCGATCGCCAGGTTGCCACCCCTGCCAGAACGGGCCTGGTTGTCCCGGTACAAAAAGTATTTAGCCTAGTAGGCTTCTTATTGAATATGAACTGATTCAATTTAAATATTAATAACACAAACCTGTTGAAGGCGGAAGTTCATCCCAAATTTCCTTGACTTTTCTTGATGAAATCACCATGTGAAGTTTGAATTCTTCACTTGTTTTTATTGTGTAGTGAGGTGGAGGGTATTTTTTCAATTCCGAGACATCCCTCTTTTTTGGTTTTTCTGAAAGAGAGTTATTGGAAATGTACTAGTCAACAAAATTTTCAAATAAAAATAGAAAATGTACTATTGAATAAAATTCTCTTGTGATACATACCTCTTGATATTTGTATGAGAAAAATCATTAAAACTAAAGCTTACTAATTTACCAAAATGAAAATTGTTAATAGGGAATTTTAGAATGAAGCGGTGGTAAGGCCTACTCTGAAAATATTATTCACAAACTGTTTGAAGCACAGAATATAAATTACATTGAAAGTATTTTTTTACAAATACGTTATTTCAAAATAAAAGGTAACATAAAAGAACTCAAATAGATAGGTACTTCTCGAACTCACTAATGAAAGAAATTTGAAACGTATGTTCCAAACTCCCAAGAAATATTCACATAGGTACTTTTGTGTTTTTTTTTCAATTTATATTCAATACTCTGTTTTAATAGGCTATCGTATTGCGATTAACAAATGAAGGATACCTGCATTATTCGTAAATTATAAACCATTTGCTATTAGAATGTATTAAAAATTTCAACATTCATAGTATTTCAAGTTAAATTGTTCCAATTCTATCGAATATTAGCGCAATTTGTTTTACAATGTCAAAAGAAAACTACAATGTCATATTTGATTTCTTCAAGATAATTCATTGATTTCTTTGTCACTAAATAAGACTGATTCAAATAATTAGGCAAATGCAATAGGATTGAAAATCAATACTAAGAATGATAGCGAATCAAAAAGCTGATTTGGAACTTCACCTTCAACATAGAGCGAATTTTTGTTTGGAATAATTTCAGGAAGAGCAGGAAAATTCTTAATTAACAAAGAGGGCCAAGGCAGGCAGCTCAGCCATCTCTTTGAGAAGACGCTTTGATTACATTCTGTCTCAGGCTTCGATGTAGGAGGGACATGAAGGGAAGGCGTAGGCTGGGAAAATTTCATTTTTGAATTCAATCTGTGAAATTTATTATTCATGAGATGAATGGATTCAGCCTTTCATAAATTTATGAGGTGATATTCAAAATGAAATAACTAATTAACTAAGTAAAACAAAAATAACAAAATAGAATAACTAAGAACGTGTGTGTGTGAGTTGTTTTTTCACTTTTTATGCTCATTTAACTCAACTCCTGTTCACGGACAAGGGCTCAATTGGTAAGTCCTTTTGTGGAACAGTATATTGGGTGCATCACTCTATTGTCCTTTGATTATAATGCACCTATATATTCATTTGGAGATTTTAATAATGAATACAATCAATTATTTATGTACTTGATAGTATAAGTTGCCTATTCACAGATTATTCATGTATTATTATTCATTAAATGAGAACTATTATCTAAATTTTCTATGAGAATATATGATTTATCTATATCTTTAAAAGCGAAGTGGCATTGACTGACTGATTCATTCATTCATCAGCAGAACTAAAAATCCACCGAACCGAATGCGCTCAAATTTGGCAGGTATGTTCAGTTGGACGTTTAGACGCGCGCTAAGAAAGGATTTTCAAAACTTCATGAGGATACGCCAAATATTTGAGTTTTTCTATAATTTTTCAGCGTTTTCTTATTTTTATCGAGAACTTATCGGTAGAAAATGTTGATATTTGATGGGCAGGTTCAGATAAGGTCTAGAAATGTTTTTTTAAAAATATTTTCGAAATCCATTCAAGAGTAAGCTTACGCCAGTAATCACTTTTTCAAAATTGTAATTGTATTGCGGGTTGCATATCTTCCGCCTTGATACGACCAATCCTTACTGTGAATTTAATGGTTCAGCGAGATTATAGATTAACTAATTTAGAAGATATTGAATCAAGTCACAAACTATGTCTGATTTACTTGCCAAGGTTATGCTCAATATTAGCGTTTTAATATTTTTCTGAATTTTCGGAGTTTCTTTTAGATTTTTCTAGAACCAATTGGCAGAAAATGTTGAAATTTGGTACAGAGGTCCAGATTAGGTCTAGAAATGCTGTGTTCAATAAATTTCGAATCCCTTCTGAACGGAATTTGCAGGCGAGCGAAACTGTTTGTCTCATCTGACACTGACAGAGGTTTTGCAGGCGAGCGAAGCGAGGCTGCCGATACTGTCGGGGGTCCAGGGGGCGGAGCCCCCTGGCTAGACGGAGAAGGCGAGCGAAGCGAGCCTGCCGGCTAGTTTTGTATATAGCTAGATATATGGGTAGTCAATTTTGTAACATCTCTTTCTCTGTGAATTCTTCATCTTGTGTTGATTTTTGGTGTAAAAGATTCAATTACTTGTACTATTGCTGATGATGTGAACAATTATACTTATGACATGTGAATAAAATATCAATGTTTAGTATGCAGGCTACTTTATTCAAGATATATTGTGCACTATATACATTGAGTATAGTGTATTATTATTACTGGAAAAGTATTTTATCGTTGCTTTGATACAGAAAAATTTGAACAATTCACTTATGATTGTGAGATTCAAATTGAAAATTTATTAAACATCTTTCAATGAGAAATCATTATTTTAAAATCTTATTACAGTATTAAATTATTATTGAGGATAATTAAAAATTGTGGCTGTAAAATACCATTAAGAAAATGTCAAAACATTATTGGCCTAATCATTATTATTGTACTCCACGTATGTAAATATGAGGTTCTGCTTTACAAATTAGTTTAGATTATAATCGAGAAAAATACATTTATGAATGAAATTTCTTTTCTATCATCTCTTTTTTAGAATATTTCAAGGCTGTTGTAGAAGAATACTATAGTTTGCAAGAAGTAGGCAAAATATAAGCCAGCATTCATTATATCAGTTGATTGTATATGATTTTATCTTGATAATTGAGTATTGTAGTACCTACTTAGTAGGTACTAACCTACTAACATGATAACGTGTTTCCATTTGTACTTATTTTAACTACAAAAAATGTTCATCGGATGAATTTTATAGGATTATTGAAATTTCAATTTATGCTATTATTGATCCTCATCATTCATTACCCTTGTCTTTCAATACACATTGCATGTGAATAGATTATCAGTGTTTAGTATACAGGCCACTTAACTTAAGATATATTGTGTATCACATACATTGAATAGGCCTCTGGTACAATAAGTGTAAAATATTTTATACATATTCTGTGATGCCCATGTCCAATGTCCATTTATAACTAAGGATCATCTTGTGTTTCCAATTAAATTTGAAAAATATTATTGATTATTCTACACATAATTTGTAATGCATACCTTTCTGGATCTGTTTGCGTCAAACGTTCAAAAACTCTATTTACATCTTCAGAAAAATACTGGCAGTCGCATGAACTTGTTGAGTTCTCATGTGTATTATTACTCAATTGATTAATCTTGTAAGGGTATTCTTGTTTTTTATCATATGAAATGTGATTGGGATGCTTATAATCAGCTAAGCAAGACTGAGCTGTGAAAGCATTTTGATTGCTTTTGGCTAATTCTTCTGCCTCTTTGAAGTCAATCCAGAGTTCCAAGTTTTTCTGTTTGTATTCATCAAAGTAGAGTTCATCAAAAAGCCATGTATTATCTGCAAAAAGTGCTACATTTAGTATGGCAGAATCAAGAGATTGTACTTTGGGAGCGTGGTTTCGTTTCATTTTCCAATCATATTCTAATATAAATATTTTTGTTGTCACTTTTGCAATCTTACTTTACTGAAGCTATTGTGTTTTAGTAATGAAAATTTTGTGAATTTTTGGTGGTATCATATGAACTTATTGACACATCATATGGATGTGTTATGACTTGAGCCCTCTAGGCTTACTTGATTATATTAATAGTTGATCATATTATTATCACAACCATCTTGAAAGCATCTAGTATTAAGAAGGTCCTGTTACAACCCTAGTCCATACCTAGGAGCCCAGGTAAAGAGGGATCGTAGATGGAGCGAGGATCAGTTCAGAATGGCAAACTATTCCTAAACACAAAAGTTTTTCTCAAGGGGATCTAAGAACCAACATGTATTGTTTAAGTATATCTTCCATTGTTTTCAATATTTAAACTCAAATAATAATCATAATCAACACTGGGTATAGTCTGATCAAGCAAAGGAGAGCATCTAGCAAGATGGGAGAATGACTCAAGCTCAGTCAATAATGGTTCAAAAATTAATTATTTGATCTCAAATTGTAGGAAACAATTTAATCTACTTTCAAGACCACATTTATAATTTTTGAACAAATATTGACCAAGCTGGAGTCACTTTCCCATCTTTCCAGAGGCTCTTCTTTGCTTGGACATACTATATCAACTCAGGACAAATTTTCTGGAAACGTTTTTCTGTGAAGCTGTGAACCGACTTGATTTATGCTTTATGCTAATTCAACTCGGATAATAAATACATGAATATATTAGAACCTATAGAGACTGTGTAATCAGTCTCTAATTATACAGTCTCTATTGTAGAACCCATCTTAATATGGCATAACAGTAGATGTGCTAAGGTTATTGAAATTATATAGAATAATAGACTTTATTCAAACATTTTGAAAATAATTCACTATTAAACCTGTTGATTCAATAAAATAGAAATAATATAATACATAAATATCGATTTTCATAAAAATGTTAAGAAAATGAAAGAAATTGTCGGTTTGCGATTGATAGCTATGATCCAGGGATCCCTCCCTGATATTATAAATGATTAACAATCAAAAGTATATACAAATATTGAAATGAAATAAAATAGACATATTATTTCAATATTTTTGGCACGAAATGCATTTTGTCACCCCACCACAGTTTAGTTAGCATGAAGGTTTCAAATTGGGTGGCTTTTTCAGCCCAGAAAATGTAATGGTGACAATAAGGGTGTAGAAAGTCTACAATTTAGAGAAAGTTTGGCGACCGCCTACAACTTTATTCGAATGATGTTGGTGCTATCTTCTTCTTAGTGCCATAAGCTCGCTTCTTGCCTCTTCTCCTCTTCCCTCTCATCTTCTCTTCTCTTCTCCTTTTCCCTCTCATCTTCTCCTCTCTTTTCTTCCATTTCCCTCTCTTTTCCCCTCTCCTACTTCATGACTGCTCTCTTGCTTACCAACACAGCAGCGAGCGGAGCAACTGATCCCAATTCAGAAAACCCAGGAAGACTTAGGAACATATTTCAAGTTTTATTACTCGCACAACCGTCCTGGGTAAGAAGCTTTCCGAACAGGTCTTTCCTTTTTATTCGCTTTTCTGCACTTGCTTTCGCCCCACCTTCGTCCAATTCCATTTGTCCTCCTTTTGCGCCTTTTCCTCTTCAAGGTCTGTTCTTTTCCGATCGCTTCCCTCTTCCTTCCTCTTCGTTCGAGTGCATGCAACTGCAAAGAATGAAACATGTGGCAGCCATAAACAACTTACAGCCAAAGAGGAATTTCAGCCCGCCTCCTCTTTTTGCAAGAAACAACGTTCTTCATATAGGTCGAGTGCAGTAAACAGATTGGTTTTCCTGCTCTTAAACAATTTTCTCCCATTTCTTTCCACGTTCCGATACCGTATTTTGTTCACGTTCACATTTTTCACATAACTCTCAAATGTCTATTTTATTGATCCTGTTTACTTTTATTGAATCTTCTCCAATTATAAATGAGTGTAGTCGTAAGTGGTAGTGCCTTGCTGATAAAAACGTTGACATAGAAAAGGGTATCTGAGATAAATCTAACGTACTCCGATTCACTCTGATAGACTGTAAATTCTGTTACTTCTTACTTATTCAAGTCGACCTCTATGAAGTTTCCTTCGATACTTTTCTGAGAGCTATATTAACACGAAAGTTTATTTGAATTTGCTTTTAAGTAATTATCAACATTATTCTTTCCCATTGAACTTTGTGAGAGGATTCATGCTCTTTGAAAATTCAAATGTAGAAGATTTCCAATAATAACAAAACTACAACGAATTTTGAAAATATTTTGTTAGTAATTTCAAGTCGATAAATTAATCTTTCAACGAGAAAAATTCTATCAGGTGTGAATTGAGACTATAGAAAGACTTCTATCGAGAATAGAATTATTCTCACTTTCTCAAGGTTAACCCGCTCAGGGATTCGCTAAGAAATCTGAAAATTGCCTTGGAAACGTCTTGAGATAACTAGAATGAGCAAAATAGAAAGCGGAAAAGATGTAAACTATGATATTTTATGAGAGGACAGACTTTCTTCTGTTTTCTTGTGGTTTGCGAAGAAACGAGCTGCCTATCCTATTAAAATAGCCGGGAGGTGAGAGTAGAAGGCTGCTGTTAACAGGTTTTCCCAATTCGAGCGGTCAAAGGGAAATGGAAAAGAGGAAAAACTGGAGAGAAAGCGAAGAAAAGCAGAGGTTGGTTTGGAAAAGGGTCTAGCTATGGTCTGTCCAAGCAAAGAAGACATTCTGGCAAGATGGGAAAATTACTCCATCTCGGCCAATATTGGTACAAAAATTTTAAATCTGATCTCAATTTGAATGTTTCCTACAATTTGAGACCAAATTTATAATTTTTGAACCAATATTGACCGAGCTGGGGTCATTTCCTCATCTTGCCAGAATGTCTTCTTTGCTTGGAAAGACTATAGAATACTTGTCAGGCAGAGCTGAGTTGGTTCGGTTGCTGGACTCTTCCACACATGAAATTCAAATAACCTCTTTTTCTGTGAGGACAAATAGGTTCTCGTGTCTTAGTGGTCGACAGCTCCCGAATGGGTTTGTCATGATCGGAATTGCAATACGTGGAAAAAGTTTCCAGATAAATATAGCAGACCATTCAGAGGTTGACTCAATAAATTCTCAGTTCCAGCCCCAAAATGCTTCCAGAACAGGGAGATCTGAAATTGGACGGTTCAAGAACAAAACATGACGATGTTTAAATGGTATTTCAGGCTATCGTCTTAGAAAACATGCGATTTAAAAACATTATTCCTTTCACGATCTTGTTCTGGAATATAATACTTTGAAATGAGATCTACCAAATAACCATTTGATAGACTACTACAAAGATGAGTTTCAAATTGACTGAGTTCAATCACAGAGTGAGGATCCTTCAATCCTTACTATATCATACATTTATTATGTGCGACTTGGACCTCGGAATGTATTCAAGACCAATCCAGTCTTTTGTTTTTTCACTCAGTTTTTTTATATTTAAAATCAATATACTCAACTGAATGATGAAAGTTTTTTGAATTCAGAATGATAATACTCAAGCGTGAACACTACACAACTAGAAATCCAGACTTGCAGAGCATTAAGCAAATGAATTTCTAAGCCTGGTACGGTACTCCTTTCAATAGGAAAAAAGTAATTCATCTCTGAATGGATGTATCTGTTTTTTCATATATTTGATATGCCATTTTTCCAACAGAGCTTTCATGTCAGCTTATAAACATACGTCAGTGCGATTGGATTTCTCATCATACTGTTATGTGTGCAATTCTTTTCATTAGAATTTATCTCCAATTCAAAAATATATATATTTATAAACCCAAAATTACTATCACAGATAGATGTGTGCTTCAACCTATCAACAAATAAATGAAGCTCCATCTTCCTATCCAAGTTAAAAATAATCATCTTCATGTATCTCATTTGTTCTTATTTGTTCCAGGAAGAAACTATTTGTTAATTTAGAACTAACATGTTAATTCAGAACTAATATGTATGAACTTCTTCTTGAAGTTTAATCAGAATTTTGAAACAGAATTAAGATGTGTTAATCCTTCTCTCTTATTAATGATTTATCCATATATCCATCGATTTGATATTGACTTCAACTTCATCCAGGAGTCATCAAATAATAATATTTTTTTGAAATTATCTGTAAATTGAGAATGTATTATTCACGAGAATATAATTATAGTAGATGATATTTTTATGAAAAATAATGGAAATGATTTAATGTAATTCAGAAATAATATTGCTGTAAGCACTCTATTCACTTGTGATAATGATATTCGTCAGTGATTTTAATTTTATGCTGTACAAAGCAGGCTCTGAATCTTCAAGGAGTTGAAGTTCTTTTTCTTTTCCATTTGTTGAAGTGGCGGCGGCATGAGAAGTACGGTATGATAATGACGTTGAGAATGAAGCCGACGAGTGGGAGTGAAAAGAAAGCGTTAGAAACGGAATTCTGAGCGATGAAAAGAGAATCAAAGTAATAAGAAACTGATAGAAACAGGGATTCGCATTGTAATTGGTACTGTAGGCTACTTGAAAGCGAGCTTCTCTCCATGGGGGCAAGCAACTTCATTGCCAACTTGAATCGTAGTGGCAATACAGACAGACGATACGATTCTCCAGTTGTAGGCTATTCCTGCTACTATAACACTGAACCCTGCAAGGCTTCAACACTGCTACTGCTAGGCTACATTCATCTCAGGTCTTCTTTGCAGGCCTTATGAAAGGAATCGCTCTTCCGGAATTAATTCTACTTCACGAATAACTTTTCTGCTGCACTTAGCTGTAACGAATAAAAATATTCCTTGTGAAAAATGAAAGGTTGAAACGAAAATGAATGTCTATTTGAGAAATGATACTTTACATAAATATTCATTCTGAATATTTTTCTCATGATATAATTGACTAGAAGTGCTTTTTCCTGTTTAGTACATTTGCATTCATCAAATCAAACAATCGAATATCTGAATTGGTTGGATACGTACTGGTACACAAAATGAACTCGATAATTTCCAATGAGAAAATTTAAACTCCATACACAGGTATTCAATTTTCCTTTTTATTATCATTATTGTACAAGATTAACCAGGTGCTTCAATTTACCGAGTGGGTAGACGAATAATATTAATAGGAACACGGAGTGTTTCATGGAGCAAAAATGAAAAATGAAAAAATGGTCATATCAACTGACCAGTTGCTCTTTACAACGTCTATGTATATAACACTTATGTTTCTATTTGCACCATATTCGTCTAAGTTGCACCAAAGTGCGTCGACTTGAGCTCAATATGCGATACACCAGACTGACTTAAGAAACATTGGGTATATTCTGCTAAAATTGCATTATTTGAATTACGATATTTGTTTGGTACTCCACTTTTTCAAGTAGGTGCTTTTTGTTTGAGAAATATAAACCATAACCATCTATCAATTCTAGAGACTTGATAGATGGTTGGTTATGTATAAACTAACGATCAAGACATCTATTCAATTCGAGGTCTATTTATGTTTTGATTAAATTTTATATAGCCTACCATTGAAAAAAAGTATCAAAAACATTTACAATATGAAGGAAACAGTTCTTCATTTGCTTAAATTATATGAAACTATTTCAGTAGACTACTAAAAAATTGAAGAATTAATTCAATAATTACAAAGAATCATTCCGCGCACAAGTATATGTATAAGTATTGCACAAGTATATGCACAAGTATTAAACATAAAGAATAATGTTTGAAACAGAGATGGAAGGAGCCATGTAACAGGATGGATGGTTGGAGTGCCATGTAAGATATTATAAGAGTGAAGAGCTGCAATAATCGAAAAAGAATGAATATAAGATGGAAGGAGAGAAAAACGTCAACAATCGAGAGGAAATCGATATAAGATAATAAAAGAGAAAAACCGTGAGGGAATCGATACAAGATGATAAAAGAGGAAAATTTCAATAATCGAGAGGAAATTTATATGAGATGATAAAATAGTAATATTTCAATAATCGAGAGTACGAAATCGATATAGGCCTAAGTCGATGTGTGAGAAAAACTTCAATAATCGTATATTGAAAGCGAATCTAATCCAGCAGCGCATTCCATATCACACGCGAGTTGTAGAAGTGAAGGTGAAAGCATCGGCTCGATAAAAGTCATCGAAAGGCACTCAACAATCGGATGGAACCGTCCAAATGAAATATGTCAGTGCGCCACTGCAGCAGCCCTGCTAAGAAGGCTCAGCACTTTCGCCAGTCACTCCTGAATGGAAATGACGTCTGGCTTTGAAGTCGAGACGTGCAGTGTGGAACAAATCATGAGAGCAGCCCAGAAACTTTTAATGGAAAAGTAGGAAAAAGCGTGGAGACAGCCAGGGAGTGGGTAAATGAAGATGGAGAGGGTAGGGGAAGGACAAGATGAAATAGAAAGAGGGATTGAAGGACAAGGTTTAAGAGAGAGTAAGAGAGAGGGAGAAAGAGAGAGAGGATATTGAAGAGGAAAAAGTAGGAGGAGGAAAGAAAGTTGGAGAGCTCTTTGCGCACACATTTCGGTACCTAGAAATTTATCTCCGGTAGCACTTGAACATCAAACGCAGGTATTTATGTGAATGACCTAGTTCACTTTACGGTCCGCAGATAGTGGTCGTGTCGAACCATGTGTGCCTCCATTGATACAGACACTGCATGTATACAGACACTGTATATACAGTCACTCACTGTAGCAGGTGATAACTTATATTGAGCGCCTATCATGTGCTAAATGAGTGGCCGGAGCGGAATAATTATTTCTGTTTGGCGCTCAACTGTCGAGTTGCAAACATTATGCGGTTTCGTGTGCCAACTATTGCTGACGCTCGTTAATGGTACCTACAAACTTGTCAAACGAATGTTTCAGAGTCGGATACAAACTAAGTCCAATCGAGCAGATTATAACATTTACTTTCAAAGTACAACAACCATTCAATATCATACTACTTATTCATAGGTAAACAATTTGCATGAATAAATCATAACTAATAAAAAACTTTTTCAAATTTAAAAAGATCTCACCATTGTAGGTTTTAAATTAGCTTATAAATTGGTTACGTCGAATCAAGACACATTTGATCAAGCAGGATGTAACGTAGAAACACTCAAGTAACAGTAGAAGCCAAATGCCAAACAATTTTATCTCTATTGCCGGTTTACACCGGAATGTTAATAACATTTGTTAATAACTTTTTTGAATAACGTATTATTATATAGACTTATATATTATACAACTTATCATATAAAAGTTATTATCAAATGTTATTAACATTCCGGTGTAAACGTGGCTTTAGACATAGAGTCTATGTAAAACAATAAGAAAATACCTCCTTAATTCTGATTTCAATCGTTTTTATAACCTCAAGTCTTGACGTATTCTCAGTATGTAAATCTGTCCATGATTCAATTTACTTTCTAGATGATATCATTCAGGAAGATATACACAGAATGATACATTAATAAAATGGAACAATAACAATCGAACTAAAAGTTATTCTATCATTATGAATACAAGGCGTTTCAATAGCTTATACCCTATACAATACCTAACTCAGTTTTTCAATTTGGTTTCAATTAAATCAGTATGTGAGTATTATTTTAAAATGAATCTTTGATTTATCGCTTAGCCTCTATACAATTTTATAGGGTGTTTTCGACGAATTCTTTATTTTTTCATCATGCTGTGAATGAGACGCATCGAATCAGAAACGTTTATTTGTGATTTTTCAAATTACTAAAAAGTTGAAATGGACAAACACAAAATATGTTGATAATCACTTGAACATCTTGTTTATAGCCTTGATGTTCTATCAACAATGAATATCCCAATGTTGCCCACCACTCCATGACTAGAACCTGTATAGCCTCATTCATGCATAATACAATCTGATTGATCGCAGCCATTAGTTGCTGCATTGTCCACATTATCAAGCAGCCATCATCGGGGGGCTGAAGAGCACAGCACAGTACTGCTCGGTTCGAAGATCTCGCCAGCACAATGGAGTTATAATGATGCTGGGGCGATCATTTTTTTCGAGATTCAGAATGAAAATTCATGAACTGCTTGTTAGAAGTCTGAAGAATAGTGAGAAGTGAGTTTGGTATAAGAGTTTCTGCGGCCATTATTGAGGATCGCAGATTGACAGACGCGACGACGATACATTAATCACGGCGCCACCCCTTGAATCACCGCTTCGCACTCAATGCCTTACTAATGACCTTCTCCTCTCACATAATACGTCTACTATCGATTTGTCATTATGGTTTCCGGCTCCATTGATGAGGCCGCCAACACTAGGCCTACATCCCTGCTCTGTGTCTTTCCTCTCAACTCTCAATTTCTCTTGTGCTTGCCACATGATACGTTTTTCTAAATACTAAGCAGGCCTATCAACGAGAGGTGTTCGTTGTTTGGGATCCTTGATTAAATTATAAAAGTACGCTTTTAAACCTATATTTGACAGTTTCTGAGCAATTCTTATAAACTTGAATACCTGAATAAAGGTCCTAGGTGAAGTAATGGCAAAATATATTTTAAATAAATATAAAAATGTAGCAACCATTGTAATACGGTTCTACAAGTAGTGTTTTATCACTATATAGCCTAATGTTTGAATAGCTTAGTGTTTTAGAATAACTTGAATTGTAATGTAAATTCTCTTCATCATTCACTCACTCAACATCACCTTTGCTTAAAATAGGTCAACTTGCTAACAAGTCGCAATTGTAACAAAGAATGAATAATAAATTCCTCCTCGACTGTATTAAATCTCATATTAGGTCATTAGCGTTGATTCTCATCATTATCCATTGATCCGGAGTATTGATAAATGAAATAACTTGGAACATAAATAAGAGCTAAACACTATTAAAATAATGTACAACACACTAAATACTTTCAATTTTCATACAGTAACTATTTTGCAGATATGACTGTAAACTGTTGTAGAAATGTATAATTATCATAGCTGACAGGGGATAATTATGATGGTGCACCGTGAGACTAATCACCTATCACTTGACTTCCGTCTCAGACTGATATTCTACAACTACATGTCTTTATTTGTATTTCATTCCAGAAGCAATCCAAAACATCTTTTTTCAATTATTGAAACGAGAATTCAATTTAATCCTCATCAATTTAAATTATATAATATAACACAGGGCCCTCGCGTGGGGTGTACGGAGTGTGCGAACGCACATGGCCCACGGCTAAGGGGGCGCCGCGGTGGCTGATGCAAAACGGAAATTTTTAAAATTTCAATAGGGCTATTAGAATAATTTTTTCACTGTTTGATGAAAAACTTATTTCACCAACAACAAATCCACAAAAAATTATTTCCTCTGCATGAACTCATTCATAATAATGAATTGATCAATTGAAAACCCACAATCAATGTATGAAGCAAGCCAAGAAACGCCCATCTTAAATTCAATTCTATTGTTGGCTGACAACCACCAGACACTCAGTCAAAGAATTATAGTTTTAGAACTTTTCTCTGGCATGAGGTCAGTATTAGATCATGAATAGTTTGAGTTCTATTCCATTGAATTTATTGTATAAAAAATAGAATTAATGAGTGCAAAATTAATGATGGGAGTGCAAAATCATATTTTCATCTCATTTCATACAACATAAAACTATTGAAGTCTAGTACTGGCCTATGTTACACAATTAAAGTAAAACTGAGTCTAAATTCTCCAAATACTAAATTGATAGAATCTTACTAGCCTGAATACATAAATGAATATTATATTAGCACAAGATCGTCAATAGTAAATCAGCGACGCTGATTCATCATATTTTTTGTGTATGATGCACCATCCATCTTCTTTTTGCTAGTAGCCATTTTCTAAGACAGAACTCACGAAACACTGTCAACCCATAGGAAAAGAGCAGGCGGGGCATGAAGGCGTGTCCAAGTCAGATCTGAAACATCACCCTGCCATCTAATGGTTGAATTTGAAAACTTTTCTAACCGAAGTTTTTCGGCCATTTTGATCATAGGCGGAGCTTGGAGGCGTGTCCAATAGAAGTCGAAGCAAGTCACCCTATTGCTCCTGCCATCTGCTGGCTAAATTCGGAACTATTTCAAATGATATTTGAGAAAGTTGGGTAGAGCAGTGAAAATGGCTGAAATCTTGCACAGGGCACCAAAAAACCACGCAAGGGCCCTGATCTCTAACGTAATCAATCTAATGGACGATAAGCACCACTTGTAACCTAAGAACCAGTGGACGAATCTGACGTTATTTTGAAGTGGTTAATCCACTTTACAAGTGGAAAGTGGATGGGATTCTCGATTGTCCTGATACTGCAATACATTGTAATATAAGCTTGTTCACAGCATCTTTATTTCTCTTATGATTCTTTTATTTGTCAACTTTTCATAAAGTGCTGTAAGACCAGAATAGAATTAGATTGGTTTACAGACCAATAGGCCTTGCTCACACTATGGTGCTATTGGCATGAATTTAACCAATCATGAGGATGTTAGATCGCTTTGAACTGTACATACAGATTCCACATGCCATATTCCATGTGCATTTGGGAAGGTCCAGCCTATGCCTACTGACCATAAGGCATGCCAGATGCCAGCTACTAATTAACTGCGGCTACACAATAAGATCCCAGATAGTGTGTCCAAACAAAGAAGACATTCTGGCAAGATGGAAGAATAACTCCAGATAGATCAATATTGATTCAAAAATTGAAAATTTGGTTTCAAATTGTAGTGAACATTCTTCTCTACAATTTGAGACTAGATTTATAGTTTTTGAACCAATATTGATCTAGCTGAAATCATTTTACCATCTTGCCAGAATGTCTTCTTTGCTTGGACTGACTATACACATGCACACAATTCCATCTGCGATATTCGACCGTTGCAACTGCATTGTGCATCCATTATTGTTGCCCACCTAATGAGTTTACAGCTCTGTGTATTGACATGCTCCGCCTATTACGGTAACTATTTCATCATCTAATTAAATTGTGTATGAGAAGAGGCTCTCTTTGATTTAATCAAACAAGCAATATACTTCCAACTGATGTTCATTGTCGTTTGAATCAATTCAGTTCAATATACTTAGCACAAACAAAAATAACTCCAGCTCACGAACAAATCAGAGCTTACATTGAAAATTCCGTGTTATGAGTTCAATATTGTTGCTCAGATCCTCTCCGTTAGTGATAACAAATTAACATTCAATAATATTTTAGTTGCATATTTTTTTGTATATAATTATTTTGTTCTTTGTAGATTATGACATGCAATCGTGGTGTGTGCAAATGGGGCTGAGTGTACAATCTAGTAACTATTTATATTTCTCATCATAATAGTCTCATAATTTGTCATCATCCAACTCACTAGTTAGCAAAATAGTTGTGAATGCAGGCTGCTCTATTATCGTGCAAACAAAGAATATCGATAACAACACAATAAAAAATGATTCACTCGAGAAAATACATTGTAGGTTCGTGGAATTAATCGGCAGAAAGAAATTCGGCGACAGTTTCCTTATTGTGTAGATGTTGCTAATGCAAAGTTGTCTGCGCAAAGGGATACGGAAATTACTCCAGTGTACTTTTTCAATGGAAAGCCCGCGCGCGCGACAGAGACTACAATAAATTTGAACTGTCTTGGATTGAGCCAGCGAGGCCGGAAGAGGAGTGGTGGAGGGGGAGGGTTTTTCGCCATTGTGTGCTCTTCCTGAGCGTTCCTGGAACAAAGGACTTTTGTTTTTCTCCAAAAGAATTAACTCCCCGTGGCGAATATCTCAGCGCAGCTTCCAACAAACAACCACGGCCCCCATTTACACTAGCGACTTCGACACGAAATTATAATAATACAAATGCAAGGTACCGCTCGAAATAATAATAACACTTTCATCGTTACCAGCCAGAAAAGCACGGCCGCTAAACAAATTCAGTGGCAATGTTGACAGTTGACAGGGCCCGGCAATGTTTGAAAAGTTGCTAAGTAGCTGAAAATAATTTCCAGTCGCTGACAACTCTGCCCTTACACAAACAGATTTCACTTCAAAATTATTATTCCTTATAATCTGCTTATTCAGAAACATTTTGTTTCAGTTTGTGTTCAAGGTGAAGGGTTCCTCCATCCCATGCTCTTATTGATTGATTCTGGTTTCGGACTGCCTTGATATCTCTGACATTTCAATAAAATTTGTAAGCTCCATTGAAACAACCATCTACTTTTTTCTTGTGAAGGTATATTACGTTTTCGTTCCAATATCTCTTCAAGTATAAGATGTGATTAGATGATTAGCTTCAAAGGTGTAATCTCATCTATGGAAAATCTTAGCGAAAATAAGATACAAAAACGTTTGGGAGTAGAAAAATTACAATAATATTATTTTTAATAACAAATGAATGTAAGTTATTCATGATTATGATATTGAATAACTTCTTTTGAATCCATTATCAACCTGGATTCATCCAGGCATGAAAAAAGTTCATGGAATATTCGAATATAATAAGAAAGAATATCTGCATTATCATCCACTTCCTTTACAACTCAATAGGAGGAACTGAATAAATGAGCATGGTATTATTATGATAACATTGGCTATAGACCCCAATCTTGCTTTCCAGGCGATTTAAAAAAAGTGTTTTTATGAAGTCATCATTATCTAAAGTTAAAATATTTTATATAAACTTATTTAAAATGCATTTTCCATCATCCAACAATCTCGTCACTTTCTCTTTACTCGTCACTTTATTTCAAACTGACTTATATCTAAGTTAGTATTAAAAGTTGGCACTGGAACATCAAGAAAAACTGAACTGCAAGTGACGGCTGAAAAATTCCAATGGTTTTCATGGTTGAAACTGAGTTTGGAGATACTTGAAAGTTTTGATTTTGTAGCTGATTGACAAGCTATCAAACGTTACCTGACTTCCCGCTGAGGAGTAAATGGATTTCTGTGGGAAGTCGTTATGAATGGCGAAGGAGGAAGAGATAGGTTGTCACTGGATATGCCTAAGATGGCCTGGTTCTTCTCCTCAAAGGGTAACTTAGTTTCACAATATGCGACCTGCTTTCATTCTGCTTAGCACTATCGGAACGTTGATCGCTCGAATTCTGCCTCCACTTTGGCTTAAAACGCACTCTAGCCCCACCGCCAGTCCTTTACACAATAACAGGATCGAAAAAGTTCATCCTGTAGTGAAAAGACATGCAACTTTTGAAAGGCGTTGTGATCTTTCAAACTTCCATTGAAACCCTAATCAACTCTGCCGCTCCACTCGCTAACCCTGCGCTGCAATTTCATTCTTGCAACGACAGCAGGAACCGCTCACTATCAATAATGTTCCAAGACCTCAACTCGATTTCCCGTTCACAATCTTTCGTCTAAGGCTTTTGTGTAGTCCTCGGAAACTTTCCTCTTTTGCTTCCACTTTGCTATTCTTAATAGATATTGTATCGAACTTTCCCTTCTTTCCTCCACCACCCATATTGTGCCTGTCACCCTTTGCTTTCAAGGTCTTGTCACCAGACAATTCGCTACTAGCAACTTCTTCCTCGACATTACTTGCTTCTAATTCTAGTCATTAAACTGGGGTTTTGTGTCTTCAAGTGGCAGTTTGAAAATCCTTTGTGTCGGCAAAGTTAATTCTAAGTAACTTCAGCTTAACTCTAAAACTGTAATACTGCTCCTATAATTTGAATAAGTTATTATTACTACATCACAGTAACTGACGATCGTAGTGTGCAAGAATTGACAAGCAGAAACCATAATGGGTTTGCAACATTAAATAATTCAGTTAAATATTAATATTTAAATACTGTATTTATTCAGTGATTTTCGTTTTAATTTGAATTTGGACGGTATTTTGCGAAGTGTGAGTACAATATCTCGGAATCTATCTTCCTCCTCCTGATCTAAACATTTTCTGACTAAAGCTGTTACTCTTACTCAGTTCAACTTTTTTGACATTTATCGCGTATTCGCTTTTTCCTAGTTTTCCATAATTATCCTTCACCCTCTTATCTAACTCCACCAGCTTATTAAAAATCTCCTCTATAAGTGAAATTTCCGAAAGGGATGTGTTTTATCTCTACTTCATTCTCACTTAATTTTCTCTCATGTTTGATACACTCATTTCTTCTTCCACTCTTTCTATTCCTCCAATGAGCAAATTCTCGTATCATGATCCACGTATCATTATCACAACTTGCTTCATAATAGTTAACCTTTTTTCAATCCTTACAGCTGTTTCCATTGTTCTCTTAAACAGCTTGCTCAATGAATTTGATACATTATTTCTCTCAATATACCATCCAACCAGCCCAATCCCTGTATCCTATACTTCTTCAAATCTCTTTATATCACACAAGCTCTTCACCCACAAACTTTATCCAAAAGTTTCCTCTTTTTCTCCTCTCTCTTCTTCTTATCATCCTTCGCATTCACTTTCTTCTCCTCTTTTTCTCTTCAATGCATTCCCACTTTCTTCCAAACACACATATAACGATCCTTCCCATTCATTTAACAATTCTCTCTTGCGCACACTAGCTTTTTGCGGCACTTATATTCCCGCGCCTGCAGTTGTTTTTCCCCACAGAGAATGGTTCAAGAGTGAGTAAGTAGTGAGTAGAAGAGAGAGATTGAGAAAGAGAATGATAGAAAAAAGAGAGAGAGAAAAACAGAGAGATAGGGGAATGCTTAAACGAATGAATCGTTCCACTGAGCGTTCGTTAGTTTTATCTGCATGCGTTGGTTTGCATCCAGCAGCCAGAGATAACCCTCAGAATGGCGGCTTTCGAAAAAGAGAAATGTCACACGACCGGCAGCTTTTCTCGTCGTTTTTCGCTTACGGCCGAATAAAAAACGTTCGGAAATGCGACTCCGCCAAGGCCAGCGGATCATTCCTGTCCAGCGGCGCAAAAACAAACGCGACATCCACTCTTCTTTGCGTTTCCTCTAAAAAATGATATAGTCGAAATTAATGTTTGATTCGACTCTCCGATCATGTGAACCTTATCATTCACTCACAAAAATAACAATCTACTCCATCGATCTTTTATTCGATAAAATCTCTTCCTCTAGAATCTTACATGATTAAATTCTTGGTTTATTTTCATTTGAAAGAACCTGGAGCTATTTGTTGAGTGGAGTATTCAAATTCCGTTTTCTTGTTCTGAGAAATCTCGATGCTCTCTACAACAGGAGGAGAACACTTACAACAAATTCCTGTATAGGAATTCCTCTAATGAAGCTTTCAACTAATCACAGCCTACTCAATGATAGGCTTAAATAAATGAAGCAATATGGAAAATTAATATAGAATATTACGTTTTTATCAACACAAAAAACATATTCTTATGATGAATCTCTCTGTAGTATAATTATGTATGAAGGATTTGAATAAATGTAAATAAAGAATTGACATATATAGGATGTAAATAAAGTATCAGAGTACGTGATAAAAATGACGTAGAACATTATTTATTGTTGCGTCTAATCACATAGCTCTGCTATGTACACAATGTTACTATCGTTACATAATCCAATTCAATATAAAATTACCAATGATGAATGGATCCATTATTCACAGGATCTTCATTATTCATGAGTAAATTCATTGTTAAGTTTTGAAACTTCATCGTTCCCTGATAATTAATAAGTGAAAACAATAATAATTTCTAAACTGTCTTTTTTTCATACAAATTTCCTTGGCAAATTAAAAATTTACCATTCTGTCACCAACAATTATATTATCAATGAACGTGGAACTAAACTGGAAAAGGCAATAGATATAGATGAGCTGCATGTCAAATTGTGTTGCTATTGGCTGGCAGAGTAACCAGTTGCTAGTCTCTGATAGGCTGAGCTGAGCCAGCTACGTCATTGGGTGATATCACACGCCTTCTAGTGGGAGGAGCAACACTAAAATGGCTAACATCTTATTCTTCTCTTGAGATGGTTTCCATTTCCTATTTCTCCGAACAGAGTTTCTCTCCATTTTTTTATTCTATTCTTCTCATACCTTCATATACAAATCAATATCATTCACCCACTCATCTGTCTTCGAAAAGTTATTTGATTCCCATATTCAATGTAATCAACAGTCAAAGAGCTCAATGATTATCTGATAGGAAAAATTTATATAGCCAACTATGTTTTCCATTCTTCCAGTCTATAATCAAAATAATCTGTGACTATTATAATTATCTTCCTGAGTAAAGATTTGATAAGTTTAAAAAAACCCCAAAAAATTTTAATTTATCCACAAGAAATTAATTTTTCTTATTTCTTAAAATACTATAGTCTATGATTTTGATTCATTTAATGTTTATACAACTCTTGCGTGAGTTGTTTTGATACTTAAAGAGTTTTCCCAACTACCAAACAAAAGTATGTGTCTCTCGATTTTTCAATTTCATGATAATTCACTAATTTGTAATATTATTTTTGCTGAGGTTGATTACAGCACTATCTTTTAGTTCGGCTAATGGGAGGAATTGTGACCTTCTGAATACCAATGTAATGCTCGAATAATACTAAATGATTGGAGATTTTCAAAATACAATAATTTTGTAAGATTATGATAATTATTCAATGAAGAATGCAGAATCTATCACCATTTCAATAACTAGGTACTCTATTATTTGCGACTGGAATAAATTTCTCCTTTTTATGAATTACGGCTATAATTATTAATGGAGAGATTTGAGACTGAGAATAGTGATACCTTAAAAATAATTTATTAGGTGATATGAGTTATAATCAATGAAGAAGCGAACGAGGTCGAAGATATATATCTGGGCCATGATAATATATCTATAGCGTGTCCAACTCGTTGCTGGCTGGCTTAAAGTGCATTTGGCAAACATACATATAGTGGTGGATCGAATAATAGAAGTGGGCAAAATGAAAAGCCGCGCTGGGGCCAAATTACCGAGCGTTTGATGGTCTTCGAAAATTAATTGCTCTGGCAGTGGCGTTATCATTTCAGCCCGTAGAGGATCGAAAGCAAGCATCCATCATAATAAAGGGCATCATCACACCAACAGCCCCCCCCTCAATCCAGTCTCCCCCTCCCGAAAAAGCCCCCACAAACAATGAATGCTCTAGTTGGTCGCCACAACGTGTTACAATATATTATTCACTGGTTGCGGACTGCTGGCATCACCAGAGTGGTTTCCATCATGCAACAAACATTCGGCCGAGCAATCTACCTTCCTACTTTTTCACTCCTGAATGTAGCAGGATTTGTCCGCTATTCTAGGAGATAGAGAGATAGTGGAGGAATTCCATTCCTGTACTAGGAGTGAAGTATTAGATGGCATAATGGAGATTACTGTGCATTATAGATCTAAGATTAATAAAAGACTATACAGTAATCTATTAATCCTATAATGCGTCAAAAACTCCACTTCACTACAGAAACTACACTCTGTAACTACACAAACAAGTATATTGGCGCCTGGAACCATGATTACGATTATGGGGTTAATTATAAAAAAATAGGTTGGCCTAAAAGTATACACAAATTGACTAATTAATTGATTAAGTATTCACAAGATCTATGGTCAATTTCTCTATAAACGAGTCTTTATGTAATCTTTTCATACATAGCGAGTTAATATACAGCTCTGGCCGTTTCTCGGCTACAATGTATTGTACCGGCTGGAGAAATGAATCTCATTCTAGTAAAGATTACTTCAAACACGTTTCATTCACGTTACTTCTTCAGGCCAATTTTACATTATTGAAAACGTGGAAAACGTAGAACATTAATCTATAAAATCGAAATGGCACTGATTCACGGCCTGCCGGCTAGTGAAAAAGAACAAAACGAAACTTCTAAAAACATTTTTTACTGTATCAGAAGTTATGATCTCATCAATGTCACAACGCTCTCGGAGAGAAATAACGAGAATTTATGCAGGCAACCACCTTCCGAAGTCTGATAAGAACAATAATGAAAGTATGATTGTCGTAGAAGAATGAGCTGGCTTGGCGCAATAATGAATGTTGTCGGCCATAAGGCAAGCAGCGGCGGCAAAGAGACAGGTGGCGCTAAATAATTAACTAGGGTGCATTGTGGGCGATCTGAGAGGGCGAGATGGGTTTGCAGTTCAAGGCAGTTTACCGTCTATTGAATACGTCACCGCTTTCTTCTGGGCCTCATACATTTATAAGGCGCGCGCCGCAAATGATGACAAACACCCGCACACACACACGCAAGCACCGGCGAAATCCATATCTGCACAAAAGCGGCCACTCCGGTACACCAGATGAACATATTAAATTCATGTCCTCGTTACCCAAGCGCTATGTACTCTGTACTATAAACGGCTGGCCAATGAAAGTTCAAACCTCATCCATTTTCGAAACTCCCGCCTAAAGCTGCGCCGCCGCACCGCCTTGCAAGGCGCTCTATCAAACTTGCACCCGGTAAGAGGTAGATAGCCCCAATGCATAATTTGCACAATGGTGACGGCTAAACCACGCTCTAAAGCTTGTCTCCATCTAGTTCACTATCTAGTCGCTGCAGGGCCTCTCCACTCCACGTTTTATTGATCATTGCACAGCGCCCGCGAAAAGGAAATATTTCGCCGAAACTGTGGCAAGCTGAAAAACTTTTCTCAAGTGCTTCCATTCTCCAACTTTGAATGACTGTCGTTTCAGCTGTTGATGGCGTTTTTGAAAAGCTCATTATTAAAGTGTAGCCTATATTACAGTGACTTCAATATTACTTTTTTCAACTGAACTATTTCCGGCTTGTTGCATTGATGACCTCTGCTGATAGTATTTTAGAAAAATAAAAGCTCTTTATTGAAATGCATAGAATGACTGCAATA
This sequence comes from Sogatella furcifera, assembly GCA_017141385.1. Taxonomy (NCBI): domain Eukaryota; kingdom Metazoa; phylum Arthropoda; class Insecta; order Hemiptera; family Delphacidae; genus Sogatella; species Sogatella furcifera. The sequence continues at coordinate 11,101,656 of CM029549.1, forward strand.
TCACTTTTTTCCAGGTAGAAACAAGGACTTATCGTATCATTAATAGTTTGGATGGATTCGCATTCAACTTGATTGAGTTTGAATTCCGCTCTTTTAAACAACTAGGGATTAGATAAGGTGTGATTATAATAATATTATAATAGTGCAAATCGAACATAGGCTTGATAAATTATTGAACTTCGAAGAATTACCCTTTATAAGAATTTCAATTCAGTCTGTTTACAAAGTCTCAAACAGTTCTAATTGTCTCATTACAAAGCAACAAACTTGAAGCTAAAGCTTAATAAATTATGCTATGCTCTTTGTATGATTCATATTTTGAAAATTGAGATACCTGTTTCATATGCTATTCAATGATCAATCTTTGTAAGAGAAAAAGTTAATTGAAACCCTGGTTTTCAGCTGAGCTTGTAAGATATTCATGATGGTGAAGAAACCGGTAACGTATATCTCAATAAATTCTGATACCATTGTGATTGCTACAACTTCCAGTTTCCTCATTCAATATCTTGAATGAATTTATACCAAGATATTGATTCCTATTCTCAAGCTCCATGTTATTTTATAGTTTAATTTTTAATAATATGAGTAAAAATAGTCAAGATCCCAGTTTGTTTTATTGTTAATTTTTATTTTCACTCGCCCACTCACCCTTCATTCCCACCGTTGTTATTTTGTGTTACACATTTAAACCATTAATTTTAAAACGTCACTTCAATTACAGTAGAACTAAGAGGATTAATTGGGTTGTGAAATTCTCAATTCTCAAAACGTTCCAATTTTATAACTAAGAGGATAGACTACGTTGTGGAAAATTTTATCAATTTAATTTTATTCCGATTACAGCTCTGTCAATGCGGTGTAGGATGATACAGGTTGTTTGAAAATAATTGGTATTAAGATAAATCAAAGCGGTGGCTGATGGTGATGGAGATGTGCGTTCAGATACAAATTGGCGTTAGAGCGAAGCCTTTTGCAAGTGTCCACAGAGCAATCGATACGCGCCTCGTTTCTGAAGAAGGATCTCGGTCGGAAAAGCTTGCCGTGTGGATTCAGGAGGATTTGAAGCGCTATAAAAAAATCCCCACCGCTCTTAAGCGAGAAAAACTCACAGGATTTCCTAGTTCAATCAATTAGATTGGATTTGCTTTGGCCCTCGAATGGAAAATCCCACGGAACGATTCGTCAACAAAATGACGTACGAGGATCTAAGGCGAATCCATCTCATACTCATCTCCGGACAGGAGACTAATGCCAGCTACAGCACACATTCTCCTCCCTCTAACCACCCAGCCACTACCCACTCTCTCACCTACCCCTCAACACCCCAACACACATCCCCAAATACACATGTGCACGTTCTTATCTCGCTTTCCTCCCATACTGGACACCATTATCAAGTAATGGATCTTGTTGAGGGAAACTTTTGCGATCCCCTCCAATAGTTTTAAAAGTTTCAAAATGAAAAACTATGCTGATATTTTAAATTGCATGTCATGTATCATTGCATGACTATAGCTTGCTCTCATTGAATCCTCGAGGAGATAAAGTTGAAATAAAATAATGTAAAAAAACTGTTCTGATTTTGATTAACAATGAGAGAAGTATGAGAAATGAATGGAAAATGGATTTGTGATTTATGTTTCTTTAATGAAAATGTTTCTAAATTATTAGCAAATATGAGATGAATTCCTGTATTTTGCATTATTCTAGGACATGATTGTAAGATACAATATCCTATTATATTGTTTGTTTGTTTGTCAATGGCGCAACAGCCCTATGAAGGGCCTAGGCCTACCAGCTGGTTGCCAGTTTCATATTCACCAAACTATACAATCCATCCGAGCAAAGAAGACACCTCGCCAAGACGGGTAAACGACTCCAGCCCGGCCAATACCGTCCCAAAAGCCATAAATTCTCAAAAGAACCCACAGCCCCCGAACCAATACCAACCGAGCCGAAGCCACCCCCACCCCGCCAGAATGCCCTCTCAGCCCGGACAGAAAATACAGCAGACGAATAATCATCAACCAGGATAGAGGTAACGTGTGGTTAGCACGTCGATCCTCTCAACCATAAGCCAGTCTTCACAACCAAGTGAAGATGCAGAACACCTCTGAATAACATGCAGTTAATCAGTTAGAGTGTAATGCAACAATTACTATTCCTCCAGGAACGGGAAACGACTGACTATCTTTACTAACGATAGCCAATCTCCCAAAGGAGGGGAATATATATAATATCCTATTATATTAAGCGAGTAATTTCTCTATGTATGTATGTATGTTTGTATGTATGTGGAACCACGGATCTAGAAAACGGCTCTAACGATTTCTTCGAAATTTGAAATGTAATATAACCGTGATGGGAAAATAAGATTGCACCAGGTCTCATGTCTGGGAAAACTCTCTGGCAGGATTTATAAAAGAATAAAATATTCCTTATTCAGGCATAATCCCAAGTAGGCCTACTGCGTATAATGGCTGTTATCGTTAGCTGACCAACGCTATCCAGCTGGAGTGGATGGAGTTACATTCAAGTCTATAACACATGTTCATGACTGTCAAAAAATTGTGAGAGGTGATCATATCAATATTGAATTTATTTTTTACAAGGAGGTTCCTTGATTTTTTACAATAACATATTTACGTAATTCAACAGTTCGGCCGTAGCTTCAGAGCGAAGCTCGGTACCAGATATTACCTATTATACCTAGTATAGTAATAATTAGCGTAGTATACAATAAATTGTAGTATATAGCCTACATAAGCTGAGCTTGTTCAATTTACTTGTATGTTTCGCTTCAGATCAGTGATGACTCTCATAACTTGTCGTTGTCTTAAGAGCTTTGGAGTATTAGAAATCCAAATGATTTTTTGGGTTTAATTTATTATTATCAGATACACATGCTTTTCAAATTCATTGCTAGTGTTTTCCTGATTGTCAACATTTCTAAAGCTACAGACTGTTTGGATAGCCATAAAATCAATCATCAATTGATAACAAACATTGCAATAATTTATCAATAAATGCTTAAGATTATTCTTGATAAGCACATTATTTATTAGTTTCATATTGTTTACGGATACTAGAATACATGTATTTCATTCTAGAATACATTCTAGTAGATATGAATAGTCAACTTTCTAGTATCCGTGATCTCCTTCAACTACGGATTATGAGTTACATTAGCTCTATATAATTGAGTGGAAAAAGTTACATATATTGAAAAAATACGACACTTATAAGGCAGAAAAATGAAAAACTTTTCATGGTTTACCAGCCAACTCCCATGATAAATTATTATTAATGTTCCAGTTGGGTTTTAGCTTTTATAGCCCTTCGTCACAAGAACTGGAGGCCATAAAATGTGAAACTATTTGCTGAATTACTTCAATACTGCTTCGAAAATCAATAACCAATTCTCTCCCATAGCAGGTATATCGTGCCCTACGAGAATCTATTCCTCCAAAGCTCTTGAGACATTAAGTACAAGTTATGATAGTCATCACTAACTTGAAGCAAAACATTCAAATTGTGTTCAATTTGAGCTCAACAAGAATGGGTTCAGTTTATGTATATTAGAATCATGTTTTGAAATCATACAAAATACAGTAGTCAATCTCAATACTACTTTTAGACTCGGAAAGTGCACATAAAGTTTATAGAGATCTTCACCCATTGAAATAATCCCTTCCACAAAAGTAGAGAAGATTGACTGTCAATAGCCTATAACTTTTTAACGTCAGCACATTACTCTGTTGTTGAATCATAAGCTTTGGTTTGTTTGACTTGGACTATGGGTTGGAGTAAACGGCTCATTTAAAAAATGTGATTTTCCACTGTCAGAATGCGTTCAAATCTTTTCAATAAATTATTATGGAGAATATCTCTAGCTGTTCTGTACACAAGTTTTTGACTCCATTCTTGATTCTGCCATCGTGCTTTCGATTGAAAAATAAGAAACCAGATAAATATAAATTGTATGCAAGAACTAAACTGTAATAGCTCAAATCCAGTTTCAAATAATTTTCTACTTTCCCCGGTTTCTTTTAAATTGAAAATATTATTTCTATAGATGGTACATTCTTTGAATAATAGTGTTTTCAACAATTTCAAATGTCCAATGTGATTCTTCATAGAAAATATTGAATAAAATTTATTTTTGAAAGTGATAAATCCCAAAAATACATGGGAATTCACCTTGAAACTTGAAAAAAATCATTCGAACAAAAATCTCTGGCTCATCACACATTTCCATACGACAAGAGAATCTCCAGCTCAACGCTTTTTCCGGATACAAGGACATTCTATTGTTCTATTGTTCTATTGTATCTCTATTGTTCTTACCTCACTTCCCAATAATTATTATTGATCAAAAAAGTTGAATCCATTCTTCCAATCTATATCACCTCGCTAGCTCGATGTATCACAAGAAAAAAACTCTAATCCAGTCAGAAAATTGTGTTATCTTCCGAGAACAAGTTGAACTGAAATTATGATGGAGATGATTGACGATGAAGATTATGATGACGACGCCGACGAATGACGATGATGATGATGATGATGATGATGATGACGACGACGACGATGACGATGATGATGATGATGATGATTGGTAAGATGATAATCTCAAAAGAAAGAACGCATCTCTGATCCAAGTTGAACGTCAGCATCAGCCAGCCAGCATACTGTCCCTATACTGTTTACAAACTGCCCAGCTCCGATATTGGATTCCACGTCAAATATTTGCCCTAGCCAAACAGCAGTCGACCGCAGCACTACGAAGCGTTCTTGTTTCGTGTGGGCTTCGCTCTAATTCCCACTTTTCACAATCTGCACCTTCTTTCTCACTGTGATCTTCCTTCTCCCTGATCATCACCGATCGTGTGACACCTTCATTTTGCGCTGATTCACACGTGTTTCGCCCTCCAGTGATATGGGACGCCTAATAATGGACATTGAAGACTACGTTTTCTCATTATCTTCTACTGCAGAATAGGATTATCGTATAGGAGTTTGATAAGAGTATAGGAATACCTCTCCTATTCTAAGCTTCCACCTACTCACTTTACATACTGAGCACAGAAAACTTGCTGATAAGAAACTGATTTCAACTCGGTTCAATATAGCCCCTGTATTTCTCTGATCCAGCTTCACTCTCTTTCAAAGTTTGCTTCATAAAGCCTTAGAGAAAGAATAGTATTGAATATCTTCAATTCAACTATAATTTACTATTCTTAAATTAAAAAAATACTTCAACTATTCATTTCTCGATAAAAAACATTTATGTCTCCTAATTTCAATATTTATTGATAACTCCTGACTAATTATCTAATAAAAAATGGATAAGATTATGGGTTTTCGATGCCAAAGTATGTTTTGGATTTATTCGTGAGTGAACTAAAAGTTATTTGATTGAACGATCAATGATTCATTATCTCCAATAATATTACTGGACGTCCATACATCTATAAACCATAAACCACTGGCGGCTCATGCCCACGAAACAGGTGAAGTGCCCGTATAATCTACTGTACAGCACTTCACCCGTTACATGGGCACAAGCCGCCATTATCGAAACAACAAGTGGGTATTGTCAATTGAGAAATGTATTGTTCGATGTTATATTATTAGCCCAGGCAAATTAGACTTTTGCCTCCAAAAAATAAGGTAAGGCTGGAAATCGTCTTAATCGACTTTGGGCATTCTAAATAAGTTTACTATGAGTTTGCGACGGATCCCGAGGTGTGCATAATACAGGGTGACTAGAAAACCACCAAATTTCGGTTCTGTTTTCAGTTTTTCGCAATTTACGTCAGAACAAAGCGTCTGACAGAAAATATCATTCTCATACTTTTTTTAGCTAATAAACTTTCCAAAAGCTTGGTATCAAATCCAACCTTCTATCTTAAACAAGGACCGGGGAATGAGGTTTCAAAAAAGTGGTATTTTTCGAGAAAAATGAAAATTTTACCTTATTCAGAATTTTATTGTTCATATCTTCCGTCTGATGAGTTAGAAAGGTGTATTTCTAAATCCCTCTGGGGATAATTCTATTCTCTACAATCTAAGACCAAGAAAGACTTCCTATCTTGTATATTTTTTGTGTTAGGGCTTTCAACAAGTTTCCTTGCACAGCAAAAAACACCATATTCCCACTATTAACCTCCAAAATTAGTCAATAATATTCTTGTATTGGAGTTATATCACTAGAATATTTTTTTCTTATATAATCATTTGAATTTAAAATTACTATACCGCCCTGAATTCAGGTTATTACCAGTTATTACCAGTAGGAAGGACTCTCCAAGGAGAATAAACTTCGAAAAGGAAAGGACCTTCGTAACTTTCGTAAAAGTTGACGGATCGTGACGAACATTCACGGATAGATAGCTCATTGTCTTTAGCTCATCAAGGCGGTCAAAATTAATACATCATTTGATAAATTTGATCGAAATTGAAGAATTTTACTACCTTGAGTACTTTGAGTTATTTCTCATATACCGGGAAAAAGGCTACTAATTATGTTCAAATGCGTCTATCTTGAAAACCATTGTTGGGAAATGGTCGCATTTGGGCTCAAATTGTAGTACATTAACTCCTCTATCATTTTATGTGTAGAAATAATGAGTTTAGACAATTGAGGTCAATTTTATCCTCAAAATCAGAAAAGGAGGAATCACTTTTTCATTATTGCTCACTATCACTATCTCTAAAATTTGATTTCATATCTAGATTAATTCAAGTTATGAATGCATCTTCAGGCATCTTCAGGATGAGCTGAAAACAATGAGCTATGATTCGTCACGATTCGTCAACTTTTACGAAAGTTACGGAGGTCCTTAGTTTATAATCCTTGGAGAGTCCTTCCTACTGGTAATAACTGTTAATAACCTGAATCCAGGGTGGTATAGTAATTTTAGATTCAAAAAATTTTATAAGAAAAAATATTCTAGTGATAAAACTCCAATACAAGAATATATAGACTAATTTTGGAGGTTAATAGTAGAAATATGGTATTTTTTACTGTGCAAGGAAACATGTTTAAAGCCTTAGCACAAAACATATACAAGATAGGAAGTCTTTCTTGGTTTAAGATTGTAGAGATTAAAATTATCCCCAGAGGGATTTAGAAATACACCTCTCTAACTCATCAGACGGAAGATATGAACAATAAAATACTGAATAAGGTGAAATTTTCATTTTTCTCGAAAAATACCCCTTTTTTGAAACCTCATTCCCCGGTCCTTGTTTAAGATAGAAGATTGGATTTGATACCAATCTCTTGGAAATTTTATTAGCTAAAAAAAGTATAAGAATGATATTTCCTGTCAGACGCTTCGTTTTGACGTAAATTGCGAAAAACTAAATCAGAACCGAAATTTGGTGGTTTTCTAGTCATCCTGTATTATGCACACCTCGGAATCCGTCGCAAACTCATAGTAAACTTATTTAGGATGCCCAAAGTTGATTAAGACGATTTCCAGCCATACCTTATTTTTTTTGAGGCACAGCCTTTTTTCGATCTAATTTGCCTGGGCTATATCTGGAAACCATATTAACAGTTTTATGAGCTACAGTTAATTTTTGTAATTTTATACCGATCTTAAACGATACACGCATGAATACACCAATAATAATTCATATCCGTTAAATTTGCCTTCATCAAAAAATATAAGTATTCTACAACTTATAAGAATTGTTTCAGGATTCAGTAGTCAATTAAGTTGATAAGTCCAAATTAAAATACTTTGAATGAAAATAAGTTGATCTGGTCAACAATATAATGAAATCTCTCATTCTACAAAATAGATTAAAAATAGATTGATAACCCATGAATATTTAAGACAATCTATTTACAGATTTAGCCTTAGCTCAATCGATTATTAGATTCAATTTCACGGGAGCCCAAGGGAGCATCTAGTCATTTATTAGCTGAAGGCTAATAAATCTCCGAAGACAATAAAGATGATAGATGAGGCGGAGATTATGGGTTGTATAGCTTCATCAAGGCCTAGTTATTTTGTTGTGAAGCACTCGCTGCTTCAGAGGTGTCGAAGAAAATTAACGTTGCTTTTGAAATCAATGGAAAATTAGTTCTCAAAAGCACTTCAGCTACGGTTTTCCTTTATTTCTTCGAACAATAATGTCAGTTATCTTCAACAAACTTGTGAAATTTCTATCGCTGGAGGCTATGAAGTGTTTCGTCAAAACTGACAAACGCTTTTTCTGCTCTGCTCATCTCTTCTCGGCTGATACTTGAATTTTGATGTCTATTATTATCGAGAGCAACGCCCATAAACGTCTCCTTCACTGACTAGATTCGTGCAGAATGCAGAATAAAAATCGATAGCGAATTTCCATTTCACGTCTAGAAGCACGAACATTAGTCAATGTCCTTCGGGCTTAATAAAAATGACAGCTCACGATCTTGGCATTTTTTCCGTTGCTGTCACTCAACGTACTATTTCAATACTAATCTGCTATTTCGACTATGAATAATTCTTGAGCTATAATCTTGAAATATAATCATTGATTCAAGCACTTCCAACACATAAAATTTCCATTCTTATGCGATTTAATTATTTCATGGAAACATAAATATTAACGACGATTCAAGTATTACCATGTTCGAATTAATGCCCTCTTAATTTGAGTTTGAATGCTTCATCCCATTAAGTAGGTCTAAATTTCCGGGGCTCAACTATTGTGAAGTAGTTATTAACTCCTCGAATCTAATGAATTTTGCTTCAGATCGGTTATTCAAAGTTTTTGCACCTTCCCTGAAAAATCTATTGAGTTTACTCATGTCTACTTTTTATAGTCAACCCATAAAAGTTGTTACTTTTCTCATTTTATTGATTAGGTGATATAATATTATTCTTCGATTTGTGTTCTATAATGTGTTTTATACTTACGTTCCATGTTGTGGTCGTTGTTTTCATATCTGCCAAAAACACTGATGAATAAAATTTATATGAGTATTTTTATTATTGAATTTATTGTTCGTCTTTGTCGTATGAAGATTTTATATGAGTGATTTAAAAAATATATTCTCTCATACTTGTAATAACTACTAACTACTAAACTTGTAACTAACAACTTGTAATTAAAAATGCAAGAAGTGGAGTTATAAGACTAAAGTATTCGTTAAAAACTGAATTTCTCGGGGAAGAATAATAATACTTCTCTTTCATACAACACACACACAAAGATTCTCTTCATAGAGGCTGTTTATATCTTGCTTGGTATGAATCAAACAACAAACTCAGTTGTTCTTAATTGTGATACAGGATACCCCAATGATGTTAAGCAAAGCTTAATTGAAAGTTATACGTGAAATTTTGCAGCACAGCAATAGCAAAAAGTTGCTCATTTAGCAGACTCGTGGGGAAGCCTTCTCTTGATCATGTAAATCTAGACTATACAACTTATTTCCGCATGGAAGTTCTCAAACATTAAATAACAATAATTTTCTGTTACCTTGGTGAGAGCAACAGTTTAAAATAATAAGTCACTGACCTCTTTTTGCAAAAATCACGTTATTTTACTGGGAATCTGCAATGGAGGAAATTTTAATACACTCATTTTCCACGTATTTTCGTTTCTCAAATTTAATATGGAAACTCTTGTTACCTCAAATGAGTACATGCTGCTTCAAGTATATTTATTCATGAAACATGAGAATGATTTTCTTGGAATATAAATATTTATAATTAAGGTATTTTATTTCGGAAAGACTTTCACAACTAGCTCAACGATGATCACCTGCTAATGCAAGACACAATTTATGATAATAGTTGTTGATTAAACAATCTTTACAGTTTATAACTAACAACTATCTATGAAACCTTTCCATTTCAAATTTAAATCATTTTGTTAAAATCATTCTTCAATTTTTTTTATTAGAAAATTCCAACAACTACAATTTTATTACTTAGTCCCACGTTATTCACAAAACAATGAAATGTGATGCATAGTTTCGAGCAATACCATTGATCCTATTGAGTCCTATTTTCACCTCGAATCCTGATATGCGACGTAAATATTTATAAGGGCCGGTTCCATAAGAATTTGGAAGTCCCGTAATATAAGAAAAAGAGTGACAAACTGAAGACGTATAACTCTCTTATGTAGAACATTGTGCATTCCTTTAAAGTGTAGTACAATTCCCTGTAATAAATTATTCGTGTGTCCTATGTCCTATGATTTCCTATAATAAATTATGATTTATGATCTATAACACTAAGAGATGGACCACAGAAATAAATTGCTCCATTCGAAGCGGCCCAACATCTTTATCAGGCTATTATTGTTCTAGTATCAATTATTGCGTCTCATTTTGGCTTTGGACGTATTTCTCTTGTCGCTCAGTGGCGACGTTGCTTTTTCACATGGCTAGTTGTGTGCGAAATGAAAAAGCTGCCAGCCGAGAATAAATGGACCGCTCCAAATTGGTGGAAAAGTTTTCCCGACCGAGTTATGGTAGTGAAATTGCGAATCTGATTAGTTTCTTACCCGTTTCGCTCATACCACTTCCGCAGCGGAGGTCTCGTTTTCAGCGCTTATTGCTTCCTTTAGCTTCTAACAATTGTTCCATTCCTCAGAGCTCACAGAATTCAACCTTGGGTGTATTTTCTCATTCTCTCCTTGATTTCTCCACCCTCGGCTCTCGCTTGCAGCAGTTATATGTCATGACGCCAATTTTCTCCCTGGTTCATTCTTAACCGATAAGTTTGATTCTGGCATCAACAAATGAGTGGACTTCTTCTTCCTTCTTTTTCCTTCTCTGTGGTGGGCTCACTCTTCAACTCAGGCTAATGAGATGTATCAAATGTTCCATAATTCATTTTCTATATTTCATGTTCTATAATCTCTCAGTTCTATAATATCTCAGTCTTATACTTCATTCTCTTCTATATACGCCTACTTATCAAAATATCACACTATACAGTATACGTATTACGTACTCACTGCAATATACGTTATTCACTTCTCAACATTATATCAATGAAGTCAATTCGAAAGGAAAAAATCAAATAAAACTTGCTTTTCTGCCTTCTTACTGGAAATTAAAAAGAAATTATTCGAATAATCTTCAAAAAAGATTGAAAACGGTTTGAGCCAGCCCCAATATTCAAGTTTCAATATGATCAATTGAAACACTTTTTATGTTAATCGTATTGGCAAGGGTGATATTATTTATTGGATGTGAATTTTTTGAAACCTATGTGAAAGCTTGATAACCATAGTTGACATTCTTTTTTGAGCCCTTGGAAAAATGAGAAGTTTCAAAAGTGTTGTAGAAGGTGGAATTGGTTGGAACTATAGAGACTGTATAATCAGTCTATAGATTGACTGTATACAGTCATTATACAGTCTTTTGTTGGATCTACAGTGACTACAGAGGATCTTCCACAGTAAATGTAGTTAAAACCCATGTTAAAGCATAGATGAAATATGCTTTGCATAGAGGAAATATTTACATTCGCATGCTTTTTAGTTGGAGCGTGAACAGCATCAGTTGAAATTTGTTCCTTATTCAATAGCTAGAGAGAGTTGCAGTAGTTTGGTAATTTGTTGTTGAAAGGACAAGTAAGTGCAACCAGCCTCCCACGCAACACACCTGTACCCTGATTGGGCCCATCAAAACGCTTATTTATCTTTCCCTTCTCGTTCTGTGATTGCCAGCTTTTTACTCTCTATAATATTACTTATAGCCTACTTATCTTATATTATTACTTATTACTTTTTTTACTCTCTCGTTTATATAATATTGCTCACTCACTCTAACCCTCTCTTAATAATTGGACCTCGCTAACCCTCGCAGGTTAAAAAGAGGAAGAATGTTATCCCTTGACACTATGAAATTCCTATACAATCAATAAAAATGACCTAGTTCAGTATAGTTAGATGGTATATTGATCAAGAATCCAGTTTTATACATATTTTCAATTGTAATTATAGAACAGAACTTTATAGATGTGTTGGATGTTGATAAATATGAATATTTTTACAATAATCATAATGACAATAAACAAGTAATAATAAGATATTTATCAATATTTCAATCCATGCTATTTAAGGCTACTCTAGAGTAGAGTGTTGTTTTTATTCATTTCAATTCATGTTATTTTACTCTAGAGTATTGTTATGATTTTTTTATGTAGTAAAGGGCTGAGTGTAAAAAAGGTCGGCTGCGCACTAATTTCATCTTTCCAGATTTTAGGATAAAAACAGCCATTCTTTTTTTATTCTCTTACTTTCATCACAGATTGATGAGTAAACTGTGACCTCTCTATAGAGTAGAATTTTATCGGGACGAGGGAATCGGATCACAAGGGAATCGGATCAAAAGGGAATCACACAATAATAAGGGGAGTAGGCATATACTTCTTATAGTGCTTTTGCTATATATCTAGAACATTCTGGAACCCTCCCTGTATTCTTGCAACTCAATCAAGCCTTCTCTCTTCTCCTTTTCACAATTATTTGCTACTATTCTTCCTCTCTCTCTCTCGATTATTAAGCGGTACTCCATCCGAAAAGTGATGATAGCCGTTTAGTGCGTTTCACCTTACGCCATTTGTCACAGCAACGCAACGTTTGTGTACAAGATTTAGGCTAAATGTGTGCGGATGCCATACTCATGCGTTGTATGTGAATCCACGTTGAAGATTCATTCAAGGATCCTGTTTGATGAGGCTCTTTGAGTAGTTGTGAAGTTGATATTGTGGTAGTTAACTATATCTATAAAAGCGAAATGACACTGACTGACTGACTGACTGACTGACTGACTGACTGACTGACGGACTGATTCATTCATTCATTCATCACCAGAACTAAAAATCCACTGAACCGATTGCGTTCAAATTTGGCAGGCATGTTCTGTTGGACGTTTAGACGCGCGCTAAGAACGGATTTTAGGAACTTTTCAAGGATACGCCAATTTTTTTAGTTTTTCTATACATTTTCGGCGTTTTCTCAATTTTTTCGAGAACCGATCGGTAGAAAATGTTGATATTTGGTAGGTAGGTTCAGATAAGGTCTAGAAATGTTGTGTTAAGATATTTTTGAATTCCGTTCAAGATTTTGCAGTAATAAGGTTTTTCAAAATTGTAGATGTATTGCGGGTTGCATATCTTCCGCCTTGATACGACCAATCCTTACTGTAAATTCAATGGTTCAGCGAGATTATAGATAAACTAATTTGGAAGATATTGAATCAAGTTCCAAACTATGTCCGATATAGTTTCCAAGGTTACGCACAATATTAGCGTTTTACTATTTTTCGGAATTCTCAGAGTTTTTCTGGGATTTTTCGAGAATAAATTGGTAGAAAATGTTGAAATTTGGTGAACAAGTCCAAATTATGTCTAGAAATGCTGTATTCAATAAGTTTTGAATCCCTTCTGAATGGAATTTGCAGGCGAGCGAAGTGAGCCTGTTTGACTCACTGACACTGCTGATACTGCTGATGCTGTTGGGGGTCCAGGAGGCGGAGCCCTGGCTAGGCGGAGAAGGCGAGCGAAGCGAGCTAGCCGGCTAGTCCTTAATAAATGAAAAGACAAGATGTTGTCAAACCACTGATTTCAGTGAAAATCAGTGGTTTGACAACATCTTGACTTTTCATTTATTGTTTGATGAGGAATCAAGCCATGAGGTTTCCGAAATGAAAAATTTTCAAAGATTTCAATAAACTGAGATTTGTATTCTTTGTAACTTGGAATCTATTATTAAAGGTTGTAGAATGTTTGAATGTATCAAATACTTCAATATCTATATAATCAAATGAATATTTTTATCAATTGTGATATAAATATAACATTATACAAATTGAACTCTAAACTTAGGGCTATTTTTAAATTAATTCATGTATAAAATGAAAAATCAAATACCCTTTTTTAAAGGGAACTTTAGAAGGTCCAGTAGGCCTACGCAGGGAATTTTGTACGGCCAATTTCTGCAAAAGGTGGTGTACGCGATTTTATTATTCATTAGGTTCCCAATAATGTGTATTATACTCGTACATTATACAATATTATAATTATTTGAATATGAATGAATGCCTTCGGATATGCACGGATTTTTTGACTTCGAGATTCACAACTCATATTGACTGTAAACAATAATCTATTACTCTATATAATCTATGAAAAAGGTTGGAATTCAATTCTCAATGAATTGAAAATATCGATAATTTTGATAATGATGAGCATTGAAAATAGATAAGCATAGTAGGCATGTGAGGCATGTATATTGAATTGTTAATTTATTGAGAATGAAATCTGAATTATGAAAAATCAAAATTAAAATATAGTTTTTCAAAGTTTGGAAATTGCATGAGTTGATGATTATCATGACCACCATCATCGTTATAACGATAGAGCCGAATAAATTAATATAGATGGGATTGATTTACTCTCGGATTTAAACAACTTTGAGACAAGTACACAGTGGGCCACCATTGAGGATGGCTGGATCTGGATCTTGAAGTGATTTAAATCATATTATAATTTGGTTTGATGAGATGAAGACTGCTTGGAACGTGATAGCTCTGAATAAAATCAAGTCATTCTCAAATCAAATAGAATTTTATTCACAATAATTATCCAGTAATTAATTAACAGGAAAGATCAATACACATCTTGTGAATTTTCCCCACATAGACGAATCTGTGTGTGAGGAAAGAGTTCCAAACAAACTTAACTTGGCATACAGTAAATATAATTAACAAAATAATCAAGTATTTTACAAAGAAAAATAATAAAAACTAAAGCAGGTTTAATGGGAATGCATGATGTAAAATATCTTTTTATCATAAAAATTATGATAAACTTCAAGAAAAGAAAAACATTGCAATAATACAGCTTCTACAGGTAAATTGCTATTATAAAGGCACATTATATTACAATAAAAACAATTAAAATCTTTTTGCGGAATAAATGAGCTGATTTGCGGCATCCCTACCAATATCAAACAGGCAAATGGTCAAATTTCGTTTGAAGGTGTAATAAGGTGATTCTATTAGAATCACAAAGGGGACAACAATGAAGCAAACTGTTTCACATCTTGCATTTTGTTTGGATAATTCTTGTGACTTATGGTCAAATAGTCCTGATAAGATTTGTTAATAAATAAATAAATACTTGATTCAAACCAAGATTCTTGGTCTATTAGACCAGCGTTGAAACAAATGGGATACGGTCACTCCAAAACATTGTAACCTACGAACAATATTCAATCATATAGATAAATAGAAAATATTATGGGATGTTAGTAAAATGTGACATGAATGTAACAATAATACATCTTGAAAACTAAAATCCATTTAATGATAAAACCACCCTGGTAATGTCCCCAAAATTCCATTGAGTATTGATTACAATATTGTAGCAAATGAACCTAAGATTTGATATTGAAAAACCGACATTTTAATCCTTGAAAGATATGATTCAAATATTACAGTGGATAAATAATTCATCACTATCTTTTTAGAGAAGTCTTTGGAAGAGAAAAAAGTTTGTTCTGCAGCATTTCTGGATGTAAGTCAAGCTTTTGATAGAGTATGGCATGAAGGACTGATTTGTAAGATGAAAAAGTTACTTCCAAGGCAGTTCACAGACATTTTACTTTCGTATTTAACTGGACGATACTTCAGAGTCAAACATGAAGATGCTTATTCTGGACTTGGAGAAATAAAGGCAGGAGTACCACAGGGGAGTGTTTTGGGGCCGATTCTCTATCTTCTATTCACAAGTGATCTACCATGTCTTGAGAATAATACAATAGCAACATTTGCAGACGACACAGCAATATTAGCTATAGATTCCAAGATTGAAAGTGCCACAGCAAAACTTCAAAGATCTCTTGAAAAATTCAAGATTGGACAACAAAATGGA
Source organism: Sogatella furcifera (assembly GCA_017141385.1). Lineage (NCBI taxonomy): Eukaryota > Metazoa > Arthropoda > Insecta > Hemiptera > Delphacidae > Sogatella > Sogatella furcifera. Next base: position 11,117,561 of record CM029549.1, read on the forward strand.
AGATTAAACTCAATGAAGCACAATCAGTTCACATCAATTTCACCAATAAGAGGGCTCAACCTATACCAATAGTTATTAATAATCAGATTGTACCATTTGCCAATGATGCTAAGTACCTAGGTATGACCCTAGATGCAAAGCTTCGCTGGAAGGTCCATGTAAAGAAGAAGAGAGAGGACCTGGGAATAAAATACAAGAGACTCTGTTGGCTGATTGGAAGGAACTCCACCCTTTCAATTCCAAACAAAGTACTTCTGTACAAACAAATCCTAAAGCCAGTGTGGACGTATGGTATACAACTATGGGGTTGTACCAAAGACAGCAATATCAAAGTCATTCAATGCTTCCAAAATAAGGTACTGAGAAACATTGTTGGTGCACCTTGGTACATCAGAAACAGCGATCTTCATAGAGACCTGCAAGTCGACCTGGTATCCACCGAAATCCAGAGGCATGCTGAGAAACACGAGGCCCGACTCCACCAACACAACAACATCGAGGCAATCCAGCTGCTGATGAATGAAGGATTGGTGAGGAGGCTGGAAAGGAAGAAGCCATTTGAACTGGTCTAGTGCTGATTCAAGTGTCTTGTGTCCAGTGAAAAGCAGAGTAGTGGAAATGAGTGAAACCCACCTGTATATTACAGACATAATCTACGTACTAAGAATAATTATTAGAGTGTGAATGAGAGATCCTAAAGAGGATTCTCTTGTATGAATTGATTATAGTAGTAGTTTAGGTCAGAAAAAAGTTGCTCATTAGTCACCAGACTAGATAGCAGCCTATCGTTGAATAAAAAAAAAAAAAAAACTATCTTTGAAGCAACCTGTGAATTCATTAATGTTTTGATTTTTTTTCGTTTTTGCAAGTATCTATTAACTAGCCGGCAGGCTCGCTTCGCTCGCCTTCTCCGCCTAGCCAGGGCGCTCCGCCCCCTGGACCCCCGCCAGTATCGGCAGATACAAATTATTGGGTAGGTCATCTCCAGAATTTCTTTATTCAATTATTATATTGCATTGTGAATGAATTTATCACATATAAAACTTGATTTTACGAGGGGTGATTTTTTAGTAATATAATGTTTTAGATCGATCTACTTTAACTGAATAGCTAGGTAGATTGTTCTAAAACAATATTACCCTGCAATAATTGTGATATTGATTCAAATTTAATAGAATACGCTGATAGTAATATTTACGTGGTTCGTTTGTTCGGTAGGAGTTGTTTTCAAAGAACTTTCCAGTTTCTATGAATTGACTCAATGGCTCGGTGGCTAGTCATCAAACATTACATACTTTACAATGATTCCACTATCCATTATTCTGATGTATCTTCAATTAGAATTGCTCTTACGAGGGTTATTCAATTAAAAATGTATGTTTCAATAAATTTATTTTTTTATAGGCCCAATAACAATAATTTAAATAGATTGTTCTCATATCACAAGGGTTGTTTTTTTGGTGATCAAATTAAAAACAAACAACTTCTCAATTCCATTGAAATGGCTCAGTGGATCATCCCCAAACTTTATTATGATGATGACATTATCTAGGATTTTATAGCATGTTATTTTCAATGATGAGATTATGGAGATCATTTTCAAAGTATTATGTAATTTTAGTTAATTTTCTTCTCCCTCTTCTCATCTTCCTTCTTTGTAAAATTTTACAAAAAATCATCTTTCTCTGTCTGTTTCTGTTTCACTTTCTTTTTCTCTTTCTCTATTTCTTACTCTTCCTCATTTTCTTGCCCGTTCTGTCTCTCTTCCTCTTCCTCTTTCTCTTCCTCTTCCTCTTCTTCTTTCTCTTTTTATTTATCTTTCTCTATTCATTTCTCTTCCTCTTTGTATCTCTCTTTCTATTTCTCTTTCTCTTCTTTCTCCTCTTCTCTTTTAATTATCTTTCCATCTTTCTTTCTCTTTCTCTTTCTTTTTCTCTTCCTCTTCCTTTTACTCTTCCTCTTCCTCATTCTCTTTTAATTTATCTTCCTCTTTTCATCTCTCTTCCTTTTTCTCTTTCTCTTCCTCTTCATCTTTCTATTTCTCTTTCTCTTTTATTTATCTTTCCTTTTTTATCTCTCTTTCTTTTGCTCTTCCTTTTCTTCATCCTCTTTCTCTTTCTCTTCCCCTTTCACTTTCGCTTTCTCTTTCTCTTATTTTTCTTCTTTTTTGTCTTCTTCTTTTTCTAATTTCTTCATTTGAAAGGGGAAAACATACAAAAATGTAAATCTTTCTTTCGAAATTGATAAATAAACGCAATTGGAATTGCTAAGTTTTTCCTTAGAGGGTGATTTCAATGAATGAATTGAACGAAATAAGCGTGGCTGAGACGGCGGCGATGACTGGATAAATGGTGTTTTCGTTGCTGAAAGGATATTGAGCGGTGTGAATGGGATGGAAAGAGGCCGCCAATACTTATTTGCTCTTCAGGCTGGCAACGCACAAGCCTAATCCGGTTGGTGGCTGCTCCCCGCTGTGCTCGCTGCTAATTGGTTGTTTGTTCAGGCTAGTTGATGATAGCGTCTGGTTTCTCGTCACTTACCCGACCCTCCCTTTATCCCTTTCTCGACATTTTCTCTCCTTCTCTTATTCCTTCTCTTCTTCGTATTCGTCTCTAAAACCTCCCACATCAACTACCAGTTTCCCTTTCCCTTCTCCCCTTCATTCCATCTTCATTTTCATCCTTTTTTCTTATCTATCATAGTGTATTTTCTTCTTACTACTTTTTTTCTGCGGACGGTGCCTACATTAGTATGATCGTATCATACTGCCAAGTATGTCCAAGCAAAGAAGACACTCTGGCAAAATTTAAAAATATTGATTCAAAAATTATTATTTTAGTCTCAAATTTGGGATCATTATGATTTGAGACCAAATTCATAATTTTCGAACCAATATTGACCGAGCTGGAGTTATTTTCTCGCCTTGACAGAATGTCTTCTTTGCATGTCTTCTTTGAGCGTGGATTATATGGTAAAAAAAATTTGTATGGTGTACAGTGGAATATTCCTGACGGACGGGATTTGAACAAGTAACCGGTGCTAAGGCTCAGTTATTATTCATAGTTTTTCCTATACTTTATTTATCAGCAAATGATTATCATTACATTCCACTCCACAAATTGAATAAATTTCCCTTTGGAAAATTACAGTGATGAGAAACATTTGTAGTGTAGTTTTAAAACTGTTGCGCCGCTTGATGACCCTGGCAACAATACGAATTCAATGGAAAAGCTCTAAATTCATTTATTTCATCAAGGATTCAGTTCATACAATTCCAGGCAAATCTGATCAAATACGGATTCCATGAATAATTCCTGGAATATAGATGCACTGTTCTGTTTCATTTTGTTTGTTTTAGAAAGTATTGCTGGGCAGTGAAATGTGCGGAGAATGACCGATGTTACATTTCGATCAATGTTCGTATGCGTACAGGCCAAATCGAATGATTTGTGTAGGAAATAGGCTTGCTATTAGGCGCCGCTTTTACTGCAGGCTTCAACTTTTGTGTGTCATTGATGGGTAGAGAGGGGGAGAGGTTTGTAGGAGTTCCATCCATATGCATGAATGACAGATGCAGTTTCCCACATACCGAAATTCTACCGATTGTACCAACCCTCCTCCCCCTCCAAACCACCAACCAACTTCATTCACTAGTACAGGCCTATAGTCCGTCCAAGCAAAGAAGACATTCTGGGAAGATGGGAGAATGACTTCAGCTTGGTCTAAATTGATTCAAAAATTATAAATTTGGTCTCAAAGTTTAGAGAAGAATGTTTCCTTCAATTTGAGACCAAGTTTATAATGTTTGAACCAATATTGATCGAGCTGGAGTATTTTTCCATCTTGCCAGAATGTCTTCTTTGCTTGGACAGACTATACTAAAACAGAGGCCTAGTAAAACCGAGTTTTACTGCAACAGAACACCGTTTATAGAAACTTATACTTGCACAGTGGTCAGAACAACTGTCACACCCAACAAGCTTTTCCCCCATTAGCGTTTCTGAGAAACTTTCAGGAAGCGCTCAGTTTAAATAATGCATTAATGGGTTTCAATTTAAAACTTATGGAGCCGTTCCGTACTCAAAGCTCCGTGATTTTAAAGTATAGTGATTTTAAATTATCTGTGTCAACAGTTGAATCAATTTGATAAGTCTTTAATAGCTTGAAAATCAATTACTATATAGTCTACTGAGAATTAATGCAAGAGACTTCATTCTGACTAATGAACAAAGGTTTTGTATAATGGATCACGTGATAGTAATTATTGATTACATTGTTTGCATGGATTCATTCAAGACTGGGAGAGAAATCAATTTTGAATTGAGTTTTTAAGCGATTCTCATTTCATCTTTTCAATTCTTTCTCTCCTAAAAAGTGCCTTTGGTGTCAAAAGTCCTTTAATCAGTGAAAAGCAGGTGATCTAACTGGTAATTTATTATCATGATTCAAATATGTTATTTTATTGCTGATCGGCCGACAATCCCATATCAAAGTTCAACTCTTCTACTGCACAAATTTTTAAACAAATTACTATACAGTAGAATCTCGATTAACCGCCACTCTCTGTTATCCGTCACTGCTACTGTACACTTAGTACAGTACTTAAAGAACTTTACAGTACGTTTACGAACATTAATTTGTAGCAGATCTGTGTCACTCTTGTATGTAAGTACTTTTTAATTAATAAAAATATGTATTATCCACTTGAGCATGGTTCACTTTTTCAAAATACCTTCAATATACGGTTAGGTCTACTGTTTATAACGAAATTTCTGCTATCTGTCTTTTCGCTCAACCGTCATAGTCCCGGTCCCAAGGGTCACGGTTAACAGAGGTTCCACTGTATATCCTTACTTTATTCTTCAATATCCCTTGTTAATTCAGCCATTTGTCTTTAATCTTTATGTAGTTTCTATAGAATCTAGTGATTTAATGAAGTTTATAGTGATCATTTTCATCTATTATAACCTATTTCTTGAAAAAAACTGATAAAAACTCAGCTTTTCTAAATCAAAGCAAGAAACTGATTGAAGAGAATAATGTCAACTTTATTTTCGCAAATAATTTTCTGTTGGATATTTCTAATTCAATTACAAGTCGAACCTTGTTTGTGACCCAATCAGTTTTCTAAAAGTTGAGTGAACACTGTTTTCACTGAACAGTTTTTCAGTTGCAAAACACTGGACGTGTGTGGTTAGCATTCATTTTGTGTCCGTAATTTCTAAATCATTCTCTCTGAGTAGGCTTGGGTACATTCAGCAGCAGTCTGCAAGTGAAATTTCTATTTTGCCACAGCGGAATTGATTTTAAATTCGAATGCCGAGAGAAGCGCTCACTTCATGAACTTTTTTAGCAACATGGCCTCCGCTTTCAGGCATCCCACGCAGTTTACACCGCTCACCGACACAACTTTTGTACCGCACCAGACTGTATTTCCAAGGTGGTCGATTTGTTTATAAAATGAAGTTCTAGGACAATATATTATTTCTCCAATATTGATGATTACAATTATTATTGAGGAGTAGAAGATGATGTGAGAGCAAAATATGAATAAATGTATATTTTATTATCTTTTATTGTTGGAAGGCGTTTAGGAGAAGAAGGAGATAGAGGAAAGTGTCAGCTTCTACCCAATTGTTGGAGGATTCTGGTAACTTAATTTATGAACAAATCAAACTAGCCCACGTCTCCTCGTAGGTATCCCTGTATATAGACCAGCTGCGGCAAGGTGGCCAGCGCGACCGGTGTACAATAAATGCACTTGCCGTCTATAGCCTATGCGCGGTTAAATTCAAATGCATGTAGCAACATTCGCTTGTTTTTGAATACCTGCGAATAGAAAAACTACTTAATTTCGAAGAAAAGATGTCGAAGTGCAAGAGGAAATGTTGTGTGATAGATTTCAATAACAATTATTCCAATTCTGAAGGAAAAGGTTTCCTATTTATTCTTCTCCTGGAAACTCGCGACTTGTGATCGGGAGAGAAGAGCTAATTCAAGATGGCGGAAACGGACAAACCTAACTTACCTAACCTATAAGCAAGGGATATCAGATTATCTGATGAAAATGCTTTGAAATTGACTGATACATCTCTTAAACTACTCCAAACTGATAAATACTTTATAGCTTTACGATAAACCATTGATAAAATTGAATAATAACCCAGAAAATTCTAGTCAATTGACATACGAGCGTGTTGCCAATGGAATGTGCCTCTGTACTGCGCATGCGCTAGTTATAGACACTAAGTACAAATTTCGACCATCAGAGACCGGGAAGGTTGAATCACAAGCCAACTTCTGGAGGTCTATTGGCCTAGCTTCCTGGCCACATTGTTTCAACGAGGATTTAATATTCTCTGAAAAAACATTACATCTAGAATAAAGAGTTCAATAAGGTTAAATTTCCTGAATAAACATAAAAAATAAACATTAGTTAGGAAAAACTCTAATGAGAAAGGTGATTGAAAAATCTTGTGCCTACATGGATACGTATGTACCCACTAGTATAATCACGTTATTGTACATAAACAATTATAAAAGAATACCAGTCTGCAAGTATAATAGCGATAATATCATCAGGAAATATAACTTCACAGAGGTGATGCTTTGCCCGTGATTTCAAAACTAATCTATTAATATTATTCGATTGAGATATGAATTCACATTAAGTGGATTTAGTGAGTGAATAACAACAACCTCACTAATTATTAGTTGGAAGTTGGAGGTATCGAATTGAGCACTCACACAAATATAGAAGCTCTCGAGTCGCACTCAAAAACTTCCAAATCGAGCTCTAGACCACAATATGTTGTGTAGAGGTGCTAAGTGACATCGATGAGCCCAGCGTACACTAATTCTACTCAGTACTCAATTGAATCGAGGAACTTTTCAAGCTCGATCATTGAAGTGAGTAGATGTTGACAAAATGATGAGGGAAAAAAGCTTTGGAATCGAGGCGGGACGGATGTTAGGCACAAGAAGCTAGCCAAAAAGTGCTAGGTGACCATGTCCCTTGGAGGTGGTAGACGATCAATTTGTCACCGCCCTCTCCCCTTGATACCTCCCTTCTAACTGCGACCCCCTTTTAGATCAACCCCCCCCTTGCTCACCACCACCCTCTGGATCGACCCCCCCTCCAGCACATCGCCCCCCATTTGCCTGTGTACAGGTGATAGATGACTTCTCATGGCTCAGCGATAAGCGACTGTCCCCCCAGGCCCCCCCCCCATTCTGAAACCTCAACAACAATCTACTTTACAAGTGATAATGCTCGTTTACCTGCAATGGAAGCCTCTATTTTACTGGAACACATCTATTTAATCTTCCCTCTTTAGATTAGTTATCGTTTTTAGATTGTTAGACACTCTAATAGTAGAGTATTAGCAGAACTTACAGATAACAGATAAATTGAATACGCTACTAGAACTCTGGATTACAGTGCGAATACTTGAATACTGGTGTCCTAGTAGATAAATCTGATACCATGCGCCTAGCTTTGTGTGCTTGAGCTCTAAATATTTCCCTGATTCATCTTATTTACGTTTGATTTGAACTCTTGAGTTCTTGTTATTTCACGTTCAGTTTCGAATTTGTGATTATTTTGGATAATCATTCAATAATGGTTTCAATGACTGAATATTATATGTGTTCTAAATATTCTGAGATTCGTTGTTTACTTTCTATTCAATTGAATTTTCTGATTCAATGAAAAAATTAGAATTCTATCATCGTATTTGATAAGAGTTGGAGGCCGACCAACATTTATTTTGTTGTTTTTTTATTATTTAAAAGTAGCCCTGAGATTAAATAAAAGCATTTATTTTGTTGTTTACTCCTGAAAACTTATTATTCCGATTTCAATCTGCTAGTTCTATTGCTAGAATTAATTATTTAGATAGAGGCTATCCAAATGAACTGCTATAAATTAATTACGTTTTACGTTACGGTGTTATACGTTTGTATGTTACGTATCTCTATCACATGCTAATTTGGAATGTAATGGAAACATCGTATTGATCAGACAAAGTTAAACTGGAGAATCCTTACTCACCCAGTAAGTCACTCAGCCAGTAAGCTCAGTAGTAAAATTGATGATAATCAAATATTAGATGCATTTCATTTGTCAATTGAATCCAGTTTATACTGGAGAATTGAAGCGCACTGATCTGCTGCATTGGAGTATTATGTCAACAATAAATTGCATACGTTATCTATGTGAATTGACAGCACTATCTGCAAGCATTTGATAATGGATGGCTTCGATGAGTAATCGATTGGTTGAATATCATTCGAACAATCCATTTGTCAACAAAACCCTTTCAATTGCATACGTTGCTAATAAAAGTATCGATGATTACACAAGTTTACTTAGATTTTATCTCAGCTCTTTTATTCATATTCTTTCTCTCTCCTTTTTCATCAATATTTCCTCTATTTTTGGATCTATTCCATCAACATTGAATTTGTCAAAAACATTCATCATATTATTATTTTATTTAACAGCTATGTTTCTGTAAGTAATAAACACGTACTTCACATGTTCAGTTAAATATGCTTAGTTCGCTTACTTTTAGCGTAGATATGGTATATACTTATGTAGTATGTACTTAGTACAATCCTTTTTTATTTTCAGACTATTCTTTATTCTTTTCTATTCTGTTTCTTCTTTCTTCTCTCCTCTCTCTTTCTTGTATATTGGATTTAAGAGCAACCATAGATTTCCCGTGTGCCAGCAGTACAGCACGTGCGTGAAGTATTGCCCTAAAATCGATCAGGGTCTCGCAGTATGCACGATAAATACTGATCGAAGCCAAATGCTCTGAAACAGCGGGAAAGAGTTACACTGCAGGACATTGCGTGAGCAATAGTGCAGTATCCAATCAAGAGGCTGCCTGCCTTTCCTCTTATTCAAGAGTACGGATTTTCCTCCCTGCCCTAATCAATCCTTATCAACGATAAAAGTCGACTCTCCCACCTGCTCTCAAGACTCTTCTCTCTTTTTCCTTTCCTCCTTCTTTTCGCTTCTCACCACCTTCAATAAGTCCCATCTCGTACTATCCTTGGTTCTTCCCCGAGCACTTGTATTGTTTCCCAAGAACATTTCATTCGAAGAGGCTTAAGCTGCTCAGATGTAATGGGATATAAATCGTGTTTGCTCAGTGTCTGTATTGCACGTTGTCTTGCAACTATCTAATGGAATTGTAGTGTGCCGTGTAGGCGATTCTTAGTTAGAGCTTTCATCATTCAATTACTACTCCCTATGAAGCTGTAGTGAACTATTATCTTAAATAGAAGATGACGATCTTTATTGAATATCAAATGTAATCCTATAAATTAGCTTCACGGTGGTCTATAAATTATATAATGTTGAGAACGATCTTTTCACTATGATATGAATGTATAGGCCTAATAGGCATATAAGCGTCTTTATTTTTTCTCCAAGCAGAATCATCATCATCAAATCAACACATCAAATATTATTAAAAATACAAAATAGATATTCACTCAACATTATTTGGAAATAAAAATATTTAAATAACAGTAATTTAAAAAAATATAAACACTTTTCTGAATGGACTAAAAAGTCATATGAAATTCTAAAAGTTTGAACGAAATCACCCATATCCGAATTAAATCCTAGAACACAGAGACTTTGGAGTTGAAAGGCAAAAAATTAAAATAATATACACGATAACCACATATGCTCTTGAAAATTAAGTGATGGAGTTCGCTTAACATCTGATTCACAAATAAACACATCAAAATTGTCTCATTTCAAGTTTTTTATCCAATTATTAAAAGACTAATTAACACTAAATTCAATGGAAACGTTGCTCAAATTGTAGTATCGGAAGGTACCAATCAACTAGTGAAAACCAGAACTCTCTATGTGGCCTATGAGCCGAGATATAATCGAAAATATATGGCGTGTGATAGCTTCTAAATATAATTCTATGATAGCTCAAATCATATGATTTAAATGAGCTATTCAGGGTATGAATTCAAAAGTGCCGTTTTTGAAAAACCCATGAAATAGTTATTTGTGTAACTAGTGCCTAAAGTGGTAGATTGCTGCATCGAGTGAAACAGTTTTTTTCACGAGCCAAAGGCGAGTGAAAAAAGTTTCTCGAGTGCAGCAAGTACACTTTAAGCTTGAGTTACACATTACATTTTTCCTACAGTTACCATCAAATGTGAAAAAAATTAGAAGGATGTTGATTTAGAGACCTATACATATAAATTGGGAGTTGTTGGGTCGTCAAGAAGGGTAATTATATTATATGACTCACTCAACTGATTATAATTCACTATGTACAAATGGACTAATAAAATGGACTGAAAGAATGGACTGATAAAATAAACTGACAGAATGGACTGATGAGATGAACTGTAAAAATAAACTGATTGGATGGACTTACAGAATAGACTGATGAAATGAGCTGAGAGAAAGGAATGATGAAATGGACTGACACAATGGAATGATGGAATTAACTGATAGGATAGACTGATGAGATGGACTGACAGAATGGACTAATGAGATGAAATGAAAAAAAAAATTATGGAATGGACTGATGGATTGGTCTTACAGAATGGACTGAAAAAATGAAATGATGAGATAGACTGAAAATATGAACTGATGGAATAGACTGACAGAAATGGAATGATGGAATGAACTGACAGAATAGACTGATGAAATGGACTCACAGAATGGACTGATGAGATGGACTAAAAAATAATGAACTGACAGAATGGGATGATGAAATGAACTGATACAATGGAATGATGAAATGGACTGATGAAATGAACTGACAGAATGGACTGATGAGATGGACTGAAAAAATGAACTGATAAGATGGACTGAAAAAACGAACTGATGAAATGGACTGACAGAATGGACTGATGTAATGGACTGATGAGATGGACTGAAAGAAATGAACTGACAGAATGGACTGATGGAATAGACTGGCAGAATAGACTGATGAAATGGAGTTACAAAATGAATGGACTCATAAAATAAACTGTCAGAATGGGCTGATGAAATAGACTGACAAAATGGACTGGTTGAGTTAACTGACAGAATGGACTGACAAAATGGACTGAAAAAATGGTCAGATAAAATGGTTTGAAAGAATGGACTGATTGAAAATGGACTGACAGAATGGAATGTAAAATTGAAGAGACAGAATAGACTTATAACATGGACTGAGAAATTCACTGATTGAATGGACTGATGACAATGAACTGACAGAATGGACTGAAACAATGGAATGATGAATTGAACTGATGGATTGGAAGAGTGGACTGATAGGATGCACTGAATAAGTGGACTGATAAAAAATACTGACAGAATTGACTGATACATTGAATGTACACAATCCACCAGTTTTGGAAACACATTTTCAAAAACTTCCTCTTCTGTGATTGGTTGAAAATCTGGAAAAACCAGATTACTTTACGCACTAGTGCGTAAAGTATTTTAGGCACTCGTGTGAGAATGGCCCATTTTAGACACTCTATTCAGTGTGTAAAGATGCACTTTTCTTGCTATCTGTAGGAAAATATGATTTTTGTGCAAAATTTGGTCGCTCTCCGACAAGCCCTTTGGGAGTTATCGTGTTAACAAGAATCTGGACATATCTCTATATATAAAAGCGAAATGGCACTTCATTCATTCATTCGTTTCATTCATTCATTCATTCATTCATTCATTCATTCATTCATTCATTCATTCATTCATTCATTCATTTATTCATTCATTCATTCATTCATCACCAGAACTAAAAATCCACTGAACCGAATGCGTTAAAATTTGACAGGCATGTTCTATTGGACGTTTAGACGCGCACTAAGAACGGGTTTTAAAAACTTTTCTAGGATACGCCAAATATTTGAGTAGAAAATGTTGATATTTGGTAGGCAGGTTCAGATAAGGTCTAGAAATGTTGTGTTGAAATATTTTTGAAATCCGTTCAAGATTTTTGAAAACCTGGTTAACGCCAATAACCAGGTTTTCAAAATTGTATATGTTTTGCGGGCTGCATATCTTCCGCCTTGATTCGACCAATCCTAACTGTAAATTCAATGGTTCAGCGAGATTATAGATGAACAATTGGGAAGATATTGAATCAAGTTTCAAACTATGTCCAATACATTTCCTAAGTTTGCGCTCAATATTAGCTTATTACTATTTTTGGAGTTTTTCTTAGATTTTTCGAGAACCAATTTGCAGAAAATGTTGAAATTTGGTAAACAGGTCCAGATTAGGTCTAGAAATGCTGTGTTCAATGAATTTCGAATCCCTTCTGAACAGAATTTGCAGGCGAGCGAAGCGAGCCTGTTTGTTCCAGCTGACACTGACAGAGGTCTTGCAGGCGAGCGAAGCGAGCCTGTTTGACTCACCTATACTGCCTATACTGTCGGGGGTCCAGGGCTAGGCGGAGAAGGCGAACGAAGCGAGCCTGCCGTCTAGTATAAATATATATACAGGGTTTTTCAGGAGGAATGTGCAATACTTCTCAGGCTGATTCCTTACACCAAGTAGACAAAAACGTTCCATGGGACCAACCCCCAAAAACGCTTTGTTACCGAGATAACAATGGCGGAAAATTGAGATATTTCAAAAAATATTTATTTTTCTAATTTTTTAGAGGCTTCAGTGAGGCTCTTAAATAATAAATTGCTATGTAAAATTAACTGAGGAATTCAATGAAACCAGTCTGGAGTCTGTAACCTCAACGGTTATTGAGATAATTGAAAAAATATGCTTAAAAAGCCATTTTTCAACAATAAGGGCTATAACTGGATAAGGAATCATAAATTTGTATTATTTATTAATGGAAGTTTAAGAGAGTCGGATTCTCAGTAAAAAGTTAGCTACAACCAACAACTGATCAGTCTGTCCCGAGGATGTCGTCTGAGATGGCGACGAAACGTCAACTTACCCAAGTAAGTGAGTTCACTGATCGGATGTACCCGGAAAACCCGTAAAAAAAAAAATATATATATATATATATATATATATATATATATATATATATATTGTCGGATTCTAAAGAAAAATTGAAATGGCAGCAATTGTGTAAATCTTACCCAAATCTCAGAAATAGCGATGATAAATCGCAAAATCGCTACTAAATACAAATTTATCACTTGTGCTATGCTTTGTCGAATTTTGCGATTTTTGATCGCTATTTCTGAGATTTAGGTAAGATTTACAAAATCGCTGCCATTTCAATTTTTCTTTAGAATCCGACTATATATATATATATATATATATATATATATATATATATATATATATATATATATAGATATATATATATATACACAGATCGGATGTACCCGGAAAACCCGTAAATATATATATATTTTTACGGGTTTTCCGGGTATATATATATATATATATATATATATATATATATATATATATGTATATATATATATATATATATTTACGGGTTTTCCGGGTACATCCGATCTGTGAACTCACTTACTTGGGTAAGTTGACGTTTCGTCGCCATCTCAGACGACATCCTCGGAACAGACTGATCAGTTGTTGGTTGTAGCCTTCCTTCGCGGACGGAGGGTGTACCTCCTCCCTTCCTCTTCTTCCACGAAATCGGGCTGGCGCTGAGTGTTGAATGAAATTCCTGGAGACGCGTCTGGCTTTTGTGAATTGGTTGGTTTGAATTTGTTAAGAATCAACTTCCATAGTGGAGAGATGTTTAGGCTGTCGTCTCTTTTGTTGAGGAGTCCTTGTCTTTCAATTTCTAATTTCTAAGGCCTCACTTACAACCCTGACTTGAAAATTCTGAATGTTGGCTACTTCTTTGCAATTATTAAAATCTATTTTGTGTCCTGTTTTTTTCATGATTGTAGAGGACTGAGGTAGATTGTTTATTTCTAATACTGAGTTTGTGCTCTTCTATCCAGGCTGAAATTCTTCTGTTGGTTTGTCCTACATATTTTTGGTTGCAATCTAGACAGGGGATACTATAAACACCTTGATTTCCTAATTGTATCTTTTGAGTCGGCTTTTTGATGAATATTGAAATTGGTAGGTGAGGTTTGAAAGCTGGTTTAATTTTGTGTTTTTTCAGTACTCTACCGATTCTATCTGTAGTGCCCCTTATATAAGGGAGAACGACTGATTTTCAAAACTGTTTTTGTCTTGGGTTTTCACTTCAAGTTTGGGTAGTGATAAATTGTTTTTCAAAGATTTTTGAATAATTCTATTATTGTAGCCGTTTGATTTTAGTGTGTTTTTATCTTCTTTATTTTTTCTGGCTTGCTGTTGGTGAGGTGAAGGGATCGGAAATTTAAACTATTGACGACAGAGAAAGAGTGGGCAGGGTGATGGTGGGATTCAGCATTCAAATATCTATTTGTGTGGGTGGGCTTTCTATACACTGAATGGTTTAATTGTCCATTTTGTTTCCTTGTCCAAAAATGGTAAGCTAGCTTCTTTATCAATTTCAAGGGTGAACTGTATTTTCGGGTGTACCTGATTCATGTGATTTAAAAATTCGAAAAGTTCTTCTTCACCATGTGGCCAAATTATAAAAATATCGTCAACATAATTATCTTTTCCAATAAGTCGGTTTCAACTTGGTTTTAGTGAGTGCTTCTTTTTCAAAATGAATCATGAAGAGATCGGCTATTGCTGGAGAGGGAGACGATCCCATAGGCGCTCCTTCGATTTGTCTGTAGAATTGATTGTTGTGGATAAAATATGTGTTTTTCAGGCAGTGTTTGGTCAGTTCTACAATAGATTTTGAAAAGTGTCCACTTTCTTCCATGATGGTTAAGGCTTCGTCGACGGGGATGTTGGGATACAGAGATATGACGTCCAGACTAGCAAGAATGTCTCCTGAGTTTAGGGTTAAATTTTTCACTTGACTAATAAAATCATAAGAGTTTTTAACATGTGACTGAGATTGTTCAATTACTGGTTGAATGAGCTTGGCTATGTGACGTTCTAGTTTCTGGGTAGGTGAATTAATTGCACTCACAATTGGTCTGAGTGGTGTGTCCAACTTATGAATTTTTGGAAGGCCATAGATTTTCGGGCATCTGCTGGATTTTTCTCTGGGTATTAATTTGAGTTGAATATCAGGGTCAATATCAGATTGCTTTATT
Source organism: Sogatella furcifera (assembly GCA_017141385.1). Taxonomy (NCBI): domain Eukaryota; kingdom Metazoa; phylum Arthropoda; class Insecta; order Hemiptera; family Delphacidae; genus Sogatella; species Sogatella furcifera. The sequence continues at coordinate 11,132,702 of CM029549.1, forward strand.
TTAGATTTTGTGATTTTTTCAAGGTAAGTGGTGGGGTCTCGTTGAACAGGCTTGTAAGCCTTGTCTTTGAGGATATTATCTAGTTTTTCATTGTAAACAGTTCTGTCCATAATTACTGTAGAATTTCCTTTGTCAGCTGGTAAAATGACAAAGCTTTGTCAGCTGGTAAATGGATTTTTCGAGAGATTTTTCAGGGCTACGATTTCTTATTTCTGTAAGTTAGGTTTGGGAGGTTTGGATTTTTTCAAGATGTGAAAGATCTCTTGTCTGACCTCCTCTGCTTCAATTTGTTCTAATGCCGATAGCCTTGGTTCTATAGTGGATATTATTTCTGCATGAGGTAGACTTTTTGGAGTGATATCAAAATTAAAACCTTTTTCTAGAACGTTTTCTTCAATCTGTGATAATTTGTGGCTAGAGAGATTGTGTACAGTTTTTCTACTTTTGTTTCTGGATGACGATATCCTAGGCTTACTGTCCTTTATTTGCAATTTATCAAATTTCTTCTCTAGTTTTTCAGTTTTGAGTTTTTTATCAGTTTCGGTACGAAAATTCACTAATAGTTCAAGTTGTTGCCATAAGAGGGGGTGTAATAGATTACTGAGGTTGTAGTGGATAGAAATTAATTTCAATTCTGTATCACTGAGTTGTTTTCTAACACGATGAATATTTTCAATAAGTAAGGCTTTACTGGCTAAATATATATATATATATATATATATATATATATATATAATATATTCATATAATATAATATAATATAATATATATATTATATATATAATATATATATATATATATATATATATATATATATATATATATATATATATATATATTGTCACGTGTGCTATGGCAATAAATAAATAAGCTCCACGTTTGGGTGTCAAACTTGTCATGTTTTATTCTCCTTAAGGAGGAACAAATACATGGTTTATAAATACTCTTATCTCAGGGAAAAGTTACTTACTACAATTCATGATACTTGAAAGAATTTATCAAATCTGTGTATTCGACAGCAGTTAAAGTCTGAATTTAAATTAATAAGAAATAATCAGATATTGAGACTCATATATATCTGAGTAAGGTTTCTATCCTTCTCACTCCAATCAAGTAGTTCACAGGCCTCAGCCAATAAATCCCAGTAGAATATCAGGTGAAACTTATCGTCCACCCAATGCCAAATAGACAAGTCAGTGGAATGCAAGAAATTCCCTACTTATGTTTGTCTAATTGGTCATAATGATGAAACCAATGGCAAACACAAGTATTGCTCTCACTGCGATAATATTGACAGATCTCGGTCGAAGAACCTATACAGGTTGGACCCGAGCTATTTTCTGTTCCTTGTCTAATTAGATTGGTGGGAAAGGCGGCATCCAGCCAACAAAATAATTGACTATCTTGACTCCAGCAAGGTGATGATTTTTGTGAATACAGAATCCCAATATCTAGTAGTAAATATTTGCATGAAAGCAATGAAAAAGAATTTAAAATAAGAAGAAATTTTTATTAAACAAAAAAGTAAAGCGAGGCATCTAATAAATTAATGATAATTTAGGAGATGTCCATCTCCCCCAATCCTGTTTAAACAACCAAGTGAATTAATAAATTGGCTATAAACCAAAGAAAGCTTAGAAAATGACTTATGATCTATTGTGGGTATTTTACCCTTAATTTAAGTTAATTATTGCTGTCAATTCTTGAAAAGCTAAATGGATAATTCAACTTTTCATGAACTAGCCACTTAGGTGAAATTCAAAAAAAAGGTAATCAATTTAGAGTATAAATATATTGATATATTCTCCTGCCCAACAGTAGGCTACAGAGCAAATTGAAAAATATAGTGAATAAATAAATATATATATTAAATTTCAAATATCACAGAATAATCAATCATTACAAGTCTCCACATTCATGAACCTGTGGGTTCGTGATGCTTAGGTAGGTTATAACAGAGTTCCCATACCTATCCACCATGGGTATATTAAATTTTGAAGCGTTTCGTCGAATGAGATCTCATTTTTTATTTAAATTTTGACTAAGACGGTTGCACTTCAACCAGAGCTCTGGGTAATTAATTACGAAGAACTAATTGTTCGTCACTCACGTGTGCAGATAGGTCGGTGCAAACGAATCCTGGCCTCCTTAGAATGGTCAATCCCGTCTCAGGGAAACGTCGAATTTAAATATGTAGTCGACCCTGGGATGGCATCTCCAGAAGGGGATAAAGTTGCTAAAAAATCATGTGTAATAACTAGGCCACTAACGCCACATTTAATTTTTAACAGGACTTGGTCATCTGGTCTGCCTCAGCCGGTCTCGAGCAGAAGATGAGAGAAGCAAAAGTGACCGTTTCCTTTCAATTGACCCCATCTAGACTACAGTAGGTGCCAATGTGATAATATTGACTCTTTCTAGAGCGGCAATTTCAAAAAGACAATTTTCAAATGAGCCTAAAATCTTATTATAACAAGCTAAATACAGCAATTTTATGTATCAAATACTAACAACACTAACCTACGTTCCAATAAATCTATTATATACACAATTTAGTTATTTATTTTCCTATAAATCTATAATTTAAGTATTCATATTTGAATAAGGAGCCACTAAGCATTGACTAAATCTCAATAGTTAAATATGGCTTGACTTGCTACAAAACTATAAAGTGTGTTTAAACACTACAAATATTACAGATAATTGAATAAAACATTTATATAGTGAGGAACGCAAATAATTTACATAATAGGCTTTCTGCATACCGGCTTTTAGCTTATATGATAAGGTAGTATGTGACTAGGCTATGACAAAAAATCAGGTACATAGAGACAAATATTAAAGCTTTAAGATCACAGGTGATAAATAATCCCATCTATATGATGTAAGAAGCTATATTGAGCAAATAATATAATTAATTATTCTATTGTTACAAGTTGCAATAGGTTGGTAATTGAACAAACGCTGACAAGTATATTTGCCGGCAAACCAGCTGATGTTGACAACACAAGAAATAGGTTAGGATCCATCAAATTAGCGAGCCTAGACGTAATAACTTCTAGTATTACAAATAATTTGCATTTCAAATAAATACGGGTGACAATCCCCTCAATAGTGCAAATAAATTCTTATCTCTTAAGATAGCGGTACCAGATAACAGCAGCAACACTTTGTAACGGTAAGGCTCTACAAATAAATCAATAACTCCCAGTTGGGATTTGAAACGTTACAATATATATATCTATATAAATTTGAACGGACATCAAATTCGTGTTCTAGGGGCTCGGAAACGTGTAAAAAATACATCACATCATAAATTTTTGATTGTCAGGGCAAGACCAATAGTGCATTTTCTCTAATGAAATGCACTAAAAGTGTAAAAAAATCCATTGGATGAAATTTTTAGTACATGATGAATGTGTACATCCAGTGGATTTCGTGAAGATGTAAAAAAATTGGACATCCAAGAATATTTTGTGTGTGTAGGCTATGGGTGGCCACGAGTTTGATCATGTGATGAATTGAGTTCTAGGCTACTTTTTATTATCAGTAGTGGTTATTGTAGTAGAATGTATTGCTTCTTTAAATTATTTCAGAATAAGTTGAACAATAATTATGTACTATATCTTTTCGAATCTCATATGAAATCCATTGAAATATCAAAACCATGTATTAACATTCTGCCGCTGGCAGAGGAGATTTTGTTGGTTGGATTTGGCTAGTGGTAAAGTTTTATTTTGTGCTGACGCATATATGCCAGTTTGCAAGGCCACTCACATTCAAACAATTTCTCAGTATTGGAAGCGGCAGTGCATAATGATGGCTTATTAGAAATATAACAAATTTTCTCTCTCTTTAGAAATCTACCAGAGTGGATTGTATTTCATAGAATGATTCACCTTATTTTATCGTTTATCCAAGCTAATTCATTGAATAGAAGTATTGAAACGAAATAATATTCTTCCACGAAAACATAACTTTACAGTGGATGAAGTTGCATTTGTGAAAGGCCAAACATGAATAAGCACATGTTTGACACGAGTAATGTGTCCGAAACAATAACGTTTGTCGAGTTTATATCCTACTTGGGTGCTGCAATTCTCATTGGCTTGAAGTTGTATGTACGTGGGAGGCTAGAAATGAATTTAGTACAGGACTCCACAGTTGAACTCAAACAATGTTGTTGCTAGAGTTTATGCCACAGTTAGCTTTCGAATAAAATGGAGTGCTATGGAGGATCAACAACCTGGCTCTCGTTTAAATAGAACTAATGCAACTCTGTTACTCGGATTGAATCACTAAACTCGATTTAGGAAAAAGCAATTCGAATGGATGAATTCTGGTAAGCAGGGAGTTTCGAACAATAATTTCCATACAGTGGTGGCGAGTGCTCTCTAAATTCCACGATTTGCAGGTGCAATAATCCCGCAGCGAGTAAAGCAATTATCTACTTTTGAAGGTGGGATGAATCGTACAAGAAGAATTAGTATTTAGCCACCCTTACTGCCTGTGATACTGATCCCATTTGGAGGAGGAGGAGGAGGAGCGTTACTCCTCCCTAATCCGCTCTACGTCCTACCAGTCTATAGTCTGTTCAAGCAAAGAAGACATTCAGCCAAGATGGGAAAATGCCTTCAGCTCGGTCAATATTGATAAAAAAATCATCTATTTGGTTTTAAATTGTAGAAAAAATGTTTTCTACAAATTAAAGACCAAATTTATAATTTTTGGATTGATATTGACCGAACTGAAGTAATTTTCTCATCTTGCCAGAATATCTTCTTTGCTTGGACAGACTACTCATCTGGAGAATTGTTTTCCACTAGTGGCTCCGGTCTGGTTTGCTCTGCATACCATCTCACTGGTCACCCTCCCCCCCTACTGCTGTAATTACTTCGCAATCTCCTTAATCAAGCTGAGATAGCGAAAAACGCGCTTTAAGTATGATAATCGATTAAGTACCAGCCCTACCTCGTATCCTGTTATTCGGTAAGAAGTGGCTCTTTATAACTAGCTCCCTCACCAACTTTACGCCATCTCGTAAACTTACTCTACTTGTTCCACAAGCCCTCAATCTTATCCACTCGATTTTTTCTACTCACTAAAGATAAAGCCACTCTAAGCTCGTATAATATCACCCCTAAGCAACTTACTCGGTCCCCTTGTTCATAATATATCATCAATGTTTTTTTAATTTCCTCTGGTTTTTACTCCTTCTCTACGCTACTATCTCACCTAGCGATCTTTCACTATAATGGGAATCTAGTTTTCCAAGTAGACAGTGGTCACTTTTGGAAATATTGAATGTAGCATTCTCTCATCAATATTCATCAATGATCAGAAGATTGTGTATACACACTCAATTTATTACAAAGGTGTTATATTCGGTATGGTTGAGGGGAACATAATGATAGTGCTTTATTTGAGCGTCACTTTGTTGCTCCCTCATTAAAGAAAGGTTCGTTTCAGACGTAAAAGGGACAATGAGTACTCTTACCGGATATTCTAGTTTGATTCTTAACATATTAACCGGATTTTGAGTACGGTATAACCTACTATTGTTTTTTTGGAATATTTAATGTAAAACGAAGCCAAACTAAGCCAATGAACAAAAACTACTCTTTATAGAGAAACTAATAAATTTTTGAGAGATGAGATAGGATGTTGGAGGAATGGGACTTGATATAGGCAGGCATACAATACATATGGAAGAGTTTCTATGAGTAAACTAATAGACTCTATGAATAAATAGATAGTTTCTATGAATAAATAGACTCATAGGAGTAGATAATAGGAATAGGCTTCTCAAGGAGAGAATAGTTTAAATTGTTATCCACTTAATATTTAAAATTTGCTGATGATAAGGTTTGTTTGAGATAAGACCAGGCTCACCACAAAACCATGATACTGAAGATTGATTCATACAATAATTGAGTAAGTATATAACATTCAAGTTATATTAACACTAAATTCATATTTTGAAATTAATAAATTATAAATCATTTCAAGGGAGTAAGTACATTGAAGAATAAGTTCATGTTGAAAATACACAAATAGAGATGAACATTTCAATTACTAAAGACACATCCAATACAGAATATACCAGAAGCTATGGAACATATGAGAAATTTACCGTAGTTGTTTGAGATGAAGGAGATCCAACCAAAGAAACATGAAATCGTGTGAACAGAAACGCCCCTTACACTAAGATAAACACACGCGGTCTCAGGCAATCACACTCAGACGTTATAGCATGTTGTTTTAGGGGTCTGTTATCCCCAGAGACATCCAACCACCAGTATCCCCACTTTTATCTTCTTCATCCCTTATATTTTCTGACCGGTTCCTTCCAAGAATTCGCCTTCTTATTCCAAGGATGCTGAAAGATCCAATATCAATGTCAAATTCAGCCACGGTTCAGCTACCCTTTTCCGTCTCTTTCGCGTCTCCTGGGCTTCTACTGTTTCCAACCAACTAGAATAGACTCCTCCCCTTGCCCTGAATCTCTTCTGCCAAGTCAAACATGAAACATGAGGGGGCTATATTATTGTTTAGCTGACCCCAATCCGAAACATGTTTCAAGTTTCGGTGTACGATCACCTGAATTTGCTTACATTGTAGAGGGGGTAGGAAAAAGAATATGTTTTGAATACCAAAGATGAATTGTAAAGAAGATATTCAGTGATCATAACATTTGGGTAAAGATGAGGGCTATGTCAAGTTAAACGACTAACTTAATATTGTGAAACCAATGATTTTTAAAGATGCTGTGGTCTCTAATTCTTTTTGAAATGGTCTTTTAGTAGGTTAAATTATTAAATTTTCTTTTCAATTTAAATAATAATTTCATGAAGAAAATGGAGAATCACTCATCTATTTTCATGAAGGAATAGAAGATAGATTTCGAAGAGAACTTTTAGGAAAAAAATATCTGTAGGCTATCTATATCATGATGCCTGACCAAGATGCTGGTATCATACTAGCTTGATTAATAAGTAGAACAGTTCATGAAACAATTAAAACGAATCACTGTGTATGAGATTCAAATATTAAGATCAAATAGTTTCAGACAGCCCAATTTTCCTCTCCCAGATTAGGCCTATCTGTTTCTTAAGAATGTATCAATGAATAAATAAACGAATGAATGACTATGATGATCGATAAGCATGATTGAAAACATAAATAACTCGCGCCAGAAAGTGCCATTCTTCGGCATTGGAGGCAGAAATATGCAGATGATTGATTATATATTTAAAATGTTTCAAGGAAATGCTCAAGAGAAAATTTCATTAAACTATCCGGTTCAAAGAGAACACTCTCAAACTTGAAAAAGATTCAGATTTGAAAAAAAAATGATGTATATTCTCTTGATCTAGCATCCATCATTGGCTGATGTTATGAAAGAAACTGATTGAAAGCTAATCACAAGTTTTTATCAAAACTTCATGGTTTTCTTCATTCAGGCACCATTTTTATTTTGTACTATGATCTTTAGGGAACTAATTTTGATGAGAATCACGTCTCGCTGTAATAAAATTATCTCCTTCAGCAGACAAGGAAGATTGCGAGGTGGAACGTAAAGCGGGATGATATGGAACATCTCACATCTCCGAATATGAAAAAGCTTTTTCTCAGCCTTTGACAGCTGTCGCTGGGGAAATTACGTAGTGACGTTTTTTCTCTTGCTGCCATCTTTTTCCTTTGTGGAAGAGTACCATCGCTCTAAAGAACGTTCGATGCATTGCTTTCCAATTACTTGAATTACCATTCCCGAGAAATGCCCTTTCATTTCCATTTGAGTCCAGAATTACTTCACTTTATTATTCTGTACGTTTTATAATGTTTATCAAACAGAGTGGAATCAAATCTTTTGTTAAAATGTTTATGCGGTGTGTGGAGCAAGTGGTATATTATTCTCACAAATGTTCAGATCACAGATGGAGATTGAAATGTGGTATTGCTGAAGAAATACAAGTAGAATTATTAATGGGGTTTTGTAGAACTGGGTGAAAAATTCAATCAATTCAGATTTTCCCTAATAAAATGATGAGAGAATCAACCAAGTATGGTTTATTCAAAAGGTTATGCATAGTTTGAACAAAAAGTATATAAAATGTTTCCTTTTAGTCTAGGGCTATGTATTTTGTCTATCAATGTATGTTTATAAAAATACTGAAAAAGTTCTGTGATTTTAATTTTTTATCAACATAAGTATATAAAATCATAGCTTCCATTGAAAAATGAATTCATCATTTCATCAATTTTCATTGCAAGTTGTGAATCTTATCCAATTCTCTTAAATTTGTTAACTCGATGTTTCAATGTTGTTGCAGATTGGCTTTGTCGATAATTATTGCTTAATGCTTAATTGTAAATCTACATTATTGGAGAAAACATATTGAGGAATAGCCTACAAACAACGTATACTAGTAAAACTAAGTTGAAATCTCAAAATTCTGTAATGTTGAACCTTCCTAGCAGATTGCACTTTTTGTGACTATTATAGAAAGCCATCAATAATATCCTCAAATTATTTATTTTCTATTTGATTTGGTTACTAATAAAATCAATCATGCATTGATAACAACATCCATTCCAAGAAGAAAACTCATAAGCCACAAAAAATTCTTCTGATTACGGTATCATGATGAAGGTAGTCTTCTATTTTGTCGAGAAATTCAAAATTTAAAGCTTGTAGATTTTGAAAAACAAAATTCATTCTGTGTGATACAAGACATCAGACACGCAGCCTGAAAACGCGATCGATTGTGGATAATTGCTTGAAAAACTCGAAGTTTTAGATCGAAGTCAATTCAGATCCTGATTGTTCAATTTGTTAATCAGTTCCAATCGAGTTGCCAGTATTAATGAGCATTGTTTTCTACTCGAACCGAAAATAGAACCAACTGAGATGATGTTTTTTTGTTGTTTTGTAGCAGACCAGAACTGTAAAAAGTGGGAAACTTGATGGAGTAAGAAAAGGGGAGGAAAGTATTGCATAAGTTGAAGGGGGTCCTTGAAAGAGGGGGAGTAGTGGCTAGAATTCTACCTTGATACTTTTTCCCATCTCTCTTGCAACTCACTTCTTTCCTGGATCCCTGGTTTACTTTCATCATCCATACTAATGCCTGCTTTTTATCAGGCCACCTCACGTCCATGCCAGTCTTCCTCCTTTTCTGGCCATCACCTCTTTCCCTGCTACTCTGCGATGGTCTTCATCAATTCTTTCTTCTCTTTTTCAACCCACAGCAAAGAAAGGCTATCGAAGTGTGAAGTTGAGCTTCGGTTTGTTCAGATCAAGAAGTTCTGCTCTACCCTTCTTCAACACTCTTTCTCTCTTTTTCAAGAAGATACGTTGGAAAGAGAAAGCGAGATAGATAGATAAAAGAGAAATAGAGAGAGAGAGAGAGAGAGAGAGTGAGAGAGTGTGTGGGAAAGAAGGACAAGAGAGACTTTTGGCTGGGGAACTAAAGCAGCGTCAAGGGGGATCCAACTTCAACCTCAATCCTCACTTCTGTATCCCAATAAAACCTTCACCTCACACTTGAAACTGGAGGCTGGTTTCCACTCGCGGACGGTTTCAGATTGTAATTGCAGGGACCAGAGCCCCCTCTTCAATCCCACACATTATTCTCGCATTGTTTATTATAGCGAACCCAGAAAGGGATGATGCGTAGCCCACGTTGCCTAAGTACTTCACAGTATACGATTCCGTCGTTGAATGCTTCTACATATTGAATTATGTTCGCGGAAGCAGAGATTGAGAATAAGCTTCCCAAGAGATACAAATTGATAATTTCCTCTCATCTCTCTTCCTACCTGATTGGTTCTTCATACTGCTTGAGAGGAGAATTTGTGTCTGTTAAATCATATTATTTTCCTGTTTGTCAGAAACTGTTTGTTCGCTGGACTGATACCCTGGAAAATCTCTCGAGACTGTCCTGGGAGACTGAGCTGAGCCTTATTAACATTTGAATGATAGATGTTCTATTGGCAAAATGAAGACGACACGTGGTGAGTCCGATCCCACTAGACGTAAGTCCTGGGAAAGACACACAAAAACAAAATATTCCAAACAATATCTTTGGCGTGCCTTGCATTCTAGCCACGAATTCTATATAATTGAATAAGGTATAAGAAAACTAAATGTTCAAAATTATATTGTAGATGTATGAAATGAGAAAAAAACAAAACTTGCGAATAAAACAAAGTCCTTATCAAGTGATAAATAATTACAATAGGGATAAATCCTTAATTCGATGAAAAAATTAATCAATTGCAGATTGAGTGGATAGAATGGAGAATAAATAATATGGTATGTGAGCATGTAAATTAATAAAGTTGAAGCAAACTATTCATTAATCTGGTCTCAATTTCAATTGAGCTGCTAATAACATTGATAGTTTTGTTGAAAATTCTATCAAGTTAATCCATAGTTACAGTTTTCTGATGGAGTGGAGTATAAATAGCTGAGAAGATATAATTATTATTGCCTGTAGATACAGAAACAGACAATTTTGAAATTCACGAAAGACAATGTTTCGCATGAAAAGCTGCTATAAGCATGACAGTATATCTTAATCAAGTGGAGGGGGATTTAAGTTTGAAATAGTGCAAGAAGAAGAAGAAGAAGAAGAAGAAGAAGAAGAAGAAGAAGAAGAAGAAGAAGAAGAAGAAGAAGAAGAAGAAGAAGAAGAAGAAGAAGGAGAAGAGGAAGAGGAAAAAAGTAAGAAATGAAAGAAAAAGAGGTTTGATGAAGCGATGGGAGAGGGTCGAACCACTTATAATATGCTCGAGGCTCTGGAACAGTTGAGCTTTCCAATTTTCCGCCTGTCGCCTGACCCCTGAATGGCTCCTTATAATCAGTCTTCTCTTTTCTTCCATTCTTTGCTTCAACTTTATCATTCCCGGCTGCCATTATTCTGCCGTCTTCAACACTTGCCATTCATCGTGCTGCATTCTCCTACCCTACCCTACCTCCATGACAACAAATCCGCCCTTTTCCCTACCCTCAATTTTCTTCTGATCTTCTTTTAGAACAATTTTGCTGCCACTTTCCCCCCTCACACACTATCTCTTTCTCTCAATCTGAATCTGAATCTTGTTACTTACCTTTGTTGTGCAATAGGAGAATGAAAAGAAAAACAGCTTCAGGTGAAAATACAGTTAGAGAAAGAGAGAGAGAGAAATTGACAGAAATTAATTTGCGGAGGACGAAATATGAACAAAAAAGAGAAGGAAACAGTAGTATGAGGAAAAATGAACAAAAAATAGAAGTAAAAACAGAAGACTGTAGAAATTAGATTAGATTTCGTTATCCATTTAGATTATGTCAATAAATAAATATTATAAATAAATAAATAAATGGATAGCAACAAAATATTTTTGCTTAGTTTCTAGATTACAAGAGTTGTTATTGAATATATCATTTTTAAAAGTTACGCACTAATTTCGATATTTTACACTACAATTTTTCAAGTTATTCTATTATTCTATAATCTATTCAACAAGAAAATACATATGAATGCAAAAATAACATATGAATGTAATTATCCAAACAATATGCTTCTTGCTTGCAATCTTACTTGTGCATTAAAATATCTATATGAAAAGGCGAAGTTTGGACATAAAAATGTCCATTCTTGGGAAAGCATAAGTATATCCTTTCCATTAGAACTTGGCCTGAAATTGTGAAAGAAGAAGAGATGGTGACGAAGGAGAGAAATATATTTTGAGAATGGAAATATGAATGAAAAAGAGTTGAAAACAGTATTTTTTTAAATTAGTTAAAATTATTTTTTGAAACTTTAAAATATGATTATAATCAGATTACCCTTTTAAAAATATTTTTCACTTCACACGCAACATGTTTCGGCTAATTTGCCATTTTCAAGTGTATATAATATTAATAAAAAATATTTTCAATGAGTACTCTGATTATAATAATTTTTTAAAGAGTTGAAAACAGTATTGCATGTGAGTGTAGTAAGAGAAAGAAAGACGTTGATTGATAGAAGGTGAAAATATAAAGTAGAGAGGAAGAGCTGGAATATTATAGGAGAGAGAAAGCGAAAAAATATTTGGTGATGTCAGGTTTCACTGCCACTCATCTTTTTCATTCGTTTGTCCAAGCAAAGAAGACATTCTGGCAAGATGGGGAAAATGACTCCAGCTCGGTTAATATTGGTTTAAAAATTATTGATAAATTTTGTTTTAAATTGTTTATCAGAATGTTTCCTTACAGATTGAGACCAAATTTATAAATTTATAATTTTTTAACCAATATTAACCGAGTTGGAGTCATTTTCCCATCTTGCCAGAATGCCTTCTTTGCTTGGACAGACTGCTGTACGTTCAAGCATCATTCTTTGTGCGAATGAGGAAGTGCTCTGACAATCTGAGATGGATGCAATAAGAGAGAGGAAGAGAAAATATATTTTTATATTAATCAGAGACATGAAGAAAAAGAGATAGAGAACAGAGTGGAGATGAGTGGAAGGATGAACCTGTGAGAGGTAACAATTGAGAATAATATACAATTATTATGTGAATAAGAAAATAATTGTGAATTTTATAAGAGTATTATGTGAATAAGAAAATAAATGTGAATTTTCCATAATTATCATGTGAATAGGAAATTAATTGGAGAACATCAGGAGGATTGTAGTTTTCAAGTTTTAGAGTAGTGGTAAGCCACTAGTGATGATTAAGCCACTAATGAACTAGCTATTTTTAGACCGATTTATAATTTTCGAACTAATATTGACCAAGCTAGAGTTCAATTCCCCATCTTGTCAGAATGTCTTCTTGAGAATAGAAGATGGGGATTGAGTAACAAATATTCAAAGGGAAAGACAATGAATAAGAGAGGAAAATGCTAAGATAATGAAGATGGAGCTGGGAATATGAACTAGAAAAAAAGACTAGAAACCAGTATTCCGAGATATAGTGAGAGAAAGACAGATGGTGATAAAAGAGAGAAGTATTTGAGAAGGAGAATAGGATAGGAAGAAATGAACAGGTTCAAGATTGAGAAGAAGAGAGAGCGAATGAAAATAATTGCGAGAAAGAGTGTGAAAGAATATGAGGGAGTGAGTGAGAGAGAATCCAAGACAAGAGTGGACCTTGATCATCACTCGAATACTTTATCATTGTCAGACTCCACATTAAAATTTCGTTCCCATGGATCCATTCACTCGTGCTTTGGTAATCAGGGGGTTGATTGAGTGGGTCTTCTTGATTCACCCTCCTCGTTAACTAGTTAACCTTTTTTTCTCAACTAGTTTTCATCTAAGATCATTTGTAGAATAAGTTTTCCATCGTTTAATCAAATAGCTTGAAACTTCAGCTATTTTTTCATTCAATCACCGTTACTGTCCCATCACTTTTGCAGACGATGCTCCAATTTTACCAACTCCATATTGTAGCACTATGCTGCAAATCCTTTAAAGGATCAATCAACCGCTTCCTTCATTTCATCATCGGTACTGGAGCGTTCTTGTAGCCAACAAAGATGCAGAATTTCCAGACCAAAAAGCCCCAAAAGTGACGGCTGGAAACCTCACATCGCTCGTTATCTCTAACCTCTATAGAGATATTTACGTTATGAATTGGAAAATTATACTTCGTAGTGATTTACGAGTGAATTTAATTTATTTAAAATTCACGGATGAAAAAATTTTACTCAATCCAAAAACTGCTAATTACAAAATCACAACTCACCTATTCAATCATAGCGTGAAAGAATAAAAACTAGCCTTAAACAGTCATTATCTTTCACCTATGAGCGATTAAATTATTTCAATAATATAGCCTACTTATTCCTGTAATTCTCTCATCCACCTTTTGGGTTGAGTTTCGAATAGGCTTTAGAATAATACTTTGAATAGTTGTGAAATTGATATTGTGGTAGTTATCCATAATAAATGAAAAGACAAGATGTTGTCAAACCACTGATTTATTAGAAAAACGAGATACCGGTTTCGGTTGTTACACCATTATCAATCTCTGGTAAACAGAGATAATTTGGGAACATTGATAATGGTGTAACAACTAAAACCGGTATCTCGTTTTTCTAATAAATCAGTGTTTTGACAACATCTTGTCTTTTCATTTATTATAGAATAATACATTATTTGATCGATTCTTCTGATTAAATCTGTAATAATTCAGAACCTCTTGTTTTGTACTTCTACTTCCATCACTCGGAATGCTCCTGTTTTTCTACAACAGTTAACGTAACTAATACTATTCCATATTAGAAAAGACATTAATATTGATGTATCGTGGCTATCTGTACGAATCTATGAGAAAACAAGAACTTGTTTATTGGGCGAGTCATTGATCATAATGAGGGAAGAATAGTCGGACACGTAAGAGCACATCCAAGGATCAAAATATCACATAGATGTAGACTGTCCAAGCAAAGAAGACATTCTGGCAGGATGGGGTAATAAATCTAGCTCGGTCAATATTGTTTCAAAAATTATATATTTGGTCTCAAATTGTAGATAAAAATGTTTCCTACAATTCTAATTCGAATTTATAATTTTTGAACCAATATTGATCGAGCTGGAGCCATTTTTCCGTCTTACCAGAATGTCTTGTTTGCTTAGACAGACTATAGTGGTGGTGGTACAAAAAGCATGGAAATGTTTCAGCGTGGATGTTGGCCGGGGTGTCCGTTATGAGGCCGTTTAGCGACTGGAGGGATTTGCTCGGCCCATATAGAATACGGGTGTGGATTTATGATCGGCCGAATGGGTTGATAGAGGCAGGTTTATTGGGGTTTTACTGTCGCCAGAGCTTATCCCTCTGCTGGCTTTACCGGCCCAGATCTGGACATTTTTACCGTTTACCACTCCCGCTCATATTCCAGCGCGATGGTTGGCTTTTTCTGCCAAAGTCAAGCAAGCCTTTCAATATTCGGCTTCATCTCATTTTTCAATATGTTTGCTGTAACACTATCGTAAATGTCGCCCCGTTTGTCTGTAGGATGATTTGTAACTAAGTTTAATCGATTGATAAGTAGTTAAGATCTATAACTTCTGTATCTTCTATTGGACAATTTATTATGTGACCAAATTAGGAATAGAAGAAGTTTTGGGCAATAGCCTGTTTTTTCTTTTCTCATCTTGTGTATTTATACATAATGATGAATAAATAAATAAATAAATAATTGATTGAATAATCATTGTAGATTGTAGAACACCGAACCCATTATTTGCAAATATGAATAATCTTATTACTGGAAATACTATCTCACTCTCTAAATTGAATTTTATTCAAAAACCGAAACTAGTTGAAGTGACTAGTAAGTTTGAAAGAGGCTATGCGAAGATTTATTCATACATTTGAAAGAAATACACTTATTGGTTGAAAACACAAGCTAATGTCCAAAACGTGTTCTTCAGTTATTATTTTGTAGCCTAATTGCTCTCATAGTCAGAAGATCTATCATATTTAGATTATTGTGAATGAGTCAGAGACTCAGTTCTGATTGAATATGAAAACTCCAAGCAGGCTGACTTGTCTGATGAGGGTTTTGTCCAACCTTACGTAATCTATATCTATCTAGCTAATAATAAAATAAGATTCAGTGCGTTTTAATTTCAAAGGAGTTAGCCTATAAGTTGTTAGTCAACTACTGCTAGTTTTGATTTGCTATATGTGCTATATTTGAAAAATGGGAACAGAAATGGGCAGAACAATTTCTTGCCTGGGAAGCGCTGTCAAACTAAGAATAAAATCTGTGTTTGAGGAGACAGATATCTTAGAGACAGATATCTGATTCGGCGGTATTCTCTAAACTTATCTTTTGACATGTATCTTGCACGCTTATCTATTTCCAACATTGTACAGAAAGTGACAGATGAAACATCTAACTGAATGCAGAAATGTGAGATATATAAGCATGAAAATTCTATCCCTATCAAATCTTCCCCAAAAACTTGAAATATTATGAGAGAAGATATGTCAGAAATGGAAGCATTGTAGAGAGCTCGTCAGATTTAGGATCTTGTTGTAAGTGTTAAGTATGCTAATACTAGTATCCATAAATCTCCATATTTGTTCTATTTTCAATGTGATGATGTTGGCGAGATGAATTGTTATGCTTTTCGAAGCAATTATCAGATCTAATGATTACAGGTTTTTAATGGGTGATTAATAAAGTAGATAATTAGCACATGTCAACACAAATCTGACCAATCCTTGTACTGAATGATGAATATATTTTATTGTCTGAAAACTGAAAAAATTAATTTTGGATTGTATTGGTTTCCATGAGTTGCTTCTGTGTTCCTATGATGTCTATATTATGCGAAAAAAATTGTTCCTGACTTGTTAAAACGAGAATAAATTCTTCACACATAATATATTCCATTATTATCGAAATTTGTCTATAACTTTCCGGTTATTCCAGGTATGAGATACACATAAGGCAAATCCACTCGCTGAATTACATTTTTGATTTGTTATGGGTTACTAGAATACATTAAAAACGATTTTCTATTATTTTGCCTTCTTCATTGGCTTTAGTTCACTGTTTGTTTGTAATGCTTCTGTATTTTACAAATAGCTTTCAATTGGTTTTGATAATTATTCATACGATTTCATATGAGACTTTCAATAGCTGGCTGGAAACAAAGTTAACAAGGCAAAAAATAGAATTGAAGAAACTTTGATAAAATACGAGTTGTGTCTATAATAAAGAAAAGTGATTAATTATAGTTGAGTGATGAATCAAAGTTTTTGAATGATACTCTTTTAAAAATTCATATAGATTTTATCACGGAATACCAAAATAGATCCAGTCTATTCCGTTAGGCTAGAGCACCTTGTTACGAGCAACTATGGCTATACATACGTGGAATGATTATTCGATAAAATATTATAGACAGTACTGGTGTTTGAGCTGGCCTTGCACTGTTTCGCTAAAGAGATAAGGGGACTCCATCGTAACGTATCCATGTTGTGAGATACAACGTATCCAGGATTACTACCCGGTCTATTAAGGTGCTACTCGAGACCGTTATACTGTAACATCGTTTTGGATCTATTTCGCACGTGAATGAGGTGATAGCGACAGCTTATCTCCGCTTAGCTGCTGATCAGTACCAGTCAATTATCCTCGCTTGTATCACATCCCTGTGAAATAGTACAAATTGAGTTCAGTCTGAGATAAAATGTATTTGAAAATAAGAGCTAATTATCCTCAAAAGTTTTCAATGGATTTCCATTTCTCCATTCCTGGATTGTTTGCAGTACTAGTTTTTAAAAACTATTCTCTTTTTATCAAATTCCAACATCACTTTTCTGGAAAATCTGCTCGATTGATCTATCTATCATAAAGTGCCAATTTTATTGTTGCAGAGCCTCACCGTTTGCTTCGTCGACGAAGAGAAGAACCACAAACATCATTCCAAGCAGACCACTGTTTTTAATGCTCTTCTTTATAGTTTTAAAGGATCAATTGAAATAATGAAAGTAAACATTGAGAATTTAATACTTAGTTATTATATTACTATTATATTACTTATTTATTATACATTATTACTATGGATAATAGGAGAACATTTAACATCAATAAAGAATTCGCACTGGTAGTTGAGATATGGTATATCATTTGATTTTGATTTTTATAAAATTTATAAGGCCATTTTCATAACGAAAGTGAATTTGAACGCGAATGATTTGCATTGAAAGTAACTGATCTATTTCCATTGAAACAGTACATCTCTTCTAGCGAAACCTCACGTGTGGGCTTCGTTGGATAGTGTGAGGTTCGGCTAGAATATACTAGCTAAACCTCTAGCTAATTATATACTAGCTAAACCTTCAGCTAATTATATACTAGCTGAACTTTCAGCTACTTATGTACTAGCTAAACCTCCAGCTAATTATATACTATCTAAACCTCTAGCCAAACCTTTCAACATGTTAACTGCGTTGAAATGGAGCTACAACACGCAAGGCGAAACTATCACTAATCTGCATTATTCGTAGTGTATCATCAGCCACATAAATCCGCGCAAAGTTTCTTTATGCGTTAATGGGAGTTGGGCTTCCCTAGCTCGTACCTTTGGTTCGGCACTCATCATAATATCGCGGGAGAGTTCCCTCGACGAGACGAAGAACTCCACTAAGAAGTCTTCGAAGAGAGTGTGGAGAACAATGTGAGCCCGAGTGGTGGCAACTCTTGAACGGACGATTACTCATCCAATAAATCTTGCGTCGGTCGTTGATCACAACTCTGCATTTAGCAGCCCGGGGAACAACAAGTGAGTCTTGCGAAGTTGGCTGTGCGCTGCGCTGCGCACCCCTCAGGGGAACCATAAATCCACATGTGATGAGATACAGTTGAACGAGAGAGCTGCAACTACTCCGAACAGACTATATCACTGCTCGAACACTGGTTAACAACTGTAAACATCTGTTTTACTAATGCGGTCGTTGAGAAGAGTTGAACGCCAACCTTTTTTATAGTTATCACAGTACCCTATGGTGTATAAATCTTGCTCTAACTCGATTCAAACCGAGGGGGTCTTCGGAGATGTTCTCCACCACATGCTTGGCTTCTGTGTTGCAACAGCTTCCCATCTTACGAGATTATGCATATGAGCCATTGTGAGGCAAATATGCTCTGAGAATATAGTTATTCATCCACATAGGCTAATCATAGTAAATAACAAACCATGCAAATTTTGTACTTGAGGTATTTAATATTATATTCAAAGAACCATTTTCTATATTCCATACCTCTTTCATGAGTGGAGACTTTTTTATATCTTGCTTGAGAAGGTAAGACTTTTTAAGTTCAGGAATATGTGAATAACATTTTTGTACTTCATATTAATTCATACTGTGAATTGAAGGAGTCCATCGTAATAGTTTTGTGCTTTTGAAATATGCTCTATAGAAATGGAGAATTACATATACAGAAAAAAATTATTGAAAGCTATTTGATTTTTTTCAATACTAATATGATAAACCAATAGTTTCATACCACTCTACTTTTATTTAGGATATTTCTCTTGAGTTAGTCCCATAGTTCTGATACCTAACTAGTTAAGTTGATAGTGTGCCCATAATCTGTTACAGAAATGGGATATAGAATCATAATCAATGGACTTTTCCAACACTCTAATCATCTTTTATCACTATTTATACAATAAAATATATAAAACATACAACACGATCATTTTTATGGAGTAAAATTTATAAAACTGATAGTGAGCAAAAGCTGAATTGTTAGTTGGTGGAGTAATCTATTTAAACGAGTCTTTATTCACTTTTGGAACACTTAATGTACTCTCATCAATAACTCAGACCCTTTCAAATGATGACGAAATAGTTCTTCTTAATAAGTTGAGTCTTCTCCATTAACTCACACAATACTGTGGAGTTGATGAATTTATAGAAAATTCTTCAAGTTTTATACTGTGGAATGCACTTCATAACCCATATAGTCATACCCAATCATCCTCTGTTCGATTGGAGACAGGGGTCTTTGAGCTCTGTCCATTAATTGATCAATTATCGACTCGGTTACAATCCAATTTTGGATTCAAATTGTCAATTTCCGTCTCTCCAATATTCACGTTAAATTATCTACTACCGCCTGCCAGGTCATACATGATTGCGAGTTACCATGAGTTGGGTATGCATGAGTTTGAGTGCACAATCAGAATATTTGTACGGGTTTTTTTATTTAGTTTCTGTATCAGAAAAAAGAAATTGAGATGAATCGTCCTTCTAGATTCTAGGGAAATAGTCCTCCCATTCATTCAACCTGTAATTGATATTATTCATCTATTTTATATTGTAATTAATTCCATTACTTCACTTGAATTTAATGATTTTTCAATCTCAAAATTAAAAACGAATGACACTTAAGGTTTTTTTCTTATTAAGCCCACATTGGAACATCCTACAGTGACTATAAAATATATCGTTATTGTAGAACATCCTACTTTTATGGATACATAAATGTATTAATCGGATGATTAACTGCTGATAAAGACAGTGATAGGCTACACGTTTCGGGTCGTATTTAAGTAATAAAACAACGCAACTTAATGAAAACCAATTCGCGGTTAATACTGATTGTTATCAATAATAATTCTAAAACGCTCTAAATGAGCTCCAAGAGATATTATTTTTGATGCAACCTGATGAATAAAAATCTCCACATTATCCTCATACTTATTTCACTCTTATACAACTGGCGGCTCTTGCCCACGAAACAGGTGAAGTGCTATAAAGTAAAAGATACGGGCACTTCACCTATTTCGTGGATTCGTGGGTACGAGTCACTAACATCTTATACTTGAGTTCATTTCACCCACATTGTTTGATATCCAACTCATTTATGAAGTATTTATTGACTGCCATAGACAATCTTCAAGTAGCTGGTAACTGGATGTTATCCAAGCATAATACGGCAGGATACTCGTGCAGCTTTGTTTTTGCTGGCAAGTTGGATCAGTTTTTGAGTGGCACAACGTGCCAGATGGTGCACTCCGTTCAAAGCTGTCTCCGTGCACAAGTGTCGTTGAAGACAGTGAGAGAGTGGACTCAAGTGCGTGCGACGGCTAGACGAGTTTTTAATCGATCAACAACTAGTCGGCACTGCCGCCACTCGATCAAATTGTCTCTCTTCATTTGATACACCGGACCTCTCTCCAGCTGCCTGATGTGCTCACAAATAACTCTTGATTTCTGAAAATAGAGAAACGTCTCAATTTTTCACCATGACTCATTTACAGTATTTGTTAGAGGAATAGGCCTACAATTACAGTGGCGGCTCGTAACCACGAAACAGGTGAAGTGTTGTACAGTAAAAGATACAGGAACTTCACCTGTTCCGTGGGTACGAGCCTCCAGTGCTACAATATAAGTGAAAAGCTTTCAGGATTGATGAAAAACAGTAATAAAGTAGCCCTAAAATGAAGGAAACATTCCAATACTGTATCTGTAGGATTCACACCTTCCCTTTCGCCTGATGAATCGATAGACTATTAGTGCTTGATGCACCATTGCACTTCTGCACAGTATCTATAAACTGTGTACTCTGTCACTCAACTATAATGTATAATTCATCATGTGCTATGTACTATGCATTAGGCATACAACGGTCTGTGCATTATGCACTAGGTATCTTGTATCTGCATCTAGAATGTGGTCAGGCTATCACTAAGTGTTGAAATATGTATGTATGTCCTCCAGTGATAATAGTGAGTTATTGTTTCTATAAGTCAAAGTTATGAACATTGTTTTATTGATTCCTTCATTGAAGTGCTCAAGTTTCATGTAAATCTCAGAAGAATGTTAGTAATGATGTATGGATAAAATATTGTTTAAAAATAAATTTTTGTTTGTCAATGGCGCAACAGCCCTATGAAGGGCCTAGGCCTGCCAACAGCTGGTTGTCAGTTTCATATTCACTAAACTATACAGTCCATCCAAGCAAAGAAGACACCCCGGCAAGACGGGAAAACGACTCCAGCCCGGCCATTACAGTCCCAAAAGCCATAAATTCTCAAAAGAACCCACAGCCCCCGAACCAACATCGACCAAGCCGAAGCCACCCCCACTCCGCCAGAATGCCCTCCCAGCCCGGACAGAAAATACAGCAGGCGAATAATCATCAACCAGGATAGAGGTAACGTGTGGTTAGCACGTCGATCCTCTCAACCATAAGCCAGTCTTCACAACCAAATGAAGATGCAGAACACCTCTAAATAACATGCAGTTAATTAGTTAGAGTGTAATGCAACAATTACTATTACTCCAGAAACAAGAAACGACTAACTGTCTTTACTAAAGACAGCCAATCTCCCAAAGGAGAGAATTGTTTAAAATTTTATAGTTGATCATATTATATATCTATATGTTTCTGTAGTTTTGAAGGATGTGGAGCTCCTTGATCAAGCAGTGATTAGCCTATTACACCATAAATTGGGCTATTCTAGAGCAAACTCAATGTTCAATTGATTTTCTATTGACAATGGAAAAATATTAATTCGAAAAATCTTCTAAATGTCTGATGGTTGAGATTCTTTGGGAATTGGAGAAAGATTGCAATATAATTAAAGATATGGGAGAATAATTCATTATTTTATAATAGAAAATAGAGATAGAGTAGCTTCATGCCTTAAAAAATATAGGAATCAGTAATTTGCACATGATCCTCACCGTGAATTTTAGTATAGTCTTTTTTCCAAAAGGACGGAAGAATGTCTGTTACGCACTGATATGAGCCTAGCAAGCTAGGCTCATCGTGTGTGGTTCTCACTTTCCTCGTCTTGAGAGGCTGGCCATGTGAGGGCTGTAGACAATGTCATGCATCCCCCACACAGCCTGACCCCCAAAACTGGGTGCATACCCACTAAACTGCCCAGTTTTCACCCCAAGAGTGGGCTGGAATCCTCACTAGGAGAAACTGCTTCAGCCCACCCATGGTATATACCATCTGGAGAACAGATAGTCTGTATCCTTCCACCTTGTGGGATCTATCTACATCCACCTATCATATCTACATAGTACTCTATTATAAACATCAATATACACAATTTATTACTTCCTATCCTAGTTTTTTTTAATTTTTTTTATACATATAATTACTTACATTTTTATAGATTATCATTATATTTTTTTCTTTTTTTTGCTGTCTAAGCAAAAATGTATTCTGACATGATAGGAAAATGACTCCAGCTTGGTCAATACTGGTTAAAAAATTATAGAATTAATTTCTAATTAAACCAAATCGACAATTTTTAAACCAATATTGACAGAGTTGGAGTCATTTTTCTATCTTGCCAGATCTAAATGTCTCTTTCGCTTGGACAGACTATATTCGTACTATAAAGAGTCTCGGATGAGTTATCGAATGAATCATTAGAAAAATGTGCACTAAATATGATAGTAAATAAGTAAGTAAACGAAGATAGTAAGACAAAAAGTGAACGGTGGTGAATCATGTCTGATACAAATTAAATTGAAATTAATATAATATCGCCCGTGTTTCATTCCTGACATCCAATGATTACGATATTCCAATTCACAGAACGATGCTTCTCTGATCCAGGAATATGAATGTGTGAAACTCACATTCAATTAGCATTTTACAATGATTAAGTTTCTGAACATGAATTCAAAGGTTTTCGGAATTACCGAACTAAATGTAATTGGATTAATTTGTCAAATCCTTCAAATCGATTTCATACCTATAAAGCTTAGCGATTGAGAGCCCACTCACAAACCACTTGATTCTTGGAAATGAAATTCTACCGGTAACCCACTTATTAAATACATTGGTAATACTATACCGGTAATCGATACCATATAGTCAGCTTGCAACATGTTGGACTCAATCAATTCAAACAGATAAGCTTCATGTCTCTATGTCGATTTTCTCGAAAAATCAAATTTGATTTGGTCAGTGATATTTGATCCACATTTCAACAAACCCACATTTTCTGTGAATATTTAAAAGAGTAAACAAGGATTTTGTTACCATGGGATCGATTCTGCGATACAGACCATCCCAACATTGCAGTAACCAAATTTGTTTTTCATGAATGTAAAATGATCCTCCAATACAAATCACTTATAAAGGCTCCCATATTAGCACAACCTAATCCGAGGAGTAGAAACAAGTGAGAGAGGACTGAAAATTTATCAGTGCGCTCAAAGGAGCAGGAGCGGTAATTCGCATTACATCAATACATTCATTCCTCCTACTCCTCTTCTGTATTCTGGAAATATTTTATATTCCTATTCACTCTCCCATCAACAAGTTACTAAGTCAATGGGAAACTTCGTCAAGGAAATTGTTGATTTTTTGACGTAATTGACGATAGAATACGGAACAAATAAAATGATAGGCTACAAAATCTATTCTAGACTAGACACTAGACCATGAAATATTGAAATATTAGAGACTATAAAACTTAGTTATATTTGCAGTATTGTAATATACTTCTCTTGTAATCATTACATCACAGCTCATCTTCTGTATTGATTCCCTTAAAAAATGAAAGGTTGCTCGATTTAATGTTTGACTTTTATCTTTTCAGTCTGTTGTGTAATATGAATAAAGCTATTTGCAACAAAATTCTGCCGAATATCTGCAACAGACAATGAAACTCTGGAGCTCTGCTTGACGTGTGTTATTAATAAATTCCACTAGAGAAAACAAGTAAAATAATTAATGCAGGTAGAATAATTTCATTGAAAAAAAGTTTTTTTTAAATTTTGCTCATAATATTAGAAACTTTATTGGGAAGTAATAGTAGCCTGTTTTTGATGGCTATGATAACAAAAAACAAATTCAACTGAAAACAATAATATAGAGAAACAGATGAGTTTTCAATGTTGCCGCAAACAATAATTTCAAATATTCATCCTTGTCAAAAACAAACGAATATTGAACTATACTCTTCATATAATCTGTGGTTA
This sequence comes from Sogatella furcifera, assembly GCA_017141385.1. Taxonomy (NCBI): domain Eukaryota; kingdom Metazoa; phylum Arthropoda; class Insecta; order Hemiptera; family Delphacidae; genus Sogatella; species Sogatella furcifera. The sequence goes on from CM029549.1 coordinate 11,157,164, forward strand.
TTGATACTATTGAAATTCACTTTGAAGAAGTTTTGAAAATATAATCAGACTAGTAATTTTCAAATATGAATAGACTAGTAAACTAAGGGCCCTATTTAACTCGAAACCTATACAAATAGAACATTTATTAACTTGCCAATAGTATTCAGAAAATATCTTGGTACTAAATGGCTTTTTAACTGAATTTCCCTAACCTATTGGATCAGATCTTCCTAACTGTAAGTTAGACTGTACTACTTATCAATCACTCGAGAACAATACAGGTTTCACAAAAATGATAACTTTTCAAAGGATTGAGATGATAGATTAACAGTTCACGCTTAAAAAATATCAGAAAAAGGATTATCTCTTGTATCCAGAGAAAATTAGTCTGTGCTGCCATTGACTAATTTGAGAAAATTGAATTTGTTAGACATTGTTAAGTAAAATTTGCAACATTCAATGACAAGGAATGACGACGATATTCAAATAAGATCGGAAACATCAAATTTAATATGTATGAAGTTGGAATCCAATCCGAGTGTAAGCGGAGCAACTGCAATTGACAAGGAATTTTCTTGCTGGAACTCCTTCCCACCTATAGTCTGTCCAAGCAAAGAAAACCCTCTGGCAAGATGAGAAAATGACTCCAGCTTTGTCAATATTGGTTCAAAAAATATTTATTTGGTCTCAAATTGTGGATCAGAATGTTTCCTACAATTTGAGACCAAGTCAATAGATTTGAACCAATATTGACCGAGCTAGGGCTATTTTATCATCTTGCCAGAGGGTCTTCTTTGCTTGGACAAACTGTAGAAATCGATTATTGATCCATTGCAATACAAAATTTCTGCAGAGGAAGCGATAACATTCTATGAGCACGTTCGTTGTCAACGTTCTGCATTTTCGCGTCGTGTGAAATCCGATTTTCCTTTTGCAAAGAAACGGATGAAAGGATTTTCCAGCTTATGGAGATTTTCCTCGAGTTTCGAGACTGTCATATTATTGGTTCAACTGACACTGGTAGCCTACAACGATAATGGTTGGTGTTGGACAGAGAAAGAAGAACAGTGAATCGTAAGACATTTGTAATGATTCCAGATTGCTTCAAATCTTTGAGACGTTTTGGCTCATCAAGCGCCTTTGAAAACAGCTAGTCTGATAACATAACAACGATAAAATGGGCCAATGTGCAGGAGTAATCTGCAAAACAGCTGGTTTCAATTCTTTTTGAGATTTCAATTCGTTTCAATTCTTTTTGGGGTTTCAATGGATTTTGAGGATTGCTTTTGACCACAGCACAATCACATAAATACGGCCACCCCGTCTTTCGGAGGAGACGATAAGCCGTCGGTCCCGACTACCTCAAAGTAGTCGTCATCTATCATCCATATCATTACCCACGCACAAGCCTATGAGCTCATGTGGGCTTCATCCTCATAAACAAATAAACAAAAATGAACAATTCATTTTTTTCATTAAACCAGAATTAGTGAGTTATATCCCACGCTATTTTTGTATCACTTGCCGAACAAAAATATGAATAATAACAATATTGTCATGAACCACAAGATTCGACAGATCCCCAAACTTTAAGCATTATTTTAATCATCATTTTATTTATTTTTCCTTTCAAATTTAAATTCAGAAAATGATAGCTTCTGAAAATTTTCGTGAGAACGGAAGCTCTCAGAATTTTTCTGACGAAATTATCCAAATACGTTGTGCTGTGAGAGGAGTGGGGGAAGTAGACTCCCCTCCAGCCAGCTAGCGGAAAAGCTTCCAATATTTTTTACTAAATTTAATCGTTTAAAAAAACACTCTTTCGCCGTCTTCCTCCTGAGACAGTTCTGGGACCTGGACTTTTCCGTGTGGCTTTCCATTCTGCCATGGCGACCATCAGCGGTTTGGGTATCGTTCCAATCATACTTTATTCAATTTTATTTTTTTCCAAAATTAATAATGGTTTTTTTATTAATTCCTTTAAATAAATTCCAATCAAGTTTTAAATAGAATAAATATGATCAATTATTTACTTTTCAAATAAAATTAAATGATCATTTCTTCAAATAACTTTTAATCAAAGCTTTGAATAAAATTTAAATAGAATAAAACAAAAACTCTTCAGACAAGAAATAAAAACTAATCAGGTAAAATTCGACACCTTTGTTTTAAGAAATATTGGAATACATAAATTTGGATTCATGTGTGCTATAATATCGAAACTATTATAGATTCTTGGTAAATAAAAAATCTTGACATTGTAACAATTTGTTTTCCTTTCAAATTTTACCAACTCAACTTTAGATCTGCTAAACTTAACTTTTCACCTGCTCTACCATCATGCTACGTTATTTTGACTTAAATAAATTACAGTGTTCCCGTCTGGGAACTGGTAGACGCCCGCTTTCATAATATACCTTCAAATAGGTACTTTTCTTTTTCTATCCATTTATCGCCCATATTGTAATTACAATAGCAGAGACATTTCTATTATCACAAATGGAGGTTTTTCGTATTATTACAAAATAGTGCAGCCGCCAAATTCAATTCTTCCTAAAATCATTATAAATGGTGGTTGCGCCAAATTCAAGACTTTTTTCCATTATGATAAATGGTGGAGGTCCCACATTGTTATAAAATTGTGGAGGCTTTTTCCATTATTATAAAATGGTGGAGGGTCTCAAATCTTTACAATATAAACTTGAAGAATTCAAGTAGTATTTGATAGTATTAGATTCTATGAAAAATATCATTATTATAAAATGTCTCCAGCACTCAGATGATTATTCAGCCTGTAATGATTTCCAGGTAAAATTGGATACTGAATATGATTCAACATTCTTATAATTCCAAGGGCCCCATGATAGTATTTATTAAAATATTTATGAGTACAAAAAGTTATCTAGAAATTCTTCTCTTCAAGATTGATTCTTTTGAATTTGAGAATCGAATACTTTTGTGGGATCACTTTGTCCACTTTCAGATTTCAAACTTCCATATTTCAATATTTCCATGTAGTCCTCTACGAACTATACTTCATAATCCATGTAAAAGAAATACAATAGATGTTGAGCCTTGAACATATGAGCTGAAGACATCGTCAATTCAGCATTATTTTTGAAACGTTTCATGCGACTGTTTCTAAGGTTGGGTGGAGGGGAGAGCAAATGGGACAGTCCAATTAGGGACCAAGCAACCGAAACAGGATATGGAACGGCTGAGGGTGAGAAATCTAAGACGGGGAAAACCAGGGCGGGGAATGTGGAAGTTTTGTGCAGTGACCATAGCCACGGAGGAGGAAAAGAGCGTCTCGTCTTCCGATCACGTCCGACTTTGTCTCGCCTTTGGCGAGATTTTGCGAGAAACCCGGCCGATGTGACATTTCAACCGCTACACCACCCCCCTCTTACTGCAGCCGGCCAACCTCTCTAATCCGGAAGGTCTGCGTTCTAATTGGAAAAAGGCCTTCGGTTAGCATTTAGGTCCCATCTGTTACCAGAGCGCTTCCTTTCTAAACTTTTCATAAAAACTTACAATATTTTCTCAGGCCAGCGAAACGTTCGCGGATAAGTTGACAGTAGACCAACAAATTCTTTGCCTCACGCTTCTTGGGTGGAAGAGAGATTCTTCCAATGTAAGATAGATGGGGATAGGTAAACCTCACGGTATTCTTACTACTAGCATAATAATAATATATGCATAATTCAATCAAAATATCCTAAAATACTATTTAGTCCAGTCAAATTAAGCAAAAAAAGTAAAAGTCGGAGGACCCAGCTGAAAATTTGCAGGTATGATCAGAAAAGGGCGCTAAATAACATACTAAAAGTCCCCATGAGTCCCCTGTTAGCTTCGGCCGCCATCTTGAAAAAAGCGTAAAATTTACCTTCTAGGAATTGGTTTTTCATGGATTGTGGCCAAACCAAGCGTCGGACGAGAAAATTTTATAGGACCTTTTTTGTAGACAATACAATTTGGAAAAGAAAAAGACCAATTGCAACTCTGTATCATTAACCGTTTTTGAGATACAATTTTTTAAAAATTTGACAATTTTTTATAGGATCGAGAATCCTACAATACTTTTGGTCGGATGAACATTGCTAATGACAGCCTAGGGTCCCAGGAACAGTATTCAAGAAGTATAAGCAAATCCCAACTTTTTTAATAAGATTTTTGCGTTAAAATAAGCAATTTTTGGGGTTTTTGGGGGTGTGAGGATTTACTAAAATTGCTGTAGCACAAAAAATATTGAACACAAAAGAGTGGAATTGGTCTCGAATGAAAGAGAAATGAATTCCGCTGAAAGGGATTTTGAAATACGAGAGCTCAATTTATAGTTACAAACTTCTTAAGTAAGAAAAATTTCAAATTCTCGATCCTATTAAAAAATTGTCAAATTTTTAAGAAATTGTATCTCAAAAACGGTTAATGATACAGAGTTGCAATTGGTCTTCTTCTTCAAATTGTATTGTCTACAAAAAGGGTCCTATAAAATTTTCTCGTCCGACGCTTGGTTTGGCCACAATTCACGAAAAACCAATTCCTAGTAGGTAAATTTTACGTTTTTTCAAGATGGCGGCCGAAGCTCACAGGGGACTCATGGGGACTTTTAGTATGCTATTCAGCGCCCTTTCCTGATCATATCTGCAAATTTTCAGCTGGGTCCTCCGTCTTTTATTATTTTTTGCTTAATTTGACTGGACTAATATTATCTCTGGATTTTTCGATGATAGCATTCAACGAATTATTATCAGCTAAGATTGGCTTGTTGTCGGTGTTCGTCATCACGATGGTCTTCAAACCAATTGAAAGCATTTCAAAAAATTGAAGTTAAATCATTTATCTTCCAATGTGCTATGATGATCCAGATATTTGGAAAACATTACTTTCTAGCTGAATTAAATCGAAAGCTATCTCCATTGATAAATCAATGTTCGAATAGAGTTTTTATTGATTTAGCATCTTATATATTTACAGAATTTTTTGGAGTCTCCTGTTTAGACCATAGTCCAACATTCTTTGGAGAAAATATCCTTTTATTATTTGATTCATTTCTCATAGTATCGATAACCAATATAGTGTCAAAGAGTATATATAATATTAGTGTCAAGAGTTGACTTTTTCAGTACCTACAGATGATGAATGAAGGATAGAATGAATAAATGACTCTTCCCTCATTAATATTTTCTTTCGTTCATTATTAATAGGCCTTTAATATGAAATAAAATAATGCATTTATTTTTTTTCAAACTCAAATTGTTTAATTTGATGCATAATACATCTTATCTATGTTTAATATTATACATGTATAATATGTAGAAATATTTCCAACAGATTCTTCCTATTATAACCGAAATGTGTTCTCATATTCATGATAAATAATGCTCATTCATAATGCACTTCTATCTGTGAAAGGTGAGTCATAATAAAAACGTGTTGGGTGATAAAATTTTAAACCCTTCTAACATAAAGTAACTGTTTATGTTTGATGCGACATTGTTATTTTGCGCCATTCGATGTTTTATTCATTTAATGTAAGAGTAAATTCAAGTTTACTCTTAATTTCATACCTATTCAGATTGTAATGCAATTCATGTGTTATATCCAATTATGATGGATCGTAAAGCCAGAGTGCTGTGTTTTTTAACTGATGCATTAAATCATATAATGCTTCTCTGCGTTGATCAACTTTATCTTTCCCAAATTTATGATGCAAATTATTACTTATGTTCCGTATAATGTAGTTATAATTAGTAGGGTAACAAATAATGATGGAATTGTATACCTGAGAATAATGTATAGAAACTCATATTCTTTAATTCCTGGTTACTCATCATATGAATTTCTGAAATATCCAGCAACGTTTTTTGATATTGTAAGAATACATCAAGTGTATTATTTAGATTTAGTGTACAAGTGTAGATTTGATAATCCTTCCGATCAGCTTTTATGATATCTTAGTTGAACTATCAAAAGAAATTTGAGTATTTGTGGTTGGGTAATTTCTGAAATCAGTAGAAACGCAAAAAGGCACACTATCACTATGAGTACCATTTATTGTTATACGAGTACCATTTCGCTTATGTACAGAGAAATTGACGAGGGATGAGATATGCAACCCGCGATGTAGCTATAATTCCTAAAAATCCTGATAACTGGCATAGGGAGTAGAAAAAAATACTGATTAGTTTGAAAAACTAACTGATGGATTAGAAAAAAATAATAATACAACATCGCTAGATCTAATGTGAAGTGGTCTACTAATTCCAAAGTTTTCTGCTGATCGGTTATAGAAAAGGGTAAAAAACGCAGAAAAACTATAGGGTAACGCAAATATTGGACGTATCCTTGATGTTTTTTCAAGTATTCTCTTGCATTATATTCTCAAAGAAAATGATTGATGACGATGATGATGATGATGTTGATTACTGTTTAAGGAAATTTCCATATAAATATCAGTCAAGCTGATGATGTGATCTCTGTGGCAGCAAACTATGTTCCTGGAACCATGAAATAGAATGTAGAATTGAGAAAATCTCTGTTTTCTACTATAATTGTATAGAATATTCATAACCTTCTATCAATTCTCAGACCTTAATGTACAAAACAAGATGGCGGCAATATGGGCCTAGCCAAGCGTAATAGCAATAGTTCAAGTTGCTATTCTTTAGAAGTAATAAGACAGAAATAGCATATTTTTTATTGTTAATCATTATGATATTACAATATAATTAATATCCAATACAAAAATAATAATCATTACAATATAATTAACTTCAAACTAGAATCTGATTTATTATTCTAAGTGAAAAATAGAAATTCAAGACACTCAAATTCCAATCAGTTTTTTTCCAACATGATTGTAGCCTACTTCACTTGCTGCTCATTTCAACTTTCTTCCGTCTCTGAACCTTTCCCCCAATATTTTCAGTTTTTTTCCTTTGGCTTGCAAGTTTGAGACATCTTATTGTCTTCTTCACACTCCAGTATCTATACAAAAAATTAAATTTCAACTCCTCAAAACTTGTTTTTAGAGTGTTTTTAAGCTTTTAGTTGTGTATGTTTACCATTGCTTTACATATCTCAGATCTAAACTTTGAGAAAAAACATAATTAGTCCGGCGTTGTAGGCCTACCGTATTGTAGGCTATAGTCACAAATTAAGCACTGCTTGTAACCTAATCATTTGATATTTTGAAGCTAACTGGTAGGCCTACACGAGGCAGATCACTGATTTCATTAATTATTGTCTTTCACTCTTACAAAAAGCACATAGGAGCCTAGTTTGTTGAAATAGCTAGTTTGTTGGAATTCAAGGAAATGCATCACTTCTCTTGGCACTCCAATGTTTTTCTCGTAGCACTCCAATTAATTAATCGTCTATGACAAGAAAAACGTCTTTCTTGATAATAAAACGGTCTTCAAAATGATTAATACAAACTATCGAACTGTCTTTCACTTCAAAATTTTGATGAAAACTTTTCTAACCAATATGTCCATTGAGAGTTTGTTTTCAGGAAACATGAAAATAGAAATATGAATTGAATTACCATACTTGGATATTCACAATCATAAACACAACACAGACAACCCATTTGTAATAAATTATCATATTCTCAATAAAATATGCCATATTTTTTTAACATAAATCAAGACGAATCGTGAGTGTAGTCCATTGTCAACTTAGTAAACATTCAGTAGGCCTGCTTATGAAATTTTCCAAAAATTATTTTATAATAAAACATATGATTTTTTGTCAACATAATCAAAACGCTATGAAATCATGAATTTGGAGTAGGGCAATTACGTCCGCCATTTTCCATACAATCGATAGGTACATTAAGGTCTGAGAATTGATAGACGGTTATGGAATATTATATCAGTAATCCCTGTTTGAAAGAAAAAAGAGAAGAAGAAGATATATTATACATAGTCTGAAAAATAACACCAGAGTTTTGACGGTATCAGAAGTAAAACTCTAAAGGAAATAGCCGACTTTGTCTCTGAGCCACTCACTTTCATTGTAAATAGATGTTTTAAATAGGGTATTTTTCCATCTTTATTTAAAATAGCCAAGATAAAACCTCTTTTTAAGTCAGGTGATAAGAAGCTACCGGAAAACTATAGACCAATTAGTATGGTGAGTTCATTAACTAAAATAATGGAGAAGCTAATAAAAAGACAAATAGTGGAATTCTTAGAGTCACATAAGATAATCGAAGATCATCAATTTGGATTTCAAAATAATAAGAGTACTAACGATGCTTTAATTCAGTTCTCGAACGCTGTGGCAGACCATTTGAATAAAGGAAAGAAAACTCTTGCTATCTTTATTGATTTGACCAAGGCCTATGATACAGTATCTCATGAGCGCCTATTATGTAAACTAGAAAGGGTTGGAATCACAGGAACTACATTAAAATTATTTGATAGTTACCTTTCACGTAGGGCACAGACTCTAACTATTAATAACTCAGTTAGTGTAGTTATCAATGACTCTCCTACTGGCTACAGCCTACCTCAAGGTACAGTCTTATCACCAATCCTATTTTTGCTGTATATAAATGAATTATTGAAATTGGATCTGAGCGGGGGCGAGGTGTTTTCTTTTGCGGATGATACTGTTCTCTTGTTTGGCGGTGAAACATGGCACCAAGTGTATGGAGCCTCCTCAAGAGGCATCTCCTTACTAAAGAAATGGCTGGATATGAACTCACTAAGTTTGAATATTAAAAAAACTAAATATATTGCATTTTCAAGAAGTATAACAGGCCAGGAAGATACGGCATGTAAACTGAAATTGCATATTAATTGTAATGAATTTGATGTTAATAATGGTTGTTGTGATTGCCCCGAAATTGAAAGATCAAGTTACTTGAAATATTTGGGTGTTATAATTGAGCAAGGATTTAGATGGAAGAAATACATAGATTACCTTTGTGATAGATTGAGGATTGTATCTTATAAATTTTACAAACTAAGATCGATTCTTCGGCTACCAATGCTGAGAATGGTGTACTTCGCTCTGGTGCAATCATTGCTACAATATGGTTTGGTGGTTTGGGGAGGTACGTTCGATACGCATGTAGCTCCTTTATTCAGAGTACAAAAAATGATAATAAAAACAATATTGAATAAACCAACCATTTATCCCTCAATGAGTGCTTTCAAGGATATTAGAGTCATGACAGTAAGACAAATGTATGTTTTGAGCGTGATTAAATATTTTTGTAGATACAATGTTAATTTTATGCAATTAAATAATGAAAATCATAGGTATAATTTGTACAAATTCGCATCATATGTTTCAAACCTAACACTTATTCGTAAGCAATTAATTTATATAGCTCCGAAACTGATAAATTCTATTCCACCCGGGCTTATTATAGAACTACCTTCCAAAAGTGTACCAAGGAATATTAAGAAATGGATAACTGAGAGACATTATTTTGATTTGTATATTGTGTAGATAATTTAATTTACATCCATTGTAATTGTACTACTATTCTGCTAAATTTAAGAGTCTCGATACATAGCTTGATTAATTCTTTTCGAATATAAGTTGTAATTTATTTATGTTATTTTGTATACATCTTCTTTTTTTGGTTTTAATTAGATGTGGATGACCGAAGTTTGACAATATGCTACTCCTACTGGCGAACAAGTGATTTTCTCTATGCCAGTGGTTTCATTTCACCTCTTGTACCTTTATTTTGTTGATAGAATGTAAGTAAACTAGATTAAGGTACATTATCGTAAATTTTGTAATTATTGAATTTTGTGTAGGAAATAAATTTGATTTGATTGATCGATTATGAAATATCAATAGTGACTCTTTCGATTATTTGAGAGAAAATCCCCCTACACCACTGAATTTTGATTGTCCAAAAACTTCTTGGCAAGAGATTTAGTAAGCGTAGATCATACCAATTGATCCAAAAGTTTCACGTTTTCGAGTAGAAGTTTATTGTAAAGCGGGCAGCTGTTTAAAATTCGAGCAAAGTGTATGTTGTGGCCTTGAGCAGCCACCCCGGGAGGGCCGCAAATGAATTCTTCGCTACTTATCACGTTATCCACCCTGTGCTGGGTTTTGGGTGGCTAGCAAATCCTTTAGAATAATGGCTGGCCATCTAACTTGTCGACGCCTTAGAATCCCCATGACCACACTTGGTTGATTCTTGTGTGCTGCACTGTATGCTTCACATACTTGAGCATTGGTCGCATGCCTTGCAGCACGAAAAATCGACCAACTTGTAATCCGTGCTCACCTTGCGCTGTACTGGCACACATCTGTCTTTCCATTTTCCTGGACCAGTCCCTTTCCCTCATTTCGCTTCCTTCATTCCCTTAGTCTCTTTCCCTCATTCTATTCTCACTTCCTTCTTTGTTTCGTCTGTAGGTCGACAATTCACTTCCAACCTTGATGTTCATTCTGCTTCAATCTTTTTCGTTGCTCACCGAGGTCTTGGAATTATCGGAATTCAATCTGTACAAGGATAAAGTTACTGAATGATTTAAAATTTAACTCTTTTCATATGAAGTCGATCATTTCCTTCTGATGTAGCTTCCGGTTGTCTGATATAGACTAAGGAACTATGAAGACTAAAGGTATTTATAGAGCCCTAATATTGACGGATTGATGTAACACGTCATATGATCTGTACATGGATGAACTGAATGATTCAAAATTCAACTCTATTCATGTGAAGTCGATCATTTCCTTCTGATATAGCTTCCGGCTGTCTGATATTGACTGCATTATGTTGATGTAAGACGTATAGGATAGGTAATACAATGTATTATTAGTCGAAAGTTCTTCTAAATAGAGCATAACCACGATGAACTTGATCATGAAATTCCTGGTTTCAGGAGAAACGTACAACGATTTAGCAAACAGGAGCTCATGATATATTATTTTGGTTAGGATAATAATTCATGGTATGTTGTAATGTAGAAGGTCAAAACTACAAATCTGAAATATTTCATGTTATTTGATATCAATTATACCCATACCTATAATACCTACATAATATTTTAAAAATTTTATCTTGAAATATAAGATAGGATTTTACTAATAATTGCCTCCAGATGAGTCCTGACTTACTCACTATATGACTTTTGAAATTGTATTCAACACTTCAACTCTTTTATAAAATTTTACCCAGAATTGGCCTTCATATCTGTCCTGACTTACTTTCTACATGAAAATATCAGAAACCAGAAAAATATGTATAAAAAATGCTTACTTTCCACAGCAATGATTGTTTTGTCCTGCACGCTTCTCCCTCAATCAATATTACTCGTCGAACTCGTAGTTATTACCCAGGATTCCAGAGAATAAATCGAAAGAAATCAGCTCAAATTTATTGCAAAACAATGGTAGATTGCTGAGAACGAAGGAACAAAGCAAAGCTCTCCGAAATGCCAACAAACACTGGGCGTCTCTTAGTATTCCAATTTCTATTCTCAAATGGCGTGTAAAATCCGCTCTTCTTGTTAGTGTTCGAAAGGAGAGAAAAAATCCAAAGTAGCTTAGAAATTCTCAGGAGAAAAGAGGCATGCAGGCGTTCAACTATTTTGTATTCACCCTGGAGAGAATTGCCGGCAATCGAGAGGGAGAAAAAGAATGGACTTGTGCGTCTTTCTTCTTAATATTTATGACGCAAATCTGAAGCGAACCTAAGTGCGCAAAAAACAGTAACTGTGATAATACTTTAAGTGTATTTTTAGTGCAGGGGTGCAGGGGCATTCGCAGTCTACTGTCTGTTTCCGGTATTATTTTGTGATGAAATTCGGCAGATCTTTGTTCACCAAGGGTCTATTTTATTCAAATTGCACTTCTTTTGTGAAGAGGCCGCTTGCAACAAGGATGTCTATATCGCGTATTCTGTTCTTTCGCAGCAGTGTTTCCATTTTGCGGGCGTAATAGGCATGAGGGAGGCATACGTAATTAATTTATTCAAACTGAGTAAGGGTGGCTGTGGGAATATTGAAGGAACAAGCTTTCTGTAAGCCCGCTGAATTAAGAAGCTTTATTTATAGTCTCCCTTTATTAATATTTACAGGATTCGGTGTGCTTGAACAGCCCCTGTGACAAACAGCAACCTTGCGAATGAGGAAAATTGGTATCAATCGTTGGATAAAAGAGGTGACGGAACAGCTGCTACTCCCTCCCTTCCTCACAAACCAAATTCCCCAGTATCCATATCGTTCATTAGAGAGAATCTGTAATTCCATTTCTGATTTCTCGGAACTAACTCGTAACCCTGTTGAAACAATGCGTTGATTAAATATTATTCGAACTTGGAATGATATTTGTCTGGTTGTACTAAATGATCACGAGAGCGAATAACCTCAAAAGTTGTGTTCATATCCTGTTCGTTCAGTGGAAAGGTGTACAATCAAAGTGTGAAACATTTTCTCCATTATATCGGTTGAATGCTTGGTCTCGGTTATTTAATGTTAACTCGTTCTCCGTGAATATTACCCTCTACGACTTTCCGTTCATCCTCATTGTGGTCACAACATCATTAATATTATGTATATTATGAACTCATCAACGTATATTACTAAGTCATTGGTTTAGACTCAGAGAATGAACCTTTGAATTTCAAAATTTAAACTGATTTGATTGAATGTATTGATCAATTTTTTCGATTTCTTTGATGTATACCTTGAAAGATACATAATTTACCAAAACTCATATTACCATTGTCATGCACAGTTCTACGCACGGATGATTCCATTAGCATTGGAAAGTAGGTTGGAGTTGGTTTTCTGGGTTGGCTGATTCATTTCAGACGTTACGTTGCAGGCTAGGAGACAGGAAAAAGTAGAAAATCTATGGTTGCTGCCGTAACGGGATCCATTCTACAAATGTTGTACAATAAATCATGCGAGAGCATTAGCGATAGTGGTATAATGCTCACATACAGCAGTGTATTGTGGTGTGAGGGTGGGAGGGATTCGGTTTGGTTTTGCAGCGAGAGAGAGAGAGATAGGTGATCGAGAGGAGAAGAGTTAGAGGGGACCAGTGGGATTGTGTGTGTAGGCTATCTGAGTGAGAAGTAGCCTAAATTCGCCTGGAAAAGAGTTTGGATTTGATAGGAGAGACTGTGCTATATATTTTTGGGATTTTAACAGAGAGAGAGAGAGAGAGAGAGAGAGAGAGAGAGAGAGATGTGTGTGCTATACAGATTTCTTTTCGATAGGCACAGCTTTCCTTCTTCACAGCCAATAAATCTTGCCACTTCGATATGTATGCCAGTTCTTTTGCCTATACGTTTAGAGAAAACTGAAGACCGGCGGCATGCCTCCACCTCACAGATCCACCATTGAGGCTCACCTTCATTGTCCATCCGTTTCTTCAGCTTTGCACCGGCTGCGAATCTGTCAATGCCTTCCAAATTTATTATCTCTCCGATTTGAACAAGGCTTAAGAGCGTCGCGTCCCCAACCAACAGTTACCCTTCTGGCTTTATAGCGCTGTGTCGGTGGGATTGTTTTTTCAACCACCCCCTAATTTTATTTGGATATATTGTAATTTATAATTGATGAGATACCTACTTGAGAAGTTCGCAAGTGTACAGTTCGCACGAAGCGGAGAAGACAAGTCGTTAAAATATGAATGGTATTGTCTTTCTCAGCATGCGCAAATACTCTCAAGATAGGAACTGTTTCTTCTTCAGAAATTATGCTTATTCTTATTGACTAAAACGTCTTAAAATGGATATTGTAATAATTCTAGTCCAACATGATACTGGACAAGGATATCATAGCATGTACTTAAATCCTGCATCTAGTTCGTCTTACTGGAAGTATAAGACTTCTATTTTTGTAATCTTTTCTATCAATATATATTTTGCACCTTTTGAAGTCATTTCTTCTTGGATATTTATTGATGAGATTACAACCAATTTTCAACAATGTCTCTATTTAGAAATGCGTTACAGATATCCAAAGCCTGTATTGAGAACATTCGTCAGTCAAAATGTTAGAATTGCAAGCAGTTGGTATCAATACTATTTCTCTACCTCTCTCTATACTTTGGTACCCTCCATGCAAGGGTTGTACATAAAGGTTTATGAATGGGTTTTCATATACTTTATCATCTCAATAGTTATCTATTTTAGAAATTTATTATGATTACAATGAGTTTTTTTGTGATAAGCATAATTTATTTGTATTCGATATTCTTCTAGTTTCAACCCAATTCGTATTCCAAAAATTATCAATTTTCTCCTGGAAAATATTATTATTGAGCCTTAAATGAATAATAATTTCTCTGTTCACTTTGCTCACTTCAATATAACAACTGTGGTGGACTACTAACTAGAATTATTATTACAATACCGGAATTGAAGCGAAAACAACGAAATGGCAGAGTTATTTCATTATTATCATGCATGGCAATAACTTCTTCCTCCACACAATAAATACTATCATTATCATTGTAGCTCCGACAATGATGAACTCGGTAATCTCACTAACAAATGGTTAGTGTGAGAATTTCCAACATCTTTGAATATATTATAGAACATAAATTCCTGTTGAAAGGTTCGTTCATGTTTTAGCATAGTATGCAAATGGTATTTCCGTCCGGATAGTATAAAACTTTTTTGGATTCACGCCATTGCATGTTCTCTCATCCTGGATGAATGCCACCGATGGCTGAAAGTTTCGACCATAAATGCGGCTACCATCCTCCTTTTTCTCCAGGGGCGGGACACCCACCATAAACATAATGACGCCATCACACAGTTTTTGAATGCAACTAAAAACTAAACTCGCATGAATGTCAGCGAATCTCGATTGAACTAATTACAGAAATTAGTTGCAGCGCAAAATAGTTATTATTAACTCTGTTATTGGCTGCAGTTCAGTTTGGTTAAAAAGTGAGATTAAGCACGCTTTCTTCATTTTAATCTTTTATTCCATGTGTACTGAAGTAGGTTTACAAACTTCTGTTATTGGAAGAAAACTTGTTCCATGAACTATAACTGCAGGAGCACTCATTAACATTAGATATTTTTAAGATGCAGTTTTGGTGACTTTTTGGGCGTTGCTGGTTTGGGCTGAAACCATTTTAGAGGCTTTGATATTTGGAAAAGCTACCCCTAATTGGTTTTTTCCACAAGAAATAATCCCAGGCTTTTTATGGAATTTTATTGCTGTTTTTATTATGTTGCGCGATATGTGAGATGAGAAATCGAAATCATGATCTCTCTGAGCTTATTCATGCAAATTTCGTATTTAGTGAGGCTGCAAGGCCTGTATTACGTCACTTTTCAGGTTTCCAGAATAAATTAAGATATAAAATGATTGTAATTCATCAATCGATCTTTGAATCAATAGCACCTATCGAATATTTTGTTGACTTACATGAATCCGTTCAACATCATCTTGTTTGATGTTAACAACAAATTGATGTTTCCTTTTTTCAAGGTTTCTACTATCGCATGATTGCAGGTTTGACGTCTGGTGAGATCGGAATTTCCATTCATTGAGTTCAAACAAACCCCATTCAATATTATCAATCCAACAAATAATACAGCATTAATATCTTTCAACAGATTCTTCCAAAAATGATTCAGGAGAAACTACTAGTCTATTCTGATTTGCCTTCAAGGCGAATTCGCATTTTCTCAGCAACTAATTTGAATTCCAATCGATTCTTCCGAAAGAGGTGTTGATGAGTTCGGTAATTGCAGGAGAGTCTACCTCGCCCACAATCTCCGGGGAATGGAGATTTCTCCAAGTTTGTCTCCGAGGGAATGCACTTGACGCCTGAAACTATGCGACTAAGCAATTTGAACTGTCTCAGTGATGTGCATGCTACAGGTTGGTTCTTGAGAGGTTGGGGTCGAACTTGATGAACTGTGATATTTAATTATAGGGTTTGATTGGCAAGTTGACACCTGGTTGGCTTGTCACTCCTGGGCATTGTACATTGATCCATCACAGTTATGGATTCGATACGATATATAGCATAATTTCTACAGCTACCACCGATTTCATGTGGAGAATGATCTCATGTTTCATGCTTTTACAACTTTTCTCATATTTGACATAAAAAAAGTGACAAATGGAATAATGGAATATTCAATTTAATCAATAGTTTATAGGATTGTCATGAAACAAACAATATAATTTATGCTATTTATGTCTATATATTATTATGTCAAATGAAAAGGCAAGATGTTGTCTTTGAGGTTTAACAATGAGGTTATTCTCCTGTCAGTTTCATTCCATTAGATAATTTCCTCATCGAATCGCTTAAAGAGCTTACTCGTTTAATAGTTACGATTTTTTATTGCTAACGCCACATTACTTGAAATGTAAGATTATGTTTGAGATCATAGATTTGATAGATCATAATTGTAATTGATCTGGAGTGTTATTATGCTCATGAGCTCCTTTTAAAACTTTTCTCTTGTAAATCATAGCTTTTCCTATCTCAAAGAGAACTGAGCTAAAAATACGTTATCAATTATTAGTGTTTACAACGTATTCCACTTTTTATAGCTCAATGATCTCATTCATTAATGTAGAGCAATAATAATGATAACTGAAACTGATCAATCAATATTTTTTTATCATCCCACTGACTCGTTATAATTGAGGAAATCCAAACTTACATTCCATTTCTCAGATTACTGGTCTGGTTGATAAATAATTCTAAATCTATCATTTTCCTGGTTCCCCACTGTTCAATCATCATTATGTGATTGACAATCTTTGTTCAGCTAATGAAATTGAATTTTTATCTCTTAATTCTCATTGCTGTTTTCCTCTTCATTCCACTATGCTATTCAAAAATCTGTGCCATGTGAAAATCGGAAAATCAATAATCCTTATCTATTCTCTATCAAATCCATTTTTTCTCATTGGTTCAGAATTAGACACTCTGTATCAATTAATATTTAATCTCATTCTCTACAATGTCCAAATGCAACTCATTATTTCAAGTCACGTTCATTCGACATTGATATTTTGTCATTCACATTGCTCTGTTATAAACCTATTATAACCTATTTATAATTCAATCTCAATCTATTCTCGGCCAAAATTGATCCTCCGTGAGTGATTCATATTCATTTCCAAAGATTGCTAAGCTTCTTTGATTATGGACTTTATTTTACGGTCGTCAGAATATAACTGCTGAAAAATGTAACATAGAACAGTGGTCACCAAAAGGCGGACCGCGGTTCGGATCCGGACCGCCAGCTAGTTTTGTGCGGACCGCGATATTAGATCGATCTCAACGAAAAAACTTAAAATAAATCATATAACAGAATCCTTAAAAAATCCTTCAAAGTCTAAATAAAATTGAATTATTAAAACAACCCTAACAATAAATAAACACCAGTAGTGTTACCAAATTAGAAAGGAGATAGTTCTTTCAATGTAATTTATCTTGGTATTTCAATAGCAGCAGAGATAGTCAAGCGAACTGAAAAATTAGAGAATAGTTTTGACAATTTTATGAGTAGTAAACATTCTTTAAATGAATAGAATCAACAATAAAGTAACTTTTATTTGGTATTTATATCGTGCAAGAAATTAAATTTGTTCTTATTATTATTATTATTATTTTTTGTAATGCCAAATCCAATTGAAAAAATGACCTTCATTTTATTTTTAATAATTATGTTAATAATGCCATAATAACAAATTTCAATAAATTTGAAGAACATTAACATCGAAATGCATACAGAGTAATAACTATCCTAAATATTCGAATAATGATTGAAATTAATGTAGTTGAAATTTTTTTTTTTAAATTTCTGGGGTGAGCCCCCCCCACACCTGTGGTTTGCCCTGAATGGACCGCGGAAGCTCGCCAAGACTTTGAAACGGACCTTCGTGAATTGGTGACCACTGACATAGAACATAAAAGTTGAATGAGAAATTAATCAAGGCCTTAATGATAGACATGCAGTGATTCATGCCTGAGTCACAATGCTTGATAACATAGCTTCCTTTATGTTGAAGAGGGCTATGTTGATATTGTAATTCCATGTTTTTTCAATATTAACACTAATTTGATGGTGATACCATCCTGTTATAATGCAATTAGATTTCAATCAATACTATCGAAATGTAATCCCAAAATTCATCAACCCATGGAGCCACCTGAAGGCTACAGTACAGTGAGATATGAATAGATGCAATGAAGGATAGGCCGTCAATTGCAGCAGCGTTTCTAGTTCAATAACCCGAGTACTGTGTTTGCAGTGCGCACCGTTCATCATCGCATTAAATAATTAATATCGCCGCAAATTATGTGGATGAAGTGAGGCGTGAGATTTGCGAATAAGCTTCCAATGTGAGTGGGATTGAAGCAGTTGATCAGCACAACTATAAACAAGCGGCAGCAGTGGATTTATCATAAGACCGTAATGAGCCGTTGTTATCAGTTGTCAATATAATTGCCTGTGCAAATGTACTCAAACCAATCATTTCCCAACAGGGTTCTGCAGGGTTAATACTACACTGCACACACAAGCTTCAGTGCCTCAACCTCTACTAACATTCCTCCCCTCACACTCTCGCCCCAATGTTCCTTGTGTGCCTAATGTACTATTCGGATATTATCAATCATGCGGCAAATTATGTAACCCATCGAATCTTGACTACACTCTGTATGATTAGCTTGATACTTGTCAACAGGATAGTGCATTCGTCAGGGAGGATACTTCAACTGGAATTACAAGATTCCAGTAGAACTCGATAATGGAATTGATTGTATGGATTTGTGGAATTTGTGCAAACGGTATAATTTATTATTATGAGAGTTCTAGGTCTGCAAAAATAACTGAATTTGATGTACCGTTAAACGGGGTGAATAGGATATATGGGGTGAATAGAACCAAAACTTCCAAAAAATTTCAAAAATTATTTATAAATTATGCATTCAATATAAACTTGATTTTTTTAAACCATTTAAAATAATACATTCCACTGAATCTATATTGTTATCTGATATTGAATTATCATTGGTAACAATGTTTGAATTGAGCTTCAAACAGATGTTAATTAATCAGCTGGTTTTCATAATCTACAAAACTTCAAGTGTAGGACGGTGAGGGTGTTAGTTGAGGTGTTTATTATTCTCACCTGACACAAACAGAACTATCAGAAACATTTCCATCAATTTGTTTTTTTTAATTTATGAGTTAATTGTATTCTTTATTAATTATTTTATAGTTTCTTGCAGAAATTTCGAAAAGTTGGGGTGAATAGGATCATGAAGAAGAAGATCAGATAATTTTTGAAATTGATGGTGAAGAAATACAAGAATGTAAATATGATATCACCGGTTTCTCCTCTAATCAATTCACCTAATTCAACCTTTTTGTAATCAATATAAATAACTTTGATGTTGTAGAATTCAAAACTAACAAAAATGAAAAAAGGTTTATTGCACAGTTGCAGAGTATTTCTGGGATGTAAATAAATATGAAATTTATGCGGAAAAGATCAGGAAAAAAGATGTATATCATGTATTATGGTTTTTAAAACCACAAATAGCTATCCTATTGGTCCCACACACAACTTAATAGGTTAAATCATGAGCTTTATACATGTGATCCTATTCACCCCATCTATCGGACCAATAGGATCAGAGCTCATTTTTTTTCTTCCTCACCTTAGTCTAAAACCATTAACTGATAGATGTGTTGTGAAGTACAAGGAAAGACTCAGAAATAAAAAAAATCTATATTTTTTAATCTTCAGTGGTTCTGCTGTAAACCGTTGTTGAAGTTGAAAAGTGATCCTATTCACCCCGTTTTACGGTATGCGATCTATGAGGAACATAAAGATAGAGAAACAAAGATATTGTTTATCAAATCTACACTTTAATAATTGCCGGTTAGTAAATCAGTTATAGTTCAATTAACAACTTATAGCCTTTTGAGAGGTTCCTGGTGACCTTATATGTATTAAATTCCATTGTATAATAATAATAATGATAATAATAATAATAATAATAATAATAATAATAATAATAATAATAATAATAATAATAATAATAATAATAATAATAATAATAATAATAATAATAATAATAATAATAATAATAATAAGCAATCATCTTTGCATAGAGCTGTAACGCTGGCAGACAGAGCGTACACCCCACTGAATCTTGCACAAGCAGAGACAGTTAATAACCTGACTGATGTGGAGCATCAGAAACGGAAGCTTGGTGTATGGTTGGGCAAAGCACTGCATGGCCGCCACCCTAATGAGCTTGGTCAAGGCTTTGTTGACCAGGAGGCATCAAATAAATGGTTGACAAAAGCAGACATATTCTTGGAGACTGAGGGATTCATGTTGGCCATTCAAGATCAGGTTGTAGCAACAAAGAACTACAGAAAATACATTCTTAAAGATGGGATAGTAAATGACAAATGTAGGAGGTGTCTTCAAGCTAGTGAAACAATTCAACATATCACTGCAGGGTGCAGTCCACTAGCACCCACTAGATACCTTCACCGGCATGATCAGGTGGCAGCTATCATCCATCAGAAGTTAGCTAGGCTGCTTGAGCTCTCGGAGGATGCTAGCCCATACTATAACTACACACCTGAGAATGTCCTTGAGTCAAGTGGTCACAAGCTCTATTGGAACCGGACTATTTTAACAGACAAAACGGTTCCAAGTAATCGACCAGACATTACACTCACTGACAAAGTTGCTGAAAAGACATATCTGATTGATGTTGCAATTCCCAATTCACATAATTTGGAGGCAACTTGGATTGAGAAGTGTAATAAGTACCAGCCACTGGCTGAAGACATCAAACGGGTGTGGAAGCAGAAAGAGGTACACATTGTCCCGCTTGTTATCTCAAGCACAGGGCTAATCCCACATCGATTGCATCGCAGCTTAGCCCTATTGAAGCTGCCACCTGAAACCTACATCCAGCTTCAAAAGTCTGTTATCCTGAACACAACAACAATAGTTAGAGAATTTTTAAATCTTCCTCCATTGTAGTCTTGTTACAGTCTGATTAACCTAAATGTTCTACATCTTGCAAAATTATGCCGATGTAAGAATATGAACCACTTTTATAGTGTGAGATGAAAAACAAAGAAAAACATAATAATAATAATAATAATAATAATAATAATAATAATAATAATAATAATAATAATAATAATAATAATAATAATAATAATAATAATAAAAATATTCATGTAACCTGGCTGGCTCAGGTCCGGTGTCAGAGTTTTCATATTGTAGAATTTGGAATTATCTTTCAATTCTCATGTTATTATTGGTAAGGATCTCGAAATATCAGACCTTTAGATCACATTATTTGATCATGTCTCCCTTATTAACAGCCCAGATTAGTTTGATTACGGCTAGAACTAAATTATTGATATCGTGCAAAAAACACAAGTACATCTCAATGTCATCAACTAAAAAAATATTGGCATACTAGAGCTCCAATTCATCATACCTGTCTTTCCCGAGAGCAATAATCAACATATAAATCAGACTGAGTTACGACCTTCTTGCATTCAGCTAGACATCAGCTCTAGAACTATTGCTACTCATTCATCAATGATGAGATCTGTAAGCAGAGGGTGGAATGAGATTCTACCTTCCAAGTGAGGAAAGTGCTGAGATGAGGTATTCGGCCAAAGTATAGTCTGTCCAAGCGAAGAAGACCCTCTGGCAAGATGAGAAAATGACTCCAACTCGATCAATATTGGTTCAAAAATTATTAATTTGGTCTCAGATTGTAGATCAGAATGTTTCCTGCAATTGAGACCAGATCAATAATTTTTGAACCAATATTGGCCAAGCTGGAGTCATTTTCTCATCTTACCAGAGGGTCTTCTTTGCTTGGACAGACTTTAGTTGTCATGCTACTGCTTCATTGCACTACTATGGTCTGTCCAAGTGGAAAAGACGTTCTGGCAAAATGGGGAAATGACTCCAACTTGGTCAATATTGATTAAATAATTATACATTTAGTCGCAAATTGTATATTAGAATGTCTCCTACAATTTGAGAACAATTTTATAATTTTTGAACTAATATTGACCTAGCTGGAGTATTTTTCCCATTTTGCTAGAATGTCTTCTTTGCTAGGACAGACTTTGCTAGGACAGGTCTCTTCTTTTACTCATGAGTGGGTGGTGGAGGAGTAGGACGAGGAGGCGGAGGAGAAAGGAGAAGAGGAAAGCAAGAGGAGAAGAATGAGGAGGAAAAAAGTAGGAGAAGGAGGGGGATGAGGAGGAGGAGGAGGAGGAGGAGGAGGAGGAGAAAAAGGAGGAGGAGGAGGAGGAGGAGGAGAATTAGGAGGAGGAGGAGAATGAGGAGGAGGAGAATGAGGAGGAGGAGGAGGAGGAGTAGTAGGAGAGGAGGCAAGTGTCGAAAGTAATCTTGAGAGCGTAGAACGGACAGCACAAGACACCAGATGGCGCTGATGTGAAATATGGACTTGAAACTGGTGGAATAAAGGAGCGCTTACCAGGAGAGTGAGAGGGCGCTTTCCACTTGAAACATCTCAGTTGATATACGCACATTGAAAATTGAGTATGTGCCACCTAGCTAATATAATGACTTATTTCCCGCTTGAACTCGATCGTTACTAGCTCCCATCGTGTTTTGCATCAGCAGTTCAGGTTCATTACATAGAGTGATGTTGATATTCAGGGCTCCTCTCACAGGATTGAGTTTGGGATTGTGTTTTACAGACTTTCATCCAAATTTACAAAACTCAATATTGTCGTTCAGATAGCTAATCTTGTTCCAGATGAAATTCTGGAAATTCTATAATGAAGCCTGTGTTTTTGTTTAATGTGTCATTGTTATTATTGTACATTTGTTTTTTGAAATTCGTTGCATTTATTTTCGTACTTTGTGTATTTTAATCAATTGAATTGAATTGAACTGGGAAAATTGAAATTTGATTGAAAATTTGCTAGGATTAATGGATGCCTCACTCCAAATGAAATAATCTTCCTTGTAAAAATCACATTTCCATTGATAATCAGTATGAGCTTTAGGACAAGAATCCATGAATGAGAACGCCTGGAGCTTTGGTATTATAACTATACAGTAGTATTTAGAATTCAATGGGAAATTCAACTTTTCGGTTAGATTTTCCCTCGCTCGTTTCAAATGTTGTGTTCCACGAATAGCTGCTTATTTGATATTCAATATGAGAGTGGGCTTTCAATCTACCTGAAGCAACTCTATTGTGTAGCATTTGAAATGCTCCAGACATGAGAGTCATAAGGTTTCAGTATGAATAATTGCATTTTCAGCTCTCCGCTCCGACGTTTTATTCTATGATAAGCTGAACGCTGAAAACGTCGCTTTTTTATGATGCAGCAGTTTTCTCTAGGTCGTTGAGAGCGAGTGTACGGAATTAAAAAAATTTGCATGAGTTTTCAAGCGCATCAAACGGGCTAGATGGTGTTTTGGAATTTGATATTCGCACTCAACCGCTCTTTCATTCTCAATTTGAAGAGATAGTAACATTTTACGTTCCACCTACAACAAAGACCTGTCCATCATTCGTCGAAATTGTGAGTGTTTTGCTGATGTGCGGTATCTGTTTATCACGTTTGTGCGCCTTATCACGTTTGATGAATATTCCTATCAAGGAATGCAGTAAACCTCCAATAAAAGAGAGAAGAATAGTATCAAATTATTCATTACCAACTGCACTGTTTTCACAAGTGACCTACTATACTCACCTTGATTATAAACGAATAATAATATGACGTACAAATACATATTTTTGATTGAAGAATAATCAGAAAAACTTGATATTTCACAATTTAAATTCAATTATCAGCGAAAAAGTGTTTGTTCTTGTCAAGGAATCATCAAGTATTCAGCTGAAGTACTGAAACAAACGCTTGTAACTTTGCATGTAACATAGCATGACTACCAAGGATGCTATGGAACTGAGACAATTTTCCAGGCAGTTCAACTTATTATGACAATCAATACTTCACCTCAGTGATCACTGAATAATCCCATTATCTTGAGGTACAGAATTTACAGACTAGTAACGATTCAGAATCGAGCCAGACTGAATATTATAATCTCAAACGTATTTTTTCTTGTTTTATTGTTTATTTTGACTCATCAAATCCTATTATATCATATCTTACTACATTATACATATCTGTTATACACTACATTTTACAATGTGTAGCATTGTGTTTGCATTATCATTTTATCCCTCATATTTCTAGTGTCTCTAGCTTTGTAGGTTGTCAACAATAATAGATTGTATTGTTGAAATTATTATCGTAAACTATCAACTCATATGAAGTTGTAATAGAAGTTCTAATAGGAAGGTTTTTATGATCTCATTACCTTTTTGTGAATCGAACCAATTGCCCTCCGGCACTTGTGAATCGCAATATTGTTCGGTCCAACCTATAATCATTCGAGTGATTGTCGGAGGTTCCGAGGAAGAGAAGTAGACTGGTTCCATGTAAGAGAGTAAATGGGAAAGTAGGATTAAATGGAAATTTCCATTGACATCTGACAAGAACTGTAAGGAAGTTATGAGAGCCCCAGTTGGAGATTACGGGGGAGAATGTTCCAAACTCGATTAATTTGGCTAGCGTATTAACCCGCACAGCTTCTATCTGAGAACCAATTGCCTTTTGTCCCTGGAAAGAGCTGACACCATTGGTTTGCCGACTTAAACAGTTCCATAATTGAGCAAAATCATCAAGAGAACAAAAAATTGAAAGGTTGAAAATTTGAAGGTTGAAAATGATATTCGCAACTATATTTATTAATAATGTGAAATTGACAATCTAAAAAGTTACTTCAATTATTTTTTTGACATCAGTCTACTTTTTTTCTACTTGTAGATTTTCATTGTAGGAAAGATCAGTATTTTCTTGAATAAATCGAATATTCTATGAGATGGTGTGATGATTGTTATGAACATTACCGACGACTGTTTATGATTGAATAAATCTTTTTGCGCGACTTCTTTTATATAAGTTTTGATCTCTTGAAATTATTTCTCACTATTCATAAGGAAGTACGCGATTGCGAAATTGAAACTCATTATTGACGAAATACCACATTCCGTACAAAAAATTACACTGGAGAAACCTCAAGTAGTATTCACTCCCATTTTCATATATTGGATTGAAATTCAATGTTTAGGAGAGAATATAACAGGCGTAAGCTCAAAACTTCTTTTCTATGAATAAATTGAATTCAATTGAATTCAATTAATTTATCAATTTCTATAAATTAATTAATTTAAATTCCTCCTATCAATTTATTACACAATAATTCATTCCCTTGAAAAATAGCAAAAAAATGGTTGCGTTTATGGGATAAAAGCTATCATAGTTTCAATAATAACTTGATTAAATTTGTAGCTGATAATATTATTTGAATATAAATAATTATTTCCCGTATTACATCCAATGAGCCTCGTATTATCTCTAAGCAAACTCCTAACATTAATGTGATCAAACATGACTGGCTGAGAAGCTACTATATTCGAACTAATAGAATAGCTCCAGCTCAAGTAGGACCGAGTCCCGGCTGCCGGTATGAGTTCGAGTACTATTCCCATCTATTATGCGAATTGATAGCAATTATTGGATGGTGATCACAATGCAGGTCGATTTTGAATAATAAGGAGACGATCATCGCGAGGAGCAAGCAGCTCCTCCCTCTCGGTTTATCCCCTTTCCAGTCTGGTTTGACCCCAACCCTTTTCCCAACAAAGGGTTTTCTGAGGGGGCGTCTACTATCGATTCGACTAACGCATTCTCATGTCGTCGACCTACAAATTGTCAGAACTGCCGCCTGCGATATGACGTGTTTATCAATTCTATTTTCTATATACAAAATCCACGATGTTCTCTATGTATAATGTTTGGAAATTAGTGGAGCTTTGAATTAAATTATTAGGCCCTTCTTTAGAGAAGATAAGCAGAGAAATTAAACACCGATGTGCAAATTCACTTCAACAAAATCAATAGCTGATAATGCTTCCCATCATGCAATTTGGAATCTATCATGATGCAAATTGTTCAATTACTAACTCAATTAAGGAGAAAATCAGCATTTTGATTGAAAAGATGATTAATTCATTGTGAGATTGTTCTTCACAAGACATATTTCTCATTCGTGCTGACATCGAGTGGAAGTATTATCTAATGAGCATAATTTTCTCCTATGAGATACCTAGTTCTCTGAACTATGTTTCATTGAATATGAGAAAATTTATACAGAAGGAACAATACAAGCTCTGTAAAGCAAGTTGTATTAGGTTTGTTCCACTTGTTGATGTTCTACAGTATAAAATAGGAGTTTAATGTAATTTCAGTTCTTTAATTTTTCTATTTTTCAAAATAATCTGAGAGAATTCCGAGTCTGTACAACAGATGATTAAAATTCTTTGGATTTCAACCTAATAAAATAATATTGCTGCGAATTATTGAACAAGAAAGAAGAAATATCCTTCCACGGGAATTCACTCGAGTGGAATTCGTATTATTCACATATCACTCTTCAAAAACAACTTTTTAAAACTTGAAATATTTCAACATCAAGAGGTTTTAACGATTCAAAAAACCAGCATGACAATGCTTTGTCGCATCGCTGTGCACCATCTTTCACTTGCGAGTTTCAGATCGAATCGAATTTGTTTTCCTGGGATTGTTACTTTAAGCTATGAATCGTCCTCATTGCTACCAAAATATAATTCCGAGAGCGCTTTCGAAGAGAAGAGAATAACTCTTCTAATACATAAAATTATACATACTTTTTTAAATATCGTTACTCAACTTAATATCCCATTTATTCCAGACCCTCTCATATTCCATACATTTACAATGTCAGTATCGTACAGTAGATTAACAAACTTTCTCGATGCAAAATATTTTTATATCCCTTGAGAGATAAAGGATAATATTTTATGAGTAAGCTACGTTTTGTTTAAAAAGCTTTTACAGTTTTTACAATAGTTTCTCTTTCTTATCTTCTATCCATTATTTATTCTTTACTTCATCCTATTTCATAGTGATAAATTATTATGAATAGTTTGCAATTAGTAACTTCTCCAATCAAATCCAATCCATATATTTAATACCCAATTCTCAGTTTATCAGATTCAAGGAAATTCTATGGTTTCATTCGAGTTTTATTTTGAAGGTACGAGTTCCAGTACAATCAAAATTGATTAATTTTCTTCTTGGTAATCACAGAATACAAAAAAATACAAGATACAAAATACATGAAGGCTCCTCATATGGACAAGTGCCTGTGAAATAATGATCTTCGCCGTATATTCTAGCCCTAGATCTCCGATCCCAATCATTTCAATCCTCAACTTTGAGTAGTAAATGTTGAGAACTACTCATACTCTTAAGCTACTTTGGTAGGAAAATGTATATGGAAAGCATGTAGCGCAGATTATCATGTTCAGGTTAGTTTGGCTGAGCGATCATATCGTAATACAGGACTCGACGAAAAGCTCTTGCGCCTGTGAGCGGAAAATTCGTAATCTAGAGCAAAATGTCACAGCCCGGACCAATTTAATCTTTCTCCGCCCGAATTTTCCATCTGATCACCTCTCTCGTAGAAGGAACTAAACGGGGACCGGGGACCTGAAAGATAGGAAATGCCGATTCAGCAGGTCTCTCTCTCTCGTTCTTACTTTCTCCTCTCTCTCCTTCCTTCTCATGCATCGGGTCGATCAATTCCCTGACGAGATATATTTCTAAATTTCCGTTCAGGATCTGAAGGCTGGGTTACACGTTGGTTATCAACGTTTCCACATAGATGCAGGGTTTCAGTTTCCCAAAAAGATATGAGCCAGCTCGATGTATTGCTCACTCACGTAACAGCTCAAGACTTTGAGCAGAACGTAAAATGAGAGCCGACTAATCAAATACACTCATACATTCTCGTTTCCTCTTTCTTAATTGAATATCCGCGTGCCGAGAACGTGCATTCACTTCCAAAAATTGAGAATTCATTCATATCTTTCGACGTTATTGATTCCAGTGCAGGAGCTGGTACGTTTTTGTGGCTTCACCAACTTCAAAGTAGGGAACGAATCAACATCGGTATGTTTTCAGGCAGTTCACGTTTTCATTCCTTTGGGAATAACAATAACCGTTAGAGACCTTCAACAACAATTATTTAATCAATTAAGAATTTGGTGCTTTGAATTGTTCACATCCTATAAATACCATAATAATTATTATGCTGCATGATTCCAACTATTTGACAACCAAACCTTACTGCCAAGGGGACCATCTCATAAATATCCACAGCTCGTTTATCTTTATTTATCGTAATGTCACAGTATGGGAGAGCACCAGGGAAACCCATTATAGCCCTCATAACAGAGAAAAATTATAAAATAAAAATTGAGCTTAAGAAAATGAGATTGATAATGAAAATCAGTACCTACATAAATATGTAAATTATTATCGAACAGGACAACTATTTTACAGGACTTCCAATTGTACAGACAATAATTGTACAACAATTGCCGCTATATTGAAAACGGGCTTTTTCACTTGATTTTTTACTTGATTGAACATTTTGAGAGCTTTTAAACACATTATTCAATGTATTTTTAGAATTTAACTGATGGAAAGGAATAATAGAACACTTCATTTTAGTGAGAGAATAAAGGTTAATTTTCCTCATTTTGTTTATGGCTTTTCACATTCACAATTGGTAACATTGTGAACTGAGTGTATTATAAGTATCTTGTATTTCTTAAGAAAAACAAGGTGTGGTTGTTTATGAGACAGGGCCAAGGGTGAAAAAATGTATCAACAAAAGGGAGAAAGAATAGTCTGATGTGTGTGTCTTATGCTAATGTAGGTTGACAGCTCAAGTAAGAAAGCACTGTGAGATAGCTAGTAATTTTATTTTCATGTATTCGAAAAAATGGAAAACAGTAGAGCAGAAACTATTTTTAGGCGGTCAAAGGCTTCCTCTTCTCAGGAAAAAATCGATAGTCTTATAATTGGACCTTTGTTGTACGTCATTGGTTGATAATACAATAATTCAAAAATAGTTTTGTATGGATGAGCAAAACCCATTGGTTTTTGTGTAACAAATCTCGAAGATAGAACTGAAATACGAATATCAATTGGGAGATGAACATATTGATAAGAAAGAAGAATTCGTTAACAAACAAAAGATTGTTGAACAATACCGATTGTATTCAAATATCTTCACTTCACTGAACTTTAAAAAAATAATTGTTTTCAAACTTCGATCTCAACATAGAAACAAGGAAGTTGAAAGGAATAAGCTAGAATTTTTATCACCAAACGATCAACTTTGTCCTTTTCAATAGATGGAGGTCTTTGATGGAGGTCATCCAGTTAGAAGCTGTACAATACTTATTATAAAAATGAATAGTCTCTATTATAAAGGGATAATGAATATAATAATATTAATCATCTCCATACAGAGTCTATCTTTTTAACTCTGTCAAAATATTGAAATCACAAAGCTGGACGCTCTTCAGGAGAAATTGGTTTCAGAGGATTAAAATTATCAGCTCTTTTTCCTCTCATGAAAATCGACACACGTTTATGACAGGGAAAAGTCTTTACGGTGGGTGGAACATGTGACAGTAACAGATTATCCGATGTGGAGGTTTTAGCTGGACAGATTTTAAGCCGTACTTTTTCAGAATGCTTTGTGTTGGAATATTAATGAAAAATTGTCATAAACATTGCCAGGAATTTCAACGATTATTGAACAATGGATTGCAATATGCTTGAATCCTCCTATCTCTTCGATACTACCTGACCCTACATAGCAATAGCAAATATGCTATTCCAACATTTTCTGGCATACACTCAAGATGAAACGTTCTCTACTAGTTTAATAATCTATGCTCTTAGCCTACTTATATTACTATTTTATATTACTACTATATTACTATATAACTACTATTAGTTACGCCGGGGTTTTCTCTTCAAGCGCGAAAAAATATAATTGAGAATAGAACATACATGAGTAATCATAACCATAGATATGTGTAGTATTGTAGGGGTAGGAAGATTCTATCATATTATTGGAATCCATTGTAGATCGAAGTACCGGGATTCAAAATACGTATGAACATACACATCAATACTTGATGAAATACTGTTATAAGATTTATATGGATGTAACTTGAGTAGAAAGCTAAAACTCTCCTATAGTCTGTCCAAGCAGAGAAGACCCTCTTGGAAGATGAGAGAATGACTCCAGCTTGGTCAATATTGGTTCAAAAAATAGTGATTTGGTCTTAAATTGTAGATCAGAATGTTCCCTACGATTAAGAAAGGGAGTTTGACCAAACCGGAGTCATTTTCTCATCTTGCCAGAGGGGTTTCTTTGCTTGTACAAACTACAGCTATAAAAAGATTTGAATCTTCATGCATAATACTAATATTATTATTGAAATTCAAGATTATTCAGATAGTTTGTCAAAATTCTAAATGATATTCGAAATTTTCAAATTCAATTCAGCAAAATTCAATTTTTTCTTCCAGGTTGAATAGATTTCTAACATGATAATGTCAAGAATAAGGGTCTCAATTCTCAATTATGTTCTTGAATAATAATAATAATAAGTTATTATTATCACAATAGTTTTTATGGTTTTCAAAAGTTGAAGGTTTTCGAATATGAAACCTGATTATGACGAGTAAAACACGTAATAAAAAATCTAAAGGGATATAAATTTCACAGCCACCTAAATACAAAGTAGATTGATCCAGTGAGGGGTATCATTTTTCAAGCCACCGCCTGTACCCTATTTTGCGCAAGAGTAATGAAACCGGCAATAGAAACTTAGCGTGCTTCTCAGGGTCTCATTACAGCGAGCCGCCCTAGACCCGGGTTGGGTTCGGGTGTTTCCGCGTCGGTTCGGCTAACTTCGTGACCGGCGCCCGTCGCAGGCAGCATCGTGCCTGGAAACCTCAGTCTGATATCGCTGGCGTCGGAAAACACTGCGTCTGTCACACGAAACGCGAAAATTTACACCACTTGTGGTTAGGCCTCCTCCATTCTCTCTGAAACTTAACAACGGCGAGCTGGTTTGTTCTGCTATCATGTTTCATCACGCCTCGTGAACAGAGTGACTGTGCAGGGAGCTGAGCTTTGATACATGTTTTGTCGCAGGGCATTGGCTCAGTAACAGGCTAGTTCGCAACAACGTGATCTTGAAGTGTGTAGATAGATTTAATCATAATTATATGAATTATTTTTAGTGTGAGTTGTGCTACATTATCTGAAATACATTATCGTATTGTGAGTTGACACTGTGATTCAATTACTGTCAGTGGAATAGGTTGAAGCAATACCGTGAACGAGTTGTAAAAAGACCTCAGCAGTGTCTTCAACCTCATGTGGATTATTACTTTCCTTCTAAAATAAGGTTTGTAGTTTTCAAATTCCTATGCTGCAAAAGCGTTATTGTTTTAATATTTGAAAACGGGGTGTCATTGAAAAAGGGTTGTTGTAATTAATGAAAAGTGAATTGCATGATTTTTAAGTAATTATCAACGTTGTTTTATATAGGCTATATATTATACTGTATAATGTTGTAGTAGTTATATAGCCTATAGTCGTAATATCCATCATAGAGATCACAAAATTATTTTGCATTTTGTGACATAAACATAATGTATGCTTCGAAATAGAAGAGTAAATAAATAAGCTATATAAAGTCTATGGTTACATTTAGGCAATTTCTATATAACCAGCCAAAGGCAATTATTTTTGGCTGAATCAGTACAATGGGCTGTTAGGTACTTTGTAATTCAGGGGCAATATGGAGAAATAGTTTTGAAAATAAATATTGATAAAAACCATCAGAATAAGATATTAAAATAACTCACCAACATCCTAATACTTCCTAGAAAGGTTAAAAGTTGTGCATTCCAAATTCCCCTGTTCAAAGCCTCAATACCGTATTTCCTACGTCTGATTGCACGAATTAGAATTGAATTCAGGTGTTGATTGATGTTTGTCGGAATCAATTCAACGAAATCTTCATAGAAATTGGTAAAATGAGCTCATTTAAATTCAGGGCGCTTGGATTCAATTCGTTATCCGCTGTTGAAATTCAAGGTTGTGAGTTTCATGATGTTGCTTGTAACATCAAAAATAATTTGAGACAATCTTAAACTTCAGGTGCTGATAGTCCATAGTACAGAGACTGGTTGAAAAGTAATTCCGACTCTCCAACTCCATTCCAGATACTGGTAAAAAGGTTCTATATTCCAAAAGCTCCTAGGTTCGATACTATTGAACGAATTTTGACCATGGAAACGGTCATTCCCGTCTTTCGCATAAGACTATAGACTATATGTTGCGACTTATAACAGAGGACAACTTCTTTTTAATCGCAAGTTAATGAATTCTTAATATCCCAGCCCTCAATCCTATAATTTTTCACACAAACGTCTAGAGGTGTATGGAGAAATGAAAATGAATATCACAATGAATAAATGAATTCATTGATCCCTTCAATTATCATGAACTCCAAAAGTATAAAGAATAAGGGATAATTCATTTGAGTATATTGGAAAAGTCTACAGGTTATTTAAACATTCATCACAAAAAATAATAGGAAAAAATGCAGGTTAAAGTGGTGTATTTCAACGATTCCAGTGGAATTTGGTACTTGAAGCTCATTCGCATCTCATTCATTACATTTTCAAAAATGAGTTCATGACCCATAAAATCAAATTCGATATCCCCAACATTAATCATCAAACTAGGATGTTTCAGCTTTTTAATCACAGCCTGTCATCAATATTCGTTATTAACGAGCTTATCGTGGCATGTCGGACGTGGCTCGAACTTTGATCATCATTGCCAGCCAGCAAATAATGTAATTAGCCGAACTGTGATTGGCGATCGATAAGCTATTACCTCTCACCAACATTAGTCAGGATGGCGTTAACCATTAACCTAGAAACACACTATTGCAAATTCATTCATATCACCTTGATAGACCTTCACATGTTGCATCACCTCATCAATGTATACTAATTCTGATCTTGGATACATCATGCACTGATCAGAAACACAGTTTAGCCTATACTTGAGATATTACCCATAACTTCCTTATGTCTGTTTGATGAATAAATATTGTACTTACAATTAATTTATAAAATTGTTTTCAATAAAGTTCCATGGGGCTTGATAAACTTTTATGATGCTAGATTTTTTATGACAGATGATGATAAAATAAAGTAATTTAATGTGACTGTTTAATTTATTATTGACTCTGCCCTTCATGAAATGTGTGATGACTCTTTACAACATATTATGAACCTTCTAATATATAGAATCCAGAGAACGCCATCAAGTTTCTGGAAACGGCTAGAAATGCAAATATTGACAACTCGTAGCTGAGGTGTGGGGTGGCGTAGCTGAGTGGGTTGAGTGCTGGCTTTGCAATCCAAAGGTCCCGGGTTCAAACCCAGTTCAGACCAGAAATTTTTCTCAAGCCACTTCCCCGTGTTTCGGATGGACACGTTAAGCCGTCGGTCCCGGCTGCCTAAAAACAGTCGTTAAGTCATGTCAGAGGCCCTGAAATTGTTCAGGAGCGACCTGAAAACTCTGACACCAGACCTGAGCCAGCCAGGTTACACGAATATTATTATCATTATTGACAACTAAAAAAAAAGATGAAGGCAAACCTTCGAAGGAGTGTTGAATTTGTATTGAATTTCATCAACTTAGTCACACAGATATCTTGATTATAACTATGGATGATGTGTAATTCTTGTTCCCGAGAATATTTCCATAACGTATCTTCTTCTTCTTTGTCAATAACTGATCTTCATTCTTCAATATTATAGAACAGTCGATGTATTGGAAAACTATTTTCTTGGCTCTCTTCTTAACTTGTCTTGTAACAAGTTAAGATGTATAATGTATATAACAAGTAATATGATTATATAGCTTGGAATTGAGTTTGATTATCACTTTCTGAGGCTTATGTAGGAGTATAAAAGCGTTGATATAATAATAATCAATCGATAAATCACATTATTACCACATCATTTTCGATTTCTCAAAGAAATCTGCACTTGAAGCCTATTGAAATTTACAACAAAATTAATTTTATCAACGCTAATAGTGTTCACGGACCACATGATCATATCAAACTTAATACTTTCACCCACCACCAAAATAACTGGCAAGTTGCACTCAATAGTTTAAAAATAATTAGCCAAGAACTGAACGTTTGCTGAAAATTGAGGTTATTTATGGAGATCAAACCGCATCTCATGTTCGTCTCATCATAAAATATTTCACATGCAGCCGCTTGAATGTGTCTTGGAGGTGGGAAGTTGAAAAAAGACCAATTTCCACCTTAATTGAGCAGTTGCTCTTTTTGTTCACATTACGAATGGTTGTGTGCAGAGGAGTGTAATGATGATGAGGTGGGGAGGAATGGGGAATGGTTGATGATGAAGGAGGGGGAGGGGTTTAATGGGCTAGTTCGTCCAGAAAGTCCGTTGCCGCCACTGCGATTTATGAGCGCGCGCGGTTTTTTGAAATTGCGCCCAAAAAGCTAGAGAGTGAGAGAGGAGACCTGGAATTGGAATGAGAAAGGAATGGAGGAAAGCCAAAGGTGAGAGAAAGAGGGAGGGATATGGCAAGTGTGAGAATAAACATGAGATCCAAACGGCAATCAAAATTCGCGAGAACACCTCTGGACCACCTAACCAACTGGCCCAGAAAATCTACACTCATTACTCGTTCCATTTCAACTTGCTGACTCTACGGTTTTTGCAAATGCCACGTCACTAGTGTGTGTGAGGACCCCGAATGATCTCGAACGATTCATGTTTGAACGTTTCCAGTGGAATCATCCAGTTAACTAATTTTATTTGTTCCCCCTCTTTAAAACATTTAGAATGATTGTGTAATCACTTTCGGCAAAGGATACTAGGATACAGTACACAACTTAAGGGATGAATGATTTATGTATTGAAAATGACGATGCCATGAACCGTACTAAACAATTTTCCTGTCGTAAAATGTGGATGAATTTGAATATGCGAGTATTCCCTCTTAAGAAGCCGATAAGCTTTCCATCCCTTCTTCCATCTCAATCAATTTAATATTCAGTTTTCCATTTCCAGATATGATGCCGTCATTCTTGAAGCACACTACATTTCTCTGATCAAGTATTCGTTTTCATTTTATAAAAAGGGAATTTATGGAATGAAATACTTTGAAAAGCGGACTATTGATTCATGATTGCTAATATGTTATTGCAGAAGGAAACGGTGGGTTGAGCTCACCCGGATATTGAAAGCTGCTATTGAAATGGAAATTTTATTGTTTTTCATTCAATTATTTACATTCCTACCTTCCTGCTCGCGCCGTCTCAATAATTATTCCAATTTATATTCAATATTCCATCCTGATCCTCTTCATTCCATTGATATTAGTCCTTTTCATCATCACTTTTATATGAATTTGTTTCCCGCACTTCATTTCAATATTTAGCGGTTGCCGCTGAAGTTCTCTTCTATCCTTTTTAATATTCACAAAATGCTGTGACCCAGAATTCTCACCAATTTTAGTATCGGATCAGTGAACATTCTTTGGATCAATCAATTTATAAATGTTTTTTCATGATAAAAGTTAGATATTCAAGGCTGGAAGCAATGTTCTTGATACTACAACAAATAAATACGGATGATTGAAAACGGCCCACATTGACTTCACAAATTGTTTAGATGAACTAATGAGAATTCAATATTATGATGAATTGCGATGTGATTATTCTGATCTATAATTGAATGCTATTTGAATTTTGTAAGCATATCCATAATTCAATGCTAAAGAATCACATTTGATGCGAATTTGGCCACAATTCAGTGGATAAAATGAAAATTACTTCCCTGGAAACCGGGTTAATATTCCATGTATTACATTGTACTTCAATTCAATTCAAAGTTGAAATAAGTTTCTATAATAGTTGATTTCATTCTTTCAATTACCATCACTGGGAATTGATATAACAGTTTTAATTATTTATATTTCATTGTCGTTTTATACAGCTTGACAAAAATGTGCTCATTTTAATTGTCTCATACGTTACACTATTATTCAAATTCAAACTTTTTACAATTGAACTTTCTATATTTTCTTTAAACTTCAGATAGATTGATCCAGATAACATAGTCTCCCTAACAACAATGCTTGAATGAAACTCAAGCTCAAACTGTAGTTCAATTTAGTGTAAAGCCACCAAGTAGCCTAAGTAGCGCCAAGTCAAGGACAAAGTCCAGTACTGGCTGTAATATAGGGGTCAGTGTGTCAGCTCTTATTTACAGTCCTTCTCACTCAGATTTGAATTTCCATCGTTCTCTCTCTCCCTAAGACTGCCGTATCCTCCTTCATCTCTCTTAAGATTCCACTGCTTGCAATCCAATCTCCTCTTCCCATGTTGTGCGATGCATTTTCTCCAACTAGAGCTCAGCCTCTTGCCGAACCGCATTGAAATCCAGAGCGGACGACTCTAATTTCACCCACTCTGGCTTGACCCTTTCAATACTCCCCACTCAAGTTCCGTAATAGAACCCTTCCCTTCATGATACTCTTCAGCTCTTTGCTTCGTCCTCGAGCCCTCTCTATATCTTTACTGTCTCTCTCTTACTCATTTACTGGTTCACTCTTTCGCTAATATTTTTTCTCCTTTCATTTATCTTCATTCCCACCTTACTCTACCCCTCTTTTCCTCATATCCTTTCGTGTACTATTTTCAATATTTTGTTGCTACAAAGGTCTCTATTGAACCGTTACTGGATCACTTAAATCAAACAGTTGATGAGGTTGATTGATAAATCATATGAAAAAATCAAACACCCTTTACTAAAACTTTTGAGAGTTCCATTTAAAATTTTTCACAGACATGTTTGAAGCTTGACTAGTCACATTGAAAATGGGCTCAAGCTCGAAACATGTCTATGAAAAATAATACTTTAAAAGTTTTAAAAAAAGGTGCTTGATTTTTCTCTTTATATTTATAAATTTTCATATAGCCCCAAGTTTAAAGTTTAATTTAAAAATGATGAGGATGATTTTTAATCCCAATCTGTATCAGATCAGTTGAAAGTCGTGACCAAGAATTATTTCAAGTACTTTTATTCCTTATTACATTGTTCATTAAGATTAATTTGAATAGGATAGATTTCGCTCGACTTCCCCTTAGTTTCAGTTATAGAAACTGTATAAACAGTACACTAGGCATTCTATTACTGTAGGTTTTGCTATCAGACTGTTTTTAGACATATAAGGTATGTCTATTTACAATTAGGTAAATAGACATATAAGTATTAGCCAGGCAGGGATTTTGTAATCTTCTCATTTCTGAGGTAATATGGACAATAATTCCTAAGTCTGATACAAGTGGAAATATTCCTGTATCAGCAGTCAATTCCCTTTTGAAATTTTTTATTATTATTAATAATTGTAGAAATGAATTGTTATTAATTTATTGAATTGGTACAGTTCGTGGATATTGTGATACTCGGTATTCTGTAGCGTTTTAGAGGCAATATTCGAATTGGATAAATTCAATTGTTCAATTTTATTAGTCGTATTTCAACATATTCTTTGTATAATGGTTGGTTGATACGTTGGAAAGTCACCAGCGTGACTGGCGATTCTGTGAGCTAGGCATTTCAGTGAAGACAACGTGAGTCATGCGTCACGCTGGCCACTTCACGTCATCTGCCAGACTCCGACTGAATTATAACATTATTTCACACCCACGCAACCATTCACACCTCTTGAAAGTGACCCATTCTGTACACGAGTATGTGTCACAGCGTTCCCATACATATAAACTGAACACTTTCACTTACTCTGTCACATACCATACACTCTCTCTACTACTAGCCTACTTTACTCGCTTCCAGGCTCTCTCATTTATTTTCTGAGTAACTTTCTCCTGTATATGATCTCATTATCGGAAAATTATTTTTGTCTTTTCGTGCTTTTCATTCGGAAAAATGCACTATTGGTCTTGCCCTGACAATCGAAAATTTATGATGTGATATATTTTTTACACGTTTCCGAGCCCCTACAACACGAATTTGATGTCCTACCAAATTCATATATCTCTGAAAAATAAATGAAATTAAACACCCTTTTAAAAAAACTTTAATGTCGGCCTAATGTGCCAAAACATGTCTGTGTTCTAACAATTTTAAAGTTTTTTAAAAGGGTGTTTGATTTTCATTTATTTTTCAATTATTTTAAAAAGCCCTAATTTTTAAAGTTCAGTTTTCCTCGCTTCGCTCGCCTTCTCCGCCTAGCCAGGGGGCTCCGCCCCCTAGATCCCCGACAGTATCGGCAGTGTAAGTGAGTCAAACAGGCTCGCTTCGCTCGCCTGCAAAACCGCTGCCAGTGTCAGCTGAGACAAACAGGCTCGCTTCGCTCGCTTCTCAATTCCGTTGAGAAGGGGTTCGAAATTTATTGAACACAGCATTTATTAACCTAATCTAAACTTGTTTACCAAATTTCAACATTTTCTGCCAATTTGTTCTCTAAAAATCTAAGAAAACTTCCGAAAAATAGTAAAACGCTAATATTAAGCGTAACCTTGGGAAGTATATCGGACGTTGTTTGAAACTTGATTCAATATCTTCCTAATTACTCCATCTATAACCTCGCTGAACCATTGAATTTACACTAAGGATTGGTCGTATCAAGGCGGAAGATATGCAACCCGCAATACATCTACAATTTTGAAAACCTAATTACTGGCGTAATCTTGAACGGATTTCAAAAATATTTCCACACATTTCTAGACCTAATCTGAACCTGCCCACCAAATATCAAAATTTTCTACCGATTGGTTCTCGAAAAAATTGAGAAAACGCCGAAAAACCATAGAAAAACTCAAATATTCAGCGTATCTCTGAAAAGTTTTCAAAATCCGTTCTTAGCGCGCGTCTAAACGTCCAACTGAACATACCTGCCAAATTTGAACGCATTCGGTTTAGTGGATTTTTAGTTCTGGTGATGAATGAATCAGTCAGTCAGTCAGTGCCATTTCGCTTATATAGATATAGATATATGTACAGATTCTTGTGAACACGAAAACTCCTGAAGGGCTTGTCGGAGAGCGACCGAATTTTGCCCAGAAATCATTAGTGCTAATATCTCGGTCACGTTCGTTAACAGCCAAATTGGTCCAATGGTAGGGGGTTAAATTAGGGGATGAAAGTTTTGAAAAATCACTTCAAATAGACCAATAACTTGATTGTTTTGAAAATTGGTGTGTATAATACCCTTATTATGCCCTACAATTTGAGCTATCAACAAAGAAAATCTAATAAAAAATGGCGGGGAAAATGGTGAATAATATGCCAAAAATGGTGTTTTCATGGGTTTTTCGAAAACGACACTTTTGAATTCATACCCTGAATAGTTCATTATAAGTCATATGATTTGAGCTATCATAGAATTGCATTTGAAATGCACTCTTTCCGACCGCCAGCTGCCGGAGCGAATTTTCTTGACCTTATTAATGTTTTCCATCAATTTTCCAAGTTTTCTCCTTCCCCTATTTCATCACTATCATTCATTTTTGTCCTCCTTAATTCACTTTTCTCTCTCTTTTTTCAAGTCACTATATTCTCACTTAAAAATTTTCCTGTTTCTTGAAATGAGGTTATGTTTCCATGATCACGTTTGTATAACAATTAATTTCCCACTTTTTTCTAGATTTTTCTCTCTTCCTGAACCTTCCTTTCTTTTCAACCGGTTTTCCACATCTTTACTCAATTATTTAATTTTTCCTAAATATTCTTACTTTTTCTTTAAATAATTTTTCCCTCTTTCTATTCAACTTTTTTCCTCTCTACCTTTAGCTTCATTATCTAACCTTGTAATACTTCTCCAGACCATGATCTCAAATTTCCTCTCCAACTCTTATAGTCATGATCACAGCATCTTAATTATTACAGTCACTTGTTCATCTCCTCTTCATACTATTCTCAAAGTTCTCCACAAAAACACTTCATCGTTCTGTACTCTCATATTTTTTATTTCATTTTTCGTCTCTCATTATTCTTCTGAATTTTTTCCTGCTCTCTCACTATCTCCCTATCTCACTTACTCCCTCTCTGACAATATCTTCCTCGCTTTCTCTCTCTCTCTCGTTTACCGTGTTGGAGATATGAGAGTATGTATCTGACTATCGCGGTGGCAGCTTCTATACATTACGCTGCACTACAACCACATATATTTATCACCTGGACAGGCCTGTACTACTTCATAGCAGCTCTGCCTGTCTGCTGGCATGGTCCAAAGTTGGAGTAAATTAATTAGTTCAATGCGAGAGTATTATCGTGCGACCACTCTATGATTAAGTGTGCTGCCCTTTGCCAGCGTTATACGCATATGTTATATACAAAGTTTCATATCCGCTATGAAATCTTGTTCAAAGTGAGGCCTTCCCAGCCCTAAAATG
Source organism: Sogatella furcifera (assembly GCA_017141385.1). NCBI lineage: Eukaryota > Metazoa > Arthropoda > Insecta > Hemiptera > Delphacidae > Sogatella > Sogatella furcifera. Next base: position 11,197,649 of record CM029549.1, read on the forward strand.
TGTTTGAGCGGTAAGTGTGGGAGAGCTTGTTTGAACATAGAATTATTATTCTCTTATAAAATTGCCTGAAAAATATAATATTATTCTTGAAATTATCACAGTACACTATTGTCACTTCCCAGCGTATGTACAAGCAAGTTGAATTTCGATCTAGAGGATCAGTATTTTCATAGATATCATAGAGTAGTTTTTTATTTTAAATGTTAATCTCAGTATCCTTTTCAATTATTTCCATTCATGCATAACATGTTTCGACTATTAATAGTAATTTTCAAATGACATTTTGAGTCGAAACATGTTATGCTTGAATAAAAATAATCGAGAAAAGTACTGAGATTAACATTTAAAATAAAAAAACAGTAATAAAGTAGCCCTGAGATGAGGAAACATCCAAGAGTAGCTATCTATCTAGTATCATAGTTGTCTGAACTTTATGCTTTCAAATAATTTGCACCAAGTGTGCCATGTTGACATTTTTGTTGGTCTTATGGAGAATTTGATACATTATGCTATGCATAATAATTTTATCATATACCTATTATCGGTGAAAAGCAGTTAGAATCAAAGATGACGGTAGGTATACGAAGTATAGTAGGTTACAACGAAAATGGCAGAAGTTCTGATAGTTTTTCGCATAAAAGAGTTAAGGTTTTGTGATAAGAGAATAGAATGATAGTGTTCGAGAAAGATGAAGATATAGGGGACAAGGAATTATTTGTCTAGTCATTCAATTGAATAGTCCAAAGCAAACCTGCAATCAATCATACGATAGTAAAATAGCAATAATTCATCTATGAATTTCGTTTCCACCAACTATACTGTTACATCAACTATAGCTTATCATTAACTAGCCTATGTGATTACATTCATCCTCCTTTGAGAGATTGGCTGTCGTTGGTAAAGACAGTTAGTCGTTTTCCGTTCCTGGAGGAATAGTAATTGTTGCATTACACTCTAACTGATTACAACTACATGTTATATTCAGAGGTTTTCTTCATCTTCACTTGGTTGTGAAGTCTGGCTTATGGTTGAGAGGATCGACTTGCTAAAAACACGTTACCTCTATCCTGGTTGATGATTATTCGTCTGCTGTATTTTCTGTCCGGGCTGGGTGGGCATTCTGGTGGGGTGAGGATGGCTTCGGCTCGGTCGGTGTTGGTTCGGGAGCTGTGGGTTTTTTCGAGAATTTAGGGCTTTTGGGCCGGTATTGGCCGGGCTGGAGTTATTTTCCCGTCTTGCCGGGGTGTCTTCTTTGCTTGGACGGACTGTATAGTTTGGTGAATGTGGAACTGGCAACAAGCTGGTAGGCCTAGGCCCTTCAAGGGATGTTGCGCCATTGATAAAAAAAAAAGGCAATTGGCTAAAAAATTTAAATTCCTAACTTTGGGAGATTATTATTTCACATTCATTTATTTTATTCTATCTCCAACTGATAAAAAGTCTAGATTCTACAAAAAAATGATTACATTTTGCGCCTATATGTGATGAAGATTGTAGAAATGTTATTTTGATTCCTTTAGCTTCTACTAAGTCACATTCAATGTGACTCTCCCTCCCTTTCTTTCTCTCTCTCTGTTCCTCTGCCCAATTGCGAGTTCGTAGCATATTAGACTTAAATATCGAATGAAGGTCACGTATTTTCATGTCAGTCAAGCTCTATTGTATCATAATAGAAGATTTGGATTCTGGGTTGGGGGTTGAATCAGTGTGATAATAGAATCTAGGTCAGTAAGTGGCGGGTGCTGGTCATTGTAGCTCTGGTCAGTTGGCCAAATCATCACATTCAGTTCGTGGTGGGGGAGGGGTTCAAAGTTAAATAGGTTTCACCCTTATAGCCATTGTGACTCGTGTAGCACTGCTCAAATTGACTTACCACCATTAACCAGCTTTCGAAATTAGCCACTGTTGCCAATGTGAACTTCGAGCTTATGTTTTGAAATGTAGCTAGCGTGTATATGTTTCCACTCTTATTAAATTAGGTTTGAAAATCTCTTGTACTATGATTGTAATCTAATTTATCAATCAATTTTTGGGAAAGATGTGAAGACCCGTATAAGACCTAACCTGTAAGTATACACTATAGAAACTGATTATACAGTACCTATATTACACTTAATATACACTTGGTTAATTAACGTAGTTTCATCTAGAGTTGAACTGACTACCCACAATTTGAATAAAGTTAGACGGTGAAAGCTACCAACAGTTTCAAACAAGTTGAAACCACGTTGAATTTTAGCACCATCAAACGGAATGGTGCATAAGATAGAAGGTGCACAAATGGATGTGAAACATCAATTATTGTTTCGTTCGGGGATGGTGTTAAACGTTTAAAAGAGCATACTTTACCATAATACTATAGGTTTTATTATATTATATTTACAACCACTATCTACTTTCAATTTTCTTCTAATTTTCAACAATATGCTATTCGATCTATGAAAAATTATACAGCACTGGAAATTGAAATATTCTTTTTTCGTAAACTTTATAGATTGATTCTTAGTTCAAGTCAAAAGCTTTCTTCAAGTTTCCACGAATGAATAGAGTAAACTAAATCCTATTGCTGGAAAAGAATGGGCCGTGGGTTTGCCGAATAAATTCAACACTTTAATGTATGCTTATCGAGTCTCCAATTAGATTGAGCGGAGATGAAGAGAAAATTAACAACTTCTATAACGAGTTGGCGAACTTCTAATTGCTGAATATTCTTAAGACGAGTTCGAATTCTTTGTTAAGAGCGTTCCGGTTCTATTGACAGAATTAAGTGACTCGGTTATCAAGTTTTCAGAGTTTCACGTGAGAGTTTCGTTAATAAAATGCAAATGCTAGCTGACTTCGTACGGTCTCAGGCATTCTTCGATTCCAATTATAGTCAACTTTAAACGAGAGTGAATTTATTCTGGAATTCTGAATGGACGGACGACTTTTTGATGAATCAATCATTTGCAAAAATGTACGACCTTCCAGCTGATCCATTGTTCTAATTATATACAAACCTCCAGTAATCTGGCCTGGTTGGTTTTCTTCGTCGTATTTTTTTAGTGAGTCTGAGATGAATTTTTCATATTTACGAGTACTTTTCAAGATGAGTTGGAAATTCTTCAAGCATAGGAACAATTTTCAAGATTTGTGGGTGAGGTTGTTAAGGGAATTCAACTCTCCACTTATTAAAACTTCCATTGATTTCGATTGCTATCTACCAAATCCACAAACGTTCATGGATTTAATCAACAAACTATACATTTTTTATTGTTTGCAATCAACTATTACGAAAAAGCTTCAAGTTTACATGATTTCAAGCTTTTATATTTTTTTTATGAAAAAATGGTAAATTTTCTTGTAATCTCTATTATTCAAATGGAAATTCAAGGTCTAAATTTATTTTTCGACCAGTAAGTAAATGAAAGCATACTTCTTTCGAAGTGTCATTCTTGAATAACTAGAGGGCTGTTTTATTATGCATCTGTTAAGTCTCAGAAAAAGTACACATGCTCCGTTCTTATTGCGATTTCCATAATGACCTTAAACAAAGTGATAGGGATTGAATGAGTAAGCATTGTGATGTAAGCATTGCAATGTAAGCATTTAAATATTCCATATAATATGAATATTGAATATACCATTATTTATGATGAAATACTGTGCTCTTCTGAAATATTGTGTTGTCATTCTTCTGTCTTATAAATTATTCTTTTGTTATTGGGTTTTTGTTGAATCCAACAAGAATCACTATGATTCTTTCAAAGAAGGTCGCATTCATAGTATACAGGAGAACTGAGATATACTGTAGTGAAAAACTGCCAGTTATAAGTGGGGTGGCGTCTTCTTAGAATGTACGCTCTATTTTTGTAGATTGCACTCCAATTTGAATAAGTTGTATGCGGAGCTTTGAAAGACACCCCACTACCGCGCGGTCTACTTCGGTCGAATAATTATGAATCCAAGGAAAAGGATTCTTCATTTCGGTTGATACTTCTCCACTTCTGTAGAGTAAGCATTCATCGCATTCTCATAGCGATGCGAGAGTGCTGCTTTTTCGAGTTTCTTACTTTGCCATTCGAACTGGAAAATTTCTATTTGTGAAGTGTTTCAATACAAAACGCGAATCTTCTGGAAAGATGCTGCTGCAGTTACTCGTTCTATTTCATGGACATGATTATATATTGAATTTATCAAATGAATAGAAGCGACGGCAGATCTTGTTTAAAGGTTACCAATTTCTCTAGCTGTCTAGCAGAATACAAAATAATTGAAAATTTATTGATCCCCATATTTCTTGTTCACGTCAAGTGATATAATTTGAGGAAAACAAGAGAGGAACACAAACTTACTGGATGGGAAACTGGATCATATAATGAATAATGTTGAATACTTTTGTGTTTGCTCAATTCTATTGGTATACAATCAATTTATATTCTTTCCGGCGTATTACTTGTTCCATTGACTAGCCAAAGGAGTTTTCAACTACAGATAAGACATTTAAATCTATTTGTTTGGTGAATGGTGTCATGCACATTAGAAAAATGTTATGGGCTATTTTCCAACTTGAATAGATGGAACGTTTAATGGGTTTCTGAGGCAAAGAAGGAGGAATAATTTCCAATGAAATTAGTTCACCTCCCACAAATTAATTCAGTATTTCAGTATCACGATACATGTAAACTCCACAGCTATCACATTATGAAAGTATGAAAACATTTTATTTATAAATGAATTGAATTTAAATTTAATTCGGAATTGAACTTACACTACTATTTATCGTAACTCGTTCACGACTGTTCATGAAATAACAAAAGGAATCAATGAATTCTAGATAAATTGTGAATGTGATTGATAACGATATTATAGTTGTGCATGGCCCACATTATTGAACAATATATTTAGTCTTCATGAATGATTGTGCATTGTGAATATGGAAGTGAGACCTGATTGTTATACTTTACATAACTTAATGGGTGAACTCTTTAACTTCTTAGCTCCAAAAGTTCCAGACACAGCACAGTTGGATCAATACTTTATTTAATGAGGAGATTCTACTTCATCCAATGCATTTTTGGTTGAATAGCTCTTCTCTTAAGCAAATCTTAGAGTTTTTCTGAGCAAGAAATTTATTGTTCGTTGAATTTCATTTCGTTCTGTTCCTGCAGAAACAGAAGACCGACGATAAGAAATATTTAGAAATTAGGAAAAATCAATATTACTTCTTGAGAGAGAAAAGCGACAAATCGAGTTTAGGTTGAGTTTCAAACTGAATGGATATTTCAGGAATTGAACAGAGAAAAAAAATCATTCGGAAAATTGAGAAGAAGTGGATGAAGAGAGAGAAAAAGTGATGGAGGATCATCTCAAAAGAAAAAGAAAACTAGTCAGAAAATTCAGAAGAAGCGAATGATTTTTAACAAGAGAGAGAAAAAGAGTGATGGAGGATCATCTCAAGGATAAGGAAACCCTGTAAGAGAGAGAAGGTCAATACAAAGAAAAATAAGTTAGGGAAAAACAGTTTCTTCACAATTCTCTAACAGGTTTTGACGTCCTAGGAGGCGGGCGCCTTATACATAATACAGTAGCAGACACAGACCAAGTAAAAAATCGAAATGAACGTAAAACATTCATTTATATCTCTCGACAAGAATTATCATTCTCTCCACTTTTCCGTCCGTCGTTTTTTTTCATGCAACAAAAAAAACTTCCTCCAATGGTTACTTTACTTCCACGACTGCTATCAACACCCCATCCCACAGCCTCAATCACCTTTTTCTTCGTTCTTCATAGAATCAACTTTTGTTTTAGAATTCTCGGAGAAACAAACTATTGTACAGCGAATGATTTATCTAATTTAAAATATTCTGCTTGTGGTTACTGCTTTTGTCGGAACGATGAAGAAAAATAAAATTTCTAAGCGCTCTGTTTTGAAATTATTCTTTCTCAGGAATAGTTTGAAAGAAGTTGTAATGCGGGCTCTTTTGTTTGCCTGTTTCTTTGCTCAATTTGAAGAGAAATACAATTATTCTTGTTTGTGTTATTATCAGTTATAAAATACACATTTTAAAGAAGAGCACCAAGAAAAGTAATAATATAGAATCGATTTTATAGTTGAACTCAAGAGATGTCATGCAATTATTGGGACGAATATAATTATAATAGAATGCATAGGAAGATAGAAGTCCTAGAGAGAATCGAAATGGGGGAGATTTCGTTGAACATCTGAGTCTTCCAATCTAATATGAGCCTTCCATGATATTGATTTTGCTGACCTATTTTCATCATTATCTTGAAGAAAGGAAACTGTCTTATCTTTTACTGTACAGCACTTCACCTGTTTCGTGGAAACTGAGGCGGTCAACTTTCGCTAAAACAAAATTTGAACACTGTGAACAACTCAATTCCACAAAACCAATACTGGATTTGAGTGAACTTCGTGCGAAAGAAAGCAATTAATTATTACTTGAAAGACTTTATTTCAATTCTCCAGTCAGTGTGAGCAACAGTAACTTGAATGCGATGTTTTTTCCAATTAATCAATCCACTAATTAGGAAGAGAAACTTGAATAAGGTGAATTGTAATAATAAGATCCGGAAAATCTTTTGCACTATTGGATTAGGCTAAGTGTTCAACACTCCATGTTGAAGAAACTCATTTTATATTCTGTGCTGAAATTTCTTTAAATAATCAATATCTACCAGTGGATGAGGAAAATCAGTAAAACAGAGCGAGTCTGTGTAGTATCTAAATGACATCCCATTCTTTTTTCGCAACATTAGAAGTTTAACAGTGAAAAATAATCAACCTCCAATGTTGTAAAAACGATGTCAGCTCATTTTTCTTTCACGGTTAATCTCGGCTGAAAGATATTCGTCCGCCTAGTACAAAGGCTGAAGATGAGCCTGAAACGTTCGGCTAATTTTCTTTGCCACGGCAACGAGGAGGATGTGAGATACTGTTATGAGGTTGAAAAATGAAATAAATCAGCGTTATTAAGTTTGTTGGAGTTTTGAGGGCTGTGGTTCGAGGGGGGTTTGAGGGGGGGGGGTGTTAAAGGGGGTTGGTCTAAATTTTCTCTTCAGCGTTCTTTAGAGACAGAACGGCCGAACTGAGGTAGGCGAAGATATATTGATTAACTCTACAGGAATCCTGAATCCCACCTCTCTCTTATCCTCTTGTTCCTCCTCGACTCAGCCTCCTCCTACTCCCTCCTCCCTCCTCCTCCTCGCGTTCTATCATGATCGGAATCGTGAGGCTGCTGCGTTCCAGCCTCTCACATTATTCACCCCCCCCCCTCACACCCCTCCTGGTCGTAGAGCGGCTGAATTATTATCATTATCTGCAAGTGCTGAATTTCAACGACACCCTTCCCAGTTGTAGGCACGAGAATCCATTCAATTCTTCTTCGTAACTTCCGGCCTTGTTTTGTTTTGTTTGTCAATGTGCATCTAACTATAGCAGCTTGTTTGATCTAGTGCTGCAGTCTTGTTTGTTAATTGCTTGGCACTCTACCTATAGTAAATATATATCTGTATAGCTACAACAAACACCTATATATCATCTACAACCACCTTCAACTTATATACATTGTCTAGACGAAGCTACCTTCATAGCTGTATGTGTTTTATGTATACTTAAGGATATTCTATATACAAAAGCCTTCTATAATAGATATATCTATTTGGGTGTAACATTTCCCTTTATATCAACTATTTTACAAATATAAATCCTCTCATTCGATATATTTGTACCTGGAGCAATGACCCATATATGCAACACTATCCACTAATTGTTATTCATATACCTCAGTAGCGTCATGTAACAGCCATTCTCTATCGATTCCATATTATATTACTGTAGATGTACACACTATACAGTTAAATTTATGTTAAGTATATATCTGTGTCACTTCAACCACTTTCAAACCCATCTACAACTAGTACATCGATGTAGCTTCATCTTCAATATGAATACCTGTGTCTAATGTTCATCCCGATCGCTGTTAAGATCCTTCTTCTTCTTGTAGATGTATGGAGGTGAAAATACAACACTATACAATTCTCAAGGAACTATAGGTTGGCCCACCTTAATAGGAGTTGATGTAAGGCGGTGGCAATACATACACTTGTGGGCAATGTAGGCCTAAACACCTGTATAGTACCTGTGAATAATGTATATGTCGATCGATGTATATATGAAGACTATGGGTGTAAGAAGGTCTCAATACACCTGTATAAAATGTAGTTGTACATGCAGTTATAAGTTATTGCAGCAAAACATATGTATATGCCGGAAACAAAAGATAAGAAGTCGTCTGCATCTGCACTCAGACAGTGCGCTTACAAGTGATTAACTAATAACTGAGCTGAGTCGTATTGTTGACAACAGCAGTCGACAGATAGTGTACTAAATGGAAGAAGCTGTTCTTAGCTTTGACGTCAACCCCCTTCTAGTTCTGTCTTGGATGATTATTGTGATTGAGGAGCACTACAATGAGGGAGCTACTCTCAACACCTATTTGATGCGACAATATAGTACGGATGAGATAAATTGCTGGGAGTCAACTCCGCCGCTAGTCTAATTGGAATAGAGTTTTTGTTTCCACCGCTTTGAGCATTGTTATTATGTTTGGATTGTAATTGGTGTTAATTATTAATCAATGATATCATCAATGCATCTAATTGGTCAGATCAATTCTATCAGAGGGGAAAATTGATATCAATATTAATCAATGGATCAATCACTTATCAATAGTTTCTCGGATGATGGGCAAAATCCTTTTCTAATTCGCCCACTCTTGAGAAATTGTGAAATGTGGACTAAAATCTTTTATGTTGAAATCTTTATGTTGTCTGCTTCATCGCTTACCCAGTTTCAGACATTTGAGATGTCCACCTAAATTATTATTCCATCTCATCGGTTTTTCAGTTGTGTTTGATAAATTATCAATAAGAATTGATCTCGATTACATTACATAACTCTCATTTAATCCCATCGTACAGTATGAATAAGGAATTATGAGATATGTAATCAGATTAACGAAATGCAATAGATAAAATGTTTTGTTAGCTTTCCTGCGCTCAGGCTTATGCCTCTGCAGGTTTTTCCCTGTATCTTGTTTGGTTATAAGATATTGCATAAAATGTATGAATTATTATGTAAAGGGAAATAAATTTGATTTGATTTGATTTTTAATCAAAACATCTTGATTGCCATAGCTAGATCATAGGTGACCAAAAATAGTCAAACGAATGAATGTAGAATAATCTCATTGATTTAATTGATTCAATCACAGTAGGTTGTCAATAATATATTCTCACACGTTCAAAAAGCATCATGAGTGGGAATCAAAATTGATTGTTTAATTTGTTTTAGGCTATAGTTAGCTAGGACTTATCTAGCTAGCTGGCTTCATCCAACGAGCGTGCTCCGCAGTGTTGCATCGTCGTGCAATATATAATATTTTACTTTTATCTCAAATCATGTTCTCAAAATACAGTAGTGCGAATTGACATATCAATACAGTTTTATTCTCTCTTATTATTTTTAAATTCGTATATTATTTTGCAATATTCGTATAAATAGATATATTTTCAATGCATCTTGAATTCACTTCATATCACTGATGAACAGTTCGATTATTACAGCATGACTTCGCCAATGTTACCAATAATTATGTTAGAGAGGAGCTGTAATAGATTGATCAAAGTGCATAATAGCTTACTCAACATGTAGTCGAGCTTGTCAGCACTGCAGGCGACTGACTACAATATATACTGCAGTTGACTTCCTACGTTGCCATCAAAGGCTGCAGCTATTGATCCTTAATCTACTCATGCGTCTCTCCCTTAGTAGCAAGAAACAAAATACATCAAGGTTGAGATTACTGTACCAGTGAGAAAATCTATTCTTGATTCAAGTAGTTTTCAAGCTGTTAGCTCAAATATACAGCAATTCACTATTCATCTTTGATCTAGTAAACTTTGAAATTAAAATTCTTTCCTCTCACAAAAGGAGATTAGTTAAATTATTTACATTCTAAAGTACTATAATCGGTATAGTCTGTCCAAGCAAAGAAGACATTCTTTCAAGATAGGGAATATGACTCCAGCTCGGTCAATATTGGTTCAAAAACTATAAATTCAGTTTTGAATTGTAGATCAGGATGTTTTCTACAATTTGAGTTTAAATTCATAATTTTTGAACCAATATTGACCGAGCTAGAGTAATTTTTCCATCTTGACAGAATGTCTTCTTTGCTTGTTCAGACTATACCTGGCCTATTCTTACGAGCCCATCACTTACAAGGCTTATTTTTACATGCCTGTGTGAAAAAAGAGAATATTTTACAATACCAGTATTTCTACTTAATAATAGTAGAATACGAGATGTCAATGATAAATTTGTATGAGGAGAATGATAATTGTGAATAATTATTATAGCCTATTGCACTATTGTTACAAAAGTCACTAGTGTGAACTAGAAATAACAAGTAATTGACGACTGGACGCGACAAAGTCTGAAAATTCATCTCTGATTAGCACGAAGCTGTTGCCAGAAATGAAGGCGGTTTCGTCGATTCTTGTACGTTTCTTACTTGTATAGACAGAAGCATACTCAGCCTCCTCTGATCAACCTTACCACCTTACACTGGCGGTACCTTACACGAAATAAGTGAAGTTCTGTACAGTAAAAGATTCAGGCACTTCATCTGTTTCGTGGGTACGAGCCGCCAGTGCCACATTATTCGCCTTTTTTATAGTTGCAATGCATCTTTGCAACTTGAACGGTAAAATAGATTCTTGTGAACTTGGAGCAGGAAACAGGAATCGAAATCTATTCAAGTAATCTATTCCTGGTTCGCAGAAATCTTGATGGAGGAATTTATCTAGGAGTGGAACAGGATCTAGATGTGGCAGTTCGCCTAGGGGTTGTGTGCAAGCGGGTGGCAATTTATATTGAGAATTGAGTTTCGTAAGTGATTAATCAGAGAGTATCCCCGGAGCGTCTGGGGAAAGTGATGGAATACACGTCGTGCTGTTTTGAGAAAGGATGAGGCAGACAGCCGATAACACCGCGCTCGCTTTCATCCTCCCGGGGGCTTGGTCTTTACCGGCAATGGTTGCTGATTCACAGGGGGATGATAGATGTATCACTTGTCAACCTCTAATCGGCTCCTTTTCAACAGCTGAATCCAGCTTTCCAAGTACATATTATTGCGGAAATTATCAAAGATGATACAATTCACCTGATTGTTGTGTTACTGATAATAATATTTGTATGTTCTAAAATTATTGGTTTTTAATATACAATTTGAATTTTGATGTGATCATATTCTGAGAATTCTGTTGTTGTCATAAGTATCCTCAGAGAAGGCAAAGAAGATTAAAATTAATCAATCAGTATTCATACTATTCATGGCATTGGCGGCTCGTGCCCACGAAATAAGTGAAGTGCTCTACAGTAAAAGATACGGGACTTTACCTGTTCCGTGGGTACGAGCCGCCAGTGGTTCATGGAATTCCGAACTCCATTAAATACATGCGTTGCACATCACACGTGTTTGAACTTATTGTTAGATACAGTTTGGCGCAGTGGCCTGGGTCGTCACAACCTTCAGTCCAATAGCAATGCCTGATCTGGGTTCGAGTCCAAGTGGGCATTGGTGTTTTTCACTTCATCAATCACCTTTGCACTCAATATTCATTATACTACCCAAGAACAAGCTGGAGTGCTTATGTGGGCATCATCCACAATTTAAAAAGAATAATTTGTCTAAGCTTGTTTTATGGGGGAAATATCAATTTGTATGATGGAGAATGGATTTTACATGTTTCTGGTTGCTCTATGAAGGTGGTTGCTAGATGCTTGTGATTTCATGTCATAAACACTATGGACTGCTCTCGGATGAGTAACTAGAATGTGACCAAAGTGAGTGGAACCTACACTTATGGGTAGCTTCCCACCAAGAAAGTCATAAGCTCATTATGCAGCATTACACAGTTTCAGCACGGTACAAGTTTTGTACTTGGTGCCCTACTTTCGCAATTTACCATGCGAAATTCGTTTCTCATCAATCAAATCGTCTAGCTCGGTAATGTTGAACCCTCGTTCGGTTGCTAATGTTATTGTTCGTAGTCATTCAGCTGTTTAGAGCACAAAGTTGCAGGCAGGTAATCACTGCGAGTAAGCCAGGCGAGAGAACCTGCATTGTAGAAGCCGAACAGCGTACAGCGTACTGTGCTCATTACGTTGCTTAAAGACCCGTATTAATGCAGCTCTAATACGTGCATTAAGTGATTTACAGTTTCGGCTCGAACACATTGAACAGCGTTTGCACACCTTGCGCTCTCCTTTTGTCTTCGCCCTCTAGCAGCATACATTCCATGACCTGCAGCAAACACTATTGTAATCACCTTAGGTATTAGGTAGGCGAAAATCTTGATGAAGAGAGCTTAGCGCTGAGTGGAAGCTTGTAGCGTGAATAATTGCAATACACGGTACACTTTTTTGTTCCATCTACATAGATTCCAATATAAATTTGGCATGTATTTAATGAACCGCTCAAACTCAAATGTTAAAACGCTAAGGAACAATTATGAATTCCGAGTTAACCAATAAATCCTGATCAAGAAGATCTCAATTTTATTCAAGTAGTTTTGTACAAAGTGGCTCTTCGGTAAGTTGTGAGAAATAGAGAAATTTGTGAGCTGTAAAATGAAACATTGCCTGAGAATATCGCTAGTATTGCTTGTGACGATAGTATTATGAGAAACATGGAATTATTTTGATGGTGATACTAATTTTTTGGAGTTCAAATTCATGGCCTGTAAGGATTGAAAACTGGAATTATTTTTATGGTAATAATAATTTTTCGGAGATCAAATTCATGGCCTGTAAGGATTGAACAAGGAAAATAATTATTCAGAGAGTTGTAAGAATGTCTGTAGACGCATTAGAATGATCGATAATCACTTCTGAGTTCTATTGAATTAATCTGTTAGTTTGAACTATATGTGAGTTGAACTAATAAACTAGCCATTATTTGAAAATTAAACTTTTTTTATTTTATATATCAATTGATAAATTAGCCTATGTTACTTCATTCTTCGAATAAATGCTAAATGCATTATGATGGGATTGCTTTTCAAAGTTGTTTATGAATAACTACTCAGACTGTATAGCTTTTTATGGAAGTTATTTTTCAGCAAGAATGGTTTGGGCCTACGACAGATCTAGTCTGCAACAGATCTTCGAAAGATTTTTCAAGATCTTCGAAAGAAAGTTTTCAGCGTCAAAATATAGCGTATGAGAGCTTTGAAAGAGATCTAGTAGGCTCAGGTAATGAAGTTTATATAGGTATTGAAGTATAGCGAATATGATGCGGAGCTAGGCATTTTGAAAACTAGAAATTCTGTATGCAACTCTCAAATCACATACGGTGATGCAGCCTTTTCCCTTCGGTTCCCTGATCTGGAAATAGAAGCTCATTTATGATAATTGGATGTCGATGTAGGACTCTAAGTTCAGCGCTCAACTGGGCATCATCATAGTTTGTGAACTGCAAAGTGCTGTGCTGTTCGCTCTTATAGCGAGTGCAGGCAGAATATGAGGACTCACTTGCATGTGTGTGAAGCCTTCATGATTGCATGAATAACCTGAACTACGTTCACGTTTTCCACTACATACCGACAAAATGATTCCTATACGTTGCTAACGTGGTGCGATTTGTCAATATCTCTCTCTTTTCTCATTTTCCTTTAACTAATAATATGATAAATAAGTAACCAAAGTAGAACTTTCACGTAGATACTTTATGGTTAACCACCATCCCAGACTCTATTTGTATGTAGTATATTCGTATTAATAATATTGGTTAACATGACAGTTACAATCGTTATACATTTATATAGTGATTCAGCCTTTTTACCGAAGGCTATTCATTTATCAATCTAGAGACGAACACACTATGGCAAGAGAGAACAGGCACAATTCTTAGTATTTCTAACACGATTTCCATTTAAATATAGTCTAAAATTTTAGGTTATAAGTCCAGAACAATACAATCGATATTTTCAATGATCTATTTGCAGATGAATGCTTCAAAGCCTACTGCAACGATGACAAGAGTATTCTCTTTTTTTTTTTTTAATGTACAACATGTACTTTGTATTTGAGGAGAATTGAGAGTCATAAGTCCGAAATTGTTCCTGTATAAATCAACAAGAATAATATTCAGGTTTCAATAATTATGGTTTATCAAAAAAATTTAGATAACAATCACAAATAATTTCAGGAAAACATATTGAACTTTTTCAATCTGACTAGGTTGACAAAGCTGTATTGCTAATAGCCCAATATTAAATAATTGATTTGAGAGTCGTATAATTAGAGCTCTAGTATAGACTAATCAAATGCTCACCAAGTGAAGATACAAGTTTCTCTTCTATTGAGCGCTCATTATCACTTCCACAACAATTTTCCGGCAGTTGCATCGAGAAGAGTTTGTTTTAGTGAAGGCTGCCAGACCGTGAGAGGTCACAGGCAATATTGATTGGGCGCGGTTGAAGGGGCACATGGGTTTCGTACTTATGTTGACTGGCATGTAGGTGGGCGCTAATGTGTATGTGTGGTTGGCTTCGGAGCTGGTCGGCCATTGACGTGTTATCATTAAAGCGGCGTTTGTCGGTCGTGTGGTCCTATTGGCCGGTCTGCTTTGACAGTCGTTGGGTAATTGAAACGCGCATAATACCCTTTAATTTCAGAACCGGCTCTGGTGGAGCGCACACTTACCAGCGGTCGGACTTGTAACTGCAATCAGGGCCCAATTACTTTCAATTACAGAGGCATATGCTTGGATCCTCCCCATTTCACTAAACCGCCAGCCAGTGGTTTTATTTCAGCTCGATTGCCGGCAAACTATATTCGTAAATTCAAGATTTGAAATTGCATTCAGGAGTGTTTTGATTTGAAATGAGAAAATCCATCAAGAGCCGCGGTTGAGATGAATGAACACTCTCCGAATCTATTAATAGGCGCGGTTGGGAAGGAAGAACTCTCTCCATCATTCGATCAACAAAACCTTGTCATTTCCGAAAATTAATTGTATTTGATGAGATATTGTGGTATTTTCCCATAATGAGAAATAATAAGACAGATGTTGTCAATACCACTAGTTTATTAAAATATTTTCACAATAGTACCATGGTTTCAGGGCTGTACCTGCCCCATCCTCAGCTAAAATAGTGTTTGGGTAGGCTACAAGGAACAGCAAGTTTTTATTTTGAGGTTAGGTGTTTAGGTTACAAAGAGGAAGTGAGGAGGAAAGCAGTGGGAATTTATCAGACATTTCATTACATAGGTTATCAAGTTGTACAATAAAATTGGATTGATAAATTAAATTAAAACAAAGCTTAGAGATATACTAATGAATATAAAAATGTTAATCTACAACTATTATAATGAATAGGTTGGCATTATTGATTGAATCCAACTGGCATGAATAATAGAATGGTCTTAATATTATTCAATTAACGAAATTATGTTGAATTTTATTATAATATCTGAAATTTGAATTATAAATCTATACTTATAGTACGGGGGCAAGTGTTACAAAAAAGGCTTCCCGTGAGCCTATTGAGTAAAGAAGTTTGGGAGTGGTATCAATCTCTTCGTTTTGACCTGGAGAAAAATAATATCGGTGGTCATAAGCTCTCCGAGGGGTGCGTCACCTGTAATCCAAGATGGCGTCCGAGAATTTCAGAGTTTCACTGTTTCGGCCATAACTCAGTCATTTTTGAAGATATCCTTTCAATTTGTCTCTCAAATTGTTCCTTATAAAATTATCTACATGAGTTATATAAAACATAACTCCCAAAACGTATAAATAATAAGTTATACATTTTTTAATATGAAAAATGATAGAATTTCTTATGAAAATTTTCGTTTTTCTGTCTTTAGTTTTTTTATGCATCACATAGACAAAAATGTTAAATCTATGTTGTAGATCTATTTTTTAGCTTTACAACCATGTGGTTTTGAATGCTTTTTCTGCCTCGATGAAGGGTACAGCGAGACCCAAAGAGGGGCATGCGCGGAGTAAGGCAACTAACATGTTATATAAAAACTATTTTCCTTCATGTCTCCTCGATTTTAGAGACTTGAAAATGGTATCAATCTCTTCCTTTTTCTCTTTTGATTCAGAATATCTATAATTATGCACTAAAAAATGCTTCTCTTCTCGAGAAAACAAGATGGCGGCCATTAAATGCTGATTTATGTTATATCCTTAACCATTTGATATTTTTTGGTGAATCTCAAGTTTTTTTCTCTTAAAATGTTCTTCATGAACAGTTCTACGATATTTATATAGGAGAAATGTGCTCAAGACCCATAATAGATAAGTTCAGATTGTTTTAAAGATGAGAAAAATTTTATCACATGCAAAATCTTACGTTAACTCTAATAAATTCATTGTCCAGCTTGAAAAATCAAATGTGAATAATGCATTGAATAGAGAAATATTTCAGCTTTCTAATGATGTATTTACAAAGCTTGTAGGTACGCTAATGATGTATAGAGCTTCAGCGAAAGAAGCGCTCGCGCAAGTCACATTGCCAAAATATAAACTTTTTACTGCATCAAAGAGGAAAAAAATATTTTTTCGGGATTCCTTCGTGATAAAAGCATGAAACTCGTGTCAAATAACTGTCTCGATTGGATCATCGATGAAAAGATCCTTGAATATCATTTCTACTACAAAAAACTAAGATGGCGGCCGAAAAAAGCAGTGTTTCACTATATTTGTTGTAAACTGAGAAAAGTTCGACTTATTTAACTTTTTTTTCAACCAAAATGTTCTATTCAATCTAGGCTACAACCTCCATAACTCTCTCAGTCGCATTGTTGATTAGTTATTTGAATTAGAAGAATCAGAATAATTAATATTAATATAATTAAATTAATATAAAATTTTTCTCTCATTTTTCATATCTTATTTGTTAAGATGCGAACTTCTGAAACCTCACTATGTTGTACAGTTCTTTAGCTACAAAATGATGTATATTTTGTAACTGTAAGTTGACTTTTAGTGGCGCAATTAGCGTTGAATAAAAGATCAGGCACACAGCGCGCCAACACACTCACGGCATGAGCTATCTTGGAATCAAACTGTGTTGGCGCGGTTTGTGCAGGATGTTCTATTCAACGACAATTGCGCCACCAATAATCAACTTATAGCTACAAAATATATATCATTTTGTAGCTAAAGAACTGTTCTACAACAAAGAGAGGTTTTAGAGATTCTCAACAAATAAGATATGAAAAATGAGAGAAAATTTTTTTATTGAGAAAAATCATTTTTCTGATTCTTTTAATTCAAATAACTATCTGTGTCAATAATTTCACCTTTATTCATTAAACTACATGTAAACTAGGTAACCTAATTAAGTTCCTCATTCACATTCAATTCTGTCCATGTAGATAATAGGTACAATCTAACTTGCTTTATTATTATTTGTTATGTATTAATTATAAGGTTTTGTTGTAATTTTCACTATAGCTTGCAGTTTTAATTTAATTTGGTGATCCATAAGGTTATCACTTCATTACATGTCCGTAAGGGTTGAGATTATTCAAGTTTTTTTTCATCTTTTGGTCAAGTAGATAAGCTTCCTCAATATTGTATAACAACATAGTTGAAATTTCTTTTACCTTATTGAAACATAACCTTTAATTAGCCTACACTCAACCCAAATTAATTTTCTGTTCAAATTATAGTTTGAGAGCAAATTGACTATAATTTAAAATCATCATAGAATAAGTATAGATTTATAATTCAAATTTCAGATATTATAATAAAATTCATCATAATTTAAATCATAAAATAATATTTAGACCATTCGTGCCAATTGTATTCAATCAATAGTGTCAACCTATTCATTATAATAGTTGTAGATTAACTAATAATAATTGTAGATTATAATTTTTATATTCATTAGTATATCTCTAAGCTTTGTTTTGATGTAATTCATCAATCCAATTTTATTGTACAACTTGATAACCTATATAATGTAATGTCTGATAAATTCCCACTGCTTTCCTTCTCACTTCCTCTTTGTAACCTAAACACCTCACCTCAAAATAAAAAGTTGTAGCCTACCCAAACACCATTTTAGCTGAGGATGGGGCAGGTATAGCCCTGAAACCATGGTACTATTGTGAAAATATTTTAATAAACTAGTGGTATTGTCAACATCTGTCTTATTATTTCTCATCTTGTCATTTCCACTAGCGGCTCGTGCCCACAAAACAGATGAAGTGCTTTACAGTAAAAAATACGGGCACTTCACCTGTTACGAGGGTACGAGTCGCCAGTGGATTTCACGATACCACCATCCATTGGTTTCATTCCAGCTCGATTGCCGACTAACTGTAACTGACAATTAAATTTCAAGATTTGGAATTTCAATTAGGGGTGTTTCAAATTAGAGTGGAAATTCCTACAACATAAGCTCGGTTGAGATGTGAGATTACATCTATCACTTGAATCCGACATTCAATAATTCAACACTCGAATTCTAAATAATAATATTGTCATCAGATACTTTTGTAGCGTCTATCTAAAACCATCATCTACCGATACTCCTCACCAATACTAACACATCATTCTTCCATCTTCTACTCTCCAATAATGTTGAATAAAATATCAATACCTTGGTGAGTGATAGAATGCCCCACCTGCATGCTTCAGTTCAATATTTACACACAACATATTGATTGATTCATGCTCAGATTCATGTTTTTTATGATGTTTGGAAATATTGGATTACTTTTTAGATTGATAGTCAATGTGTGAGCTGATTTAAATTTGAATCTTTCAATTTAAATGAAAACTTAGTGACAGTGGTTTCCAACCCGAAACTCAGGGACAACAACAATGGTCATTATTTCCATTCCATAGCACCTAGAACAGAGGATTCTGCGTGTTCTATTCTATCTGTAGGAAATAAAAAGTTAGCTGGCGGGCTTTCCAAACCGAATAACTGCGCAAACTTTCGTAGCCGCCCAAATGTCGGACACAAAATTCAATTAGCGATGCGATTATTCGCCACGCAAATTCCAGTGTAGGTGTTTTTCAGGGTGTCATCCATAGTTGGGTTTGGCAATCATCTTCTTCGTTGAGGCTTTATCGACCCAGTGCCGGTGTATTATGATGGCTTTGGTGTCATCACACAGCCAGGCATAGCCATCCACTTTTATTGAACTTTCAGCTATCAGCTCTACGGCCCAATTTCGACGTTGTTATTGTGGATAGCACTGGGGACGAAATAGAGGTGTGAATGGCTCTACTGAAACCAACCCTCGTTGATGAACGCAAATTTCACACGCTCACAGTCGATGTGTGCCACTCTAGATTATTTATCATCGAAAGCATGGTACTTATAGAGAGGAAGCTCGCTCCCAATAGCCGACATCAATGTAGAAGCATTCTTCATTTTCAATTGTGAATGAATATGAATGAAAAAGTCCATTCAACTTTTCACACGCCTATCAGAGTCTCACAAATATGAAATTAATAAATATTGTCCACCAAAGCTCAGAATATTGGAGTGAGTGTAATAACTTTCATATGAAAGGGGGTTCTAAATTCGAATGAGTGAGATGATAAAATTGGATACTACTATGAAGAAAGAAAAGTGTACTGTAATGATTTACAATGTAAGGCTAACAATTCCATCCCCATTATATTAATCATACTTAATTTATTGTTATAATATAAATATCAATTCGAAAAAGCCTCAAGTGAAGTTCATTGAATGTGATATGGAAGATTGAATATGCGAAATGCTGGAAACTTCATACAGGTATACTCCAGTGATGTTATATTATTTATTCAGTAATATCCCAATAATTCTATCCTGGTTCAAAATCTCATAATTTCGTTTTTCCGATCAATGGATATAAAACTACTATCATATTGTCATTCTCCCAAGTACTCTTCATCAATCCAGTTTCATTTTTCATCACATTAAATAATGAGCTGAGCTAGTCGATTTCTGAATGATTGATGTTTTATGCTAATGTGAACATATATAACTGAGCCATGATGATTTTTCCATATAAACTAAGCTCGCAAGATAACAGGTGAAGGCAAAGGCGTGATGAGATTGAATAGGCTCAAGACTCTTCCCGTTTATTTCTTATCTGTTCTCTCAAAGCGTTTTCAAGCTTTTCTCAGCAATGATCAATCATTCCATTCTGTGGAAATCCATTTCTCATCTTGTCTCTCCTTTCACAAGTTCCCGTTTGAAAACTTACCAACGTAGGCTTGAGAAATTTTGGCTTCTTGAAAGTAAGTTTTGAATCTCTTATTTCAAAATGAAAACTTTGAAACTTTTCAATTCAATAATAAATACTATTTGATGGATTTTGAACCATCATAACACTTTAAATTATCACTATTCTTTCCATACGTAACATGTATTGTATGCATCTTAAGGAATAACAAAATTTATAGTGAATTGGGAAAGTGGAGTGATTTGGAAAAGCGCAGTTTAAACCTTAAAACCATGCTCATGATCCGATATTATCTATCAAATAGAAGCATAGTTATTCAATAGTTTCAATTTGAATCCTAAATGATGAGTAGGAAATATAATATTATCCTTGCAACACTCAATAACATTAATTATTACTCCATAAATCTATAATTATTGTGAACACTGTCCAAACTCTTTGTACTATTATACATTGCGTTAGAATCAATTATTATTATCGTGATGAGAATTAAGCATGTGACATTATGTATTATCATGGGTAATATTAGATATTTATCATGATTCGATTATAATAATGGACTTATCCTCTTCAATTCAAAATTTTCATCACAATTCACTATTGATTTCACCAGTTGAAAATGTTATCAATCAAGTACAAAATAATAATCTATCTTTCGGAGTGTGGTTTTACATAGACTGTACTAGGGCATCGCGAAATTATGAAACTTCAGCATGGGTAATGTTTGCTTGGTACTCCAGTTATAGGGGCTCGACAAACTACTCCTATCCCTTCCCGTTGGACCCATGCCATTGTATTAGGTTATTAGTGTTTGACCAGTAGAACTATTTACTCATTTTGGATGAGATTAGTGATGTTTGTGTGTATAGAGAGGGAGAGAGGAAGAGAGTTAGAGAAAGAGGATGATAGTTTTACTCAGAGTAAGAGAGACAGAAAACGTGTTTGAGAAAAAGTGGGATGAGTGTTAGGAGAGAGCGAAAAAGATAATGCTGAAGTTATGTAGTGTAGGAGAGAGTGAACATGTGTCAGAAAGAGTGGAAATGAGTAAGAGAAAGAGCTATTAAGAGAGTAAGAGACAGTGTGAGGAACAGTGAGAAATTGAGGGGGTGAGAGTAGCACTAGCATCCAGCTAAATATATGAAGAGACCACTGACTTTCAGATTAAACAATAGGGGCTGCTGTCAGAATATTGGAAAACACTGGTACGAGCGAGTTGCATGCATCTTTGTACAAACAGTATAAATCAAGTTATACTGTATTACCAGATTTCAGGCTATTCAACAATTGGAAAATATCCACACCCTCTGTTCTCAAATACTCTATCTCACGCTTGTAAATACTGCGTGAATGATAATGAATTAATTATTGTTCTCTTGGATTAACTAATCATTCATCGTCGTTGACGCTAAAAGATTATCGATCATGGTTGCTTAGTGATTGATCATGATTTACTTAGTGGAATACTTTTCAATTTGTACATTTATTTATTTTAAAAACTCGACTCATAGCCTAATCTTTTTCGTTGACTTGCAATCCCCTTACAAACACTAAGGTTTTTGGAGGTCCAAATGTCCCCTGTCCTCATAAATTATACTAGATTCAACAGAACTTTAAAAACACATTAAGTGTATTTGCAAACGTACAAATGAGTTTGTGAAGCTTTGTTGGATCTAGTAGAATTTATAAGGACGGGGGAAATCGTTCGTCTATAACGAATACGATAGTACGAATATAATCTTCCAAAAACCATGGTGACTGCAAGGGGGTTTGCAGTTCAAGTCAAAAACTTGTGAGTTGAAAAAACATTATTTGTATCTACCCACGTACACATCATGTGTTAGCCAAGTTCGGTGCAATCTAGTAGAATTGAATTGGACAGCAATATATTGAACAACAAAAAATCGTACGACCAAGAAACGTAGTGTATGTGTCTTAGGTGATTTACTGTCAAGCAGTGTGAGAGATTTTACATTGGCGGATTTTCGGCATCGGATGTGCGTCGATGTTTTTAACATTAGAGCGCGTTTGAATTATTGCCATGAGTTCACGCGTGTCTTGTGTTATGACAGGCGGGAGCATTCCGGCAAAACCTGATGACCGCTTTGTTGTGGGTGGGGGGGTTTAGAGGTTGACACTTGCAGTCGTCGTTCATCAATGAACAGTGTATTTATGAGGCAGTGCAATGGACTGTTGAGAGACTTCTTTCCCCGTTCGGTTTGCGGCGGTGAAATTGGAAAAAATCACTTCACGCATATCACGCGGCGGGGTCATCGCAGTATTTTGTGTGCTGCGGGACATGATTAATTGCCATTGTTCTACTCTGACACCAGCACACCACTCTCACTACTCAAATATTCCTTCGTGGTCTCTCTTCCATAGTTCCTCCTTCTACAACTACTTCTCCTGCTTATTTACGAACTATTCAAAGCTTACTCTTTTCCTTATAGCCTACTACTTTTCTTTATCTTAGCATACCACTTTCTTTCTTCACCTCCTATTCTTATTGTCATATCCTATCACCTGAATTCATACTTAATTTTCATTTATTTTGAATATTCTAAAGCTAACTCTCTCCGGCTACTCTTCTCCCTTCATATTCTTTTCCTAGTCTTATGCATTTCCATTTACCATCAATTATCAAATATTGTTTTACCTTTCAAATTCTGTCACTGAATATGGCATGCTTCTTATTACGCAGTCATCTTCTTATTCCTAAACACATCTATCTCCTCCCACATACTTCTCATATATTTCTCCATAGCCTATTGCTCACATTTCATCTACCTCTGTTTTTCCTCGTCACTTCCCTCTTGTAATTATTTTTTCTCTTTCATCCCATTTCTTCGTTTTCTCATTCCTATTTACTGAATTTATATTCTTTCAATGCCTATTTTTTCTTATACATTTCTCTATTCCTGCAACACTCTATATTCCCTTCTCTTCCCTTGCTCCTTTTCTTTCTCTTCCTCTCTTCACACCATAACTTTCAGTCCTTCATCTTTTCCCTCCTTTCTCTTTCCTCATATTTGCTTCATCTCCCTTTTCCCAACGTTAGTGTCAAGTTCTTCTATTTAGGTTGAGTGGTTGAGTGGTATGAGCTTACAACATACCTCAACTTCACTCATATTATTTTTCCTACTCAACAAAGTTGAAATTAAGATACATTTATCTAATAATCTATTCGTGATTAGATCTGCTATTTTGTAGTACTCATTTTCAAATATCACTCATATTTTGTTTTTATGGCTGAATAAATTCAAGGAAGAGAAATCGGACAACTTTATCAAATATGATTTTGAGTGACCCAATTTCTATTTCAACATTTTCTCTTTATTGTCTTCTCCCTCCTCATCCTTTCGCAACCCTCTCAATCTCTGATTTCCCAATCTATTCTCTTCATTTCCCATCCTTACCCGTCCCAACTTATCCCAATCCATGCCTCCCTATCCGATCTATCCTCTTCATTCCCTATCCCAGTTCATCCCAACTTATCTTATTCCATGCTTTCCCATCCTATCTATCCTCTTCATCCCCTACCCTAGCCCATCCTAACTTATCCCAATCCATCCTTACCCATCCCAACCCATTTGCTCATCACTCCCATCCCACTCCTCATGCCAATCACGGTCCTTTGCTTAAATCCGCCTCCGGACAGGCTCAACTAGGACAAGGTGGTGGGTGGTTTAGTGCCGTAGTTGGAAATCCAACTGGCCCGGTGCGTATTTGCTTGCAATTATTCGCCTGCTCTGTCCCAAGCCCGCCACACAAAAGCGTCGGCTTCGGCCGGGCAAGTAAACAAAAACAAACGGCTGACAGGTGAGTTACGTTCGGTTGCCTTTTCATAGTGGGCGGCCTGTGTTGTGTAGCCTTCAAAAATGTCCCTAGCTCTATTCTTCAATTTTTTCCCGCTCGCACATTTGCATAACAGGCACGCAACGCTGCTGTGTGACGGATCTGTCACGTGCAATTTTGATGAATTGCCCATTAACATGATAGCTTACCTCCGACATGAGTTATTTTTCTTATACTAGCGGAAATCAATCACTCGTCTGGTGGTGGAATGAGTTGTGGGTTGAGCAATGATTATGCTATGAGAATCACTCTGTGGTGATTCACTCTGTTAGATAATCTTATGTATTCTTTTAGGAAATTACCAGCTTACAAATAATTGTGCTGCTGAGTGGAAAGTAGCTCTTTTGCTTCGCTGTGAATATAAAGGACGAATTAGGTAGACATCAGCTAACAATAATTGAGATATTATAATCGATATTATTAGTTATGATAATCTATCATATGCTACTTGAGCATTTTCTGATGAATTTTATTACAAAATATCTGCAGTAGAGTAGGCTTGAAATACTGAATATTAAATCTATTCCTAACTTTTTGACAAATATTATTTTTGTTTCAGGTACTTACTTTGAAGGCTGTTATTTTCCCGCACATATGAGTGAGTTACGACCCAGTGAATAATCATTTCTATATGTTAATACAAGCTGGTATTGAAAACTTTCCGATTTTTGTATATAATCGTAAAGGTCTAAAATTTTAAATAGGGTGCTATTTTAATTTCAGTTACTGTGAGAATCAAGCAAGAAAGAATAATGATTAATTATTGACTTTAGAGTGACAATTTCTCCACATTTTGACGATTATTTTGTGAATCTTCGTCATCTTTCAGTTGATCATCCTCCTGTTATTCCGTTGATATGAAAATAAGCTCATAGAAATATAATACACATTACTGTGACTGAATGAGTATACCTAGATGAATTTTCCAGACTAATACTATAAGTTGGTTTTTCAAGAATGAAAGAGCTATTGGAGATTTGAAAAGGTCTTTCATAACGTCAAATCTCACATAAACTTGACAAATGCCTAAAAAGAGGAATAGTAATCCAGGGAAAGAGAATATCCTGCACATTTTAAGGCCTGGAGATGCAAATAAGTCACAAAATAAGATAACACAGAGTAAATGCGAAAAAGTTGTCTGCAGCATGACAAGTGAGCAGTGTGAGTGATGCTAAAAGGTGGGAGTTGAACGTGGTCGGTGAGTGCACGGATAGATAAAACTCGTCAAGGTGTGGGAAGGAATAAGAGCAGGAAAAAGAGCTAGCAAGGACCTACTCAAAGCACGTCATGAATGTCCTCAGTTGTTCCGTCGGACGAAAGAGCCGTCTCTGTGGGTAGAAGGAAAACATCAAGAGTGGCATATGAAAGAATAACTGAGCACGTTTTGGTGTATTTTTCCTTATTTTTCTTCTCAATTCTTGAAAGAATGAGAGAGAAAGAGAGTGGAATAAGAGCAGAGTTTGTCTAATGCTACTACACTCTTTGATATACAAATCTTTCTGCTACTTCGCACGAAGCCAAAGTAATACTAGAAAAGGGTGAAAAAAGCTTCCACCATAAGCAAGAAGATGCAAGATGAATCAAGAGTGGTGGCGGAATTGACTCAGTGGAGTAAGGGATATATAAATTCTCTATTAAACAAATATGTTTTTACTTGGCATTCGCAGCTGAGAGTAGAGGGTGTCTTTCGTTCCTTCACTGTTTCCGTTTCCTATCCCATCCACTCCTTTCTCCACTCTCTTCCCAGCTTTCTCCCACTCTTCGTGATCGAGTGCGAGTGCACACACGCGCTTCGACAAACATTCGCAAAACAAACATGCATCGTAAACACAGACGTAAAGGACGCAGTAAGATCCATTTGGAGAGGAAGTATAAGGGATATATTATGTTTAAGCAGGACTTGGTACGGTGACTTTATTGAACTAGGAATGGAAGGGTGAGAGAGTGAGGTGGTGGATACAGTTAGAGGAGAGGGATGAGTAAGAAATTGAGTTTGGAGAGAAACAGAAGATTTGAGTGGGTAACTGGTAGAAGTGTGAAAATGGAAGGAAATACGCAGTGTGTGGAACGGAAAAATAAATTAATAATAATGAAGGAGGGCACAAGAAGAGCAGAAAATTAGAAGCAATGAAAAATGAGGAAAATTGAGGTGAAGAGACGAAAATTAGGAGCAACAAAAATGAGAAGAATGGTTAAAGAAAAAAGATTCTTGAATACTGTGAGATAAGAAAGTAGTCAAGAATCATCTCAATTACGATCGAGGTTGATATGGATCACGATTGATGAAAAATTATTGCGGTTACGGTTGAGGTTGGAATGAGGAACGGTGATTCACACTATAGTAATCATTTTGTGGAGTAATGATAGGGGAAGAAGTGAAAGCAGCAGAGACTGATGGAGCTAGTCCAAAAGAAAAAAAACATAATTGCAATCGATGCTCATGAAGAGAGTGAATCAGTGAAATAATAGAGGAGGGAAGAAAGCTCCAAATAAGTAACAAGAGGGAATGGAAAGATATTATTGTGAGAACTAAGAAAATTAATAAGATTGATAGAGAGAAAGTAGAGGGATTGTAAAAGAAAGAATAATGGAATTGTAAGAAAAAGGTAGATCGATGGAGAAAGAAGAAATTTGTTGAGAATGATGATGGGAATATGTAAGAAGGAGAAGGCGGAGATGATTGTACTTGGAAAAAGAAAAAGGCATGTTAGACAAGCAAGAGAGTAGCAGATGGAGAGAGAGAGAGTGAGTGACTATCAACGTAAAGAGAGAAATGTCACAGCAGTCACAACGATGACGTCGAGATGGAAAAGCCTTGATTAAAACTTTATTTCTATCTTGAGCAATATAGTCGTGACGGAAAGCGCCTTTTACAACTTGAAACGAGGATAGCCAATGGCGTAACACGATAAAAGACTCTGATTTCAAGATATCACACACACAGCATTATTGGAAGAATAACATTGCAACAGAGCTTACTCGTATAGCCTTTATGGCTGGCATTTCGGATGATATCATTGTTCATCAACCAGTTCATGTGATCAATGTTTCCTCTTATAGAGTGATCACTGAGAATCCGCATTGCTCATTTCAAATTATTTCTCCTTTAAAATCTCTTTTTTATGATTCCTGGACCAAGTGAATCAACTAATGCCACCACTACTAACTATCGACTTCCGAGTACTGAAAGCATACAGCTTTCTCTGAATTCCATGCCATTTAAAAGTGTCAACAAAATCAATGCATTGAAATTGAGTTTCGTCTTATGAAATGGTTTCAATTGAATACTAAGGTAATTGTACATTATTTCACTAGTAAGTATATCAAGTTTCATCAATATTTTCATGATAGACCACACACAATATGATGGAAAACGAGAGTTGGAGTGAGTAGGTTACTCTAGTTCTTATTATTATAAAAATACACCTTATCATTGACCTGGAATAATAAGTATTTCATAGTAGTAAATCACTTATCAACAGTGGAAAAAATTCGTACAGAACACAATTAATACAAATTCTTAATATTCGAGTCATCCATTGGTTATATAAGGTAAGTTTTCTCAAAACAATTTGAATAAATTCTACTCGAACAATCATCAAACGCCATCGAACACTAAATATACAACGTTCTTCAGTTACTTCTCATCACATTGATAAACATTAAAAATCGTTTCAGAATGATCAAGTACTTATGATGTATGATAAAAAAGTTGAGAAAAAGGGGATTGTAAAGAAATTATCGGAATGAAGGTGGAGCTGTAACTGTGGCACAACGCTGCAGTGTCAGGACCTTGCTCTTAACCACTGGGAAGAAAATTATTGCTTCAATTCAATTCGTTCTAAAAACCAGCAGCCACACACTCACATTGTGGTCGACCCTCAATTCAAAGACAGAACGCTTTCTGCTAGATCAATTCCTCCTCCTCCCATTTCTCCTCCTTCTCCTCCTTCTCCTCCTTCTCCTCCTTCTCCTCCTTCTACTCCTTCTCCTCCTTCTCATTTCTCTCCTCCTTCTCATTTCTCGCCTCCTCCTCTTCTTCTTCTCCTTTGTCTATTTCCTCCTCCCCATTCTCTTGTTCCATCCACAAATCCTCAAGCTCGATCCCACACCACTCCTCGATTCGAGCACATTTATCCTGGAAATACACATTTTCTGTTCGAACAGGAAATAGAATCAACTCAGAGCACACGTAGGCTTTTGTGCTACAGCTGTAATTTACAGCAACTTTTTCCGTCGCAATAAAGATCTTATTCGAGCCGAAGGTGCAGTGAAAAACAATTTTTCTCTCTTCGATCTTGCCAACTGTTTTGCTGTCGGCTATTCCGCCCCCGCTGATATCAGATTAGACTTTCCTTCACTGACAAAAGATGGATCTGCTGATGTGGAACAACAGTTCTTCAAGAGAGAGCGAGTAGAAATCTTAGCACAATAGAATGTAAGGTACATAGCACTCAAATACTGTGTTTTAATGACTATATCAGTGAAATTGAAACGTTTTTATCACAGAATAAGGTTTTCAGATGAAATGAAATAAATCGAAGAATATTGAAATTGAACATCTTCGATTTATTATGAGCCTGGTCATGACAAGAATATTCAAAATCAATTTTTATTCATATCTTTGGATGGAAATTCCAAAAATAGAGGAGGGGAACAACTTAAGGACAGCTCACGATAACAAATATAGAAACTATTCAACTACGTAAATATAACAGTCTAGTTTTTCGCGACTTTTTCTGCCTTTGTGTCGTTCAAGTGCTCTACTAGTGTTACAGTTTGTCTCTGTCTCAATGGCTTAGCAGCCCATAAAGCCGCGTATCGACAGTCCGAGGCATGTGCTACGAATGCCTCGCTGTACAGTTTGTTGACACAAAAAAAGAGTACTACTACTATTCTACTATCTACCGCGTATCGACAGTCCGAGGCATGTGCTACGAATGCCTCGCTGTACAGTTTGTTGACACAAAAAAAGAGTACTACTACTATTCTACTATCTACCGCGTATCGACAGTCCGAGGCATGTGCCACACATGCCTCGGACTGTCGATACCGGGTTTGCTAGCAGCGAGGCAAACACTGCACACAATTCGCAGCGAGCAGTGCCTGTTGCCTCGTAACGCACAACGAACAATTCTACAAACTAACCTCAAAATTGTACCCCATTCCTATGCATTTTTGTGATTAAGAATTCTATTTGGGTGCAGAAGGTTCTAACAGGCAATAATAAGCATGGCCTTGAATTTTTATCTACTAATTGAGCACAAACTAACCTCCAAAGTCCAAATTATCAATTGTCAGAGCTTAGTTGCTTTGTCTCCCGCTTGATGGCGCTAGTCAATTTGTTCGCGTGCTCGCATTTTTGGTTACAAAAAATGCAGAATTTTTATTATAATTATAATTATATACTAAATACTATACTATAATTATAATTATTTTTGATTATTGCAGATTATATTCACACATAAGCCTCAGCCATGAGTTTATACTTTTTTTGCGTCACCAGACTGTACTGTGAGGCATTCGTGGCACTGCCTCGGACTGTCAATACGCGGCTTAAAGGGCCCAGGCCTACCAGCTGGTTACCAGTTTCATATTCACTACACTATACAGCCATTCAAGCACAGAAGACGTCCCGGAAAGACGGGAAACGGCTCCAGCCCAGTCAATACCGGCTCGAAAGCCGGACTCACAGTCCCCGAACCAACACTGACTAAGCCGAATTGTTATTTGCAAAAGGAAACACAAACTAGCCGAATAAGGAGAATTTGGATAGCCTATTCCAACAATTATTCTTATTATGATTCGATTTATAATATATTATTATGGTAGTTTTATCAAATTATTAATTGTTTGAAATATCGGTGAAAATGTTTCTACTAAAAAGTATTATGCTTCATAAATTTCATATTTGTCATCTTTTTCAAATAATTATTTAGATTAGGTCTTTTTAACTATGAGTCAATTTAATAGAATATACAATCTTCGAAAAAAGTGAATTGAAGTCAATGACATCAATCACATTGATAAATCATCATTATCATTATGAACCTCTTCTAAAAGTTTCCAGAGCTTATTCAACTCCTCATCTCCGGCAGAAAATTAATTATCTCTGAAATCAATGAAAGTTTATTCCGACACCAAGATTATTACGACTGGAATGATAACAGATTTAGTGTGAATTTTCTGGGAGATGACTGAGAGCGAATTCAGAGTTCAGAGCCGGTCTGACTTGGGGGACGGATGAGACGGGTGGAGGAAGAAAGGATTGGAATGGAAAAGTTATAGGGATGTCCGTCGGACTGTCGGCCCGATTGAAACACTGTTTGGAAACAAACTGAAGAGAAGTAGTGGGGTCAGGCCAGCCATCATTCGTTTCAACTGATCTCGGTTCGAATCCGGAAGTCTAGATAAAAGGACTTGGCTCTCAGTCTTTGCTCCATTCAAATAATTCCAGGATATACGCAAAGACCGGGTAGGGTCGCTCTTTTCAAAGACTTCCATTTAATCCTTGAAACTTTCGCTCGAAGAATTCAATTACGGCTTACAAGTCGTCTCTGCCGAATGATAAGCTAGAACTCAGTTGAAACAAATAAGAAACTCTTCATCTTCCACTGCTGATCTCCTAGCTGCGATCTCAAGATAAAAATATTATTCAGTTGAGTAATTTGCACTTGAAAAGATCACAATGACAGACCTGTTCTATTCTCAGTTTTTAAATTGAGAGAAACGTTTTTTTACAAATTAATTTTTCATCAAGAGGCTACCGAACAAAATACTGTTAATAATATAAATAGAATAACAGAACATCAGCCGTGGAATTTAATTCAATGAATGCAATAAAACACACCAAAGTAATTGTTAGATAAAATGGAAAATCAAATTCCTTTTTCTTAAAAAGTTTAGAAATATTATTTTACAGACATGTTCTCAATTGAGAATGGGCTTAGACCCGAAACATGTCTGTAAAATAATACTTCTAAAGTTTAAAAAAAAAGGTATTTGATTTTTCATTTCATTTATCAAATTAATTTAAATAGCCCTAAGTTTAAAGTTTAATTTTCACACCAAAGTAATATAATATAAGTGAACTATCTTTCAATTCTCGCTTTTCAAAACTGAATATGGATATATTTCCCATCATGAGTTGAATAATAACACTCCTATTCCGAATAAAAGTTAACTTTGACAAGCTGTGGGCTGATTTATTCAATCATTAATGGGTATCCATGTCTATTTCAATTTGATGTATTAATTTTCTGCTCGGTCCGCGACATCCTGCTTCCTGGAAACAAACTCAGATATGTAATGTCTGGTGTATTGAATAAGATGCTGCTCATAGTAAGTCATAAGGACTTGAAAAAATCATAGGAGACATCATAAAACTTCAAATAATTGGAATCAAAGTCCCCTTTTTTAAAAATATTTCTATTTTACACGACATGTTTTGGCGATATAGCCATTTTCAAGTGTAAATAGCAGTAAACAACATCAATCTATTGTAAATTGTATTTCTACTCTATTCTATTATTATTAGACATCATAACAATTTAAAACTGTCCTGACTTTGTCATAACAGGTACTGATCATTTTTGAAATAAATGAAATAACTAATTTGTGGAGTATTTCTCATATAATTTCTCATTTCACTCGTATAATTCATGGTTATTGAAAAATCAAGCAAATTGTTTGAATTGTTGTCAGTATTGATTATCACTTATTCGAAATATCAACTGCATGGATATTTTCATTTTCTCTTAATACCATTAACATTTCTTATTCGTTCCAATGATGTGATGTAATGTTTTGAACAGAATTCATAAAAGTTAATTTATTAATGAGTTACTCACTAACAGAATACATTTTCCAACACCAACTGGTCAATGATGATTGAACAATGAGAATAAAAAGGGAAATTCAGCAGTCGTTTCTAAAAGAGTGTTTCGCAGTAAATGAATGCAGTGTATTCAAAAAATAATGGGGATGCTTCCAAGAATATTCGCTTCGCTTTGAGAAGGAGAGGTATTACTTTCCTCCTTATAACTCCCTCTTATTAGTGACACCAGCTCTCAGATAACAACCGTACAAAGGTAAACATGGTGCTTGAATCACCGCATCCTTTACTAATTGAGCAAACGCTAAAACAACCAATTTAAATAACCGCAACCAACAATTACCCGCTTCGAGATAATTGGGTCTAAATAACTTTGTGATGAAGATGCATTCCCTTTGATGATGCCCGCAGCTAGGCGGAGTCTGGTCAGTTGATTCGATCTTTCTCTCTATTGAATTCTGTTCAATTTTGTCTCGAATACTGGCATTTTCCACACGGAAAATTCACACCCAGACTTCGCCAAAGCTGTAATTAACACAGTTGAGGAAAATGTTTTTGTGGATACCAAGAAGTTTGAGTATATCCTGTTTAAATTATGTAACTCACAGCGAAACGAAAGAGAATGTATTCCAATTCAAAATTAACACTTAAATTAATAGATTCAATTATGAAAAATATAGGTAACCTCTCTCAATCTTCGACATTTTTGTTTTTAAATGTTCAATGGGAACCGTTAGAGTAGTAATGTGAATATCTTTATATCTAATAAATTATCGATGAATCATCACTTGATTCACATGTACTTGAATAAATTGAACCTTGAATAAAGTTGAATCCAGTTGATCGTATTGAAAGAGATAATTCAGACAATCGTAGTTGATTGTTCAAGAAGTAGATTGACTTCAGTGATATCTTTTGAAACTGCGTTTTGATTAATCAAACCCAATATCAAGAGTAGTATAATCTGTCCAAGCATAGAAGAGCCTCTGGCAAAATGGGAAAATGACTCTAGCTTGGTCAATATTTGTTCAAGAATTATAAATGTGGTCTTAATAGTAGATCAAATTGTTTCCTGCAATTTCAGATCGAATTGATCATTTTTGAACCAATATTGACTGAGCTTGAGTCATTCTCCCATCTTACCAGATGGCATTCTTTGCTTTGGAAGACTATTGATGGGTTTTTCCAAGCACACTCAAAGTTGAGCGACCCTCAAATTTTGATGAACAGCTGACATTTTCTATGATAAGTATAGGAAATTTAATAAAGTGTAGTAAACTTGAGCGTCCCTCAAATTTGAGTGTGCTTGGGAAAAACGAGCATCAATCTGCGCATATTTTGTACTTCACTTTATTATGTGTCTTAACACTGTTCAGAAATTGATTGAAACAGATAATAGATTTGACTAGGGAATTTTCAAATGATTAATCTTTGTAACTGATATTTCCAGACTTTCATCTCGACTTTTTGTCGGGAAAGTAATCACTCAATCAGTGGACGATGGGCTCATATTGGGAAATTGTTGAAAGCTGTGCCATTGATACTCTGCGTGCCATTGTGTGAGAGAGGCATTTTGCGCGCGGCGATCATTTGGAACACATCATTTTTCCAAAGAACCGTTCGGAGAGTGGTGGTGTCATTTTTATGAAAAAGCGGGCAACAGCAAATGAGAACGCCAGGTGGGAGTGATTTGAGAGAGAGACAGAGAAAGAAATAGATGAAGAGAGTGAGAGAAATTGAAGAGGAAGAGGGGAATGTTTCGATCAGTTGAGTGCTGGAAAGCAATCCAGATTTGAAATTTCCATCAAGCGATCCCGATTCAGTCAGGCCGGCATGCGATGACTCACATTTTTCGGTCCATTGAACGTTGAAAGGCTCTTTTCATGGCAGTTTACTGAACGCTGGACCCCTGGCAATCACCTCATGTGAAAGCTTTCATACACAGCTTGATCTCAATTTCCTTGGTACTTCCTTCGACCCCATCCAATTGAATTACCATGGTTTCCTCGTGCAGCCTACCTAATTGATCTTTTTCAATCAGCTGCAGAGGTCGAGTAGGGACGTTTCTATAAAAGAAAATTGTCCTGTTCAATATTGCCAAGAAGACACATCACTTTGGCCCCAACTTTCAAATTTTATGAGGCTCTTGTAGATTGTCAAGGCGTGTGTGATCTCTTTATTATTGTAAATTCGTAAGATCTGTAACGGCGAAACACTTTATTCTCTTATCTCTCTTATAAGATATTGAAAAAACTAGACTGTTAAAATATCCGTCCCATCGTTATAATGATTTGTTCAATTATATTCAGTACAACATTCCACCATTAAGTCATTATTTTCATGAGTTGATTATTATTCATCACGGAGTGAATTAAGAGATTCAGAGATGAGTTTTTAGAGGTTAATCAAAAAATGTTGACTCCCTCACCCTACAAATAAACATTTATAGGTGAATATTGCACTGGCGGCTCGAGCCCAGGAATGAGGTGATGTGCTGTACAGTAAAAGAAACAAGCACTTCACCTGTCTCGTGGGCAACAGTGGAATATTGTTTTCCTGGGTACTATGGTGTAGTAATTGGTGTTGTTCTTCAATCACATTATCTTCTTGAGGGGGATAGAGTATTTTCGAAATAACCTAATAATTTCTCAAAACCATGTTGTTGTAAATTGGTGAAGTAGAGCCTAGAAGTTTCAACCTCATAAATTCTCAATTGATAATTCATAGTTTTCAATATTCGAGAGTGGGGATGAAGTGAAGATAATTCTGCGTATTCTTTGTGAACATAACTTTAAGGTACCATTCCGAGCCGCGCGGCTCGAGCTGTCGCGTCTTTAGCTGCGCTGCTGGAGCTGCCCGGCTCTAGCTGCGTTGCTCTAGCCATCACAACTCCATCCACATAACTATATTTTAAATGTTCACCATGTTATAAGGGCAACTGATGTATAATGAATCAATAAATAATGAAGTGCGTTTATAAGGGTGCTATTTCTTAGCCGCAGCTAAGGGTGGTAGCTAGAGCCGCGACCGCTTGAGAATCGCACCTTAAATCAAACTTATCTAGTTAAAAAAATTTTACATTTGATTGTCTGGGCTCTCATTCTTCAGAACTTTTATACACTGCATTTACTCTGATAAATAAATTATTTATTTCATTGTAAAACTCCATGAGAATTAAAATTTTAGACTTTCCTCTCCCCAGTCTCATCTCATAGTTGGTAAAAGACTTGAGATATCTTCAGGCAATTTTTGTGATACTAGAATTGGAGCATTATCGGCATTCTTTAAATTTAAACTTGACAAATTTAAAAAGACAATCTCTTTTCTGAAATTCGAAGACATCAATCGCTTCTCTAAATTTCTCCATTTTACATTAATTTGTGGAAGGAGGTTTTATCAGTTATCTTCTTTGATAATTATTGAAAAAGTTTTGCTGGAGAAGATGTACACATATTCCTTTTGTGTTAGAAATTATTTCTCTCTCGTATTAGAACATGAAGTTGATATCATTTAGGATATCAGAAAAAAGGTGGCGGAAAATATGCTCTTGATGTATCGATAGTATTCAAACCACTCTACAGAGAAAGAGAAACAATGTATGGGATTGAAGCAAAGAATGAGCAGAGAAAAAATTAACGAGCTTGATAATTAAAATCAGCAGAAGTAGTTGATTGCTGTTCTTTGGTGGTTTGAAGGGGGTTGTCTTAGGGAGTGGAGGGGGTTATTATGGGGTGGTGTAAGGGGGTTATTAGAGGGAGGGTTCGTGAAAGTGGGTTATACCAGAGGGACTTGCCGCTTGCGTTGTTATTGGCCCTTTTAATTAAAGGCTGACGAAGATTGATCGAGTTCCATGATGTCCGAGGAAGGAGATTGCTTGATCGGAAACGATTTCCACCATGCGGAAGTGGGGAAGGGCAACCCGAGCATAAGCGACTCGAGGAAATGGTCTCCTGACGACCAATCACATTCGATAACTTGTATTATTATCCCACTCGTAACGGAAATGACCTTGAACTTATCACTGCCAGCTGGTTCTCCCATCATCAAAGTGGAGTTTCCAATTGATTCTTTTCAATGTACACGTACTTGAATGTAATTTATTGTTAGGAGTTGAAGTTATTTGTAACTGTATTCACAGTTATTCATCCTGTTCATAGACTAATATTACAATTTCCACTTTAAGGAAAACTTTCCACTTGAAACAATTTAGAATTTTGATCTGTAGTTTACGTCAAAGTTTCAATAATACACCAAGTAAACAATTCAACAGATTTTAATATTTCGAACTCACTTGAATGTTTTCAATTTCTATAATGATATTAATACGTCAAGGGTCTCATCATAATAGAATTGAGTTACTGAAAATGTGATTCATCAATACAAAGGTACATAATAATAATATAGTGTGTAGTGTAACTCACCTAACAAGAGCTGAATGGATTTAACTCCAAAACCAGAGAGCATTGATTTCCCTTCCTCATAAATACTACACTTCTATGGAAATTGTATGTATTCTACAAAATTATAAATATTAGGAGCTAATTATCATCATTCACGAAGATAAACAGATCTTATACTAGTTAATGGTAGATATGCCTATTACATATTATTCAACTGGAGGTATTAATGATCATTATTCCATCAGTGTACTCTTGTTTTTTAAGTGAATGAATTGTACTGTAGATTGGAGCATACTGCAGTCACATAGTCAACAGAATGTTCAGTTATACAAGTAAACGAAATTCACATTGAAATAGATGATCATCATCATTGAAATTCATCATCACAAAGCCGAGTGCCCTTTATTGTAGGTACAAAATCATTTCATAGTCTGTGCGCTCATTATTGCTACTGCTAGTAGATAATAATGAGTTATTATAGAGCGGCTTCTGTGTGTGGGTTTCGATGATTATTGCTATCCAGCTTGCAGATGACAATCATAGCAATAATGAAGCACACAGAGTATGTTATATACAGGGTGCTTTGATGTCAGAGACAGCCAACGGCGTAACCAGCGGCTCGAAACAGACTGACATACGGCTGTGGAGAGAGAGGGAAATAGACAAACTACAAACAACGCACAGCTTCCAAACAATCTCAACACGGTGCCGGGGCGTCAGGCAG
Source organism: Sogatella furcifera (assembly GCA_017141385.1). NCBI lineage: Eukaryota > Metazoa > Arthropoda > Insecta > Hemiptera > Delphacidae > Sogatella > Sogatella furcifera. Next base: position 11,234,743 of record CM029549.1, read on the forward strand.
GCTTTCGGAGTCAGAGACAATGCCTGGGCTTTCCACATGCTCGTGATGAGACGCCACTGCCTTCAGCATTGCAAGAGACCCCGAATGCGCCAAATTTAACATGACAATCGCTGGAGCACTCCTTACTACCCCCGTCTCCAACTAACCTCGCGTGTTCGTTTGTCTTGCCGCCAATGAATGTGCCGCCGCTGCATTGCCAACGCACCACCGATCTTGATGCCTATTTCGAGAGGAGTCGTTCAAAGGAAACTGTTCATTCGTGCCCTATGCTAAACAATTCAATGAATGCGGCTATCAGCAGATGTGTTGTCAATGCAAATATTATTGTCTATATTGTCGATGATCAAGACAAACTTCCTGCATTGAGCCAGATACTTGACGAGTTTTAACCAGATAGGAAGGGTGATCAATGTAGCTCATTCGAATCGTATTGAATTAATATATGCTACTGCCGAGAAAGCAGTTTTGTAAATGGTATACAATATTTGTGACTTTGCCAATATCAATAGTTGATGCACTTTTCCCATTACAAAAACTGAAAATTTCGAGCATAGGAAAATGTATAATCAGAAATCATTCTAGTCTCTTCCTACCAAACTCATCATTTTCTAGTATTTGAACATCATTTTAAGTACATAATTTTATGTTAGAATTGTAGTACGTATGCCTACGAGAGGCTGAAATATGATCATTAATTTATAGCGAGCATCACACCTACATTAAAAAAACACATCAATTAATCCTGTGTTTTTTATGCAAGCTCAATCAAATTACCAATTTTCAACTTCGATACCGTGAATTAAATAGAAAAGAGTGTATTGATTCTGTAGAAACTGTATTTCCAAAAAGCTTGATTTTCCACTCTCATACAATTTTTAATTATGGGAGTTCAATGGATGTTCGATTCCAAACTCGGTGATCTCATTAGATTAATTGATAGTGGGATAATTGAACTTGTTATTCCGCTTTGGAGAACTACTTATAAGTAATTTAATTGAATTTCGTGGAATCGCAAATGCGCTTAGAATCAGCGTACGATGAGCTTCTGATGAATATATGGGCTATCTGTCTATGTATTCAAATGCATGTGCACTGGCTATACTGTATATATTTTCCATACTCACATTTATACAGACTGTGTAATCATAGTCAGTATATCATATCAGAATAGTATGAGTATACAGTATCTTTAGTCACATAATAGCCTATATGGGAACACATCATGATTTCATGATAAATTAGAAGAATTTGAGCTCCAATTTGAGCTTGATCCTATATTTTTTGTATTGAAAAGAGATACATTTTACGACATTCAAATCAGCTCAACTACAAGAAAGTATCACAAGACAATAGTTGTCTCACATTGTATTGGCAGTCATATTAGGATTCAAATTCCTGTCATCACTTACTTCCTCGAATATCATGGCTTTGATTGTAGAAAAATTTTGCAGAAAAATTGAAGATTTCTTCTAGAAGCTGAAAAATTAAAAATTTCAGGGGTTAGTCCAAGGCACCTCGTCTTAAATAAGCTCAAAACTCAATGCAAAATTAGTTTGAACCCTATTTTGAACAATTATTTGAATCATTAGATTTGAATATTTCGTACTTCTCGATTGGGATGACTTATCCTTTATCCGACTGAATACGAGAGTACTGCTACGTAAAATAACAAAAGTTGAACAAACGAAAAAACATTATCCTGTATCCTGCTCCTTTTATTCCAAGAGGATAGAATAAATAATGTTGCGGGAAGAAATCATATTGAAATTCATCTCAACATAAGGGTAGAAAGTCAGTGTAAATAAAGTTTTGAATCATCCTTGTATGGGAAAATGAAATTTCTACAGGTGAGGAGAATGAAGATGTTGAGTAAACAAATTGTAATAACAATGGTAGAAAGTTGGCACGGAAAAGTTGTTCTACAAAAAGTGTCTCAAAAATGATATTTTTCATGCATTACTTGAGCGAAAAATGTTCTTCTCACAATCATGAGCTCTAATGTGAGTCTATAGCCGGTGAGAAGCGATCATCCTGCCTCACCCTCTAGATTATGGAGGCTCGTAAACCTTTATTTGTATATTTCCGCCAAAACTTCTTCCTCCTCTCTCATCGCCCTTCTTATATTATCTTTTTTCTCTATGTCTCTCATTCACTTCTGTTGAATATTCCCCCTTTCTCTACCAACGGTACGGATACATGCATTTCATTTTCTTCGTTCTCTCTCTCACACAAATGTATTTTCTCCACATAGAGAGAATATTTGTTGAAATCTCTCTTACTCCGTCTGTTTTGTTTTCTACAGTTTTCGAATTCTTCATTTCATACAAATAACCTTTATCTATCTCTTTGCATCCAGAATTTTTTTCATCTCTCTCTTTTTCTCACACTAAGCCTATCTGTTAATTCTCTTGCTCTCCATGTAATTATGAAGTACTTCTGATCTTTTCTCTCCCATAACACTTATGAATTTTCTCTTCCCCATCCTTTTACTCACTCTCTATCACTGTGTCTTTCTCTCTTCCCTCTTATCTCTTCTCTCTTCTCTCTTCTCTCTTCTCTCTTCTCTTTTCTCTCTTCTCTCTTCTCTCTTCTCTTCTCTCTTCTTCTTCTCTCTTCTCTCTTCTCTCTTCTCTCTCTCTTCTCTCTCTCTCTCTTCTCTCTTCTCTCTTCTCTCTTCTCTCTTCTCTCTTCTCTCTTCTCTCTTCTCTCTTCTCTCTTCTCTCTTCTCTCTTCTCTCTTCTCTCTTCTCTCTTCTCTCTTCTCTCTTCTCTCTTCTCTCTTCTCTCTTCTCTCTTCTCTCTTCTTCTCTTCTTCTCTCTTCTCTCTTCTCTTCTTCTTCTTCTTCTCTCTTCTCTCTTCTCTCTTCTCTCTTCTCTCTTCTCTCTTCTCTCTTCTCTCTTCTCTCTTCTTCTTCTCTTCTCTTCTCTCTCTTCTCTTCTCTCTTCTCTCTTCTCTCTTCTCTCTTCTCTTCTTCTCTCTTCTTCTCTTCTCTCTTCTCTCTTCTCTCTTCTCTCTTCTCTCTTCTCTCTTCTCTCTTCTCTCTTCTCTCTTCTCTCTTCTCTCTTCTCTCTTCTCTCTTCTCTCTTCTCTCTTCTCTCTTCTCTCTTCTCTCTTCTCTCTTCTCTCCTATCTCTTCTCTCTTCTCTCTTCTCTCTTCTCTCTTCTTTCTTCTCTTTTCTCTCTTCACTCTCCTCTCTTCTCTCTTCTCCCTTCTCTCTTCTCTCTTCTCTCTTCTCTCTTCTCTCTTCTCTCTTTTCTCTTTTCTCTTCTCACTTTTCACTTCTCTCTTCTCTCTTCTCTCTTCTCTCTTCTTTCACCTCTCTTTTTCTTTCACTTTTTCTTCTCCTTTTCCTTTTTCTTCTCCATTTCCTTTTTTTTCTTTTACTTTTCCATTTTTTTCTTTTTTTCTTTCTCCTCCCTTTCTCTTCCTTTTCCTCTTTCTCTTCCTCTATCTCTCTTTTCTCTCTCCATATAAAGATACTGTTCCAGCACAGTGACAATAACGCCGCTATTTGAATGGAGATTTTGCAGTGAGCGAATAGATTGATACTGCGGTCTGCCGAACGAGGCGACGGAAAAATGCTAGATAAGTTGGGCCAGATCCGCGTCCAAGTTTGTGTCATATCGGGCCGTTTATGACTCTATCGTCGACATTCTGCGGCGGTTATGTTTCACGCGATATGGTAACTTCATACCACAGAATGTCCTTCGCCAGGCTATGCCACAAAATGGAAATATAGTCTCAGTTCCGAAAATATTGTAGATTATTCAATTACAAAGATCGATAGGCCTAATAATATATTTTGTAATCTGGAAGAGGGGAAAAGGCTGAGCCTGTACTATTTCCGTTTGAAATTTCAAAAGTGTTGTTGTACAAAAGGTAATGTATGTTGAATATGTATAGTTTATTGAATTTCAGGATTAAAGTGTTATTATTCAAAAGTGGTTGGCACTGCGACTGTGCTAGTGGAAATAAAATAGTAAATTAAACTGTGTTCAAAAAATTTTGCTATTCAGAGAAAATCTGTGAATAATTAAATAGAGCCCAATAAGGTTGCATGAAGCATGAATTTTTCAACAAGAGGTGCTTGTTAAAATGCAAGTAAAAATGCAATGCATGTAAGAAATTGACAAAAAATTAGAATTTCCATTGGAATGAAAAGTGAATTGGAGTACAAATTCCAAAGTAGCTTGAAAAATTCTTGAACGCCTTTTTTATCTCACGAATGTTGCGATGTGAAAATGGATTCTCACAAGAATCTATATTATTTATGTTCTCATTATCATCGATTGTTTAGAAATGTGACATCGCAATACAATTGAATATTTGTACAAGTGACTGTCATGATAATTTCTAGATATTCCAATAAAAATTCATTATTTCCTTGATCTCAGGGCTACTCTTATCACTGTTTTTTATTTTAAATAATTATCAAGTACCCCTTTCGAATTATTTTCCAATGCATGAAATGATTCAACTAATTATAGTCAAATGAATTTGAAAATGACTATAATTAGTTGAAACATGTCATGCATTGAAAAATGTTTCAAAAAGGGTGAACGATAACTATTAAAAATAAAAAATTCATTGTTATCGAATCGATTGATGCGTCACAATAAGATAAAGAGCTCCAAAAAATAATACAAACATGCTTAAAATATCATCATGTCAATGCTTTCTTTCCAGAATTTTTCAAGCATAAACTTTAGAGAACATAATTAAATTCTATGAATAGAAACATTGAACTGTCAAATCTATCCTTCACAGAATTCATTTCTTTCGTTGTTGTGCATTTGCAGAAACATGGGAAAGACTGTCTACCGTGATTCAAAAAATATCTTCATCGTTGGTAGCTTGTGATGACGAATATTGCAAACTCCATTTTTGAGATTCGACGTTCATTTATCACGTTACAAAGTGCGTCACGACTTAAACGTAAAGCCCACGTTCGTCTCGGAGAAAAACGTGCAGCCGAATCTGCTAATAATCATAGCCGACTCGAGAAGAAACTGTAGAAAGAAAGGTATGAGTGTCAGGAAAAAGAACAAGACTGATTCGAAAATTGTCACCTTGGCCATTAGGACAGCTTCTTCCGGCGTTTTTCTATTCTCTCCACAACCCTACTCGTTAGTCGGACATGAAGCATCAGACAAAAAGGGATTTGGGAGGGGAGGAGTAGGATAGAAGAGAGGTGGGGAGGAAAGGGGAAAAGAAGAAAAAGGTGAGGGAAGAGAGGGGTTGTAAAACGGAGAAAAAAAGGGGCGGAAAAGGTGATCGAAATTGTCAACAGCAACGAATGAAAGTAATCAACTTACTGTTAAAAGAAATGCGATTGGATATTGGACAAAATCGTTACCACGTACCAAGCTGCAGACGTGCTTTGGTTTGACGTGAACGAAATCATAGCTGCGCACTGGAACATTGCACTGAGAGAAGGTTTATTGTCAGTTCTATTTTGTCGTTGTGATGTATCCAAGAATAAAAAATACACTGAACCTTAATATGAAAATATTTATCGGGTATACTTCTTCGACAATGGATGGAATTATAAAGAATGATCAAATCACATTAAAATGTTTAAAGATTCTCACATAAATAGATGATTAACTCCACTGAGATTATGCAATAAATATTATCCGCAATTTAGGTATATTTTTGATTGTTGAGGTTATTCATGCTTCTTGAAACTGCAGTACTAAATATTGACGAATAATTGTACTTGCTTTGCAGCTTACTCACGATTTTTTTGAGTCTTAGAAAGAAGCGCCGAAGATGAGCACCATCGCTCGAAACGCGTCCGCGACTCAAAGAAATAGTGAGAGAGCTGCAAAGCAAGTATATAATTATTCATCAATATTTGGTTAATTTTTGTTCACGTTGGCAGTACTGTCCTTTTGCGTTGATGACGTTTCAAGCTGCTAGCTTAGTTTAGTCTTGTACAATACAAGAGGCTACAGGTTTTAAGTGAAAAATGTTAGTGTTTCTCTCAAAATATAATATTTCAAATTGCATATTATCAGGGATAATCTCATAGTACTTGTTAAGATTTGTGACTTTTAGAGAACTCTCACTTCACTTGATGAATAAGATCTCTTAAGAAACACCTTATCAAGGAAACAAATTGAACAATTTGAACATATTTCATACAGAGTAGTAATATTACAGAATATTCATTTTATGGTCTACTTGTAGCAATGTGTCATAGTTCTAGGAGAAGCTCCAGTAAATGTGGATCTCAGTACTCTTTTTGAAGACTGATAAGTAGGGTAGGCTTAAGAAAAAGGAATTATTCCAGAAAAGATTTTCGGTTTATAGAGATTAATTTATAATAACAGAGATATGAAAAAAGAGAAAAAGTTTAAAAACTGCTTTAATTTTGTTGTCATGGAAAAATATAAACTCTTTCCAAAGAGGATTGTAGTTTGAAATCGATTGATCTCCACATAGATGAACAAGCACTGAATATACTTGTAAACATACACCAAAAATAAAAAAAATGAATAATTAGATGAATAAGTGGATAGAGGGCCCAAGCTGAGACGCTAGAACTGGATGAGTGTGGCCGAGATAGAATCGAGCAACTTAATCCACTGTATTGCAATGAAAGCGATTTCAGGGCAACTAAATTTAGCTAACCGAAGGAGAAGATCCTGTTGAAGGCTTGGATGAGCTTCAAATAGTGGCGCTGTGTGGAGCAGTTCTTGACAAGGGTCCTTTACATGCACTCAACTGAATAAGTAACAGTATCCATGTACATACATAGCAACTGAGACGGATCAGATCTTGTTATTGTGGTCCATTACCAGTGTTACTGTGTTCTGATGCTTCTGTATTGAAATACCCGTATCGTTAGTAAATGTTCATGTAGAAGTTTAGGGTAAATATCATGATAAAATATCATTTTTCAACCTGGATAATGCTATCTGGTGAGCAAGAACTTTTCCAATTCCATATTATTCGAATTATTGTCCAATAAATTCTCAAGTTTAATAGCGCTTAATTGGTCTATTATTCTTTATTACTTCTGATTCAATTTCTTTCTCATTACAGTAGATTATTCATACTTCAATTCTATTCATTACGATAATTGATAATACCTTAGATCAACTGTTCATTGGGAGAACATCACTCTGTATGTTCAACACTACTAATACGTAGTAATAGTACGTATTGGTATGTTCATATTTCTGATTTCCACTGTTAAGAAACGTCATATAGAACTTTGGTGGTCAAATCTTTCTTCTATCTTCTATTATCGTTCAATCATTATTCATATTCTCTTTGACTGAATAATTTTCCATTATTGTGCAGTTTCACAAAAAGAGATGGGTGAAAATGTACATGAGAAACTAATTCATTCTCAGCTGAATAACTGAATCGAATTTGTTGGAATGAATAAAATTGAAATATTAGATTCGATGAATTATTCAAACTAACAACCGAACAAGTGAGCAAATTGAGTAATACATCGAACACTATTATTCCCATGAATAAACAGAGGGAAATATAGTTATATTTGGAGGAGATTAAAAAAGTGAGAGCTCTCTATGGAAATAAAATAATATTGGAACTTTCAGTTTGCCTTGATCGGATTCATAGCTGGAGTTTGGAATGCTAGAGTTGCTGAGCTTGCAACTGCTAAAACTAAGATAGCTCTCAGTATGTGCCAAAACTTAACTTTTCCAATAGTTCATACGATTGGTATTGAACAAGGAATCTATCCGATCTCCGGGATTTGAAGTGCTTGTAGTTCTTCTGTTCGAAAAACAGTTGAGATGAGAAAATCTATTTCTACTTCTACGTACTTACTTTTCAAGTTGTCGCTACTCTATAATCATGATGTTTGATACTATTAACTTTCTGTGTAGTTGTGAGGGTGATATTGTAATATTGTACATATTGATATTGTGGTATATCATTCAATTGTACATATTGAATGAAAAGAGTAGAAGACCTATAATTTTTTTCGATCTCGATTTTTATAGGCTAAGTTTATCAATATCTTGTAAACTTAGTTCTTCAATATCGACCATTTGTGAGATGTGAACCTTCAAGGGATTTCAATGCATGAACCACAGATAGTTCCCATTGATCTCAATAATTAGAAATTGAAAACGAACATGACAATAACAGGGGGATGAATATACGGTATCTGGTTTCAATGATTGATATGGATATGTTGGAGCCCCACAACAATTCAAATTGAACTCAGAACTCTGAAATTCACCTTTTTGATTATTAGGGCAATTCGTATTCATGTGTGCCGCACTAATTGTGTCACGTGGAAAAAGTGCGTGAACTTTTCACAGTGGAATTTTTCGCATGTGATGTGAAAAAACATGATTGTTGGACAAAATATTAATGCCGGCAGCTGGTTTTGTATTTCATACTTTTAATGAGATGGTCGAGAATAATAACGTCGTTCCATGGAGCCAGGTTGAAGATAATAAATTATTGTTGTTGAGTCCCAATTTGAATGCGCGGTACTCAGACAATAACAGCAGACAGTGAGTTTTAAGAGAAGTCTCCTTAGTTATGTCTCTCGGTGATGTAACAGAGTCGCGTTTTTGTGTTGTCTAAGATAAGAGTAATTTGTTCAATGAGCTGTTCTAGTGGCTACGGAAGTTGTTCGGCACTTTTTGTGCGCCGAAAGAATTGCGAAGGGGTTGTGCAAGTTTTTGAAGAGAGTTCTTCCCTTCTCTCACTTACTCGCCCTTTCTCACACTCTCTCACTCGCCTCTCTCAAACTCTCATCCTCTTTCCCAATCACTCTTTGTTTCTCTCTCTCTCTTTCGCTCAGTCTCTCTCCTTCATTCAAACTTGCGGCAACAGTAGCTCTCCGAGATAGTGAAGCTCACACCCGGAAGGCAGCTATTTGTCAACTGGTCTAGCAGAAGGTTACAGCTCTCCTTGCCCGATAATGGGTGCAAGCGAGAGGGCCAGCTTGCTTCTCTCTTGGAGCGAGTGAAATGGAGTTATGCTATTCTCATTGTTGCCTCTTGGTTTGGCCGTTAGTGCGACTTTTTGTTGGAACAAAGCTCAAAATTCAACCCGAAGCCTTCTTCCCGAACTTCGTATTGAGGAGTTTCCTCTCTGTAACCTAGTTGCTGAAATCATAAAGATTAATAACTGACTCAGAAATGTTGTAAAACTGCTCTATAGATGTACAATGAGATAGATGTAAAATGAGTGTAATGGGTGAATGGAACGAAATTAATCAATTCGCAGTTGGATAACCATCTGTCATCTACGAGGAATACAATTAAATACCTTATATTTTGAAATATAATAAGACACAGATATTGTCAATACCACTGATTTTTATTATATTGTTTACAACAGTACCATGGCTTCAGGGATATACCTGCCTCATCCCATTTAGATGTCTCAAAATTAGAACTTGCTGTTAGAGTTCCTTGTAGCCTATACCCAATTACCCTAGCACCAATCTAGCTGAGGATGGGTCAGGAATAGCCCTGAAACCATGATACCCTTGTAAACAATATAATGAAAGTTAGTGGTATTGACAATATATGTGCCTTATAATTTCTCATTATGGAAAAATACCAAAATATTTATCGATATTAAATACTACCGTATCGATTTTTTAAAACCTTTATATTTTTTAAATACTCTCATACAATATTTTCATTGTCTTATCAACCAAACTATTTTAAAGTTCAGTGGCAGAAAGGACTTTCTAGTCTTACTTCGACCAATCAAGATATATTTTCATATTATTTCTGAATATTGTAAGCTCCACAAGTCCACAATCAATAGTCTTTTACTCCACAGGCAGCTTTTTACTTTTTCTAGTCAACTTATACCAGAATCTTACTTTTTATTGCACGCTTTCAACGAAGTATTCCACGATTTTTCCAATAGAACGTTTTTCACTATATTGGAGAATACAATTCCATCCTGATGCATACATTGAATTATCAATCATAGTTTTCAATTATCATAATTATTACAAGCTATAGTCCACGATATTACTGATATTCCCAGGGGTGGAATATTTCGTTCATTTGGTTGGTTTTATTTTTGCCCTTTTCATTAGTTTTATTAGTTTAGTCTTCAACGTTGCTCGAAGCATTAGATGGAATAATACTCATCCTATTTCTAGTGACATTGTGCTTTTTGTGAGGTTAATGGACTTGCCATGAATTATTCGGTCAGACTTCATTCCAATATGAAAAATTAATAGATTTCTCAGTATGTTTTTTTTAAAATGTTATTTTAGTGAATAATTTGCTATTCCATCACAGCCCCGTTGAATTCAATTTATTCTTCGAATTCAGCATTATCCCTAATAACTTCCCATAATTATATCCATATAATTACCTATTATAACTACCAAACGTTTATAACGTACATGTTATTGACACAATAGTTTGGAATAATTATGTCTATCATATAAACTGGGCTTCAGGATCATGAAGCATTCAATAGCTAAACATCGTCGATAAAATTGTTTTTGTTTTTTCCATTATCAATATATCACATGATAATGGCCTTGACTTCGTCACTTTTCCAGTTAAGAGAATTTAATAATATTACCGAGTTATCATGAATGGCTGTTATTATCTGTTGCACTACCACATCCAAAAACCAAATTATCGTTGATTTCATTCCAAAGAATTACTCCTTTGTCGTTCTGTTTGGACTATATTGGATTTACCGTTTGAATGTTTTAACTGATAAATGAAATGAACTGATTGAAATTATTATTTGTTCATCATTCAGACAAAGCAAAATTCACATTCCAATTTACCAGACGTGGCTCTCTATAGACGTAAGCCTCAGTGAGAGTGCAATCCTTCAAATTGAAGAAAACGTTTTTTTTCCAACTATAAGTTTTCAACCTGTTCAGAACGAGAAGTTTTTGTTCTCGTGAACTATATTGAATCATTAGAAAGTAGTTATAATAGGTTGATGGATTTAACTCAGGGACCTATTTTTTATTTCCGACTTGATTCATTATTTCTGCCCTAATCGGGATGGTATTTTTGGGTCAGGATTAGAGGAAATTTTTCCCCGGCTGCATGATTCGCCTGAACAAACTTTGATTAAACTCACTTGGCCTCTCCAATCAAAAAGTTTTTCGGCTTTTCTGCTCCAATCCCCTCCTCACAGTTAGTGGGGTAAGGGTAGTGACTGGTTTTGGCCAAATTAAACTGTAGCCTCTGCAAGATAGAACTATGCGGGCCGCAGCCCATGCCTCAACCTACCAGTTATACGGGAAATGTTTAATGAGTGCGGTTTACAAGGGAAGTTTTCCGAAGCCAATCACCTGATTGGAGGCCGGTCTGTGGCAAGTGTAGAGCAGCACTGGGGGCGGATAAGAGCAGCGACTACAGGAGGATAATGATTGGGGAAAGAGAAAGGATAAGAGGAAAAACAAAAATGATGAGAGAGCGTGGGAAATTTGTTTGTTCTTTTATTGATCGCTCAAATCCACTCTATCAACAAAATAGGATAGTGTTCATCATATACGAGTCGAATGCTGAGCTATAGTAATTACTGTATATAGTATTGTAAAATCCAATTATCTCCCCATAAGTATAGGATTTTCCATAATTTTCAATCAGTTTAATGAGTTGACTGAAATTCTCTTAGTTTTCGACTTTTTGATATAATTTCTCTTACAAATTCATAGCTTGTACCCAACATAATCCCCTATAATACTTTTGTACCATCATATTTTTGTAGGAAAATACAACAAGGTGAATTGGATCTGTCAGAAACGTTTTGAAGGATTAGAAGTTATTGGGGTTGGAAAAACTCAAATACGATTCATAATAATTCAATTGAAATACCATTACTAGGATATACAGTACTGTTATGAAAATGCCATATATGAATCAATTAAATCCTCTGTGTTTCCCTGAGAATATTCATGATATAAGAATTTACTATAATAATATTATCAGCTTATTATAATACAACATCATTATACATATTATCTTATGAGAATAAATTATGATACATTAGGCTAGCTATGTAAAAAACTTGAAGTTTGATGGATATTAGAATTTTGTTTATTGGAGAGACTGATGCTTTTTTCAACATCGCACATAATATGTTTCTCACGTTGATAATTGTTTTTTCTAGTTAATCAATAATGTTATGCTTCAATGGCTGGAGTGTGAAGTGTATTGTTTATCGAAGAGACTAGCGTTTTCCACGTGTTGCGTGTTTTTTGCTGCGTGGGAAGCTGATCGACACAATCCGTCAAGCGGGATAATCATCGCGTCCTATTGAAATGTAGATTGGGTCTGGAAACTCATCTGATGCCGTGCAAGTTTTACGGAGTGAAAACACTTTTGACGCCCTTCAAACATTGATGAAAAATGCGGCCGCACACTACCCAACCTGTCAGCATTTTCAACGGCGAAGTTCAGTTCTGAAATTATTCAGAATATCATTATCAAACTTATAAGTATTCAGAGCACTTTACTCACTCTCTCTCCCTCAAAATATCAAGTTTCTCTCTCACCTCCACATTCTGTATTGTTTGTATCCCACAACTCAAAACAACTTTATTCAAATCGTTGTTCTTTGTCAGATGTATGCTGTATGAGCGTTTTCTCAACTGAAACGAATACTCACTGTATCAAATTACAAGAAGATCACAAATGAATAGAGTTATTCACAAGGTAAAACAATTGGATTATTTCAATTCCACCATTAAGAGTATTATTTGAAAAAATACATTCATGTATCTTTGATGTTTTTTCCTGCTGAATTTTGAATTTAAAGTTCGAACTTGTTCTGTTTTGGATATGAGATAATATATTTAGGTGGGGGTTGACAAGTTTGGTGTATTAATGATGAATGGAAATAACAACTAATAAAATTTCAGGTACTTTGGTAAGTGAATAAAAATTAAAAAAGGGGTTTGGTCTCTAGCTGAGAACTGAATCTGCTCTAAGGGATCCTGACTGATTCGCTCTAAAAAATGCAAATATCAATAATATGAGAGTAATTTTCTCTTCAAATGTCTACAATTTGATGATATGATTTTCTACTAGATTATTATTAAGAGCTGTAAGTCATGTGGAGGTGTTCAATGAAAAATTTTCTATTAGAAATTATTCTATGTAGCATTTCAATTAACATGATTAACGATTGATTAATCGAGAACGAAAATTCAAGTCCCGAATCAAGTGAAATATCGTTAGTAACTTTCTTCTTCATGTTTTTCATTATTTTTTATTCTCGGTGAGCAGGCAGTTGAAAGTAGTCTATCACAAACGCGAGTTAGCCTAATGTGCGGGCTAGCGTATATTCTGTGAAATCAATTTATTTTAATTTTGGTAGAACAAATGCAATCCCAGACACTATAACAGTAGACTCTCTGTTCAAGAGAATATAACAGTCTTATGAAACCACTATCAAACTGAAGTGATTTTTCTCATTTTAAAGAAATTTATCGGTAATATATTATCAATAATAATATTTAATTACAACTGAATCAGGATGATAAGTTGATTCATGATTATGTTTGTTTGATACGTTCAAATATAAATAAGTTTTGAAGGAAAAACATATAATAATGATGCCCAATTTATTTTCCAGGTACGAACATTATCAGCTAGCTCATCATCAACAGAGGGTGAGTGTTCATTCTAGTGCCATGAGTCTTTCTTTCCACCCAATTGCGATTTTTCCCACTGTGACTAGGAAGAGAAATAACACTTTTTAGAGAACAATTCCATTTTCTAAGTTTTAGAGATTCAGGAAATCAAAAGATCAACAAACTTTGTACTCCCATAAACTTTACTTTATGTATGAGAAAATGGAGCATTGATACATGTTGTATGTTGAGCTTATTCACACAAGCAATCAATAATTATGTTGATTGACGATTCAGATATTGAATAGAGGCTTTACTTGAGCTCCATGCTCACTTGAGTGCCACTCCATCTACCAAATACACGGGAACATTCTGAATAGCAGAAATTACATATGCCATCGCCTCTGCAATAGTTAAGATTCAAATTATAGAATCGTATTGATCAATTCCAGGTTGACAAATATTGAAAGTCAGTTTCGGTAAGATACCGAGATATTATACTTATTTGATTTCAATAAGTAGAATACGGCTTGATGATTATCTCTTGATCAATACTGTATACCGACATTCTCCAACAGGTCCAACACACTTCATTCATAAAAATTCATATGTAGGAATATCGGAGAAATTGATATGCATTTCGATATATTTTTTCTGTAAGTACTATTGATATCTAGTCTTGAAACTAATAAGGAATTTTTTTAACCTATCTTACTGAACACATTTTAATATGATAGGTAAAATTTCATTAGGAGAAAGGATATTTCAAACATTGAACCCTTCTGTGCAATTCATTTTTCAAATGTGAATGTTTGTGTTCTTCAATTGACAATTCCATCAATGTTCCATTTTGGATTTATTATCAGGTATGGCCATTTTTTAGATACGTTTTCGCTTAAATAAATATTATGAAAGTCCATCCCTGGTTGAATTACATGTGAGAGGATTTGGAACCTATCGTATTTCAAAAATAGAATTATTTTCGAGAGATAAAGCTCAACCCTAAAATTAATTTCAAATATGGTTCCTAAGTTGGATCCTAATATGAGAATAGAGAATTGAGGCTCAAAGTGGAAATGATTTCATATTCCATGAATAGAAAAGTGAACAAAACGGTGAATAAAGAAGAATTATTATGAAATAATGAAACTTATCCTACGTACATTACGAAAAAATGGATTCGAAGTTGCGCTGAAAAAATTCAAAATTTCCAGTGCCTCTCCACTTGAAATACGTGGGCGATTTCAAATCCGTGTTTCGATAGGAGCAATACGATTATTACGCGCGCGTAGAAGTTGCTCGAAAACCTCCCATCACCATCCACGCGCGCAGAAAATCAAGTATCACTTTCTCCGACACGAGGATGAATTTCGAGTACTTCCAATTGTAGGAAAAATGGGTATTCACGTGTGCTATTTATCAGCGTTGTAATAGAGGATGGAGTCGAGTGCAGAAGATCGTGTAGTGAAATCCCACATGTGAACTACAGCAAGATGGATCTGAGAGACTGTTCGAAAGTACGAACAGGATGAAATTCTTTGCCTGTTTGATAGAATTTTATTATAAGTGCTTTACGGACAATGCACTTTTAGTTATAGTCTGTCCAAGAAGAATACACTTTTGTAAGATGGGAAAATTACTGCAGCTCGGCCAATATTGATTCCAAAATTATAAATCTAGTCTAAAATTGGAGAAAACATCCTGCTCTACAATTTGAAACAGAATTGATAATTTTTAAACCAATATTGATGGAGCTGGAGTCATATTCACATGTAGCCGGAATGTCTTCTTTGATTGCTGGGTAGACCATATAAGTAGAGTTGTGCATCGTGTGAACAGTAGTTTTGGCCACTTTGAAGCAGGCTGCGATCAAAAAAAAAAAAAAAATCATAGAAATATAGCCTATGAGTAAAGTAACTTGATTTATTTCAAATATTCTTCGTCAAATTCAAACAAGTTCACTCACCTCTAACATTCCTCCCTACCTCACCTCACACCTAGAGATTTTCACTCATTTTTTAAAAAAGTGCTTGCATTTAAAATGGAATTAATGAAACCCATATTTCATACTCGATTGATACACTGCTCTCCAATTCCCTCTTGAATTGATCAAAGTAGCTTATAATAAATTGATGAGCTGTTAATGCATAATCATAACATGATTGGTATGCTCTTATTCGTGATTCATTATGACCGATATTCAAGTTTCAAAAACAGGATCATATACATTTTTACAATAATACGAAAATAAACGCTTCCATTATCGATCTCAGTTGGTTCGATGTCGTTTATTCTGTATGCTAATTTTCATGATTTCCACTAATGTAATATTGTATTACAGTATATGGAAGTATTCTAATGATCAGTTTCAATTGAAAATATTAATTAACTGAATAAATAATCCAACACTGAACTCTCTGTCAATGATTTTTCTCTCCAATCCGTTCCATAATTATACAATTCCATTTGCAATGCTCTTTATTAGTCATTTGAAAATTGTATCTGCTCAATTCAATATCTGTTTTTTCAGATAGTTCCACTCCATTTAAAAACAGTTAAACAGAGACAAAAATACAACAGAGACTTTATGCCGTAGTTTTAATAAGCTTATTGGTTTGCAGTGCTTCTGATCTGGAGTTTCGAATCACTTCAATAGTAGTGAAATTTTTCCCATCGTCACCCCTTTTGATTGAATTCCAATCTATTCAATTCATTCAAGCTTACGAAATAATAGAAATAGAATAATAATCAAATGAATAATACCAGGCTTATATAAATTTCAAGAGTCATAGAATCGAGAGAATCATTCTTGGAACTATTAAAAGTGGTTTCTGGTTTTCCAGATATCAATTTTGAACAGCTTCTTTTCTCGTTATTTGGAGCAAGCGAGTGAATTCAGATATTCGATGAATGTAGATAGGAGAGCTAGCTGCAATGCAGCTGTAAGGGACAGGCCTGTTAATCTCGATGCGTTGAGTTGGGTCGGCATGAGTAAACACACCACGTACCACTAACGACAATTGAATGAAATAGGAGAGGCCAGGCCAGTCTTTCACTGTCGATGCTCCTATGCTATTTCTGCTCTCCAGAACATGCACATGAACTTCCGGATTGTATGCGACTCCAACTTCGTAGGTCTGTCCTGACACATCCGGCTGATACACACCTCAGCGGATACTTGCAGTCCGGTTATAGTTCGCGCAAACGAAGAAGACACGCCGTCGCAATAAACTTTATATCCTAACGGGGTGTGTTCTCAGCTCACGCAAACTATACCATATTCTGTCCAAGCAAAGAAGGCATTCTTGCAAGATGGGAAAATGACTCCAACTCGATCAATATTGGTGCAAAAATTGTAAAATTCGTTCTCAAATCATAAGGAACATTCTAACCTATAATTTGAAATCAAATTTATTTTTTGAACCAATATCAACCGACCTGTAGTCATTTTACCATCTTGCCTGAATGTCTTCTCTGCTTGCTCATACTATTATACTTGCATAGCAACCGGACAGGCTTTGCACTGAGCTTGTCTGTGATGAAAGCCGTTGCCGCTGGTTCCGTTTGGATGTTCATTCAATGGAATGCAAGCATGGTGGCCATATCCACATCGTGTTTGTCTTTAGATTGATAGCATGTCGTGTGCATACTAATACACGTCATATTTACACGTGTATGACCTGAGCGCATAGTATGTAAAGAGGAGCTCATGAGCAGAAAACAAACTTGGCCTAATAGTATCCAGAATACACGTATAACTATAGAATCTTACAACGTAACGTACTTTGAACTATAGTAAATATGATTCTCTGATTGGGAGAGTTGAGCAGTTTGAATAGGATATTTATTGCTATCAATCATCAAAATCGTAATCTAAAGAATAACTCTCCGTTTTGTCCGATTTTTATACAAATACTAGTCTGATGAAACTCATTGTGTTCTAGAATTGTCGGATAATCTAGCTTCTAATTATTATGATATCAGTGACACAATCAATAAATTGGAAAATGTAATCTCAACCCCATTAGAATTGATTACAACTCTTTCAACGATACATTAACGTGATCGACTTTCCAAAATGAATATTGCAATTATTGCATAACAACTTTTAAATAGGAATGATGAGGGTGTTCTTCGCCAGCAGAAGAGTAACCTGGGATCAAGGAGAAAATTAATAACTATGATAAATAAGATGATTCCTTAGTAATCTCTATATATAAAAGCGAAATGGCACTGACTGGTTCATTCATTCATTCATTCATTGATTCATTAATTCATTTATTCATTTATTCATTTATTCATTTATTCATTTATTCATTTATTCATTTATTCATTTATTCATTTATTCATCCATTCATTCATTCATTCATCACCAGAACTAAAAATCCACTGAACCGAATGCGTTCAAATTTGGCAGGCATGTTCAGTTGGACGTTTAGACGCGCGCTAAGAACGGATTTTAAAACCTTTTCAAGGATACGCCAAATATTTTAGTTTTTCTATAGTTTTTCAACGTTTTCTTCATTTTTCGAGAACCAATCGGTAGAAAATGTTGATATTTGGTGGGCAGGTTCAGATAAGGTCTAGGAATGTTGTGTTGAAATATTTTTGCAATCCGTTCAAGATTACGCCATTAATCAGGTTTTCAAAATTGTGGATGTGTTGCGGGTTGCACATCTTCCGCCTTGATACGACCAATCCTAACTGTAAATTCAATGGTTCAGCGAGATTTCAGATGAACTAATTTGGAAGATCAAGTTTGAATCATTGAATCAAGTTTCAAACTATATATTTTATACTTCCGATATACTTCCAAAGGTTACGCTTAATATTAGCGTTTTACTATTTTTTGGAATTTTCGGAGTTTTTCTTAGATTTTTCTAGAACAAATTGGCAGAAAATGTTGAAATTAGGTGAACAGGTCCAGATCAGGTGTAGAAATGCTGAAATAAATTTCGAATCCCTTTTAAACGGAATTTGCAGGCGAGCGAAGCGAGCCTGTTTGTCTCAGCTGTCACTGACAGAGGTGTTGCAGGCGAGCGAAGTGAGCCTGTTTGACTCACTTACACTGCCTGCGGAGCCCCCTGGCTAGGTGGAGAAGGCGAGCGAAGCGAGCCTGCCGGCTAGTTATTTCATAATCATTTCAGATATCATAATCATCATCTGCTTACATAACAAACATTGGGTTCTACTGGCCTGTTCCGGCATCCATTCCATTCTTGGTCTTCCAATGTCTCGTTTTCTTTCGAATTTGTGATTGTGTAGGCTACTACAATTCTAAGGACAGATTATGTCAATTCTCAGTTCCTTGAAATCTTGCATTTCAGTGAACAATATAGAAATTAGTAGTAAATCATTTTAAAATTGTAATTAGGCCTACTAGATTCCGTTTCGTCATGTTTCTTTGAAAATACACGTTTTCTCATATTCGCACTGAACTTAGCTGTTCGGTGAAGATTTCAAGCCCATGATAAATTGAAAGGCATGCGATGTCACTCTAGTTTTGTGCTGTCGACCTTTCCCCACTTGCTTTCACGGCAACGTGGTCTTGCATGTGAATATTTTAGGAGATCACCGGCCGATGCCTGTCTGTATCACAGGATCGGGCCTACGTCATAGCCTTGCCGAGTTGATGCTTCTCTCTTATCAACTGCCCGAGTTGTCATGATAAAACGAACCTCGAAAACCACAAACCAAGCACGCATGTTTTCATCATGTACAATCTGCTCTTCGTAATCATTCACTCCAAACCTTACGCTGACTATTATCGTGTAAGTATTGATTGTGTTGGGGTACTGTTATTTCTCTGATAAATGAAATCATCTCCCAAATCAGAATACATGATAAAAAGTCCCGAATTTAAATTTCAGAATCGATTGGAGAAAGCCGAGTAGGCTTTTTTATAATTTAAATTCAAATAAAAATATATCAGTCAACTATTGTTTGAGAGCGTATTCTCGGGTGGAAGCAAATCTTCCTATGTAATTCTTCTCCTAAACACAGGAAAACAATTCCTGATAAATGTAAAAAGACTTTGTCACAATTATAATTATTTGCATATCTTGTTGAAATTATGGTTAGCTTGAAAACCTGAGTAGGATCACATTCCCTGTCATCGTCTCTGTCATGGTCTTCATCTGGACCATGATCCGAAAACTTAACTTACTAGAGCTCGATCAATATTATAGGTCCTTCATCATGCAACTAAGATTGTACTTTGGGAAATTGAGCTACGGTAATAATAAGCTAGTTTCATCAAAAGATGGCATTTTTTATCTAGAGCTGAATAAATATATTTATTAATTTATCTAATGGCAAATATACAGTGAAAGAAAGAACAGGCATAGCTCTTCGTATTTCGAACACATTTCTGGTTGAATTATAGTCTATATATATAAAACCAGTGGTTTGTGAAATAAAAGGTTCGGGTACGAAGGGGGAACCTGATCAGGGAGGATGAGAAGGGAATTGAACTCCTCTAAACTTGTTTTCAGAGTGATTTAAAAGCAATTAGCTATTATTTTTCTATCATTCTCCCATAGGCTATTTTCAATGAACAGAGAGAACTATTTACTGAAGGATTAGGGTTAGTCAGAAGTACTGGTACGAATTGAGCCCTGTGAACAACCTTTGTATAAGCACTACAGGATAAACTTCTTCTTCCACTTGGCGTAAGACATCAGTTTGAGAAGTACTGCACATTTCTCCTGAAACACATTTTCACATTGTGCAACATTAACAATTCGAAATTGTTTGTTATGAAAAATATACAAAGAGCTTAATACAAAGTGTAGTAGAGTAGTACTACAAGTGTACTCTACTACACTTTGTATTAAGCTCTTTGTATATTTTTCATAACAAACAATTTCGAATTGATAATGTTGCACAATGTGAAAATATGTCTCAGGAGAAATGTGCAGTACTTCTCAAACTGATGTCTTACGCCAAGTGAAAGAAGAAGTTTATCCTTTGTTTCTTCCATTCCTCACTCCTATAATTTTAGGTTTTTTTCTTTCTTAGACAACCTACTTTGAAAATGTGAGGATTCGAACACACCTATTAAGGTGGAATAAAGGCCATGAATGAGCTATTCAAGAAAGATGTGGAGACATTCTCCCTGCAAAGAGTTAATCTGCAGCCCCGCTCTTCGAGTTGGATTCTAACCTTTTATAGTGGAAATGTTGGGTTCACTGGAAGAGGTCGCAGTTCATCATCTACTGTGTTTGTCAGTCTGTTTTGCTCGCGACCTCTTTTCTCTGTCTGTCAATTTTGAGCTTTTCCATCTTCGGTTACCATCTTTCTTATTCTTCCTCTTTCCCTTACAATTTCATCACTCGTTCCTCAACTACCAACTGAAAGAGTGAAGAATTCTCAAGGTCTTTGATTCGATAGAGAGTCTGCAATAAAACGTGTGGGAAGGGCGCAGTCTGCAAAGTGTTGGGAATGAAAAGAAATTTCGATGGAGCGAGTGGAAAGGAGCCTCCTTTGTCGTTCCTCGATTCCTTTTTGCGTTTATAACTTTGTTCGTTGCTTCTATGAGAAAGGAGCCAAAGAAAAAACTCTATTGAACCTTCGTTCATTTCCTTTTCCATCTCATCGTTCCTCGTTCCATCACCGTTCGAAAAGAATTGTGATGTTTGTCTTTGATAGTTTGGATTCTCTTCGAAATAATAGGGTAGCTGGGACTGGTGTTGACCTTCTTGTTATTATTTGTATAAGGGCTATTTTGTGGGGATCCTCGGGTGTTTTGTCCGTGAATCTTATCAAAACTTTAGATGGAGAGCTATCTCTATCACCATTGGTGACTTTTCTTCATCATCCCTCAAAAATAATCATCTTTGCAGTACCTTATTCGGGATGCTAAGTGGATAGTGGATTATTATCATTATGGAAGAGAACAAATTACTGATATAATGAAAATGTATAAATCACTTGTTGGCTTGTCCTGTATTCATCAATGCTCTTGAACATCGACACTTCTGTATGTCATTACGCTGCCTAGCTTGAGACAATGAGGGGTGGCGTAGCTGAGTGGGTTAGGCGCTGGCGTTGCAACCCAAAGGTCCCGGGTTCAAACCCAGGTCAGACCAGAAATTTTTTTTTAACCTTGGGAAGTATATCGGAAGTATAAAATATATAGTTTGAAACTTGATTCAATGATTCAAACTTGATCTTCCAAATTAGTTTATCTATAATCTCACTGAACTATTGAATTTACACTAAGGATTGGTCGTATCAAGGCGGAAGATATGCAACCCGCAACAAATCTACAATTTTGAAAACCTGATTACTGGCGTAATCTTGAACGGATTGCAAAAATATTTTAACACAACATTTCTAGACCTTATCTGAACCTGCCCACCAAATATCAACATTTTCTACCGATTAGTTCTCGAAAAAATGAGGAAAAGACCGAAAAAATCTAGAAAAACTAAAATATTTGGCGTATCCTTGAAAGGTTTTCAAAATCCGTTCTTTGCGCGCGTCTAAACGTCCAACTGAACATGCCTGCCAAATTTTAACGCATTCGGTTCAGTGGATTCTTAGTTCTGGAGATGAATGAATGAATGAATGAATGAATCAGTCAGTCAGTCAGTGCCATTTCGCTTTTATAGATATAGATAAAATCAGCGGAGATCTATATTAAACTTTGTTATTCATATTTCCTATCATTCTTCATTTCTGAATCATTGCATGGATAAAATGATCAAGTTGATGAATTAAGTATAATTTCAAGAATCAATAACTTAGAGAAAATCTACAATTAAACGGATTCAAATAGAAATTATACTTTAATAAAACCGATCGCATTGATAAGAATGCAAATGAATATAATGCTACGTATCCAGTCAGATACGAGCAAACCCGATGCAATTTCAGATGTAATTATTAATTGACCACATATGATGAAGCAGTTCATGGCTGACTGTAATTCACAGTCTGCTGCTCGGCTGGTTACAATCAAGGTAGTTGCAATATAGTGCGAGCATAATCTCACATTGGAGACATAATTAGAAGCAATCGCGGAGCTGTACGCTGTTCATATTGGCCTTTGTTACAAGTGTGTGGGTTGAAAGTGGAACTCAGGATCAAATCAAACACACGAGTGTAGGCTGGGTGTTAGTGGAGCGTATTCGCCGCTCATTACTGCTCTAGCACCGCAACAAACTAGTGATGTTTTTGGGATGGAGAGGAAGGTTTATGGGGGGAAGCGTTGTTAGCTGAGAGTGGATGGAAACAAGCTGCCAGTCTAAACCATCACTCGTCATTACAGGTGACAGGCACTCGATGTGACACTCTCTCCTGGGTGGTACAAGTTCTCTTCTACAACTACTCAATCCTCAAATCCCCATGCATCAGCTTATGTCTCCTTTTGACAGACAGACTCGCACCCAACCACCAAATCCCAATAATGACTTGTCTAGCCTAAGCCGCCGCCGCCCTCCCAGTGCTCAAAGTGTACAACGCGAATCTGAATTGCAGAATGCCAAGAAAACGTGTGAGCTCCGTTGAATTAAATTCATGCATGCATGCCTGCGGAAAAGGTAACACGCCCTTATGAGAAGTTGACAAGGCAAGAGGTGTCGTGTCGTTTAATTTGTCTAGCGACAAGTGGGCACGTCTTAATAATAATTACTGGCAGAGCATTCGAAATTGTCTTACAACTCACAACTCACATGCTTATGAATTCCGAAGTAACATCTGTAGAAATATCATAATCAGGAGAGGTCATAGCAATGATATTCATTTTCTTGAATCATATTCTATTATTGGCCGAGTGGTCTGGGGCGTTACAACCTTCAGTCCGCTAGCGCTAACCGGTCGTGGGTTCGAATCCCACCAGAGGCATGGTCGTTTATGCACCTCATAAATCACCCTCGCACACTCAATTATCCATGCACAAGTAAATTTGAATACTTATATGGGCATCATCCGCAGCAAAAAAAAAAAAAAAAAAAAACTCAATGCAATATCCTCAAACCAAATGTGAAGGAGTAACTGACTTAATAACCTTATTTTGAGATTTCTTCATGTAATCGTTGGAAGGATCAATCTCAACTACTCGTCACTCTTTCCACCAGATGATTGGAGCCAATTTAATATTTCAGGTGTTCGTATTCTGTGTTCCCTTTCAAGATCGCGTTTTTCCACATTCACTCAGGAAGACCTATGGCTAATAACCAATAACTTTGAAATCATTGATAATTAGACGTTATTTATTCATATTCATACCTACTTGAAAATGACTCATCAGAGTAAGAAACATGTCGTCGTGTTTCAATAGAAATTCTGGAGGTGATGCCCACATTTTCTCCTGGGCCTGTGCATGGGTAATGAGAGGGTTGATGATAGATAGATAAATGCCTCTATTTTTTCACTTAATACATTACATAAGGAATTTGGGCGAAGTTGAGGCACAAGACTCCACTTTAACTCCCACTCAAACCACATGATGAGAGATAACTAGTACTTTTTAGTCAGTCGGGACCGACGGCTTATCGTCTTCTTCTAAAGACGGGGTTGCCGTATCTATGTGATTGCGTTATGAGATTTGATCGAAATTTGTTCACGAGAATACCACGTATACTAGAATACTATGAATGTATTCAATTATACTATATGTATTATAGTATATAATTACTATGTATAATATATCAGCGTTTTATTATTCAGTATATTATACTTTATACTAATATCTAGTGTAATACTATGAATGTTATTGAACCTGGAATCTCAGACCGGCACGTTGTATCACTTAGGCTACTCCAACAAGTCATCCAAATGTATTAGATATTCTGATAATTTGTGGAAAAATAGTCTAATGCTATCTGGTTGTCTTGTTATGATAAAATGTGTAACACCAGTGAATGGATTTTATTATATTTCTTCAAACGTGTCAGCAGAAGATGGAAGTGTGGCATCGGTCTGATTTAGTGGTGATGGAGGGGTCGGGTGAACTTGGGTAGGTTGTTCACCGCTCACGTAACCGTGCTGCTTCAACTAGATAACTTCCAGCCAACTTTTAATTGAAAACACCTTTCGCAAAGTTCACGTCAGCCAATCGTGGTTCACTGTTTCTGCGGGGGAAAATTAAAGTAGTACCAGCGCGCTAGGAAAAATAAAGCTTATGAGATTAGAAAAAGTTTCGCTATTTCTCAAAGCTTGGCTACGTCGAACAGAATTTACAATTAAAACTCACTAGTCAGTGGTTAACTATATTGATGAACTGCGGCTTTTGTTTAACTTTGGTCGGTCCAGAATGGAACTATTCTAGCACAGCAATAAATGGTTT
The DNA here is from genome assembly GCA_017141385.1 of Sogatella furcifera. Lineage (NCBI taxonomy): Eukaryota > Metazoa > Arthropoda > Insecta > Hemiptera > Delphacidae > Sogatella > Sogatella furcifera. Next base: position 11,259,616 of record CM029549.1, read on the forward strand.
TCAACAACTACCAACTAATCTCTTTTTGATGGGCGTTTCTCGTGGGAAAAATTCAGAACTGGACAGCGGATTGCTCATTCCGGTACTGAAAAGTTTTGCTAGGTTAATAGAGAGATGCAGCATACCCTCCGTTATTGAACTTTAATTTTGAACTTTCGCTAACTACACAGAGTTATGACTTGATCGCGTTGAATTTGAATAATACAATTTATTAATACAGTAAAAGTGATTTGTGATGAAATAAAATGATATACATGACTTACAATTACTTTTGTGATTGTAATTTGTTCACAACAATTGTAGTTCTTTATCGGAAAAATGGTTAAACTCTTATTAGAGAATGTTTGTGATGCTCTTAAAAATTGGTTAACCCGGTGGCTCGGATAATCGGAACTCGGATAACCGGACTTCTACTGTAATTTGAAGCATCACCTTCATTACTATTCTGAATCTATGTAAGTAGTAGGTTCATCAATAATAGGAGAAAAATTTATTTCAAATTATCAGCTATCACATAAAAAATACAGCGATAGAGCAGTTCAATTATCATAATTTTTCATGATTTATAGAAAAAATCTTTCATGAACCATGATGAAGATTCACATGTCTGATTTTGAAATGTAATTTTCACCTTCCTCTGTTGAGTGTGAGTAGAGAGCTCTTATTGAATTTTCAACGTAAAGGACTTTGTAAAATATGAAGATATTTACGAAAATGTGAAAATATGAAAATGTGAAGAGAAGATATTTCAATAAGAATCAAATGATATAAAGATGAAAGAGAACAATAATAAGTAGTCTATTTCGCAATGTTAGATATAATTTGAAATTCCAATTGAATGTATTATTATTGAATTTTCATTGAATAAATAATTCCAATTGTAGGGTTTTTTCCTGATACTGGCAACAAGATAGTAATGCTCAATGAAATATTAATGATACATGTTTTCCCACCATACTAAACGACCAGGCTACAGTTATGTTGAATAAATGAGTCAGGTTTTATTGCATAATATGCCTTGCTTATACTCGCATTAATCGTGTTCAAATAAACTGTAATAATATTAATAAGATAAGAGCTTCTCACTTGAACAATGATGACTGAGTGGAGATTACGGCCATTTTGATATCTAAATTATTCGAGCAGGTGCAGAAGATGTCAATTTCTATTGAGGATGAGCCCTCGACTAAGTTTTGAAAAGTAGATGGGGGAGAAATTGAGATACAGGCTTTAAGGTTATACAGCACACTGTGTTCAAGATTTATCGTTGGATTTTGAAAGCCGAGGAGTTGACTTTGGGGCACTGGCAATAGTTGTAGGAGGGCTTAGTAAGAATGAGGAGATTATGCCGGTGTGGTTGGAATAGTTGTGAAGGGGGGTTGAGGGGGTTGACAAAGGGGGGTTTCGAGGGGGAGGGGAGCGACACTTTGAAGCGGCGGATTTCAGCGTCAGACTGGCCTAATCAAGTCGACCTCTGGCCTTGGAGTGATAAAGCCTCTACCGGGTCCTTTATTAAAACGACACTTGATCACATCCTACAGCCTTTTTGGAACTGCTCTACTCTATTCATCCATTCTTAACCCAACACCACCTTACGACAGACAACACATCCGCTACTCTGAGCTTGCTCACTCTCACGAACAATCTCCATTGACAAAAGGCGCACATGATACTGATCATCTCTTGCACACAACAGTGAATTTGATTCAGGGTATTTTCACTGGCAGCTTGTGCCCACGATACAGGTTACCTTTACTGGTTACGATACATACCTTTTACTGTACAACACGTCACCTATTTGGTGGGCACGAGCCGCCATTGAGTATTTTGATGGCTTGATTTTATCCTTCTCTCATAAGTTTTTGGCCTGTTGATGTTCTCAATTAGAATATTCCATGAACTAAGCTTGTGAATGAATACTCAACTTGTTGAATAGGAGCAGTGTATGATATGCAACAAATTGAATCATAGAAGAAAACATGATTGTCGTAGTTGATTTTCTTGTATTCAAACTCACCTTACAATAACTGTAAAATTGTTGAAGTATGTCATTCATTGAACCAAGCGAACCTATTTCATATTTACATAATTCAATTTTTTTATTTCAATTTATATATTTTATAAAGAATAACTTCTCATCCATGTACTGGAAATTTTTATTTTCCCGAGATTAATCTGAACTCAATTGTTCACGAGTATTTCAGTATATATTTTTCCTACTTTAATCAATTTTCGAAGTACATAATGGCTATTCTATCCTAAGATTCACTTCCAGTTGAAAAAATGATTATGAAAGATATATAGATCATCAATACAATATGAATAACAACAATAAATCATCGAGAATCAATTACATGGACTTAATTTCAAAATAATAGAATGCAGTTCATAATAATCATGGTGTATAGGAATATAGAAAATAACCATGAAAATGGATATTTAGCTCATAATTAAGGATTTTTTTGTCAATTACATGAAGCAATGACTTTTGACGTCAACTATATGAAAATAATTAAAACGAGACCAGTTCTTTTATCGAAGTGATATTACACTGAAATCCTTGAACTGATGAAAAGTGTATTTTTTGAAAATAATACCAACAACATCACCCATGCTAAAATAATGCAAAACATATCGAATCAATATTGGCTTGAAAGTTTCAATAATTCTAGTTCACAGGAACGGAAAAATGCGAACGGCTCTGAACTCTCAAGGGTTAAGAGACATAGACGCAGTAAAACACTAATCGTATAAGCCGATTACCGAAGAATTCCGTTTGTTACGAACATTGAATTTGTTTCCCATGAAACTGGATCTTCATGAATCATGATGCATGACAAATACTTGAACTCTAGACATGCATGAATAATTCCCTGCGCTAATATCTCACTGTAATAAACGAATTTTTATGTCTTGCTGGTCTTACAATCTATATCTATATAAGCGGAATGGCACTGAATGAATCATTCATTCATTCATTCATCACCAGAACTAAAAATCCACTGAACGTAATGCGTTCAAATTTGGCAGGCATGTTCAGTTGGACGTTGAGACGCGCGCTAAGAACGAATTTTAAAAAATTTTCAGGGATACGCTAAATATTTGAGTTTTTCTATAGTTTTTCGGCGTTTTCTCAATTTTGTCGAGAACCAATCGGTAGAAAATGTTAATATTTGGTGAGCAGGTTCAGATAAGGTCTAGAAATGTTGTGTTAAAATATTTTTGAAATCCGTTCAAGATTACGCCAGTAATAGGTTTTCAAAATTGTAGATGTATTGCGGGTTGCATATCTTCCGCCTTGATACGACCAATCCTTAGTGTAAATTCAATGGTTAAGCGAGATTATAGATGGAGTAATTAAGAAAACATTGAATCAAGTTTCAAGCAATGTCTGATATACTTCCCAAGGTTACGCTCAATATTAGCGTTTTACTATTTTTTGGAATTCTTAGATTTTCCGAGAACAAATTTGCAGAAAAAGTTTAAATTTGGTAAACAGGTCTAGATTAGGTCAATGAATGCTGTGTTCAATAAATTTCGAACCCCTTCTGAACGGAATTTGCAGGCGAGCGAAGCGAGCCTGTTTGACTCAGCTGACACTGGCAGAGGTTTTGCAGGTGAGCGAAGCGAGCCTGTTTTACTCACTTACACTGCCGATACTGGCGGGGTCCAGGGGGCGGAGCCCCCTGGCTAGGCGGAGAAGGCGAGCGAAGCGAGCCTTCCGGCTAGTTACCTTCTGTACTTTGCTGTACAGTAAAAGATACGGTCATTTCTCCTGTTTCGTGGGTACGAGCCGCCAGTGCTATGCAGTCATTGTTATACTGAATAGAGTATACAGTTTAATAAAGTATCATTTATACTTGACTGTATGTATGGTAGGCTACATACACTCAACGTTCCTTTTATTGAAATGAAGAAATTTTCATGTCTCTAAGAGTCCTGAAAAAAGTTCTAAGTATCCTGCGAGTTGAGTTCAATTTTCTTACAAGTTTTTCCATGTTATGTATCAGTCGTTTGAAATAAGTTAAACTTATATGATTTTTAAGCAAGATGAAGTTTAGGAACAGCTTTAGTCCAAGTTTCAACTAGAAGGCGCTCTTCAATTACAATTGGAAGATGAATTTCGTTAGGCCTCAAGGCCTACAAATTCTAGCCACTCATCAAAAGTAGGAGAGGAACCTGGATCCGTGAAAGAGAAGGATAATTGATATAATGGGAGAATGACAGAGAGAAACGAAAGTCTGGATAGGTTGTTCTACACAGCAACTTGGTGTAAACACGAATAGGAAAGCTCTTTCGGGGCTAATTTGAAGGAGATTCCTCAAAGTTTACACAAGACTCTTCAGCGAGCGGTTCGTTAATAGACTTCGTATTTATTTTCAAGTTGCTTCCACTCGCAATTCACTCAACTCGTATCAAAACAGGGTTGAACAAATGCTTCAAGTCACTGTTATCGGTCTAATCTATCAACTACACATCTCTCTAACAAGAAAAAGAAGAAAGTTGAACAAAAGTAGATTAAATGTTGGATGATATTGTTTAGGATTCTGGTTGCGGAAATTGATGTGATTGATTGCTGGAAGCATAGAATCTAATATTAATAAGAGAAAAACATGTGATCAATCTTGTGTGGGAATAGGATAGAATAGGATTATGTCTCATCTTCCAGTCATTCAGTGATCCAGAAAAAAAGATGCGTTTACATTGAGAAATTGACATTTCGTATCCACCATACTTAATTTAGAATGTGTATGTTAAAAGATAGAAATCAAAATCACAGTAGGCCTACCCTCTAAGTATTCCTTTTTTCACTTTTAACAATTGTGTACTACTTCCTATTCAGTGCTTATTTTCTCATAATCAGTGCTTCTTTCTCAGTGATTAATTCCCTCGTAACAAATATAAATCGATTTGATATTGAATGTAGGCTTAATTTGGAATTGAGGGTTGATAAATTTATGGTATCCGATTCCATCCGATTAGAGAAGATTATTCCATCCGATCAATTGTTATGATCTTTCAAGCTCTATTATAGGATAAATCGCATGAGGGATAACGTGAAGTATATTGATGGATTTTTATCATAATTGTTTATTGTAAAATAATGTATGAAAACGGTTCATTGAATAATATTGTAAATCACTCTTAAAAGCGTTCAATTTCTGTAATGACAAAGTGCCCTGATGAAATTTCATCGAAATTTTCAAATAAATAACGGGAAAATAAATGCATGTTTTCAACGTAGCTGGGAGCTGAACAAAAAGCGGTTTGCTCATGCATCGGTTGGCGTAGTCAGACAATTATTACGAGTATAGTCTGTCCAAGCAAAGAAGACCTTCCGACAAGATGAGAGAATGACTCAAACTCGGTCAAAATTGGTTCAAAAATTATCAATTTGATCTCAAATTGTAGGAAACAATTCGATGTACTATTAAGACCATATTTATAATTATTGAACAGATATTGACCAAGCTGGAGTCTTTTTCCTATCTTGTCAGAGGATCTCCTTCGCTTGGACAGACTATATCTGTTCGTTTTATATCAATTTATGAGAGATTACAAACACAGCATTCCTTTCTATATGACCTTTATATTTGAGATCGATTCGTGAATATGATGAAACCTATAGTATTCAATATTGATAAATACACCGATTATAATACATCGATTGTGTTTGATGTAAATCAAAATTCTGTCCATTCATTGAAAATTTCCGGTTTTTGTATTTTAATGAGCTCTTGCAATCATAGATAGATACATTTTACATTGTTATCTGGTACCCAATGTCATGCAAAATATTGTCTTTGATTGTGCGGAGTGAAGGTTGGCGAGTTCAGTTTATTCATGATTGAATTTTCTTCTGAATGATTGAATTTATCTATAAACAGTACAGTCTCATACTTTATAGTATAGATAAAAATTTTATCGAACCAATAAAGTGAGTTTGATAAGATAAAACTTTATTCAACATAGCTTATCATACAAATCGATAAACAGTTGAATATCGTCATCTTAATAAATTTAAACATGAATTATCCAAAGTAACATCACATCACTAAAATATGGAATACAGAGATGATCGATACAATTATAAGAGCCTAGGTATATCTATTAGGTATTGCAGAGATCGTTCACACTATAGTAAGCCTCTGCAGAAAGATATCTGTACGAACTCATTTAAATTCAACTGTTTCAACTATTTTGTAAATGCAAAATAGTTTCATTCGATAAGATAGAATATACAAATACTTACTCACAATAAACAATTTTCACGATGATTTTTCTCGTACTGTAATATAATTTCACTCGGACACGCGTTGTATGTGACTGAACCATTTCTTGGAGTCCGATGATCAGCTTCGTAAAAACTGCCAAACAGTGGCTCTAATGTTTGTTTTCGGTTGACGTGTGAAGGCATGCAGTGATGTAGGAGCAAAATAGAGAGCTCGATGCTCGTTAAAACTCGAAGTGTGAATTATTCAGGTGGTCCGACCCTAATGGCTTTTTATGGAACAAAGGCTTCATCCGCTAATAATTCCGGTCTTGCTGCGGCTCTAGGGGACGCGACGACCTGTCTTACGTCAGTGTGTGAGAGAGAACGAGTGGGAGAAAGTGTAAAAGAGAGAGAGAGAGAATTAGAGAGAGAGTGGAAGGTGGTGAAAGGTCAGAGCGGACTTTCCCCGGGGGTTGGACAGCTCAGTCCGGTTTTTGCATGACAGCTACCCACTAAATGCTGACTGGTCTCTTCTAATAAATAATAAATCCGGAATATTATGGGTTTGCTTCCTGTACTATTAGTACTAAGCTGTTCTACCTATAAATTGATACTACTTTCTCTCAGGGTTTCCTTTCAAATGTGTTAATTCTATTATCAACCCATTGATTGGTGTGTCAATGTCAAGGTCGGTCATAGGAATAGTTAATACAAGGTTGTAAGGTTGTATAATGAGGAATAGTTATTACTTATTGACTAAGATCAACTAGTAGTACTATAGCAGTATTTATTATAGAATGATAATCAAGGATCTTTGCTCACTGTTTTCTGTACAATATACATTGCGAGTACTGTATAGTGTATAAGTATGTCGAGTGTGAAAGAATAAAAAAATTAAAGTATCAATTAGAAAATTAGAAATAAAAACCTTCCAATTCTCATTATTGTTTCATAGTTTTTCTACCCCTTACGATATTAATCTATAATATTGAATAGAACCTTGGCTTTAATTATCGAGCAGCTTCAACTATAAATATACTTTGTAACTCCTTGGTTTACATTTTATAAACCCCTGTTGGGTTCAATGATTTGAAATTTAATCATACATACATTTACCACTCTTCAAATAATTCAATTATGGAGAATGTTGAAATTTTTTTCAATTTGGAATCGATGTAAACATAATATGAAACTACTCATTCATAATTGAGAACAAAATATTTGATTTATTGACATAATATGATCTGAACAGGGAGTTTTCCTTTCTCAACAAAGAATTTCTCCTCTCTCAATTCAATAAAATTTTATAGAATGAATTTCAACCCTAGTCATATTTCAATATCATTCTATTCCCACTTGCAAGGCAACTCAATCATTTTTGCATCGATATCTCATCTTACATTGATGTGGTGGATTTCATTCCATTTCCCATCTTCTATTATTTCAGTAAAGTTGGTTATTTATTTATCTCTCCTATTCTCATATTGCGGCATACCATGTGACCACTCAGTTTATGGCCTTATTTATGAATTATTTCAAACTGCACAGCACGCTCTATACTGTAAATTTCACCGTGAACCACATATCATTCATGACAAAAGCAAGCGAACAATAGTGCAATGATATAGTTGATAATATTTCCGTCCGAGTTTCTCATTTTATCAAAACAATAATTTTCCCGTCAAATCGTTGTTCAATACACGTTTTTCTGTGAAACTTTTAGCAGCCATATTATGTGTAAGGTGTGGTGGGTTGGTACGAGTAGCTCACAACAAACAATGAATCAGTTTTTCGAATCAATAATGGCCTGGTTTTTCTTTTAAGTCGCCACATGACCTGTTTTGTGGGATTGCGGGAACTTTAGTACAAACTTATTTGCTCCTTTTAGCGATTTGCAGCTGTCTTTCGCTGGCTGAAACACAAAACGGCAGTAGAGCGTTTAAGGTTTTCAAATTTATTGTTACCGCAAATAAACCATGGTTCCTGTACGTGTATACGCGTGCGAACATTTCGCATCGTGACCAAACCACTGGCCATTATTCATTTTATATTCATCAAGGCGACCCGGCCCATTCAATTTCGCAAACAGCTCGGTTCCCGCGCAAAGTCCTTTGTTCCCGCGTGCCTGAAAGCTGCCCTGTGCCCGGCCTACACTTCAATGGGTAATGGGCCAAATTATCGGCACAAGAAGGTGAGCCATCAAGATTAATTGCGTCCAAAACATGGCCGTACTCGCATGTTCGCTTCAACAAAGTAATCAGGAAATGGTTGCACGCTACCTAATAATGTAAAGGTATAACGTGAGGTCAATGTCATTTTTTTATTAACTTATTATTCGCATATAAAGGAAATATCAGAATAATAATTATTATTCATTTTATGAATCTCTGTTCTATTGATCCAATAGATATAATATCTCAGTTTTATTCTATCATTTGTTAGATTATTGGATTGTTACTGGTCTGTTCAAACCTTTGTTTTTAAAAAAATATCGTACTTATTATGTCCCTACATTAGCCTATCTTATTATATGAATGCAGCCCTACATTAACAAGACTCAGAATTTTGATTTATACATGCTACCCCGAATCACATCTGCAACATTTTTAATTTCCATTTCATTTTTTTAAATAGGATCTCTGTTTATCCAAGTTTATAGAATCAGATTCTTAAAGAAGGACATAGATGAATCTGAAGTTCCAAATTGAATATATTGTGATAACGTGGAATTCAAGATATCATGAATTTTCATCTACAGTAGTTATCAACAACATATTATGCTTTTTAATCGAGATCATGATGTAAAGTGTAAATAAATCACAGTTTCCAAAATAAAGCTCTATAACAGACTATCATAATCTGAGATAATTCACTTTTGAGTTATGAAGGAAGATAATGAATAAAAAGTGGATTTCATGATATCGTAGTGTGGGCGTACAGTAATTTTCGATAAGCATGATACAAAAATTGATGTACGCAGCCTTCATAATTTTAGAAGCATCTCATATGAAATATGATTTATTCTATGCAACGAAACCAATTACGCAGCTAGAGTCTTGTGTATCATGAGCAGGCGCTTGATGTTTTCTTCCATTATTCAGAGTTACTCCACCTGCTTTTCTCCCGACACTCTTAATGAGAAACCTTCTTTCTAATGAGAACAACGCATCCTGAAGGAAAATAAATATATTCCTGCTTTCAAATATTCAAATCTAGGCGAAGCTCAGCCAGCGAGATAGCCGTAGGCTATCAGATTCATCTTTTGTGTGGAATTCTTTGGAAAACACTCCTAATGAGTTTGGTCTCATCGCCGAGAAAGAACGAGGCTTGGTTGGCTCATACCAGTAGTGGATGATTTCACAAGCCAGGGAAACTCATAAGTTTGAATTTGAAATAGAGTTCAACATGAACTTAGGAAGACACAGAGAAGGATTATTTGATAATAAGGCTACTAAGTAGGCCTATTATTATTCAAGTATTATAACAGACTGAAAATATTAATTCATATTCGCGTTGTTATAGGTTATAGTTATTTAGTGTTGAAACTCTACAATTCAACCACATTTGTGAATTATTACGTCTTCAAATTTTTTTTTAGATGTTACAACGAATTATAATAAATATTGAATCAGTATGTTTCTTTCAAAAGATCTGACATGTCGTCTCTAATTTATTTATTCAATACAGTATCTTATTTATATCTGGAATGTGTATATCTATGTCTAATCCAAACCCAATAATTGATAATTACACTACCCTTTAAATAATTTTTTTTTTGACTAGTTTCGACTTTAGAGTCATTATATAGTTACTCAAATTATATAAACAACGCTAAGCTATTTGCTACACGCTATTTGCAACGCTAACACTACTGAAAAAATTATTTAGTTACATTAGTGAATTATATCTGATCTTTATATTATATATTTATGTTGAAATCTTTGCACGAAAATGGAGAGGTAGCCTTCCTGCTCGCAAATAATTGCATAAGGGATCCACTGTTCTCCCTTCAGGCATGGAACAATCGCACTGATTACCGTTATCGTCAAAAGTTGCGTTTAATTCGGCCACAGAACACATTTCCAAGGCAAAGCAGTCTCACCGATATCGGTCAGGGCAGGCGCTGGATATGCAACCAGCCTCACATTCAGAAGCCACGTCTGACTGCTAACTCCCGACATGATAACGGAATTACAGCACTGGAAACAATTACGACCTGTTCACCTTTAGCAGGGACCAGTACACCCCCACTATGTGAGCTCAGTTCATCTGTTGGGGCCTTATCAGTAACCTAATCATGCCCTCGGGTTCAAGTCGGCTAACAGTATTGTTTCAGCCCCGCTTCTGCAACTACCTACCACCCACCACCAATTTCATTAACTTGTAACTAGTTGGAAAAATACTGTGAAAGCCGGGATAAGGAGCCATGGGATGATCAAACAATATTAATTATCATAATTGAGTTTTTCCGAAAAAAAAAATATTTTTTTTGCTTCGTTAGTTAATTCCCAGATAAGCTGTTGTGTCGGTAATAGGAAGAATGAAATTCAAATACTCTCTCCATTTAAATTATTTTCTCCCCTCCAATAAATTTTTGTAAAAATATTCGTTGTAGTGCATTCGTAGTACTTAGACGTTTCTGTTTAAACGTTGTAGTAGTAATATTGCTGTTCATATCTCCCAAAATCAATTTCTCTTAATTCATCAAATCAGGTTGGAAACGATGAGCTACAATGGGTTGTTATTCACCTCTATTTTAATTAAATTTTAAATCTCACATACTATTCTGGGAAAGCTCACTTCAAAGCTTTTAATTAGTGCATGAGAGTCCAATTGAATATTTGAATTGATGCAGACTACTAAAAAGTGATAGATTGCTGAGAGAAACCGAAATGGGGAATTGGACTGAAATTTTCACTCCAGCATTGTGAACAGTATGAAAGAACAAAGTAAAAACCATCAATTAATAAATTAAATTCGTTCTCTTTCTGCTATATCTTTGAATTTATCTTTCTAACGAGAACCGAGTTTGATGATGAATAGTGAACTGTAATTCATTACATCGATGAACTTTGTGAAAAAGTAGTTCGTTACATATTGGGTATATTTGAAAAATGTGAAATGACCAACAGACAGATCGAAAAAAGTTTTATTGTAGCGACGATTGATAATAAAATCGGAATGGGACAATATTCGTGACACTTCTGGTAGTTATTGAAATCCATCTCATAAAAACGGCTATGAAATTCACAGCTGATGTTTCCAAGGGAATGTACAGTCATGAGCTGACTGTTTTGATAAAGTATACACTCCATAGAATGTCACGTCCTACTATCCATCCACAAATTTGTAGCTCTAAATATTTAATTACCAAGCCTTTTACTACGCAGTAGAAAACGTAGGATCTTGGGAGTTTAGGTCATGAATTTTATCGCCTGGAAATAACCATGCCTACTATCTTCTTGGACGGAGTTCAGTTTTACAGGCTCGTAAGAAGAAACGTAACTTGGCCAACTTTCGCTTTTTTCTTGTCGGTAAAAGTTTCGGTGCGATATGGTCAGCACTTTGACTGCCTACTTTGGCAATGTAACATTGGTATCTCTTTTTTCTGCAAACGATGCCATCGGTGACTCATCTCTGCTTGTTTCCCGTAACTTTAGCATTCACGGTTGCACCTTGAGGCGGTAATTCTCTTGAAATAGGTCAGGCTTATAAAAATATACCCAAACTTGGCATTAAAGCTGTCAAAGCTATAAAGTTCGTATTTTAGACATGAATTTCATGAATGAGAGGAAAAAATTGATGCATTGAATACTTAAGAAGCAAGTAACTACTTTTTAATGGACATTCACTTCTTGCAAAGAAGTCTCGGAAATTTAAGCCAGAAATGTATGTGATGGTTTTATGAGTAGACTTTTCAGGAATGGTCATTGAAAATTCAATTCTTGTCCAAAGTAATGTAGGAATATAAACTATATGACTTGATAATCGGTTTTTTGAACTTTTGATGATGATAATAAGTCTTGAACTGTTTTTGATGATATTAAGATACTTATGATAATGAACCATCAGTTCTGGTTCATTTTTTCATGATTATTGGATTCACGCTCTTCGCTATAATCCTATATCAAATCAGTATATACCTATATCTATCATTAATATTATTAACAATGTCAGTTATATTATGATAATAGACGATTTGAAAGTCAAATAAGAGGGGATGAGAAAGGCATCATTATTTTGATGATTGGCTCCCAGAATGAAATGATATGAATGATATTTGGAAATATTTACAATGGGAACAGAACTTGCTAATATTACATAAAAAGTGAAATCCGAGATACCACCAACATTCTAAATTCAGATTTGAAGAGTCTGATAAATTTTTAATCCTTGTAATGCAAACATAGTAAATTTTCAGCCTAAAATGTTGAAAAACAAAGTGTCAAAAGCAGTTCATCTCCGTGGTAGGGAGAAATAGTGGAACGTGCAAAATCCAAGTGAGCAACCATTAAATAAGTTGATATGAATCTGCGTCGTTGTTCAACATTGCGTTTTTTCATGTTTTTTTTCACTGTACAACTGACATTTTTCCCTCAGCTGTGCCTACCAAGTCAACAACAGCCGCTCAAATATGCCTCTTACTCTCGCTTCTCTTCCATCAATCTACTCCACATATGCTTCTTACTCTCTCGCACTGTTCCAATCTACCAACTACTCCCTCATTCTCTGTGTTATTTTCTCTCTCTGTTACGTTGAAGCAAACCCGTTTAGTGCATAGGTAGCAGAAACAGCAAGCAGCACTGGAATAATCAGATCTGCAGATGGGAAACATGAAGGGTGATTGGAGGAGGGTCTCCAAAAAATATTCGATCCCGAATTGCATTAGCCCTGTGCCCTGAATCATCTTCCTCTTGTACTCTGCTCTCTTATTCCAGGAGAGTGGGATTACATCTGTGATGGAGTTATGGAAGTTTCTGGGAGAGGGGGGTTGTTGTTTGTTTGGTGAAGTGTTGGTTTGTGTGAGGGGGGGGGGGGGTGAGTTCCCCCTTCTAACTATAGACCACTTCCGGCAGAGTCGATCGATTGCGATGTTCTGTTTGTATGATTCGATTTGATGGCATGGGTACACAGAACTGTAATCGTATAACCAGTGCTGTAACTAGGTGAAAGGATCCTCGTCGTTCATTAGTGCAACAAGAATGAATCGATGGATGAACAGTGAGTGGGAAAACACAGCCATGAACTCAGTTATTCTGTTACTCACTGGATGGAAAAGGTAAATTGTGTTTGAGTTGGGGCAAGGGTGCGTCAGACCCCCTTAGAGAGGCGCCCTCTGGAAGGCCAGAAAGAAGTAAGGCCCCCGTTCAGGGATGACAGGACTTTATGAAATTATGTCTCAAGCTAACTGAGGTCGCTACAAGTCGATAGGATCAAGACAGAGGAGGCTGTTCTTCCCTCCTTTCCCTTTTATGCTGTCTTGACGGTTCAAAGGAAAAGGAGAAGAGTGGCTGTCAGTTGATTGAAATTTTGGCTTCACTGGAATCGATAAGATTCGTGGCAAGAGCAAGAATGTCAAAGGTTTAGGAATTCGAAGTCATTGACTCAAACCATTCTATTGATTCAGTATAAAGCTAGTTCTACAATGCGAAACACAGCTAATCACATCATAGAACAGAATGTTTCTATCACAGGATAACTTGAATAATTCTCCAACTCACTATTAATTGAATTTGAATCTATGTATGTGAATACTCACCATACTCACTATGTATGTGAATCTATTCCAAAATCTGTAATCGTAAAATTCAATGATTGAAAGTTTAAATCAGATTTTAACAGATTCCATCTTGCTTTGAATATAATATTATTGAAAACTATTTTCTCAACGATAAAATTTGAAAATTATTCCTTTTTTTTATTTGAATCTAGAAGTATTTCCTTCAATCGGACTCTCTTGAATTCTATTGCCACTAGAATAATTTCAAATTTGAATAGAAAATTGCGAGTACGATGATGACAAAAAGATGCTTTGCACAATATTGAACATAGTTTCATTCAGAGAACAATTAGACTTTATAATAAATGCAATACGATCCTGGATCCATTCTCAGATAATTTGCGCGAATTGAGTAAAAAATGTTATGAAGCTCTCAATTTAAAGATGTTAAAACTGTTTGTAGACCATAATTTCAATTTTTGGTTGAACTTATCTTGACTTTTCTTTCTAAAGTATCTATATAAATGTTGTTCTATCGATAATGTACTTTTTCTCCACTTCATATGATAGTTTTGTATGTTTAGTTTTATCTGAGACATTTTTCCATTGCTGTATAAATCTTTCTTGTTTTTTTTACTTGAATTCCATATGCTTTCATAATATTGTTTATTAATATCTAATATGGTGTAATTCATTTGTTCTTTATGAGGTTTGTTTTGGCTTAGAGCAATAAACCTCTCATTGTTGTATCACGTTTGTAAATAAATAAATAAATAAATAGATAAATAAATAAATCAATAAATGAATAAATAAATAAATAGATAGATAGATAAATAAGTAAATGAATAAATGAATAAATAAATAGATATCACCACCAAGATAACAATAAGAATACATCCTTATTGTATTACATTCAATTTGAGGTACTTTTTATTGAAACCAAATTTTTTCTCTCTCATGAAACTAGTGAGTCAAGCTTACACTAAAGCTTGTTGAGAGAAAATGCTGATACAATGCTCCTTTTACTGCTGATAAAGCAGAATACCTGATCACTCAAACAGTAAGGTAATAGTATAGAGGTATATATATGTGATGTCAGAGAAAAGGGTTGGCGCATTGGAATTTGGGGACAAAGGCGAATCTGACAAACAAAGACAGGAGTGGAAGGAGAGCGTTGTGTATTGTTTTCGAAAGGTGGACATGATGCAAGTAATCTCTTTCTGGGTTCCAGCGATAGAAAAAGAACAAACCTTGGTTCCGTCATTTTTCGATGCTTTTTTTTCAGGCATCTCGTCTCAGTTTCGTAATAGAATGCAAACCGTTCAACAAGAACTAAACGGACGAAATCACTTTTGCCAACCTTCAAAGAAAATAGAAAAACAAAAACGTCGAAGAATGGCTGAAAGCGGAAAAAAGGATAGAATACGATGAAAAAAGGGAAAATCAGAGAGTATTTAATACAGTTAGAGTGGTGACTGTATGTTGGAATGGTTTCATAAGGAAAAAAAACAGGAGCAATAGAAGGTGAGGCCTTTGTGATCAATGCTACCGTGAATTAAACTTGGAAAGGTAGAAAGCAATGGATAAGGGCAAGAGTTTGGAAACTTTCTAATTACGACAAGCTTCACAAGAATGAGCCATCGATTGATATTGACAAGATTCTTTCATCCAGACTTTTAATATGAATGACTTCTGAATTCTTGTTTGGGATAAATTTCAATGTAACTTATCATTTCTAAAGATCATATTTGGGATCAAGGTAATTAGAATAGAAAGGTATGAGTCATCAACATTGTAGCCGGGAGGAAACCGTGAGTTCTGACGTCATTCTATTCTAATTACCTTGTTTGGGGTCTTGTACCTGAAGTTAATTTCAACAATAACAATAATAAACATGAGCAAACAGTTTCAAGACTTTTAGTAACATTTTCAGTACCGAATTAAACTGAATTCAATCACATTCGAATAGTACAGTAGAATCACAATCATGCTGTAGTTATAATTTGGTTCACATAGCCTACATTACATATGGAGATTACTCACTTCATGTTCTTATAATGTGAATATTGTATGTTTGTTTATATTTTTATTCTAATAATCCAACATACATTTAATTCCCCATTATTTTTTATCCATAACATAGTGTCAAATGTCGAGGTGAAGCAACAAAGTAAGGCGGTTCAATCTGCTCTTTATATGCTCCAACAGTGAATGTCAATCATAGTTGTCATAATAAATATTGAAAATGACAATAGATGCTTTAACATCAGATATTAGTAGGTTACATCATTAGAAGAGACAGACCTAACCGCCTAACATTTTAGCGTCTTTAACTATTGTAATATCTATAGCTACTGTTCTAAAATGTTTTGACACACCGCATCTACTGCACTTATAATCACTGTAGTAAAGTGCCCCACGTGATACCAATTTGTTGCAGCAACAGCATAAGACGCATAATAAACGTATCGTTACTGCGCAATGTATGTTGGTGTCTGGCATGCGTTGAATTAAATATCACCGAAATTGGTTCTGGTGATAGTTGGAGGGATGGTGATGTAGAAAAGGGAATGTAGGAAGAGAGAGAGAGTGAGTGAGAGAAATATGAAAGTTTGTGGGGAGGAAGTTGGGGATTAGTGATGAAGAAGCATGGAAGGGTGGAGTGAGAAAAAGTAGGAGAGAAGAAAGATGAGTGAGAGGATGGAAGGAAAGTAGGTCAAAGAGAGTGGAAAGAGAGTAATTAAAGAGGAGTCGAAGTAAGAGAGGGAGAAGTGAGAGAAGAGAGTGAGACAAAGGCGGTGGTGAAATTGGGTGGTAGTTATGAGAGAGGACTGGAAGAGGATGATTGCATGGAACAGAGAGAGAGAGAGAGAAAAAAGTAAGTGGGTGGAGAATTATGGAGGAGTAAGAAAGGGAAAAGGATTTTACTTAAGGATGAAGAAAGTGGAAAATGCGAGGATTGAGAGAGAAAGTTTGAAGGCAATAATTAAATGAAAATAAGGACAGCAGTGAGATGACTAAGGAAAGATAACGATGGATAATGTAGCCTATCAATTTTGATATGATTTATATGTTTTTAATATCAATGGATATCCTTCAATGTTTATGTTTGACAATATTATTCCATAAACGGATAGAGCATAAACTCATAAATGTTATCCTCCTATATGAAAATATGTATGCCAAGACATATATTAGGAATCAAAATCAATACGCAACGATAATAATAGCAGCGATATAGTTAGCAGTCTAAAATGAAAGATGTTGAAACTCATGATGAATTCATATTTTGGTGATACTCGAAAATATCATCAACCTATCGAATTTGAACGTGAACTGTAGATAAACTTTACTTTTTTAGGAAAATGGAAAATAAAATGAAAAATAGAGGTGTAGGCTACTAAGAAAGGAAATTATAATGTAATTGGAGAGAGAGATGAGAGAGGAAAATTTATTAAACGATGAGAGGATAAAGAAGAAAGGGAAGAAGAAGATAGAGGATGAAGAAAGGGGTAAGCAGAAGATAAGGTAGAATAATGGGTGAGAGAGAAGGACTGCATCTTGATGGCATAGTGAATGTGTATAGTAGGCATTCCGTATTAGTAAGTGATAAGGAAATGGGAAGGGGGACTTCATATCTATCTATGCAAGACAGGGTCACAGGAAAACGACAGGGTCCTTAATGACCACCATTCCACTAAAGCTTAGACTCGACACTACACTATCCTTGCAGTGTATAACTTCATACTTGTCAGGCGAGCGCCTTTCCTCCGCCAATTAGAACACAGGCGCTAAGTAGAATTTCCTGCTACCACTCTCTTACACCATGCTACAGTCTGTCCAAGCAAAGGAGGCACTCTGACAAGATGGGAAAATGACTCCATCTTGGTCAATATTGGTTCAAAAATCATACATTTGATCTCAAATTGTAGAGAACAATCTGCTCTACAATTAGAAATAAAATTTATAATTTTTAAACCATTATCGACCGAGCTGGACTCATTTTCCTATCTTGCCAGAATACCTCCTTTGCTTTTACAGACTATAGGAAGGAGAGAGGCGTATGCATGCAGTTAGTGGGTAAGAGAAAGGCTCAGCTTACAGGAAGAACTTGGGCGCGTCCCACCACAGGCCGGGTACGCGTGAACATTTCAAGAGCGGCAGCATTCCTTAGTCGACTGGGTCATCAGGGTTCTCGCACCCTCACTAACTTGAAACTAAAAGCGAGCTGTCAAGAGAACGAACTTTCCAGCTACACCGCCTTGCATTGCCTCCTTTGTCTAATTCTAATTCTACGTCTTGAATATTCACTCGACTAGAATCAATTTACAAGGCTTATTTACTGTAGAGCATATTCAGCTAATGAATGCCAACGTTATGTATGGCCTTAAATAGTCATTATATTGTTGTGATTATAATTATAACGGAATTGAAATATCATTTGTATTATGAATATTACATGTTTTAAGAAAATATGAATATTATGTCTAGTTCTAATTCTAAGTCTTGAATATTCACTCAACTAGAACCAATTTACACGGTTTATTCACTGTAGAGTTGTAGAGCCTACTTAGCTAATAAATGCCATCAAGCTATTATATAGAGAAATAATTATTTATGATATTGTTGTGGTTATAATTATAACGAAATTGGAATATTATGAGTGATACGGCAATATTGAATAGTACATTTAGTTTGGTTAGGGCTCCATAAATACCTTTTTGTAGTTCCTCAAGTATGGTTGGTTAAATGCGAAGTCTAATGTTTTCAACGTTTCTACAAGTTTGTCTTAAATAACCTTGTAATGTTCCCATATATCAATAATATTATATTAAGCCTATCAGAACCAAAGGCATCCTATGTCTTACCTGAAAATTGTCCCCGCGAGAATGAACTTATTCCTGTTGAAAAATACTCAAAATACCGTTCAATGGTGTACGAATCGAAACCGGTAT
The DNA here is from genome assembly GCA_017141385.1 of Sogatella furcifera. Taxonomy (NCBI): domain Eukaryota; kingdom Metazoa; phylum Arthropoda; class Insecta; order Hemiptera; family Delphacidae; genus Sogatella; species Sogatella furcifera. The sequence goes on from CM029549.1 coordinate 11,278,505, forward strand.
CTCGATTTTAAAATACTTACGTTGTTTCAGTCTATTTGTTTATTCGTATCCCCTACTGCGCCAGCTATCAATTACAGGGAAAACTTTTCCAGCTGTTTCAAGTATATTTACATTTGAATAATAAAGGTTGAGGTGGAACTACATCACAAATCACAGAACAATTTCAGAGCTGTTTGTTTCATGTTATCTAGTTGAAGGGAAATGAGCAATAGGCTAAGTATTCAATTCTCATTGTGGATTTCATTCAATATTTTGAATTTTCATTCATTGTGAGTGCACATTGAACAATCCCCTTAGTCCTAAAGCTTATTTTGGGAAAATGTTAGCTTAAAATATTTTTTTATCAATAGATGTTCGGCTGTTGAATTATCAAAAGAGCGAGCCTAATTATATCAAAATAATTTTTATATTTTCACTACCGTTAAAGGTAAATTATTTTTAAAGCGTGGGAGAAATTGAATTAGATGCCAATAATAATTGGTAAAAAATTATTTTCAAGTGTTATCAATGGAAATAAAAATTTTAATTCAATAAACAGAAGCCAGTATTTTTTCAACAAAAATCCTCTATTATACAGTTGAAAACCGCATGATCAAACTCATTCTATAAATAATTGATATACGACGGATATCGAAAACATTTTCCTTGTGTGCATCAAGCTGATAGAAAGCTGGATTTCAAATTATTGATTTCCAGCGTGAAATCAGCTAGCTGAAACAGGAAAATACATATCAATGCTTTATCGGAAGTGCTATATTGAAATTTGTCGGTGATCCATTTTTATATTCCAGTTGTGCAACTTGGTATCCAAACAAGGAAAACAGTGACAGAATACTGTGGCTTGGAAATTATTATTTCTTTTTAAGCAATGTACTTAAACAGGTCATTAATTAATCCTGAGTGACGTTGAAATAGCTCTTTGATGAAATTTTCCCGATTGCTCCTAACAATATAATTAAATATATCGTATATTATACTAAAGAAACATTTTCCAAGTATAAATCAAATTAGATTCCAGGAAAATCTTACTTCCCCGCAATTGTTGACCCCATTCACCAGAGTTTCAGTCCAGGAATCCAGAATAAAAAAGCTACAATATCAAAGTGGATTTTCATAGGAAACTATCAGATCTTCATAGGTACTCACATTCATTCTTCTTTTGCAATTCTAAATACAGTACTCTAGGTTTAATGCAATACTGAGATTTTCAAATAGACTGCTACACTAGACCTCATCTTATCAATAAATTCTGCTCGTCTCGTCTTCTCACATTCCCAACCTCAAAGGAATCAATCTCCTAAAAACGAGATAGACCAAGAGTTCCAACAAAGGCTTTCGAGATACTATCTTCACTCCCACTTCTGTATTTGGATACTCTGCCACTGAGCTACTCCTATTGAGTGCTTCAATCCACTTTGAACGTTATGCTTCAAGCACTTTGACATTTCAACTTAATCCTAGTTTCGTTTCTCAATCTCTAATGAAAAAAATCCTCAACAATCAGTAAAAGTGATAAATAGCCTTCTCCAATCACATTATTATTAAAGAAGTTAATCAGAAATCATGACTAAGCATATTTCCATAAAGATTATGGCAGTACCTGTTGTGTCTTATGGCTCTGGAGCTTGAATCTAGAAGGAGATAGATGTCAACAGGAACAAGTCCCACAAAAGCGGGGTTTGAAGTTAGTCAAGGTAAGAAAGACTACACTGTTTATTAATTCAGTATTCAGTATTTTCATTGCCATTAATATAAAATGTTACAGTACATATTACAAAATTTTCATAATTACAAGAATAGAGTTAAAGAATATAAATACAATAAGATTATGTAAATGTAAGAAATATTGAAGAAATGAATAAAAAGTCAAGGCTTCACCAGCAAAAAGAATATCTTTGCCCGCTGGTCAGTGTTGCAAGAGAAAAAAAAAATTTATATAAACTTAAAACATAACATTATTTAAACATAATTGAAGTCAATCATAATATTTAAAAGTATTACAATAAGAAATCATTTGTAGCTCAATTTTAGTAGAAAATTATAGTATAATTTTAGAACATAGAAATTCATAACAGAGTTTATCAATCTCACAAAATAACAGACAGAACATGAATGAAGATCAGAAGAAATACTGGAACAATCGCGACTGCCAAGCTACAAGCTTGGGAGAAAGATATAAATTGACAGATCTAAAAATATTAGTACCTATTGCTTTTGAAGAGAACGTTTTTGAGAAATAACAAACAATTTGAGGCTGATTCTGTAGCATTATACTTCATAGAAGACGATGACAAAAACTGTAAATGAAAATGAAATTTATTCTCCTTTTGCACAAAACAAAGATTTCTATACACAAAATGTTTTTTTTCAGAATTGAAACTAGCAGCAATTTTGAATAGGCGTAGCCAGTGTTATAAATTATAAGTGAATTATTCAAATATTATATTGTTGCTACTAAAACTTAATCATAGTATTTTTGGGCCAAGCTTTGTGAACTTGAACAAGTAAGATCCGTTCAGTGAAGAAACTAACATTGTTATACTGAATTATTTTTATTACATCCCTCTTAAAACCACCAAAGCACTTCAACTCTGTAACTCTGTGAAGCTTGTGGATATTCCGGCACTTCTACCCACTTGCACATACAACGTTTTTTACAGTCCTTACAAATTCTATAGATAGAATTGAACGTGACAAAAACTATGAAACTATATCAAGTGCCATTACATGCAATATAATTTGTGAGTAGATAGATAGTTAGATAAATTACTTTTTTTACACTTTGTAAAATTTTTACAAGAGTTTATGGGCGAAGTTGAGGCATGCAAGCCCCCTCTCCCACTTAACTCACAAGAACGCAGAAAATTGGAAGTCCAAGAATAGTTGTATGATGTTTGTAAGTTATTTCCTTGAACCTTTTCATAGAAATACCTATGAATTTGATTTCAAGACAAACTAACAACTGAAGAAGTTTTGTGACCACTAATGGCCTTGTTCTTGCAAGGTGCTGCAAAGGCGATAGTTTTTGCTGACGAGGGCGGACGGCCGGCCCGGTGCGTATGCTCTGCTCGTCAGATGGAGAAGTTTGTTTTTTGAGCTCTGGGCGCTGCGCTGCGCTGAGCGTGGCCCGGATGAGAAATGGCGTTGCCTGCTTATCGCCGGCTCTGAATTGCCGGCATTAATCTTTCCGACAGCCTCACGTCGACTTCTGACCGCCTGACGGGAAAAAAGAGAAAATTCCTCCAACTCACCTTTTCTCGCTTTTCTCCGCTGAGAAATTGAAAACACTTCCGGCGAAGATTCCGGAAGACAAAAACGGCGAAATTCCTTGTTGCAATTTCACTGCTGAGCTGGGTGAGGTGAGAGTGTCTTCTACCTGCCAGCTAAGCCTTTAAATTCACCAACATTTCTCTTGTTGATTTTAGCTCATCATTCCTTCGCGAATGTATGACCTGAATTTCAATTCACTCCTGAGGTTATTATATTCAGGAAATTTAAAAAAAATACTTGCTCTTACTGAACGTATCTCCACTACTAAAATTGACATTAATTATTATCATATCTTCATATTCTTATTGACATTTGACAATATTGATACGTCTATACATAATACACATAATTTATTACATTATAATAATAGGGTACTTTTTTATAACAATCATGACTTCGTCAAGGAAAGATCTAAAGAGGAAGATACACCTCATCAAAACATTCCCGATATCAAAATTGATGGTATCAGTGTTTTTTCATTGTATAATTATTTCTGTGTCAAGTTATTCATTTATTATGATTATGCTTGATATATCTAATATTTCTTTCTGTTTACAGGTGAGTTCCAGAAAATAATTAGTCTCTAACCAACTTTTCAGTCGTATTGGCCGTTGCTGTGAGTTCAATTCCAAAGCTTTTTCCTCTTCTATTCTTCGTGATTTAGCATGGATAATTTCGAATAAAAATCTTTTAAACTAGAGAATATTGAGTTGAGTTGAGTTGAAATTATCATTTTCATGTCAATTATTACAAGTTAACCTGTGAATCAGCAAGTATGAGTCAAATATTAATTTCAAGAACGCAATATGGATATTTTTATATCATGATTGTCCATTGATAGACTATGAATGATTTGATTCACGAGTAAATCCTCGTGAATTCTCAGTTATACCAACTATCATAAGACATCTTCAGCTTATTCCTCGTATAAACCCACAATTTTCATTTTCCTATTAACGGCAATAAATGTAAGTTTTCCTCATTGTACCAAGAATTTATCAAACTCTTCATTTTAATAATTTATTTCAATTAATTTCCTCATCATTATTTGGACACAACTTTGGATTTCCATTTTGTTAAAATTAATTATTGGTCAACAGTTGGTACCACTGTTCAGGCTCTGTGGATTAACCAGCCAGCCAGGCGTTTTTTCACTTCTCGTTCAATTGGCCTACTGACTAGTGGCAACAAAATGTATTTATTAATTTCATGAATGATGATATTCGCTAATTTCTTTAAATATTCCATAATTATGAAGTAGTATAATATTTGAAGCAACGATGCCCGATTGAATTTTATATTTAAATAACCCAGTGGGGTAAGTCTAAGTTTGATATACTTGTCTCTATGTTGTAGCTTATCCTGTTATTTGATCATAAATATCAAATCCAATATTTAATCCTGTTTTATCAAATATTTATCTATTCCTTTTAAATTTTAACTAAATTTGATTCTCTCTTTTGGAATTTATCAAGTAATGTAAAATTCTGTTAGAATTTGAAACAACTTTATCTATCACAAGTGTTACTAATTTTAGCCTTCTGCTATTTAATAATTTCCTTTAGATATTTTATTCATCTGAGCTGTTTTAAATGCTGTTTTCTGCCTGATAATATAATGTATTAATAACTCTGAATTAATATGAATTTGTAAGAATAATATTTCATTACCACAGTTCTTACTGTATCATGTTTTTGCAAAATGTATCCTGATTATTTACCTGTCAGATATTGCATGTTAACCACTCTGGTTAACACTCGTTAAGATGTTTGTAACTATTAGATTTTATTCTATTTCTTTTGTTCCAGATTTTTTTTTTTTTTAACAGGTTTTTTTTGTTTTACTCTTAATTTTAAACAACCGGACCATTCCAAATATGCCACGACAAATATAAAAGGATTAAGGAAATATTATAAACCAGTTCCAGAATTACAACCAATTCTAAAACGGAGAAGTCAAGTATGAGCTTCTAAATTAACTACGTTTCACCGTGGGGTAAGCAGAACATTTATTTTACAATTCATCCTCTACGACCAAGTTCATCAAATATATAATGCATTTCAAATAATCGTCGCTTATCTACGATACTACGTATTACATCTAAAGCTTTAGTACCGGGTTACTAACATAGAATTTTAGTAAACACAGTTTTGTAATGATTTTAAAATTGAATTTATTTTAATTTAAAATATAATATTCAATCGGACATGGCTTTGACTAAATTTTATTTCAACCAGGATTATCAAAATCCACTGGCCCTCATGACCAGCAATGCTTCCTACTGTGTTAAACAGTCTTATTTGAGTACACTCAAATAAGGCTGGTTACATAATATTCCTTAAATTGAACTTAAAAGCTATGAACTGGATGCTCTTCCAATTTTCATCATAATAAAATTGAGTTTTTCAACAAAATTCCGTAAGTCTACATCAATAACATTTAAAAAAAAAAACGTGAAAATCATTCTCACATCGAGAATGTTTCACTTAAATTGCTCTGAATAAACCAATTGTCGAATTCCAATCGCCGTTATTCAAATTTTCAATGAATAAAGCTCACAATAACATTCACAAGCGGTTGGTCCGGAAACAAAAATAACAGAACACAGATCTTTGATCGCTTCTGCACAAACAATTTTATCGGGCCGCTATCAGAATCCGATAACAGCAGGCCACAGCATGGGTTTGCATTAGTCCAATCGTACGTTGGCCTTGCTCCTCTCCCTCGCTATTTCTCTCTCAGATGCTAAATTCACCAACGCGGATATCATATTTTGTTCACCTTGCACAGCCCACAAGCATTTTTGTTCCGTTACGACCCGCATTTTTAAATTAACTGGAATCAGCCATGCTGTCCCTCCTTCCCTCGAAATCACCCTCCCTCCTCTAAAACAAATACCACCATCCAGTGATGAATGTTGGAGCCGAAAATCTGACCACAACAGCCCGTTAAAGAGTTCTCTATGCTGCGGTGTGTGGTGCGCAATGACAAACATCTCTGTTTACCCAACCCGCACTACCAATAAAAAGAATTCTGTCCCCGCGATTGACAGCATTCCATAACACTGATATTCGGTCAGATGTGGAATGAAACGTTCCGAAATCAAATGTTTCTGGTCTGCGCGACGGTTGGTTGAAAGTTGCATCTGATGAATGCATTTTGGATACTGCGGTTTCTCGTGTTTATTGGAAAAATGTATTGTTGGCTAAAAAATAATACAAGCTAGCGAGTTGGTATTGGGATGATGAAATTTTAATCAGTATATTATATTCCTATACGGTAAAGCGTATCCGAGGAGTTCCATTTTAAATAACATCGATTTAGGAATTGTATTTGAACCCAAATAGAATAGATTTTAAATCAAAATAGCCTATTGAAAAGAATGAATGGACTGTTTGCATTCAATATAGTACTGTACTATGTATTCTGCACACAGTGTAACGAGAGATAGGCTATTGCAATAAAGTCAAGTCGAATAGAGGAATATATTTAAGTTATCTCATTTGAAAAAAATTAAATTCTATTCTACTACTGTCTTATGAAATTCAAATTTATTCATATTGTACTAAATATTTGAATTATTAATCTTATGCATTTCCACTCATACTTTTCAGTTACGGAAATAGAACTTTTACATTTTTCACATCATGACATCCATCTTATCATCTTTCCATAACAATAAACAATCCTTATCCTTTCATTGCATTCTGAATAGGCTTAAACCGGACAACAGGGCCACACCTGATACCTCTAAAACGATACTTGGAGCCTGTAGCCGATATCTATCCTAAGCTCAATAGCAAACATTTGAAGTTATTCATCGAAGGCACATGACCATTTTCAGGTCGTGGACGAGGATATTCAGCAGCGGAAATGGCATCGATTTTTTGGCTGGGGGCAAACGGTAAACCTCCCCCCCCCCTTTCAGAGCTTTGTACGACTTCATGTCGTAATGGTATTGACTCGCAGGACCGACAGCGTTGTGTTGTACAGCCTCTACTAATGGAGGATTCTGGTACACCCAGATTACTGCTAATTTATCCATTATGTGGTCGATGCCTCTCTTCCTCCTACTTCATCGCTCGCTGCAGTTGTATTTCGCTCAAGCATGCACAACCTTTCCAATGTTCAGATCACGCTTCGAAAATTATTACCGTAGCCTATATGAAATGATTGAAGTGTTGCAGCTCGCTCAGTTATCCTAATCATTATTATATCCACATGCACTACTGACCTACATAATTATCAATACTGAGAAGTGAGATATTGATGATGGATTAGGGCTTATACGCTGTATGATAACAATGTTGTTTGTTGAACACGGTTTTCGTTTTAACTAGGTGAATGAGTTAAATAATCCCAAAATTTCTGATATCATAGTGGAAAGTGAAGCGCTCTTTTATCGAATTATCATCAATGTGATAGCTATGTGAAAGTTGAGAATTCAGAATTCGCTGCATTTTTGCAAGTAATAGGTAAAAAATTGTTTAAACTCACTAATCGATCTTTTTAGCTCGAAATTGAGAGACACTATTCTAATATATGGGGACCTGCTCTATCCGTAAAAGGTTTGAAAGGCCGTAAAGGTTAAGGTGGAATCCTCCAATTTTATGATCGATATTCATTGAACAATTTCGATTATAGGATGCATTGAAATTGAAATTGAAATTGATTTATTTTCTTCTTGATGATTACAGAATACAAAAATACAGAATACAATAAGATGATGGCTCCTCATATGGGCAAATGCCTAGAATGGCATTTCATATGGGCATTAGAATTCTAGAGACAGGATCAACTCATTCTTACATAGGCTACTTCAATATCGGATGTCAATAAAAAAAAGTTCAAATTTGAGTGACTTGTACGCCTTTTTGAGCTTGTAATAGATAGTGCTGCAGATACATAATCCAAAATAATTTTACCATTGTTATTAGTTGAATTAATTATCATTATTATCTGGAAACGATATCAAATGGCTATAAAAACAAAAGTACGTAGCCTATTTTCATTGAATACAGTAAATCACAATACAATCTCTTTTGTAAATGTAATGTAATAATCATGAAGAAACATGTATTTAGTCAGGAAGAGCTTGTCCTGGATTGGATAGATTGATGAATGAAGAGATAGGAAATACGAAAACAATATAAAAATGTCACATTTCAATATTAATGTAACAGTCAGTGAAAGAGAAACTCGAGTAACAGTCAGGAAAAAAGAATTCTCTTGAGTACAGAATTGGCAACGTGGTCCCAAAGCTGTTGTTTATTTGATAGGACAGAGGAATGAATTGAGTTATTATTATTTAGAGTCGTGTCTCGGAACTAATTTCAGCGAATCCAAGTCTTGCACATCCACACAGCTTATATCCTCATGAAATACGAATGGGATTGTGAGGCAGTGTGTGTGGGAGTTTATGAATTGTTCATGACAGGAGCAAACAATGTCGAGACCGACGATAATTACATGATGTAATCTCAAGTTTATCCTCATAGACGGGTTGTGGGTGGTGGGGGGAGGTTGATGAGCATTGATGAAGGGTGGATAATCAGGGTTGTGGAAGTGGTCTTGGACGGTGAGGGGTTGAGTTAGCTTTCTCCAGCAATTGGATCCATGCTGAGGGGTCAGACCGACCTGGTGGACTGCTGCTTGTCATTGTTGGATGTGCTTTGCACGTTCATGGGTTAAACAGCAGGTTCAGACGTTACTCATCATCAAGATCCAGCTCTGAATTTAATTGTTTGGATTCCGCTTCACTACCAGAATGTAATGAAACTTGGAATTAAATATTCATTTATAAAATCTTCTATATTATACCAACTACTGTAGCCTAACTACACTAGATTTACAAGGAATAAAATTGAATTCACCAGCTTGTCTTCGTAGTACTCATTCGTATCATGAGAATAGCGCATAATTAAATGTCAAGACTAGAATGAAACTAATATTATTCAAAATTTTCCCAGATACATGTGGAAAACCTTCATAATAAGCAATCTACTCCACTGGCGACTCGTGCTCACGAAATAGGTGAAGTGCTGTACAGTAAAATATACAGGCACTCCACCTGTTACGTGGGTACGAGCCGCCAGTGATCTACTCTAGCTTGGATGTTACATGAAGGAATCAAATATTTCTCGTTCCATGCGGTTTTTCCACTGTTTTGTTTTGAAATCATTTGAATATGACATAAAACCGCAGGCTGGAGGCTGAGTTTATTTAATGACAAGGGACTGCTTTCATTCGAACCAATAATTCATACGATTGTATGGTGATAAACGTTGACTATAGAGACTGAATATTCATTATAAGAATATGCATCGTTTATAATATTGCAACATTTCAATCTAGATTTTTCCCATAAATCTTTCCCTCTCAATCCTGCAATTTTATACTTCCTCACAATATAACTTCATCTCGAATACCTGGATTATTATCAACGAGTTTGGAAAAATGTTTTGAATGAATTATATAATTCAGTGAGATGTTTCAATTTTCTGATTGTGTCTTATACATTATATACAGGATGGGATGATAACAAGATAAAAAACATTCTGTCGTAGAATCTGTTTTGAGTTTGATCGGGACCATCTTAAACGTATGGAATGAAACTTTTGATCTCCATGTTGATGGAATTAAATTGTGAAATTCAGAATTCTAAAGAAAAATAATTAACTCTAATTGAATTTCAAATTAGATAAAAAGTTTTTCTCTCGATTTCGTGTAATCCTAAAAATTGTTCAAATTAAATAACAGTATAGTTTTAACAGTATGCTATTTATTTATTGTGGAAACTTCTCAATCAATTATTCGATTATGTTCCACAAGAAATATAATTATAATATTCACAACTTGCATCAAAATATAGATGTCATATTCCAATCATCAGGTTGTATTGATAAATAGTTGCTACAGAGCTCATACCGGAATATTTATAATTGATATAAATTCATAATTCAATATTGGACCGCTGAAGAACATATAAACAAGGTAGAAAGCTTTGATCGAACGTGGTTGAATTCAGAATGCAAATTCTACATGATTAAGAGATGCAATAAAGAATTGCAGAGAGAAATGTTACATGAGATAGAATCTCTCAACTTTTCCACTGTTTGATATCTAGATTTGGGCTGAAGAAGAGAAGAAAGAGATGTCAATATTTGTATTTTGCCCTCGAAATCGTTTGCTGTTTGTTCCAGCTTGTTCACTTAATTGCTTGGGCTCCGATTGTGTTTGTTTGCTTTCAATTAAATCAGCGCAAATATTTTCTTGTTAGGTCTGCATCGTGTCAGACCTTGTTAAACGTAGGTTTCCAACTGTCAGTGCAAATACAAAATGAATTCAAAACTTCATGAAGCTCGAATGCTTGTGACATATGATGGAAGGCTTCAGCGTTCTCATACACTGCACTGAAACCATATCAACAACCATAGTTTTTGGGATAATCTAACGAACTTTAACATGCGAATGTCCTGGAAAGGGGTTTCTACTCAGTACTCAAACAAATCTCTTTAGAAAAGATGTAAAATTGATTAGAAGATTTAGCATTGCCAGATACTTGTATTGAACTTTTTTAATGCCATCCCCTTTTCATTGAAGTCACTATTTTCCATTGATGAGCTATTGAAGTTCCAATAAAATTAATTTTATCTACTAATCCAAGATGAAACAAGATTAGGGTATTGGGGTGAAGCATCACAATTTCAATCTGCAACCATTGTAGACTACAAGCGAAAATAATTAGAGCAAGCTGAGAAGGTACGTAGTTACAATACATTGTAAATAAGTGTCTGTCTGAATAACGATAATCAGTGGAATACTGGAATATACTGATTATAATCATTCGTTGGATTCCACTTACGTCTGTCTTCTTATGTGTATTTCTCATCTAATTATCCACACACGATTCATGAAGTCAGGCAAAAATCATCTGCAGGAAGAAATAAATCCTATTGATAAATTATTTCAACTCCAAACTATGATTTCATCTCAATTATTGACTTTTGAAAATAAATTTGAACAGCACTCATACCTGATTTAACCTCTCAACTCTTGAGGTTTCCATTCTCATCATCATCAACAAAATAATCGTAATCCTTATCCCCCTTCAAAATTGAATGATAACTGAAAACTGATTGTTCAATGATAATAAAACATCATTTTCATGTAACCTATTCCATTACAATTGTTCAATGATGATTTTACACGCAACCAGCAACCACCTCACCTCCCCAGAAATTCTTATGCTTCTTCGAATTATAGCAAGGACCCAACTGCACTGCAAGGTCAGTATGGAATGATTATACGCTTTCGAGGATAAGAAGATAATATGGAAGTGAACAGCTTGTGGGGCTTGGGCAAATATTAACAACAAATTTTCGCACCAGCATACGCACGCACACACGCACACACGCTGCACAGGGGCATTTCATTCAAAAGACAAACATACTACGGCGAATCGTGAGTAAACATCGTTCTGTTTTTCCAACTTGTCCATACCGTACCGTTCGTAGCGTCGCATAAATTCGATTACTCCACCTCTGCGCCAGCCTCTCTATGTATCTATTCCTCTATGCGTCTCTCGTTTTGCATTGGAGCTGCTCTGATTCGCAGATTTATCGCGATACAAGGTATCAATCACTCCAATTAGTGCTGCACTCACAAGGGGACCTGCTTCATTGACAGTGAGGAAATCCTATTTGGTTTTGAAAACATCAAGCTTTCTAGCCCTAAATCGATCAGGAAAATCATATCAAGTGAGATAATATTTACCTATTCGGTTGAATGTGATCTAGTTTCAATCACTGGCGGCTCGCACCCTCGAAACAGGTGAAGTGACCGAATCTTCTACTGTACAGCACTTCACCTGTTTCGTGGGCACGAGCCACGTGATCTCATGCAATCTCATGACTGTTACAATTTTGAATCTGGGAGTGTAACAGTTATTTCACGCATCAGCACTTTATATTGTCAGTATTCTGATTTCTAAAGAATTGTATTCATTCTTCAACTCCAGGAAGAAATATAATACCGCATATTCGAACAGAATATACTCTTTGGGACAGTGACGAAGGTGTAGAGAGTTTTTAACGCTGATAAAATATAATAGCCTACTAAACCGTTTATATTTTAAATTTTTACCCAATTTTTGGAGTAATATGACAAAAGGATAGATAATTTATCCTTTTTTTAATTATAGATAAAAATATCTTTCTGTAACTTCTCTTGAAGGAAGCAAAGATTCAAAGTTGAAAAAAAATTACAGGTTTTATAACTCTGTCGTTTCTATTCAGTGAAGTTCCAAAGAATTAAATTGTCAAGCAAGCACTCTGTACAAGCTACCTAGTTGAGAGTCTGACTGGTACATGTTGGCTAGGGAAAGGCAAGAAATAAAAGTAGGAGGTATGAGCTGTAAATTGGCTCTAATCGTCTTCACAAGTTGCTTCGAAACTCACTTGTATGAGGATAAAAGCTTGCCGCTAGGCTCTAACGGTCACGGTTACCTGACCTTCTCCCTACTCTCAACCTATTCCTGCCTTTTGCCTACTCTGCCGTCTAAATTCTCACACACTTCTCCCAAATAATCATAAACGTTGATATCGAGCGCGATTGCGTATCTAGCTCTAGCTCACTTTGTAACGGCTGGAGTTCTAGTTGAGCACGAATAACCCATTCAAGAACCTTTTTAACGGTATAGTGTTCGTGTGATGAAATTGTCACGAAAGCATGTTACAACATGTTCATGGATTCGATTAAATTTTAGATATTTACAATTTTATACTTGAATGATTGTAATGTGTGTATGATTTTCAGAGAAAATCAGGGTTCTAATGGTTCATTGTTCGATAAATCTAATTTCATAAGTTGTAGATGTGAGATTGTTTTGGTTTCCCCAAACTGTGAAAAAAATAAAGACTCATAACTTTTAAAACTTCCGTATTTTCTGTTCCAAGTTCACAATATTCCATTCCAATTTCTTCATAATCATTTTATCCTGCAATTTCATCTCTACAGAAATTGTTTGTATCAAAACTTATCACAATAAATGACATAATAGTTCCATCACTTGATCCATTACTATAGAGTATAGCCTGTCCAAGCAAAGAAGACCATCTGGCATGATGAGAAATCGTATAAAAATTCTCAATCATATCAATCGTAGGAAACATTCTGATCTTCAATTTGAAACGAAATAAGTATTTTTTTAAGCAATATTGAGCGATCTGGAGTCATTTTCTCATCTTCCCAGAAGGCTTTCTTTGCCTGGACAGACTATATTTATTAGTTATTTCTTCTTAGGGCTAATAAATTATTTATCAAAACTTTCAATATAATGGCATTAAACTTTTGAATAATTTGCATTCTAAAATGGCTAGAACGCCGAAACATGTTATGCAAAATAATAATAATTATTTCAAAAAAATCACATCCCACGCTCATCAAGTTTACTTGATTTTTTCCAGTATACCATTCATAATCTGGGACCCACAAGGACCCTGATAAGTTTTCTCTAGAAGTTCATTGAAAAAATGTTTTATTACTCAATACAAACGACGATTTTGCTATTTTTCATGTTTCAACTATACTCCTGCATTGTTTACTCGCATTTTCCACCCGAGTTGAATACTATCCATAATCTAGAAGAGAGGACCTTGAGAAAAAACCATTGGGAAGGTAGTTCTGGCGACAGTGAATTTGTAACGGTATACTGCGGGCCTGGGCCGTACATCGCCTGGGCTTTGGGGACGTGTGGTGACGCAGCATAAGACATTTCGACCGTGCATACATTTGCAAGTGCAGCAGGTTTACCTAGCGAGATAGAAAGAGAGAGTAAGAGAGAGAGAGAGAGAGTGAGAGTGTGTGTGTGTGTGAGAGAGAGAGTGAGAGAGAAAGAGACATAGAGTGAATGAGAATGAAAAGGTGCGGGAAAGGGTGATAGAGAAAGGAAGAAAGAGAATATTGAAAAGAGAAAGAGAAAGGTACAAAGTAGTGGGAGAGATTGAGAGAGAATAAAAAAGAAGGAGGAAATAGAGAGAGAAAGTGAGAGAGAGACTGGGAGTGAGTTTGAGAGAGTATGTGGAGCAAACTAGAGGAAAAAACCACATGAGGGGCGGATGGCTTTTATTATCCGCAGGGGATCTGCACCCCCGGTACCCGGTTTTGATAAGGCAAGGTGAAGTGTATACTGTATAGATTCAACGCTGTTGTCCCAAAAGGATGCACGCTGCTTGTTTATAGTCAGCTCCTGTGGACACGACTAAGCCCGCAATTTCTGTGCCTCTGCCACATCTTTTCCAAGCGACAACACCTTCTTTACATTAGTCATTGGTGGCTGAGGAGAGACAATTTTGAATATACAACTAGACAACGTTTTTCATTCAGTTTTTGTTTATTCCAATTAAGTGCATGCTTTGTGCAAACATTATATATGTGCGAATCTCCTTACAGAATAGCGCTGAAATAATGCTATCAAGTCACTAATTTTTTCAGTTAATCTCATTCGCTCAAACCGAAATGGATGGGTATATTATGATCCTTGTTTATGTTTAATATCGTTTATTCATTGATATCTAATCAGAGTTATGAAAGTTAGTAGACCATCTTATGCTTCTTATCCAAACAACGATACAACACACCAAAATAACAAATGACTTTTCACGGGAAGATGGTATTTCTCATGAATGTGAAGCTTTGTAACAGAATGTTACACGCATTAAATTAATTAGTACACTTATCTTATTTTTGAAAAATACAGTTCCAACAAACAACTGCCTCACTCTAATTTTTTGATGAGTTTGATCATTTTGATCTTTAATATTTGATTTTTGATACATATATTTTTTAAAATATAGTTTGTGAAATTTGATTATTATTTCCGTATTTTTTATTTCAAATAACCCTCTTGTCACACAGAGTATATTCTGAGAATGGAGTTGATATTAAATTTGATTATTTGGCAAATTTGTTTTCTTGAATTTGAAAAGTTTCTGTCAGTTGAAAATTGTGAATGGATTGATAGAAATTATTGTAAAATGGAAGAAACAAGTAACCAACCAACAAAAAAATTGTTACAGTATTATAAAATAATATAAAGCTTGTCAGTGTTGGAATATTCAAATCAAACATGATGCAGACGTTTTATCTATTTGAAAATAACTTTATTGCAAGAGAATTGAAAATTTATTTCAAAATTCTCAACATCCAAAAAGAACATTTCTGTAGCGAAAGAGGAAGAAAGCTTTAGGCATATGGAAAACTGTATGAATAAAAATCAGAATTCTGTGTCCCACCAGTTTTTATCCAAGTCCTTGACAAATGAATAAAGAACACTATCGATTTCAAATCATTGAGATCTGACTCCATGTTATTATTGATGATATGAATACGAATTATTTCATGTTTTGTCTACAACTGTTACCAGCAGAACATGACTGTCTCTATTCAGAATCTATTCAGACTAGGCTCTCGGTCCATATCAACGTCATACACAGTGATGGCTAACAGTTCAGTGCCTGAGGCTGTTGTTCATTTTGAAATGGAACAATGTGACCCACTTAGCTACCCAAACATGCATCTGATAAATCTATCAACATGGAAATTTATAATGTGAGGCATTATTGTTTTGCGGAGTGGACTTTGTCATAACGATTCTATAGCTTTGTTATGATTCATATACAACTCTTCTGGAGGCGATGGTTTCTGTTGAATTGATATTTCATGTCTGAATAATATTAGAATTATATTGATACAGTGGTTACTGGAACAAATGGACAAAGCATCTTGTTATATAACAAAGCAGGTGACAGAGAGCGATATTTTCAACAGCGGTGGGGTCCTCATCCAGGATCATGTTTAACTGCGAAAGGATTCTTTCAACTGTGGAAAGCTTTATTTTATATTTTCAATTATGAAAGCTTTGTCTGAGGTTTTTGGTATTTTTTTTCATTTAATTAAATCAAATGGAACAGGGAATAGTCAATTTCAAACGAAGCTCAGCTCGGAGCATTGGTTGGTGACCGAATCCGCTGACAGAAGATGCAAACGCGGGCTTTTTAATTAAATAAACGAGTCAAAGTGAAAGCTGTTGTAGTCTGTACTCCCTTTGAACCACAACACATTGTCAGCCAACGTGGCTCACAAACAGCAGAAATGAGCGCTGATGCAGTCGAGAATACAGTGGTCTGTCTTTTATGATCTTACGCATTTGCTATCAACAAGCGAATCAACGTATAGCATTTGCGTTTACATTGTCAATGTAAAAGGATAGAATTCCATTTGCACGATCATTCAGGATGATATGTTTCTTTCTACTATTTTAACTAGTCAGACATTGATAAAAACAGACTTTTCAATGAAGTAAACTGTACTCTAGATTATTAGTATTCCAATACCAGAATATCTCTTGTGGTTGGACGGATAGTCAGTCACCCAATCAGACTAATTAGTAAATGAAAAGACAAGAGGTCTTGAGATCAGTTTACTAGAGATTAATAATGGTGTAACAACCGAAACCGGTATCTCGTTTTTATAATAAATCAGTGGTTTGACAACGTCTTGTCTCTTCATTTGATATAGTTAACTTCCACAATATCACTTTCACAACTACTCAAAAATTGACAGGCTAATTAGAATATTGAGAGCAACAATAGATGGCAAGATGGGAAAATGATTCCAGCTCGGTCAATATTTGTTCAGTAATTATAAATTGGGTTGCGAATTGCAGGAAATATTCTGATCTACAATTCAAGACCAAATTTATAATTGTTGAACCAATATAACATTATTGGTTCTGTATTACAGAACGAGCTGGAGTCATTTTCCCTTCTTGCCAGAATGTCTTCTTTGCTTGGACAGACTAAACTATAATTACAACGACAATAGTATAATTGGTAGTACAATTGATATCAATGAATAAATGGATTTGATTTGTCTGTAAAAAACATTATGAAACGTCTGAACATTTTATTCTAAAATGCTTTGTTTGCTTGAATTAAACAATGAGTATTGAAATAATCTATGATTATGAAAATATGTTTAGTGAATTAGTATTTCAATTGAATATTCACTGATCCATTCAGTTAAATTAAGAAATTTCAGGTGACAGGTTTACTAGCTTACCATTCATCGTGTAACCGACAATTGTACGGAGATAGTTGTAGCAAAGGACTACTAGTCACAGGTCCCAGACCCACCAGACCTGACTACTGAGTATCCACCAGAGTGCAGTGCTCTGCGACTGTTTATTATGCTAATTCCCAGTCAGTGAATTCTGATCACGTAGCATCTCATCCCCCCGCCCCTACCAACAATCACCCCCCCACTCCTTTAACCGTTTAGAAGGGTTGATTGAGGGGCGGGAGTAAACCTTTTTACCCAGGCATTCATTATCAAGCAATTTTCCTGTTCGTTGACTACTTCAAATACAGACATTAATGTGGTTGAATTTAAAAAAGGAAAATTCATAAAGCTGCACTTTGAGAAAGGACATTGCAAATTAAATTTTGATGTCAGACACAACATGATTCAGTTTCGCAGAACGGATGCTCCCAAGTGAATGCAATTGTTCACTTTCTGTGGTACATATTAAACGGAATTGAATGAGAGCTCTACGGAATAGAGGAAAATGAATCACTGACTTCAATGTAAATACATGTTAGAAATCCATTAGAGATATTGCAGAGAAGAATTAGCTACAATTGTCGAAAGTGGATTCCTATTCGACTGACAAGAATATGGACACTTACTTGATTTAAAACTAGTAGGTGTTTGAGTTCAAAATGGAAATGTTTAAAGTTTGAATACAACTAGAAGAATATGAACAGTATTCTATGTTGATGAATGATCAGTCACCAAATCACTTTAAAATAATTTAGTAGAAACTGATAGTACCAAACTATCGCTTAATTCATTATTAAATTATTTGTAATTGAAAATGAAAACATCTCAATACCACATTGACAGCAACAAAAAATACAATTACACCCCCATTAAAATATGGAATCTCGAGAAAAATACTTTCTTTTATTGTCACTATTTGATAAAATAATTTATATACAATAGGCCTTTGTCATACCAACAACGGTATGAAACATAACTAAATACTTCCACTTTGCTGCTATATGGTGCATGGATAGGTTGGAAATACTGTACGTAGAAAGTCAGAAAATTGATAATTTGGTAGAAAATCTAGCTCACTAACACCATAAACTCTTTTTCTCTAAACTGTGAAAAAATCACACAGAAAGTCATATAATATCCTTGAACCAAAGGGTTTTTGGTCGGGGTTTACAACTTTTGTTTTCGCTATATTGAACGATGAGACCACACTAGCACTGGCTTTTAGCTTTATTGCACATTCATCACGTGAAATGGCAAGGCTTGGTTCGACGGTAATTATTATTCGAGGTCGCAGCTCAGCAGCATCAGTAGCAGCAGCAGCAGCAGTAGCAGCAGCAGCAGCCAACCCCAAAGTGTCCTGAATTGAAATAACGGCAACGGTAATTGAATCTACGAATACCACGCATCATCAGCCCAAGCTCTGATTGGTGATTCGTTTTACTCTATAATAGAATTATTATTGGCAGTGCCGCTGCACCGGAAAATGAGAATTAATTTCTAAAACCACTCAGTGCCACATTACATCAACATAGTTGTTTGTTTACTTTGCTCTTGCCAACATTCTCTCCTAGTATTTATGTTACAACAAGCTCGTGTATGAAGGTTGAACCTGGGATTATGATTCAAAATTGACGTGTGTAGTTCTTGTAGATCTCTAATAGACGTTCTCAATAGATTTAAAAATTTATAGTTTTCTATTAGATATATGGACTTTCATAGATTTTCAGACTATAGTTTCAATGGACCGCTGTTGATTGATTGATGGTTAGTGTAATGACAATACCTACTGACTAGTAGGTATTGGTAATGATGACAGTGATGACGTTGATGATTTCGAGGTTGTTAATGATGGAATTGGATGCATTACAATAACATTTATGTAATAATTGAATTCAAAATAAATCACTATCCGATATTATTCATATTTTGAGATGTTTTTGAGACTTGTAGATAACTGTAATTTTGGAGGAATTCATTTTTAGTATTGATAATCAATTCAAAGCCTATTGATTTTCTTTGTTGTTAATTATTACCATTGTCCTCATCAACATTGTTCCTTTGAAGTTATTCCTTGCGAATATCTGAAACATTTTGTTCTTGTTCCAGGTATGTTGAGAGATACTCCAAATTCCCCGATCTCCTGATTCATGTAAGTTGCAGCTCGATTGTCTTGACTATTAATTTCTTCTTACTATAAATCTCTTCTCTGAATCATCTAGAAGCTTTCCAACTAGTCCTTTGTTGGATTTCAATTCATTTTTAATTTGAGCACTCTAATTGGGGAAGCTACAATCTATTGAAGCTTTCTCCCACTCTGTGGAAGCTCAGATAAGTAGGACATTCGTAGCAGTGAGAGAGAAGATTGAAACATGAACAAAACCCTTCCTTTGAGAGCTGAACGTCTTGTGAAAAGGATAGTGGGAGCTGAATTATATCACGAGAGCCGTTCAAAACTCTAAGCTTTGTGCTATAGTAAGTTCGATGACTTAACAGCTAGAAATCTATGGCTCTTCAGGTACGAACAAGGCAAGAGCTCTTAAGATGCTTAGTCTGCTAGGAATAAGTGAGATTAATTGGCAATTTCGAGAGAATACGAAATCATTATTTCTGTGGAATACTTTAATTTTTTTTCTCTCAATTCTAGAATAAATAATAATAATTATTATCATTGAAATTCCTGAGAGTCGGAATTTACACAATTACTGCCGCCCAACATTTTATCTAGAATCCTCTACAACTACCATCAATCATCAAAATGCAAATTTATGATTTCATATCCAGTTATTAGGCTACCCTCAATAATTAATTGTTGGTAAATTGTGTTGTTCAGCATGTTCTGCCTATCATCTAGATAATCGTTCAAGTAACAAACTTCTTACTGGTTTCATTGAATTTCTCATCTGATTCAACATTGAAATAGATTAAGAATAGTTTAAGAATGTGGATGAATCATCTAGAAAATTATAAAAGAGATTGATTCTTAACATAGATCTGGGTATTGACAAAAAATCCGGTGTGAGCGGAATTGGCAGTTCGAATGATAACAAATGTCCGTTATCAATGTTCAGATTTTTGAGCGTAAAAACAACTTTGCGTTTGAGAAATTGGAACAGTTTAATGAGGTTAACTTTCAACTTGATAAGGCCGCTTGCCAACTGGTCTGACAGAGCTGAGCATTAATAATAGTGGTTCGGCGACTGCCTGTCCATTGACACCTGAGGCCTATTTCACAAAAAAGTTTATAAGGGTTTTACAAAATCACACTTTTAGGCTTGTAGTACCAAGTTTACAAGTGTTCCTTCTGTTATAAACAAGTGTTTGGTAGACTTTGGCATGTTAGAAAACTTGTGAAAATAATTTCTCAGTAACCAAGAGATTTCTATCTATGGTTCTATAGAGGAAGCTAAATGAATGTGTTACTCCTACTTGCTTAGCCTACAAGTGTTAAAAAATAGCCATTTCAAACAATTTCCAATACCTTGAACTATTCCATATTGGTCTATTATTCAATTTATTATGACTGATTTGAGACAGGAAATCTATTCGATAAATTGACTAAATAATCGTAATTGCTATTTCAGGCTTGTTTTATAATAAATAAGATGAGAGGAAACTACTTCAGGATCACTATAATAATCCCAAACTGCAGTTCATGAATATGGAGAGAATAAATTTCAATTGTGACATATTTATTCCATATGGAATGAATTCATCCTCTCCAAATTATAGATATTGATTATAGAATTATTATACAGAGTGTTCCAGGAGAAATGTGCAATACTCCTTAGACTGATTCCTTACACCAAGTGGACAAAAAAGTTCCATGAGACGAACCCCCAAAAACTCTTTGTTACCGAGATAACAATGGTGGAAAATGGACATTTTTCAAAAAATATAAATTTTTCCAATCTTTTAGAGGCTTCCCTTGGGTTCTAAAATGATAAATTCCTATGTAAAATTGGCTGATTAATTCAATGGAACCAGTCTGAAGTTTGTAACTACAAAGGTTATCGAGATATATATATATTTTTTTTAATAAAAAAAGACGGTTATTGAGATAATTGGAAAAATATGCTAAAAAACCTCATTTTTCAACTATAAGGTTTATAAGTGGATAAGGAATGATAAATTCGTATTTTTTATTAATGAAAGTTGAAGAGAGTTAGATTCTAAAGAAAAAGTTGAATGGCGGCGATTGTGTAAATCTTACCCAAACCTCAGAAATAGCGATCAAAAATTGCAAAATCGCTACTAAACACAAATTTTCCACTTGTGCTATGTTTTGTCTATTTTGTGACTTTTGATTGCTATTTCTGAGATTTGGGTAAGAGTTACACAATCGCCGCCATTCAACTTTTTCTTCAGAATCCGACTCTCTTCAACTTCCATAAATAAAAAATACAGATTTATGCTTCCTTATCCAGTTATAACCCTTATTATTGAAAAATGGTATTTTTTAGCATATTTTTCCAATTATCTAAATACCTGTTGAAGTTACAAACTTCAGACCCGTTTCATTGAATTTATCAGCTAATTTTATATGAAAATTGATCATTTTAGAACTTAAGTGAAGCCTCTAAAAAATTAGAAAAATTTATATTTTTTGGAAAATGTTCATTTTCCGTCATTATTATCTTTATTGTCATTATTAACAAAGCGTTTTTGGGGAGTTTATCCCATGGAACGTTTTTGTCTACTTGGTGTAAGAAATCATCTCAAGAAGTATTGCACATTCCTCCTGAAACACTCTGTATAATTATAGATATTTTGAGTTCATAATCAAAGATGACAAAGATATTATCAATCAGAGAAGTAAAAGATTCATAGCCGGTTTAGATTCAGGAGATGAAATAATTTATACAAAATTTCTAGATGTTACAGACTTCACTTATATTCCCGTAATCAATTCAATTAATCTTATCTCCCAGATTAATTCCTTTGCCGTCAAAAGCTGTTCTTTGGTAAATGTATTGAGCTGATTCCATCTCTTGTAGAATTTTCGGCAATAACGCCATTGATTCATACAGATAAGTATTGAAGAAAAATATTGTTGGAAAATCTTTGAAAATTAAGGTATCCTTCTTTAGTAATCGAAAACTAGCTTAGTGCTAGCAAAGTTCATCAAGTATTATGTTGAAATGACTTCATCTTAGGTGCTACAAGTTGAACAAGATGGCAGCTCTCAACCTGAGGATCTAGTTTGCGCGGAGGAAAGTTGGCGACGCTGAGCGACTATATCTATCTCGTCAGAGTTGTTCTCAGGTCGTTTAATTTCGTAACGGAATAGAAGCACTAAACTCCATGAAGTTAGCAGAAGGTACACGCTAAAACTAACTGTTCTTATCGAAACTGGGTTGAATCGGCAGCACTGAAATTACTGTATCAAAGTTTCAAAGTTTGTATTTATCTCGGCGACATCTCTCGCATCCCAAAATCAGCAGCAGCGAGACAGAACTCGCGGTGACTTGTGCGCGCTGCAAGTTCTGCTGGTAATAATGTCATTACGCCAACAGGTATTCCCACTCTTCCCTCAACACAATACCATTGCACAACACAGCATCAGATCAACACGTTCTTAACAAATTTCCTTGACAAGTTCACTCCATTTTAACCCGCTACAACTAATAAGAGAGCAAAGTTCAAGCATGAGGTTATTTTTCATTGGTGTGGGATATCCCACATACAGTTTGCATATACATATACAGTATGTAATTTTTCACCACAGTTGAATGCCAGTGCAATAGTGTGTTTCTTTCTATTTTGAATGGTGAAATACTGTATTACCGTAGTATTAATTTAACGGTGAAATACTGAAATAGGTTACTGGTGAATACGGCTTCAAAATTCCTTACCACTTTTTTATACAATTTTCCTACTATTGCATTGCTCAAAAATAATATATTCTCTACATTTTTTTAACGTGGAGAATGATTTTTCATTTTTTCGAGAGTAGCCTAGAGATTTTTGATTTCTATAGCTTGATAAAAAACAAGTTTGAATGAATAATCAATGCATAACTATTATTTTGAAGATAAATGAAATCAATAATTTGGTCGAATCATATTGAACAAGGATCCATCCAAATCAACTGTATTGAATCTGTAGAAGTAAAAAATCTCAGCTTTTTTACAAGAAAATGAACATTATGATGTCAGAAGCTTCTAAAGAAGTGAGTACTTGTTGAATCAATTGCACTCTTCATACAAAAATCATAACGTTGTACCTGTTTGTTCATACAATTTACCGTCTCCTGTTTCTCATTTATAATGCCACTCCTCTGACTTTGCTTCTTCCATTGAATAGGCCTACAACAGGCGTTATCTTTGTCTTTTTGAGTAGTTGTGAAGGTGATATTGTGGTAGTTATCCATATTAAATGAAAAGACAAGACGTTGTCAAACCACTGACTTATTAAAAAATCGAGATACCGGTCTCGGTTGTTACACCATTATCAATCTCTGGTAAACTAAGTTTTTCAATTATTCAACGTCTGACAACGTTTGACAAGGTCTTGTCTTTTCATTTATTATTGTTATCTTTATCGTTGTAGGTGTTTTAACTGGACTCTTCACCATTTGAATCAACGGAAAATAATTCAGGTCAAGAATAGATCAACAGTGTTATACAAGGCTTGTTGAAGTCTTCTTTTTGTCTAGGGCTACTATCAATGTATATATTCAATTATTACATTATTATATGTAATGTATGTGAATAGAACTTTGAATCACAGTATACTTCCTAAAAACGACAAGAACGTGTAATGTGCACTAAATTTGATTTAGTCTTTCTCTAGTGACTCCCTAGTAGGTTATCGGAGTAGGTGTACAACTTCCTACTCAACATTACTCGTTAATAAAGTTCGATCTCTCCAACATTGATGACTGGGAGTGTTCATTGTTTCCCAGACCTCAAAGGTACACCTTATCCTTCATCAAACCAACTATCTTAGTTTGACAACATTGATCACTGGAGTAAGGGGTACTTTGCACTCGGAGCGTTCTCTACCGTATAATTGCTAATTGATGACGAATGGGAGCGAGTACCTACTATTCCCTATGCTAATTTGCAGCAAAGTTATAGTGCGAATGAGCGGAGAAAGTGCTAAGCACTGGAAGGCAAAGCGGATTGCAGACAAGATCGTTTAATAGCATTACGGACACCTGTCCAGCTTCCCAACCTGCTAATGAACATGATGAGGGAGAAAGAGTTGATAGAGAGGAAGTGTGTGAGAAAGAGGAAGAAAAAGAAAGTATGAAGGGGCAGAAAGAGAGCTGATACGTGTATTGGGGGAAATGAAGAATGAAGGGAAGAAGGAAGGTTGATGGCGGGGAAACGAGTTCCATTTCAAATTAATTTAATTATCAAATTTATCCTTCAGTGGTTGGAGTTTCGTACTAGCTTTCCTTCAGTGGATATGGAGATAATATTCATCATCACCATGGAGTAGAATATGAATACATTATTATCATGTATTGTAAAATATTATTCAGATAGATGAATCAGTTATTAGTTATTTTTATTCATATGCAAGAAAAACTTAATTTAATATGTAGGAGTATAATACTGAAAAGCGCTTGTTTCCCACATATTATTATATTTACTCCTCTGGAGTTTGTGGATCCATCAAAAAACTCATTATCAGCTCTTCCTAATCCAGAAAAGCTTAATCCTCCTAGATTTTCTGTCGTCTATACTGTATATTGACGCTTGCAGTTGCTTATTCTATACCTATTTCTTCACTTCCCATTCTCTTTTGTCCTCTTAATTTCTTCTTCCACTATCTCTGCATTTATCTGATCATCTTTTCAATTTTCTCGAGCACAGGCACAGTTACTCATTCTTATCATCATCATCGTCAGCATTTCACTTTAAAAACGATCAGCCGCATACCCTCCCCCTCCTACACCCCCACTCATTCTTCCCCTTTCTTCCTGTTCAAATTGTCTCTCTGATCTTCTCCCGAGCTTTGTTTCAGTGTTCTGGATTTTGCCTGCATAATTAAAATACTTGTCATTTTTTAGCCGGGTGATTACAGCGCTCACACCAAGTCTATTTTCCTCCAACATTTTTCCAGATGAGCTTTGCAAAATCATCTCTCTCCTTTCACTCCGAAAATTACAAACTTTCCTTCATCTATTGTTCCTCGTTCTTGGGAAGTTTCTCAAGGCATTGTTTAGATCTAAAACTTATTGACTGTAAAATATAGTTGACTGACAAAAATCAATGCAAGAAAGGGTATGCTAAGTGTAATCTTGATAACTTGATAATATTTGGCGTATTCTTTTTTTCCACTTCTCTTAAATGAAACGTCTTTTATTGAATGGAATTTACTGAAGGATGTAGGCCTACATTGTAAAATCAGACTATTATGTCTCGGTATAATGTTCTTTTCTCTATTTCTTACCACTCTCACTTCTATTACTGTGTTGTCTTCCTTTAAAACTTCAGAAAATTCATATGTAAATTTAATGTAGTGACACTATAACTGTATTATTCTGTTCACTAGAATAGATTTTGATAGACGTCTGTTTGTCCATTTGTCCGAATTAAGTAGAACATTAGTCTGTCTACCTGAACTCAGTATTCCTGGAATCATTACTATTAATTAAACTGTTAACTCTGATACTGACATTGATAATCAGATATTGTATCCTACAAGTGACACTTACATCATAGAGTAACATATATCGCTAATGTTCGAGATGTCTATACGAGTTTCAATCATCTTCAGCACACTGGCCAAGTACATATCTATGAATAGATATTGAAAAATAAACTTTTACTCTGATACAGGAAATTTGTATCAATAAATTTTATATGAAATGAATTATTAGTTTCTGGTCCTGCTGAACCCGTGAGTTTTTCATTTTTTTTTGAGCCATTCCAATACAAAAATTATTCCCAACGTTGAACTAAAATTAAGTATAAATTAAATGTAATAAGTTTTTTTTTGCCGTAGATTATGAACAATTTTAAAACCCTTCTCATTCGAATAATCCAAATATGTCAATCAGATAAACATTCAATAGTAAGAGGAGTAGAAAGACAAGATTGGGTTGAATTTTTAAAAAAATCTCCAGACAAAACACAGAGATAATATGAATACGGGAGAAATATGTTCATAAGAGATTCAGAAGGAAATGATTGGGACTATATTTTCGAAGGTGAGAGTGAGTGTGAGTGTCCACTCGAAATTTTCATCGGGCCGCAAGAGAGATGAACAATCTGGTTGAAACGAGTGTCAGGGGAGAAGTTGGAATCAGCGCGCTGTTGAGAGGTGTAAGGGGGGGGATGGGCTGTGGGCCTTTTTCTGATTGGTAGTGGCCGTAGATGAAGGACGGTGGGAGGGGGAAGGTGGTTCAAAGTGATGCCCAGTTCGAGGTGATCAATCTCCACTTCCGTGACACCTTTTCTCGGTGGGCTTCTTCACCATTCATTTTTGTGCGCCGCTTTTTTTCTCTCGACTAGTAGTTGTTATCTCGCACGAGAGAGTCTCGAGCGCTCTTCTCATTGGTCGTTCAATCATCCAGCCGGGCTCATGAATATTCTTAGCCGGCGCGCAATTAGACAGCGCCAACGTCGGACGGCGAAAAACTAAAGAATGGCCTCTGCCACCTGCATGCTAGAAATAGATGGTCCAGCGCGCTCTGATGGATGGCTTTTTGTCTCTGCTGTAATTTATGTAACTCCGGTCAACAAAAAGT
The DNA here is from genome assembly GCA_017141385.1 of Sogatella furcifera. NCBI lineage: Eukaryota > Metazoa > Arthropoda > Insecta > Hemiptera > Delphacidae > Sogatella > Sogatella furcifera. The sequence goes on from CM029549.1 coordinate 11,305,599, forward strand.
GACAATCAAAAGTTTGGTAACGTCGTCATTGCGACGATGAACATAGTAAAATGGGAAAACTCAGAATTGTTAGTTGACAGCTCGGTTGTAAGCTACTGGAAACTTGTTGGAGTTCTGATGGAAAGTTTTGTGGGCTCATAATTTCCATGACTGAGATTACTACATATATAGATTCTATATTATGATAAGTACTATATCATAGTCTCTATATCAATGAAAAATTTAAAATTTCACAGCTATTTAATAAATTTGGCGAATAAGGTTGTAGTATAGTGGTATCGCAGGTTACAGTTTGAAACTCAGAAGTAACTTTTTTCCATCTACTAACATATTGATTATGATTTAAGACCAAATACGTAGGAAATATATTGAAAGCAGTAGAAGTAGTGAGAAGGATATATGAAATAATAATAATCATCCCACCAGCTTAGCACATTACATTAGCAGCTAGTTTATGAGAATTTTAAGAATTGGATTAAGATGTGTTATAATCATTTTTGGATAGACAGAACCGGTAACGTTTTTAACAGCACTAGAACGCGAAGTGCAGGTTGTTATGTGAATAGGATGTGTTGTGATAGGAGGATAATATTGTTGAGAACTGCAGAACCATTATTCTCATGAAACTCCTCTCAAGATGAAGATAATCCAATACTTATGAGGATTTTCACGGTGAAAAAACAACTTCAAAAGCTGATGTGCATGTGACAAGCAATGAGGTAAAGGAAGATGCAATCAGTCTGGTATCAACAAGCGGAGAAAGCGAGTGAGAGAGAAAGGGTGAGAGAGATGGATAGATAATTCACTCTATTCAAGTAGAGTACATCATTTACGATCTTAAATCCTAGATTCCAAAGATGAAACATAAATCTAATTACACGATTGGTTGAAATAAGAAATACATATACAAGGAACTTACTAAATCACAGATATATAGGATTCAATATCCTTACTGTTATAATATGATTGTGATGTATCTACATGAAATGGTGGAGTTTGGACATAGATGTCCATTCTTGGAGAAGGATATGCAAGGATATGCAACACTCAACCCAAACAAATTTTCTACTGATGGATAGATTCGACTGAAAATTAATTTAATGGATTCTACTCTATGAAATTGTGATAGCTTAAAAATGTGGAATGGATACTGTAATCCATGAAAGATGAATGAAAATGTTAGGAATGATGAGTGAAGTTTATTTAAGACTGGAATGTTGATTAAATGAGATTATTATAGTTCAATTATAATTATTGAAGCTAATACCACATGAGCTAGGTATTTGGAAATATATTCTTAAAAAAGTACTATGTTTTAATATGAATATTAATAATAATAGTTAAAACTTAAATAATTCAATTTGATTCAAACGTACTAGGAATAAAATGATTAATTCCAATATTAAAAGGATGTAAAGTGGGATGGAAGGGAAGGGGAACTGCAATGTAGCTGCTCTAATGTTGGACCGCCTCCGTCATTCTCTCAAAAAGATGTTTTCTCAATTTTGAATGAAGCACTCTCGACTCTCAATGGATTTAATGGAATTGGGAAGTGCATTCCAAGCCCGACAAGCGCTAACAAGAAATAATTTATTATAAATTGTATTATAAATTGATTAGGTATCCTTAAAGTATTTTCTCCAGTCCTAGTGCTTGAAAAATCTAACCTCCTACCTTCGGAGACAAATTGAAAATAATCTTTGGAATAATAAGGCTTACCATACTTAAAGTGTCCCCAAGTAAGTTTCACTATTCGGAAAAGTCTTTGTTCTGGTAATTTAAGAGTTGAACTATCAATGTGTGCTTGAGTGATCCTTTCATGGCGTTCAAGAGAGTACACAAATCGTAGGCAGTAATTTTGGTAACGCTGAAGTTTATTATTTAGAGTAACTTGCATGTCATTAAGAACAGAATTGCAATACATAAAGTGTGGGAATATCAAATATTTAACAAGTAATAATCTAATTTGTCTTGGAAGAATGTCTTGCAATTTTTTATTGGGTGCATGGCTGAGAAAACCTTTTCACAAGTGCTGTTAGCTTGTTTTGACCAGTCTAAAGTTTTATTTATGAGAATTCCAAGATTTTCTACTGAGCTGCAGTAGGGTATTCCATTACCATCAACAGTGGTTTTGTGGATTAAGTTAAAATCAATTTTGTTAACTATACTTGAATATCCAATAATAATAGGCTGCGTTTTGATGGGATTAAGTTTCAAGCCATTTTTCCTAGTCCATTCAACTATAAGAGATATATCCTTGTTCATGTTGTCTACTGTTTCATTAATTTTTGTTATCGGACAGCTTGAATTAATCTGAAGGTCATCTGCATAAGTGTGGAAGCTAGAGAACTTGATAACAGGGGAGATGTAATTTGCATACAGAGTAAATAGTAGGGGGCCAAGAATAGATCCTTGGGGAACACCATGAGCAACATCTCTCCAACCTGACCTGTTATAATTCACAGATACACATTGTTTTCTACCAGATAAATATGAACAGAACCGCTGCAGTGCTCTTTGATTAAAGCCTAGAATAACTAGTTTCTTCTTTGAAACTAGGAGAAGTTCAAGATCTACAGAATCAAACGCTTTGGAAAAATCGAATAGACTTAAAATCGTACATTTTCTCTGGTCCATGGCTAGCCTAATGTCATCAGTCACACGCAATAAGGCGGTTTCAGTTGAATGAGACTTTTGAAACCCTGAAATTCATGTTGTTTGTTACCTTGTTCTAGGAATGCTTAGACTTGTGTGTGAACGAGTCTTCCAAGTACTTTAGAAAGTGCAGGTAGGATACTGATAGGTTAGGATACACATTGGGTCTATAGTCTTCAACTTTATTAGGAGAGGCAATTTTATTTAATGGTCGAACCAGAGCTAGCTTCCAATTTTCAGGGAAGATGCCACTATCAAGAGATTTATTGAAGATTGATGTGATGATTGGTAGCACTGCAAATAACATTTTTTCGATAAATTTTATTGGTATTCTATCTGCCCCAGTAGCATTAATACGAACATGTTGAATTGGTTATCTGGTTCTTCAGATTATCAATATGGTTGGTAATCATTGTCTTGTCTCGTTGATTTGAATGTGAGATGAAGTATTCATTGATACGGTCAAGGGGTAAGTCAATTATTGTTTGAGTTTTCTGTTTACCCAGGCCAAATTCTTTTATGCCACGCCATAATAATAATGAGTCTGTTGTCAGTTATAAATGAATTCAAGTACCTAATCTTTGAGCTACATAACTGTTGTTTAACTTTGTTTCTGAGACTTCTATATTCATTCTTCTTAAGTCTTTTCAAATTTTCTATGCGCCATGTCTCTTTGTCCCATCATCTTGAGTATATCATCTGTCATCCAGGGTACACGTTGTTTCCTATTAATTCGTTTGGTCACTTTTGGTGCATGTAGGTCGTATAAGTCAAGAGTAAACTTTTCAAAAGTCTCAACCATTTCATCAACTGAGGGTAAAAATTCAATCAATAATGCCATGAAGTATGATTCACGTCAGTCAGAAAGGCGGCTTCGTCAAAATGTTTGAAATCTCTATAAGTTGAATATTTTTGTTCTGGTCTGGGTGGTTTGCAAGACAGTACACAATAGATCAAATCGTGTCCAGAGATAGCTGGGACTGAGATTTGCCCTGTGTTAATAACTTCATCGGGGTCACTGACTATTAGTAAGTCTATGAATGTGTCAGAGTCATTAGTATGATGAGTTGGGTCCAACGGTAAAATAGTCATGTTTAGGCATTGGAAGATATTTGCCAATTGATAGTCGTCAAAGTTACGATTAGACATGTTGAGGTCCGTATTAGAATCACCCATAACTAGGACACAGCTATAAAAAGGCAAGAAGGTGATCAATGCATTTTCGAAATCTGTAAGATGACCTATCTTTAGGGGCCTATAGCAAATTCCAACTAGTAGTTTATCGGAAATAGATAAAGATAACACAAGTAACATAAATTCAGGTCCAGCAGAGTATTCTTGTACTGATGTACTTTGTATTTTAGTTTTTATCCCCTCTTTTACATAGACAGCTACACCTCCACATCCCTTATTCAAGCGATCATTACGGTATAGTGTATATCCGGTCAAATTAACTTGATTGGATGGTATACTAGGCTTCAAGAATTATTCAGAAATTCCAATAATACTGAGATTTTGGAAACGGAAGATAGCTCTGAGTTCATCCATGTGACAACTAAGGGATTGAACATTTGAGTGTGCAGCAGTTAGTAATTTATTGTAAGATTGGAGCTTGGTTGATAGAAAGAGACCTGAGTCTAGGTTGTTATTATTATTGTTGTTGAGGTTATCCCTATTGTTAGAAAGTACGAGTGAGCGAGCTGAATTATCAGTAGCGGACATTACAGAAGAGACAAAACGACAATCCAAAAAGAGAGCAAGCACACATTACAGGGAAGATGAAGATGAAAATGAAATAAAAACTTATGATTCTTAACCAGAGTGACTTAATAGTCAAAGCCTCTCGATGTAGCGAGTGCATGAAGGATGTACAGATAGTTCGGCCCTTTTCACTATTTAAAACTACACTAGTCACAGTTCGATTTCCATTGTAAGAGAAAACTGTAAGAGAAAAAAAGCGAGCAGAAAAGACACAGAAAACTGTATGAAAGTATACTAGTCCTACTTGGTACTTATAACGTCTTGAGTATTCAAGGATAGAAGGGAGTCACATTCTGTTAAAATTGGGGGTGCATATTAATCATATAGATTGGATATTGGGGGGCTACGATATTGTTCATATCGATACAGGATTATAATTTATATGGTAATGCGAACGTCCGTAAACAGTTGATCATTACGCATTCAAATATAGAAATTATAATTGTCATTTTTCTGACGAGTAAATTGGCGAAATTGATGATCACAGTTAAGAAACTTAATATCCACATTTTAAAATGTGACAGTGAAAAATATCAAATTTGAGAATAATAGTAGTGAGACCCAGAGTCAGTGAAGTAATTAGGTAGCCTAATATTAATCAATGAACATCACTAATGTCACAAATAACTTGAAAGGTATTCTGATCTTTTTAGAATAATTAACAAAGGGGAAGCGGTTTGTCCCAGTGGTAGAGAGCGTCTAATCGGTGAGATTAGATAAGCGACGTGCCTCTATCACCACTGTTGTAACGGTGACCGGCTCCTCTGAATTCAATTCATGAGCCTCAAAAATCGCTTCCCGGTGGTTCGGAACCCACCTAAAGCAGTAGGTCCATTCATCTCTCATCATCATCCTTCCCATTACCCACGCACAGGCCCAAGAGCCCATGTGGGCATCACCCTCAAAAAAAAAAAAAATAATAATAAAAAATAAAAAAAATAATAAAAAGAAGCATCCCCGTGATTGATTATTCTAAGGGCAATAAATTATCACGAATCGAATGTTTATAAATTATTAGTGATGGAGTTAATATCCTAAATATAATTTCAATATTGCATTAATAGAGGTTATTATTAATTGTGAACCATTCTATTATAATCACCAATGTTGTTGACAGATTTGTTATTTTGGAAGTAGAGACGGAACAATGATTGAAAACAGATATGGACTATGAGGTATGTGAAAAGTACGGAAATTATAAAGAGGAAATTGAAATTAAATTCATTGGTCTTAGATTATAATAATTGATGTTCATTGTTCAATATGAGCAATAATATAATTAGATGCTTTGTTGTGATTTTCTTCACACTCATTCAAACTACTGATAATACGGAAAATTAAAAATAATACTAAGAATTGAAACATTGATAACTCATATTATCATATTATATATCATATTATCATATATCATATATCAGGTTATCATATTAATATCGTATTATCATCGTGAAAAAGAAGCTAACACTGTATAAACGATTAGGAAAAGGCCGTTGAGGATTGTTTGAATAGTGTTGAACTTTCACAATAAGAGTCAGTATACGATTGCATTTATTATGTCAACTTCTTTATTCTTCAATTTCAAAATAATAGAATAAATATTCAATGTGAATAACCCAGCAACTCTGTTAAGCTTAACAAAACAAGCCAATAATGTAAAGAGCTTTCTTCAAGTTGCATGGATCACTTGAATTTATGTAAGTTACTAGATAAAATTGGTATAAGAACACTGATATTCAGGTAAAAGAAATAAGGATTAATGCATCAGTGTGACTAGTTTCTCTAAGGTATCATTAAATATATCTGGGTTTAGCGAGGAACACAGTGGATTTAAATGAATATGAAGGCTAAAACTACCACCATAGACTAGGACAAGAAAAAGCTGCATTAATTGAATCCCCTCAGAAGGACCTGTTGGGGAGTGTTGAAAATGACAAGTTTCAGTTACTGACCTCTATTTCATGCAGGTCAGCCAGCCTCTCCGCTGTGTGGATCTTCTTGACGCCTTCATGTACGGTCGCGATCTTTATCTGTCCGTCGGCTGTCCACGTCTGCTTGTGTCCGAACTTCTCAGCTGCGGCGTTCAGCAGTCGCAGGCGATGGACGGTCAGATATTCACGGATGGTGATGCTGGTCCCTGCGAGTGCCCTCTTGGCGTCGAAGATCATCCGCCTCGTCCTATAGTTGCAGAGACGGATGATAATCGGCCGGTCCTTGGGTTTGGTCTCGCCCGATGGAGGTGCCTGGCGTCTCCCAACACGATGCGACCGATTGATGCCTTCGAGTCGGACATTTAATTTCAAATTTTCGTTGAAGACTTTCAACGCCAGTTGGTCTGTGTCTTCGTTCTGTTTTTCTGGTATCCCGAATATCCGGAGAAAATCTCTCCTCCCGTACTGCTACAGAACGTCGATTTTCAGGTCGCAGTTTACTTCAAGCTCCTTAATCTTTTTCTTCAGTTCGACGTTTTCTTTTTTCAAATCCTGTATTTCTTCAAGAATGGATTTCAGAGCTGAATTCATCGCGTCGTTGACCATTTGTGTTACCTGCTCTGCGATATGTTCCAGAAATTACTGCGGTATGCCTCCAGGAATAGATTCTGTCGAAGGCGAGGGTTGGGGTTGACGACCTGGCTAGGCATTGTTTGGCCTGGGCGTAGCGGCTCTGGTTTTTTCCACCATGTTGAATAGATTGAACGGTCTAGTAGGAAAGTTAGTAGCTATATTCTAACGGGTTTTTCACTGGTTGAAAAAAATTTTGTTGATAATTAAAAAACAAACGGGTTTAAATAGAAAATAATTAGAAGTTTTTGAAAAAATGAACACGATGATATAAGATGAAAACGAAATCGAACTATTTAACACTACGATAACTACGATTGAAGACAGAGCCGAACTAACACACGTTTCACTCACTCGTCATCATAGAGAGAGAGGGTGAGTGAGAAAGTAAGTGTGTGTGAGAGTGAAATACAGTAAAAAAGATTTTTCAGCAATCAAGCAGCAGGGTGTTGAAGATGGCTAAGCGTATATCGGTAGTGACAGAAGTGAGAAGAATCAAGGAAGCCGAGGAAGATAGAAAAAAGCTGATAAATCTTTTGACACAACGCGAGGTGACAGATCTCCTAGACCGAATCTTTTCTGAAACTGCACTAATCGTAGATTGAATTGTTATCCACTTCTTATTTCCTTCAATAAGATCTAGTGAAAACTTTGAAATATCAAGTTCAAGAAACTCATCTCAATTGTTTAGAATATCAATGATTAATTTTATAATATCATAGATTAGCTTGTTCAGCAAAGCACTCTACTATTTTTCACAAAATATGAGGAGTATTAAAGGAAGAACAACTTCATGTTTCAATATCATCCTGAGAACTTTCTTAGGTTGGGACAAAAACAATTTAGTTCACTGTCATGGAGCACTGAGTAGGCCTATATAAATATCACATTATTTCCTCATTCTCAGGGCTACTGTACTTATCAAAGATTTCAATAAATGTAGATCTCAGTACCTGTTTTTAAAATAATGTCAAAATAAAAATCATTTAAAAGAAGGGTACATCAATTCATTGAAAACTTCAAATATCACATTGTCTATAATTGGTGTTTCATACTTCTATCGCTTCAACTAATCTTGAATTTGATTAAATTCAATTCTATTAACCTTCAAAATACAAATTGGTTATCGTTATTAGCACAGTATTTTCACATAATGACTATCGAGTCGAAAATAGCAAAATATTTCAAATTAGTAGTTTCCTCCATAGCGTTTGATGACTATTGCATAGCGTTATTTATTCCATTCAAACTCAAATGGGTTCTTAAAAAATAAGCTCATCTCCGTTCTAATGATATTAATTTGATCAGTACATTGTTTCAACTACACATTTGTTTCAACTTTGACAAGATTTGAATAATCAATGACCTGTTAAGCGTTGAAAGTAAAAGAGAAATGGAAGGATAAACTAAATTTTCCAAGCCATATCTGCTTATGACGAATAATTTCTGATTTGAATTTTGAATGATTATTGTTGTCTTTATTCTCATCGATATTGTCAGGATGATACAGTAATAGGACAAATCAGTCTCATCATATATTGCTGTTCATACAATATCCAATGTCCCACTCGGGAAATCCGTATTTTTATTCCCTGCCAGACAAGGAATGCAACTGCACAAAGGTCATTATTGAGTCACACGTGCATTATGCAATGTATTTCACGCACATAAAAGACCGTCAACCCGACGGGAATTGTGCAGAATCATTGATTTAAAAGGGGGCATGATTGACTGAACGGTTGACAGATAGGTTTGTAACGTCCTCAGCATAGGAATGAGACTCGGTAAACTGTCTGACTGCAAGAGCACCGGCTGAGCTACGTCACACCTGACGTGAATTTTCACATGCCATTCCATATTTATGACGTCATGTCGTGCAATGGCGAATTCAGATTTAGTGGTTCGTGGCTACGTGCCTAGCCGCTCCAAATGAGAAGTCGTTAAAAGTAGTCTCTTTACGAAGCGGTAGTTCGCAATGAATTTCAATTGTTTATTGGCTGAATGACCCAACTAAGCACCTCTTTATTCGACATTGCTACTCTATTCTGACCGTTGACTCTTTTTCTCACTTATTCCATTTTTTCTCCCTCTCTCCCTGTCCACAAATCAACATTCCCCCACTTCCACTCCTTGATTCTTCCTTTTTTCATCTCCTTCCACTATCCTGTATTTCTAAAGCCCCTAAATTCTGGCTCTCTCTCAGACTTCCCTACCTATTTTCACTCATGTCACCATTTTCTCGCCATTATAATTATTTTTGTCCCTCTTATATCTTTCTATCCCATCTTGATTCGTATTATCTCATAACTTTACACACTAACGTCAAGTTGAAAGTTTATGAATTCATGAATGTGAACGTTAAGTCCCGTCACTCTTTTCATAACAATTTTCACTCTGGAATGGAGCTTATCGACACAGAGGAGAACTTTGTATGAGGGAGATGGGTTCAAGCCATAAATATATCATTAATCAGAATACATCTATTTTTGAAAATTGAGGTAAAAGCACCAGTAGTGGCCATGTTTGAGGATTTTTTATAGTTTATGCCGAATTGTGAGACCATTTCATCAGCTATCTCATCCAAATCTCAAAAATAATGTAGCCCAGATCCTTCCTGATTGACCTATTCCTTGAAATTGCAAATATGTCAATTCACAAATGAATTATTAAATTTTTCGTGAAACTCAATTTTGATCCTAAAGTGGCCACTATGATTCAATAGTGGCCAGGCACTGATTTTATAGTGGCCACATGATGTTTTATGCTCATTGGCAAGTCAATTTCTCAAGCTGCTTGTTGCAATTATCCAAATAAGCTTATTTTCCATCCCAGACATTGATTATAAAGCCAGTAATAATGATAGGTTATATTAAAATGAGTTGAATTGGTAATGTATTGTTGTTGGTTACAAGCCACTAGAAAAGTGAGGTTATACCAGAGAATAGATATTGTAAAGTTATTTTTCCTCTGTAACCTATTTGATTTGACAATCGAAGGAGAACATGAATTCAAATTAAACCAACTTTAACAACAATATCTACAACAATTTCTATTGGGTGGCCACTACTAGATTATTCACGGTTTCTTGCTCTAGTATTGGTCAGTCTACTTTTACGCCGAAATATGAACTGTATTTGACTAGAAACCTCTGAATATCATCTAGACATTCTAGGGAATGATTATAACACTAGAAATAGCGAAATTTACAGAATTTCTATTCATAATACAAGGATTTGTATACTCGCCTTCTTACTGAAACTGCTAAGAAAAAACTGAACTTCTTACTGAAACCACGTATTCGAGTGAAATAGCGACAATAAATCTCTCTCAAAAATATCTAATGATGCTCTGCGAGCTCCTACTTGAACTATTTAGCTGCTTAATAGCATGAGCTAAGTCTCTAGCAGGTTAAGAACCCATTTGAAGGCATCAAATCCGTATTTTAAAAAAAACCCCATTCAAGTGGCCACTACTGGTGCTTTTCCCTTGTATAGTAATCTAATAAAAACCTATTTTCATAATACTGAATCACTCATGAATATTATGTCATAATTCAGAATGTATTATAAAATGTAGTTCTTTGGTGTTTTTAATTCCAATAGTAAATAATAATTATCATAGAGTGAACCATTTCTAAAAGTGAATAATATTATTACTTTCAAGTCTGAATAATTTTGGACTAGGATAGGCCTATATGCTTCTCACTGAGAGTAAGGGAGGCCTACCATAAGAAGTGATTTAGCTGAATGTGGGTGTGGAAATTCATAATATTATTATTATGCAATAGTTCATTCATTTATCCAAGAAATTGCAAGAAAGGGTAGAACACAGGCAATAATGTTCAAAACGTCTTTTCACCAAATTTTGATAAAGATATTCAAATAATGTTCACAAGATTTTCAAACACTATCACAAATTACAAATTTTTACACTCCGGAATGAGAACATTAAGATATTACAGTTTTGCGTAGTAATTTCCATACTTCAACTTGATATAAGCTGAACAACAGTTTCTGATCTATTGCGTCCAATGGATCCCATAAATTGAAATTTCATGATTCAACTATATAATTTTTCAATGTTCCAATTCTTCAAATAACATTCGAAGTTCATTTTAGAAGTCCTTCAAATGAAGGGGTGTAATTAATTTCAGTTGTCCTTCAAATGGAGAACCTGATGGTATCGCGGAACTTCGCTCCATCACTTTTCACTCAGGAATAGAGCGCTTATTCTCCCTACACGGCGAAACCTCTCTCCTGGTTTACCGCCAAAATTTTTCTCGTGATGCCGAGTCGGCGAAAAACTTTTTCAAGGACTACTTTTCGTGCCGTTGAGCTTTGTTGTAAATAAAATTCCGCCGGGTCTTTGAAAGGATCGAAAGAAAGAGAGTTCGCCGATAAAGTATCCACGCAACTGCAGAAAAGAACAGATAAAAAAGAAATATTCGCCAAGTTTTCGTCTGTCTTTGCCCACTGATCCAAGTTCTTGTAGTCTTCTGTATGCTAGGATCCTGCTTCACCTCAGCAAAGCCTCTTCACAATATTTCCATCCTTACCTCCATCAATGTTGTTCAGGAGCAAGACCTCTTATTTCTCAAAATATCTATCTATTTATTAGCCCATTGGCCTTGTTCAAAGAACTTTTAAACTACAGTAGAGTGATCGTGGATAAACATGAACACTATATGATGTATTTCAATTAGTAGTTTATTTTTCTATTGACAAGTAGACTAATTTATTTTACACATGAAGTTATATTAAAGAACATTCTTCTAGATAAGTTTCATGTCTTATCTAAATCTATCCATAGAGCCATATCTGGATTAACCAGACTACAATATTACAGAATTTTAGACTTTCTTGAAATACCTCACCCCCCAGGTTGACCCAATCAATCACTTTTCCATATCTTCGATTTCAAAGTTTAAACAATGTGAACCAATGAACAAATTTCTAGATGAACATAAATTTTATCTCCAGTACTTGAAGTTACAGATGGTCCGTATCCAGAAAATATATAATTAGAGTATTATTTGGCATGTATATTTTTTGATTCACGGCATTATTGCATTTTTCAGGTAACCTAGTCTAAAATCAGTTGGTATGTAGTCATATCAAGTATGAGGTTTCAATTGGGCTAATATGAAATAATAACTAATAATATTCTCCATATTCCAATACTCTTCCTAATACTCGATAACTGTAGCTCAATACGATATTATTGTGTGAGATGAGTGAATAGATAATCATTCATTTTCTATTTTCCCGATATCCTAGAATATTGTTATTTTTTCATCTCATAGAGATTATAAATCGTAAAACATAAAGCTAGTATTGTTATATTTAAATACATTGTATTAGTTCGGAATCTTTTGTAATGATATGAGCAGAGCTCATGTGAATCTAGATCTGGAGCATACCCACGATCTGAAGCCTCAGACATTCCTAAATGAATGAGAGAGGAGTCCATTTCAAATCTTTATCAACTTCTCAACTGTTTAATTGTATGACGAAGCCGTTTCCTTGAAATTTATCATACGTGCTCTCTCGTATTCTTCTCAAAAGTTTGGTAAAACACATTACTAACCCTCATGTATATTGTGAAAGGATGTTGTAACAGAGATTTTAAGATGATGATTCCAAACATTTTGCGGAGTCAGCACTCCATCTCCATTAAAACTTTTCACATTGAGTCACAAGTTTCGAGCAACACTCCTTTCAGTTGGCGGGGAGGAAGCCCTGGTCCTTTCGCCTGTCAGATGCAGGGTGATCATTCATTAGGCGTAATCGTTCTAGGTCTTCAGTCGATTAATCGGATTGCTTCAATCGCGAACCCTCTCGCCTGGATTAAGTCGTCGGTCGTGGAGAGATCGGCTCATAAGTTTCAAGATTAAAACTGATTGCTTGTGAGGCTTAACTACTGATCCGACGATGATTATTTATGCAACTTGGCCTTGCCTGGAGATGCTGGGCGGCTCTGACTAATTGAATGGATCTCGTCTTCTGAATGACCATCTAATCCATTCATGATACTGGTTACATCGATTATTTATTTCATTACTCAAAATTCGAGACCTACTTTATTGCGTTTGAAAAAAGGTTTAAGGAACACCTAAAATAATTTTTTGCAAAGACCCCATACACAATTAATTTCATCATTGATAATATTTTTTGTGCTCAAAGAAGCGAAAATACAAGTAACATGTCATAATAATCCGAAATGACTAGTATCATGTCATTAAAATCTTGAAATGAATCTATGAGATTTCGAATTCAATTGAATGAGTAAGCTACTTCAGTGTGCAATTAATAAGGGATTCACCTCTTATCAATAATTAATACAAATGTACACAGTACTACCTGCAATGATAATCTACAGGTATGTAATGCTGCATAAAAAAACACAGTTTGAAAAATAGGGGATTGATTGATAGTTGTTGTGGATGAGTGAGAAGGTGACGATGATCAGGTTACGATGGTTATGTGATCTGCCTACTTGAAGATAAATTAATTACTGATTAAGTACTGTGAAATAGGATGCTGATAAAATTCCGAGTAGTATTTGAACGATAGGCATCAAATAGAAAGCGATCCTCGAACTCTGTGTACTGTTCTTTGATACGAGATAATTCTAGTGAACTCTGACCTCTCATCTTAGATTAATTAAACCTTATTCAATTCACACAATAACGGCCAAATTTAATTGATCGGAATGAAAAATCAAGTTATTTTTTTATTATTCTTGTCCATTTTCTATAATGGACATAAGTGTTTGTTTCTTCTTTTGTCAGTGCATTTTTCAACCTTAATGCTGAAAACACATTAACACAAAGAAACTCCTAAAAAGTAATTTTTGTCTGATCTGATCCGATAAAATTTGCTAGGAATTGATCAGCTTGATCCTCATTATTGGAAGAGACAAATTTGTCATCATTAGATCTTGGATGATTACTTCCGATTTTTGTTACTCAGTTTGAGTTGGAAATGTAAGTTTGGACACGTAGATACTCTAGAAAAAATCAATTTTAGTTCAATCTTATCTGATAAGACGCAAATTATAATACTATTTTCCATCTGAACTTGGAAGATACAACTTTCTCATATCAAATAACGACGAGTTAGTCTTGATTCACTAGTTCTTCCTTTCCTATACAGTGAGTTTACCATCAAAGAACTGTAACCTTCTCATTTCCCGAAGTATTCCACGATTTTTTACAGCACAATAGCTTATCAGATGATTTCAATTCATTAAAAAGGCATGGTTAAAAGTATCTTTCCCTTCAACAGTAAATTCTCACTTAGAGAATAGAGTGAGTGAGTGAGTGAGTGAGTAAATGAGTGAATGAATGAATGAGTGAATGAGTGAGTGAGTGAGTGAGTTAGTGAGTAAGTGAGTGGGTGGGTTAGTGAATGGAGCTCCTTGATCCGTAACATGGCTAGAAGATATCGTGCAGGATAATACGATTTTTTCTCGCTGAATGAGATTCGAGAGGCTAATTAGATACAACAGGGAGTCTTGGAGCTGCTACATGATTTCGGCCATGGTTAAGCTGTTCATGGACAAGTGATCATTGAGGCAGCAGCAGCAGCAACCGGGCGGTCGGAAAAGCTGCAGCAGGCCTTCATTCTCCATTATAGCGTTGAAAGCTTCCTCCCTTCATGAAAGGATTGCTCGATGTAACGGAATAATTCCAGGCTGGGAAGCAATTTGGCGCCACAACGCACTGTGCGCAACGACGACCTTTTTCATAGGGAGCTCGGCTTTTTTTGGTTACTTCATTCAAGTGAACCGCCGAATATTTCTATACTATGAGGTACTCGTCATTCGGAAGTGGATGCAAATTGATGTTCTTCAACTGAGGGACCGTTGTTGTTTGTTAGATTTAGGCTGGCTGGTTGGAAAATATTCAGCCAACATTCATAGCTATAGAGCACATTTTCAGATATACACTAAGTAACCATCCGACTTGTGGCACAAGGTTTAGACTTAGGAACTCCACATATACTGTACGTTCGTATTGACACAAATTCACGCTTTAAATACTCTATTTCTTTTTACAATTCAAGAATACTATCTTACTAATATCTTATTGATATTATCTTAAGCGTGGATGGTAGTGGACGGCAAATTCCGAACGGCAAAATTTAGCCCAATAAAAACAATGTAATTTTTATCAATCTCTTGGAACAGATAGAGCCTCTATTTATGGACAAAATTTCACGTTCTCTATGTCATTGGGAAGAGAATTCAATTCTCCAGGGGCGTGACTTTTTACTTTTTTGATTAAAATTTTATTCTAATAACTATTATAGTGTAATAATTAATTAACTAAAAAAGTATTGAACTCTAATTATTGAACTAAACAATCGAAAAATTGAAAAGTTACGCCCCTGGAGAATTGAATTTTCTTTCTAATGACATAGAGAACGTGGAGTTCTGTCCATGAATAGAGGCTCTATCTGTTCCAAGAGATTGATAAAAATTACATTCTTCTTATGGGACTGCCGTTCGGCAGTTTGCCGACTACTACCACCCACTCTTAATTTTATCTTAGGTTGTCTATTTTACATTCAATTTATGATATTTTTGTGAAGCTATTCCATTTTGTGCATGATAAATTGATTTCCCATTTTGAAATTTAAATATTGTCCAATCAATTTAGAAGGATTAGGTAGGCTAATCGATCGCTATTTTTTTATAAGGTTTCATGTCTTGATTGCTTATATTTTCGTACAAGCTCTAATAACTGTTTAGAGGTTATCTGTAGAATCGTTTTCATTTGAACTTACATTAGCCTATACAAAGTATTGATTAATTCGAGTGAGTCAAGAAAATTTAAAATTAAAGTCCAGGGTGGAATCAATATGTGTGGTCAATATTGCACTATAAAAGCAACTATTTGTTCTAGGGTACAAGAATTGTGAAAACTCCTTTATCTTCATCGACTGAATTATTGACATTGAAACTCATATCTTTATACAATGTTCATCGACAACGTCTTTTCCAATATGATTTTCCTTGAGTTCAAGTATTGCATTTTTTGACTCACTTGAATGAATCAATACTCTACAACTCATGAACGAGCTGAGAATGGATCTTAATAATATCAATATCTCATTTTTCCAACTCTTCTGCTGGAAGTTGGGCTCAATAAATACCTGTTAGTCCTCATATCGATTCAACTGATGAAACAGACAGAGATGTCAATAATTAATTTCGTCAGAGCATTCAGAAAGAGATGAGAAAATTACTTGAGTTGATTGAATTCTCCTCGCCGCTTCCCCGACATCGATTTCCTGCACAGAGCTTTGAATGATTCAGCAACTTTTATGAACTGGAACTTTACCTTTTGACGAATCAAACTTACCTTCCTTATTGCTTGAATTTTCCCATTCCTCGTTCTACATTATCTTATTCCTCTTACCCAAGAATTATAACTCTTAAGCCTGGAGTGGAGGGTAGTTGGTAAATCTATAGAACATACACACCATCCACAGTAATACATCTTGTGAATGGTATGACGTCATATTGTTTTTTGAGGTTATGTTGTCCATATTTAAGAATTTCAAGATGGCGGCTGAACACGTACCATTCATACGATATATTACTGTGGATGGTGTGTATGTTCTATAGATTTACCAACTACCCTCCACCCTCCAGGCTCTACCCACCGGCAGTGCGGCCTCAGCCTTATAGCCTAATAGGGCTGACGAAACTAGTACTCCAACATCGAAAACGATCGAATATAGTCTGACCAAGCAAAGAAGAGCCTCTGACAAGATGAGAAAATGACTCAAGCTCGGTCAATATTGATTCAAAAATTCTAAATTTGGGCTCAAATTGTAGAGAACATTCTGTTCTACAATTAAGACTACATTTATAATATTTTAACAAATATTGATTAAGCTGGAGTCATTTTCTCATCTTGCCAGAGTCTCTTCTTTGCTTGGTCAGACTAGTAGAATATGATAGTAGAATGATAATTCAGTCTTCAATAATTAAGATATATACAACACATTATTCCATTTCAGGAACTTTGAAGTTTAAAAAATAGATAGAACAGCAACTCTTAAATCAATAATTTCTAAAATTCTAAAATTCTAAATTTTTATTCTAAAATTTCAGTATTTGAGATTTTCAAGATTTTGTGCTCATTTTCTGTTCAAGATAATTTTAGGATCTCGAATGATTGAATTTTGTTGTAGAGTAATTAATTTCTTCTTCTTCTCAAAAATCATATTCGGATCTGTTTTGTTGTTGATTTCTCATTCATAATTGTTGCTCTTCTTTTAGTTATTCTTTGTCTAGAATAAATTTGTTGAATTGATTAAAAGTTGGAAGAAACTTCTTCCTTGGTACGGTGATTTGAAATTTTGAGTACCAGAGTACGATTTCATTGCTGAATGTTGAAGAAATTCATATCAGCAAAAAGATTTCGACAGGTACAATATTGTACTCGTATTTTCTCGATAATTTTCCAATAGTGGATAATACCGAAATAACTACTGTTCTCATAATTACGAGTAGCCTATTATCGTATTCATTAAGTGGAGTCAGTAGTCGCAGGTGTTGTATTAATTTTATTATTAGTATGAGGAGAAAGATGACACTAGAAATATTTTCCATTAGCATCTGAATTATTGATAGACGTTTCCAATGATACTTTGAATCAATCTACTATGATAATCAAATTCATGGAATAATTTCAGAACCAGATGCCAGTTTCACAGGAATCGGTGAGATGAGAATAAAAACCGCAACACAAAACATTATAATTAGATTGAAAAATCGGAACGTTTTTGTGGATGAATGTTTAGAATTAATGCCTTCACTAATTTATTCTCCTTGTCGTGATAGCAGAACGCAATTATTGTTTTTCTATACGTTACCGCGAAGTAGATTTGTTCCCCGTGGGCTTTAATTTGCACCTCGGCTGTTGTTCTGTTGTTTCACGTTTTATTTCAGTCAGGAATAATTTCTCCCAATTAATATGTAATGCGATGCCGGTGGCGTTTCAATTACCATTTTGTATACGCTTGCTGTGAGATTTTCCAGAAAAAACCAATGCTAGATTTTGGCCGGGTTGAATGAGTGATCGTTAAAAATTTCAATTTTTCTAAAGCGAAAAAAACTGCAGTTGGATGGGCATGACTGAAATTTGATCTGAATGTCGGTTGAAAATATGAAGCAACATAACTCTAATTGAGTGGAAAATACTAATGAATTTGATAAGTTAACTGATGCTAAGTGAATATTCCACTTACCTGGAACAACGTGGATATTTTTTGTTTGCACTGAGTCTTATTATTTCATTGGTATGCGTCTGACAGAGAACATAGCTCTAGCTCTTGCAGAATGTTGGCAGAATTGGTTTCATCTGTTTTCCATAGTTCCATTGTAACTACTATCAGCGTTACATAAATGTTTTTTCAGTAATATCAAATACGAGAAACACACAACTGCTGTGAACTGGGGTGTTACAATATTTGAGCAACTGTTACAGGAAATATTTTTAAGTAGTTGTGGAAGTGATATTGTGGTGATTATGAGAAAAATCAAGATATTGTCAACCTACCGTTTTATTGAAAATCGATATACTGGTTTCGGTTGTTATATCATTATCAATTTATCTTAAACCGAGTAGAATGTACATTATTTGTAATTATTATTGAATAATATGTTGTTTTGAGTTTATTTGTGTGCAAACACATCTCAGTCCACCACAAATTGATGTTGGTGATGAGTAAACTTATGGTTTGACAATAATCTTGACAGTGTTTTTATTCAATTCGTTGAAGGAAGATTTTCTCGTTTAAAATCTTTGTGCAAAAGTGGCTTTTCGAAATAAGGTGATCTCAATAACAGTGGAGGTAATCAATTATTATCACATCTTGCACTTCCACATAATACATTATAAAATGGTTGATACTACATCATATTATACGATCGTATTATATTGAATGGTTGCCGCTATAATGCTACTCAGTTTTAAATGTATTTGGCTATCCTCTTCAAACATAATCCAGAATATAGAATCCAAGCTTAATATTTTCATGATCAAATCACTTCAATTCCAGTTTGATTTCAACGGTACCAAGATGGATTTCGGAAATAAGATAATGAGGTTTGATTACGTTGGATTCTGAATCCCCAACAAGTAATTGGCTGAACTCAATTATACTCGCAACTCGTGTTTCCGATTAGCCTGATTATAAGATCGATATCAATTGAAATCATCAGTGTTCAATTGCAAATACTGTACAAAATAAATTAATATTTCCGGTTTCACTGACAACAGATTATTACTCCAATTCAATTCCAATTTCATAATAGGAATTTCATAAGGCTTTGTGCGGATCCAATCTAGTGTGTTCTTGAGTGTGCTGTTCATCATTCTGATCAGTGTGATCAGATCCGAGTGAATTAGCATTATGTATTTTTGGAAAAGAATATTGTTATCAGTTGAATAACTCTGTAGTTATTCTAGAAAAAAGAGTTTAATACGAGACTAGTTTTTTCAGTTCTTGATTTGATTGGGATACATAGATAATTTCAGTTGATAAATTGTAACAATAACATTTTGGAGTTGAATCCTCTTCCAGAAGATATGATGGAGTACTCTGCACAAAGATTCTTTACAAAATACAAATTGAAATTTAATCATCGTCAGACTTACAAATAAAAAATTGAAATTTTAACAAGAATTATTACAAGTGCATGAAGTAACAAGCTGGAAGAATGCATACAAATAATAAACATCGGTGATCGTCTACCTGATATCATACAAATTTGTAAAATGACATTCGAGGATTATTGATAATACGAGTATGAGAAGTCATCAAGATAAAATTATACAATATTCTAATGGGTCCTAACAATTCGATATAGTGTGAATATGATTTTGAGAGATTCCGGTAATTGAAGCTCCCAATAATTCATCTTACCTGCAAAATAATGCAACTCACGAGAGAATTTCATTAAGCAAAATTGAATAAATATTACTTCAAATACTAAATGTTGATAATAATTATTTAAAAGGATTAAACTCTATTCGACTGTAAAGTAAGCTGTTAAGGAACTTTGAGTGTAGATTTTTCTATTTTCAAGTAGAATTCCGACAGCCATGTTAAAGGTATTGAATATTGATAGTTTTCAAAAAATAATGTTCCAATGCATAAATTATGATATGGAGAGTTTTAAAACCTCAGGGAAAATAAAAAATGTATCGTCTCAATAGAACTATATATTCACCTCCGTGAATTTATTGATCGATCAATTTTGATTGTTACCCAACTATAGACATAATTTTTTATGTCTTCGGTCGCTATTTACAAACTCGTGGAATAAGGAACATGAAAACGTGCTATTCATTTCAAAAATTATAGAGCCCGAAGAACTTCTAATTACTTTTTAATAGGACTTCTTAGTTAGCAATCAAGGTGAGAAGTAGTTGAAACTACACTTGTTATATGTAGCTGTAATCAACTTGCTACAACAGCACTTAGCAAAGTAATTAGACGAGCAGCTCGTTTCATAGGAACTTAGCTTCGGGCGATGAATGCCCATTTGGGCCCTCAGCTCAACACCCAGATAAAAGGAAATATTTTGCAACACTAGATCAAAACTATTAAGCGATTCATTTATCATAGTTGAAGAGTTCTTCTGATTTTTCTTCTCCTCTTTTGCCATTACAGCGTAGTTAGAGAGTTAACCTCTAAAATTGAGAGAATTTCAAAACTAAAAGTTCTTCACCTTTGATTAACGATTGATTGCATGAGAGTCAATTAGGGTTGAACGTCTCGACGTAATTTCACAGGCAATCATAACATTGATTCTGCATTGATTCTATTCTAGAATCTGAGATCATTGATTCTACTCTAGTGCTACCATTAAAAAGTGAATTTCAGTATCTTGTAATAATTATTATGGTAGTCAAAACTTCTTCTATTGATCTGGCAAAATATTTAATTGGAATAAGCTGTATTGGGTCTGGATTCTAGGAATTATAAAACCGATCTTAGATTGTTGTGATATTGAATACGTCAAGTTTCTTTTAGAAAGCACATCGGTTCATGATGATCGTGGAAATTAGAGATTAATTGAATACAGTAGGCTATGTTTCCACATTATGTTTCTATGCTTTTCTCCACATTTCGTGGAAAACCGCGTTCTCCTTCTCACTCAGTTCCGTTCTCTTCATCCGTCTTCGCCGAAGTTTATCCGAATCAGACGCGTTTCCTCATCCTGTTTAAGAAACTAACTTCTCTCTCTCCCCTATCTTCCTCCTCCTTCTCGTCCACCTCCTCCTCCTCCTTCTCGTCATCCTCCCCCTCCTCTTCTTCCTCTTTCACCAGGGTTCCGAGGTGCCGCAGTGAGTTTGAAAACGAAACAAAAGCAGAGCCGTAATTTATTAGCGCAGATATTTATTCTTCTAGGAAACGTGGAGACCATTAACTAGGCAGCTTCAGGCAGACTGTCCTAAGGCGTACGTCTTATCCCCTGTACAGGGCTGGGTCTGAACTCACCGCATCTCATCCTAGTTCACACAGGCTCTGATCCTGGTTTATTTATGCCTACCCATCCCCCACCTTCCTTGATCTCTTCCTCATCCCTTATTTCTCACTTTATTTTCTCTCGTCGTCATGGAATTCGTTTTCCTTAAACCTTCAATTCCTTTCAGTCTTTTTTCGTTATCTTCTTCAACTGATCTATCAATGCTCATTATGATATATATTTTTTCATCATCATCATCATCTTTCTTCCAATACTTCTCTCCTTATATCTCTTCTTCTTCTTCTTCTTCTTCTTCTTCTTCTTCTTCTTCTTCTTCTTCTTCTTCTTCTTCTTCTTCTTCTTCTTCTTCTTCTTCTTCTTCTTCTTCTTCTTCTTCTTCTCTTCATTTGGGTGACCACTTCTATTTCTTCTTCTCTTTCTTCCCATTCCTTATTTCTCTACCCTTTTCCCTGTATTATTTGACATGGCATCATATCTTCCATACTTTTCAGCTTGATTGTCTCCGCATTTTCTTTATCACTCATTTCACTCCCACCCTCCTATTCCATCAGCATCTTCATTATACTAGCCCGCATATTCCATCCTTTCCCTATTCTTATCTTACTTGCTCCTTCCCATTCCCGACTTTTCGCCATCTCCTACTAACTCTCTCTATCTCTTACTCCTTCTTCTCTTAATCTCCTAGTGCAACTCTTTCATTTTTAATCATCACTTCTTCACCCATTTTTTTATTTCCATCTCTTTCCTTCTTCTTTTTCTTCTTCTTCTTCTTCTTCTTCTCTCCTTCCTTTCTCATTTTCTTCTCTGCTAATTCTTTATTCCATAGTGTTTTCATCTTCTTCCTCCACAATTTTTCCCCCTTTCGTTCTTCTCTTCTTTTCCATTTTTCCTTCACCTTTTTCCATTTCACTTTCCCTCTTCTTTCATTTCACCTTCTCCCCTCTTTGTCGCCACCTCGAGTTACCCCCCGATGCCCTATTTTTCTACTATACCGCAATCACACCCTCCCTCTCACCATCCAATTCGTAAATCCAGTTTTATCTGAGTTAATGCTGCCATGCCTCTTTCCGCTGTCGTCTTCTGCTGCCTAGGCTGTGTTTTTTTCTTATTCCTGTGTCGCGTGCAATTTAACACTGCGTATGTAGTTTTCTCAAAACCTTTCTCCCAGAAGTTTTCCCGAGTCTTTGATCATCACCGGGGTTTTCCGACCATCCTCTATCATTTCTACTAAGCATTTTCATTTCATTTTCGAAGGAGATTTCTATGTATGCTATCAGTTTATGTGAGAGTATTGGAGGGAATAATCATTAGAGAGTTAAAGTTATTGAATAACTAATGATCATTTCCCCCATTCTCACACAGAAACTTGATGTTATTGTCACTGACAGTAGAATTCACATGATAAAACTGTAGATCATATTTTTATGTTCTATAATAATCTGAATTTCATTACAGACATGCTTTTCCTCGCTTTCATTAGCTCCACTACAATAATAACACTAATGAATGTTGTAAATACGAATGAGGGTCCTGGAATGAATTGAGGGTGAGAAATTACACAATTTCTCTTGTAAATGATCTTTGTAGCTTGTTCAAGGCACTACTAATCAACATTTGTCTCGATCGAAGTGTTTCCTCTCCATCTTTGTGAGTCCATCCCCAACAATAGAACCAATTTGATCAGACTATTATCAAACTATTAGTAATGAATAAATGATCAAACTATTAGTACCAATAATCGATAACAAGCTCGAGAGATGAGTGACATGGCTGAAACATGATGAAGTATTATCACCGAAGTTGAATGATTACCTTGTTTGAATTATTTTTCTTGGACTGAAAATTCAAAATAAGTGTGAGTGCACTTACAGTGTCAGTCCCACCGGCTCGCCAATGTGCATCCCATAAGTCACATATACCACAAGTTTCACCGCAGGGAGTGAATGTATGGATTGGAATTATATGGAACAAATTCTTTCTTTTCATTTTATCCTCTTCATCCATCTGATTTATCGAATTACAGATCCATTATGATGTTGAAACATTTCCGCATTGTCTTCATAACCGATTCATGGTTGATAATAACTGTTCTCCACTCTCTCTAATAGCGAGCATTCGAGAGCTTTGACCCAAAACTAGAAAACATCATAAACCACTGATGCTAGAAGTTGAAGATAGCCTACTAGAGAAACTATATAGGCTAGACAGGAATGTCTGAATAGTCAATGGTCTATGATGGAATCTGTGTTGCTGAGAATAGAGAACTTTGAGAGAGTGAGTAAGAGAGAGAGAGTGAAAGAGAGAGAAAGTAAGTAAGAGCCGTGTGAGTGAGAGAGTGAAGTATGTAAGAGAGTAAGTGAGTGAGAGAGTAGGACGTGAGCAACATGGTCGACCAAAGGGAGCTTGGAGGCAATGGAATGCCTTCGAGAGATCAAAATGACGTCTGGAGTACGTGAGAGAATGAAGGAATGGAGAAAACTCGGCGAAAAAAGGAGAAAGTCAGCAGGCATCCACTACACTTGTACTACAAGACGATGCTCCATTACTTGCCGGGATGCCTTTTGAACTGGAATGGGATGTATTGTTCGGTGGAAGCAAAGCTCACTTACAGCTAAGCTCTTGATGATATGAAGAAACGTTCTGTCAAGAAATGTGGTCAGGCCATTTCTGTACTGGGAGATATTGTGTACATTTATGTCTAATGAAGATCCCAGTGTACTTGGAAATATCAAGTAATAGTCCCGTCTTTTTGGGATAAGACCTCATAATGGTTCTTAACGGCTGCTAACCAAGCGAATAAAGATGATTGTCAAGCGAAACTTATTGTACAACTAACACTAATTAATCAATATTGATGCAACAAGGAAACCCCTGGATAAACGATGGAGTAGCCCATGTTTTTGGAATGCTGTTTGATTGCATTTGATCATTTTTTTAAATCACGTCATTTGTGAGTTTCTGCAGTTTGAGCTTGATTATAGATCAATTCAGTATTTCATACTAGATAATATAATATGACGATAGAACTCAAAATAGAGTCATTACAAGAGATTTTCTACGGTTCTGTACAATGTGTGAGAATACAGAACAGATAGTTTTCCTAAGTTTAAAAAGGTATCAGGTTGGAGATCACCAGATCACCATGAAAATTGAATTTGTTGGAATTCATTATACAAATGGTTCTTTCTGATAAAACGTTCACTTTTTTCTGAAATAACAATATTCATTCTGTGCTCGCAAGTTGAATAGAATTTTATTTGTAAGAAGCTTCTGCGAAAATTAAGAATAATCTCTGGCGATGAAACTCGTCAGGCATAATCTTGTCTGGCATTTGAATTGAATACTTCAAATCCCTTGCGATTCGAACAATGAGATGGGATTACATAAGTGATGAGAGTGGATTTGGGACTAATAATAAAATGCAGATTGAGAGAGAATAGCGGCTCACATATTATGTTCTATCACAGTCCAATTTGCATATCTGATATCGATTAGTAACAGCTCATTATTATTGTCATCATCACTATTGTGTACAGAGGGACATAAACAGGAAATAATGATTTACACACCTGAATGACCAATATGATTTCGAATTAGATTCGGAAACGTGAATAATTAACACTTTAGCTGGAAAACAAGTGTAAATCCAAAACCAAATTTCGTCGTATTCCGGCTCCATGGATTTACTCATTAATGTATTTATCATCTGCTGGTTTATGTGGAGGTTTCCTGATGAAATGAACAATTATACTATGAATGGACATGATACAAATTTAGATTTAAATCATCAGTTGGAGTCAGTGATCGAATCTCATGAATTGGTTTTTGGATTAAAAAACAAAATTATTTTGTCTTGTCCACAATGTTTTATATTGAACAATGAACAATATACAATTTTTTTCAACGTTCAACTCATAGTTGAAAGTTCATTCTATATCCAAAAAGAAACAAGAGCGTTTCTGAAAATCCCTAATTAAAAAGTTTTTGTTTTTTAAAGGCTGTGCAACTGGGCTCCAAATATGGTGTGGTAAAAAAATATGTATGGAACTCATGATATTGTAGAAGAACTTCATGTGGAAATACTATACAAAAAGCTTTTCTCGAAAAACACTGAAACAGGATGAGTAAATAAATTTAATCCTTATTGGTTCAACTTGAGCTCGGTGCTAGAATCTCAGCCACTCAATTTTTCCAATTTAATTCAAACAGCTTCCATAGGTAAATTTCTCTTCTGAAGCGGCTTGCGAACAATTCAATTCACTTCAGAATAGATTCACAATAATATGCATCCATCAATGTAAACATCTAAACTTCATCATTCACTCACTCATTATCACCTTCGCTTGAAATACTTGCTATCAAGTCGCAATTGAAACAATAAATAATAATTAATGGATCATCAATAGTAGGTTATCATTATTACTGGTACAGAACGTTGAAATAATAATAAAATATCTTTCAAATCAATTATTCCAATTGATAGACTAAACTTACTCGTATTATCTTGCATGTTACTCATTGAATGTTTGAATTTAAAAGTGATTTTCATCATTAACACTGCTCAAATAATTCGAGCGAAATTCCAATCCTAAAATGAAAATATCCCCTAACGGTAGCGGACTGTTAACACAGAGCAGTAGACGTTACCTTTCGACTGGTGACAGAAAATATCGAAGCCGCGCAAATAACTCATAGCCGGTTGAATTACGGAGCTCATAAATAAATTCACAGCTTCCCTCTCAGTTGAAAATTGAGCCATAAATTCTGCAAGCTTGATAACCAACCGTCGTGTACTTGTACAAGCTTGCTCGCTCGTTGGCATCTGTGTAGTTTCAATCGTTCCAACACTAACTTACTCACTCATTTCCTTTTTCACAATATCCAGATTCTATTTCCCACTACACAGACATCACTGCTTCGCTCCATAGATTAATTCGAGTAGAAACAGGAGATTGTCCTTAGTGGAATGATGATGGTTGACTTGGTTTATGACTGAAGACCTTCCTCATTTTCTGTGATGGAAGCTCCAATCATTCTTCGTCACTGCTGATGTAACGTCAATCTCTCCCAAAACATGACAAGACTTCCGATAGGCCTAATACTCTCGATTTTTCTTCTGACGAGCAGTTTCAACCCCTTGCAGGAGTTTTCCACATAGTCGAGAAATGATAACAAACTGAAATACTTATATGCTGTTACGCTTTTATGCTGTGTGGCATTGTGAGTTTCGATTATGAATAATTGAGTTGTAATGAAAAATTGTGTAGTGAATATGAATCTGGCAACCAGCTGGTAGGCCTAGGCTTTTCATAGGCTATTCAGTCATTGGCAAAAATGACTAATTTTGGGTTGTGTATAGTATTGTCCTATAGTTGTAACAATATTGTTATCTCTATAAGGTTGCATATTCCTTTTAAATATATATTTTCAATGGAATTCTCAAGTTATCATTGTAATGATAATAGCTGTTACTGTAATTGTAACAGTTACAGTTATAACAAATTGATTTAACAGTTGTGACCTATTACATTAGAATTCTTGAGAATAAAATGAAGTGGGATACATATAACTGGAGCAATTCCAAAGATCTTTTCGATGAATAAATTATTGTTAAAAGAATTGTTGCCATCTTGTATTGCCTGATTCAAACTTATCCCAAATGAGGATATCTTCATGAACTTGAGTTTGAGGTATTTCAGTTCAAATGAATTCTTATTTGTGTTTAAAAACATCGAAATCGCATTTCATCAGTTATAAGAGTTGAAATCAGAAAAATTTGAGAGTAAGACCGGAAAGTTTAATTCCAACTTAGATTGAAATGTATCAAACCTCAACTACACTTTTGACTTCTTCAATCAAATCAAAAAAGTTGATCCAGACAAATAAATTACTAACCACTAAATTGGTTCAGATCTGAGAAATAGATTACTGTCTACCAAATTAGTTCAAAGCTCATCGAAATTAGATGGGTAGCTGCTGATGGAGGAAGGAACTCAGCCACCAGAATAGATTCAAAAGCTTCAAACTCATTACTGTGGCGAACTAATAAATTCTACCCTCAAATTAGTTGCTAGATTAACGTGGTGTGTAATGAGTGTGAGACGACAGTTTAGGTTTTTCACAGACCTCGAACCCGGCCAAAACGCTGTTGTAATCACTTTTTGGCATGTTTCGCGGCAATTTACGTTCTCATCGATTGTGAATTACTGTTGAACCGTTCGTTGAAAGTTTTGTGCGCTGTGGGTATATTGCGTGGAACATAGCTCTAAATCGAAGACAGCCGTACTAAAAACTTTGTGCTACAGATAATATTCTTGATCAAGAAAGAGTGAGACTATAAATTTGTGCTCGTGAAGATTTTGAAGAGGAACTGAAGGAGAAGATCTCTTACTTGCTTTTCTAGGCCACAACTCTTGAATTATCTAGTTCACAGAAGGAAAGAATGATATGCGATCTTTCTTGAGTATCTTGAAAATCTAGAATCATCAACCTAGACACTAGAGGAGAGTGTATATTCCATTATTATTGTTATTGAATAATTGGAAGAATATTAATTGTGATGCTAGAAGGCTTCCCAAATATGAATTGATTATAATTACCAATATGTTATTCGTTAATGGAAAAATACCGTAGGCTACCTTCCTTGGATGTTTAATCAGCTTTGAAAATACTCATAGGAAGACTTTCTTCGTAATTTTATATTGAAATGATGTAGTATATTTCATTTTATCATTCTTGATGTGAACCACTGGACACAATGACATCTACATGTACAGCTGTTGCACTGGCGGCTCGTGCCCACAAAACAGGTGGAGTGCTATACATTAAAAGATACAGGAACTTCTCATGTTTTGTGGGAACGAGCCGTCAGTGAGCTGGTGCAAAAATTTGAGGTGGTTCCTTCTGTTCCTTGTGCGCTCCAACAGGAGATTTCCCCAATTGGTTTTTTTGTCCAACTTCTCTCAAATGAAAAATTTCCATGACCGAACAAAATATTCTATAATATTCTATTATCTCGTTCAATTGGTCGAATATCTTGTCGGTTGATAACGATTTATGAACGATCAGTTCAAGTCTGAGCTGAACCGTTGTTGAGAATCTGTTAGAGCTGGCTATCTCTTCTCATATTCTGTCCAAAGGAGGCCTATTCTATTCTATATCACTTCCTACTTGTAATTGGTTGCACTCTCCATCTTATTCAATGTTTCCCAAGTTGGAAGTTACATAGAATAGAGTGTAGTGATCTGCTGTCAGTGGCAGATGCGCTTAGCGACTAAATCAGAAGCTTATCTCTGAAACCTCATGACCCTCTCCCACCACACCAGTCAATACCACACAATTGAGCCACGTCACTAACTTCTGTCGATCAGATTGGTTCACTATAATAGTGCTTGATATGTTGGCTCATTCATGATCTCTGTATCATGTCTGTTAATTTTAATCCAATCGAATTATTTTTAATATAAGATCAGCAGTATCAAAGACATTGGGAAAGTGACTTGGTCAAGTTTAAAAGTTTGAGGAACAAGGTCAAGTCAATGAGTAGGAACTCTAAGTTGAGATATTTTCATGCCCAGTTTGAGAGTGGTGGAGGCTCCTCAGTACTTTGGTCGAGATTGAGGAATTTAGATGCTGTGCCTGCTAAGAGCACAGTGGGAGCGCTGACGGTTTCACCGAGCGACTTGAATAGATTCTTTTGCACTCCGCATTTACCTTCACGTCTCCCTGATCACCGAACAATCTCACAAATGATAAATTTGTCAAACCCCCAAATTATTTATAATGAGTTCCATTTTTCCTATGTTACACCTAATCAAATTGCTCACACTATTTCAGGCATGAACAAAAGCAGCAAAGGTATAGATATGATCCCAATTTCATTTTACAAAAGAACTATGCCCATTCTCCTGCCATCCATTACGCATATATTTAATTTTTATCTTTAAATGGGTATTTTTCCGAGCTTGTGGAAGCATTCTATTATAAGACCTATTCCAAAGACATCCAATCCTTCCGATCCTTCACATTTCCGACCAATCCACATACTTTGTTCAATTTCTAAAGCTTTAGAGAGAATAGTACATGGGCAGTTGACAGTCCACCTCAGCTCAATCAACTATTTTCATTAATTTCAGTCAGGATTCAGGGCCAATTTCAGCACTTCCACCGCTCTCCTCAAGGTGACCGACGATGTTAGATGGGCAATGGATCGTGGTATGCTGACAGCAATGGTCTCTTTCGGTTTCAGCAAGGCATTCGATAATATCTCACATTCCACTCTCATTCATAAACTAAAAGCTCATTGTCATCTTTCACCACTAACACTGTCATGGTTTTCTTCTTATTTGAGGGGTCGGTTCCAGGCTGTCATGGTGCCGGGGGTTGCTGATGTGGACTGGATGCCTGTTCCAGCTGGAGTGCCACAGGGCTCGGTACTAGGACCTCTCCTCTCCTCCATCTACATCAATAACATCACTGAGATCATTTCACATTCTTCATTTCATTTGTTTGCAGACGATCTAGTCTTTTACAAGCACTTTCACCCTAATGATTGTGTGGAGGCTGTCACGCGAATGAACCTGGATGTGTCTTCACTCTCTGTTTGGTCCCGATCGTTGCCTGTCTCTGAATACACAGAAAACAAAATGCATTGTTATTGGTTCCCAAAGACGAATCAGACATGGGGAAATTGGTCTGCCTCCTTTAACTTTAGATGGGGTGGAACTGATATATGACAACAAAATCAAGTTGCTGGGCATGCTGATTGACAACACACTCACTTGGGAGGTCCATGTGAATGCTGTAGTGAGAAAGGTGTTTGCAGGGATGTATCAGATAAAAAGGCTGAGAAGATTTTTACCGGTGGGAGTGAGGAGGACTCTGGTTCGGGCGCTGATTCTTCCTCATCTTGATTATTGCTCAGTGGTATACAATTGTGTGTCTGGGGAGCTTAACAATAAACTTCAAAGAGCATTAAACTATTCCCTAAGATTCATTTTTGATGCTCGATGGAATGATCATGTAACTCCCCTGTACAGGGAACTTGTTTGGCTGAAATTGGAACAGAGGCGACTGTATTGCATTCTATGTCAAACTTACAAATTGATTGTGAAAGGTGCTGGTCCGGAATATCTGAGGGAGAAACTTGTACTTTTTAGCGAGATTCATGCCAGAGACACTTGGTCTCACTGTTATTTTCTCCAGATACCACAGCACCGAACGGCAATATTTGGGGCGTCATTCTGCGTTACAGCTTCCCGTGAGTGGAATGCTTTACCACTGGAAATTATCCTGACACCCTCCCTATCCTTATTTAGAAGGAGAGTTCACCGGCGCCTAATTCTCATGGCTGGGTATGGGGAGAGATATGGATTGGCTATGGCTGGGTGGAAGGGAATTATTGAGGAGGGGTTGTGTTTTATTGTTATATTATGACATTCATAAAAAATTAGATTCCACAAACTATCTCGAACTGCATGACTTTTATTTTTATTATTATTTTCTTATCTATGTCTATCTTGCCTATGTTATTCAATTTTCTATCTTACTATATATTATTAATTTATCAATATGATAGGGCTTTATATGTATAAATATGTAAGTTAAATGCCTATAACTGTACAGTACTATTTTTGTTATTGTATCACTATGAGTCTTTTCAGACTCAGTGGAAATTGTCAATTTGAAATGAATGAATAAATAAATAAATAAATAAAAGACATTGGTTGCTTGGTCGACATTCCAGTTCATCTTTGGGAAAGAAGATATCCTGTACAACCAGATATTGAACCAATTTGGGTGTATGGGATTCTTATATCAAATCTAAAGTTTTATGATTTTCATGAAACATTTAATGAGTGAATCTCTTTGTTTTCAATGAATAGAAGCTCTTTCCAATAGGTTGTTCAATTTCAATTACATTACAAACAATAAAACTTGATGACAGTAATGTTGGATTGAATGATGTAGCAGTAATGGCCCACACTCAAGTCGCAGCCTGTATAACGTCAAACATCAGCAGAACTTTGTCGGCGTTACGAATTCGGACAACGCTAATTTATAGACGCTGGAACTGGAAAGTTATGACAGATTGTTGGTGTACACCGACTGCCTCCGTCCCCTTCTGGAACTTGCAAGTGGCAACTTTAATTAGTTCCATGCCGAGTGTTGCACTTGGCCTACGAAAGGCGTTCAACATTGGCACAAGATCCGGACAAAGCTAACAAGGATCGATCATTCTCGTACAGATAGTGAAGGAATTAATTATCTGGAGGAAATATAACATATTATGTATCTAGCCTATAACAATTTGATCCTGTGGGCAATCCATCTCTACAATAACCAGAAACTTAGTCTGAGGCTTGAATCTAAGGCTGATTCAATTGAATTACGTGATTAAATTTGATCAAATTTGGCTTGAATAAAGAACAAAATTTCAAAAACATTCAATGATTGGATCTCCTCCTTTCTGTTCACAGGACTTTAAAATAACAAAATCAGTTTTATCCCTTGTCACTCTTTTCTCTCTCTGCAACTGTTTCCGCTCTTTTGGAGCAAAATAATAATTCTATTACCATTTGTCACTTCCATTTAATTAAAAAGAAAGGTTCAACCTATTAATCGTCATCATTTATTCATTCTTGCTCTTTATGTTCCACAACTGAACTTTTTCCGGAGATTTTGCCATTGAGTGTAGATGTAAGTCACTAGCGGCTCGTATCCACGAAACAGGTGAAGTGCCCATATCTATTACTGTACAGCACTTCACCTGCTCCTTGGGCACGAGCTGTCAGTGATATAAGTATATGAGTACGGTAGATATCTATACTCAATGGTTTTGCTTACCTGGTGCATTGTTGATTTTCTCTATTTCTTTTCGTCACCTTCATGCGATTTTTTATGTTTTTCATACTCAATTCTTGTGCATCGATCACTACTCAACTTTCTTCGGAGATTTTCTGGTTATGTTTCGAATAAGATAGTGGATTCATTCATACTTATTCTTCTAGAACTCAATTCTCCACCTATTATTTCAGAATTTCAATATTTGAATGTAATATGCCAATGACAATATTTGTGAACAAGGCTTTCACATCAAGGACTTGCTAGTACAACATGTAGGACAACCAACAGCCCATTATTATTCGAATGAGCCTGTAGGTATTGAAGCAATCAATCTCGCAATTGCGTCCATCCGTCAGCTGATAAATTCAGTGTGCCTTATTAATGGATGACTCAACAGGCGTGTTCACAGCTCGTTCATCTCTATTGTTGAGCGTGATGCCGAATTGGACGCCGCGGCCGAATTCGTAAATTAACAACGCGGGACGCACCAACACCATAGTGGGGCAGAGATGATGATTTATCTACGCTAACTGTTGACCGTCGCTATGGATTTGTGAGTCTGGTCGGTGCTAGCGAAATGCAGATGAGGCAAGAACAGCGGTAGCAGTAGTCAGTCTACAGGGTTTGCTCGGGTCCGTTCGTTTGCAGAAGGTTCAGCAGATATCCCTCCTTCATTAACCAACCCCCTTCCCCAGCCCCTCCGTACACAAAACAACTGCAGACGTCGACTGGAAATCAGTGAAGCGCAATTTTGACGTCCATTAATTAACAGAGAAGTTGAATTTTAGAGCCGCGACAACGGGGAAGAGAGCAAGCACTCTGGCTAATTCGAGATTGAATGGAGTGGATGAGTTATCATTGAGTGAAAAAGGTTGTCGGTGATGTAATGGAAATTTTTGTTCAGTTGGTAGTGGAGGAGTTAATTGGTAAATCGGAGGAGTAGCTTCTTTTTGTTCATTTGGTAGTGTATGGCTCCTTAAATCATTAAACAAAAATTGTCAATACAATATATGTGTATAATCAGACCACTGTTACTATATAGAAGAAAATATATAGAAGAAAAGTGATTCACTGAAAATCAGTCTAATATTAGAGACACTGTGAGGAACTCTATTTAAGCTCAATTGTGTAGTGAGAAATTATGAATGGAAGCGTTGGAGACAAGTTTCTATTATCATGAATTTTGATAATTCATTTTGCTACTATTAGACTATCATTGTTTTCAATTGCCGGCTGGGTTGGCCGAGTGGACTGGACCGTTACAACCTTCAGTCCGCTAGCGCTACCCGGTCTGGGTTCGAACCAGAGGCATGGTTGTTTTTCCCTCTCTTAAATGACCTATCACTTTCCATTACCCACGCACAAGCAAAATGGAATACCTATGTGGGCATTCGCAGGAAAAAATTAATAAAATTGACAATCTTTTCATGGATTATTCTTATAAAAGTGAAGTTCGTGACAAATATTATCCTTCAAATAAGGTATTATAATTCCAACAGCTTCGTAACTATTAAATTCCAACGAGAATAACATATAGCTCAGAGATTCTTGAAGAGGAAAAATATTTTCCTCAGAAACCATTGAGGTTGTCAGCAACAAAATAATTTCTAATTGATAAAACTTATTTCAAATCAAAATGATCTGTTAGAATATGAGTGAGATTTCCTTAGTAGCCATTGAGATAGTCAGAAACAAAATAATATTCAATCGAAGTAACATACCTCAATTGAAAATGATTCGAATTGTTGTAATACGAGTGAGATTGTAGACTGTTTTTAAACGTTCAGTTCAGTTTCTAGTGAAGTTTCGAATGAATACACTGTTCTCCACAAAAACGAAATATTGAATTTTGCACTCGACCTGGTGGAGAGCATTGAAGGTCACGCTATTACCGAAGTTTCGTGCGCGAAAGATACAAACGCTAATAGCTGTAATTTGCGGTGGTCTGGCCGACCACTTAGACTTTCGACACTTGCCATTCGTTGTGCTTGAATCGCGCCACCGACCAGAGCGCACCACCGACATTAATGATAGCCAAGATGTGAGAGAACAGCCATTGTCTGCCTGAATTATGTCTCGGCACAGATTAAGCCTCGGGCTTAATTGTCCGACGACAGTCTTATCGCGCCAGCGACCACTTCTCTAGGCTGCGCCTGGGTCAAATCGACCTGTTTAAATATGGCGCCAATTCACATTTCCTCCCCGCAGATGTAATACACCTGGAAAATGGAAATATTCGTAGTTTCCATTTGTGTTCATTCCCTAAGGTGAATAGTTTGTACAGTGGAGTTAAATATATTTAACAGTGTAGAACTAAGGGTTGTAAAAATTCAAGTTTGCAGTTTGGTTAATCATGAATTTCATTCTCTACTTCCCTACTATGCTGCAACTGGATGGATACCTGTATGGTCGATGTATTTTTTTCCATGGGATTAGAATATTTTATATTACCAGGTAATGTTGTAAACAATACTGTTTGAAACAGTCTATTATCTACTCATCACATAATTAAAGTTCACCACCTAATCAAAGAAATAAATATATTGATATAGTTTAAAACTTTTTTTAACACTTTCACTATTGTCAGTAACAAACAAATTCGGTTATCTCACTTCTTTCTACATCTGCAAGTTGGTATGAAAGTTGGTTGTTGTATAGTAATAGACTTATCATTTTTTATCATCAGTTGAAGAATAAGAACTACAATGTTGAAACAAAAATATAGTTAGAAATAAATTTACCAAGTGATTCTCTTGTTCACTAATCACTATCACTAATGATATTGAGTAATAAGCAATTATTGCATTGAGCTCAAGCTCAAATTTGATATGGGTTACTTGTTCAACAGCTTATACGTATTTTACAAGATCAGCGCTTTCCATTTTATTAGGCGCTGTAATACATTTTCAGCCAGTCAAGTTTCGTGAGTTGTTCATTGAAATATGAGTGGTTGTACTCCGTAGTAGCAAAGTTAATGGATTAACGGCAAGATATACAGAGAAGTGCGCAGGAAGAACAAAGCTTTGCTATTGTTTCTTGATCTTTCTTTGCTATAAGTCAGTGTG
This sequence comes from Sogatella furcifera, assembly GCA_017141385.1. Taxonomy (NCBI): domain Eukaryota; kingdom Metazoa; phylum Arthropoda; class Insecta; order Hemiptera; family Delphacidae; genus Sogatella; species Sogatella furcifera. The sequence continues at coordinate 11,340,997 of CM029549.1, forward strand.
CACATTCCCCGCCGGCAGTAAATCATTGAGACTCTAATTATTTCACTTTCGGAAGCGGTTGTTATTCGCCGGTATAGTCTGACCAAGCAAAGAAGAAATTCTAGTAAGATGAGAAAATGACCCTAGCTCGGTAAATATTGGTTAAAAATAATAAATTTGGTTTCAAATTGTAGATTGGAATCCTTCCTACAATGAGACCAGATTCATAATTTCAGGACCAATATTGACCGAGCTGGAGTCATTTTTCCAACTTGCCAGAATGTCTTCTTTGCTAGGACGGACTATATCTGTTCCTTTGCATCGGTCGTAGATCAACATTAATGAATGAAACAACGTTCGCGTGTTCGAGGCTGTTGTTGTTCTACATAAATATATTATCCATTCGGCGCTTCTTTCGGAAAATTCGGCCCAACGTAGAAAATTATCCACTTTGTGGCGTATTGTCGCACTGCGGAAGATTCAACCGACTCGTCTTCCTGTAATCAAATATGAATATTTTTGCTGTTATCATTATGGAGCAAGATTGAATCGACCATGAACTGTTGCATTCACTTATCGTTGTGAATTAAGGATAGTACGTAGTTAATATTAGTAGCACAATTTTCTCCATAGAATGGGAAACTCTAATAAATAGATTGAAATATTTTATAACGAGAATTGGCCTACTCTTGTTGTTGACTATTGAATACTAGAATAGAATAGATGTATGGACTTCAGTAATGAGTGAATAATTGTAGTACCTTTTCTTGAAGGGAGATTATTATTTAGTTGATCATTACTCTCAAATCAGAGATTTATTTGAACTCAATAACACTCTAACTCACACTCCTCCTAATAATCATTTTGATAATATTGTATGCTCGAATCATGATATATTCAATCAGACAATCATTTTAAATTTCTAAGGCTTGATGGAATTATAGAAGGGGTTGCAAAAAAATTCTATATGCAAAGAAATTTCTTAAATAAAATCAAACTCGTGGGATATTTCAATGAGAAAAATTAATTCCTGGAATCAGAACAACTGAGCTAGAATAAAAGTGAACACTACTCCTTCTGCATTGAATTTCTCATTCCAGTAGTTAGTTTAAGAGCAGATTCCAAGAAATAGCTTTTACGAAAATCAGATGCGATCACGATTTGGAGATTATAGAGCCAAGACTCTCCTTCAAGGAAAATTAATGAAGTATTGGATAAATGAGGAATAATTGAAGTTATAATTTTTCCAATTGCTACCTCGGAAAATTTCTTGAAAAGTTACTTCGAAATACGTTGTAAGATATTAATGCTCACGAGTTTCCCGGTAGATCCATTTACCGATACTGAGAAAAGAATCTTCTTTAAATGAACTGCATGTAGGCTCTTCTTAGAATACTGGTGAAAACACCAATTATTTACAGGACTGTAAATAGCCGAATTTGTAGAGATCAAGGAAATTCTTTCATTTTTCTCTGGACATTCAACTTTTCAATTTCTCTGAATTGTTGGAGTATAGTCTGTCCAAGCAAAGAAGACCCTCTGGCAAGATGGGGAAATGACTCAGGCTCGGTCAGTATTGGTTCGGAAATTATCAATTTGATCTCAAATTGAAGGAAACAATGTGTGAGACTACCTCTATAGTTCTTGAACAATTATTTATCAAGCTAGAGTCATTTTCTAATCTTGCCAGAGGGTCTTCTATGCTTGGACAGAGTATACCTACTCACATCTTACTTGTTCTTCTTTCATAATACCTTGGCTCTTACCGCCCCCATCATCATCTTTATAAATACTGGACGTCTTTTCTCCAACCATTATAAAATTCTTGTTCCGGTAGGTTTTGTTGAGAGTAAAAATAGCTGCTGGCAATAATAAATAGCACTGATGTAGAAGTGATATCGTTCTCAATCATTGAAGCTCTATCGGGATGAGCTCAAATTAGAGTCAACTGGAATTTTGTGTTATCCTGGAATTCGAAAAAGGACTCCAAATAATCATAGAAGATATTTTTCATCATTTAGAAAAACGTGTATTACGGGGTGAATTACAAGAAACCCTACACTCGTATTTTCCAGCCGTTTTTTCAGTGCGTTCATGGATAGAACGTGCATTGTGAATAGCAAAAGCTGAAATACAATCATACAATCCAGTTCAATTCGAAAGTGAAAACTGAATTAAATATCACATTTTGACACATAAATCTCTGCCCTGTATAACATGAATGCTTGTCCCAAAGATTTTATAAGTTGAATAATAAATATTTGCTCAAGAATCTTCAAAATTGTTAGATGAGATTGATGCAATAAGGAGTCTCAATAAGATTTTGCCAGGTATTCTGTTAGACAGAGGTGGAAAATCTTGTTGGGATTCCGGGTCTTTTAATTAAAAGCAAAGTCTTCCTGTCTCACTCCCTTCGTCTTTCCACTCTATCTCTCTCACCCTGTCACTCTCTTTCTCTCTTTTTTTTCTTTCTCTCCCTCTATTTCTCTCTATGCGTCTCATCCCTACCCATCTTACAACTTACAATATCCCCTTCCTCTTCATCCCTTAAGGAACACCCTCCGGACTAACTGGCAAGCACTATCTTGATTAAATTTTTGCTTTAAAATTCGATGTCTACTACAACAGGCTTGCCTCTGCAAAGGTAATCACAAAGGAAGAGGAAGAGTAGGCAAATGTAATTAGAACGTTTCCAAATTCTGTACCTTTGCTAATTTTCTGGGATTGCTACTTTCGCTTCTTGTTGGCTTTCTTGTCTGGATATGATTGTTTTTCAGATGTCAGCTGCAACATCCGCTGTTTGTGGAAGGTAAACGTTGTCAGAGAAATGATATTTTGAACCAGAAGAATGGAAGCATTTTGAGAAGAACAGAGTTTTTATGTGCGTCTAGAAACTTTTAGTCTCAGAGAAGAATTTCCTGCGTTCAAAAAATTATAACTCGAGGCCTGTTCACAGCCATTTGACTGTAATTTTTCCCCCTCTAATGAAACATTGATCAAATTAATATTTCCATACAGCGGAGAACATTCGAATTTGGAATTATAATCACAATAATTATACTACATACTATACTTCAACCAAGTTATAGGTATGTAATTTGTTCATCACTATTATTTCCTTTTTCAGGTGGGTTTCCTGAGGCCTTTCCCACCCACTTTCAATACTGTCCATGTCCTAGAAAAATTTCAACAACATTGTTGGATTCAAAGGTGAGTAGAAACTGTGTTGAAAAACTTATTTTAAGAAGAAAATCATCCTTTCCAACACGATGGAAATCTTTTAAAAAGTCGATTTTGTTGATACAAGGAATAAGTATTTTGATAAAATGTTCAATATTCCAATTCCAACGACTTAAAAATAAAGTCTATTGTTGGCAATGTCACATAACTGATGAATCTACTTCCGTATTTATCAATCATACTATCATATTCTATTTCATTAATGGAATGAAAAAGGGCTTTGGAGGATTAGGGCAAGGAAAGTTGATAATCTATATAATTGAATGTTCAATTAAATCAAACATCCTGTTACCTTTCTAATGGCATTTTCAGTTTACCCGCAGTAATTCTAATAATTTCAACCGCTTACGATTGTAGAAACAATTCATTTCTTATTTTTGTTCATTGCAGAACATTTTCATGTGATCTTGAATTAATTTTATCTTCTTTCCATTTAATTTTTTCTCATTTCAACTGTTTACAGTCTTGTTTGTCTTATTGATTTCTATTATATTACATTATTTTCAATTAATTTCATCGTACAGTGTTATGAAGAATTATGAGATATTCATACCATCGAATATGCCTGTGTAGGGTTTTTCCTGTATCCTGTATAGTTATGGCAAAAACAAGATATTGCAAAAAAGTATATTTCGCTTTTAAATCATACTCTGACCATGTCTTTCCCTAGCTGGATGAAAAAATTTATTTTTGCACAACAAGTTGACGACTTGGTGTATCTGTTAAAGAACATCTTAAATCTCGCTATAGAAAATAGTTGGAAGCAATAACTTCAAGCGGTGTTTGAAGGATCAGGCTAGATAATACCGTAGATACATGGTTAGTCTATCACCATACGTTATTGGCAGAAATCAGTAGTCTAGAAAATAGTAAGGCAATAGCATATAGGATAGGAGAGGAGTTTTATAGAAAGGAGAATATAAAGAATAAAGAAGTGTTGGAGATTGGAGCTGAGTTGTATGTGAATATGTTATGTAGCAGGAGTGAAGAGATGATGTGAGTGAAATAAGATGGAATATTTCTTAGGATCATGAGATAGTGGAGTGGAGTTACACTACTTATATTGAGATGAAGAGTCTCATATAACATACCAAAAACTTTAGAGTATATATCGCCATTAACTACCACATATTCATAGGATTTTCTTCGAGATAACGTGTTTTGTAGTGGATACCTCTTATCGGAGATGAATTAGATTTCTTATCTTATATTATAAATAAAATTGTTTGTGGAGATAAGTTTGATTTTAGCAGAGCTGAAATAACTCTGAAAATTTCCATAGAATCTCAAGTATTATCTTATACAGTGAAGTTACTTCACAATTTGAAACAACATCTTTACTTTATAAAGAATACTTCATTCAAAGGTTTGTATATTGCACGCAAGGTTAGAATAGTTACTATTATAAACCTTGAATTGCACGTAACTTCCTTCTATACCTTCAACCCATGTGGAATACAACCTCTGGAAGCCGTATATGGGCTACTTCACTGAAATAATAATAATTCTATAACAAGAGGATAAAGATTCTATTGAAAGCTCTGGGAATAGAATCTCAATTACTACAACAAGTAAGAATAGAAGGTAAGGATAGTGGATTCCACCACTTGAATTCTCATCCAAAAACAATCCGATATTATCGAATACAATATCCACGAGAATTAAAAAAGAAACGCTGTTCTCTCCTTAGTTGAAATATTGTTTATAGTTCATTAAAATTAACCTATCACTCGACCATGACCAGCCATATAAATCTGATCCATCAATGATTTTAAAATTCACTATTGATTATTGATTTGAAACAATCACCATTTGAATTATTGTTATTATAATGAATATTCTAATAAATTGTAATAAATTCATAATCATGCATGATACATAGATAGTAATGGGAAAAAGTGTTCATATAAATGTACTCATATCTCATCATCACCTCTCTCATGCAAAAGCCAGAGAGCTGCTGAGGCATCTAGATTAGAAAAAATCTAAGAAATTAAACAGATGGTGAAATGAATTCTGTAACCTCATTCGATAGGATTCAACCCTTATCTATATCTATAAAAGCGAAATGGCACTGACTGACTGACTGATTCATCACCAGAACTAAAAATCCACTGAACCGAATGCGGTAGAAAATGTTGATATTTGGTAGGCAGGTTCGAATAAGGTCTAGAAATGTTGTGTTGAAATATAGGCCTATTTGAATTCCGTTCAAGATTACGCCAGTAATAAGTTTTTTAAATTGTAGATGTATTGCGGGTTGCATATCTTCCGCCTTGATACGACCAATCCTTACTGTAAATTCAATGGTTCAGCGAGATTATAGATTTGTTTTTTGTTTTTTTGTTTATGAGGGTGAAGCCCACATAAGCTCATAGGCTTGTGCGTGGGTAATGAAATGGATGATAGATGACGACTACTTTTTAGGTAGTCGGGACCGACGGCTTATCGTCTCCTCCGAAAGACGGGGTGGTCGTATCTATGTGATTGTGCTGTGGTCAAAAATTGTTATCCGCTTGGGATTCGAACCAGGGTCCACCTGGTTATCAGACCGGCGCTTTATCACTCCTCCAACGAGCCACCCATGATGAACTAATTTGGAAGATATTGAATCACGTTTCAAACTATGTCCGATATACTTCCCAAGTTTACGCTCAATATTACCGTTTACTATTTTTCGGAATTTTCGGAGTTTATCTTTTATCTGTTTGTTTCAGCTTTCACTGATAGAGCTTATGCAGGCGAGCGAAGCGAGCCTGTTTAACTCACTGACACTGCTGATACTGTTGGGGGTCCAGGGGGTGGAGCCCTCTGGCTAGGCGGAGAATGCGAGCGAAGCGAGCCTGCCGGCTAGTAACTTGATAGGATAAAGTGTGTTTTTCAAAAACTTCAATCTTCCAAATTACGTACAAATATCTTCAAAATTACACTTCTATTCAAGTTGTGTGATAGTGTTGTGTCAGTAGTGGGTAATGAGGTTCAGGCAGTTTGTTATCAAAAGCTGTCACATTACTAGCCTATGAGCAAGCATGATCGTGCTAGAATTGTTTGATCGGTGACCTGCTCTTGATTGCAGTAGGTACTGCACTTCAAACTGTAGCTTGAGTGAATTAATTGGAGTAGGCTGCCTACTTCACGTGTTGACCAATATTTATTGATGATATAATGAAGATGAAATGTGATTCACTTGGCAGACATGAGGTGCTCGATATCAGGCTTCTGAATGAATCAACCACTTTTCAATTGATTGATTAATTTTCAATTTACTACATCACGCCTATTTACCTTCTGGTCCAACTTTACTCTTTGAAAGGTCTCCTTTCTTGCTTCTTCGTTCTTTACTTTCCCGCTTTTCCTCTTTTCTGTCCCACTCTAATAGATTCAGTTTCCTCCTTAGTTGCCTATTCTAGCTACTCCCACTTTCCCTGGTCATGTTACTTTCTTTCTCTTCTTCATCTCCCGCAAATTCGTGTTGTCCCGCAAATTCCTACTACTTGTTCCACTTTCCTACTTACAGTTCTCTCCTTCCTTTCCTTACTTCCTAATTTTCCTTGTTCCAACTTTCGGTTCTATTCTCCTCCCACATAGTTACTCTTTCCGTATTTCACTTTCTTTTGTATTCCCGCTTCTTCTCTTCCTATTTCTTGTTCCACTTTACTTGCTGAGCTTTTCCATCGCAGACCTCATCAATCTAATTTATCGACCCTACTTGTGCAACTCTGGCAGCCAGCAAGAAGTTCCGCTATCTGCAGCCTCATGCGTTGCAAACTAATGTCGCTCTGATGACAGTCGTCTGAATCAGCGATTTGGTACAAAATCTCACTGATGCTTGTCACTGAAATATTCAAGACGCTGATCATGAAAAAATTACTTCAACCTTCAACAAAAAAGTGCAATCTTTTATCAAAATAGTGGTAAAAGATTTATAATAGGCTACATAGTAAATGATAGAGAAATATTGATCTTGAGCCTACCTGTCCACACTGGCAGCTCGTGCCCGCGAAACAGGGGAAGTGCTTTACAGTACTAAATATCACTCATGCTTGTTATTGAAATATTCAAGACGCTGATCATGGAAAAATTAGCCTACTTCAACAAAAAATTATACGGGCACTTCACCTATTTTGCGGGTACGAGCCGCCTGTGCCCGTTCATCACTATTTCAATGTGGATCAATATCAGTTAATATACTCATTTTATTGAATTAGTAAGTCTTTTTTATTACTTATCTCTATATTTTTGGTTATAGACTACTTTTTGTCAAAAAACTCACTGTTATGAGGCTAACAATGTTTGTGGATTGTGGATAAAGCAAATAAGATCTATTGAGCACCAAATTCACCAAAAGTGAATTTTGATAGATGTCTCTTCAAATAGTTAGATATATCTAATAGTATCAGATATCTCTTAAAATAGAGTCGTAGCATGAAAAATCAAAAGAAACTAGATCCTTGGCTCGAAGAACCTTGCTAATAGATATTCCTCTATTATCTCTCTTCTAGAATTTCTCCTACATCTCACTACATCATCTTATTGCAGAAACACCATCAAGCCTGATGAATATCTAATTATTGAATAATATGTAATAAAAAACAAGATGAGATTTCATCAATAAACAAATAGTCTATAAATTTAAAGGAATTTTGAGCTATTGAGCAATATATATACCCCCCAATGAGTTTCTGTTAGTTACCTAGAAATTAAACATACAATCATCAGTAATTACTAAAACAGGGCTTTTCACACTTTTTGCTGTGATGATACACATTGCCTAAAATTGAACAACGTTAATTCAGATGCGTGTGAGTATAATAGAAAGGCAGTTAGCTGTGAACATGTGCATCATCTAGCTGTTACATGTACAGTTATTACCCTGGAACAATGTACTCAGTTTAGATGTATATAATGTTGTCACCCAGAAACAGCGAGCTCAATCATGTAGTCGTGATATATAGATATAAATGTGATGGGTTGTGTCATGATTGCAGCTATTACTGCGAGCCGAGAAAATCATGGACGAGAATTATGAGGTGGCTGACATCACAATGAATGTAGTGCCATTTGAGCGCTGGATAGATGACATAAGTTCATTAATGTCTATGTCACAAACACACAATACCTACCACATGCATGTCCAAACTCATGAGAGCCCACATGCATGATCTGAACGCATTCACGAATAATTGACGAAATTGATCGATTATTTCTGTTCAAATGGAACAATAGACTAGAAATAAACCATGAATCTCTACACATTTCTTCTTGAAATTGAACTTTATATCAATATGAAATATCACATCACAATACTATACATTATTAATATCAAAGTGAATAAGGATGGTACTTGGAAATGTTCCACTACTTAATCCTTTGGATCAGAAAAAAAGCTTTCTTCGTAACAATGTTGCTTCTCGTTTGAAAAAATATAGCAGAAATGTTTTACGTTACAGAGAATAAAAAATGAAAAGTTCTCCAAAGAAATGAATGAAATTAGGGATTTAAAGATAGGCAATTCATGAGTATTACAATTCATACTATTTTATGAAATCACTATGAGAAGCAATTTGGGGAAAAAGCGAAAAATATTATTTTTGTTGGATTTGGAATGTAACCTATTTATTTTGCTCTTCCGGATTGAAGATAAAATCTCTCCAATAATGGACACGAGCTCTTAAACTCTGATTCGTTGGAAAATTAACCGATAAGTTAGCTAAAATAACAGAAGACCGTGATGGGAGACTGTGAGTTTCAAATTCAATCAATTTCAATTGAAAAAGAATAATAATTGAAAAGTTATATTCAAAAACCATTCTCAGGTGGAGATGAAATATATAGCTTGTTTATTCAAAAGATTTTCCTACATCATTATCACGAACCAGTTCAACTTGTCAACACTATTCAATATGAATATGGGAATAATCATCATGCTCGCTTGTAAGATAGAGAGCAACTGGCAACATGGCGTACAATCTCGACGCCAGGCGTAATGATTGCTTGAAACCGTGAACGACAGATGATGTGTGTGTGAGAGAGAGAAATGTGTTGTATTATGAAATGCGATAGAGCAGTATAGAGGAGTTTTGTCGTCAATTTATCTTGCTTGAAAAGTCACCGGTCTTGTTTTGCAAGCAGTCGCTCAGGAAGCAAACATCAGGCATCTGTTCACACTCTCTCCTTGTTTCTCTCTCTCTCTCACCTGTCTTTCTCTCTTCCCTTCTCTGATTCTTCCCCTTACTGTCTCTTTCCACATTTTGTCTCTCTTAATCCATCACAACCCATCTGAAAGGTCTCTCGAGACTTGCAAAACAATCTCCATCTCCTATGTGATAATTTTATCTCTCATCGTTCACGAGTATCTTACTGATTATATCTTTCTCACTCTAAATCAACAATACTGCACGCTTGCAGATCAGAAAATGAGAGATGATTATCAGATTATGACTACAATTAAAATTCTATTATTGTTATTCCAAGTTGTTGTTTCTCGTTGATATGTTGTCATCTTTGATGTATCATAGTACATTATATAAAAATAAACTATATTTATGTGTGATGGAATAGAGTGAATAACAGTCACTGTTGGAATATTCTTGAACAATAGCGATGTATTCGCGAATCCGAAGTATCCTAATTCGCAGCCTCATTTTATTTTCTAAAGAGAGGAAAATATTATGTTCAACATCTCTATAATATATTATAATACTATATTATATGAATATAGTATATTCTCCATTGTATATTAAAAAAAATTACATCTCTATACTAGTAAGCCCAATGGGCTGAAGAACTCGCGTGCGAACCTTCAAAGTTAAACTTATGGCTTTAATTATTTAAAAATATGAGCCACAAATCATACTAATACGATACCTAGATTTATTGAATACTGATGAATGATTCCTATATGTGAGGATTTAGTTATGTACGGTATATTTTGATCAATCTTTTGTTCATATTTTGATACATCATCATCCGCAACTCTTCTAACACCAATGCACCAATAAAAACGTAGGCCTACTTGTTCAAGACGACTTGACTGCAAGAATTCAGAGTAGACCTATTAATTGAACATTGTTCAGTGAACAATTCCAACAGATTTGCAAATATGGATGTAATAACTTTCCCTTACTTTTTCTGAAAACCATACATACTATTGAAACTTCATCTAGAGTCTATCCATTATCTAGATATGATGAAAAGTCTTAAAATAATAGAAGGGCGGATTAGAGGAAAACTAAGGAGAATTCGGTGTTCAGCCAATGATATGTTCTGGTTTCTTTCATCTCGAAGAAAACCGTGATAGTACTTGAGTTAGTTCTTTTCGGAACACTCTGTAGAGTCATATTGATCTTCTCTTGTTCTAAACTCAACAGAATTTGTAAATCATTTAGTGTATCAAATTGAAAACAAACATTGTAGAGATTCGTTCAAGAATGGATTTTTTTGATAGTTCAGTACAGTATTTCCATTCGGATAAATCGTATAAATTATTAGAGATCTCCTTAATAGCATTCTTATTTCTTCAAATACCATAGAAAAGCACGGCTGGATAATTTATTAGTCTTACTTATTAAAGCATGGAAATCAAATGGAACAACAAACTTCCTTCAACAAGAATACTTGAAAAATAACCAATGGTAAAATAATTTAAATTTGCCACCTTTTGTCAGCTGTTCAAATAAATAGACTCCTATCACATGTTTAAACTTTGAAATCAATATTAACATATGACTTCACATGAAAAAATTTATTGATTTGAGAACCTATTTATTGATTATTTCTCATGATAATATTTTCAAATTTGCCGCTAATATTCAATCAGCTGTTCCACTGTAATCAGATGGATTCTCAAAAAAAATTATTCAAGTTCCTTATGACATTTTCCAGCCGTGATTATTGTGTTGAAATTGAATAGATGCCGGAGTATATATAGATATATTGTTGCTGAGAGCTTATCCTTTTTTCGCCTGAAAAAGGATGAAGGATTTCATTGTCCAACGAACTTGACCTGTATAAAAGTATGAAGAATATATGTTCTGAATTTGAATTTGATTAATTGAGGCGTTCGAAAGTTATTGTCGAACATACAAACAAACGAACGAACAGACGGACAACGACTTCGGGCTTGAGTCAAACGTAAGAACTCGCTATCGCTCGTTCAATTATATGATGGTCAATAATAATAATCTGTTACAGCTTTAGAGTTGGATTTTTTACTTTACCTCCAGACATGGTATAAAAAGGCTATCAAATCGAAATTTATATTTAGATCAATTTTATCTCCGTAGTATTTTCTTTATTTCTAATGTATACAATGTACGAATCTTCAAATTTTAAAAATAATATTCTATCTAGTATGATTTCAAATGAAAAAAAGTATTGTTGAAGCGTTTTTGGTACTGTACTGAAATAGATATAATTTTGATTAACGTATGAAATGTATTTTGAACTCTTGATGAACGTTTCAGTCGGATATTTATCTTCAATCAACCCTTATTTTTCTATACTTGCTCTTCTTCCCACGTGTACCAAATCTTTTCCTCGTAAGTAATATTCTTGATATGAATTGTACGTCGTTGAGTTAGAGACCACTGTTTGACTGTAAGATCATCACAAATCCACATATCTTTGTGGAGTACTCATTACAACATAGAACCAAAACTGTACGATAACATAATATTCAATGAAACTATCAAGATTTCTAAAGATTAATAAAAAATTGATTAAAGATGATATGAAGTGATACCATTGGAAGGAAGCAACTATCCATTTAGTCAGATTCAATTATGTCTATAATTTTTCCCATCAAATCCCCATAATCTATTTCACAAAATCGGTCAGACGAAAAATAAAATTTTCTCATTCTCAAGAATATTAATAGAATTCACAAAAGAAAAATACACTCCCATCATACACTTGGTTTACCAAATAGTTTTGATTCTCATTCATGAATAAAGCACGAGATTTATCTTCTTGTTCCCACCCATCACACACACTCGTGTGTGGAACTTGACCCTTTCTAAATGTTTGAACTGAACGCAATATTCATCAAGGAATATAGAGATTATATCGCAATATCAAGAACTAAGCGGCCTAATAATGCCTAATAATAATTGGCAATCAAGTTCAGTCAAAAATAGATTGAGTTTATCATCGTTAGAGGAAGTAGAACTCCGGCCCAGATAATTGGAATAGCCGTTGATACTTGTATAGTCTGTTCAAGCAAAGAAGTCATTCTGGCAGGATGGGAAAAGGACTCCCGCTCGATTAATATTGGTTTTTCCGGTTTTAAATTATATTTCAAATTGTAGGAAACATTCTGATCTACAATTTGAGGCCAAATTTATTATTTTTGAGCCAATATTGATCATGCTGGAGTCATTTTCCCATCTTGCCAGAATGTCTTCTCTGCTTGGACAGACTATAGCAACCCTGCTCATGAAGTCTCTCTAACAATCATATCATCAGAAGACTAAAGTTGTTATTGTTAATTTCGAGCCCTTTGTTAGCGTGACCCAATCAAAGTTTGCTGCACTAAAGTGCTCGAGCATGCTTGAACGCGTTTGGCAGTTTCAATTTCTTTCCTCATTCAAGTTGGGTATCAAATAATACGGAGCCGCTCTCTTACTCGAAACGTGAGAGGAGGCATGCTTCTCCCACCGAACGTCAAAGAGGCAACGTCCAAGGGATGCTAAGTGTCTTTGACGTTTCATTAATGACTTGACGTTCAGGCCATAAAGCTCGCCTACGGCTCCAGCCCTCACTCATTACCAGCACTTGACCCTTTAGACATTAGAGGCCTTGAATTCTGAAAGCATAGCGCCCAAATACATAAAAAAGCGACTTGAGTAACATGTAAGTATTCTGGGTCTTTGTGAGTCCTCTGGAACATTCGAGGGGGAAATATATTTTTGGGATACAATTTGGAGCTCCAATAAAAAAGCTTGAGTATGATGAGAATAATTCCGAGTCTTGTGTGGAATATTTTGCTCTTGGTTAGGCCTGATGTAGTATCCTTGTAGGGTTATGACTGATGTGGAAAAGCCTACAAGAATAGAACAAAGTACTTTTAAAATAGATGTTTTAAAATAAATGTAGCGGATTAAATGGAAGCCTAAACCTAAAGAGACTGTAATGGTTAATTTACATGGAAATCGAATTGATCAACTGACATTTCATTGACTTGCAGTTTATTGTTTCATGCGTTTTTTGTTATTCTTGCCTATTCCACTATCATTCACGTTCCTTCAATTCCACCATTGTAGTTCAATGCATCAAGCCGTTAGTTGTTTGTGGAGTCGATTCGTTTTACAAAAGATTCAATGCTGATTCATCGACAATCAACTATATTATTACGGGGTTCAGCTCCTCTGCTTGGCCTCGTAAAGATACCAGGTGTCTCTCCTGGACAACCAGCTACAGTCGGGAAGTGGGGTAGGTTCGGACGTGGAGAAAACGATTCAGATTGAGTTCTTCGCCTCTTTTTCGACTTTGTCATCCAAGAAACGCCTTTCAGTCTTGAATGTCGACTTCTTGGTCATAACGTGAAAGATATACCCTAATAAGGATATTTGATAGAAGGTGAAAGGGCCGTGATTATTTCCAGAGCCCAGCAGGAAGATTTTAGGGTTATTTGGAGGGTAGATTGGCCGTGGATGAGCCACAGCCTATGAAGGTGTGAAAGGAAAGGATAGAATGGCCGTGGGGTTAGCCACAGCCAGTAGGAGGATTTTAAGGTTATTTGGAGGGTAGATTGGCCGTGGAATGAGCCACAGCCTATGAAGGTGTGAAAGGAAAGGATAGAATGGCCGTGGGGTTAGCCACAGCCAGTAGGAGGATTTTAAGGTTATTTGGAGAGTAGATTGGCCGTGGGATGAGCCACAGCCTATGAAGGTGTGAAAGGAAAGGATAGAATGGCCGTGGGGTTAGCCACAGCCAGTAGGAGGATTTTAAGGTTATTTGGAGGGTAGATTGGCCGTGGGATGAGCCACAGCCTATGAAGGTGTGAAAGGAAAGGATAGAATGGCCGTGGGGTTAGCCACAGCCTATAGAAAGATTTTAGGGTTATTTGGAGGGTAAATTGGCCGTGGGATGAGCCACAGCCTATGAAGGTGTGAAAGGAGAGGATAGAATGGCCGTGGGGTTAGCCACAGCCAGTAGGAAGATTTTAGGAGAAGTTAGATTGGCCGTGGGATGAGCCACAGCCACAAGGTATTAGAAAAATGTAGGAAAGGAATAATTAGGTAAGGCAAGGTAGGGTAGGTTACTCACTTATTATTATTACTCACTAGACTTGGTCTAGAGGAGACACGAAGTCTAACAAGTACAAGCAGTACTTAAAAGTCAGCTATATCATGTCACTCTCGAGCAGGAGTAGTTGACCCGGTCAGAAGATCGACGCAGAGTCCCAACAAGTACACCCAGTACTTATAACATGCCTATGGTAGACGACACCCTCGAGTAGGAGCAGTTGACTCAGTTAGGAGAAGACGCAGAGTGAGCTCTTACAACGCCAGCAGGCTGTATTTATGCTTGTCTGAGCTGCCACCCTCAGTCGAGGAGATCTCGCTGACTGACTGTGTAGGAGGGAAGCAGGGAAGAGAGAAAGGTGCGCAGTGGGAAGCGCGTCCAGTGCTTCCGTTTTTAGAAGGGTCGGGGTGGTTTTGATAAGAAAAAATCCCAATACCGAGCGTCAATTCCTCGTTACGGAATATACGAAAATATGTTTCGTAACAATACTATGATTAATTCCTTCCAATTACTCATGAATAATAGCAACGTTGTTCAGTAATTTCTCGCTTCTTTGTATATTTAAACTTCAAATACGATGATAAGCGGGATTAGTTTTTCTGAAAATCGGATTCACATTCAATGTCCATGCACAATCTAAGCAAGTTGGATATTTCCATCAAATCCAGAGATGAATCGAATTCACAAACAGAATATGATGTGATGAATCCTTATAGATTCATCGATGGAGCAATCAGAAATTTTTTCCCACAGCCATAATGTGCAAAAACAGATCTGAATCGGAGAGTTTAATTAATACTAGGATTATGCCGGGGATTTGATTTGAATCATGTCGGAATTCAATTACGATATACCTCGGTTACATGCAAATCACTTTACTTCGCTGTCTGTCATAGGAGTGCTCCAGGGGGGATGAATGAAAGGGGGTTTTAGGGGTGGGGGTGGTTAGTGGAGGATCTCACTTTCCACCTTGAACAATGCGCTTTGTTCACGCTGAACTTTCCATTCTGGTTTTCACCAGCTGTTCAACAATGGCCAGAGGTCGTCCAAAATAATCAGCTCAAACAATGACAAAAAACCAATTTACTCGCTACAAGTAATTGCCTACCTCTGTTTCCGTTCCCTCTCTGTCTCTCACTCGTTACCTCCTCTAATAACTATCTCTCTTTTCCACTTTCCATTCCTCTCCGATTCCGATTCAAGATCCTGATATGGCTTTTAACAAAATGGAATGTTATGACACCGAAATGAAATTGAGGTGATGGAAAATGGTACAGATTAGAGAAAATGTTTATTCATGGACTTGTGGTTGAGCACTCAGTTACTAACAGTGACCTATATTGGTTTTCCGACTAAGCCTAGCTCATGAATTCATTCACATCATGAATTGGATTTATCGACAATACATATTATGATTGAATTGTAGAAGTAAAAGTTTATAAATTTCATTAAACTCTCTTCAATTGATGTTTCAAATTTCAAGATAATGGAAGAATGTGAATATAAAGCTAGTTAATATTCGGTGTAAATTATAATTCTTCCTCCAAAAAACAAAATTGAAATTGCATGTCATGATAAATTTAAAGCAGTTCATTAACTCACGATAAAAATTATGAATCTTTATTCGCTGAATTAATGGATTGATTCTATTGAAAATTTGAATAAACTATTTGTACTGTGTATCTATCTAACAGACTTTGAATGATCGGATCCCACATCTGCTCGGATCCAATATTATCACTTTTCTGGTTGGAATGATTGAGTGAACCCAGAAAAATGCAAAAAACTTTCATTTGTTTCTTTTTTTCATTCCAATTTTGAATTATTGATTTTTCTAGAATCGTTGCCATGAATCTTTTTATTTGTCAGAATCATTAAAGTGCAAGAAATGCTTTCACAGTTGATGCCTTTCTATTTTTCAAAAACTCAATCCATACTACTTGACTAATAGTAATCGATTGTTCAATCAAACACTTCTAAAGCTTGTATTGAATTGCTTGAAATGACTTCTATTTTAAGTTGAGCTCTCTCTGATAATAATTGCCGTTGATCCCCAACTAATGAAACAACTGGGAAATAATTACTCTAGCGCAATATTCCCATTATCGTTGTACATGTCTGTCTGCACAGCCACGATCAATTCTAAGAGAAAGTTAAGAAGTACGAAGTCATAAAAAGCAGCTAATGGGGAGTTTTTATTACGCTCCGTATTCTTCAGTTCTGCTTTCTTCTCGTTTCTCCTTCTTCCTTTCTTCGCATTTCTTCCCCATCCCATTCTTTCTAATTCCGGTCGCTTGAAGTCGAATTGGCTGGATGTTTTCGTATCAAAGACCGTAATTACATTTTTATCAACGCTTTTATTGGCTTACTAACGTCAGCAGTAGTCGCACTAGCCGAGCCAATCTTAATGCTCCAAGATTAGAAGCAGGATATATTATTTATTCTGCACCCCACTGCTTTTTATCGCTATTTTTAATGCTTGGCTCTAATCGGCGTGAACATCATAACTGGGATAGGAATGTATTGATTCGTCAGTATGATCCTAGTTGAAGATTTAATTAGTTGCGGTTCAATACTATTTATTTATCCTATTCTAGGCTCTGTAGTCTGCATGGTTTTCCTCCCTGGCCACAATAATATCATGAATAACGTGTTTAGTGGATTAATTTTTCAGGATAGATAAATGAATAAATAAGTAGATAGAAAATAAATCCATTGTCACTCCTTATATTATAGTATATAGTCTTTCCCAGCAAAGAAGACATTTTGGTGAGTGGGAAAAATGACTCCAGCTAGCCAATATGGGTTCAAAAATTTTAAATTTGGTCTCAAATCATAGATTGAATTGTTTTCTACAATTTTTGACCAGATTGATAATTTTGAATCAAGATATTACGGAGCTGGAGTAATTTTCCCATTTTGCCAATCGAAGAATGTCTTTGTTTGGACAAACTATAGTTGTTAGATAATATCTCTTATGAAGTATAGTTATAGGCTACTGCTATATCTAGCTGTGTGATAATTCCTCAGACAGGTTGAGAAGAGATAGTGTATGAGAATGTACTGAGAAGTTCATGTGACTGAAGAATGTTTTGAGATCAGAAAATTGATTTTATACGGATAAATATTAAATCATACATTTTTCTAGATAATAATAATACTATATTTTCAAGTTCACCTTTGAAACAGATAGCAGGCTATGTTTAAACGTTTCTTCTGTCTTCACTCAGGATAAATTTTCCATGTTGTTATGAACAAAATATATATGACAAAAGACAAAATAATAATTTTTGGTTTTTGAGAACGTTTCCACGATTCACCTCAATAGTTGGAATTGTCTGTAGATAACGTTTCATTTCATTTGTGGAGTTGGGAAACAAACGGCGTTCCCAAACCTTGTTCGCGTTTCAGCTACTGATTCATTCCATCCATTTTTAGTAGGCATTCAGGCGGAGATCATTCTTCCGTCAGTAGATTGAGCTTCATGAGGGTGAACTTGGAAGAAAAATGGGCGCGCAATGGCCCGCATGCCCTTGTAAGGAACGCTTGCACAGACAAATAGCGTCTGAGATTGATGGCCGACGTACGGTTTCTAGCCCCGGTCTGTCCTGCTTCTAACGCCAACAGCAAACGAGCTATCATTAGTCAATCGGAACTAATAAAGTTCAGCTAAGGACTTACTTCCTTAATTTGGTTCTGCAAAAGCAGAGTCTAGAAAGTTTCTGACTCCAGTAATGTTTGCTTATTGTTGGGAGAGATAATATTTCAAACTCTAAAGTAGTGCACCAGGTTTCTGAACGACTACTTTCCTATAGCTGCTCTATACTTGCAAATAAGTCCTCCTACGCGAGCATCACTGTGCTCGGATAACTGATAGTATTTGATAGTTTCTCTCTAGAGAGAACTCTATGTAGTTGGAAAGAAGTCCTCATCCAACAATAGGCTATTTTAATAGAAGATAGCGGATGTCATTATTTGAAATTTCTCATCTGCCTTTTGAATTTATGTGGATAGATTTATGGTTTCAGAAGATTAATGGATTCAATTTATATTTCTATGATCTAGGTATTGTGAATAATGTTCAAAATTAATGAATCCAGAGAAAAAGTAAGAGAACTCGCAGGACACTGATGCAAATTGGATGCAATTTGTACATTATAGCGATTACATTATAATTATCGAACAATGATATCATTCAGAACTTTCAGAAAGATACTTCAATTACCGATTATACCTAGCAAATATTTTGTGTCCATCCTGTATGATTGTGTATAAAATTTGGACTTTTGTATCACTGCTTGAAATTATCAGAAATCTGCCGTGTGAAGAGGAACTTTTACATTAACTCCAACTTGATTGATCAGCACCAGAGATGAATAATCTATATCTATATAAGCGAAATGGCACTGACTGAATAACTGACTGATTCATTCATCACCAGAACTAAAAATCCACTGAAGCGAATGCGTTCAAATTTGGCAGGCATGTTCAGTTAGACGTTAAGACGCGCGCTAAGAAAGGATTTAAAAAACTTTTCAAGGATATGCCAAATATTTTAGTCTTTCTAGAGTTTTCGGCGTTTTCCTCATTTTTCCGAGAACCAATCGGTAGAAAATGTTGATATTTGGTGGGCAGGTTCAAATGAGGTCTAGGAATTTTGTGTTAGAATATTTTTGCAATCCGTTCAAGATTACGCCAGTAACCAGGTTTTCAAAATTGTAGATGTGTTGCGGGTTGCATATCTTCCGCCTTGATACGACCAATCCCAACTGTAAATTGAATGGTTCAGCGAGATTATAGATGAAATAATTTGGAAGATATTGAATCAAGTTTCAACTATGTCCGATATACTTCCCAAGGTTACGCTTAATATTAGCGTTTTACTTTTTTTGAATTTTCGGAGCTTTTCTTAGATTTTTCTAGAACAAATTGGCAGAAAATGTTGCAATTAGGTAAGCAGGTCCAGATTAGGTGTAGAAATGCTGTGCTCAATAAATTTCAAACCCCTACTGATCGGAATTTGCAGGCACTTACACTGCCTACACTGTCGGGGGTCCAGGGGGCGGAGCCCCCTTGTTAGGCGGAGAAGGCGAGCGAAGCGAGTAATATAATTATGAACTTTCCATTTCTTCTATTGAATTCAGAGTTTTTTTCACTCACAATAAAGTTTATTTCCTTTTCTATAAATCTTCTCACTCTTTGACCACAATGGTATAACCATTCTGGGTTCTGGTCCAGCTCTGGGTTACGGCCTGATGTTTTGGGGGAATGCAACCAAGATTGCAGAGGTATTAATCAAGAGCAATCAGAATAATGAGTGGAGCTGATAGAATAGCCCATTGTAAGCCACTTTTTGTTCAGCTTGGCATACGTACAGTGGCTCTATATTCACATTAGCTTGGTGCACACTCATAAACGTAAGGAATCACTCCAGTGCAGAGAAAACATCCATGAAACCAGAACGAGGCACAGACATGACATTAATGTACCATTTGTCCGTCTGGAGAGGCTGAGGGCAATCATCTGAAGGGCAATCTGAGGGCATGAAATCATCTCATTATGGGGATACGTTTATTCAATAAATTGCCCCTTGATTTTAGGAACCTTGCCCTTAAAGAGTTTAGGAGTGCATTATATAGGTGGCTCTGCCTGAATCCTTTCTATAAAATTGACGAGTTTCTTGAGCTGCCAGAACCCCGCATTGTCCTGCAATGCTCAACAACGTGGAACAATTCAGACAGACTATCTTTGATAATTATCAATGGACTTGATTTTTTATTGTGTATGAGGTATAATTTTTACGTGAGTCTTTGCACCTATGTGCCCGTGGCTGTAGGAATATATCTTATCTTATCTAACCAGTTTCTATCTTCAGTATTATAAGTCTATAGTACTTATACTATTATAAGTTTACAGTATGTTTTTATATTAAAGCCTTTCTAAAATAATTATCGAATTCTCTCTGAATATATTTGTTCATCAATACAGTCTCAAGCTGTTACTGTTATGATCATCGTCATGAAGCCCATCAACAATTCAATGCTTTTTCGTAACAATAAATTATCATGCTCTCGTATTTGTATGACAAACTAGGCCGATTTACTGTGCTCTCGACGTAGCAACTAGCAAGCTCCTTCATGTATGTTGAAGCAAATTAATACGAACAATAAGATGCGACAAGTGTTGTCAAACTCGGATTGAATTCGGCGACAGTCGAGAGTTGCGATTCGCTTGATTTATTCGGGCAGTCATTGTTTCTAAAGCTGTGCCAGTTGAAAATGCGAGATAGAAGTTGGTAGATTTTCTCCCTATTTATAAAAGCTTACTGAAACTCAGAAACTTGGTGAGTTCAGGGTGGGTTCACTGAAGCGGCGCTGAGGGGGTTTATTTCAATTTGATATGGACTGAATAAGACTGAGCTGTTTAAGTAATCAAATCAGCATTGAATTAAAAGTTGAGCCAGAGCAATGCACTCTGCAGTGATAATTGGATAACAGTCGAGTATTTCACAGCTCGTTTATATAGCACAATGTTGTGCTCTTGGCTCCCTTCCATCTCTCCTTGTCGAACTCATTATAAATCATCGACGGTTTTTGTTGGAGAGTTTACAAGTTTCACTTCGCTTCAAGCGAATTTTATTTGAATTGTGTGTCGGTGGATGATTAAATCTTCACTCACTGGAATTCGTTTTTATGATTGTGATTGAAGACAAACCGTGACATCTATTTTTCCTATATAGGAGCTTATTCTCCATCTCTATTGCACATAACGTTGATAATATTGTATAGTAGTCGACATAAATCTGTACGGAAAATTATGAGCAGTAAAAATTTTCTATAAAATTATAAAAATTAACGAGGATTTTAATTTGAACATGAATCTCGTTTGCTTTATGACATCTCAACCTAATATAATACTTCAATCATCATGCTTAAAGCTATATTGTACTCATCATGATATTATTATAAAGGATCATTATGAATACATTTTCCGAAAATTTGATGACCTAAAAATTCATTTCAAATGAATAATTATTACTAAATAATTATTAATAATAACTGGTTTGTCCCAGTGGTAGAGAGCGTCCAATCGGTGAGATTAGATAAGCGACGTGACTCTGCCACCACTGTTGTACTGGTGACCGGTTCCTCTGAATTCAATTTATGAGCCTCAAAAATCGCTTCCCGGTGGTTCGGAATCCACCTAACGCAGTAGGTCAATTCATCTCTCATCATCATCCATCCCATTACCCACGCACAGGCCCAAGAGCCCATGTTAGCATCACCCTTGAAAAAAAACCCATTAAAAGAAAACACATTCCAAAATACTGTTGAAAAATGAGAAATTTTATGGAAAAACTTTTGATCATCTGCGAAAGATACTAAATTCTGTATAGGTAACACTAGTCGCACATTATACAAAATGAATAGGCCTATCAAACTTGAAACTTCAAAGCATAGGCCTATACAGTATACACATACAGTTATTAGCCAAAATCTTATTATTTTCCGATTGTATTAAAAGCTCAATTTTGTAGCGGTTATTATGTTACAGTTATATTCCGAGAATGATTCGTTCATTTATCTATACAATATACTTCAATCACATAAAAATTAGGCAACGCCTGTACTATTTCTCTCCAAATAAATTTCGATATAGTCGATGTTTGCCGAAAATGAGGTTATGAGTTATGGTGTTGATGAAAGCTACGATTATTCTGGGGTCATTTCAGATAGCCTGTTGGGTGATAGCTTTGTGGCCAATACTTTTGCAGGTACGATCAAAGAGTAATTGGATGCGAATTGACTTCCATCGTTTCGCAATCGACTGTGTATGGAGGTTGGAACTGTATTGATTGCTTGAATTCCAGTTTCACCACAAACTTGAGTAGGATTGCCACCAACTCCCCCTCTTATTCCGTTGGTAGCGCAAACTTCATTGGACATTAGGAATTTTGACGGTAGGAACGCTATGATGTAGTGGGCGGCCAAGGTATAGTCGGTCCAAGCAAAGAAGACATTCTAGTAAGATAAGAAAATCACTCCAGCTCGGTCAATATTGGTTCGAAAATTATTAATTTAGTCTCAACATGTAGAGCAGTGTGTTCTCTACAATTTTTTAATGGATTTATGTTTTTTAACCAATATTGACCGAGCTGGAGTCATTTTCTCATCTTGCCAGAATGTCTTCTTGGCTTGGACAGACTATAGGCTACCAGTATGGCTGAGCTTATTCCCACAGACAGTCCAATGTTATCCAGACTGGCCAGTACTTACTCACAATGGGCACAAGTCCAATTCTGACTTCTCTTGCTCGACATATATTGTCCCCCAGCTCCCCTCTTTTCCCAGGGGGGCCCTCAAAAGCCTCTCACCACTAGTCACGAGTGGACTCTGGCCAAACGCCCTTTGCAGCGGCGTTCCTCTGCCTCAAATGGTATTAAAACTCCCCAGATATGAGGCTGCCCCCCTAATAAATTCTATAGTATCATCAGAAAAAGTAGAAGTGAATCTTTTTCATTACTAGAGTGAGTGCCGTCGAATGTAATAATTATTCAGACTTTCTACGGAAAAATAATTTATTGTAGTGACTATTCCCAACATGAGATGGAAATATCGGCCTAATAAAGACAATGAAGGAAAAATATTAGCGCCTATTGATATGATATTAAATCATTTCTCTCATGAGAAACATTTTTGCCGGCACATCACATTATTTAATCTGTGCCGGCCTGAACTACCAAAGATAAGAGTTTTTTGGAACACTTTAGACACTAGCACGTCAAATTTGATTGAATTCAAAAACATTTTAATTTTGTAGTACAAAATAGATCAACTCAAACTAAGTATTATCGACAAGATTTGATTTTTGAAAACGATATTGATGCATCGTGTTGATTCTATCCTATTCTATACTTCTGATACTCAATTTTGTTCAAGGATATCTTAGCAAAATTTAAAAGAAAAATACCAACCAATTATTATTAACAATAATAAAATTAGGAATGAGTTTTACAGCGATGGTGATTTCGTAAGAGTAGCGAGATGAAAATTTATTGTGTTACGTCATTACAACAAAATTGATGTATTCTAATAAACCCATGACATTGCAGAAATATAAATAAGTTGTCGTGACATTTTTCATCAGCAAAAATGAAGTTTACGTTAAAAATAAATAAACTTCACTTTATCTTCGCAACCCGAAATTTTAGCTCTGGTTGGATTTGGGAATTTAGGATCAGATGCAGTTTGGGGTAAAATTGATCACCTTGATTGCAGTGCCGGCGTAATTCAAGAAGACAGAACGACCAAAGAAAATTGGGTGCTGGGAAGTCCATTACCACTCTTCATTGCGCTACTCTCTCAGCAGGCAATCTCGCCCTTAGTTGGGCAGTTACCGTGAGGGTTCATCTTGAAGAAAGCGAGAGAGAGTGAGAGAGAGGGAGTGTAAGATGAGAAAAGAAGAGTGATGGAGAGAAAGGATCAGCTCACAAAAGCTCCCCTGATAACAAAGACTAACGTGTCATCATTACGAGATGTGATGGTGATGCATTGGTAGAAATCTCTTGTTTGATGGTAGAGAGCGGATGAGATTTTTTTATTGGTGTTAGAAAGAAGATAAATTTTTGATTGGTCGAGTACTCCTGCCTACATTCACAAGATCTCCGTTCCTCTTATCAAGTTTTGATTCAAACAGGTTTCAGAATGGTATTACACGGTACAGTAATATGTAATTTATCATTAAGATAGGAGATGACAATACGGAATCGCGTTTTCATCTCTTCTCATACAATTTCACCCTCCTTTGGAAGATTGGCTGAGACAGTCAGTCGTTTCCCGTCTCTGGAGGAATAGTAATTGTTGCATTACACTCTAACTGATCAACTGCATGTTATTCAGAGGTGTTCTGCGCCGCCAATTGGTTGCGGAGACTGGCTTATGGTTGAGAGGATGAACGTGCCAACCACAAGTCGTTACCTCTATCCTGGTTGATGATTATTTGCTTGCTGAATGGTCTATCCGGCCGGGGTGGGATTGTGGCGGGGTGGAGGGGGCGGCTTCGGCTCGGCCAGTGTTGGTTCGGGGACTGTGAGTTCTGATTGAGAATTTATGGCTTTTGGGCCGGTATTTGCCGGGCTGCGACCGTTCTCCCGTCGTGCCGGGGTGTCTTCTAGGCTTGGACGGGCTGTATAGTAGAGTGAATTTGAAACTGGCAACCAGCTGGTAGGCCTGGGCCCTTCATGGGCTGTTGAGCCAGACATACATACATACATACTCATACGATTTCGTATGATGATAGACATATATTATTCTCTAATGCCAGACAATTGTACCAACCAAATCTTAATCCTGAAGCAATTTGAATCAAAGTATGGTTTGCATCAAATTTTCGCGGATCAGAGAAGGTGTATTCGTCTCATTTGATTGATAACATTATTCGGGAAGAGCTATTTAGCTTTCAATTTTCTTTCTTATCTCGTAATTCGAATGTTTATGTTCGCTCTCATGACGAACTGTCAGAGATGTTTCAAATCATTGGGTTGGTTATGCCGTCGAAAAAGTCTAGAAAATGTATCAGTGGCCGTCAATCCAAATCTCTTTCCATTATTGTGATGGGCCAGCAACTAGCTGATAAAAGTTACCAGAGTTAAAAATGAACTTCTTCGTTTCGAAATCTGTTCTATTTATGGTCGAATTCTCAATTTTCAATCTTTGGTGACCGAGTGCATTCAAACTGTAGATAATGATAGCTATTCATAACAACTGGAGATAATACACAATAGATATTCATATTTTTCAAGAAAATTACAATTAAAAAGAAATTATGCATAAACTTAGTAGTCCCCATAACAAACACTACAACCGAAAAAAAATCACAAGGTTGATAAAATAATCTATATCTATAAAAGCGAAATGGAACTGACTGATTCATTCATTCATCACCAAAACTAAAAATACACTGAACCGAATGCGTTCAAATTTGGCAGGCATGTTCAGTTGGACGTTTAGACGCGCGCTTAGAACGGATTTTAGAAACTTTCCAAGGATAAGCAAAATATTAAAGCTTTTCTATAGTTTTTCAGCGTTTTCTCAATTTTTTCGAGGACCAATCGGTAGAAAATGTTTATATTCGGTAGGCAGGTTCAGATAAGGTCTAGAAATGTTGTGTTAAAATATTTTTGAATTCTGTTCAAGGTTACGCCACTTATCAGTATTTTTTAAATTGTAGATGAATTGCGGGTTGCATATCTTCCGCCTTCATACGACCAATTCTTACTGTTAATTCAATGGTTCAGCGAGATTATATATGAACTAATTTGGAAGATATTGAATCAAGTTTCAAACTATGTCCGATATAGTTCCCAAGGTTACGCTCAATATTAGCGTTTTACAATTTTTCGGAATTTTCGGAGCTTTTCTTGGATTTTTCGAGAATAAATAGGTAGAAAATTTTGAAATTTGATAAACAGGTCCAGATTAGGTCAAGAAATGCTGTGTTCAATGAATTTTGAATCCCTTCTGAGCCGAATTTGCAGGCGAGCGAAGCGAGTCTGTTTGTCTCAGCTGACACTGGCAGAGGTTTTGCAGGCGAGCGAAGCGAGCCTGTTTGACTCACCGACACTGCTGATACTGTCGGGGGTCCAGGCTAGGGGTCCCTGGCTAGGCGGAGAAGGCGAGCGAAGCGAGCCTGCCGGCTAGTGATATTATGTTTCAAGTCGTCTTGTCTTTTCAAAATTGATGCGCACATAAGTTCACACGGACTTATATATTATTTCAAGGCGTCTTGACTTTTCAACATTGGCTCCTCCAAAATTCGAGGGTTATACAAAAATATCTTAGAGGCAATCAGATCAATATCATCACCATATCAACATTGAAACATAAGAACATGAATTTCGGTTGAGTGCAACTCGACTAATGTTTAGAAACTCATGGCATGAATTGAGTAGACTTACCAAACTTAACTGAAGTGGACACAGTGTCCACACTTCTACACTAAGTGAATAGTATTGTATACTAAGTAAGTACTGAGTCAATGTTTATGGCATCCAATTCGTTGCACCATGAATCAGTTGGTCAAAGATCAACGCTTCATCCCAAACAAGTCGATAATAATAGTAGACCTAACTAGATCTGATGACTAGATCTACATGATGTTGGTCGAAATCCAGCTGAACAACATTCCAGGACTCAGCAGTTGTTTGTGTAGTCAGGGACACTCTCACTAGACGCAGTGGATGGCTGTCTAGTGCAAACCGGACATGAGACATGACTTAGGCGGATCGAGTGCTCGAATATCAATAATGGCGGAGAGACTTTCCATCGTTGGTCCGCAGTCAACAGATTGGCAGGGCCAACATGATTGTGAGTGCGGGTTTGTGGGGTCTGTATCTCGAGCAAGAGTCGCTCACATGCAGCTAGCTAGAACATCGTTTTCGCACTTCGATCCTTGTTGAGGTCGGCAGTGTTGATTCTTTAACGTTCAATTGTGGTTTTTTAGTAGTTTGTTTGTGAGTATTCCAAATTGGATAAGTTGGAAAGAAATCTTGGTGTATTAAATTGTTTGTTGCTATAGACGAGTCACAATTGAAGCACACACTGGTTTTTTGCATTCTCAATAATTTTAGTACATTGGTCAATATTTGCAGTTGCAGAAGTCCTTTTTCTATTCATATAGCAATAGATGAAGATTTTATTTGATGATTGTTGATAATTCTCAATAATTATTATAATAACATTATAACTATTGAAAATGATAAATAAATACAATTATAATAATTTGTTGAACTTCTGAATATTTTTTGGATGAACATGATGTGATTTCTAAACTGTTGTTGACGTTCTTCGAATGTTATTCAAATTTTTATTCGTTCATCTTGAAAACACTATTTATCATATTATATTGTGCATGATATTTTCAGTGTAAAATATGATATTTTCGACAATTTTGTGGTTCTAATGATCCTTGAAAGTTTGGTCAGGTTGGAATGGATGTTACTCAAATAATAACAAGTTGATGAAACAGTTTATTAAATATGTGTTCAAGTAATCAGAATTTCAATTGAGAATGTCCCAGGGACCAAACTTGAACATGCTGTTCAGCAACTACATAATTTGAAGACTTTCATAGCTGAAAATAGTTCAAATTGCAGAGACTCAGACTTAACACTCAATATATATATATAATTATTTTGTACAGTCTCTATACGTCTATAGTTCAAAGTAAACTCGTACCTCACAAATGGATCATTGTTAGTAAGCTGCGGTTACTGTTCAATACACGGAATGTTCACGGAATGTTGCTATTTAATACACGGAAACCAAATTATTCATCAATCAATATACATTTTGGAGGATTTGTGGCTGAGTTTCCGGGTTAGAGAATAAGCAGTTGAAGCAATCAAATTTTGAAATCAATATAACACTATATACTATAACACTATACACTATAACGGAGTCGGGAACAGAACCAATAACTCATCCTAAGTGAAACATAATTATTATTGATGATGGTTGCAAATGTCTTGTTTCTAAGAAATACTATTCAACAATATTGATGAGTTAGTAAAGTCGTTTCAAATCTCAGAATGCAGCATTGATTCCAATAACAATGTGATTTCTCAAGTGCATAAGCCGACAGCGTGATTATTCTGATTATTATAAATGATGTTTATTGTAGATTCTAAAATTAATTATGAAGATTCCTATCATTCTATCATTTCAGAACGCAACCGTTTTACCTGTCATTCGTTCAATCTGGCAGCATTGCTCAATGTTTTATTCTGACAATCAAATTAAATCCTATTCAATGACAGAAACGCTGTCATTGGATCTCACATCCTAAGACCGTCACAATAGACAACTTGTAGTTGATGAGGCAATTTAGAAAATCGCAAACATGCTTTCAATAAAAGTGCTTATGGTTTCCATTCAGCGATCAAATTCTTCCATCTATCATGAATTTCTCCGCTGTAGAAATTTTGAACTCTCAAAAACGATGTTCAAGAGATTGATCAAAAAAATCATGGCTATGAAAAATTCATGATTATTATTATTATTTATCACCAGTGAATTTTTCCACAGTAGTGTTTGTGAAAAATGTGAAAGTTTCTAACGATAATAAAGACTTTGAAAAGAATTGACGGTTGTGAAAAATATACATCACCTATTAGAATATTCAGGAACGAATTTTCTGCACTTTTGTGTCCTGAATAAACAAGATGCTGGCAATAATGAGTTTGTATAGGCTCGGCCAGGTTGAGTGGTGATCCTCCCATCTCACAATTTCCTGGTTGGCGTAAAAAACGCGCGAATGAAAATCCGCCAGTGGCGCTGTCAGTCTTCCTACCTTTAAGTGGTGCTAACACTGTCGTGAAAAAGCGAACCAAATACTTCACTTAGGCTTTCGTGAATAATTAATAACCGAAATTGCTCTCCCAGTTTTCAAACGCTTTTCCTCTTTTCAATATTCGAGCAGGAGGTGAGACCTGAAATATGCCTCAACAGCTGTAAAGGATTATACAGAATAATCTCTTGATAGATATTCCTGAACATCCAAATACGACTAGATATCCTCTCAACCGGAGGCAATAACCTATTTTCGAGTACAAATATTATTTAATTCTAATTCATCAACCTCATTTCATTCCGATTTCGCGTAGGCTAATTCGCGAATGACATTTGAGAATGATTTACTCGAACGCTTTTCAGATATTTATAGTACTTACTTATATTTAAAATTTTCTATTAGGCTATTATTATTGTGATTTCCAATGGAAGTCATAGAAATTTCTATAATGGAAAAAATGGAATTATAATGGTTCATAAGAGCTTGTCGGCCCAACTAGATAGTTCAAAATAAAACATTATGAATTCCAACATAAAACAAAGACTCCTCACCATAATTACCAAGCTTAATTTGAATAAGTGTCATTATGTACTAATTTTGATAGTAGCACAGCTTTAACAAATATTTTCAAGAATCAACGGACAACTTAGGTTGTAGAGGATAAGTTTTAATAATAAATTTCTCTGGTTGACTTCAATCGTATGTGTTTTATTGTTCAATAATCAATAAACTGCTAGCTGTTCGATAAAGAAAATCAAATTTCTTATCATTTATGAGTAAGTTATACTTTGAAAGTACATAATAATTATGAATTATATTATATTGTCATTATTATAATTATTTATTTATCTATTTCAAATTAATACACTGAAAGGAGATATTATAATAATCAATCAACTTTCATTTCGCATTGTCATGACATATTATTATTTTCGAGTTCATAAAGCTCCTGAGTCCTGATGTATTTTGCAGTATCAACTAAAATGATTGAAACAAGCCAGTATCTGGGGATGAAGGCGAAGATAGAAGTTGGGTGTTATCGAAAGTTCTTGTTGACATTTCGATACGACAAGTAGCACTTTGAGTTTGTGTTCTCTGGGCGGCGAACTGAATTCGGTTGCAGTTTGAAACTGGGTCTACACTTGCGACTTGGGCTGCGGTTCTGGTCTAAAGAGCTACACTATAGCGTCTTAATCGTGTGATAAATGTTGCAATCAAGAGAAGATTATTCGTCGGCAGTCGGAGGCCAAGATATTAAATTCTGTGTGCTTAATTTGGAGCAGATTAATGCGCAGATCTAGTGCGCCATGGGCTTCTTTACATTGGAGTAGCACACGTCTACCCTGTGAGACGGCCGGATTTGAAGGCTCTTCTGTGGTCTTACCAAATCTCAATTTGGGACAGAATGCTAAATGTCCTGGATTTGAGCTGAGACTTCACCTTACGCTAACAGCTACACCGAATCCTCCACAGCGATTACTTGACTTTGAACAATCGTTTGAGTGCAAACTTAAATCTTCCACTTGACTTATCTAATTTGTCAATCGGTCTCATCCTTGGAAAGCAATTATGAAAACTTTGGCCTCGCGAATGAATAATTAATCCTTTAAGAACTGAGAAGGCTTCACAATAAATCTACATTCATGTTGCTTTTTTGATCTGGCAGTCACTATTGGAAAGTATTGTATGCATAGAAAAACATTATTTTCTCATAAAATCACAGTTCAATCTCATGTGAAACTCTTCCTCTACCTAAGTAGAACCAAATCAAAAATGGTTATAAAATACAGAGGTACCCTCTTTCCTATTGGACATCAACAAAATAGTTATTTGTGTAACTAGTGCGTGAAGTGAAGTATTGCTGCACAAGTGGAACAGTTTTTTCACGAGCCGAAGGCGAGTGAAAAACTTTTCTCAAGTGCAGCAATAACACTTGATGCTCGAGTGTTATATACCCACGAGTGATTAGGCTATCTATAGCCTAACAGCTAACTGCTTCTATGTTAAAATGATGCAAGTTTACGATCGTATTGCTTATGATTCTCAGGACTTTATCATACTTTTATGCAAAATTATTTAGTCAAATTATCAGCTGTCACCTGAATTGCATAACAGTATCCTACTTCATGAATTAAGTGCAAGGTTCAAAGCTGAACCAGCAAACATGAGACTGAATTGAACTGGAGCTGTAATTTAATGATAGTATTAAATTAGAATGCCACATTTACTATGAATTCTATATTATGCCTTCAACCACTTTTCATTATATACCAACTTACATATGTGGTAGTTAAAGTTTCATTTTATTTCAGCCTACATTATTTTCAAAATTTCAGTATCTATGGTGCCAGAGTCTTCTTCAAAGTTGTATGTATTAAGCAAGGCTAGTAAATCTTACCAGGTGGGATATTTGCCTGAAAATTATGGTTCACAAATCTGACGTCACTATTTTTCTACAGTGTCGTACTCTAGCACCTAAAATGAAAAGCACAGCTGATGAAAATGTAAACATAACCTATTTTCGTTAGTGTTGAAGAATAGTATTGTTGAAATCAATTCTGATGAGTTGAGAACATCACAATTAACAAGGAAACAATATTTTCAAGTTGTCCTAGTTGTTTTGTAGTGAAATATTATTATTTTCATTTTTATTATCGTATTTGCATAGTTTGAACCCACCAGCTTCTCGAATCTTTGGCCCCAATTTATGACAACAATAGCATTATATTGTTCTAATATCACAACATTATTCATCATTATTCGACTGTAATGATACTCAATTAATTAATTTATCATTTTTAAATATTTTCACAATTATTTTCATTGATATTGAGCTTTTCACGTGATATTTTTTTTATTTTTCAATTCTCTGTGGAACAGCTGGAAAATTGGAATCCTAGATACATGTCGAATCATTAATATAGGTATAAAGCATAATGTGAAAAATAAAACTAGTAATGTAAAAAAGTGGACTGCTGGGCTTCTATGGACGCTGGCCTACCTGGTAGATTTACTTACCTTGTGTATTAAGTATCAAGTTATTTTCATTGGAAAATCGTAATAATGTATTATGCCACTGAATTCTGATATATCTTCTATAGACCTTGCTCAAATTGAGTCAACTACTGTATGAAACCAAGACCAACCAACTGTATGAATTCAAGATCAACAAACAACAAATTATCTTACCGTATTCAAACAATTCAAGCTCAGGTTTTATAACCAACAATAATGAACGGTATTCATGATAACACAAATCCCTACTCTCATAATTATTATGAAAGCTCTGAGATTAAATTGACCTTTTATCATGGAAACTTACTTACGGTATTGATATACACAATAAACTAACCTAAAAAATTCAGTGAGATGTCTGACGGAAGGTCTGACTGGGCTACTACCTTATGGTCAAAAACCAACTTGCTGCTACCAGCTGATCGACTCCCGTTTGGTCGACAGCCAGTGTTGCCAACCAAATTTCGGATTCTGAATACGGAATGTCCATTCAACGTGCTTACTATTTCGTGTTGTTAGGTTCTAGGTGGGAATGCGTAAAATACGATTTTTCGCCACACTGGTATGAAATGATCTGTTTTACATGCATCATACGGAGGCCAAAAACGCTCGTTTTCAGGCGAGGTCGCCAGCAACTCGCCGGGAAAATGCCTTTTTCGGCCCTAGGGCGGTAAAATAACCTTGAATGTAAGCTGACTGAAGGTCGTTGTCGATTTAAGGGTTGGTCTATCAATAGGTAGCATCCCAGTTTGATTGCATCAAATGTCAGCTGTTTTGCGAGTTGATGTCAACTTATTGGTATTTCGATGTAAAGGTAGTCTCTCATCTGTTATTTTGATTGGTGAGATCCCTTGTCAAGAGAACTGAACATTGAAAGTTTTCACATCAATCAGTAGTTGAACAATAAAGGAAAACTGCTTCAATAACTGATACTTCAACTTTGATAAGATTAAAAATGTTTGTATTGATTGAATAATGATGAACGTGAAATCCATGTTTGAACAAAATTATTGTTGTCAGACTTTATGCTACTTCGTCTAGCAGGTTAGCCAGCGCCATCTAGCGGGTGATAATGCAACTAGACTAAGCTTTTCTGTTAGCCAATATCAGTTGAAAATTAACAACTTTGAATTGATATTGTACAATTTAGGATGATCGTACAAAAATCATCTTGGGCTTAAACGTTTCTGGACTAAGGAAATCGAATACACTGATAGTTATAAAGTAATATTCAGTCAGTAAATCAATAAACTATTGACACAAAGTTTCAATAGCAAGCAGATGGTACCTACTCCAAATTCAGTATAGGCAAAGATAGCATAATAAGGTTACTGGTCTAGCTGTTCTTGGAACTGATTAACTAATTTTTTATTTTGTTTTTTCGCATTGATGTTGTGTGCCGAAAAATAAAGTTTGACACCACAGGTCGAAAATGTAATATTCCGTCTCTCAATTTTTTCTAGTCCTCGGCCTACGGCTTCGGACTTGAAAACCGATTTCGAGCCGGTAAACGCACATTTTCGGCCCTAGGTACGAAATATACTATAACGCGTTGCATTTTTCATTTTACGCACTCCTCGAGAATGTCCAATTTTACAAACTAGATTCAGTGCGTAATTGGTACTTTTTGTGGTAACTGTAGGAAAAACTATTATTTCAATCATGTTTCGAGTATAATCTTAAATCCTCTTCCTGAAGTTTCTGTTGTCACTGTTGATCCCTATAATTATTTTTTGTTTCCCCTGAGAAATAATATTGTTCTCCCTACATCGTCTGTTAATCCTTGAAAACGTTCTAGCAGATGAACAAAAAATGTTCTTACATTAAAGGATTATTTTTTTCTACCAAATTCTGTGTTTTCCTGTAGGCCTACACCAAACCTTTACCCTTCCAAAAGCATAGATTCAATATTTAGATGAGAGCTCTCAATTTTTCATCTATCCTTCTGAGAGTGGTTGAAAGCTATGAAACCCCACAGAAACAAAAAATCTCCGTTTCCTATAAAAAGGTATTTCTACAATATTGTTGCTAGCTTTATGCGCTGATATCCAGCTTTTATTGGACATAAGACTTGACATCTGTCTTCATATGCGAAAAACTGTTTCGAATTACTCTATGAGCAAAAATTGAATCAGTTGTCCTGTAAATCTTGATAATTTGAATGGGTTGGTAGCCATTAATAAAGGGTTGCAGAAGCCACTCGTGGACAGAGCAGTGCTAACAGTCGTGGCTTGGAATTAATTCGGAATAATTCAATTACAAATTAGACGGTCGTCGAGCTAGTCCCGGATTTTTCTCTTTGCTTTAGCAGCATCTCTTCTACCTCTGGCACTTTTCACTAGCATTATTATCTCTCGCTCTCTTTCCTTCTTTCTCCCTCTTTCAGACGCTCTTATGTACATTTTCTCCCTCTGTTCTGGACATCTCTAACCGATAATTTTTGTCTCTCCTGTACATTTCTTTTCTACACTTTTACTTTCTCTTGTACATTTCTCTTCTACACGTCTTTTCCTCTCTTATGTAAATTTCTCTACCAGGATTTTCCTCTTTTCTAACATGTCTCTCTCAGACTTTTTCTATTTTTCAAACAGATTACTCTCATGCTTTTTCTCATTTTGTATATTCATTCACTTAAAAGCCCGTATAATAAATATCACATACCCCCATATAATGCTTCACTTTTACATGATCTCTCGTTCTTGCTCTCAAGTGGACCTTTCATTTTCATCCCCTTTCAATGTGAAAGATTCAGTCTTTATTTTAAAACCAGCTGGCTTCTAGCCAAACTGCTCACCCATCACAATCATCTTTTTCTTCTTCCTAATTCTCTTTTCTCCCTCCTTTTTTCCATCCAATCCTACCACTCTCACTCTTTTTCACTCTTCCTGGCTTTTCCAGTAACGCTTGACTGCGTATATACGCATCTCTTTTAATATATAAATTCTTCATGTAAACAAGTAAGCTATTCATTTTGTTCTATTCTAGCTCTAAGCAGAGTTTTCCACTAAACAATTAACACAATAAAGTTTTTAGTATTTTTCCCTCTTTCCTTTTAATTCAATTGTACAGGCATAATTGAAAAATTGTGTTTTGAATAGAAAAATATATTAAAGTAAGTTCTTGCTACATGTTTCTTGTGTAGATTAATTCTCGAGGAATGTCTAGTACATTATTTTAAAGGGAATAAAACGTAAAAATACGAACAAACAATAGAAAAATTATTTCATTTACTAATTTTAGTTACAACATTCAGTTCTGATTCTCAATAAGTCAATGTTCATTGGAATTACTAATGATTTTGAATTAATGTGATGGTTGACTTTCAAGGTGAACATTTCAGATCATCATCTATGATCATTCTTGAAAATTAATGAGCTTCATGAATCACATATCATGTGACACAACTATTTTATTACTGCTGTTCTATGAATTACTTCTTTCATGGTTAAACTGATGGATCATAGTAGGCCTATAAATGGTTATTCCGAGTGGCGGTTCCAGGGGTGGGCTGGGTGGTCAGCTGCCCCCCCCCAGTTTTCATGGGAATTTTTCCAATTGTTTTTCTAGTTAGACGCACATAATATAATTATTTCTAAAATAATCAATTTAGTAAAGACTAAAATCATAAAAAATCATTTAATGGTTTATAAAATAGATAATATCTGTTATTGGAAGTTCATATGGACTTTCTAAGCCTAATTGAAAATCCTCACTCATGTTATAGTTTGGTACTCCAGCCAAAGAAGCTTGCCGATATCTTCCATGAATTAAGGTTATTGTGTCCTCTAATCTACAATGAAGTAGATTATGATGATTGCATCATATCTGAAAAGTCATTACAAAGTAAATACCGGTAATCGGTTCAACTTAATTTGATGATGTTTTGAAGTTGAAAATCTTAATGCCTTGGAAACCTTTGAGGTTCAAAAGTAGATAGTTTGGCAATAAGTTTTAACAACTATTGAATTTATTCCAAATTTTTCATACTACACAGAGTGTTCCAGAAGGAATGTGCAATACTTTTCAAGCTGTTTCTTTACTCCAAGTAGAGGAAAATGTTCCGTGGGACACATCACCAAATACGCCTTGTTACCGCTTAGATAACAATGGCGAAAAATTAAAATTTCTCAAAAGATATTAATTTTTTTATTTTTCACTGGCTTTATTCAGATTCTAAAATTATTAATTCCCATGTGAAATGGAGTTGTGAAATCTGAGGAATTCAATGACTGTTTTATGAGGAGTTTTCAACTTGAATGGTTATTGAGATAATAGAGCAGATATGCTACAATCATTTTTTATTTTCAATATTGATAGAAGTTGAAGAGAATCAGAAGATATTCTGAAGAGAACGTTGAATAGCGGTGATTGTGTAAATTGTACTTAAATCTCAGAAATCGCGATCAAAGGGGGACAAAACATGGAACAAATGAAAAATTACTATAAAGTCACAATTTATTTCAAGATTTGATTGAATTTATCACGTCGTAGTTTGACATGGGGATAAATAATTTTATAACTTGAATAACACCTCTAAAAATCAATACTCTCTGAAAAATTTCAATTTCTCTCCATTGTTATCTCGGTAACAGAGCATTTTTGAGGGTACCTATGATCCATATTCCATGGTACTTTTTTCTCTACTTGGTATAAGGAAACAGCCTGAGAAGTATTGCGCATCCTTCTGAAACACTCTGTGTGCCGTAGTATGAAACTATTGGAATTAATTCAATAGCAGTTGATAGAAATTGTTGCCAAATTATCTACTCTTGAACCTCCAGACTATATTTCTCAAATATAAAATAAGGCCAAGTTTTCAAGGCATCAAGATTTTCAACCTAACTCGAAAAATAATAAAATTGAGTTAGACTCATTATTTACTTTGTCATGATATTTTTAATTTTTCCCAAGTAAAAAAGACGCCTGGGAACCCTACTATCTGGGGTAGGGGTAAGGGCACCCAGATACCCTTTCATATACTCCCTAGAAATCACTCGTGAATTTGAGTCCTTGCCCCCCCAGTTTTTCGGTCCTGGAACCGAACTGGTAATTCCCCACAATTATCTAGTCTGATAAACTTTATTTCTGTTCCTAAGAAGTTATGAAACATGGATAAAATAATAATATTATCAGTTCCTGTAGCAACATTCAGTAATAATCCTTCCCAATCAAGTTCTCATTAAAATTACTAATGATTCTGAATCATTTAACATTCAAATCAAAATTATGAATCTAATTCAAGGCAATAATAATTAAGTGGTACGCAACATACATTTGCAAAATCAATTCAATATTATATCATGATTAAAACTAATAATATTATTTTGGATTGGAATTAATTTCCAATTAGCTAAGGGGAATTATGAATATCCATCTGGCATTGACATTATAAATCATTATTTGCAAATCAAAACCTGTTCGGTTCATTGTTCCTCAATATATCCAATTTTGATATAGCGCTCAGAGGCATCATTCGAGTTCGGATTTTTCCATTAGCCGCAGCTGAATTGATGATATTTTTCGAATCTCTCTCTGGCGTTCGTTGACTGTCAAATGCTAGCCGTGTATTGGTGATTGATTGACGTCAAACATTGCTAATATGACAGCAATGAGAGAAAATAGCCGGAGGGTTTGTTTGGATCATCGTTCATGGAAGTGATGTCAATTGAGTTTTTATATTCTCAGAATTGCGATGAACGCAATCCCATCGCTTTATTCATACCATCGATTGCATTATTATTTGTTTCGAAGAATTTTCTAGAAAGTACCAACAAATTTTACTACGCAAACTGACTTTGTACGCAGTCTATGGAATATTGTGATAGATATCGTTGATTACTCTAGCTTATTTATGGTTGAGAGAAAACTGAACAATGCTCCTGGCATTCGAGGACTAACTCTATTATTCAGAGATTCCTAAGTGAACAATATCATCAATACAGATAATTTGATAATGTCACTCAAAAGCGTTTCTTCTTGGAATCAATGATTGATCAATCAACTATTAATTTAGTTGTAAATCTCATATTGACTCGAAAGCCAGCAATCAATCACTCCAATCAAATATTTAGTAAATACAGCATAGAAAATGTACTATTTTTCAAATTTGACATGGAAATAGTCAATTCATAATAATTAAGGAACACAGATTCCTTCGAATTTTCAATTGTGTTTTTTTTTCTTTTGATAATATAGCCTATCTCTATCATCAATTGTTGGAGAATGACGGCTGTCTACCTGTATAATATCCGATATTTTATATCAGAGCATATTTTCCTTGAAAATTCGTTTTTGTATCTCATCTCCATCGCAGTATTCCAATTCGAACAATATAATATAATTTTGATTTCATTAATGTTATTCAATTCCAAAATTCAAAACGTGATTTCTTCAGAAATTTCATCATATAGTGAAGTTTATATTTAAATATCAAATTTCTGGCTTGAAATCATTGGTGAACCCACCCAGAAGCACATTGTATAGTGAACAACCATAAATATTGAGATAAAATTGAATTGAGGTAGTACTATAATTATAATTGAGATTGGAATATTCAGAATGAATAATACAGTTTTTTGCCAAACATTGGCTTCGATCAGTAGAAAAGTGTTCATATGTTTAAATGTTGATCAATTTATTCACTAATGTTGATATAGGCATCAATTATTGGTTCATAATAACAATTTTATTGGTTGAAGTTGTTTTTACGCATTAGAAATTTCCAACAATAGGATTTTACGTTCAATAAAAGTGTAGTCTGCATTCTTTGTCAGCCAATGAAATGGAATTGTAGATGGTAGGATGACAGTAATTGGTAATTCAAGTATGTAATAAATGTAAGCAGCTATTAGCAACTTGAAGCAACTATAAGCAACTTGAAGCAGCTATAAGCAACTTGAAGCAACTATTAGCAACTTTAGCAACTATTAGCAACAGGAATGAGTTATCGACTTGTATGGTTGATCATTTGAATTAATTCTAGATTTAAAAGCTGCCTTTTTTAATTCAATTTTCGATGATTGTTGGTATTATTTGAATATTGTAACAATTCTAAGTACAGAATTTGATTTGTATTGAATTGACGTTGTTGTAACATTTTGATGTGTTTTTAACAATAAATTATTTTGAATTTTGAATTTTTATCTCATTGATCAATAAATTTATTCACGAGAAATTCACACAAATCCGTAGAATTGGTGATAGATATCCCAATCATTAAATTTAGCTTCTTGCTGTGAACATCACTTAATATGTTAGCTACTGAACCTGACATTCTACCATTAATATTTATTGAAGCATGAGTCCACCAAGAAGCTTTCCTCCAAGATAACAGGAATGTGTTCCATACACGTTCAACACTCCTTTTTTGATCAAAGTTCCAGTCTTTGCTTCAGAGGCAGTCATTAGGTGTCATTACTATTTCATGACTGCCATACACAGTTAGTGCCCGAGGAGTTTTGTACATTCAAAAGTAATCATTGCAGGTGATGCAGTGCGCGATGGCTTAGCGTCTAATCTATTGTTCAGCTGTGAGCGCCTTTTGTAAAGTGAGTTTTGAGGTGAACGCTGCAAGTTGAAAGAGCCGCGATGATAAGAGAAAAGGGAAATGATGTGATCGTATCGGAGACGCGTGAAGCATTTCCAATTTCCCGGGGCCTTCTAACACCCCTCCTCATCCCATTCCTCAGCTAAAGCCGACAGGTCGTACTGTTTTCACGAACGTGATCGTGGATGAAGAGGCTTAGGCTTGAATCAAAATGGTGGCGGCCTACGCTCAATAGTTGGTTCTTCCAAAGTAAGACAATATATAACTTGAAAAATATTACTCTTCGCCATTTTCAATTTTTTTGAAGTATTATGTTGAGTCATGGTGATATACAATGTTAGAAACTACAGTGGGACTTCGTAGATCTATTTCGTAAATCAGGGTACTAGAGTATGAATTAGGGAAGATCACGAATCATCTAGTCTTAAGCTTTCCCTATGAATTGGAGAGAATTACAAATTATAGAGGACGAATTATTATCGGAGTTCTACTGTAGTTGATTTTGTGTTAGCTATTCATATTGTGGGTTGGGTGGAAGAGGGGACTAAAGTTCGCCCACACCTCTCATGTAATGTACTAAGTTGAAAAATAAAGAAATTCAACTATCAATCTATTTATCTATCATATTGAATTAAGATCCTTCAAGTTACACAATTTAGAATATGCTAAAATACAGTATCGAGATAACTGTCCTGATTGGATTTTTACACGAATAAACATTATAGATCAGAAAAAATAGACTCAGAAGAAGTTTTTTGTTAAGCATAGGGTAGTTCGGGGAGAGATGCCGCACATTTTCTAAAACTAAGCTCCACAGTCCCATGATGCATGTAAAGCTAAAGTAATTTTTTTATCAATAGTCAGTTAAATGTTTCAACATATTCAATGAGTAAGAACTATCCATGCGATACATTCTAGGCTTGAGAATTTTTTTTTCAAAAGTACTATGAAGTGGCAACTCTCCCATAGGGTGCGGGTGAGATGCCGCACTCATAGGGGAGTTATGCCGCATTTTGTAAAATTAACTTCAATTTATTTATTTATGATGTTGAGTGAAACGAAATTAGTTTATTGATAAGGAATTTATTAAACACACATAAATAACCCTTTTATATGTTTTATATTGCTTATATTTGCCAAACTTCTCATCCACAGTCCATGCAAGAAGTGTCAGAAATGATTGCCTACAATATTTGGTAATCCACGACTTATTTATTCAGGATATCAAGTGAAACGGAATATATATAGCCTATATGATGAAGAAATATAACAAACTCGAAAAATAACACTTTTTATGTTTTACATTATTCTAAATCAGTGTGCGGCGTGTGTCCCTTATGGGAAAAAAATGCGGCATGTATACCGGATTCTAAGGCGGCATGTGTCCCATTTTGTCAGGGTGAGACGCCGCACCTCGTAACTTTCTTCTCTCCCTAGCCTAGATGGTGCAACAGGACGGAATATGTAGCTAGTGACGAGAACTGTTGACTCAAACCCAAAAAACGCAAATCCATCGATCAGTTATGGAGCAATCACAAATCTAAGATGTTATAAATAAATTCCTGACCCATAAAAGTTGTACTCACCTCATATAACTGGGTATTATCCGAATAAAACTAACAAAAGAGTAAACTGACAACACAACACGTCTTCAATGGTCATTGCTCCAACTATTACTGCCACTGACAGAGCATTCTGGTGATCACTATGAAAAGTATCAGGGGTGCGGCGTCTAACCCGCTTGCGGCAACTCTCCCCGAATTACCCTACGGGATACAGCATTGTGTCGACTGTAAAATTTATAGTCGATAGTCAACGATACATAGACAGTCTCTGTGCAGAGAGTACAGAGAGTATACTGTCTTCAAGTTTACTTTCTCTGTAATTTGAACACTCTCTGTACACGGGGATTCTAGTGTCGGCCAGTTGAATATCTGTAGCCAATCACAGCTGTTGTTGTTTGACTCATCCAATGTAAAGACAAAGGCTGTACAATCCCCGTGTGTAGGGCGCACACTATATAAGTATAGAATAAGAATAAGTATATAATATAGAATAATATAGAATAAGTATATAAGAATTATTATACTTATTAGCAGAGAGTAGGAATAACATAAGTTATGAGTTGGGAATATAACTTGAGCTATATTCTTACTTTGTGTCAGAGTTTTGAAAGGTTGAACATTACATCACTTTCTATTTATAGATTATTCTTGTTTATTTACTTTCTCAAAAAAAATGTTCAAATTTAATATGACTTAAGCTTCATCTAACAAAGAATATCCAACTACTGTATTGTATACCTATTTGGGCAGCTTTCAATTGAAGAAGCGAGGTATGCAATTATTCGTAGTTCAAAATGTAATACAATTATTAGAGAATTTAAAGCAAGATTTGAAATCACAGTAAGCATCGATTGGTTTCAGTTAATCCAATATTATTTGTGAATTGAATCTCATTTGCTTGGGTTTCAATTTACAAAATCATCATACATAATATAATTAGGATCTACATTTCTAGCCAAAAATGAGTTCTGTAACAACCGTCATTGTTCTTACTAATCACAAACCAACATCGAATTCGGTAGTATCTTTCATCCAAGCATATATGTTGAGAAATGGCTAACTCACTTCACAATACTCTTCATCTCGCTACTTCATAATATCTCCATGTAGTGGTAGATTCCGATGAATATTCATAAGTGAGTTCCTGGAAGCAGATACCCGTGATGGAACATTTCATTTGAAAGCAACTCAAAATAACCCGCTAGAAAATCAATTATTCCTGTCCTAACTGAGAATAGGCTTGTCGGAAATTGTCCAATGCCGGAATTGGATTTCTAATGGAAGTAGGATGGAAGCGATTTCACTGTTGATTGAGTTTGCTACTATAGTACTATTGGTACAATGTTACAATTTTCAAGTTAGAAAAAGACTTTCAATTGGTATAGAGTTGGATGATGTTGATTATCATCAGCTCCATTTAATCATAATCATCTATCATTTCTTATATATATTAGAATGATAGAAGGTTATGATTCAATAATAAAATCAAAATTTCACAAAAATATTAATTTTCTCTCAACTGTAAACTAGGGTTCTGAATCATAATGCTTATACCATAGAGAAGGTGAAGGAACAGAGAATATTCACCTTCTCTCAGCTCATACTCTCAAGTTGATTGACACAAGCCACAAAGTTGTACAAGAATCAAGATGAATATTTCGAATGTTTAACTGAATCCCACTTTTCTCTGTTTCGTGATTTCACCCAAATTGATTCTGTTGAAGGTGAGTTGAGTTGGCTTTTTTCAGAGATTGATTTGTTTTGAACTGGGATTGTGACTTGAATCTCTCCCGATAGAGGTAACCAAAACAATCTGCATGATAGAGCTTTGTAATCCCTGCTGAGAACAATCTTTATTGATAGACTCATTTACAATATTCCTTTCCGAACAAGGAATAAATAATATGGTATCACAATCAATAATTGAACCCATTGACACAATCTTTCTCTTATATTGAGTTAAGTTCGAAGTCAGTTGCAAATATTTTCAGTTCAAACAGAATGGTAAATTTTCCATTTTTTTCAGTGATTATAGATTTTTGGTCGTTCTTGAAGCCACGGTTTTCTTAAACGGGAGCGGACATTGTTGGATAATTAACATTTCGCCCATTTGTGGATTTAATGCATAGTTTCATGACTTGCACTCGTCCACTATTAAATAAAGTGACCATCGATTACAATGAGCAAGGAATTATGGTTTCTTGAAAGTAACTATGAACTATTTTCGCATTGGTTCAATTTACTGTAGTTTGAGTTTTTCAACAATTGTACATTAATCCAAGGAACATCAGAACTTTCTTAACTTAATTTTTCTTCGAATTTTTGGATTGTTGTGTAATTCACATCCTATTGATTTTGAGAGTACTCGACTGGAGATTTCAACAAAACTTTTGAGATATTGTGATCTCTGGTAGTGCGTTTCAACTAAATGCTCTTCTTTATCTAATCTTACACATGCTCTGTCTGTTCTATTAACGGTTGTTGTCAGCCAACAATGGCAAGTATTATTCGGATACCCTTATGAATCTGTTGGGATGGGGTCAGATTTTGTGGACTCAGTCAGGTGGGGAGGGGGTGATGGTTGATTGGGAATTGACATAGGAGAAAACGTGATATGCGGCGCGAATCGGTGGTTGCCATGGTTACTGTGTGAATCAATCATACACTTCTGCCGAGTGTGCACAGCTAGCCGTATAAAAACAGAACGGCATCTAGATGAGATGGGTTTGAGTGAGAGGGAGAGAGGCAGAACAAATAGAGCACAGCAACTCGTGCGGAAGAAAGTCCCCCTCCCTTGCCGTCGGCAGAATCCGAATCAGGATAATGGGTTCTTATCGAATATAATGTTTCACTCCAAAACATGCGTGCGCCAGTGTGTCTGAAGTTTGGAGGTTAAAAATGCTACCGAGCTTCCCATCTGTTTTTGACCTGAGATATTTGTCTCACTGCACTCGCTCTTCCTCTGTAATCCGCTTGTTTTAAACAAAAGCAAAAACCGTCAGTTTGTTCTTGGATCTCAGTTTTTTGTAACTCTCACAATTTTATTTTCAACAGTATTATCATTTCTAAAAGCTATGATGGTCATTCTTCCTGGAATTTCCACTAAACATATTATAT
Organism: Sogatella furcifera; assembly: GCA_017141385.1. NCBI lineage: Eukaryota > Metazoa > Arthropoda > Insecta > Hemiptera > Delphacidae > Sogatella > Sogatella furcifera. The sequence continues at coordinate 11,385,055 of CM029549.1, forward strand.
TTTTTCGAGTTATAATATCACATTCAACTTTTCTATTCAATGAATAAGGTGAACAGAGTTGAACAAAAATACCAAAGGAATGAAGGAATGAACCAACATTGTAAAAAAACTCAATCACAAGTTACTATCGCTTTATTCCTCTTCATTAACAAATTCATTAACTCATTAATAATCATTGAGTCATAAAATATAGATAGAGAGTCTTTTATCGCCTATCACTTATCAAAACAAAATTAAATGAGTGTCCGGTATGCACAGATGCACCTGACAAGTAGACCTGCATGTCATTTTGATACTTGAGTTTCAAAGTTCGATATAAGCCTGCGTTTCAGAAGTTTACCCAATGGAATAAATAAATGTCCAAAGCAATCATACTTCAGTAGAAATCACATAGATTTGTGACTTAAGGTCAGGAGTCAAGTAAATTAATTTGATGTAATGTCGAAGTTTACTCATTTGGATCACTGAATTGTCACTTATTACTGAATCATTGTATCACTGATTTACTCATCTGAATTGTCCAAAGACATGTATTATAAACTAGCCGGCAGGCTCGCTTCTCTCGCCTTCTCCGCCTAGCAAGGGTGCTCCGTCCCCTGGACCCTCGACAATAACAGCAGTGTCAGTGAGTCAAACAGGCTCGCTTCGCTCGCCTGAAAATTCCGTTCGGAAGGGATTCAAAACTTATTGAACACAGCATTTCTAGACCTAATCTGGACCTGTTCACCAAATTTCGATATTTTCTACCAATTTATTCTCGAAAAATCCAAGAAAAATTCCGAAAAATAGTAAAACGCTAATATTGAGCGTAACTTTGGGAACTATATCAGACGGAAACTTGATTCAATATCTTCCAAATTGGTTTATCTATAATCTCGCTGAACCATTGAATTTACAGTAAGGATTGGTCGTATCAAGGTGGAAGATACCCGCAACCCGCAATACATCTACAATTTTAAAAACCCTGATTACTGGCGTAATCTTGAACGGATTTCAAAAATATCTCAACTCAACATTCCTAGACCTTATCTGTACCTACCTACCAAATATCAACATTTTCTACCGACTGGTTCTCGAAAAAATTGAGAAAACGCCGAAAAACTATAGAAAAACTTAAATATTTGGCGTATCCTTGAAAAGTTCTTAAAATCTGTTCTTAGCGCGCGTCTAAAAGTCCAACTGAACATGCCTGCCAAATTTGAACGCATTCGGTTCAGTGGATTTTTAGTTCTGGTGATGAATGAATGGATGAATGAATGAATCAGTCAGTCAGTCAGTGCCAATTCGCTTTTATAGATGTAGATGGTTTTGGATAAACGTCAAACCCAATCGAAAGTGAAGTTCGAATCATGTTAGAATCATAATCAATAGTCGGGGATAAATGTCTAACCCAAACGTAGATCAGTGGAAATCACTTACAGATCGTATCACAGTAAGCTCACCCACTACCTCGAACTGGATTCGATCGGCGGTGTGTAAATTGATGCCGAGGTTGAAACTAGATGTACGGCAGTGGTGATAGCAATGGAGACTGTTGTCTCCTGCGTAGAAAGGAAGTCAGTGGGCCGATATTGAACGTCGGCAGTGGATTAGGAGCAGGATGGGCCGTTGGGGAGATAAAATTAAGCACTGACTTGGGCGGCGGATCACGTCTTGGGAATATTGATGAGCGCGTGCTGCGAATTTCCAAGTTGCCGCGAATATGGACGCCGCCATCAGAACACGTTGTGTTTGTATGTAAAAACCGTTTGGTGAGAAACATTGTATCGACAGGATGTGGATATCTTTCGGTGCTGCGCAATTGCCTGAAAAGTTAGCGTTCCAGGTTTCAACAGTTCATTGACTTCAGCGAAACGGAAGCCCGCTTGTTCTACTAAATTGAGGCCATCACCTATGAAAACCCTTTCTGTTTTCGAGAATCGATGTAGATCGAATCGTATACGAATGAAAAACATTGCAAATAGGCTATACTGTGGATCTTGAAATATTTATTATACTGTATTCTAATTTCAATCTTGACAATATATATATATAAAGTATTGTATTGTTGTACGTGAATATAGTACATAAAAAATTGGAAGTTATAGAGATAGAAGAAACTTCAAAGTAACTAAAACCAAAGTTGTTCTTGTAGTATAGAAGTTTCTTTTTCCTATTATATTTACTATATGCTATCATATTGGAGTACGTTTGGTGATGGAATTAATAATTTTACAATAGGAGATAGTGGGCTGTTATTGGTCCCTCTCTGTTCAAGGCTACTATCAATGTATGTTACTCACAGTCCCCTTTTTAGTAGTTGTTATTTGAACATAACATGTGTCATGTTAGTTTGAAGAGCTCTCTTTACAGGCACTCTCAAGTGTTACTTAACATATACGTAGATATATGCTCTGCGTGAATAAATCTAATCTCAAATCACACTTGAGAATGCCTCTGGGAAGAGCAAAACAGCTTGTGTTGAAATAAAAACTACTAAAAAGGGTACTGTGATTTCATTTTTCATTTATCAACTCATGCTATTCTTTTCAAGATATCGACTCAATAGATAGTGTTGAAGAGAAGTTTTTTTTAACCTTTATCTACGGACTCATGATGAATTAGATCTCCAGGATAGAACTTGAGAAACATTCCACCCTAAAAATACTTGGAGTAGATTGTAAAACGAGCACATCATCACAATAATCTCACTTTGTGCGATGCAAACAAGTAAGCATCGAATTCAACTACATTATTCCAAACCATTGTCACTCATATTTGACTGACAGACTGCTCAACAAATCATTCGTTATAGCTGACTAGGGCTGCCGCGACAGAGTGGGTCGTATTATTGATTGGCTTTGACGACAGGCCGGGACTGAGAGCCGATCTAGGAGTCAGGCCACGTTCAGTTTGTTATCGAACTTTTGTTACCCTGGGGGAAGGTGGAGGTGTAACACGGTATGACAGGCTATGATGAACAAGAGAAAGAGAGAGAGGAGAAAGAGATGGGGAGAAAGAGAGAGAGAGAAAAGAGTATGGATGTCAAGTTTAGTGATGCTGGACGGCTAGACTACTATCATTCAATCATATTGAAACTTTGTGTTGAATCGAAATCTACCATCAGCTTGACAGGTGGATTGATGTCGGAGTTGGAGATTATCCGAATGTTATTTAGACAACTTAGAACAATTACTCATGAGTTTTCATCTAATATAATGTTGAAATTTTGTGAATTCATATAACGTGAACTGAATATTATGTGCCTTTCAATGATAATATTCATATTTATATTCCCTATAATTTTTCATAGTTGAATAGTGAATATATATCATTTTGTAGAAACTAGAGTGTACATTTCAATGTTCAGAAACGGTTACCAAACATTACATAAGTATCTGCACAGCAGATAGTATATAATATTCTTGGAAGGAGAATTAACATTCCCTATTTTTTCAATCTACAAAATATACGTGATTATACTTGATACCCTTCTAAATCCAATACAATCTTATCAAAGTTTTGTAGATGGTAGGTGGAAATGATTCAAGAATACATTGTAAAAGCTGTTTTGATCCTTCAACTAGGGCTTAGAGCGAATATCTACGAGTATAATACTCAAACTCATATTGAAAAATATTGAACTATAAACCCTTCATGATATAGGAATTCAATGGTTTATTATTGGCGATAAAAAAATTATTATCGGCGATGAACAATATTTATAAGACCGCTCAGAAACGATATTCAAATAAAAATAATCAATTTTTTTGTTGATAACTGTAGATAATGTCCATCATAAAGCAGGAAATTATCAAAGACTAGGACTATGAAAATGTTTCCTTCTTTCTGGAGGAATCATCAGATTCATAAATTTGTTCTATTGAAAATTCAGTAAAATCTGTTTCTCTCATTGTAAATGGAATATCGGATGTTAAACTAACGTTCAAAAGCGTGACTACCTAGCTGTAGCTGTCACTCTGCTTGAAAATACAAGTCATGTAGGCCATTCAAGTACGAAATGTTCTGCTAAAGAAATTTTGCTCAGCAGCAGAGAAAGTAATTCACAGAATACTTTCACAGATTTAGGAATTCTCTCAAATTTATTACGTTAAGAATATTCCACGGAGATGAACGGTGAATATCCACGATTTCGAACAGATTAAATTCTGCTATCTTGCAGAAACCTGGGAGATTTATAACCGCGCGCTTTTATAACCTTAACAAATTGCGTATATTTTTCAGACTGTAAGGTGTTTCCACTATGGTAGATACCAAGTATTCATCCCGAATCTCACACTTTTTATGCTCAAGCATCTTGAAAACTGTCTAATTTATCCTTTTTTGGCAACACTGCATTGTTATGTTCATGCTCGAAAAAATAGAAGAGATTTTAATCAACTCATATCCTAGTGACATGGTCTATTCCTTTCCACATGCAATCGGTACAATGATTGTTCTTAACTTTTGAGATGTGAGAATTCAAGGTTTAATAAGCATTGAATTTGTACAACCTTCGATATGGTTAGGCTACAAATAGAAAGAAAGACCATGAATGAGTACTATGAGTATTATAAGAAACTATGAGTATCGTTCAATAAAGAAAAAAGAGACGTCGACTCTTGTGACCACAGCAAACAGAATCAATTAGTCTCCACAAACGTTTGCTAGAGTGGCATAAGAACCTTATTACATAATAAACTTGAGCAAGTGTTAGAATTTATGATCGAAGTTTTTTTAAATTTCCCCAAAGAGCGATTGAAGCTTACTGAGTCAATCACTCCACCCACTGAAAATTTTAGTAGAACCTGTTATGATTGTTTTCATGGATATTTGAAAATGTTATTCATATCATACCTTTGTTATGAAGATCATGAATAATCGTGTGATTTCCGGGTCTCAGGATAACTATGGAATGGGAATACTAAATTTAATGTATTGTATATGATTCTACACTATCTGTCTTAGAACTTTGAAGAACCGAAAGATTGGCATAAATTTGGATTAGACATAGTTATTTGAATTATCCCAAATCATTTTACATACAGATTATAAAAGTACGATGAAATTTCACTTCCTAGCATACTTGTTTTAATATAAGTTCATAAATAATATACATTTTTGAAAATATGTGTTTTTTGTGAGGTAATTAATAAATCAAATCCAATTCCAACACATAATTTTTTTTAATATCATTCGTTATATTCTTTCACAATGTATTTTTAATATCTGTACTAGAGAATGCAATTATTTCTCTTATACGAAGATTTTTCTATTCTACTATTCTTTACAATTTTCGTTTAAATGATTCCCTATTTCTGTCGAACGCCAGAATTTAAAAAAAAATCTATTTGTTCAAATATTATTGTGCCCACACCGATGATGTCCTCTTAATTTATATTTCAGTAATTTTGCGAGTATATTTTGATCAGAAGTCTTCAATATTGATTATAGTCGATTCAAATTTATCAAATTAGCTCTATATACCACTTCCATTTATTTATTTATGAATATTTTTTCATGCCAATTCCAATAATGAATTTATAATGAATTGTAACTTATTAGTCTACATTTCCCATTCAATCATTGATGCCTGCCAGGACATTTCGCAATTGTAAGATTTTGCCTCATTCTCTTATTGCATCATCCATCGTCATCTTTCCGACAGCCTTAGTAAGGCATGAACTTTTCAATTCTGCCAACTTTATCGCCTTGTTGAGACTGATGAAACTCTTAAAAGTTGGCCGACTTATTCCAAGCAGGTCTCCAGGATGGTTTACACTGTTGAAGACTGTTTTAAATTGCCAGTTCCTAAGTAAATAATGATTAAGATGCTGGAATCTGGGAGCCCCACTGTGCCTTGGCGGACAGAAGATGATAATAGAAGTGAGAATAGACTAGAGTAGGAAGGGTCAGAGAAAGAAAGTGGGCGAGAGAGAGTGAGTGAGAGAAATTCCTGCAAAGTTCCTGCAATTTGGTGAGGTTGGGGATCGTTCAGTTTTGGTAAGAGACAGAAAATAATAGGATAAAAAAGATGAAGCAAGGGAGAAAGCTCATTATAGTAAACGTGGATGTCGGCATCTCGGTGAAACTTTCTCATAACTCTTCGTCCGCGAGGAAATTAAAAGTGTGCGTCCTTCTCTGACGCTTATACTCACGCTATTCTTGTCTCTGTCATTCATCTTGTGTTTCCCTGCAGGCTTGTTACACAATTCACCAGCCTCTCTTTATAAAATACGGATTAACCGAAATTCAACCAGGTCTCTTCTCTCCCCATTCATTTACAGAAAAATAGGGTGCTCAACGCCTTAGCTAGCCCAATCTTCTGAATCTTGACGAATTTCGTTGAGAATTTTCAACTCTTTATCCATGACCAAGTTTCTAGGATATTTAATTTGAAAATGGTTTCGCGTTACCAGATTATTTAGTGCTTGAAATACGAAAATATCACTCCACTTCAAGGCAATGTCAATATGATAAACAGAAACAGGTCATCATCATTAACATATTATTGTGACCTGGTTATTGTAATAAAGAATGACAATAACAATATTCAATTATTATTGTCTGGGAACATTACACTCATCCATCATACTGGGAAAGTTTCCATAATAATTGTACAACTTGACACATTACACTCATGAAAGTAATTGGGATATTTGTGGATAGAATGAAAATATCCTCTTTTATCTGAAATATTCAATTGTCCTGAATACATATTGGCTATTTCTGCTCAGTTGAGGCGATTCCAGTAATCTATGATAATATGTAAGCAATAACATAATAAACAAAGTGAATGTTCATAAACAGTTTGAATTTCATCAAATTGAATAATCAATTTGATAATTGAATTTTCATCAAAACTTCAAATAATGACCAATAATTCGATCTGATATAATTTATTTCCGTATACAATCCAAACTGATTGGTAAGAGAAATTTGATGTTTGATGCCTTTAAACTTTACTGAAAACTGTTGCCTCAAAAATGATTCCAAATTCAGTATAATGCACATCAAGAATCACTTGAACCGATGATATTGGTTTTTTGAAATAGCGGTGAGAGTTCACCAAAGTTATCGATACGAACTCATACACGATCAATCAATTATTTCTATTCTGGCTAGAATTTCTATTTCGGAATTAATTTCACTTGTTTTTTTTTATTTCTTGTGCATTGAAAAAAATAGATTTGATTGAAAGTTCACCATTACAAGTAAAAACCAACTGTATGAGAGAGGATTCTTGTACATTGTATGGACATAGTGGTTCACGTTGAATGGATGAGTCTGAACTTTCCGTTTTCAGACAGTTTTCCCCTTTCACGATACTTGACTGAGCAGCGGAAAAATTGACTCGACGTTTCACAATTTTCCTAGCTCTCAAACGAAGGCTTACGATCTCTCGATTGATCCAATCTGACCTCCAACTCAGCTCTCGCTTCTCTGATTCATCATTCACTCTGGAATGGACATTTGCAATCAGAAAACGATAGGATTTCCAGCTTCTGATTCCACCTATTCCTCTGGAACAGGATGAAAGGAGTCGTATTGGAAGATGAAAATAAGTTCTTATTTTTACTTTTCTATCATTGCAAAGCGATCTGGCAATCTCAATATTATCAACCATTGATATGATAACGAAAACCATAATATTATTATTAAAACTGTGATAGCCTAGAAGAACTAGACACATGAACAGAGCTGTATTATTTGTTCCCTTGATTTATTATCAGTCTTTACTCTCAATTAGAAGAAACTTATCATACTACCTTGATACTACTGCTTGTTTCATGGAAAACTTGAACTCCTAGAAAGGAGAATTAGATAATTCTCTATTTAATAAACTTTTAATGCATGATGGTGGGAACCTTATCATGTTATACTGTTCACACTAATTAAATGAGTAATAATGGAAAAATCAATTATAGTGATAATCTAGTTGGTTCTTCTGGTTCAAGACAACAAAATTTTTTACTGGAGTTCTTGAAATTCGTCAAGTACTTTGATCAATGAAGTGTGGAAGTTTACTTCATAGCCCAAATTTGAACTCCTTATTTTTCATCTTATGGGAATATGGGAATGATGGATAATAAGGCTGGTATCTTAAATCTGTGGAATCATAGTTGTGGGATCATACTACCATACTAATGAATTTCAGAAAATTCAAAAACCTATTAACTAGAGTTATAGAAGAATCGAAAAACAATATTTCTCTCACAAGTTTGGAGATTTATGAAATGCAAAACAGACATGGGAGGAGATACAAGAAATAACTAAAGTTCAGAGACCGAAAACACTAATCAAACAAATAAATGTACAAGGAAGAGGATTGAAACTGGGAGAAAATGATGAAGACATAGCAAAATTTTTCAATGAATTCTTAAAAAATATTGGATCTGAACTGGCATAAAATATATTGAACAATCAACAACTTGCAGATGAGCCTACAGTTGCCACAACTAGAGTATGTCAATCAATATTTTTTACGCCAGTAGATGAAGAAGAAATACTAAAAATAATCAGCAGTCTCAAATCAGATAGTCCACCAGGCCCAGACTATTTCAGACCAGAGCTCTTCAAACAAAACAGTGCAGCTCTTGCTAAACCATTAACATTAATTGCCAACAATATCCTACAAGAAGGTGTATCTTCCCAGTGTTTGAAGGAAGCTGTTATATGTCCCATTTTCAAATCAGGAGACAAGAGAGATTTGAATTGTCATAAGCCAATATCACTTTTGAATATCCTGGAGAAAATTTTTGAGAAGAGTATCAAGTTATTCATCAACTTCCTTGAAAAAAATAAAAAATTTATCACCAAATCAATATGGCTTTAGATCAAACTGTAGACTAGTACCAATGATGCAATCCACAATGTTATTTCACAAATATCAGAAAAAAAATCAATTGTGATGAGAAACATTAGGTGATATTCCTGGACCTAAAAAATACATTTGATACAGTATCACATGATATTCTACTGGAGAGACTCTACAACTATAGTATCAGAGGAGTGGCATGGGAATTATTAAAAAGTTACTTGTCAAACAGAACCCAGAGTGTCAGAGTCAATGGAAAAATGAGTAGCAAGCTCAAGTGGATAATGGAGTACCTCAAGGTCCAGTTCTCGGTCCAATACTCTTTTTGATTTATATAAATCCTCTGTGCAGTATGGAAATTGAGGGGAACATCACCACCTACGCCGATGATACTGTTCTTTTGTTTTCAGGACCAACCTGGTCAATAGCATGGAATAAGGCTGAAATAGATCTGCAGAAAATCTCACATTGGTTAAATCAGAATCTGCTCACCCTAAACTGTGACAAGACCCACTTTCTAACTTTCTCAGCTACGCAGCATGGACAGCCTACAGAAAACCTTCTAACTGTCAACATTTCCAACAGCACTGCATACACTATCCACAGAAAACCAACTATAAAATATCTTGGAATCATACTGGACCCTTTCCTGCGCTGGGATCATCATATAGACATAGACAACCTATGCAAAAAGTTGAGAAAGACTATTTACAAGTTCAAAATGCTGAGAACATTGATAGATGAGAAGTGTATGAAGATGGTGTACTATTCCTTAGTTCAGTCTTTGATTACCTATGGGATTATGGGATGGGGAGGGACAAACTTCGTTCACCTTGACCCTCTTTTAAAAGTACGAGAACTGATAATGAAAATCATCAAGCAAGAAATACCTCGCTCAATGAGTTCGGAGTGATGGATGCAAGACAGCTCTACTCCCTGGAAATCATTTGCAGACTACACAAAAAACCGGAAAACTTTCAATGGGAAAACCACAGTCATAACACAAGAAATAGAAACCTTCTGATCACAAACGTTGCTAGGAAGGCAACATATCAACTACACTACAACCACCTAGCACCAAAACTCCACAATTTACTTCCTGCACACATCAAGATGATTGAAAACACAAGAAAATTAAAAGCCGTCGTTAAAATGTGGATTATAACAACAGGAAGACATCACATAGAAAATATTATTTCTAACAGTATGTGAGCTCACTTACTCAAAGTATTCGCACCTCCACCCAGAATTAACACCTACTCTAGCACATGGGTTCCTCATAGTTGAGTAGGTTAATTTCAAAAAAAAAAATAATAATAATAAATAAAACTTTATTCTTTAATTCTTTAAACAGTAAGTGGATTAAAATTTAAATTGTACTCATTACATTTAGTTGCTCTTTGTTCATTTTTTCAAGGAAATAAAATTATTTAGCCTATCTATTATTTATTCTATTCTATTGTTAAACTTCTTATCAGAAAATAAGAAAAAGTCACTTGATGAATATAGTACTTAGATGAACTTTCGAATCACGTTAATTTCTCTCAAATATATAGCTTGATTTAAAAATATAAGGAAAAAACAATAATTAATTCCATTCAGATGGTTTTGAAGATTATTTCAATATTTTATTGAGCATTTTCTTTCTTTATCAGTATGAAATTCCCAGGCAAAATTTTATTTCCAACATTGTAACTCAAAAGCCGTCGAGAAAGGTGGAGAACCAGGTTTCTGAAAAAGAGAGCACATTACAGAGCTATAATACATGATATTTCCATCACCAGTAGGCCGTAAAAGCAACATGCCTCTGAGACAGGAACGTGACTCAAATCTAGCTGAAATACCAGTCGACCTCAAGCATCAAGCTTTCTTTCTTGGGCCTTATGAATATATGTCATTCTCTTCTGAATGCATCAGATGAAGAAGGTAGAAAGTTCCTTTATATTTCTTTCCCCCTCTCCAGCCTCCTCTGACCGTGGCCTCACCAGGATTAAGAAGAATAAAATATGAGGGTAGTTTTCTAGCATTAGCTATTCAGCGGCGGTACGCTATCATACGACTCTAAATCAAGGCAAGTCCCAGCAGAGCGTTGACTCAATTTTGAAGAATGGTATCAAGATTGAAACAGGGCAGAATATGTTTCATTTTCCGAGAATTGCTATTCAACTGGAGCGTGTCTGATAGCTTGAGCCAATCCTTGGATTCACCTACGCTGCTGCACAAGTTTTGTATTTCAAAATAATAACGTTAATTTGCATCAACTTGATTAAATTGCTCGTCTTGTATTCATATTTCATCATGCATCAAGTTCTACGATACAAATTTTAAAGTCTCCCATCAAAAGTAAATTTACTGGTTATTTTTGTGTTGTTCAGAATTTAGACCCACAATACGATGGTCTGATTGATTTTTTCCTACACAAAACAGAACATTGATAGATAATAATAATTTATTACATAGGAAATTTGAATATGATTCAGAATAATAATGCATGAGTTAAAAATGGGGAGTGTTTTGCTACAAGCAAGCATTTTTGATTCGCGATTTGCGTGTAAATAATAAGCTTTATCAATACACGATCAAACTACTGTTAATCTTCAAACTTTGATTGAAGATCAAGCTTCTGGTCTTCATATTCATCATAAAAGAGTAGAGGTGATTGGATGACATTATTTATAAACATCATTCAAATTCCATACTTTATTAAAATGACTGATATCGTCTTTAAAAGAAGTTATTGCGAACAATTTACTTCCATTAATTGCTTCAATCAAGATTTTTACCATGAAAATTTGAATCGACTGTAGTCAATAATGATTGTTGTTGCAACTTTGCAAAAATAGAATTTGAAGAATTCTTGTAGCGCCTTATTAGTTTATTGAATCTTGTTGCGTTGATTCCGTTCAATGGTACCATTTCACGGTACCATTTCCATTGAAGTGACTCAATTGCGTTGTGTAATTTGCCAATAGTATTTCCAATACAAATAGTGTAGTGGTCCAACATCATCACTTTCACTAGTTGACAGAAGTTGATGAATATTCTAACTCAAGGCAAACATCAAACTCGTGACACACAGACTTTCATTATATCTCAGCAGCTTAGTATAGTCAGTCCAACCAAAGAAGATATTCTGGAAAGATGGAAGAATGACTGCAGATCGGTCAATGTTGGTTCAAAAATTATGAATTTGGTCTCAAACTGTGAGGAACATTCTTATCTAGAATTTGAGACCAAATTCATGATTCTTGAACCAATATTTACTGAGCTAGAATCATTTTCCCATCTTGCCAGAATGTCTTCTTTGCTTGGACAGACTATACATCGCTGGGGACCGGAGCATGTTCATTGCATAACTTTTGAAGAGGGTTTCTCCACCTAGGGTGTTGTTGAGTATCTCTTTGTCGCATGTCTCCGTGAACCAGTAGTCATCTCCAGGGGAAGAAAGTTTGTTAAAGTGTGCTGAACGCGAATTGTACATCAAGAACGCTAACCAAGTTATAAACAAAACAACAAGGCAAATAATAAGCAGCTCCATATAGGATTTCTGTCTACTCGGGAAACTACAATAATTCAGTATGAGAAAACCTTGCTAGGAAGCTCAACATATTTACATTATAGAAAGAGATTGTAGTTGATTCAGTGAGTTTATAAATAATACGTATTTATTATTTATCAGATATTCTCAAACCCTATTCTATTACTTTTGATTTTTGAACACTTATTGTACTCTTCTCTTACTCTTCTCATTGACTTTCTATTTTTGCTCCTATTACTTTCCCTATTGCATTTGAAATTCTTATTCCTCATTTATTCAAATAGATGTCTTTTCTCGGTTACTACTATTTATAATTCCAGTTGATGGAGGCTAGATTGTGAATAAGAATATTCTTGAGTATCAAAGTAGAGATTCTTATTCGTAGTTTTCAAATCAGTTTCCGGCATATGTATGACTTTTCATTCTCAATATTCAGCTGAAAACTGTGTAGTTCAGAAGTCGAGAATGTTAAATTCCAGTACTTAATCGATTTCTAGTACTTGATCGATACAATAAATTCACGGATCATGAAATTTCACCTGATTTATTCCAAACCTTTTACAATTTGATCACCTTCATCACAATTCCCCGTAGCAATTTATCACCACTGAATGCGGCGAAATATTTTTGTTTCTGATATATTGTCGTAAATATTCCACTTCCCGCACATGTCGTAAAAACATACAAGGAAGAGAGTTCTCTGAATATTCATGATGCTTTACAAGTAATATACGCCTGCGAATTTGAAATTCGACGCATAAAAATGAACGTAATTCTGAGAGGCTGTTGAATTTATGGAAGGGAAAACACACGAGGCTGTACAGTACGATCTTGCTATGTGTTGCTTTCATTCTTATTCTTTTCCATTCCATCCTCTTCTTCTTGTAGTCCTCTATTGTCTCTCAATTTATGCTTTTGCCTCTCTTGAATACCATTTCTCCTTCTCCTCCGTACACTAAAATACAATTTGTGTTTTTATCATTCCCACATTATTCCTCCAGCTGTTTATGTTTCAATCTTCTTAGGGTTTCTCTCTTATGTCTTTCTCTGTCCTTTTCTAGTTCAACGCATTTTCCTCACATTTTCATTTCACTTCTATAATTTTTCTTCTTTCAATCTCCCCAACTTACTTGTTGTCCTTCTTTTCAACTATAGATTATTATCTTCCACCAAAAAATTTCCCAACTTGTCATTCTCTCTCACTTTCAACATCCTTGTTACCCTTGGAATTCTTTCCTTGTTTATTAGTTTCTGATTCTCCATTAATTCGACTTTCCTCTCTAAATCCATTTCAATCCAAATGGTAATCACGTTGACTTGTACTTCATCTTATGATAAAATTGTTGATGTGCCATATTAACATTGCTATCAATATCATGATCAATCATTATCTGCAAAACAGCAATAATTGCTAGCTCAACGTTTATTTAATTTTCTAAGTACTATTACATTTTGTTTTGCATGGTATTACTTTACTTCACTTTACTTTTCTCAAAGTTATTCTAAGTTGAAATTGTTTAACTTGTGTTAAGGAGGCAATATTTGGGTTTTTACCTGTTTGCCTCCACATGATTCTTCTGTGAATAAATTTAAATAAATTAGCGTCGCATAAATATAAATTCCATCATCAACATAATCTTAGGATTAATATTTTTGGAAGAATTAGTAGATACTGCAGCTCACCAACTGCTTGATGATTATTTATATATTTTTTAGTTGTAGAATATCCCCTTTCTTTTTCTCAACCTTAATTGTTCTCAATCTTTCATTAATCTAATGGATTGAATTCCTAGGATCACTTTTTTGTATGATTCTGAGTTGTAGGCTATTGATTATTTACACTTGTGTCATTTGAGTAAATGCACAGATAGCCTAAGTAGTTGATAGACATGGATTGATCTCTCTAGATAGACTGATCCCTCCACTTTAATCCGATCTTGAACTTAGTTTCACAAAAGAACTTCTAACCTGATCCCAACCCACAATTATTGTGGTGAGTAATCATAAAGAGTTTTCTTACTTCATTAGAAAGTCGTTATCAAATTGATTCTTATCGAGAGAAATAATTCTTTTGAGAAGAGTAAATTTTCACACACTTTGATGAAAAGAGATTGATCTCTTGATCCCTCCAAGTAAATCAATTTATCCTCTTCAATCTGCACTCGAATCCTGTTAGTTCAAAATCAGATCTAGGCCTACTATATAGAGACAGTATAATCAGTCTTATTATACAGTCTGTATAAGATTCACTATTATTATTAGATAGATTAATATTATTATCTGCTCAGCTCGAAGAAGAACTTTTTGAGTTTTGAAGATTTTCCATTTTTCTTCATTTAGTAGTCTTATCTGGTACTTCTCTTGCATACTTCTTCTTCTTTTTCTTCTTCTTCTTCTTCTTCTTTTTCTCATTTCCTATTTCTTCTCCTCCACCTCCTCCTCCTCCTCCTGCATCGTTTGCCAAGCATCGGCATAGCTGCTGTCACAGCCGCCATCATCAACAATGCGCGCCTTGAACGTACCCACGCGGCTGGAACGCTGCTGCTGCCAGAAGACAATGAACAGAACAGACAAATCCCCGTTCCACTTACTCCACAGAGCACAGTTCGTATGTTGTTACGTAGGATGCACACAGCGTATCACTTCTCTCCTTTCAGTCATTCTCCGTTGCTGTATATCTATTTATATAACGTTGGAATACATATCAACGTGTCGCTACTATATCTATAGATGAGGATGAATATCAACGCTCCCTTTGCATTGGAATCACCTGTATTCTTTACTGTGCACCGTACTGTGTATAGTAAACAGCGCCTCGTCTCTACAAATTGTGCATGAAACCTATTCTGTGTTCTCGTAATTTTCATCTTGCAAGATACAAAATATATTCCATTATTCCACTGTTTTCCCTTTGTCGCATATTCTATTCGATACGTGTTTTCTGCTCTAGTCAGCACTATACTCTGCGTCTCATTGTTCTGTCGGGTACAAACCAGCAGGCGAATGCAAAATCAATGGGAAGAGATCGCGAATAGAGATGCGCCAGCGAATGGATTGGGAAGTAATCTTCCCTAGACATCGTTGAGAGTAGGAAAGGGACTTCTGAATAGGAGCAGAATTATCCTTTCTTGTTGGTTACACATCGCCGGAATGTAAAGTTTGCGCCTCACATGTTTCCTATCATACTATATCAAAGGAGTGTGCTGTTTATTATTCAATATTCATTATTGACACGTTTTGTATTCACGTACTCTTTTACACCAGAAGTAGTTCTGTGAGTTCTCCTTATGCAGAATTATTTATCTTATAACTGATATCCAAAGACGACTAGGAATAGCTCTTTCATAATTATTCCAGAATCATTACGATTATTCGGAAAAGATACTCATTTAGAATCGTTCTAAGAATTGAATGCATATTTCAAATTTAAAACGCCAAAATCAACACCACGAGAGTGAATTCATGGTGGATTCAATAGAGTTGAACTGCGATCAAATCTATGCTATAAATTTTTATGGTAATATAATGAGATCTGATCAATGTTATAGGAATAAAATGAATTACCTTATCCATGCTCTATTCATTAAAGTATGTTTTGTACTAAAGAACCGTGAGTTGTTACATTTTTACTGCAAAAACTGATATTTCTGAAAAATATTGAACTTTTTAGACAAGCACATAGGTAATATTATTATTCTCTGGTAGTTGTTCCTCTCCAGATTGAAGACAAATCTCTTGTACCGTGGAACATTATGATGAGAAAAAACAAATACGATTTCATTCGCCAGGCGTCATTATGAAATAAAATCCTAGGAAAGCAGTGGGTCATGCATTGAGTTAAGTAGTATGGAGAGTAGTAAGTTGTGTATGGAGTGGAATTTTGTAGCTTGTGTTCTGTCTGTACTATTGAGGAGCAACGCTGGATTGTGGAGCACAATTCAAACACTCTTGAAGATGTTGTACAAAGGTTTGAAGAGGGGCGAGCCGTCTAATGACTCAGGGTTCGACTTGTCATCTGAAGATGGGCATTGCCCATTGGAGCGACGGTTGTAATTGCATTGGAGAGCACAACTCGGCTGACCTGAGAGCCATAAAACGGAGCGGTTCCGAAATTTTAAAGGGCCCTTCAAATGTCCGCTGAAGCCATTTGCCGTTCACGCTTAGTGCGGCTCCCAGCTACTCAGCTCGGCCCTCTAAATCTCCCTTAACGACCGGTTTGCTTCGTTGCGGCGTTTGTTGTAGTGCGCATGCGCTGTTTGGCTTCACTTGCCTAAATGTGCGCGACTTTTGAATCGTGCTTGTCTAAAACTGGTGAATATTTCACGCCCGACTGGCAGAGTCGGTTTATCAGCTGCTTCCCTTTCACTAGATACTGTTTCTCTTTCCTCATCCTTATCAAAGTAGCATCCTTTTCAAACGTTTCTCCTCTTCCTTCTCCGCATAATCATTATATTCGTCACTTTATCCTCCTCCTCCTCCTCCTTCTTCTTCTTCTTCTTCTTCTTCTTCTTCTTCTTCTTCTTCTTCTTCTTCTTCTTCTTCTTCTCCTTCTTCTTCTTCTTCTTCTTCTTCTTCTTCTTCTTCTTCTTCTTCTTCTTCTTCTTCTTCTTCTTCTTCTTCTTCTTCTTCTTCTTCTTCTTCTTCTTCTTCTTCTTCTTCTTCTTCTTCTTCTTCTTCTTCTTCTTCTTCTTCTTCTTCTTCTTCTTCTTCTTCTTCTTCTTCTTCTTCTTCTTCTTCTTCTTCTTCTTCTTCTTCTTCTGTTTCTTCTTCTCGGATTTCCTGTTCTGCATCATCACTCCTCACCATTCACCATATTATATAATTTTTCACTTCTTTCTTCTTATCTCATACTTGCGTCTTTCTATTTCTCCAGTCTTCTATTCAAAGACAAACAGATAACGGAGATTCTCCTTTTGCTTATCATTTCCTCTCCCGACCACTACATAGATGAATTCTTTTTGAAGGTCCGTTATGAACCAATTCTCTTCCTCTTCCGTTTTATAACAAAATGCTCTTTAGCATTCTTTAATCTTCGATCTTCCTTTTATTTCTCCTCTTACATTAATTTCAGCCTTCCCATTGCTATCAACAATACCTGTTTCCCCTTTCACTTTATTTTCATCTCAATCCATCATAATATCACTATTTTCTTATCATTCTTTCTCATCTTACCTCTACTTATCACATTCTACTTCTCTTCAACACTCTTCCCCATTCATCTTTCCCCCTCTCTCATCCTGTTTTCTTCTATTCTCCTCCTACCTTATCCGCCATTTCCTATCCTCACCGTTCCGTTTGCCAACACAGCATATATATGACGACTCCGCTGGGCTCATCCATTCTTTATCAGTGTTCTCTTCCTCACACATTCTCTATATCACTCCCTCTCATGGCAGCCGGCCATGTACTACGTGACGTCACGATTTACGACGATCATCTAAGCCGAGAAGTGATAGTTTAAGATGTTATTCGAAGCCTCCCTAAACGTTCGCGAGGAGAGTCGATCAATTTACTTGAGTTATGCTACAGATGTAGCTCCTGCAAATGTAGGTTACGTAATATGTTTCCTGCTTCCCTTCCTCTGTCATCGTATGGAATAAATTATCTGAGAGTAAATAATCAAAAGCCTTCAGTTGACCATGTTTATGTATGAACATGGTTTGAATATTTATTAATTCAATGCAATCATTCATAAGTTCAGATACATAATATTGCTGTCGATAAACTATCCAATGACAATAAACCACAACTGAACAACGTTCCGTGGATCAAGCAGTGGCGGCTCGTACCCACGAAACAGGCGAAGTGCCCGTATCTTTCACTGTACAGCACTTCACCTATTTCGTGAGCACGAGCAGCCAGTGGGATCAAGTAGATGTAGTTAATGTTTCTGTAGCTCAAATACATGAGAATCTCAAACATCATGTAAAATGACTTTACAGGTCAAAATTATATCTTATTCTCATATTTAATAATTATTATCATCTATAATCAAATGATGTTTCCTCATCCATTGAATTAGAATTAGCTTTTAGGTATTTGAATTGAATGGAGGCATCAATCAGTCTCTGTTGACAATCTTCGATGGAGGATGATTTTTGTTTATCGAGAAACACTAAGAAATGAGAATTTATTATTTTTTAAATGGAAGATTATTACTATCCGTTTCTATGTATCATTGAGCATTTACTTATAATGTCAGCAAGAGAAGGCTGTGCACTCGTAGTGTGTATAGAGAACCCCGTTATTAATCATAATTTAATTACCACAGCATATGAATGACGGGTGGATTGTGAATGAATAATCATTTTTCTATGAATTTCACATGCATCCAAAATTTAGTTTTGATCATTCAGATTAGTTATCCAAATGGGATTACGTTCACGCATAGCCTATTGGCCTGATAGCCTTACAGCCTAATAGCCTTATAGCCATATTGCCTATAGTTTGTTTGAAGAGATTTTATTGAAATACACCGAGCATTTTTTAATAGTAAACACCAATACAACATGTTGAAACCTATCAGACGAGAACCATTGCTGTAATCAACTGGTGAGTGTGGCTTGAGGGAGCTGACGATAATGGGTTGCGCATACACCGTGAGAATATTGTGAGCATCGGAGGTAGTAGTTGGCGCAAGCTGAGAAGACACGCAGTTACATTACATTCTACATTGTAACAGCGTGTCTTCTAATCTTGAGCGAACTGTATCTGCCCTATCGCCGCCATCATTAATGCTGATGCTGAACGCTAGAATATTCGTGTAAGCTGAGAAGACACGCCTGGGTAGTGTGAAGTATACTGTGACGGTGTGTCTTCTTAGCTGGCGCGGACTAGCGAATAGATGCGATGATGGTCCAGTTTGCCTATCAGACTAACACGGTTAGATAGGTCCTGATCCCTTCCAGGGCCAGTCAGCAATCATAAGAGCTCGCCTACCACTTACCCCTCGCCACCACCTACAACAGTGTTTATCAACGACTGACATGATGGTTATGGTGGGGGGGGATGATGATGATGATGATGATAATGATGATGCGTCAGTGAACATTCAAATTAAGGGGGACAAGAACATCTTGTTATATCCAATATTATCAATAGCTGGAGCTGTACATATTCAAGAGTGTCAGCAGTGCATGTCTTAGGTACACCATCATCATTATTGCCTGCACACTTGCACAGTTTACAAGTCATCAAGAATGAACGCTATTGGAGGTAGATAGAGGACGGCAGGACAGTAGAACATACTGTCATCAATAAGAACCATGTTTATTGTAGCCTACTACGCTACTCATAATTATATAATTTCCATGTATTGTTGGTAGACTGATATAACGGAGCTATCTGGTCTTATGAATCCTCTGTTTGTTTGTCCACGGCTTATCAGCCCACGAAGGGCCTAGGCCTACCAGCTGGTTGCCAGTTTCATATTCACTCTACTATACAATCCGTCCAAGCAAAGAAGACGTGAAAACGACTGCAGCCTGGCCAATACTGGCCCAAAAGCCATGAATTATCAAACAGAACCCACAGTCCCCGATCCGACACCTACCCCTCAACACGTCAGAATACTAACACGGACAAATCATACAACTAGCGAATAATCATCAACCAGGATAGAGGTAAAGGTACGATTCCCAAGCGACTGCTTGAACAGCGCGGCTCGAGCTGCCTGACTCTGAATTCGCAACTAGAGCTGCCCAGCTAGAGATGTGCTGCTCTAGCCGTCACAACTCTATTCACATAACTATATTGAATATGTTTATTACCTTGTTTTCAGGGCTAATAATGTAATTAAGCATAATTATATCATAGATGTTAACTCCGTTATTAGGGCTACTCATGTATACTAAATCAATAAATTAACACTTTTTAAGCCATTTTCAAGTGAATTACACTTTTTAATTACTTATTTATCTAATAGGCCTATCTATTAAATTAATAAATTATTAAAAAGTGAAAATTACTTGAAAATGGCTTAAAAAGGGTTAATTTATTGATTCAGTATACATGAGTAGCCCTAATAACAAAATTAACATCTATTATATAATCATGTGGATAGAATTGTGATGGCTAGAGCAGCGCAGCTAGAGCTGGGTAGCTCTAGCAGCGAATTCAGCCCGGGCAGCTCAAGCCGCGTGGCTCGAGCAGTCGCTTCGGAATCGTACCTTAACGTGTGGTTAGCACATTGATCCTTAGCTGGTAAGTTTTTTCCTCCAATAGTTAAATTTTTGTGATTAATAATAGACACAACCATGTACTTCGTCTCTATTGAAACTATGTATCATCTGTATTAACTTCTTTGTGAGAGTATAAATATGTAGAGAAAACGTTTTGTATCCGGTTTCCTCCAACCGAGGGAATACTGATTTTGCAGTATTCATTCAACTGAAGCTGGCCGTTAATTTTGTTTGCCAAAGATCGTTTGATTCGTTTGATCGCTGATTTGTTCGGTTAAGAGGTTAACAAACGTGAAAACACGTAAAATGCAAGTTTCCACGTGAAAGTCAGAAAAGTTAGGAAAATCCTCTATTTAATCATTGGATCTATTGATCAAATGTTTACATTTTTCAAAAAATTTGTGAGATTTTTTGCCTAAGAAAGATGAGAATATAATATATTTTCCCCTTTTTTTGTCAACTCATTAAACATGATTACGCGAGCTGTTCACTTCGGTAGGCTAATGGAGAGCTATTCCGAGAAAAATTATTACAATATTGGATGAGAGATGATGAATTCATTATCATTTTTCCATTCAACCAGTCAAAAAAGCAGGTTATCCTTTTGATGATTCTGATACCTCATTCAAACCAGAAATTGAAGAAGAGGATGAAGGATATTCAGTGATTACTGCACATTCATTATTAACACCAGGGCCGCAAAGCAAACTTCTCCATCATCAATATTCAGTATTGGTTTGGCCTTAATTGAGTTTCATTTCTCATATTCCACACAGCACTGGTTCTTTTCAATTCTGTCTAGTTAACCAACTTCGAATTGGCGTCCAATGCTCAATTCTTTATTATTGCATGTTTGAAATGGAGTTATCATTTGTAGTGATTTATCCATTCCTGAATTATTGTACCAACGTTCATTCAATATTATTTACTACATCCTATTTAATTCAAATTTTAACTTGAAATTTATTGTACTCATATTCCATAATCTTATAACTATTTCAAAATATGAATAATCAGTAAAGGATATCGATAACTTTTATTGTTAATCTTTTTCACTTTTGGTATCGTTCACTATAATATAGTGAACATGTCTTGAAATTTGGCTACTTCTTTATATCTAGTTGATTGACATTCTATTGATTTAACAAACATTCCTATTGATTCAATCAAAACCTTATCAATTAATTTTATATCACTGTTCTTATTGAAATAAATAATTTTAATTGGTATACCGAAGAGATTGAATTCTATGAAGATACTGTTTGGTGGGAATATGAATCGATACTTTCAATTGCATCAACTTCAATCTCATAACCTAGATTTTTCAAGAATTATATCAGTATAAATTTTGTTGGCGATTTTTTGTTGCATAACAATTTGTCGTTTTATTAGTCATCAGATTAACAAACCAACTTCTCTGTTTTAGGTGAGTCCAGTTGAATCATCTCGAAAATTTTCTCCCATTTACATCTCTATAGTGGAAATTTGATTGTGAGTAGCCTATACAAATCTTCTGAATGATAACTTCAATGTCAAATATTTGTAATAGAAACTCCATATGTATATCTTTCTATCATATGTATATATGATATGCTATCTGAGATTTGATTTCATTCTAGTAATAGTAATAATTTGAATGTATTTTCTCTTTAATTATTGATTTGACTCATCATTGCTTGTATTCGAGATCATTACTCTAAAGTTAATCCACCATTTTCAATCCAAACTCATTCACCTTTTATCCAATAATGGAGTGAATGAACACCTTGTCACTCCGTCCTACTCAGGTAGGCTCCGCCCAGGTCAGCTAGCTCGATAACAGACAACAGGATACAGCTGTTAGGCGATAACCTGTAGTCGATGCTCAACGTCCTTATAGTAATTCGCAACCTCTGTTATCGTATCGAATCAAAGGAGTAGTTTTCAGAGAGTAAGGTCGACAAGGCATGCCGAGCGAGAGGAGCCTTTGCAATATCAAACACTTGCCGCTCTAGTATTTGAGAGGGATGAGGCAAATCGAATAATCGTCTCAGTGTAAAGCTGGATGAGCGGAGGTATGGTTAGCCATTATAGTCGAAGCACAGCGTACAGAATACAGCGTAACGCAGCCTTTCTCCCAAACCACTAAAACCTCTGCGATGCGCGGCTATGTGGATTGAACCTGATAGATGTAGAATGGAAGGATGGAGCCTCCTCCACTACCTCCTTTCGTATCATTATCCTTTCCCTCCATCCATATCACCTCCTCCCCCCATCCTGGTGGATTACATGCCACAGACTAACCATCTATTTCGTGAGACGGTTCCTCTCCATTCACCATCTTTGCAGAACGTGCAAGTTCAATTCCAAGTTTGAACAGCGCTTGTCTGTTTCACTCACTCGGTTAATTAATTATCAGAAAAGGTATTGCGCAGTATTCATTATAATCTAATCATCAACACCTACAAAAGCCGGATATGGAAGGTACACGTCTGCTTCCAAAGTGAAGTTTTGATCTCTTCTTCAGTATAACACAATAAGGGGAGTTTTGTGAATATGACAGTCTTTAAAATTTTATTTGACATCAAACGACAGAATAGTTTATGTGAATTTGAAGAAGGAGTTTATTTTAAATGGGGGTTCCATTTTGATTCCTCTTATTTTATTGACTTATTTGTTAAATATCGATAACACGTTTATTTATTATCATGATTGGATATAATAGGCCTAATTCAAATTATAAATAACTGATCAAACAACAATATGGGACCATATTAAATAGTGCAAACACCCCCAAGACATTTATGCGTTATCAATACTACTTCTTTTTAGTAGGGGTCTTTCTGTTTATGCGTTCTCCTAATCAATTACGTACCATCAAGTTACCTAATAAATATATCTTCAGTCAAATTTTCAGCGAATTTGAGAGAGTGTATTTGTACGTATTGTCTGCTCCTATGTCTAGAAAAGTATTATTCTCTCAATAATCATACCAACAAAATTATACTTCCTCTATCATTCGCGTTCCTCGATCCTAAGAAATCAATTCAACTGATAAATTCACTTTGAAAGTGAAAATATATACTAGAATCTACAATATTACTCTTTTTCAGCCCAATCATGAGACTATTTCTGGTTGGGATATGACAGAAAGCTCTGTAAACGCTCTAGGAAGGAAGAAAAGAGTAGAGACCTGGAGGGAGACATCTCAAGTGGTCTTAGCATGTTACTGGAACGTACCGTAGCGGTACCCTACTGTAGGATCGTCAAGTATGCTGTTGAGGTCAATAGAGGAGAAATAAGAAAGCAACCGAACCTCACTGTCATATTTGCGACAAAATCCTTGTGAAGACGAAAGAAAACGTTATGATATGTGTTTGTGTGCACTCCAACTCCAGCATTCGGCATGATTACTTTTTTAGAGTATTTTGTAGATTATGATTAATTCTAAAAAAATAATACTTCCGAGACTGATTTTTGTCACTATCCATTTCTATTTCTTATGTTATTCTTCATCTCTTTCCTAATATTTCTCATTCGTTCAGTAGTTGTCAATGACATTAGAATCTTATTTCCCTCTATTTCATCCATTCTGAAACAAACTTACTAAATAATGATACATTAAATGAAGTTTGGGACAAGTTCAATTGATAATTTGATTGCAATAGTATTCATCTATGCACAAAAAATTAGTAATGAAAAGTTATTCCCTACTGTGATGGAATAATTTTTTCGACTAGAAATGAATTCGAGATTGTTCCAGATTTTTGGTGGGATGTTTACCAGTAATGATGGAAAATATCCAGGCCTGGCAAAACAAATGTCGGCAACCACCGCGCTGATGAGTGGCGCTGGATCTCGTGGGACTGCAAATCAAAAAAGTCTGCCAAATGACTTCGATCAGTGAAACCAGAGACAGAAGTAGGAGTAGGTTTTATTCTGCTGCATGCAGACTGATATCCGGCCAACAAAAACAGTTTCTCAAGAAAATGATTTCCCACGAGGTGGGACTGATCATACAGATCTCATCTCACCTGCTCTTCGTCCTGTTCCGGGAGCTGAGTTCTGCCATAATTTTCACTTCCAACTCACTGACTCTCTACGGAACAATTTTATAACTCCTGGAACAAAATCTGTTACTCTCTCCAAGTGACCAATATAAATCAGGAAATTGATTTCGATGAGAGAATTAAATAAAATAAATTATGATTATAATAAGTCAATAATACTTTTGGTTTGATCCAATAATCGACAAACTCCAATAGGCCTCATTATAACATGATTAGTTTTTATTTGAATAGTAGATTTTGAAGCCAAAATGACGTTCACATCTAAATCCTCAAATCTATAATATGTTCCTATTCTATCGAGCTATCACTAGAAGTGCAGAATAATTTTAACTATTAATTTAAAACTAAATTCACATAATTGAATTTGATTAAATGAAAATTATTTGGAAGTTGAAAACAGGCTTCACCCTTATTGTTTATCTCTCAAATTTTGGTCGAAGTTTATCAAAGTTTTGTTCAGAGGAATTCGCAGAATAACCTTGAATCATATAAAGATCTCATTGAAATAGAACAGTGTTATGCGGAATCAAACATTGAGTTTTCAAGAAGAACATCGATGAATGAATTAGTTGAGGCTCGATGGGACATTCTGAGTATTCGATATTATTCAATTCAGTGATTGAAATTCATAGCTCAAATTATTCGAGGGAAAATGGAATGATCATTGGTGTTGAGACAAGACTATCGAGAACAATGAACTGGGATGAGAATGGTGACCGAATTGACCAAAGGGTGGCAGTTGCTGAATGGATTGGGTTGCTGAGGTTTCATCATCTGAATTGAATGTTGGTCACCATTCTGTGTGGTAACTGGTTGTGAGGGAGGAGCAGGGGGGAGCGATGTACATGAGTGAGATGCGTTCCCCTGAATTTCTCCCCTGGAGCGATTTGTCCATTCACCTATCAAAATCATAATCTCCAATCATTCACGCACAAGCCATGAGTGAAACAAAGTTGAGACTAAACAAGACTTAAGTGCAAAATTTTGAGTGAAAAAAGAGAGTATTAAAGTGAATCACAGCGAATGGGAAAGGTTGAGCCGATAGGTGTAGAACATCACAGAAAAGTTATATCACGAAAAAAATATATTAGATTTTCATGCATGTATTTTCGAAACTTTTCGTATCATTGTTTGGGAAATAAATTGATTTGAATTTGAATTTGAGAAGAAGGTAGACAGTAGAAGTTCTCACTTTTCAACATTAAAGAAATCAAAGTATAACTTTTTTATGTCTCCCTGTTCCTCCAACACTATGAATCTACTCCTCAGCCTTTATTGAAAAACATCATTTTGTCAGTCACCATATTTGTCGGAAACACATATAATATGAAGGCAAGTAGTATGAATGGTACATAGTATTTTAGTGTGGAGTAGAGAGAAGAATTGGGCTGCTGACGTTCAATGGAGATTTGCCCTCTTACTGTCGTGAGACAGCGAGGGTGGGAGAGGACAGAAGATATAAAATAGTATTAGCAATATGAAGAATGATAGATAAGAGTGATAGGAGAAATAATGAATGAGAGATTTGTAAATGACGTGAGGAATAAAACAAAAACTATTATGATATCCAAAACTGTATATTATTATTCTAATGCAACTCTTTTTTTCTAATTTTACTTTTGTTATTCTTGTTCATGGATATAGAAACGATTTTTAATTTGATTCGAGAAGGTTAATCAAGAATGAAAAAATAATTTTGTTATCACTATCAGAATAGAAGTTGAAGAATAATAAAGAGGAGAAAGAAGAAACACATTTGAGAATGGCGTGAAAAAACACAACATAGGTAAGAGGGATAAGCCTAGTTGGTAGTGGGAAATTGAAAGGAAAACGAAGGGTTGAAAATGGGAGAGTGAGTCAAGAGGTTTTAGGGTTGAACGGTTGAAGATGGAAAATCGTAAAGCGTTTTCAGCTTTTTAGAGGATAGTGATTTTTGAGGGCAAAATTAATAATATGATCTGTTGGATAATGTGAATTTGTGGACTAGGAAATCATAAGATTATTCATTCGTAACTATCCCCATCATTAACAGGCTAGGCTGTTCACCATTATCATCATAATAGTTCTCTAAAATGTCGTGCAAACGCTTGAAAGGCTCCTTTGATGACTTGCAGTGATCTCAGGAAATATTCTACTGCTAAGTTTCTGAGATTTCTCTCTTTGATAGTTGCACTGGTGATGTTCTACCTGTCATCAGCGTCAGTGAAAACTCAGAACATTTACCTTGTGAAAGCCGCACTGGGTTCCCGGAAAGGAAACTCTATCCCACCTGTTAACACCTTTTGAACGATTCTGAGAAATTTGTGGTTCTCCCAATAATGCCTTGTCTGTATTCGATTCCTTTGACACTTGATTTGCTACTGATTTATGCCAAAATCGAAGTACGTCACAAGCAGTAGTCCTGAAGTCTGGGAAGGCATTATTCAATTAAGGCATTAAGTTTGTAGGGTTCTCCGAAGAGATTACGTCATGGATTATTGTGATTGTACTGAAGTAATTTATTACTAGTTAGATACTAGTGGTTTGACCGATTGAATGGTAGCTTAACAGCAAGTGTGACCTGTAACATAAGAGATCGTTTCAGCTTGTCACATCAAAAATTATGTTCATAGATCGACTCAAGGAATGGTTCAACCTTCAAGTGTTTGCTAGAAGTGATAATGATTTGTTAGTTGAAAATTCCAGTTACTTGCAAAACATCCTTTATATAGACTTCATTCTTAGTCTTAAGTAATTTATTATCCTCATCCAATAGTAATTGTATTTTTTTCAGAAGTTAATGCCCACACGAGCTTTTAGGTTTTTGTGTGAGTAACGAAAGAGATAATGATGAGATTATGACGACGACATATTAGTTATAAGAAACTTATATGAGTACGATATTTATTCATTAATTCAAAGTAAGCTAATTCTCATTTATATTAATCAAACTTGATAAGATTTGTAATAATCAAATTGTAAAAATGTTCAATATTGATGGCTTAGAAACTTGGATTTCAAGTATCATTGACCTAATACTATCAGAGTTGTCGATTAGATTCGGGCGAGAGCAGAGGTTTTCGTTTAGTGCTCTCTTATCTCTTTCAATGAAATAGTTTCTGTTTTTGTTTCTTTGCCGGCCTCTTGCTGAATTTTGTCTAATTCCAAACGTGTTTCTTTATTACGGACTCTTGTTCTTTAACGATTTCATCTCGCATCGAGTGTTGTATGCTGGAGAAATGAGTGTGTGTGGAATCTGTAATCTATCAGTAAATCGTCAGGCGAAATACGGTTTGGTCTGTTCTGTTTGCGGATCCATGTTCCATGGACAGTGTGTTAGTGGGAAAAAATAACTGACGACGAACTCGAAACTCTCAAGTTAAATTCCTGGTCGTGCAATCAATGTGTGGCTAAATCACGGAGTGAACGATATGATAATACACCGATTTCAACACCGGTAAAAGCATTGTCATCTAACTGTAGTGCACTGCAAGACGTATCAATGGACTGTTTCAAAACATTATTGTCAGGACTTGAAAACAGTCTTAAGGAAGGTCAGTCCAGATTGGAAAAATCTTGAAACTTGTCTCGGAAAACTTGGCACAAATTCGGAAACTTTGACTAGACTTGAAGGTATTATTCTGGCCCAGCAGGCTATAATTTCGGAGCTACAAACTGAAAATACAAAACTTAAAAGAAATGTAGATGTTCTGAATGATAAGGTAGACTCACTGGAACAGTACGGGAGAAGAAATATGCTGGAAATACACGGAATTCCTGCAGTTCATGATGAAGTTACAAAGGATGTGGTGATAAATACATGTAAGGCGGTAGGAGTCGAACTGTGTACGGAGGCGATAGACAGTTGTCACCGTTTACCCAAGGGGGCCAACCAACACTCCCCCGGCATCATTGTAAAATTCGTGCGACGCGATGAAGCCCACAGGGTACTGGATGAAAAGAAACGCGTGAAGAAGCTCTCTACGCGCGACGTCGGTTATCAGGGTGTGGAGCGACCGGTTTTCATAAATTTGTCACTGACGGCTGTTAGGCGAAAAATATTAGCACAAGTAAAGCAACTTCAAAAGGAGAAGGGATTCAAATATGTATGGGTTGATAGGGCGGGTAACATAAAAGTAAGACCAGTGGATAAGGGGAAAATTTCAATAATTAACAGCGATAAGGATCTGGAAGCTTTTGTTGCTGCTCTGCCTTAGCTAGATTAAAGAAAAAAGACTATAGTTTCAAAGAATACGACCTCGCCAGAACAAATGCATTCAAACTTTATATCTACATAAATAATACAATGCTAAAAATGATAA
The DNA here is from genome assembly GCA_017141385.1 of Sogatella furcifera. Classification (NCBI taxonomy): domain Eukaryota; kingdom Metazoa; phylum Arthropoda; class Insecta; order Hemiptera; family Delphacidae; genus Sogatella; species Sogatella furcifera. Next base: position 11,413,920 of record CM029549.1, read on the forward strand.
AGACTAAAAAAAACCTTTTCTCAAATAAGATTAAAAAGATAATAGGTATAAGGAAGGAATAGGAAAAGATAAGGAATTATATGTTCATGTGTAAGTAGGCTTATACAGGTGTATCAATATCCTTATAAACCTGTACTAATCAAGCAGGACTGATCTAAAAATTTCTCAAATGATTACATTTTATTCTCACAGTGTACAGAATACTTATTTAATTGTGTTTTTGTTACATTCATGCGTGCTTCATGTTCAACTGCTTAGAATTATCTGTTAGTAGGCAGGGTAATTAAACCAATGATTGAATTGGAAGTAAATACTTAAAATATAATATCAGAGATACACATTATTCAATTTTAGAATCTGTAAATACATTTTAGTACTCATCTGTTTTTCTAAATTGAACTAGATGGGAAATGAAAGTCTTCAACTTATCTGACAAAAGATAATTCATCTACTCGCTTAGAATGTAACAGGTCGATAAATTTTGTAGTTCTGGGCCTCTAGTAGTTGTTATCTATTCTTAGAAACTCTCCGAATTTTGGGAAGATGATAATGAGATAGAAAAAAAAATTCCGCTTTCACTCCTTATTCCGATAAGATTGAGTGGTACTCTGAGTGGCACAGACTGAATGAAAATACAGGTAGTGCTGATTATGATCAATATATAGCAAGGTTGAGCTAACTTGTCTTTCATCTTATCAGCGACAAGACAATAGTCTCCCACGTCTCGATTGATCTGTTTCAGTAGATTACAAGTGTCATTATTCTATCTATGAATGCCCTAATTGTACCTTTATCTTTATCTTATAAAAGACAGATATATAATGAATATATGAGCCAATGCAGATCAAATAATAATTGCATAAATTAGCGGAGATTAAATAAAAGATTGTATTATTAACTCGTTATTACCTTGTATTGTTATTATTATTTTTTTCAATTCTTAGAGTGTTGGGAAAACGAGAAAACCAATTAATAAGAACCCAGCTGAATTATACTATTGAGTTTGGTTTTCAATTACGGATAAAAATGGGATTTACTATAAATTTTTTGTTTTTCTAGAAAGGAATGAGTGAATTTATGTAACTTAACAAATTATTATTATTATTAATATTACTATCATTGTTATACTGGTAAAAATGGCGATTACTATGGGTTGTTTCTTTGTTCTTTTGAAAAGTAGATTTGCATTTGTGTAGGTACTGCATATTTGGGAAAAGCAAGAGGCGCGGCGTAGAGCCGCAGAGTGTTTCAATTTTTTCTCACTTTTTAATTTCTATGTAACTATTTTTACTTAATTTTTATTCAGTTTCTTAATTCTTGGTTTTTTATTTTCTCTTTTCTTTTAATTTTTTCGCGTTAAAATCCTTAAAAAAAATTAATGTCAAATCTTGAGGGTGATGATGATGTTACTGGCTTTCATGATACAGCTGAAATCGAAGATCTATTCTCTTATGAACCGCACAGATATAGATATGGATCAAATAATGAAAGAATTCTCAATGTTTTTCACACTAATATACGAAGTATGAAAAGGAATTTTGATCAACTGGTTCACTACTTGAGCAATATTAGCTTCAAATTTCATGTCATTATTTTATCCGAGACGTGGATTACAGATGATGCTCAATTCACATATAACCTTGAAGGATACAATGTTATACAGAAAAAAAGTAGGTATACAAAGTGTGACGGAATATGCATATTCGTAGATGAGAGTTTTGAATATGAACTTATAGAGTTAACTATAGATGAATCAAATTCCATCTCGATTAAAATTTCAGTTAATAATATCGATTACACAATTATTTCAATCTATCGCTCACCATCTCTCAACATAAGTAATTTTATTACAAGTTTGGATGTCTGCTTGAACAAAATTAAAGATTGCTCCAATGTCATTGTAGTGGGTGATATGAATCTTTATATATTAGATAATAATAAATTTACAAATGAATATTTGAGTACTTTACACATCAATGGTTTCAAGTCATTCATTAACAAACCAACGAGAATAGGCAACGAAAATGAAGGTACTTGTATTGACCACATCTTTTTCAAGGAGGGTAAAAACAATAGAGATTTACAGCAAGGAGCAATAATAAAAACAAACATTATAGACCACTATAGTATTTCATTACACTTGAGTGAAGACACCAATAATAATAGAACTAACAATGAAGAGGGATGGATGAAAAAAATAATAGATTTTGATGGTCTGATAGCGGATTTGCGAGAAGAAGATTGGAATGAAGTTTATAATGAGGAAAATATAGACACGATGGTTAACAAATTCATAGGGAAATTAACAACTCTTACAAATACAAGAACAAAGGAGATCAAAGTAAAAAGAAAAATCAGACCACTCAAGAAATGGATAACTCCTGCTCTTGTCAATTCTATTCGTCAAAGGGATAAATCACACTGTGAATCAGCTCGCCACCCAAACAATATTCAACTAAGAACACAATATAAAAATTACCGAAATACCCTAAATAATTTAATAAAAAAAGCAAAAATCGACTACTTTAATGAAAAATTTGAAGAACACAAAAAAGATCCTAGAAGAACCTGGGAGTATATTAATGAATTGCTTGAAACAAATAAAAATAGAAAAGAAATAAATTTAGAGGCAAATATTCTAAATAAATATTTTTCTAATGTGGGAGAATCATTTGCAAAAAAAATTTCAGAAAATGTAAATAACATCCCAATTCCCCAATCCCTAATCAACCCAAGTCAACACAGCATCTTTCTTAACCCAACAAATTCAGAGGAAATAACATCAATTATGAATCAACTGAAAAACAAATCTACACCAGGCCCAGATAATTTCACAGGACATTTTATTAAGAAGATTTCATCCGTTATAACGCAACCATTAGAATATATATTTAACATATGCTTATACAAAGGCTACTTCCCTGAAAAATTTAAAGAAGCAAAAATCATCCCAATACCTAAAACTGGAGACCTAAAAATACCAGAAAACTATAGACCAATAAGCTCAATCAGCAATCTTTCTAAAATACTGGAGAAAATTATCAAAATTAGAATTATGAATTTTTTAAATAAAGAGAATGCAATAAGTGAAAATCAATATGGCTTCCAACAAAACAAATCTACAAAAGATGCGGTCATTCATCTGAATAAAATAATCTTTGACAATTTCAATAATAATAAGAAAACACTTGCAGTCTTTATGGATTTATCGAAAGCGTTTGACACAATACCCCACAATATATTACTGAATAAATTAGAAAGAGTTGGAATTAGAGGAACAGTGAACAAATTATTCGCCACATATTTAACTGGAAGAAAACAATACCTCTCCCTTCAGGGTAAAACGGACATTAGGTGTACAACAGGTTTTGGTTTACCGCAAGGATCAGTTTTATCGCCAATTCTGTTTCTAATATATGTAAACGATCTGGTAAAACTCAATCTTGAAAATTGCACCACCCTGTCCTTTGCCGATGATACAGTATTGATCTTTAGTGGCAACACCTGGGATGATACTTTTAATACAGCAAACAGTGAGATAAAAATTGTATACAAATGGTTGCGAGATCACATATTAACACTAAACGCAGACAAAACAAAATTCATGACTTTCTCTCCCAATATGGTCGGTCAACCACCAACAGCATTAGAGATAAAAATTACAATGAATGGGGATGAAACAAAAACATTGGAAAGGGTAAAAACAATAAAATACTTGGGTATATTAATGGATCAACATTTGAAATGGGATAAACAAATTGAATATTTATGTTCAAAATCCAAATACCTAATATACATATTCTACAAAATCAATAACTTGAATAATTTTGACATTATAAGAAAAATATATTTTGCTTATGCGCACTCACTTTTCCAATACGTTATTGAGGTTTGGGGTGCTGCATATGATACACATATGAAAAAACTGTTCATTCTCCAAAAACATATGATAAGAGCTGCGTTAGGTAGGCCACGACTATACCCTAGTAGAGAAATTTTCTTTGAATTCAAAGTTCCAACACTAAGACAAAATTATGTAAAAAAAGTAATCCTCCAAATAAATAAAAATAGGTCTCAATATGTTCTACGTTCAACACCCTATAATACACGTCCAATAGATAGATACAATACAAATATTATCAAACTCACAACATGCAGGCATCAATTCTCATACTACAGCAATTATATTGTAAACAAAATTCCAAAGGATTTTATTAACAAAAACATCACACGTAGATTACACATTGATATAGAAAACTTGATTGATCGAAATATCTTCTTCAACCTACATTTACAAAATTGATAAAAAAACACTTAAAAAATACAAATACACTATTTCTATTAAATCATTAAGTATTATTGAGCATCACTGTACCATGTTTCTCTTTTCTCATGAGTAAATGGTAAAATCATGCAAGCCATTTAGCATCACTTTCCGCTTCTATCACAATTTTGTACTTTTTTCATCCATAAACTACTAGAGAATAAGAAAAGGTATATTATGTTGAATTTATAATATATATTATTAACTACAGTAATATCAGGAAAATTTTCTGCACTTGATGAGATATGGAAATATAAATACAGCTCACTGCCAACACACAAGTTTATCTTATGTTGGCAGTGCCAAAAATGTATCAGATAAAAATGTTTTATTAAGTGAAAATTTTATGTTCTGTTTATTGTTATATAATTCAAATTATTTTGTAAATTGTTTTATCTTATAGATGTAAAATATGTTTCTTTTGGCAAATAAATTCATTCATTCATTCATTCATCAACGTCTGGAAATCAAATCTTTTTAACGCAGCAATCACTTATTTTTGAGTTATTTTTCACTGGATGACACGCCTGGACTTTTACCAGTTAATTTATTAGTAATAATCCACTCGTACAATAATATTGTTTGAATACTGTTTGAATTATTATTGAATGTATCAAACCGACCAAGTAGTTACTTCGATTAATCCTCTATGCAACCAACCATTAATGAATAAACAAACTGTTACTTCCTTAGTATATTACAAGTAAATTAAATTGCTGAGTTTCAAGCAGTAGAATTGAATTATTGAGGGGAGCATTAAAATGTTTCCAAAAGCTTTCAAAACATATTTGAGCGTTGAGAGTTTGAAAAAGGTTACCAGAGTACTTTCCATCATCACTAAAACGTTCTCAGCTTTTTGCGTTGAGTGCGTGTTTTCATTCAGAGAATGGTTTTTGTTCATCCAAATAGATATGACCTCACATTTTCACTAGATACGGCACTCACCATCGAATATAAAATTAGTGCAGTGGATTAACAATTGTTATAATTCTAGTGATCAGTGATCATGTCTAAATATTAACAAGGGGATGTACAAATTTTATTATATAACAGTAATAGGTTATCATGGACTAAAGTAGAGCGGATATCAGTAATTCAATGGAATCTAGAACAGAAGAGTGCCTTCCTACCCCTCCCCGCACCCAGAAACAGCCAAGTCGTCAGGTCTGTTATGAAAATATCAATTAATTCTTATTCATAATATACTAGTTTGACAACGTTGCATCAAGTCTCACTGGACTCACTGGCTGCTCGTGCCGTATGAAAAAGTGAACTGTTGTACAGTATGAGAAACGGGCACTTCACCTGAAGATCCGCCAATGACTGGACTACTATCGTTCTTTATACACTTATCATGATAGGCCTGTCTCGATCTCGATTGTCCTATTACCTAATAGCATTGGAAGAAGAGCCGCCTGCATGAACTGTCAAAATGAAAATTTCAGAAGAGGAAAGTGTATTACTGGATTAAATTTTACTAGAAGTAATGATGGAGCGCAATTCTTGGAAGTTGAAACAAACGAGTGTTGAAGAGTAGCAACAAAAGCTCAAGTTCACGCACGATAAGAAGACACGCAGTTGCAAACCATTTCAGATTGTTACTAGGTGTCTTCTCACATTGCGCCAACTATGACAAGAGGGGGTTGTGCTCATTAGTGTAGCCACTCACTCTCAGGTTTATTCAGATGAGCTTGGTCTCAACATGCTCGGCTGGGTTCACGTAGCCAGACAGACTGTTTACAACCTCCAGCGCAATACAAAAGTCAACAGACCCAGCACGTCACGTCACCCATACCCTCAGCGTCTTGAATCTCATCTGGTATGTGTTGCATGGTTCACAAAATTATAGCTTGTTGGAACTAGTTCTAACTGGGAACCACTGGATGATTCCAACAGAATAATGAAGATAAATCAAATCAATATTATTATCGAATTATTAAATTAGTAGAATCAATATTCTACTGTTATTTTAACGAGGTAGCAAGCATGACAAGTTATGAGGAAACCACTACTCACATAGCGTCCAAAATAGAAGTCCCTGCCCTAATAATATGGCAACGTTGCACCGTAGACACAGTCTTTTCATATGAAAGCATCAAGTACAGATACAAATCATGCATGGTGACTTAGGTTTTCTCTCTTTGAGCATAATTTCCATGAAAAACGTTCATGAAACTCTTCGTATAGAATTCCTTCTGTGTTTTTTGTAATAGGTTGTGATAGAGATTAGCAAGAAAAATTGAGAATAGAGTTATTTATTAAAAATACCTTATGATTTGTAGCAAGTCAAATGTGAGAACGCACACAAGAAATGCATCCATTAGAACAGTTGATTGGAAAATGATTTCAATGCTTTTAAATGGACCCAATTTCCTACTCTACATAGTTGTCAATTTTTAGGCCATAGCCTTCTATTAAAGGAAGCTATGCTACTTATTATAAATGATAGAAACTGGTACAATCATTGCACTCAAGTTTGTAGATAGATGATTATATTAATGATGCAGAGGAAGACTTAAAAGATCATATTGGAGAGTAAATTAATGTAGCCTATGTACTTGCAAAAAATCACACACTGTGTTTATTGTCTATAAATCAAGTTCATTCAATCTTATTTCTCAAGTGAAAGAGGGTGCTTCCATGCCCTTACTTCGACCACAAAACTTATTAAAAATTTATAGTTTGAAAAAAGTCATTTATATACTTATTGATCTATCTATAACGATTGGACCTGACTAATCATATTCATTGTAAAGAGTACTGACAAAGTTGGTAGTGTAAAACAAGCATTCGACATACAAGAAGCAATACATTGAGTCCTAATCAGTATATAGGCCTAATTAGAATAGTCTAGATTATTTTTGAAACAAGATTCAGTTTCCAGTGCCAAGTGAACTCAATTCCGTGTTTCACAATCCTCCAAAAAATCCTTGAAGTGACGAGCGTATGAAAAATGTGAATCTCTCATCAGCATTTCTCACCAAGGTCCGTGGGGAGCATAACCAATATCACGTCGACTCGATAGAGTTGGTTGGTGCGATGATGTTGATATTCCATCAGTCGAGCTCGAGCGGAGTCCGAACGAGTGTCGGCTCCCGTATACAGGTGTGTTCGGTCGGATTGATAAAGGAGTCAGTCTGACCAACTAAAGAAGACATTCTGGCATGATGGGAAAATGACTTCAGCTTGGTCAATATTTAATAAAAAATTATAAATTTGGCCTTAAATTGTAGATCATAATGTTTCCTACATTTTCAAACAAAACTTATCATTTTTGAACTGATATTGATTGAGCTTGAGTCATTTCCCCATCTTGCCAGAATGTCTTCTTTGCTTGGACAGACTGTATCCTCCTACGCGGCTACCACCACAGTACAGCATAATAAATAAAACGATAAATCATAGGTCCGTGCCTGAAGCCGCAACTGAACTCGTCCTGTGTACATTTTTCACCTCTGCCAGATTTCTACGTACTTTCACCTTGTTCCTCATCATTCTTCATCTCTCTTCCTCACTTTCCCTCACTCCTCCTCACTCTTACACACTCCTTCCCACTCTTCATCACTCCTTTTCAATCCTCACTCCCCCTCAATCTTCCTCTCTCCACCCCACTCCTCCTCACCACATCCCACTCCTCCTCGTTTCCTCACCCTCTTGCCCAAGCCATATTTAACTCACCTTGCTTTCCATCTCTGTCTCCGCTGAGGACGATTCCCCAAAAAATGATAAGAGCCGGATTTATTTGTTGGCAACCGGAAATGGAACGGCGCATGCGCGAAGCCTGCGGCAGTGTGAGATTGATTACTGAAGTGTATGTACGCAACTCGGGAGATACCACTCTTCAATAATAAGGTCAATACATATGATACGGAAATATGTCACGATGAAATTAAGACATTTTGTGTTTGATTGTAGTGAAGGTGGAGAGAATTGGATTCACTGCACGAAATCTGATGTAAATAGCTAGAATCTCTTAGTAATTCGATATAATAGGGTATTTTCGAAATCACAACAGTATTTTTCTGTAACCTGGGAAAATTATAATCATTCATAATTCATAATCATAACCATTTAACTTATTTGTTGATGTTTTCGAAGAGGGTTTCATTCTTAGGGCTGGCTAGTAATGTATGTTAAATAGATAAAATAACAAATTAGACCTACAGCACCCTTTAAAATGTTTCTATTCGAACACAACTAGTTTTGCACTCATGCTGGGATCTTTATAGTTTACGCTTCAAATGCCTTTCATGTGTGCGAAACTGGTTGTGTTCAAATAAGGACATTTTAAAGGATGCAATAATTTGTTTTTCATTCGCTTCAGACAATGATGCTACAAATATAAATCTATAGCTCAACTGATTCTTTTCCATTCGATAGCAGATATTTGGTTTAATCATATCAGTCCCAGTTCGTGAACTTATGAAAATATTGATTTCGTTCCCGTTCTTATTGACTCAAGAATTTTTGGATTCTTGAAATCTTTCAGGATAATGTTTCTCCTTTTATAATGGGGTTCACAAAGAATATTATTGTTAAATAACTTGTTGTATCTATGTTAACATAGCTGATCGGAATACTGTTATTCCAGAAAGGCCTAATCAACAATTACAGCGATCATCTGATTAATTTAAACTACTGGAATAAATAGATTACTTTCACAACGCATTTTTGTTGTTTGTTGACAAACCGAACTGTGAAGAATCAATACTTGATTGTTTCTCCGAATTGCGATCAAGAATTCAACAAGCATGAGAAAACAAAATTGCTGTTTCCATCGACTCATCAACTCGAACGGAATACATCGAAACATAATCTCTAAGAAACGCTAGAAGCATGAAGCAAGGTTATTAAAGACAATAACCTTGAGCATGAAGTAGTTGGAACTCGAGGGAAACGATCGCAATTTGTTTCTCGAGTTTTCCCGGAAAAAACAAATGAATGGTCTAAAACGCTTTATCTGAGTCGGACGGGCAGCTTTGCATTTCTTTCTTTTGTTTGAAAAAAGTGCTTTTCGACATCGCAGTAAATAAAGAGAGTTTTGCTATTACACAGACGATTTAATCCCTCTCGTATGGAGCCAGTCTCCTCTCCTCTGTGGTGGAGGGATGATTCGTCTTGGTCACACTGGGGCAATTCTGATCAACCCCCACCCCCTCGGCAATGTACGATTGCCAATCTCCTCTCAATTTCTCCCCCTCCCCACCCATCCCAAAACCGACAATCGTGAAGCCCTTCGGCCACTAATTCAGACCAGATGTCCCTCGTTTGTAATTATCCAGCGTCCTTGCTGAGTTGAGCTGTGGCAGTACGTCGTCTTTTCACTCGCAACCCACTGGACATCAGGCATCAAACCAAATTCGATGATCTATGCTAAATTTTCCGAAAGGATGTAATTAGGCTCCACAGTGAACGTATTTCGAGAGCCTACGAGTTACAATTCCTAATTTCTTTTATCAAGAATACTCTAGCAAAAATGAATCACTTCAAATTTTCAACAATTGAGAACATTTTATTCACATTTCGGTAGAATATATATATGCTTGTGGTGTTTGGGTATTCTTTGATCAGTTCCCGGTCATAAATACCTAGGTAGAAACCGTTCAGTATTAATTCAAAAGTGAAGTATTATTAATTATCTCAACTCGAACATCGAATCATAAAACAAATGATATAGATAATGTCGTATGGTATTTTGCCAGTATAAATCATTTTTACGATGAAATTCATGAAATATAAAGTATATTGTTATGTGAAGGAGACAAGTAACATCAGCCATCACCTTATGAGCGGGTGATGCAGGATCGTGGTGAGAAATTGAGTTATAAAAAAGGAAAAAAGCATGCGAAAGAGAAAAGGAATGGCAGTGAAGCAGGATGCTTTGTTTACTTTGAGGGGCTTGCATGATGTAGCTAGGTATTTTGTTAGCAGTCCCATTGGCAAGTCTCCAGCGTGTCGAGATAGGATACTTACGCTAGTGGCACTTTTTCTTGTTGAAAAATAAACAGTGGGAACATAAAAACGGACCAGACGCTACCTACAAAGAGCCTCTTCTGAAGGCAAGAAAATCCGGGGAGACACGAAGCAGCAACTTCAGATAGTACTCGAAACCTGGGCCTATTTCTGTGACGTCACACCCGGCTTTCTTGCGCTTCAGAGACAAGTCATAAAAAATCTCATCGCAGAGTGATGCAGTAATAGCACACAACACAACTTACGCATTTCTTCCCCTATTGGATCTGATGTACTCGAGACTCTTTTCGAGAAAATAGGATATTTCTCTGGAAACGTGATCCGATATCACACTTCTCATGAGGCTTTGAGTCGGTAAATGATATTGACTGAAGGAAACGAAGGCTGAAGTAGCAATATTATTCTATAGAGTTGATAGCGTCTTGAACTGGAAGTCTATGAGAAGAGGATAATGTTTCACCATTGTTATCATTTCCAATGTATGAATATTAATTCATTCAATATCACCCTCGCACTCAATATTCTTCAACCACAGACAAGTAAACATGCTCATGCCATCAATTAAAAAAAATATGAGAAATGTTGATAAGATATCCAACATCCTAATATAAAGTTCAACAGTTTGTGGCCTGTTTATTATCCAATCGTTAGCCTTAATTATTCAGTAGATGTTTTTATCATAATGCGAATGTTTTTATCAGTCGGCTAATAGAAATGTTTATCGATAATTGGGATCTCGCTTCACTTATATGACTCATCATGCAGTCATTTCATTTTGGATGTGCAACAAAAATTTGTCTACTTGATAACAATAGCGAGAATTTTAGTTTTATAAAGTGATCTTCAGAAACTCTATAATTATCTACCTATTATTCTGTTCAGGTAAGAAGAGTTATTGATGTTTCTCAGTTTCAACAACATCTTGGAAATGACGGTATTCCTAATCAATTATTATTCTTAAATTGGAATTTTCACAAGTATTGATAAAATACTGGTAAAATACTCGAGACTTCATTGGAAAGAAAACTTTCAATCATAATCTATGTTTATTATATGAGTTTAAAAATTGAAAATGTGAGTTTAAAAAATTGAAAAAAAATATGAGTTTGAGAATGGAAACATTGATCATTAGCCCCTGAAATAGCCCCTGATCATTAGTTTGTAACATATAGGCCGTATTTTCGTGAGTGAATCTCTATGTATAGAAGCGAAATGGCACTGATTCATTCATTCATCACCAGAACTAAAAATCCACTGAACCAAATGCGTTTAAATTTTGCAGGCATGATCAGTTGGACGTTTAGACGTGCGCTAAGAACGAATTTTAAAATCTTTCCAAGGATACGCCAAATATTTTAGTTTTTCTAGAGTTTTTCGGCGTTTTCCTCATTTTTTCAAGAACCAATCGGTAGAAAATGTTAATATTTCGTGGGCAGGTTCAGAAAAGGTCTAGAAATGTTGTGTTAAAATATTTTTGCAATCCGTTCAAGATTACGCCAGTAATCAGGTTTTCAAAATTGTAGATGTTTCGCGGGTTGCATATCTTCCGCCTTAATACCACCAATCCTAACTGTAAATTCAATGGTTCAGCGCGATTGTAGATGAACTAATTTGGAAGATATTAAATCAAGTTTCAAACTTTGTCCGATATACTAGCCAAGGCTACGCTTAATATTATCGTTTTACTATTTTTTGGAATTTTCGGAGTTTTACTTAGATTTTTCTAGACAAATTGGCAGAAAATGTTGAAATTAGGAAAACAGGTCCAGATTAGGTGTAAAAATGCTGTGCTCAATAAATTTTTAATCCCTTCTAAACGGAATTTGCAGGCGAGCGAAGCGAGCCTGTTTGACTCACTCACACTGCCTATACTGTCGGAGGTCCAAGGGGCGGAGCCTCTCGGCTAGGCGGAGAAGGCGAGCGAAGCAAGCCTGCCGGCTAGTACTGTATAAGAAAACGAGTGTATTGAACGTGAGATCGATACAGTTCCCACAAGAAACTCATGTTTCAATCATCTGTTAGACCGTTAGACGACTTAGACGTCCTTGGATTCAAGATCAACAGTACTAATGAATTTAGATGTGCTTTCCATGTTTAGCAGTCTGATAAGAAGACAGGAGTGACGACGCTGTCTGGGTTCTAGAATGTATTGCGTGGGATCTTGGTGCAAAAAGCATATTAATCACGATAAATGATCTCTATCAGAGTATCCCATCAGCAAGACACTAATCGTGGAGATATTTGATTGCGCAGTTGAAATTATAAGGAAATGATTAATGGCGTACGCCCTCGTATATAGCTAATGGAAATTTGGATCTCCAGGGAGATGAAGAAACGCTCTCTGCCTAGCAGGCTGCATGTTTTGTGCTGCTCGAGTCTTGCTGTTGCGCTACTCGAGTGAAAGTGGAGATTTATTATTTTCTCGAAATATTCCTATCGTGAACTAGTGTCGACACTCTTATCTGCATTCCTACCAAAGCTACAATCTTTTATTTTGCCTTCTCCGTGAACAGCATACTATCGTTATCTTTCTTCGAAGACGACTAGTGAACAAAATTATTGCTTTTGTTTAGAGATCAAATTATTGTATTGTTCATTTTTTTAGAATATTCGATACCTAGGTACATGGCAAAGCCTGCTACATCCTCAGCTGGACTGAGAATGACCTGAGGACTGAGGCAGCAAAGCAAGAATATTGAACGCAATGTTCATTGATCATACTTGCCGAGAGACTCTAAAAGTTAAATAATATGATTGAAAAGTATGTATGAACATAACATTGATCAATGGATGAAATATGAACATTCGAATTTAAACAAACAGTTCCACACAAAATCGATACTCACAACAACTGGGAAATTATTAATTGTATTTATTCCATGATATCCATCAGACTCATTTACGCGTATTCGTGATTTATACTTGAAAAATATGTGTTAAAGTGCTTCAAATTTTTATGAATTTCATAACTCAGTTAATAGATTATCAATAGATTAAGAAAGGTTATTAAAATGTATTTTAAAAAAATTGGAATATTTTCTAAACAATTAAAACTATCATGTATGATATAAAACCATTATCTCTCATGGAAACGAATTGCGATCGAAAACGTCACCTTCTTGTAGGCTACGAGAAGAAACTCTTGAGTTGTCATAATTAAGTGTCTGAAACTATGAAATTTAGGTTGTGTTCTTCAGCGACTGTAGTTCTTTTCTGCAATAAAACAATCGGGAAGATGAACTGCAGAGTCAGGAGAGAGAAATTAGTTGTTTTTCATTCTTAATTACTACCACTGTTTCCGGACTATGAACGATGCGATAATTACAGCCAGCTCTCTTCCTACACCCAATACTTTAGTTCTAGAACTAAGTTTTCAAGTCGAGTTGGATATAACCTACGGGACTGTAGCCTAATCCCTTACAGAAATAATGGATGTAAAGTTATTAAAATTTTGAATCCCTTCATAAAATAGAATCTTCCATTAATAGGCTACTATCAATTTGGATTTCTGTGGTTTAGTTTATCCCACTTTTTGTTACTTAACACATTTCTGTATCAAATATTTGCGCTATTTTTCAGCTCAAATTATAATACTTCTTCAGTACGCAATGTTTTGGAATAGCTAATTTGATTCCATCAATTTCTATAATATCAACTCTGACATGAAATTACTCCAAAAAATAAGAACTAATCGTCAAAGCTTCATACTTCATGCGGTGAAAATTGAACTTTTAACTCCGGGCTATTTAAAAGAATTGATAAATAAGATGAAAAAATCAAATACCCTTTGATCTTTTAATTTCATTTATCAGTTGATGCGGTAAATTTTACGCACTACATAGTTTAGTAAACTGAACATTGCAATCAAGGTAATATTCCAGTAACCATGTGGAGCTAAAAAAGATTAGGCTTCTCATTTCCAAATTCATAACTCTAGACTTTTCTATCCTGCACTACAGAAACTGAATAATCATTTTGATAAATCACTAATGATCAATATCTGTATTGTGTACCGTAGAATAACCATGTACAATAACCGTGTATCACATTGTACAATATTCCATTTGTATATACAACATCCAGAATTTGAAAAATTTGCATTGAATTCATAATTGGCCCTATGAGAGTTGAGAGTTGAGAAAATTGTGAAAAGTTATGAAAAGTCATCAGTACTCTCGAACGAAATTCGAGTAAGTTACTGAATCAGGTTTCAGGGAAGACTGTAAATGTATTTATTCACATTCAGAAGTTTGCATATTCAAAGTTTCCAGAACAAATACGAAACTGCGAGTCGATATTTTACAATTATTTTCTGCCTGAACTTTTCCACTTTACACAATGAACAAGTGAAGCAATTCTTGTGAGAGTTGATTCCATGGGGGTTGGCTGACCCGAAATTTTGCTTATTCGTATTTCTCCTTCCCTATCTTTTCTTCTTCAATTCTATCCCCTACATATTTTCCACGCTTTCCATTTTCCTCCCCTTCCCTTTTCACCTTATTCAATCTTCATATTCCGTTCTTTTTCCACGTTTTCTATTTTACCCTTTCATGCTAATTAACTTTATTTTTTCTCCCTCATTTCTTCCCATATTGTTATTCATCTTACTTCTGCTCCAACCTATGTATTTACACCTCCATTTATTGCTTCTTTAAACTCTATCTCCCTCTCAATACATCCTTTTCATCCTATCACTTTTCCATGCTGTTCTACACCTTAGTCTTTCTTGTAACTCATTCTTTACCCTCTATTCTCTACCTCCTAGCTAACCTATGTTATTTGTATTTCTTCCTCTTCCTCTCTCATTTTACCATCATACCCCACTTCTCCTTCTCTGTGTTACTTACTTTCGCCTCCTTGTTATAGGCTAAAAGCGCTTCAAACGACGCCAACAACTTTCCTGGCAAAACTAATTTCGACCGACAATTTTCTTCGCATTTGCAGAGAACTTCTTATTTCATACCAGTAATGTATAAAACGTTGCTAGGACGGCGATTTCCGCCATTAATATTTCATAATCCTCTTTTTTCTCCGGCAACTGTTCTTTAACACCCTACGTCCGTCGCTCTTTTTTCTCATTATTGCTTCTTCAATGATCCCGAGGGGGGGAAGACTTGTACCCCTAGTTCCCTCTATCGCCTCCTCCCTTAGAGCCCACACACACTATAAGCTATAACTTCATACATTGCTCACTCTCGCCCAGCGTTTCCATTGTGTTCAAAAGCCTTTCCGAGCTTTACGACCGGGATTTATCAAAGAAATCCTCTCACTTTGTCTGGATTGAGGATATAATCAATTTTGAAACTCGCAGAGCCGCCTCCAATATGAGTCCCAGTGAACTCCCAGCAGCGACTGACCTCTCCACTGTGATAGAGTAATGTTGCTATAAATCGGCTATTGCTGTAGTCGATTGTGTGATGGAAAAATTCTTTCAGCAGTCATGATAAAAAACTATGATCAAGATTTATGTTTTGTCACTAAAATCAGATCAAGAGAGCTTTGAGCCAGTCAGACTTCAACGATTCATGTACTTTTATCCAGTTTTCATGGTTTAATAACAACCAGTTTGTGAATTGTATTCTTGAGTTCTTTTGTGAACATAAGTTTGTAAGCTCTGTGAATTTTCTCAACTCAATTGGTTAAAGTGTCAATATTGTGTCAGTAGAGTGTCAATATAAGCACCTATTTTTGCATGGAACGTGATTCATTAGCAACAATACTGTAATTAAATACTCTTTCTGGATGTAAAACGTGGCCTGATATTAAGAATTGCAAGTGGTATTAGAGAGGTAATGTGGGAATAACGATGTGGTGTTATAATTGAATTGGTAGATGATGTTATTAATTTTGAATTCATTGAATAAGTGAATAAATAACACCTACCTGTCAATTGTAATAATATTCTCGTTCGTATTATGATACTCTTTGACTAGCCTATGTATTTTCACTTCCATTCCCGTAAAGTGATAATTTTTGAAACTTAATTACACGTTATCAATAACTAGAGCTTATAACGTAATGAATTATGCATTTTGATTAATTTGATTCCCTCGAGATAAATGAATACGCTAGCCTATATTGAACTTCGATGTTAAAGTTGGTAATTTTGATCAATTTACTATGTTTTTTTCAAGATAGAATGTGCTACCAGTTTTCCCCTGCATAATCAATGATTCTATTCGAATTATGTGTTTCACTGGAAATTGATTTAGAATCGGAATTGATTGTGATCACATAGATGTGATTATGAAACCAGTTCAATCTCCAATGGACTTCTATGGTATTGATTGATGAATGCATAAGTGTAGGTTGCTTGTACGTAATTGATCTACGCATAAGTCAAGTATAACCTGATCGAGTGCGATATTAACTGAAATCTGGGACTCCAATTGAAACACTTTCGTACTTCTCCTTCAGAGCTCCACTGTCGAAATATTTGAAGTTTCAAACTGATCAATACTTCATCAGTGCGAAAATAACACTCGAAATAATTTAAACTGTTGTTGAACGCAACGTCAGCTCTTGATTGAGTGGGAATTATACACACTCCATGTTGTCAATGCAATACAACAGCCTATCTATTATTAACAAAGTCACGTGGACCTATTAGTCATAGCATAATCATTGCCTAATTTGCATTGATCCTGCTTATCCAATGTAATTGTCATTTGATATGGAATAACAATACAAATCGTGTGCTCATTTATGATGGTATTAGAGTTACGTCATCGATACCCCACCAATGGAGTAATCTGAAACTGTCATTTGTAAATAAGTTTTGCTTAGTAGTGAGTGTAATAATGAAAATTCTAAGTAACAAGGTTTTTAAGCTTTCATCGATTTGAAAACTTTTTCTAATTGAAACCGAAGGGATCGCAGTGACTTTTTACTAGACTTTTTAGCTTATCAGTTTTATGGAGAGTGAATAGTCTTTGGAACGTTTGTTATCAGTTCATGTATTCTTATGCCGTATTCGGTGGGGAGTTCCAAGGAAGTTCCACCGGCAAAATAACTTCAATAATAAATTAACTTTAGAAAATTGTGGTGTTTCTTGAAATGATTTACGGAGATTTAAATGTTTAAAAGTTATTTTTCTTCAATTTGAGTAAGTTCAAAGCACAAAAATATCACCAAAATGATTTCTGAAAATATAAAATTTCGAAAAATTTAGAGCCCAAAAATTGTATAAGTCTATAATCTTATTAGCAAAGGGATAAGACTTTTGTTCTGTTTTACAATGGAAAATTAGTATCAGTATGAATACTATAAATATATATAGTGAGTGACTTCAAATGAATTTTTCCTTTATGTCACTAATTATGAACTAATCTTTGGTTTTTTCTTCCTCAGGACTGTCCAGCTGTTTTGGAAAATCGCTTCAATGAATCGGTGAGTTCATAATTTTGTATTGAATAATTATAAAATTAAAATAGGACTCAATGTGTCTATGATACAGTATTCAAACATCCTATACAATGAGATAGGAGGCCATTTGAGTCAGAAGAAATACACATATTAAAGAAACTTAGATAGCCCACACATAACATACATAAAATATACATGACGAACTAAACCTACCTACTGTACAAGCGATGATATTTAGATAAGTAGTTTAATACAATACAAATGCAAAAAACATACTTAATAATGCGAAATAAACAATAGATACATTGTCAAAACAAACTATGCATATCCCAATTACAAGTCTCATATATTCCATCTCTATATTGGTTGATTGACAATAATTGACAATTCGATAATGTCAATTTGGTATATGCTATAAAAGCAATAAGCACAAGTTGATAAAATGGAACATGATGCAAGGATCTGATGATTGGTGATTGGTACAGCAAATAATAAAAAAATAATTTCCCTCTATTATTTTGGGAAAAAGGAGAAAATAATGATGAACGAGATAGCTTAAGTAAAGTAAGTATAGATTAGATTATTATTATAGTGAGTCTACATTGATAGATAACAAGACAGGTTTCTAATTTTTTTCAACTATTTGCCACACCTAGCCGGATTGTCAATTAAATCTGATATTCGCCGTTTCATTCACCTATTGATTCGCAAGAAAGGTGCAATTTGTGAAGCTTGCAATTGAATTGAACATTGTGAGTTTTGCAAATGTTATTTTGTGCTTTTGGTAGAGAGGGTATAATTGGAGGGGGGGCGGAGTATGGCAATGTGCGTTTGAACGATCCACCACAGCTGTTGTTAATGAGAGGATGCCAAGCATGCACTTCAATTAACTTCCCAACAAGTGAGCTGCATATAGGCAAAAGGACTGTATAGGGTAACTGTTATACTGTCTATAGTCAACTCCGCCTGCGTCAGTACTGCTTATAGTGAGCTCCGCCTGTGGATGTTTCAGCCACTGTTATCGCCAATAGAGAGAGCTTCGAGCATGAGTGTTGTCTGCAACAAATATGGCACTTGTAACACCATGGATGCGCCCTATTTTGTTGAAACCAATTCAAGCTTAATATAAACTCCAGCTGCGATATTCGTATGCATAGATAGCAAGCAACCCTGATCATCGGTGCTTCTATGGTTAACCAAGCTTGGAGCGCTAGTGAGATTGATACAGTAGTGCGTATAAACCTACCCATACTCTTAATAAATTATGTATTTCATTAAGTTATATCATTTTATTTCATAGGTGGAGTGCACTTCAATCGATCTGATGCCTGTCCTGAGGAGTGTTCATTGCATTTCACATTTTTTTGTATGCTGGCTATTTGCTATGTGAATTGAGCTTTGTTCTTGATTCTTAGAATTGTAATTGATACAATCTGTTTTGTATTTTGTGATGGCCAACATTTTACTATGTGGATACATTACACCGTTAAATCTTTTTAAAAATTATATTGATTGATTTCCATTGTGAGTTGGATTATTTTCTGAAAAATTGAGTTGAATATTCTTCTTTAGTAAAATTTGAAGAATCATATTAACTGACTAGCCGGCAGGCTTGCTTTGCTCGCCTTCTCCGCCAAACAAGGGGGCTCCGCCCCCTGGACCCCCGACAGTATAGGCAGTGTAAGTGAGTCAAACAGGCTCGCTTCGCTCGCCTGCAGAACCTCTGTCAGTGTCAGCTGAGACAAACAGGCTCGCTTCGCTCGCCTGCAAATTCCGTTCAGTGGGGGTTTGAAATTTATCGACCAAAGCATTTCTACACCTAATCTAGACCTGTTTACCTAATTGCAACATTTTCTGCCAATTTGTTCTAGAAAAATCTAAGAAAAACTTCAAAAATTCAAAAAAATAATAAAACGCTAATATTAAGCGTAACCTTGGGAAGTATATCGGACATAGTTTGAAACTTGATTCAATATCTTCCAAATCAATTCATCTATAATATCGCTGAACCATCCAATTTACAGTTAGGATTGGTCATATCAAGGCGGAAGATATGCAACCCGCAACACATCTACAAATTTTGAAAACCTGATTACTGGCGTAATCTTGAACGGATTGCAAAAATATTCTAACACAAAATTTCTAGACCTTTTCTGAACTAAATATCAACATTTTTTACCGATTGGTTCTCGAAAAAATGAGGAAAAGGCCGAAAATCTCTAGAAAAACTAAAATATTTGGTGTATCGTATCCTTGAAAAGTTTTTGAAATCCTTCCTTAGCGCGCGTCTAAACGTCCAACTGAACATGCCTGCCAAATTTGAACGCATTCGCTCCAGTGGATTTTTAGTTCTGGTGATGAATGAATCAGTCAGTGAATGAATCAGTCAGTCAGTGCCATTTCGCTTATATAGCTATAGATTTATTGCTTAAAGGGAGAATTTCCAAATCACACCAGAAAACATAGATAAGTTTAAATAGATCAAATAGCCTGAATAAATTGTTTACCAAACCAGAACTATGCTAAAATTATAACGTTTTTAGCAGTGAAACATTTAAACTCGATTGTACAAGTAATAATAGACTGTCAGTAATAAACTCCAAGCACGTGATGTCATATTTTCCCTTCCCCAATCCCCATTTTTCAAACGTGCAGAGAATCGCACCATATATTTTGTGATGGCTTCTGGCGCATATTGGCTTTTTATTTATTCCATTATCATTCTCAATGGAGCCTTTTATAAATAGTGCGGTGGTGTCTCATATAGATCGAAGTTGGCTATTTTCCAGGACGTTTTTCAATATCGATACCTTCCATTCCTTCGGTACTAATTCAATTCTTCCAAGGGAAAACATCACGCTTATCAGTGCAACCCGCCATTGTGAGTTGGCAATCTTCTCCGGCTCCAGCAGCATTGCACGTGCCTCGAATAAAATCAATGTTTTCCAGAGCATTGTTTTGATTTCAATACATTGTGTTGACTTATTACCATCTTCAAGTTACAAACAATAAGATGCCTGCAAACGAGTTAATCAAGCAAGGTTCATGATTTCGACAAAATTTGGAGCTATTTATTCAATCGTATACTTTTCCACATGATTGTATGTAATTATTAAACATTGGAATCACCATTTTACAATCATCAGAGCAGAAACTCAAGGTTACATAACCACCCTTACATGCACACTGTTCTTTGCACTAACATCTTTTGCTTCCCAAATTCTGTGTAATGACGTTTAAGTCGATGAAATTGGGATGAAGACCTTGGAAAAAATTCAGTGTGAGTTCGACTCGATGAGTGATTAGACGTGCTTTTGCAGTCTCCTTTAAAAAGTCATCATTATGAAGGTTTTTTGAGATGAAATGTGGTGAAAAGTTGCAACATTATGTAGTTTTTTGTGTACATTTTATAAATCGAGTGAGTTTTTGTGTTTGAGTGACATATAAGCCAAAAAAAACATAATTTCAGTGATAGTCTATATTGACAAGTATTTTCCTTTTATGGAACTCAGTGAATAATGAGTTTCATTGTGTTGAATCATGGTCAAGAACGATAAGGCGGCAAAGCCAGGCCTGCGATCGACAACGGACAGCGATAGCAAGAAAAAAACATTCCCAGTGACAGAGACAAACAAACTCCTTTTTCAGCACTATCTGTGGATGATAAACTGGTAACTACAGGTATATTCAATGAAATTAAAGGTGTGAAAGAAGAGCAAAAAAGTATTATTGCGTGCATCGAAGTTATCCAGGGCTCACTGGTCGATTTTCGTCATGATTGGAAAGAACACGACAATGAATTATCAAATCATGCTAAACTAATAGACAACTTGAGTGCTAAAATTGCTAATCTTAAACGTGACAATAACAAGCTCAAAGTTGAGATGAATGACTCTCTCCAGTATAGTAGGAAAAATAGTTTAGAAATTACTGGCTTGACGATTAGTAAAGACGATAATTTTTTTTCTTGTATTAAAAAATTTCTTTGCCTTCCTCAAATTCGAATTCTCGCCTGATCAAATTGATATGATCAAAAATTAATAATAGCAGCTGTATCATCGTGAAATTTGTCAGACGTACTGACTCTTGCAGTGCTGGATCTTAACAAAAAAATTAGAGGTTTGAAAACTTGCGATTTGGGATTTGAATCTCAGAATCCTATTTTCATCAACCTATCCCTGACTAAAGCTCATAGGCAGTTGTTCAATGGAGCACGATCATTGAAGAAATCTCATGGTGTCAAATACGTTTGGATAAAAAACTGTAAAATATTGGTTAGGAAGGGTGACGGTGATGAAGTCCACGCCATCAGCAGTACGTTTATGCGATTTGGATGATTTGAGGAACAGATTTGAAACAGAACCAATAAATGTTAAGGAAACAGATTAGATTCAATTGATAAGAAATATCAAGAACTTTGGATTTACTAGGAAATCAGTCTCATATTTTCTTTCTTTCTATCATGTTATATTCATAATTTTATTCTTATTAGAAAAGTATTATATAAACGTTTGGTTTCGGGTTTAAATCACTAGGTACTCATTACTAGTTACTAGGATGGAACTATTTCTACTATTTCTTGTTTTGATTTCTGGTTTCTCATCTGATAATAGTACCAAATGATTATAAATTATTCCCTATTGAGACTAACTTTTTCTAACTAATATTAATATGAATAATACTGTACATATTTCTATTTGTGTCATCAATAATTATTTTATGTGTCGGATCAAATATGTTTGGAATTGTGAATATACATTCTCCTGCTCTCGTGTTAATAATAGTATTGTTCCTTCGGTAAAATTAATTTTTTTAACTATTTTATAATGAAGGAGACAGGAAATTCGCGTTCTGTCATTCTGAAATGTCGTTAATTGAATTATTTTGGGTGAATGTGCGTTTGAATGATATTCTTAACAAATGCGTCAGCTTTATACATTATGTGTGTCTATTGTATAAGTTGATAATTTTTGTTGTCCATGGAGGAGGCTGGTGACACATGTATATTACTTAGAGATGTTCATGAAGTGAATGACTCTCATATTTCAAAGTACTATCCTTCATCAGAATATACAGGGAGTTAATAGTAATTTTGATTGCTTTTTGGCTTACATAAACTGCTGGGAAGTTGAAAGTGCTATTATAGTGTTGTCTGAATGGGATAAATATGGAACTGTTGAAGTATGGTGGAATACTTTTACATCTCAGAATATTACATCTTTTCAATTTGTGCTGGAAAAGACACCAAGTTCCAGTTGAGTGGCTACAGTCCAAAGTTATATCCTTATTCAAGAAAGGAAGTAGAGCAGACCCTCAAAATTACAGAGGCATCAGTCTTCTAGATACCACATACAAAGTGTATGCTAGAATTATAAACAATCGACTGAAAACAATCACTGATGCACTACTCTTAGAAGAACAGATGGGCTTTCGTAAAGGTAGATCTTGCTCTGATGCAGTTTTTACTTTGAATCAAATGATCTCAAAGAGACGAGAATACAACCTGGAGACTCATATAGCTTTTATTGATTTCACAAAGGCCTTTGACTCATTAAATCGGAATTTACTATGGTTAATTCTGGAAAGGAGGGGATACCCAAAGCATATAATTCAATCTCTGCGGAGCCTATATATGGAGACAACAATACGTTTACAAGTAAAGGGAAATTTAACAGATCCAATAAAGATAAACAAAGGTGTGAGGCAAGGATGCTGTATATCGCCGACACTATTCAATATATATGTTGACGACATGTTACGCACATGGAAGAATCAAGTTGACTCAGGTATACAGCTTTCAAACCATATGTTTGTGAACTCAATCATGTATGCAGATGATCTTGTGATACTTCAAACAAACGAGGACGCCTTACAACGAGCAATATTTATGTTAAACACAGTAGCTGAGAACTATAATCTGAGAATATCAACAATAAAAACCAAATCAATGGCTTTCAAAGGTAAATACCCTGTCAGAACCAAATTAGAATTGAATGGGACGATGATAGAGCAAGTAAAAAATTTCAATTACCTTGGAAATGACGTGACATATGATTTGGATAAAGATGTTTACAATAAATTGATTCAATTTATGTTTCAATTATTTTAAACAGCCCTGTTTTAAAGTTCTTTATTATAAATTATTCCCTATTGAGACAAACTTTTTTCAACTAATATTAATATGAATAATACCGTAAATATTTCTATTTGTGTCATCTCATCAATTATTTTATGTGTCGGATCTAATATGTTTGAAATTGTGAATATATATTCTACTGCTTTCGTGTTAATAATAGTATTGTTCCTTCGGTAAAATTGATTTTTTTAATTATTTCATAATGACGGAGACAGGAAATTAGCGTTCTGTTATTCTGAAATGTCGTTAATTGTATCATTTTGGGTGAATGTGCGTGTGAATGATATTCTTAACAAATGCGTCAGCTTTATACATTATGTGTGTCTATCGTATAAGTTGATAATTTCTGTTGTCCATGGAGGAGGCTGGTGACACATGTATATTACTTAGAGATGTTCATGAAGTGAATGACTCTCATATTTCAGAGTACTATCCTCCATCAGAATATACAGGGAGTTAATAGTAATTTTGATTGCTTTTTGGCTTACATAAACTGCTGGGAAGTTGAAAGTGCTATTATAGTGTTGTCTGAAATTGGCTGAATTCAAGCGAAGAGGAATCACTATTTTATATTGATGGATACAATCAATTATCAAATATTTTCATGTTTACTCGTGCTACAGGTCTAATTGTTTTTTAATCCACTGAGCTGATTGGTTTTTCATGTAGAGTTTTGGATGTTCTATTAGAAGGAGCGGATATTGTTGATCTTGAATGCAGTATTTCTAACTACAAATTCAGGATTGTCTGCCTATATCGTTGGCATGGTTTCAATATTGAGCGTTTTCTTTCAAGTTTTAATTCAACCTTAGAAAATCAACCATTAGGTGATTCAATAATTCTTGGTGATATAAATATCAATATACTAAATTATGATGATAACATAACCGATAACTATCCTGAAATCTTGAGCTCTTTTGGTTATGAGAGAATAATAGATATACTATACCTACAAGAGTAACCAATACCTCTGCTACTTGCATTGATCATATTTTTGTCAAGTCTCAAGATTACGCACACTTTATTAAAGGAGCGGTAATCGAAACAGAAATAAGTGATCACAAGGCTGTAGCTTTGATCATTATTCTAAGGAATTTACTTAACAACCATAGCATCTCAGCTATGATAGATATTAAAACTATTATAAATTATGTTAGCTTAGGTGATATGCTTATGTCTCATGACTGGTCTGATGTTTTGTTAAGTTAATTCCAAATTTGATAACTTTCTGGAAACTTTACATGCCTTTATCGATAATTCAACTTTATCTATCAGTATAAAATCAAATAAGAGAAGCATTCGAAGACTGAAATCCAGGATTTCAGATGGATTGTGTGCAGCAATTCTCCTCCGGGATAAATTGGCAAAGATGGTAAGAAGAAATCCAGATAATATTCGATTAAAATCAAATTGGAAGGCTTATTCTAAAAAAATAAAGTTCTGGATCCAAAAAGAAAAAAGTGAATTTAATTCTTCAATCAATGATTCAATCAATGATTCACCAGCAAAACAAAAATGGTCTACTCTTAATAAGTTATCTGGAAATCCAATAAAAAAAAAGAAATTTGATTTGAAGATTGAGCATGATAACACTCTTGTAACTGACAAGGAGTACTTTGGCTGAATTGTTCAATAAGTTTTCTTGTGAATGTGCCTAAGGAAGTGGCAACCTCAATCAAGAATGACTGTAGAGTTTGGGAAGAGTATGATAATATTTTTAGAGTAGAACAATGTCATAGATTTGTTTACTTTGAGCCCGTAACTTATAACGAGCTTCTGCAACTTATTCATGAATTAAAACATGGTAAGGCTCCTGGTGATCATGGAATCTCTTCCAAAGTTTTAAAAAATGTGGCAGTTGCTATTGTTCCAATCCTTGCTGAGATATTTAACTGTAGTCTTTTAAATGGTAAGTTTCCAAACAAAATGAAATTAGCTAAGGTGATTCCTATTTTTAAAAATGGGACACATTTGAATCTTACTACTTACATTTCTCTAGTTTCAGTATTTTCAAAACTTCTGGAAAAAGTAGTTAAAAGGAGACTGATAAGCTTTTTAAATTCTAAAAATTTTTTCTATGAATGTCAGATTGACTTCCGGGAGGGTTTTAGCACTGAAATGGCTCTTGGGAGTTTTTTGACTTCAATTCATAATAATCTTAATTCTAAAATAACACTGGTTAGTTTTTATATATAAAAAAAAAGCTTTCGAGACAGTAAATCATATTGCACTGCTTGATAAGTTGCTTAGAGCAGGCACAAAGAGTGTGGCGCACAATTGGTTTCGCTCCTATTTGAGTAAGCGACTCCAATATGTTACTGTTGAAGACGCAAGAAGCGAGGTGTTGAGTGTTGAGTACGGGCCCAGTTTTGGGCCCTGTGTTATTCCTGATCTTCATAAATGATCTTTTCCAAGGCGACTTCAATTTATTGCCTGTCTCATTTGCAGATTCTCATTCTCACCTTCTCTTATTGCGGTGCAGACGGTGAAACTTTATTTGTCATGATGCAGGAGGATTCGCATAAATTACTTGTTTGGTTCAACTGCAATAGTCTCTCCCTTAATGTATCAAAAACTAAATATTTGTTATTCACTTTGACCACATCTTGCCAATTCCAATCAACATTGAAATTTCATAATTATGCATACAATCAGTCGAATTGTGATTGCCAAATAGTGATGCAATCTGAATCAATCAAGTATCTTGGTGTACTGCTAGATGAAAAGCTCAAATGGTCTCACCATATAAGAAATTTAAAAATATATTATTTACTTTTGAGAAAACTTTATTTCATTAAAAAATACTGCCTCAGCCTGTTCTAAGACAACTCTATTTCGCTCTCGTGGATTCAAAGTTAAGCTACGGTATAACTTGTTGGGGCTCCACTTACAAAACCCATCTGAAGCCGTTGGTCACTGTGCAAAAATCCATAATACGTGTTATGAAAAGTGTAAAAAGAACTGAGCATTCATTCCCAATTTTTCAAATTTACAATTGTTTGCCATTGCGCTACATTTATGTTTTCAAAGTATTATCTTCATTTTTCATGCAATCAGGGGATCGTAGAAGGCAACTGTACGAGGGCAATCACTTATATATTACTAGAAGTGCCGCAAACAGTCTTTTAAGGCCACCTAAAGCTTACAGAACTTTTTTCTAAAAATCCTTTGTACTTCTTGGTCCTAAATTCTCCAATAATATACCTGATCATATAAAAAGAGTCAATAGCATTATTATTTTCAAAAAACTTATCATCAAATGGCATATTTTTTCTCCACCTGAATATATTGAGAGGTTGTTCACTGTCATCAGCCAACTTTCATCACTCATAATTTCATAGACACATGTATTATTCAAGTGTGTGAATGGTGAAACTGTTTTCAGCATAAAAAAAATTTTGTTCTATGTATACTCCTACTTGCGAGCAAATTTCTCAATTTAGCAAGTAGTATTTTTTATTTTGACATTTCTGTACATGAAACACTAGTGATAAACTTTTTTTATTATGTATACTTACATTTTCTTATAAAACTTTCATCTTTTGATGAACTGTATTGCTCAAGTGTCAAAATAAATAAATATTTGATTTGAAGATGGATGATGAATCCAAAGCCATCAATATTACTTGTTTCGTCTTTCATTCAGGACTTCTGATGCTCCAACCAACAGAGAATATGTGTAGAAATATAATTGTATCAAACCATGATCGAACAATGCATCATATTCTGGAAACTTGCGTGATACAAGCTGAAGATGAACTACAATAAAATCTTAGTACTTGATATTTGGCCTACATTAAAAAATCACGAAGATTATTCATTCAACATTCACTAGGTTTGTGAGGGGAGTATAATATTTGTCTTATTCCATCCAGCAACAAAGGTGTTGAATGCCACACCTTGATTAAACAATGTTTTCGGTCATTAACAAGAGCGTTAATTGTTTTGCGGATGGAGCACCACGTTTAATGGGTCTATAAACACCCCTTGCAAATTAGACGCAGAAACAAGGAAGGGGAGTTGATGATGAATTCTGTGTAGAGGCGAGGAAGTGAAAAATACAATTAATGAGTTCTCATCCGGTCAATTATTCTCCACTTGTTTTTCCTGTCGTTGAGAAGTCATGCAATAACTTACGAACAGAAATGTCAACCAACTCCTAGGCGAATTCCTATGTTCCATTTATTTGTTCGAGTACCTGTACTTGTAGACTCAATATGTCAGTTTATACAGTGAATGAATTGAATAACTCATTGTCATTTCGAATTGTATTGTTATTGTGAAGATCAATAAATTTAGAATGAGGAAAAACTGAATATGGAAGGGAGAGCAGGAAGAGTTATGGGTCCAGGGATGAATGTGAATGAGCGAATGAGTGACACAACTTCATATAATTGCATTTGAAAAGTTTTCCAAAGACAATGAAGAGAGTCTTTCGTAGAATTTGCCTATTGTTATATCACAGCTGTCTATTAAGGAATTGATTTCCAGCAAAATTCAATAATAGTGACAATGTCCGAAATATTTAAATAAGGCTTTTTAATCTATTAATCAATTCAGATGCCTCATACTTCTAAAATCAATGTTTGGATCTGCAATGTTACTATCAATATTTTGAACCTAACCGTATTATTTTGATGTATGGTTTAAAACTGTCCTACATCATCATTAGCAAGACAATAAGATAAGACTGAACAGTTCACTCTCATTGTCTTTCATTATTTCATTTTAGAGAACTGTTTTTGTTGTAACTTCTAATTCTCCGAATATCTTAAAATAATTGAAAACAATTGAGCTAAAAGAAACATGCTATCCAGTGAATTATTTCAATAATAACAACTTTGCAATTTAAGAAATTGGTAACAAGTGAAATTGTTTCGAAGTTTTGAAGAACTTTTTCAATTTCCGATAAGAGCACTTATCCCTGTGGATGAGAAATACGATGTACCACTTTCACCCGTCTTTTTCAGGCGACCATTGAATTCAATTTTTTGAATTGCTCTGTTTTTTCTTCTGCTTGGAATAATGGAAATGAATATTTTTGCCGTGGGAGAAATATCGAAACACTTCTTCCTCTTATTTGTTTCTTTAGTTGAGAAGAAGAGGTGGGAGCACGGATCAAATTCAAAGGAAATGGAATCAGTAAAAGAAAGGAAGAAATATTTATGCATAGTAGGGGACAAAAGAGAGAGTATCCTTCAGGTTCCCGAATATTGGAAATCGATTACCGGCAATAGGGTCCCGGGGGATGGTGATAGATTCGCTTAGGAAAGAGCAAGAGTGCACTGTTCAAAGGGAAATGCACGTTTGTTGGGAATGAGGAAAGAGAGTACAATAATACTCTTTTCTCTGTCTCTATTCTGCCAGTTTTCTTTTCCGATGTTTTTGTTGGCCAGTGCATTTGGTGGCTCTCCATATGACATTTCATCCTGTCGCATTGCTATGGATGTGACAGAAGCTCACAAATGACTGACCGATGATATATGGATGGGTTTTTTGGGATGTCCGTTATTGTGACTGAGATCCTTTGTCATCGCCGCCTTTGAATTGAGTGCAGTTTGAGGGTATGAGAAATGCTGGGCTTCAACTTTCGGTAGAAGAGCTACTGAAATATCATGACAATCGGTTTGTAAAAAGTGATCCGTTCTTCTCTCGATATTTCTTATTCTATGTTGAATCCAATATTCATATCCATAAGAGGTCTTACATTTATTATCAAATATAATTTTTTTGGATTTATTTGAAATAAAGATCATTCGCTCTCCTGATTTTTTCTTATTCGATTAATAATAACGAAGTTTCTTGATAATGTCATAAATAAAGAATTCAAATAATCATGATTATTGATGATAGAGGTCTCGAAGTGTAAATAATGATTCAATTCCAGGAATCAGGTGTTAAGGCTATTCTGAGAAGCTCTTATTCCCTTATGTGCTGGAACAAATACCCTACGTACTTCATTGTGCATTCATCACTCTGTTCGTTAAGCTTCTTATTCAAATCGTCTTTCTCAAGTACAGAGCGACTTGAGATGTAGATGATTTTCTCACATGTTTGATGTCTGAGTTGAGTCAAATAGTGATAATATATTGTCATGTTTATTCAAGGAGGTTCATGGAGATGACATAATATGATATTATCCTATTCAACCCATTATAAATATTTGTCTCCACTTTTTCATCACTTTAGTCAGCTGGGGGTCACTCCCATAGAGAAATCTTGGGTGGAGTTGGCCACTGATGTTTTGGGTATATTGGAAATGATTCTATAGTAGAGGCAGATGATCACAGCGCAACGACTGGTGTGAGTTCGCGTTATTGCTTTTGCTGGATGTAAGTTCTAACACTTATTTCAATCACATCCATAAAAGGTAATTTATATTGTGATTCTAACAATTATTTTGTTATTCAAACATTGGTTCCAGACATTTATTCCAATATGGTCATTGCCATGAATAAAAATAGGAAATTTCCTTTGTTATTATTTAAAGATTAATTTTATATAGCTGCTACTGTATACAATCAATTCATCATAGATATCATCTTAATGATTCATAATGAAATATAAGTGGAAAAAGTGTTATAAAATATCTGTTCTAATTTCATATCAATTAATCAAATATGTAATGCTATAGGCCCACTATTTTTCCAGTACTAACCTGTGATATGTTATAATTCGATCCCGAGGAACAATCCTCCCTGAAGAAATTTTCATTTGAGCTCTTTTTTTGCAGCTCAGAACAGCACATTTCTTCATAGTGCAATATGTTTGGGTAGGTAATTAAAACTCTAAAGTATTCCAAGAATAATAAAAATAATTTTTTTGATTAGATGTCACCTGGATAAAATATTGTTTCCTTCTAATTTATTCTGACAATGTAATACAGTACTGATCAGATATGATATTTTTCAGCATGACAAAAATATGAGTTGCAACAAACGCTATACAATTTTTTGGTTTTTATATCAGTGCTCTACCAGTAATTATATTTGTATTGAATACCATACTATATATATAGAAAATTATCCACCCAGAATGATTGGAAAATAAATAAAAATCAAACACCCTTTTTTGAAAAAAGGGTGTTTGATTTTTATTTATTTTTCAATTATTTTAAACAGCCCTAAGTTTTAAAGTTCTTTACCCAGAATGACTTTGTGACACTCACATGGTTACTCCATGTATTGTATCTCTTTGGGAGTCACCATCTATGATTCAAAAGTGTAGACAAGATTTCTCGTTATGTCATCTCCATAAACCTCCTTGTTTTTATTTGATTGAATCTGGAACCTTGCTATGGGCCTAGTTCCTGTTGAGTTTTTTCCCTTCAGGCTATCTCATTTATATAAATCCTCTCTTACATGTTAGTTGAATGAAACTTTAAAAATGATTAAAATCAGAGTACCCTTTGAAAATATTTTTTATTTCACACACAACATGTTTCGGCTAATTTGCCATTTTCAAGTGTAAATAATAACAGTGAATAAAATTAAACCTATTGTATTTATACCTAATCTAATTGAACATATGTTTGATTTCAGCATAAATTTCGTATGATTTTATTTTCAATGTGTTCATAAATTTGTCAAATATCTAGGGATCTAATACAACTACTGCATTTTTTATTAACCTTCAAATCATTTTTGGATGACAAACAAAATACTAATAGTCTTTTTGAATGAAGCACAAAAAAAGAAGAGCAAACAAAGAGAAAATAATAAATTCAATTCAGTTTGAATCAAACAACCCAATTTTTGATAAAATTCCACTAATTTGAAGGTTAATAAAAAATGCAGTAGTTGTATTAGTTCCCTGGATATTTGACAAATTTATGAACTCATTGAAAATAAAATCATACGAAATTTATGCTAAAATCAAACATATGTTTAATTAGATTGGGTATAAATACAATAGGTTTAATTTCATTCACTGTTATTATTTACACTTGAAAATGGGAAATTAGCCGAACATGTTGTGTGTAAAATAAAAAAATATTTTTAAAGGGTACTCTGATTTTAATCATTTTTAAAGTTTCATTCAACTAACATCTAAGGCCAGGAACACACGGTCCGGCGAAATCGCCGTCCGGCGATCTCGCCGGGCCCGGCGGAAATTATTTTCAGAACACACGACAAGACGCCGTCCGGCGATTTCGCCGTCCGGCGGCAATTATTTTCTATTGGGGATGAATATTTCCTTCTTGGAGGACAGTCGTTGTTTTGAAATGGCACTGTCCAGACGTAAAAAATTGGCTGTGCTATCTCTGCTCCACCACAAGCAACAAGGCCAATGAGTATGTCCATGTCTACGTTGTCACCACTCATGATGGGAAACAAAAATTGGAAACTAGACAGTAACAAAAATATAATACCCTACTCGACAGTCAACACTGAACGAAAAAACGGCAACACAACCACTTTGAGGGTTAAATCAGTGTTGCTCTTCAGAAGAAGAGCAAAATATCTTCAGAAGTCTTCAAACTCTTCAGAAGCAAAATATCGTAGTAGCTACCCTTACAATTCTTCCCTCAACTTTACACATGTGAATAACTGGAGAAGTGGCATGGGTGGGGACATCGCCGTCCGGCGTTTTGCCGTGTCGTGTGTTCATCTCCATTTGTGCCAATGTACTTCTACTACCGTCCGGCGGCAAAACCGGACGGCGAAGTAGAGAATAGCCGGTGATGTCGCCGGCTAAATTTCTCGCCGGGCCGGCGATTTCGCCGTCCGGCGTCGTGTGTTCTTCCCCATGCCTTCCTGTGTACTTGATACAACCGGACGGCAACAGTCGCAAATGCGACGTCGCCGGACGGCGATTTCGCCGGACCGTGTGTTCCTGGCCTAACGTCCGGTTGTATCAAGTACACAGGAAGGCATGGGAAAGAACACACGACGCCGGACGGCGAAATCGCCGGCCCGGCGAGAAATTTAGCCGGCGACATCACCGGCTATTCTCTACTTCGCCGTCCGGTTTTTCCGCCGGACGGTAGTAGAAGTACATTGGCACAAATGGAGATGAACACACGACACGGCAAAACGCCGGACGGCGATGTCCCCACCCATGCCACTTCTCCAGTTATTCACATGTGTAAAGTTGAGGGAAGAATTGTAAGGGTAGCTACTACGATATTTTGCTTCTGAAGAGTTTGCAACACTGATTTAACCCTCAAAGTGGTTGTGTTGCCGTTTTTCAGTTTTTGAAATAATAAAAAACATGCTCTGGTCTTCCCTGAGATGCAGGAATAGTGAATAAAATGCTCCATG
The DNA here is from genome assembly GCA_017141385.1 of Sogatella furcifera. Classification (NCBI taxonomy): domain Eukaryota; kingdom Metazoa; phylum Arthropoda; class Insecta; order Hemiptera; family Delphacidae; genus Sogatella; species Sogatella furcifera. The sequence continues at coordinate 11,446,981 of CM029549.1, forward strand.
AAACTGTCGTTTTTCTAATATTGGATGAACCCAGAGACTACGGTTGAGTTTCTTCTTTCTCCTGTGTTGGAGCAGAGATAGCACAGCCAATTTTTTACGTCTGGACAGTGCCATTTCAAAACAACGACTGTCCTCCAAGAAGGAAATATTCATCCCCAATAGAAAATAATTGCCGCCGGACGGCGAAATCGCCGGACGGCGTCTTGTCGTGTGTTCTGAAAATAATTTCCGCCGGGCCCGGCGAAATCGCCGGACGGCGATTTCGCCGGACCGTGTGTTCCTAGCCTAAGAGAGAATCTATATAAATGAGATAGCCTCATTAAAAAGTTTAGCCTTTTTAAAGTTTCGAAAAAATACAGTAGCCCTAGAAGAAAAGAAGTATGTTAGTTGAATCTTTGCAGACAAATTTTTGGACACCCAATTGGGGAGTAAGACTTTTAATAATAATTCCAGAAGATGAATAATGGAGTACCGATTTCAAAGCTGCATGGCAGGATTCTAACTTTAAAACTTCGATCTTCTAATTATCCTAATGGATATCCACAGGATAAAACTCATTGGTCCTGAAGCTTTTCACGTAGAACATGATTTATTGTGTGAAATAATTATTTGAATATGAATTATTATTGTGAACTCGTGAGGTTTAATAACCAAAGACGAACTATATAATATGAGATGATGTGAGAGAATATTAGATAATAAATGTTCCAGCATATCACAGCAAATGTAAAGAATATCACAGCATATTAAAAACGAGTGAGTTGTGGAAAAAGTAAGAGCATATGGGATAGTGTTAACGTTTTTACCGAAACGTTATTCTGGCGGCAAGAAATGGATAAAGTTCATGATGGATAAAGTAATAAGGCCACGTAAGAGTGGAGAGCTGCAAGGGTTATCCATTCGCAATATTCCTTTATAAATCATGGTCGCAATAAAATTGTCAAGAATTTCATGCGTGGAGCTATATCGTACAATTTCTTGCTCACTATATCAAGGATAACGATATTTCCTTTCAGACCAGATTCATTATACCTTTTGCACTGGTTGCACTATTCCAGTGCAAAAAACTATAGTGGTCTATAGGGATCAAGTCATTTCTCTATGTTTTGGCCTTGATTGGATTATTTATTCCTTCAAATATTTTCCCTTATGATTCCCTTATGATGAATCAACTAATAGCCCACACTAGTTTCAAAGTAATGATATCATCATGATGGTTCCACAACATAACGTACTTCATGCAAGCGTTGTAGGAGAATTTTTAATCATGAGTTGGAATTATAGTTGAGCTGTCTCAATATATTTAGTTTATAAATTGAACACAGTAACTCATCCGGCGTGTCATCAGTTGCCCTATCGAGTGCTCAACTAATTAATTACAGTTTTACGGCCATACGTGAACTATAGGCCTACATAACATAATCATTGAAGATTCATGTAGGTGTTTGAGCTCATATCCAATGAAATCGTGTTCAATCAGTCAATAAATTGTCTGTTATGATTACAGTTCTAATTCAGAATAAAAAATAGAACCATGTACTTTGATTTGAAATTCTTCAGGGCTGGCTTGGAGCGGCCACCACTGAGGTAGTGATCAAACAGAGCTCAACCCTTTAGAGTTTCAATCAGGGTATAACTTGAACTACTGTTTTAATTCGAATAATTACTAAAAAATCTTAAAAAAGTTTTTTCTCAACCAAGCTCTCTAGCTACGCAGATGAAAAACTCGAATAAACATGGAAAAACTGAATGGATGATGATGATAATGGTTAGTGTTGCAGGCAGAATCTACAGAAGGCCTTTTTGTCATTCCATTCATGCTGCAGGCAGACCAGCTTTGTACCCTTCATTGGCCGGTTGAAGAGCGATAGCCCGAGGCAGCATTTTAATCCCCCTAAAAGCTTTCCTCGAAATTGCTCTCAACCTGCATGATTTGGTTGCCCACTTCCGTCCAACTTAAGTAGTGGGCCTCGCCTGTATTTCCGTACATCCTGCTGACTGCAAAGTGAATGCATTATGTATTCACAGCAAATTCATTCAATGTTTGATCTGGTTGGTTGTGGATTTGTTTGTCGGAGTTTTCTAAGCTTGAGCGAATGAAATAATAGTTTGAACATGTGAAAGTTTAAATGAATACATTGAATTCTGAAAAAAGACGACATCAAATTCAAATTGAGTAATCATGTTTTGATACATGAAAGGTTCTGGAATAATCCATTATGAACATCCATGAAATCTTTTGTAAGTCTAGGAGACTTCAATATCCTTCACGAATATCCAATAAACGTTTCATTCCTGCAGGAATGAATGGAAATAGTATACGATATACAGACTAATAAAGATTTTGAGAGGGATTTATAGTACTGGCTATGCCTAGATTTCCCTCCAATTTGAAAATTTTGTGTAGATGGAAAATAAATAATGAATAATGAATTTTATTTCTAGAAAAAACACATACATATAATATAATACATTAATAAATGTATGTATGTCTGGCTCAACAGCCCATGAAGGGCCTAGGCCTACCAGCTGGTTGCCAGTTTCAAATTCATTCTACTATACAGCCCGCCCAAGCCAAGAAGACACCCCGGCACGACGGGAAAACGGCCCCAGCCCGGCCAATACCGGCCCAAATGCCATAAATTCTCAATCAGAACTCACAGTCCCCGAACCAACACTGGCCGAGCCGAAGCCGCCCCCTCCACCCCGCGAGAATCCCCCCGCCGTACAGACCATACAGCAAGCAAATAATCATCAACCAGGATAGAGGTAACGTGTGGTTAGTACGTTGATCCTCTCAACCATAAGCCAGTCTCCGCAACCGATTGGCGGCGCAGGACACCTCTGAATAACATGCAGTAACCAGTTAGAGTATAATGCAACAATTACTATTACTCCAGAGGCGGGAATCGACTGACTGTCTTTACTAACGACAGCAAATTTCCCAAAGGAGGGAACACTAATAAATAATAAATTCTATTTCTTGAGAGAATACATAAATAGAATAATTATAATACAATAATAAAAACAAATAACTGATGTATTGATAAATGAATATTCGTTACTGAAATAGAATCGTAACTTTTCGTTATACCATCAATTTCTAATATTATCACTTTCATAATCAACCCCTTTCATGTTTCATTAACTATGAATGAAATTATAAAATTATCAATTACATTTTATTCTAGTTTTCATAAACTAATAACGTTTGTATTGTAAACGAGAGAAAAGGAACTGTACAAAAGACTGATTAAATAATAGCTGTACTGTATGATGCAGTCTGTATAATGGACTGATTGTACAGTCTCTGTACCTTAAAATACATTCGTCCTATCAGCAGCTACGCCAACCAACTTGTCCGTCAATTTCTGCGGAATTTTGCGTGGCAGGTCCCAGGGGGCGGTAAATGAACGTCATCTCGAGGCCGGAGCCAGGGCTAGATCATCTCGCCGGTAATAACGATAATGATGTTTGCAAGCTTTCGTCCCATGGAAAGGTTAGGGGACGGGGCACCCCTACGAGAAGGGGGTCTCATCATTCTCTGCGGCCATCCCACTTTGTGTTGCTGGCTGTAAATTAGCCTGGACCTCTCTCTCATTGCGCTGCATGTGTGTGTGTGCGTGTGTGAGTATCACATGTAGGCGCCATGCGTGCGGTTGACAGACACTAAATTGGACGCCATTGGCTGTTTAGCCCAGTCCAGGTATAATAGCTATTCGCTGTGTGCAAGTGGGTGGAAAGGATATTTTTGGCGACCGAGGCGCTATTGGCGGATCATTTCGGCGAAAAATTGAGAGAATTAACATTGGAGGAGATAGGGCTAAACCTAAAATAATGTCCTTGAGAATTTGTTGTGTTCCAGATTGTAAAAATAAAACACGCAATGGAAATTTCAAGTTCTACACTTTTCCAGTTGCCATACATAAGTTTCATCAATAAAAAGAATGGTTCACTGCATTGAATAAATATTGATAGGTGAAGCTAACCTTATTGTTTTGTTTACGTGCAAAAGAATTTGTCGATCAAGTAGGACCATGGAGTGCTCCATTCTAACCTGTACATTAGGTAATGTACATGAATAGTTTTTATGTTAGTTAGTCTAATAAGCTGTTATTATCAACGCAAAAACTCTATTAATTATGTTTTAATAAGGAATATTCATATCATTCAATTTTTCAAATAAATGTGAGCTTGCGCCAATTTTTCATTTTCATGTAAGATAACTTATCAGCTGTTATCTCAAAGTTTTTGTCGACTCTCAAATACATCTGTTTGCTGTTGTCTGCTCTCGAATACTTGAAAACTAGGATTTTTCTAATATAATGAGCTATAATACTATCAATAACTAACATTCCTATCCTAAATATCATGTTCTAATTACTGAGAAATGCATGAAGCAGCAAATAATTCCATTCTAATTATAAATGCGTTTTTCCCATTTAGCGCTATGCTTTGTATGCTAAAACGCGTATAAAAGTACACACGATAATCCACCAGAGCCGCAGCACGGTAGATGCTCATAGCGAATACTCATCGTTTCTCTGTACCTAACCTCCCTAAACTATTCTATAAACTCTCTCATTGCATTTGTCACTTCCTCACTTTGTCATTCTCCATCTGGTTATTTCTTCTCATTCCAATTTATAATTCTTATGTGTTGCCTCTCTATTTTGATTTCTCTTCTTTACTCATTCAAGAATTAGCGTTTAGGCTCTTTTTTGTGCTGTCTAGCATGAATCATCCATCAATGTCTATCTATTAAGGTCTGCTCTCCGAAACTACGCAACGCAAAGGCTCGCAGCATACAAATAAACATTGAGTTACTTTTAAATGAGAGCTGGCTTGGTTTGAAGCCTTGCCACCAGATAGCAGTACTACCACGCAGCACTACTACGTTTTATATGAGAACACGTAGTTTTCTTTCTGCATTGGGCGCCGGCGTAGTTTCGGAAAACACCCCTTAACATTATAATCCTAATTCAAAATCAAATATTCTTCAGCAGCTATTCACCGCTTCCATATTTTTTCAACCTTTTTCAATGCCTACTTGTATGTATAACAAGGAAATAAGCCCTGAGACAAACTGTTGTAGCGGAAACTGTAGTGAATTACCAGTAGCAGAAAAACATCTGAAAATTCTCAAAGCGAGGGAAATTTTGGGCCATTTGGGAGTATCACCCTCTTGTTTGAAAGGAAATTTTGGAGGAGCGAGAAGATTTAGAGTGTTCCCTTTGGCTGGCACGTGCAGAAGTGTATCCACTGCTATTTATTTGAATGCTAATTTACGCGAAGTCAACTGTAATAGATACGCGTCGCTGAGTATTGTGCATTGACCGAAAATGCGTCAACCAAATCTCATGCCATCTCTCCGACGTCAAACCAACTGCAAGATACAGGAAGCACGTGTTCCATAGAGTGTTATCATCACAACTATGTAACCGAATGTGGTTTTACATACGAGTATGTTTCATCGAGTTCCTTGACATCCAAATCGCTATCATCATGATGATCTGATTTATATTTATTCTCTTGTATCACAGATTGGGTACATTATAGAGACTTAGTGTTTGCTTTATTTCAGGGCTACTTTTATTACAATTCCAAATAATTATCACAGTACCCTTTTTCAATTATTCTCTAATGTATTACATGTTTCGACTATTTAGAGTCATTTTCAATAAATACATTAAATAATAATTGGAAAAGAGTACTGTGATCAATTTAAAAAAAAATTATAGAGACCGTATGATCATACTGATAATCATCCTGATTTTACAATCTCTATAATGTATCAATCTAAATAGTCTTGGTAGAAGATCAGCAATAATGTTTTATGATTCAATTCCTTTCAATGTTTCTAGTTCAATTTCTTCTTATTTTTCAGATCATCAGCTAGAACATCATGTACTCCTTGAAGCACTTGGAGCAAGTTTCATGAGACGATCATCCATTTCTTCTTTGATCGAATGGTGAGTATGCTTTAGTGTTGGAACTCCAAGTGGAGTGTAAATTGACAAAGCCTCGTTCACATACAACACAATTGAACTATGAATTTTGAAATCATATCTCATTTGAAATTCATATATTCATAGAGAAGTCAATCTACTTTCACATATGGTACTTTTCAGGACAAATACCATCACTCAAATACTTTCTTTGACCAATATAAGTACTGTTTCATATTATGAGTAACATATTGATTCCTGGAACGTATAAAGAGTGCTTATTTGATGCTGTGCTTTAAAACCTTGGAAGTTATTCGAGAAAATACAAACTTATTTGACGAAAACACAGACAATGAAGTCCAAAACGTATTTTCATTGAATTCAATAAATATTTTGAATAGAGTATCATCACTTGATCCAGATTCACTATTACTATCCATATAGGCTGAATGTCATTGCTGTGAAGTTTTCAGAATCTAAGACAACAACACGAAAACAACTACGAAAGATTCTTGGAATATACTTTAAGAGCATCGGAGCAAACATATGAAATAATAGAAAGGAACAGCGAGAGAGCAAAACCTGATAGAGCAGAATGACAAGTGGGGAAATTGAAGTGAAACTTGATAGAGAAGGAAGGTATGAAAGTATGGATGATGGAGAGAGACCAAAACTGAGAGTGACATCAGAATCCATCACCTCTTTGTCAAGAGTTCCTGTCAACTCCCATCACAAATTTAATGTTTCTCAATGTTGTTGCGGTAGGTGGGCTGCATGAATGTATCACTGTTTTTATTTGAACTGTGCGTTCTCGTTCTCTGGAGAAAGTGAAAGGATTCTCCTACTTCTCACACACATCGTGATGAATTCTCCTCCATTCGAGGAAATCTGGAGAGAAACTTGAAAGTATCAGTATAAATCTTTGCTTTGAAGCTCGTGTCTGAATTCTTATCTCATGAATAGCGACAGCAGAAGTAAAGGTGAAGAGCGCTAGTGTTGCATGAAAGAAACTTCTACGGTAGAAAGAACATTTTCTTCTGTAAATTTGGTAGATGGATGAAATATAATCAATTGTTGTTCATGAAGACAATATTTTAAATCAAAGATTATCATTCAACGAGCGAGAGAGAATGTATAATTATTCATTTTTGTCTTCTCAAATATTTTTGGGGAGAGAGACTGAAGAATGAAGTAAATCCACTTTGAACATCAGATTGTTATATTAGTATACGCTAAGCGAGAAATCAGAAAGCAGAATTTTTATAGAATTTACAAACTTGGAATTAAATTACTTCCCTTTCTTGAAAATAAGCAAGAAAGAATTTTGAACGTTAATGAAAGATACCGCCTCGGGATAGTATCCTTTACGATATTCCATGAAGTTCTAGGTACAAACTATTATTGATTTTAGTAACCTCTTGATAAATCAAGAAGTACTCACGCGTATTATTCATCTTCTCCTATCACTCTATCATTCCCCGTACTTTTTCAATCGTTAACTCACACTTTTCTTCTCAGATTCTCAAGGCTTTTCTTTCTCTTGACTAGACTAGGTTTCCATTGTACTCCTTGTCCCTTTGCACACGTTGAACGTATTATATCGATCTCCCCTCTATTCAAAATGATTTTGTTGACTATGGTTCTCCTTTCTCTCCACTTCCATCACGCTCTCGATGTGCAGGATTGATTTCCTGGAATTTTTGAAATGCACGAAACGAAACCAAATACTGTTGGAAGCGAGTGAGCTCACCTGTGGAACAAAAATTTCCTCCAATTGTCTGTCTGTCACTAGACAGAACAGAATTTGTTGTCGAAACGCAGTGTAGAATGCTAATGTTGTATTCAGTAAGCAAAGCTCTCATTCACGCTTACTGTCTGAAATTCTTTTTGCAGACTTGGATGTGTTCCAAAATCCTCCCCGGCATCCTATTCATCGTTGCTGCTGGCACTATTGATCGATTCCGTTCTCGGCCTTCCAGTCGAAATAATATTCTGTTTGGAAATTTACCTTTAGAAGAGAACTGAGAGTATTTAAGTATAGGAAAGTCTACATTGAGAAGTTCTGCTGTACGATACATCCAACGTATTCATTCTCAAAAAACTCAAACTGTTGTACACAATAATGCTTCTCACGCTGTTAACTGGAGGATGTTTTCAGAATTCGTTCGTTCGTTCGTGTCAAGTGGATATTTTCTTGTATCACCTGTATTGGCTGCATTTTGTTCTCTCACTGCTAAAATAAAACTTTGGTGGAACTCTTTGAGAGCACGAAGAGTATCCATTTTCGAAATCGTGTCGTATGCAGTCGGTCCAGGGGCACCACGTGGAGGAACAGCCTCGCCCCCAGTAATTCAGATTGTAATTGTACCCCCCGTAATATTGAAATTTATATGGAATAATAAAATTATAAAATATTATCAATAAAATTTAAATTGAAGAGCGATAGCTCGTGAGCTAATAAATACAGGAGAGTCACATTCGAGAAGTTTTGCTGGATGATAAATCTTCCAATGTATTTTTATTATAGTGTACACATTTTATTATTGTGCACAAACTCAAGCTGTTGTACGCAATAATGTTTCTCACGCTGTTAACTGGAAAATGTATTGTATTGATATGGAGTATCGACTATTGGGTGCATGATTGAAAAGAAATGGATTTCGAAATAGATATTATTGGATGATAAAATCATGAATATTATCAATCAAATTTGGATTGGAGAGCGATAGCTCGCGTCTCGCGAGCCATTTCTATTCGTAGATAATCCGATCTTCCGATCTGATGAATTCGAACGATTCATTCAACAGGAATCTGTACTGATCCTCAAAGAAGGGTACTGTGATATTATTTAAAATAGAAAATCAGTGATAAAAGTAGCCCTGAGATGGAGAAAGCAACAGGAATATGTTACAATTTGTTGGAATTTCAAACATATTGTTATCAGTCAAGAAAGGGTTGTAGATGTTTAATTGATTTTCTTTATACCCTTCATTCCCAGAGTTTAAGTGCAATGTTCGACATTTCTAGGAAAATATTTCTACATCAAAGTTTAATGCTCCTATCTTATTCCAATGCTTATCAGTGGATCAGTGGGGATATTGTAAGAAAACAATCATAATTATATATAGGGGACTCATAAGTTCCTGGAATAGAAGGAGAGAACTATAAAATGAATAAAACTTTTCATTGACACTTGATTCCTTGAAAAAAATCCTTGTTTTGCAAGACAAGAGATTACATAATAACATTACATTATTCCATTATCTGCAAAGGCTTAAGAGTTCGTAGTAAAGGACAAGAGATAAGATCGAGTCTGGCGATAGAGCTCAACTCTTACCAGTAGAATAATATCAATTCTAGGGTGCGCAGTTGCCACAAGCCGTCTCTTGACACCTTAGCAGCTGCACAGCAACTGGGGACGACTGAAGGAACGCGAAAGCTGAGATGACACGCCGTTACTATGTAAAGTGTATTGTGTAAAGTGTCTTCCCAGCTTGCTTGAACTGTACTCCACCAGTTTGCAACTCGTGTTTCCTCGTGCTATCGTTTTGTCCGAGTTGTATGCAAACTGCGTTCAGTGCGACTGTCACCGAGCACACGTCGGCACTTAAAACAAAAGTTGTTCTCTCGCTATCTTATTTCGCGGCGCGAAGAAGATTTCGCGCGCTTTTGCACTCTCGCAAAAACTTTTCACCGACAACGTTTCCCAAACGAGAAAGTACCAGGATCGTGACTCAGTCGCGTTAAGAGCCGGATCATTTCCATAAGACTCAATTAAAAGTCTCGCCAAAAACGGTGCTCGATGTGGAACCCCGTACCGTTCTCGGAACGCGGGTGACGACTAGCGAAATAAATTCCGTCCTTTATTGTTAAATATTAGGAGAGTACTCGAGAGAATTGAATTCTTGGTGTTCCGTGGGATAAAATGCTGTGTAGCTGTATTGTACAAGACTACAGTAATCGGAGCATGCTGAGTATAAAAGAATGCAATAAACTCGATCCCATGAAGAGATATTGAACGAGAATTTTGATTGATTCGTCTCTATGATGAAGTAAAATAACGACTTGAACTGGAATATCATCTAGATTCATTTCAATTGCGATGGATGATAATGATAATTGAGTGTATTCATTGACACTAGCATCTTGATTTCCATCAATTGATGTATGAGTATAATAATGATAATGGAATGTATGAGTATGATAATATATAGTAATTATTGTTGATAGACAAAATGAAAATAAAATCTATGAATTCTGCAATAGCCCTGAGTGTGAAGTTTAATTTTCAAGTATTTCCAGTAAATGGTATTAAGACTTTTGATTTAGCGGCACTCATATCGAGAAGAACCTCACCCATACAATTTCATACTCCATGTCATTTGGTTTCGCACTTTTTATCACTGGCGGCTTGTACCCACGAAACAGGTGAAGTGCTCGTATTGGAAGTGCTCGAAACAGGTGAAGTGCAGCACTTCAACTGTTTCGTGGGCACGAGCCGGCAGTACTTCTTACAGAAATAACATATATGATCCATCCATCCAACGATAATTATTTTCCTCAGTTATGAAGCTCTTATAATTTGAAAGAAATTAAGCTTTGAATTTATACTTATAGTGTATTGGGTTTGTTTTTTTCAATATCGAATAATAAAATCGAAAGTCAACGCGATTGAACTGCTTGATACTGGAAGTTTATCGATAATAATTGTCGAAATCAGACCCATTCAGACCAAGTTTTCCAACATGTAACTACTGTACTGTTATTCCGCTTCAACACGTCTGATAGAATAGGGTCGATCAATATGGCTGTGCCCTTTTCGGAGAAAGAATCAAAGCAACGAATACTTCGCTTTCTCATTGCAAACAACTTTTGAACAACAGCACGACCAGAGTGCTTTTGATTGAATCGAATTGAATTGTTTGAAACTTCTATGCCAGGAAAACTCTTGGGCTAAAGGCTAATCGCACATAAGTTGAGAGTTTAACCATAATATAGAATTGGCGCTAGTTCTTGAAGCGAATAAACTGGAAGTCTTGAATTTGCAGTCGATATGGTTAGTAACAAAACTGAGAACATTCGAGAATCGATATCATCATTCAGAAAAATAACAGAGCAATGTGATGGGCATTATAAATTTGAGCAAACAACGCAAAGTAGAGTAAATGCAATGTTATACAGTCAAAAAACAGGTTTAACAGACGAGAAGCGGATTGAACTTCTGTCCTAGACATTAATATCATTATGCTACACAAATATTTGGCTAGAAGATAGTTATTATGTTACTATAGCAGTCAACTTTACACTGCATCAGAACGATGAGACTTCAGCAATAATTATGTAGAACCATAATGCTGATTCTCGCTTGCAACTTTCCAGCTTGAATTTATACTCTGATTTTCTGTTTCTGTTTCAATTATTGGATTCTTCATCATGACAGGTGAATTACTCTCATGAGGGAGCGGAGACCAAGTAACAAAACCAAAACATCTGGAAGTATGGATTTGTGATGGAGAAACGCAGGCTATAATTATTGCACAAAGCGTTATTAATTGAATTTAAACGCGATAATTCCCTCTTTGAAATTTCAAGGACTCATTGATACTCAGACATGGATGCAGTTCATAAATTTATGCAACTTGAATAATGATAATATTATTATTATATGTATTTATTCATTTGTTCAAATATAAAGGGCTATATTCATATATTAACAATATATTTATTGTATATTGTTACAATATATTGATATATATTTCAACAGTAATAATTATTGTTCAGATGAAACTAATTATAAATGTTAACTATTATTAATCCACACATATTCACCATGTTAATTTGTGGTGATTTAGGTGAAACTCGTTTTACTTAGCCCAAGCCCCAATAATATATGCATATTACAATATATCACATATATCCATATACAATAAAATGAAGATTATGATACAATAATTAATTCGCTTTGAGCTACACAACATTATAATTCATGAGCTTCGAATCAAATAGATCAGAGTTGGATTAGATTCCCCGTGAACGATACTTGAATAGACTGCATTCTTAGTACTGTATCCATATTTCATTCGGTATTTCAAAAGACCGTGCAACCATACAAGTAGGTTGCTCATCATATTATTTGACATCACATACTATTTTAATATCGTTGTTTCTATTCTTCAGCTGGTTAACAATGATTTTGAATCATTCTAATTATGAGGTGGATCATTTTGATTTAATCTACAGAAATCGGACATATCATGTGAATACCTCGGAATTCACGGATAGATCAAATCTAGAGTTGAGAAATCGATTAAATAATAATGCAATCAGGAGGATCTAATCCCAAGTGATATATAACTTTTCCTATGGAATTATCTTTTCTTGGTTATTCAATCTTTATTCAATAAAGGTGACACATATAAAATGAAGATTATGATTATTTCATTGACCGTTATCAAAATACAAATCACCTACTTCTCCTGAGAAACCAATTCCTTGAAAAACCAAGCAAAGAAGACATGACAAGATTGGGGATTCCATGTCCAAACAAAGGAGACATTCTGGAAAAATTAGAAAATCATTTCAATTCGATCAACATAGGTTCAAAAATTATAAATTTGGTATCATTGCAAATTCCGATTGTAGAACAGAATGTCTTCTTTTCTTGTACAGACCATATCAATAACCAGATCTATTACTGCTAATAGAAATGTTTGTTTGGAGAGAAAATTTGTGACAGTGAAAGAAAAGCAACAAACATAACATGGATTGAATTATAAATTGGGAAAGGGACAGCTCAAAACTCTTAAGCCTGTTGATCCTCACCATTAACTATTATTCGTGGAAAACTGAATAAGTAAATAAATTATATCTCTACATTGATCCAACTCGATTTCAAGCATTCTTCCGTATGAGTTATAAGTTTCAACTCTGAATCGTGGTATGGAGACATTAATTTGAAGTTGTAGGCTTTTAGGCGTGCTCTCTAGTGGCTGGCATCAGTGAACGTGTGAAACAGAGAAATAAGATTGACGAAAATATCAAAAGCGTAGGGGTCTGTTCATTATTGTAGAAAGAACGACGCTTTGACAAGCCGCCATTAAAGCTAACAATGGCGCAGTCTGCCGCCTTTTACCAGTCTTCTCGTTGTAAGTAACCTGAGATTGAGTTTGCACCCTCTGACAACATTCCTCGGCTCTTCTCTCATTCACACACTCATCATCTGTTTCGCTCTCTCTTTCACTCTTTCTCTGTTCTAATTTTTCATCATTCGTGTGCCCGCCTTTTTTCTCAAAAATTTCTTCAACATTTCAGCTTGATAGCTCTTTTCTGCCCATTCACCAACTAGATCGTTCCTAGCTTGCTGGTGTCCATTGAAAGACACCGATTTCATATTTTCTTAGCGTTTTTCTCTTATTTCCTCATTTTTCTTTTATTTCTCCATTTTTCTCTTATTTCCTCTTTCCGTTGTGGCATTGACTGGCAGTTTCAGAAATTGATTCTTGTGAGTTGTTGTGATGGATAAATAATGTTTTCTAGAAAGAAAAATGTCCCAACTTGAGAGTGATTTCGGGATAAAGATGAACAATTTGAATGATAGTTGATGGAGCTCGCCAGTGGTATACTGGTATTATGAAGAGTATGGTATGAGTATGATCAGAATAGTTGAGAGCTGTTCTTGAGAACTGGAATACTGCTCATCGCATCGCATGAAATCTCTCATCGCATTTGAACAGAATAGTCGGAAGTCGCATAGTTCAAGATTCTATCCACGATTAGGCCTATAATCAATACATGAAGTTTTGTAATCGCGATTTCACTCGATATTGCGTCAATTGCGTGACTTATTTTGTGATGAATTCGGGAAAATTGAACCTTAGGCTATAGAGTTTTGGGACAACTAAGTAATTTTTCGAAGTTCACATTCTTAACATTTGTCTTGAAATTCAAGTCTTCTCAATATTCTTTTACAAAGTGAGGAAAGCAGGAAAGATAGCAGTGGGATGCATTTTTATGAGTAAGCCTAATTAAGAAATCTGTCGAATAAGTTATCAATTGTAAATATCCTACATAGTGAGATGGGAAATGAAAGAGTTCACCCAACATTCAAACACCCACCTTCTCAGTGAAATTAATAAAATGTTTAGCAAGCTTCCTGTGAACTGAGCTCTGATCCATATACAACGTGTTTCACAGCCTTCCCAAACAGTTAGATGGTAGTTTTATACGTGAAATAAAATGCTCGAAATTATTCGCAGATGTTCAACTGAGCTTAGAGGGGGGCAGAGGCTTTCCATAGCTTAGGAGGGGCTTAGGCGAAAAGCGTGAAGGTCTGAAAATGGAGGCTATAAGAAAGCCTCCTACAAGGTTTAGCCTGGTGGAGGCAATGCTCACCTGGCATGTAGCCCTGACGTTTTGTCATTGAAATTGAGAAAAACGCGATGGAATATCATTGAAAGTGCAGTATAATGGTGAGAGGGCAGCTTGAAAGCTTTATAGAAAAATATATTTGTATAATAATTATTTTGTTGTGGAAGCTGATCACTCATTAAATTCAATGTACAATGTAGTGGTATAAATCATAATCATTGCTGGATATATTATTATTATTTTCCGAGTAATTTATCTTACAGGAACAGTAAACTTATTGGTTAAAATCACAGACCAAAGTCCAAAATTTCTTTATACCAAATTTTGATGAATATGTTTGAAACTAGGTTATAAATAAAATTCTTTCCTCAATAAAGAATTTATAGTCCAGGAGAAATACTGTATTATAAAAATTTTGAGCAAAATTGGTTACTTCTTCTTCTCTGCCTGATATGAGAGGCTGATATGAGGGGGAGGAGGAGGAGGAGGAGCAGGAGGAGGAGGAGGAGGAGGAGGAGGAGCAGGAGGTGGAGTAAGAGAAGCAGCACAATGACATGAAGAAAAAGAAAGAGACGAATATAAGAATGTTCAAGTCAACAAATGCACTGTTTAATTATCTTGCATAAGATTTCTTGTTCAACATTCTTAAATACCCTGTAGAAAGCATAGAAAAGCCAGAGCTTGAAAAGCCATTAGGGATCTGTATTTTTCAGATAGATTTTAATATCATTTTAATTTGATTTTGTACACAATATCAATTCTATATTTTTTAATTTTATGTGAACATACCAGTAAGTTTGGAATTTGTCGTTAGAAGCAGGATAAGAAGAGAAAATGTAAGATGATGAGGAAAAAGATGAAGGGTGAAATGAAGGATATTGATTGATTGCCTCCATTAGAAGCAAACTTGAAACTTGAGCTTCTATCTGCCACACAATTCTGGGAGAATGAGAATAGGAGAATGAGAACAGTGAGGAAATTTCGAAAAGCTGTAAAAATGTTAGAGAAAAGAAGAGTTAGGAATTCATAATGAAGAACAAGATGAATATTCACAATAAATGAAAAGACAAGATGTTGTCAAACCACTGATTTATTAGAAAATCGAGATACCGGTTTCGGTTGTTACACCATTATCAATCTCTGGTAAACTTAGATTGATAACCAGAGATTGATAATGATGTAACAACCGAAACCGGTATCTCGATTTTCTAATAAATCAGTGGTTTGACAACATCTTGTATTTTCATTTATTATGGATAACTACCACAATATCAATTCCACAACTACTCATAGAATATTCACAATACAATGAATCCAATTATTGAATTTCCTTCAATTCTATAATCGAGTTCATCTAGATCACGTTGAATTCGATTATAATGGCATTTATTCAACAGGGACTCTATAATATTCTGATTGAATAGCTTCTGTAGTATCATCGAAGATTATTATTTGAAACATTATCACTTCCTGTAGGTAGCCCAGTAGAACCAATCAAGTACTTAGTATCAACATTCTATATCTGAATTAAGCGTCTATGTTACTGAACTAGAAAAAGGTGTAATTTTAATTATTTATCAAGTCGAAGGTGTATCAAGTCAAATTATACATTACAATCCAACGCCTGTATTGGTTTATGCTTTAAAACCATGATTTCCAATACAGTCCTTCTTGAATTAATTATTAATGCTGTGTTTGTTACAAATTGAAGCATTTAGTTAGGGGCTAAAAATGTGCGACATTGTTATTCATGAGACAAAAGAAGGGTACACATTCAAATGAGGAACGCTGTGCTTTAAATGAACATGAATGCGACTCTTATGCAAGTGAAAAATGTTACTCAGAGCAGCTAAACAGAGGCTAGCAGGCCTCTGTGCTAATCAAGAGAGTTAGCCATGTTAATTTGAAAAGCAAACCGTGCAGTGCAGGTCGACTCCAACATACACAGTGATACGCGTCAAGTGTTCTCTTTGCATTTATCTCTGTCACTTATTTTGTTTGCTAGTCCTCTTTTTAGTAGGTATATCAATGGTTCTCTTCGTCAGTTTCTCGTCCTCCTCTTAGTATATCAAGCGTTCGCTTTGCCAATCTCTGTTCCACCTATCTAGTTTTCTAGTCCTCATTTTGGTATAAAGTCCTATCTTTCCCTTGGTTTCTCCGTCCTTTCTTCAGCTTCCCTTCTTTCCCCACCATGGCTGCCAATTAGAGAATCTGTCCGACGCTTCCCTGCTAGGTGAAACTTGAACAAGTGCGGTCTGCAAATAACGAAACAGTTGTCTTTAACGAGCTTATTTTCTCTGCCACTGAGACAGAGATACAAAAATCAGACTGGTGGAAGAAGAAAAATCTAAACAGAAAAGTTTGTTCAAAAAGTTGGTTGTCTGCTGGCTACATCATCTCGGCAAAGTTTAACCACCACTATTTTTCCAACTCTTCGTTGTTGGCTTGTTGGCAAGACTTTTTGCAGAATATTCAGTTTTCTCAGTTCCCTTCTCAATTTGGGAGCCTATCATTTCAGGAGCGATTCGGGAGGAATGACTCCTCAGCCTTCTATTCATTCGCTCGGCTACTAGCATTATTCAATAGAATGGGATGATTAGAATTCTTATATCGGAGTCTTTATAATAGAGTATTGATTCGGAAGTATATAAGGATTTCATCCTCAACAATACAACTCTGAACATCAACTGCTCCGTTCTTTGAGAAAATAATTAGGCCTATCAAGATTAATTTATTCCCCATCGGGTACAATGATCAATGGAGGAATGAATAACTCAATTTAGAACAGGCTCATCATATCGGCTAATTTCATTACAAAAATTACTTGTTTTGGAGTAATCTTGTCCAACTTATGTAATTTTTATTCAATGATAAAATAGAATAGCATATACAAGTAGGCTGGGATTCACAATCCAATTTAATTGTTAATCTGTTGTGATAATCCACTTTATTCTTATTCGATAATTATAATATATTCAAGATTATATTATTCTTTACTCAGTTCAAACCTGTGTACCTACCTCAGTTCAAACCTATTTTTCATGATGATTTCTGCTCTGAGAGTGATGTTTATTGATAATGACATAATAGTAACGAAAAATGGACACTCACAGTAATGAATAATCACAGAACCCGAAGGGCATATTCTTATAATCAGCATCACTACTAATAGTCTGGGTGCCAAATGCAAAAAAAGGGGGTAACTTTTATTGTGGTATGTCGTTGATTTTTTGATCTATTATTATAAATTTTGATGTGTAGATTCCGAATTCGAGTGATGCCATGCCGTAAAAGTTGAGTATTTTTGTAATTCAAGATGGCGGCCAAATTTTCGGTGCCATTTCTAGTCTACCACGATTTCCGTCAAACGAATCATCGGACGAAAAAAATCAATCCCATCTTTTTTCTAGTAAATTAAATTTCCAAGGGAATGATCTAAAATTCATTTCTCTATCTTCATTAGAAACCGAGTTATGATTTTTCAAAAAAGTGGTTAATTTTCGAGAAAAACGAGAATTTGAGTATTTTTAGTTTTTGTTTCCTTAGATCTTCTGACGTATTCATTTGAATCGTGTGATTTAAAATCCCTCTGGGGATAATTTTGTCCTCTACAATTAGAGACCAAGTAGACCTTTCTATCTTGTATAGTTTTCGAATTAGGACAGTAGAAAGATATCCTTGTATTTATAAAACCCCTATTTTTGGGGAAAATTGTCTAAAAAAATTTATACGAGCTTGCATTGGAATTTTCTCTGTTAATCATGTCTTTTAGATCAATTTGTAGCAGATAAGCCACTTACCGACCTGAATTTTCGTTACGTTCGAAAGTAAGGACCCTTTAAGGATCTCAATCTAAGGATACCTCTAACCATTGTAAAAGTCATCAGATCTCAAAAATCTATAGTTCATTATTTTCAGCTCTTTAAGGTGGTCTAAATCCATATATAATATGTTGAATTTGGTCAAAATTGAGAAAAATAATTCCTGAGAGAATATCGACTTTTCTATCATATACGAAAAAACTGTCATTTTTTGCCTACAAATGAGTATATCTTCCAAGTCCTTTGAGATAAAAAATTACCATGAAAATGTAGAGAAATTTTTCCTCTTCAATCCCCTATATATAACTTCCATGGTATCACGCAATTTCGTTTAATCAGCTTGAATAAATTCTGAAATTCCATAAATCCATTCTTTAAGGA
This sequence comes from Sogatella furcifera, assembly GCA_017141385.1. Classification (NCBI taxonomy): domain Eukaryota; kingdom Metazoa; phylum Arthropoda; class Insecta; order Hemiptera; family Delphacidae; genus Sogatella; species Sogatella furcifera. Next base: position 11,465,498 of record CM029549.1, read on the forward strand.
TTGTCAGGTAATCAATGGACTCTCAATTAAATTGGTTTCATGGTGCAAAGGTTTATAAGAGGATCAAACATGTAGAACAAATTATTCCCTACAATTTGAGCCTAGAAACGTGTTTTTATCTTGCTCCAAACTTGATTTTTAGTCTATTGATTGCCTGAAAAGCCATTAAATAATGAATGTATGGAATTTCAGAATTTATTCAAGTTGATTTAACTTCCTTAAATACGTGATGCCATGGAAGTTATATATATATAGGAGATTAAAGAAGAAGAGTTTCTCTCCATTTTCATGATAATTTCAATTTTTTATCTCAGAGGACTTAGAAAATTTATTCATTTGTAGGCAAAAAATGACTGGTTTTTTGTATATGATGGAAAAGTCGATATTCTATCAGGAATTATTTTTCTCAATTTTGGCCGAGTTTAACATATTATATTATTATTATTTTTGAAAAATCATAACTCGGTTTCTAATGGAGATAGAGAAATGAATTTGATATCATTCTCTTGAAAATTCAATTTACTAGAAAAAAGATAAGATTGATTTTTTTCGTCCGATGCTTCGTTTGACGGAAATCGTGGTAGACTAGAAATGGAACCGAAATTTTGGCCGCCATCTTGAATTACAAAAAATGCTTAAGTTTTACAGCTTGGAATCACTCGGATTCGAAATCTTCACATCAAAATCTTCAACAATCGATAAAAAAATCAACGACATACCACAAAAAAGGTTCCCCTCATTGACACCCAGACTATAAGAACATCACATAACCCTTTATATTTTCATTAGAACATGTTCCAATAAAAATATGAAGAGTATTTGAAGAGCCAAATTTAACCACTCAATAGTGCACATCTATGATAATATTAAATTGATGATTGTATTTTATTATCATTATTAGATTAATCCAAGTAATGGATTCTTGTCACTTTCTTGTTGAACTTTCCCATCCAATTTTCATGAAATTCAGGACTGCGAATCCATCTTGTATCAAATTTACTCCTAAACAAGATTTACATAATTATTTTGCAAACCATCAGTTATAAATTTTCTCACTGGAATATTTAAATATACGCTTAATTTTAATAAAAATTTTCTCTTGTTTGTTCCAGTTGATTCAATCTGCGATGTTGGCCTGCTACTCGAAAGAATGAAGATCTTGCCTTTAGATACCGAGTCATCTCGTCTTAGTCGACTTATAGACTGCAAAACTACAATTCGAACTTCAATTTTCTTGATTGAATATCTTGACAGGGAAAATGCAAGAATTCATTCAACAATCATCAACCAATACAACGAACTCAATAATTTTCATTACCTGAACTAAGATGAGTGAGAAAGTGGTTTTGAAGTGTTTTTATCACGATTTCGAATTGATTTATTCATTGATTATCGAATATTGCGATTCGCCCAAAGTACACTGACTATGAGCGTCCCAATGAGATACTTGAGAATAGGATGATAAAAATTTAAATTTTAGTTTCAAACACCTGACAGCAATGTTGTGGTGGTTGCTTGTAACTTTGATCGGAGTATTGGGAAGATCAACCGTACATGGTTGTCCTCTCTCTTGCATCTGCAAATGGAAAGGTGGAAAACAATCCGTTGAATGTGTCAACAAAGGCCTAATCACCATTCCTGATGGCATGGACCCAGGAACACAGGTGTTGGACTTCTCAGGAAATAACCTGCAACATCTTCCCAGGGAACGGTTTCAGAGAATGGGATTGATTAACTTACAGAAAATATTTTTGCCCAAGTGTAAGATATCACAGATTGATGACAGATCTTTCAAAGGTCTCACAAACCTAGTTGAACTGGATCTTTCAGAGAATTTAATAGCAACTATACCGACAGAAACGTTTTTTGACTATCCTTCATTGATGAGACTGATGCTCAATGGTAACTCAATTAGAGAGATCAAATCTGGCGCTTTCCAGCCGTTATCGTTTCTCACCAATCTCGATTTGAATAACTGTCGGATAGAGAAAATCGAAGACGGTTCATTTGTTGGACTTGAGAGCCTTGAATGGCTGAAACTTGATAACAATAACATAGCTCGTATTGAAGGAAACCAGATACTACCAGAGACACTACACGGCATCGACCTTCATCACAACCCTTGGCTATGTGATTGTAAACTGCTTGATCTTAGGGCATGGCTACTCAATTACAATATCCCTCAAACTGTTGAGCCAAAATGTGTTGGGCCGAGCAGGTTGAAGGGCTATCCTGTAAGAACTGTGGAGATTGATGATTTGGCATGTCTCCCTGATGTTACACCCACAACTCTGTATTTAGAGATTGCCGAGGGCAAGAATATTTCATTGTTGTGTCGCGTTTCAGCAACTCCTGAAGCAAAAGTTTCCTGGTGGTTCCAGGGTAATATTTTGCAAAATGACTCGGTAGTTGCACCGGGACTACATTTGTATTATTTTATTGAGGAAGGAACAACAGAGAAGAGGAGTGAGCTTTTTATATTCAACACAAATATTGAAGATAATGGAACGTTTGTTTGTGTGGCTGAGAACCCAGCTGGGAGAGCACAGTCAAATTACACTATAAGAATTGTTTTGAAAGAAGAGCCAGTTGTTGGTTTGGCTGTGTTTCCTTACGAGTATGTGATAATTATTTCAGCAGCGGTTTCGGTTTTAGCGTTGCTTATGGCTGTTACCATTGCTCTCTGTTTGATAAGGTGTAGAAGGAGACGCAGAAGGCGACGGAAAAAAGAGAGAAGCAAGGAAGTAGCACTCCAGATTCCACAGCAATACTCAAAGACTCCCAGTTGCAGGGAGAGTGGTGAACATATAACGAGGTTGGGACCGAGCACGGTCAATGCACTGCCAGCCAAAGTGAATGGGTCGGTGGTGATGACTGAGAGACAGCCACATGAAATGTTGCTGTATACTACGGGGGGAGGTGGAGTGGTTGTGGTACCGAATAATAGTTGTACCACATATGGGAGTCCAACTTCTTTGAGGAGCTATCCTCTGGAACAGAATCCTGATCTTCTCAATGATATGGAAGCAGTGAACAAGGAGAGAAGGCTGAAAAGCAAGTCAGGGTCTTTGGATGGTGACGCGAATGAGCCTCAAGAACAGCAACAACTGGAAACTGTGATGGAGGAACCTCTTCAAACACAACAGCAGCAGGCGCAGCCCCAACAGCCACCACTACCCAGTTGGCCCAGTGATCGCTACAAGCCCTCGATGGGCACTCTGCCGCGCGGAATATCGGGCAGCAGGGAACTTTATCAACAGCAGCACCTTACAGCTGATGTGCATCTCTCACCGGGAAAGTTTATTGGCAACGATGGTTTTCCCATGGACTATGGACTGCCCAAGGTCGGCGGCCATTTTCCCGTGCTGGTGCCCGCTAATACGTTCTACAGAACGCTGCCGCACAAGTCGACACGTCACACTGCTGCCAATCCTTCAGCTAGGTGAGTTTGAGATAATAATCTCGCTATTGATATTTCTATTAAGTGAAAATGACATTTCTTCACTTTATAAATAAATTGAATTTGACCAGCTGGCTAGAGTGTATTCTTAACTCTATTTTCAAGTCAGAACTAAGTATATACTCCAGTTAGCTGGTTCAGTGCAGCTACGCTGACTTTTTGCAGACAACATCATCTGTTGGAAAAACAAGAAACAGATGGAACCGACTTAACTTTTCGCACCAGCTCTAGATAGAAATACTGAAAGTTTGCCTACTCTTGTTGAATTACAAGTCCATCGAATTCAAGAAAGATAATAGCTGACGCCAAAAATTTGGTTGCCTTTGTCTGGTCCTTGTGCGGTCCAACAGCCGATGTTATCATTCAGCTACGCCAAGACGAGTTTACGAAATTGAAAGAGACAATAGATGCTTTTCATCAACTATTAGTCGGTTACATTAGCGAGGAAGCCGCTTAAATATCTGGCGACAGTTATAATGATAATACTGTAATATTACGCCTTTATAATAGATTGATGAAATTAAATCTCATGCGTCAATGATCTTCCTGGAAAACTGTTATTTTGTCATTCGACTATAAGCTTATGCTATGATGTAATATCGAAATCCGGTATTGAGTTAGTACACAAACTGCCGCCAATCATCCCAGTATTTGACATCTCTTTTGAGTCTGTTTAAATTTTCGGGAAACTCCAAGTGATAGGGATACTGGGATAGGCACATCTCTTTAATAAGTTCAGCTTTGAAGTTGGAGCTATTGTCTGTATGGATTGTCCCAGGGAGGCCATGCAATGAGGCGGAATTCAGAATAAAAGTCGATGTATGTTCAGCATCTATTGCCATGGTGGTCTCGCAATACGATAAAATTTACAGGTTCATATTATGATCAAGAGTTCGAGAATCACCTACGAGTTGATCGAGAGATATTGAATAAGTATCATTCTTGGAATCTACTTATATGCCTTGAACAATGATCATAATCATAGCTTCCTTCAATAGAGGAAGGCTTCCTCTATATTAGAGGAGGCTGTGTCATAATTCATATTATCATAAATTACACTCAAGCCATCATGGAATTTATTGATTCACATTAAATTCAATTTTTCTCATGAACATCGATTAAATGAGGATGATGGTTTTTGAAGCAGATGATGATTTTACTAAGAATCGAATTTATTTTTTCATAGTTAAAAAACAATTCCTAACCATTGATGTGAGAAAGGAATGTTTGCTGATGTGACTTTGACTGAAATAGCAGAGTAACAAATACTACGATGTTATTTGTGTAATTTTTTTACGATGTATTTTTGTGAATAAGTTCCTTCATAATAGGGACTTATTCTGATTATACGATACATTATGATATTGATGAGCTTAAGAATCTGGAATATGTTTCGAACTCTAAAATAATAGTTATTAGGATAATTCATCAGCATATCATAACCGTCAAAACGGACAAAAGTGAAACCATTTGTAAAGAATAATTATGACTACGAAACATTATACATAAACATTTCCATTGTCCAATCCCGCTAAGACAAAAACAAGATCTATGGGGTTTATGGGTATATTACTCTAATTTACTTATTACGTTTCGGCAGAAAACCCGTTGAATTATTTCCACCCAGATCAATTGTAAAATCTATCCCTATTTTACCTGTTTATTGTATTCTACTTATCGTAGGTTATGTCTGTAACGTATAATTAATCTCAAATCATATAGTATGGGGGAAGTTTTTAAGAAGAAAACAAGAAAAGGCAATCTTATCAACACATAAATTATTATAACAATAGAGTATTCCATGAAATATGCCAATCTATCGTTGAAATATGTGATTATGTATAGCTGATGATTCTGTAAATACTGTAAAGATTATGTGGCCCGTAGGCATAATCTCTTCAACTTCATTTGTCTATACATAATTATGAAAAGTTATCACTTATCACTGATATTATATTGTCGTACTGATTCCCTTATAACTCTGAATAAAATGAAGAGGTTCGAAATTGAGTATGATGTATAATTATTCTGGATGTGATTGCAGATACTCGCGGGAAGCCGAGTTCCTGTCGAACTCGTCGCAACGCCAGGCGTCGTACGAGCACTTTGGCGCGCCGGCGGACGTGCGCTACACGGCGGAAGGCTATCCGTGCGTGCAGCCGCCGTTCATCGAGCCACCCTCATACACACTTCCCTCGCCACCAGCCCAGTACAAGGGGGCGACAACTGACCCGCGCGACAAAGCCGCCCAGTGGCCGGAAACGTCGCCCGATGCGCTGCTCGCTCACAGCGTCGCCGCGCAAACCAACGACGTCGATCAACGACAGCCGACGTCAGAACGCGACACGCACGTCAACTCGCTCCGTTTGCAGCCGGTGCTGACGGAAAGTCCCGACGAGGGCTTCGAGGGCGACACCGTTGAATCGGCGGAAATTTGACGGCCCCAGAAGTAAGCCCTGGTGCACCCCAGCACAACAACTGCCAGTGAGCCAGTGCAAGCGATAAAAAGCTTCCGTTGAGTCCATGAATACTTCAAGAATTAACTCTCAGATCTATGATTAATGTAAGATAAACGTTGTGATCGTATTGTGTTACATGGATATTCGATAATGAGCAATCGTTTTTGTAAAATATTATAGTTATGAATTTCTTGATCCATGATGAACTGCAAAAATAACAGAGAATTTATCAGGTGATTTCAACGACATGTACTCAATCTATTCTTGTGAACACGTATTATTCACTGAGGGGGACTATTAATGGGTATATAAGACTATATAAATAATATATAGTCTAGTATAGTCTAGACTATAAATAATATATAGTCTCGAGTATTGTGATTCCAATGAGTGGAATCATTCACAGGTACTATACTCGTACTACTAACTGTTTGAAATTATATTATTTTGAGGAGAATATTTGCTTCAACTGACTCATATTAACAAACTGAACTGAATTATTTCACGCCAGAGTGCTGATGTTTATCAATTTGAAATAAATTATGATGATCATGAGTACTAATTAAAATCATCGTATGAAATAACGTTTTCACTCTTCACTTTTATCATGATCAACGCTCCTTATAGTGATTTTTTGATATACAGGAACACTGTTCCTGTCCCCATAAAGTCAATTTTCACCTGTGGAATTGAGTTTTTGAGAGTATGTAGTTGCCTTCAAAAACTGAGAATTATTATTACTTTATATTTGACTAACGCCAAGTCTACCAACGAATTCATGTAGTCTACTCTGAATAATGAATGTATCATGAATAATAATGTGCATTCAGAGTTAGACTTTGATGTCAATAAGAATTAAAACATAGTTATATTGCTAGATTTTGTACTCATCTAGAACCATTATTTGTTAAGCTGGTTTTACCAGTTGTATGTTTATCTGTTATTTCCATGTACAGTTGATGGGATGAATCATTGTTGAAGTGCTCAAAGTTTTAAATAAGTGATTTATCATCTAGAAAAAAATATTTTTTTCTAGAGGAAAAATATGCAATATTATAATATGTATCTAGCGAATGTAAATAAAGTAATACATATTGTTTCATCCTAAATGGTCCTTGAAGCGAGTGAATGTAAGTTAGTATGAGTGGACAAGAGAGATTATTGTATTGTTATCGAGGAAATTGTTGAATTGTAGCTCTTGTAATCATAAAAATATTGTTTAAGACATAGGATTTTCAAAAAAAATTATGTAAATAGTATTTTAATGACTTTATGACCTGTAATGTTCTGATACGACGTTTTTTACAGACTGGAAAATAATAGTTATAATTGTAATGATACACAAGAACAATTTATGAAATGACCTACGTTAATAATAAGGCATAATACCCTCTCTAAATGAAGTCGAAATTATTATTTTATTTATGAAACATGCAAATCATCTATAATTGAATCAAGATGAACCGCAATCTTCCATGGAACGAATATTTTGTGATATCTGAACATTGGAAATCATATTTCAACCCAAACATGATTCTCAATTGTGTTATCACTGTTCAATCCAAATTCAAATAGATTATCATTTTCCAATCAGAACCTATGTCAAAATAATTTTTCCGCTACTTACCTTTCAAAGGATTGTGGAATGCAAACGTCATTCGAATTCAGCTTTCAACATCAGATGAACCTCAGAAAATATTAATTATCTGAGTTTATTACCATTTGAAATAATAAGTTAACATCACAAAAAATTTTTTAACTTACAAAATTTTAACATAAAATGGAAATCAACTTACATAGAACATTTCAAAACAAGCCTTTTACATTGTTCAATTTTTTTGAGCGGAGCCGAATACGGAGCGAAGCTCTAATGGATCAGGAAAATCACTCTATGTAGTGTATAATGCTACTCCTCTGAAACCGCTCGAACGATTCTATTATTGCCATGTTGATAGTAGACATGGACGATCAGGTTATAGGCTATGAGGAATTTTAAAATTGAGGAATTCTATGAAACTGGCCCTTCATAGGGCTGTTGAGACATAGACAAACAAAATAAGCTGATAACATAACAAAGTATAACAATCATTAATTTTTCGACTAGGAGTGTCGTTAGATGAAGACTTGCTCAAATATTCATGAACCTCGTTCTTCATCTCATTCTCTCAAGGAATCATAACATCTTGATGCCCTAAGCTAATCTCCAGCTTGCATCAATATTAATCTCTTTGCAACGTAAACAACTTTTCTCAAAATATGAAATTATATATTACGCCCTATACAAAATCGTCCATGATTGATCGTGCGTCGCCAAATGCACTATTGCGCCGCACCAATTTCATGCACATAAAATAAAATAATAACAGCCGGCCGCCATCCGTCCCGAATGGGAAACCCACCGTGAAGTCGCTCAAAATTAAATTAGACCGTCGGGACGGTTTGACATTGTAGTCGAAAACAGGATCGCCCATCTTGTTGTTGTTCTCGTGCACTTTTATGTGCCGGAAAGCGCATAAAATAGCGTGTGCCCTTCTTTCTCCACGCCCTGCAAAGCTACATCCAATTTCCTATTACAAATGTCTAACACTAAAACGACACGTTTTATCGTCGGCCGCTCTCTTCTTGAGCTCTGTGTGCAGAGTGTGTAAAGGCTGTCGAAGTAAAGAAGGCATTCTGGCAAGATGGGAAAATGACTCCAGCTCGGTCAATATTGGTTAAAAAATTATAAGTTTTGTCTCAAATTCCAGAGAACATTCCAATCAACAATTTGAGACCAAATGTATATATTTTTATTACCAATTTCCAGCGAGCTGGAGTAATTTTCCCATGCCGGAATGTCTTCTTTGCTTGGACATAATATAGATGTAGACTATGTGTTTGTTCAGAAATTCAGCGGCAGAAATAACTTGACGCAGAAATGATGCTGCATAAAGTGCGTTGCTTCTGCTGCTGTTTAATTCAGGCACATCAATATTGATGAGGCAACAAATGTGGACGACTTCAAGCGTGACCTTCAAGTGACATTGATTCACACTTTACAGTAAAATGAATGCTCGTGTCCTTACAGTTCAAGCATCAGAGTTCAAAGGGTCGTTAAACAAAATTTGAGCTTATTGATTCCTTGTACCAAGTTCATCACCATCACATCTATGAAAATTCAAATAAATTTTCAAGAAAACATCTTTGCAGATAGCCTATGAATGTAGAACAAATTCCACAAAAATAGGCCTATTGTTTCTAATTCGTTCAATTCACTAAAATCTTGGCCAAATCTGTCAATAGGCGAAGTAAACTGATCAATAATAAATTGGTGGTGTTCCCAAAGCTAAGAAGTTTCTTCAAAAAAGGGATGAATTATTTGAACAATTCTTAAATTTGGTGTTCGAATGAATAATTTTCAAACCGAAGATTCTTATCGATGGGGGAATCTATTTGACTACTTCATGGATGAGTTAACTTGCTCAAATGAATAAAGTGAACATCTGAAACCGTATCAGCACCGTTATTCATTGAATAATTATCTTTCAACGATTATTTCTAAATGAAAATTTTAAATTGGATTCTATTTAATTTTTTATTGTTGAATTATTCATCTGACTTTTGCATTCCTCAAAAATATGACTCACAAGCGGAGTGTAGGTCTGACTATGTTACCAATGTAAATATATTGTCGTTAATTATATTTTAAATACATTAAACCTTTAGATATTAGGTGTATTGTGATTTACTAAGGAACAAGAGCAAAGCCACGTTCTGTAAATATAGATCAGTTGAAATGTTATGTATATTTGGTAAATAAAAGTGAGATGAGAAATCATTGACCCCTTGAATTTATTCAGTTTTTTCAATAATATTCCCCTGCAATCACAGTAAAATACTGAGTAGGACCATAACGTACAAATAACTTCAGCAGTGATTGGAGTGAACATTGAAGAGTTGGCTTGATAACCATGATAGCCACTGGAGAACACTATTAACGCCTAATGTACGGATGTCAATATTGAAATCAAGCACCAAAAATGACATCATTTGATTAAATCAATAATTTGGCAACATCTTCATGAAACTGAGTTGAATGACAGCATTTCAAGGCAATAAATTTCAATCAACTTACTTTAATCATGTTATGAAACGGAATCAAATACATAGAGAAAATTTTTTTCTCAATTTTTGTACAGAAACTTTGAAACAGTTCTTTGAAACGTTGATAGTTTATTGAATGCAATTGTCACTAGGTATTCAAAAATAAGTTATGAATGAATTCAATAGATTCGAACATATAGAGGAAGATTTACTTAAACGCTTGAAAGTTATATCTATTTCTTCAACAATATTATGTTATGAGCAATAATCAAATAATTGATGAATAGAAATTACTGTAGAAAAAATCAACCTGATTTGAAAACCATTATAATTTATAAAATGTTGTAATGTGATGAGTGAAATAACATATAATCGATGAATCAACGATGACAAGAAGATTTACGTTTATGATAATAATTCTATCTCATTATCAATCTCCAAATTAACAATAAGGCTCCAAATTACAAGGCCAATATTTGAAATAAATTCTTATCCTTTTCTAGTTCAACAAAACTTCTATTTGTAATGTTTTAGAACGTAAAACGTTGGATAAGAAACACAACTAATGATAAGGAATAAACTAATAACAGCTTATAAGAGTTTCACAATATAAATAATATTATGAGCTAGTGAGAGATTTCCAATGATCATAAGAGGTAATTATTGTTCTCGATAATCAATTTTCTAAAGTAAATTGAACACAACTCTTGATTTTTTTCACTTTCAAACTTTAATTGCATGGTAGACACTGGCGACTCATGCCCACGAAAATGGTGAAGTGCTGTACAGTTAAAGATACGGGCACTTCACCTATTTCGTGGGTACGAGCTGCCAGTGATTGGTAGAAACAATATAAGGAAACAATGATAGAAGCAAGAGAATAGTTACATATAAAGTTACAAATAAATGGTTTGAATATCAAATAAACACAATATTAGAATAGAAACAAAACGTATCCAAGAAGGAGAATAATGTGCCAACTAAAATGGTTCGGCTGGTGGAGCGTCCTGGGTGTATCGGGGGAAACGTTGCCACTTTCCTCCGATATCCAGGCACGTCGTCAGTCCCCGGGGAGGACTCCGAGAATCCCTAACGACGCAGGGTACGTGCCTACTCTCGGGGGAAAACTCTCTCTCCCTTCCCCACCAACTATCATCCACAGCGGTCTTGTTTCTCTCCAAACTACTCTAGTCTCTCCTCTCTCACATTCACTCTTTCCCTCTCTTCCTTTTCTATCTCCACTGTGCAGTTGTAACAGCATCCTCCCTCCCATCCCCAACCATAAACACAGCTACTCTACTTAAACTTCTTGTGAGACTGTTTCTCGTTTCTTTCGGATTCTACTTTGCTTTGGATAGCCATGAATTCCACTTTTTGTTTGGTGATTTGTAAGATGGGACCTTGAAACAGCTATGAACTATCGATTCTTTCAAGGTTATAAACTCTAGTAATGGAATAGAAGAATGCAAAATAGAATTGACTCCTGTAGTTCGATCAAAATTATTTATTGAGGGTGAGTGATTGATCACAATTACGGTAATTAAATGAAACTATGACTCGATGTTATTTGATTATCTCTTCGTTGAGCATTCATCGCATTTACTCATACTACGTATGTTAATATTATAATTCAACTATCAATAGCATCTAAGTTATTGAAGATTAAATAATAATATTATGTTTGTTCAGTTGCTCACACTACAACCATAGACTGAGTATTCTATGACTGTATAGTAGTACTTATCTACTATATCTACGCTACATTTTATCAAATAAACTACTCCACTATTGATGGAATAAGTTCAAATATCGATATGTTTGAATAGCAGATTATCATATCAACAACTATCGGTTGAATGAGTTTGTCATCCAGCAAATCAAAACGAGGACGTCCAATGTAATCGAATTGATTATGTACAGAAGTGACAGGACATTATTTGCATTGAGCTTGCTCAAAATTACAGTCGCCGCTAGCGCTCACAATGTGCGGACGAATGTGAAACTAACTGATGCAGAACAAAACTGAGCACAAGTTCGGGCAATTAGCGCACGAATTCGTGCCTCAGTCACAAAACCACAGCCTTCTGTATCTTATTTACATGGCAACACCGCTTTAGTTTGTATTGGCAACACACTGTTGCTTGCTACTAGAGTCTGTCCAAGCAAAAAGACATTCTGGCAAGATGGAAAAATGACTCTAGCTCAGTCGATATTGGTTCAAAAATTATTAAAATCATTTCAAATCGTGAAGCAGTATTTTTTTAACAATTACTAACCAAATTTATTATTTTTGAATTGATATTGACCGAGCTGGAGTCATTTTCCCATCTTGCCAGAATGTCTTTTGTGCTTGGACAGACTATAGCCGCTTCAATCATGTCGTTGCTCCTGCTACCAAATTTTCCGCATCCGAATATGCATTATCTATGTTGCAATTGTAAACAATCAGTGCCGGTGCTGGAGTGTAAACAGAGCAGCGATGAGCTTTGATGTGGCAGCAGAAGACTCTCGTGTTGCAGCCAGTAACGCTTTTCGAGCTCGATAATTGTTCGGCTGGTACACTTTCAAAATCAAATTGTGATTGTTGGCAGTGATGTGGCTATATTGTTCGTTGCAGTTGGATGTAATATGAGTAGAATTTCTGTGCGAAATTCCATTAGCCTAATATAATATTTTTCATACAATATTAATGTCATATTAATCCACATAGACTCCAATAATTTCTTATTATAGTTGGCAGTAGTATAGCTGGTTCCAAAAACTAAGGTGGTTTCGTCTCTCCCTTTCAAGTTCCAAATACTGCCTAGTAATAGGCCAGCAATTGAATTATGAATATACTCTAGTCAGCTGGTTTGGTATAGTTATGCAGACTATTTGCAGACAACATCTATACTATTTTTCAAATTACCAGCGTTTATAAAATACCCCAATAATAATCCCAGATAGCACGTAAGCTTATTTCAAGCTGTACATTAAGTGGATTTTGAATTGGAAGTTCCAGTTTGATCAAACCAGCCTAATTCAAACTTGTAACAGACTGTAAGCAATTAAGCTGGAAGTTTTTAACTTGTAACAAGCTGGAATTTTCATTCTTAAAATCAACCTTGAATGTTCCAGCTACAGTCCAGCTTGTTTCAAGCTGAAATCAACCTAGATTCCAGCTTGAACTTTTAAGCTTGGATGATTAAACTTGATTCCAGCTTGAACTTTCAAGCTTTGAAAACAGCTTGAAACGTGGTAGCTTCTTAACTTGAATCAAACTGTATTACAGCTGTTGACTGTAAGTTCCAAGCTTGTATCCAGCTTGTTGAATGGAACATTCAAGCTGGAAACCAGTTGGACCCCAGCTTTTTGTGCTATCAGGGATAGAATTGGTCACTTTAAAAAAGTTGTTTATGAGTGGATCTCAAACATGAGAATATGCTACCTCTATGTGTGAAACCATATACCCCTATGTGTGATTCACTATAATAAGGAGTTTGCCGTAAATGATTTACGCTTTGTTGTGTGTGTGCGCGTGTGAGTGTGCTCGCTTGTACTATCAATCTATTTATATGTCGATGCCAGCAAATTGTACTCAGGCTATTATAACGTTTATTTTCATTCATTTATCAGTTTAAATGTAAATAAATGTTTTCTTTGTTTCTATTTTAATTCCAAATTTAATTTTTTTGCTCTTTGTGATTCATTCCAATGCTGTAATAATTTATTTAATGGTATTTGGAACAAGCCCCTCAATCACAGGCATTTGTCCATATGAGGAGCCTTCATCTAATTTTATTTTGTATCTTTGTATTCTGTATTTATCAAGAAGACAATAAATAAATTTCAATTTCACATCAACTGTTAATTGAAAACTGCAATAATTCTTGGCACCAGCTATACTAAACCGAATACTATAGAACTCACATTATGATTTTACAGTAGGCTATATTCTATTTATCTAATTCTATATTTTATTTAACGAATTCACGTTATATAGTGTAAAACGGTAAGGGACACGCGCATCTGATTTGAATATTATGCGCTGGTAGATCTGACATCAATATGCTTTTTCTGAGATTGAAAATATTTCATTGACTTTCCATTGCGCATCCTATTCATGAGTTTGTAACCCATATCGTTTACTTCAAGCCTATATGCCCTGATTATCTTGATACTACATTATTTGTTCTTAGACATATTGTTCTATTTAATTTTTCTACTTTGTTTTTTTTCAAATTATAGTGTCGACGTTTTAGATATTATTTCGGTACACAGGTAATTTTGTATGAATAATGGAAAGTCAAATGAGGTCAGTGATTATTACAGTACGTAAACAATTTTTTTTCTGTTCTCATAATAAGTTTAAAATAGGTCAGAATCAATCACAATTCCATACTAGAATGAGTAATCAGTAGAATATATTGGCAAAAATAAACAAAACTAATAATTTCATAATTTTATGGATATTACAAATATTTCGAAAACTAGGAAAAGTGAATTTACACTACTTGACTTATTGTACACGTTGAGTGTTACTCGATGTTTTTTAAGGTTATTAGACAGTACTCACCATTTTTTTCTAGGGGATTACAAGTTTTCCAAATTTCTATGACACAATAACTAATAGTTTTGAAACAAACTACGAACAGCGAAACAACGTGAGACAGTCATCCACCAAGGAAACAAAATTACCTATTTTTCAGAAAACAACAGGAAACAGTGAAGCCATCTCCCTGATGTTACCATGCTCATCTTGTCTTTACGCAACTTTCAATCTCTTTTTTACGTTTTTTGTCGATAGTAGCATCTAGCATGGCGTTGGCAAACATTTTCCGCCTCAAGGTAGAGAACTCCGATAGTAATATTTTTCAGCCGCACTTCCACATTCCATGACAGCGCAGAATCACGTTGTTTCTCTATCAATTTCGCGAAAGATTTCCCAGTTGTAACAACTATTCCCGGGATATGCGCCTTATCACGTATACGCTGTTGCAAAATTTTCGGTCGTTGTCATTCGCCATGCAAATGGAACGTTGTTGTTGGGCGCAGGTACGTCGTTATATATGGAATTGTATTCCATCAAAAACCTTCAATTTGCCAGTGTAGCTTTATGTGCATCGGTTATTAGGTTTTATGAAAAGCACAGTATCACAATTTGTTATTTCCCCGGAATAAGGAATACACGAAAACAGATTCAGTATCAATCGATAAACGAATGTGGATCACGAATTTCCATTAAAAAACACCACAATTGGAGTTTTTAAATTTTTATATGAAGTAATGAGGAGAATTGAATCAACTTTAACTCTTGTGAATGATCAAATGTGAGTATCAAATGGCCTAAAAGTGGTCTGTTGTGCTACAACGTTCAGTCTGCTAGCACTGCCTGATCGTGTGTTTCAATCCCGCTAGGCATGAACGTTTGATCATCCAATTGATGACCTTCGCACTCAAAATTCATGATCACCCTCACTCCCAAGCAGAAATCGCAAGTGGACGTCATCCGCAATAATAAAAAGTAGTTGATTCTATTGGAAGTCGTACACTGTTATAGTCTGTCTAAGCAAAGAAGACATTCTTGCAAGATAAGAGAATAACTGCAGCTCGGTAAATATTGGTTGAAGAATTATAAATTTGGTATCGAATTGTTCTCCGAATGTTTTTTTACAGTTTGAGATCAAATTTATAATTTTTGAACCTATATTGACCAAGCTGGAGTCATTTTCCAATCTTGCCAGAATATCTTCTTTGTTTGGACAAACTATAGCATCTGTACCCTGCTGCTTCCAGCATTCAGAGACTGGAGTTGGAGTATCTTATTACATAACCATCTATCATTTCTATAATGATAGAAGATTATGCTTATCATGTCTTTGCCCTTAAAAAGAAAGTAGCAGCCTTAAGTTCAAGAAAATAATTCTGTCGTTTATTCATCATTCAACCGATCAATCTTGATTGAGTATATCCAAGTTCTATTCTACCGTCATGTTGTAAGAATGAGTGGAGTTTGAATATGCGAGAGCGTTCTTCACAGTGAGAGTTCGATTTAGAATGATGGAAATCCAGCAAAAGTAATCTAGCTCTCGGGTACTGGAGATGCTATTTCAATATGTAGCTCTCGTGAGCTCCGTTGTCTCTCGACGATTCGCATCGCAATCCCAACAAAGGTGGGAGTTTTCCCCAAAAGGTTCTGATAGTTTTCTCCGACTGGCCGCTAGTTTATTGTCGACGATTGATTTTATACGGAGCAAATAGTTCGGAACAAATTGGAACGCTTTCTCGGCTGCAACTTAAGTTCGGGAACGCTGGAAACAAAACGAACCACTCACGTTAGAGTGAGCGGAGGGGGGGAGTGGTCAGGGGTTAAAGGAGGCAGAGAGGGGCACAGAGGTCAAAGGATGCTGATAGAGGGAAGGGAGGTGACGACAGTTGCACAGTGTTGGAGAAACGGAATCGGGTTCTAGTTGAGTGAGCGCGTGTGAGAGGAAAGAGTAGGAAAGAGCAGAGGGAAGTAGGAATAAAGAGGAAAAACGCAGAAGGAACAAAGTGATGAAACTGAAGAGCACAAAATTAATAGAATGTGGGGAAATGGAAGGAGAGAGTAGAAAATGAGATGTAGAGGGTAAATAGAAAAGACATAGAAATGAGTGGGAGAGAAATGATAATAGGAATAAAATTAAATGAAAAAATACAAGATAGTCTATAGGAAAAAGAAGCAGTCACTGGAAGGAGCCAGGACAACAGAAATATATGAAGGGAATGTAGGAAGAGGGAGAGTTGGGTGAAAAAATGAAAAAGTTCAGAGAAAAAGAAGAAGGAAGTAGAAGGGAGAGTTTGGAAACAGATGGAATAATGGCAAAATATAGGAAAGAGAATGTAGAAAGAATGGAGGAAAAGGAAGGTAAGGAAAATATTGAGCAGAAATGAAATTCAATAAATAAAAATAGAAGGAGAGAAGTGGAAAATTTAGAAAATATTAAAAGAACATTATAGGGAACGAAGAATAGCAACGGATGGGAAAGGATTGGACAATTCTTAAAATTGTAATCAAGGAGGAAATAATTGTGGAGAGTAGAAAAAATAATATGAGGGAGAAATCGAATCAGTATTTGGAAGAGGGTACTGAGTGGAGGGGAATGGGAACAGAGCAGATAGGATGAGGTTGAGGAGCAAGGAAATAATAGGAAATGAATAGATAATAGAATGAAGATGCCAGTTCAAAAAGGTGAGATGAAGAAGTACGATTGGCATTTAATTGGTAAGATGGAGAAACGTGGTTGAAAAAAACGAGACGGTACAGACTTGGTGAAAGTGTAAAGGTGAGAAGAATAATGTAACTTGGGAAAAAAACAAAAATCTGAAATGGGAGTTTGAAAGTGATAGAGGAGGAGGAAGATAGAGGGAGTAAACAATAAATAGGAATGGAAAAGTAGAAGATTTCTTCTCATTCTTTGTTCATTTTCCTCCTTACTATCCTAGCGGGTGGAAAGGAGAAAAAAAGAAGACAAACTGGGCAAAGCAAGAAGAGTGAAAACATACTGAATCAAGTAGAACGGAATGAGAAAAGAGTGCAGACTTGTTGAAAGCTGCATTCTGATTGGCCATCCCTGTTTACAGAGGTCAGCTCGCTCTTTTCTCTCATCCCGAATCAACGAGTCCACCGGTCACTCCCTTCCATCCCTCAGGATGGAATTCGGCCCTATTTACGAGCGAAAGGGAACCCTTATCGTAAAATTGTGCCATGTCCGCTTGCTCGCTCACTCGACTGCAACTACTCGTATATAGTCTATCTAAGCGAAGAAGACATTTTGGCAAGATGATAGAATGACTTCAGTTCGGTGAATATCGGTTCAAAAAACATCAATTCGTTCTCAAAATGTAAATCCAAGTGTTTCCTGGAATTTGAGACCAGATTTTCAACTTTCGAACCAATATTGACCTAGCTGGAGTCATTTTCTCATCTTCCCAGAATGTCTTCTTTGCTTGGACAGACTATAGCATCCCCAAGTAAAGCATTGCCGTATACCTTAATTGAAAGCGTCCTCTCAGATGGTCATTACAATCGCAGAAATGCATTCTTCTGATTATAGTAGTTTACGATAGATAAATTTCAATACTTTATTTGAATATTTTATGTACTCCGTCACTTCCGTACAGCCTCTCAAACCCGTACTGTGATGAAGCTGTACAATTCAAATTTCAAATTTGAATCTTGATGCGATAAAACCAAAGATATCTCATATTCAAGATATAATTATGTATACTCCGTCCACTGACCTATGCTCCTCCCCCATTCGCAGGAGGCTTTAGCCAATGGCAACAGTCATGCTATGAAAATCTGGGAAACGCAAGCCTTCCACTTTCCAGGGAATCTTTCAAAATTTACGAGTTCGCACTTTTTCAGCTGATTCACATAATTCAAACATAACCATCTATCAATTCTCAGACCTTAATGTACCTATCGATTGTATGGAAAATGGCGGACGTAATTGCCCTACTCCAAATTCATGATTTCATAGCGTTTTGGTTATGTTGACAAAAAATCATATGTTTTATTATAAAATAATTTTTGGAACATTTTATAAGCAGGCCTACTGAATGTTTACCAAGTTGACAATGGATTACACTCACGATTCGTCTTGTTTTATGTTGAAAACTATGGCATATTTTATTGAGAATATGATAATTTATTACAAATGGGTCGTCTGTCTTGTGTTTATGATGGTGAATATCCAAGTATGATAATTCATTTCATATTTCTATTTTCACGTTTCCTGAAAACAAACTCTCAATGGACATATTGGTTAGAAAAGTTTTCATCAAAATTTTGAACAGTTCGATAGTTTGTATTAATCATTTTGAAGGCCGTTTTATTATCAAGAAAGACGTTTTTCTTGTCATAGACGATTAACTAATTGGAGTGCTTCGAGAAAAACATTGGAGTGCCAAGAGAAGTGATGTATTTCCTTCAATTCCAACAAACTAGCTATTTCAACAAACTAGGCTCCTATGTGCTTTTTGTAAAAGTGAAAGACAATAATTAATGAAATCAGTGATCTGCCTCGTGTAGGCCTACCACTTAGCTTCAAAATATCAAATGATTAGGTTACAAACAGTGCTTAATTTGTGACTATAGCCTACAATACAGTAGGCCTTCAACGCCGGACTAATTATATTTTTTCTCAAAGTTTAGATTTGAGATATGTAAAGCAATGGTAGAAATACACAACTAAAAGCTTAAAAAACACTCTAAAAACAAGTTTTGAGGAGTATAATTACATTTATTGGATAGATACTGGAGTGTGAAGAAGACAATAAGATGTCTCAAACTTGCAAGCCAAAGGAAAAAAACTGAAAATATTGGGGGAAAGGTTCAGAGACGGAAGAAAGTTGAAATGAGCAGTCAGGGAAGTAGGCTACAAACATGTTAGAAAAACTGATTGGAATTCGAGTGTCTTGAATTTCTATTTTTCACATAGAATAATAAATCAGATTCTCGTTTGAAGTTCATCATATTGTAATGATTCTTATTTTTGTATTGGATATTAATTATATTGTCATATCATAATGTTTGTTTGTTAATGGCGCAACAGCCCTATGAAGGGCCTAGGCCTACCAGCTGGTTGCCAGTTTCATATTCACTGAAATATAAAGTCCATCCAAGCAAAGAAGACACTCCGGCAAGACGGGAAAACAACTCCAGCCCGGCCAGTACCGGCCCAAAAGCCATAAATTCTCAATAGAACCCACAGCCCCCAAACCAACACCGACGAGCCAAAGCCACCCCCCACCACCCCGCCAAAACGCCCTCCCAGCCCGGACAGAAAATATAGCAGGCGAATAATCAATCATCAACCAGGATAGAGGTAACATGTGGTTAGCACGTCGATCCTCTCAACCATAAGCCAGTCTTCACAACGGAATGAAGATGCAGAACACCTCTGAATAACATGCACACAACAGGTCGAAACTATAGTAACTACTATTAAGTAAGTTTATTTCCATTTTTAAGTGATTTTTATTGAGTTTTAGATTTTAAAGTGGAAAAAAGAATGGATACACAACACCATAATCACGACGAGAGGACATCATGGATCCATGCATACAGGAACACTCAAATCAAGGTTATGAAAACATCCCCTGCCATATCCTTCAACCAAACTTGTCTACACAATAACATAATTCCCAAATATGCTAAAATAACCATAAAGAATCAAAATCTTACAGCTCAAAAAACACAAAAACAAGCACAAATACTGTACATCAAGAACAACATTCAACATCTATACAAACAAAAAAGTAACCTTACTCTAAAAGCATACCAACTGCATTTGAAACTGAGCACAATACTACACAACATAGAATTTGATGAAATTCTAACATACACCCAAAACATAATTGATTCCATGAAAGATAAGTTGAAAATCAAACATAACCTCAAAACAGCCCAACTAATGAAATCTCAGAGCCCAATTGTTACACCTGAACACAAATTCCACAAAAGAACAATCAACAACACCAAAATAGAATTCACAGATTCAGAAATCAAATTACTAGATAAAGGCATGAAATACAACATCAAATCTGGAAATCTCAACCCAAAAAAACAATTATCCCAAACAATAATTGATACTGAAACTGCAATTCAAAACACTGAAGCACCTGACCAAGAATACTTAAGACAAGACATAACAAGGAACATGAATACTTTCAAGACACCCTCAACAACAAACCATGAATACAGAATTTTAAAAAGTATAAAAAATAAACAGAAACAATATAACCTTGTCATCACCAATGCAGACAAAGGCAACATCACAGTAATTATGGACAAAACAGATATAGATCAAAAAGTAAATCAATTTATCACTGATAACAACATAGCAGAACTTCCAAAAGATCCAACTCACATTTACCAAACTAAAATAAAAGATGCCATTAACCAAACCAAACACATAATCACAGACAATCAGAAAAGATTCCTCAAACAAATCAACCCACAAGCTCCCAGACTCAATGCCCTCCCAAAAATCCACAAACTGAACACACCAATAAGACCACTCATCAACCACACTACAGCACCTGCTCATAAATTAGCCAAACAACTGGACACCACTATCAGAAACAATATTACCTTCCACAACCACACTGCTGTAAAAAACAACATTGACCTCACAACAAAACTACAAAACATCCACTTTCCACAAAACACCACATTAGCTTCAATAGACATTTCAAATTTATACACAAATGTACCAATCCCTGAAACCTTGAAGTATCTTGAAATAATGCTAAAACAGAACAACACACCACCAGAACAAATCACAAAAATTTTGCATCTCACAAACTTGGTCACATCCCAAAACTACTTCACTTACAACAAATATTATTCACAACCAACTGGTCTCCCCATGGGAAGTCCTATCTCATGCATCTTAGCTTAAATATTTGTCCATAATATTGAACAGAAACACATTCTTAATAAAACAGATAAAATCATCAGCTGGTTCAGATATGTTGATGATATCCTGATCCTGTACCATGGCAATATCAGACAAACCCAATTGTTCCATTCCAAACTAAATAAAATACATTCCAATTTACACTTCACCATAGAACTGGAAAACAACAACACAATCAATTTCCTAGACATAACAATATCCAAACAAGAAAACTCATTCAGAACATTTAAAATATACAGGAAACCCACCACAACAGACACAGTAATTCACAACTCTTCAAACCACCCCACCCAACACAAACTAGCAGCATTTCACCACAGACTACTGAACATTCCCATGACACAAACAGACTACAACCAAGAGTTCAATACCATCAAATACATAGCCCAACAAAATGGATACACACCCACCCTAATAGAAAATCTGCACCACAACATAAAATCCAAACAACATAGAAACAAAAATAGTACAGATAATGACAAGAAATTCATCACACTCACCTACCACAACAAAAAATCACAAAAAATAGCATCATCCTTCAAAAAACTACATTATAAAATTGCTTTCAAAACAACAAATTCACTAAGAAAACATTTGCACCAACAGCCAAAACACAACCAAGTACTTGACCAACCAGGGATTTACAAGTTAAAGTGCAATTAATGTAATAAACAATATATTGGGCAGACAGGCAGAAATTTCAATTTGAGATTCAGAGAACACATCAGGGCAATAAATCATCCAACATCCCATTCAAATTTTGCTGACCACCTCATAACATCCAACCACACATATACTGACATAAACACCAACCTTGAAATTCTCCACATACAACAAAAAAGCAGAAGATTAAACATATTGGAACAATTTGAAATTTACAATCACACAAAACAGTTTCCCAACAATATCCTGAATGATCAATTGAACTTCTCATCCCACACCCTTTCTGACAAAATTCACCAAAATTCAAAATTTCCGCCCTTATAACAACTACACCCCCACACCACTATCCCCACCCTTTCCCTCCAACCACCTTCCAGAACATAACCTTGAACAGAGTTTACTGTTCAGTCTGAAGATGGCCACACAACAGGTCGAAACTATAGTAACTACTATTAAGTAAGTTTATTTCCATTTTTAAGTGATTTTCATTGAGTTTCAAATTTTAAAGTGGAAAAAAGAATGGATACACAACACCATAATAACATGCAGTTAATTAGTTAGAGTGTAATGCAACAATTGCTATTCCTCCAGAAACGGGAAACGACTGACTGTCTTTACTAACGACAGCCAATCTCCCAAAGGAGGGAAGGAATATCATAATGATTAACAATAAAAAATATGCTATTTCTGTCTTATTACTTCTAAAGAATAGCAACTTGAACTATTGCTATTACGCTTCGCTAGGCCCATATTGCCGCCATCTTGTTTTGTAAATTAAGGTCTGAGAATTGATAGATGGTTATGATTCAAACCTCTCATGGAAGATTTTTTGGTGGATATGTTTTGTTCTTTGTTTCACCTTCAACAAAACAACATATTTATTCTAAAAAATAATGGTTTTATTAAATTCAAAGTACATACAGTAATTAGATTAATTTATTGCAAATGAAAATTTTAGATTAGGTTATATAGGCCCACTTGAATGTGTAGTAGTGTGTAGTTGAATGAGTTTGAAATTCCCGGCTTGAACTGAGAAGTAAAAATAAAATTTAAAAAAATATTATTATGAAATATTATGTTCAATCAACTATAATTCTATCAAGTGATATTGATAATGATCGTTCTCATGTTAGAAGGATGTTAATTTTGCCGAACAACCATAAAACATCAATTCTTCTAAGGCCACTCAAAAATTCGATATTGAAGTTCCAATATCGATTAGAAGTTTCTACGTTCCTGGCAATTACGACCGCTTGTAAGCTGGTCGGATCATGACGTCAGAACCTCGGAGGAGCTTAGGTCCGAACACTCAGTGGACGGAGTATAGTTTGATAGATTTCACTGGATACATTAATGTCATTATTCATTACAGGTGGCTCGTGCCCACGAAATAGGTGAAGTGCTGTACAGTAAAAGATACAGATAGTGAGCACTTAACCAGTTTCGTGGGTACGAGCCGCCAGTGTTATTTATCTATACTGAGTGTTGGCTACTTGGTGAGGGTAGATACCATTATTTGTGATCGTGAAGTTGAGTCACGACCACTGTGAACTACTTTTGGATGGGTGACCAGTCTTTGGCCAAGTACATATTGGTGAGATGAAACCTATTCGTAAGAGTCTTCTCACCATTATAATAACATATATATTCCAGTGTAATTGGAGTGATTCCACTGGATACATCAATATCATCGTTGAAGTGGAATAGATTCTTTCCTGTATTTCCATCGATAAGTTTTTAAAATATTCAATTTCAATAGAATAAACTTATTTTCGTGATGTATTTTTCTTGAAATAAACTCATTCAAAAGACTTTATTCTGTCTCTTAGAGCATTAGACCCTTCTAGATATATAGAGACTGTATTATCAGACCGATTATACAGTCTCTATACTTTTAGAATGATTGTCACTCTATAGTGTTCAGAATCACTGAGAATATGAGACAAATGACCTTCTCAACATATGACGTCCACTAATACGGTAACCAAAGCAACAATCAATCCTACTCTAATGCATCCTAGTAGGATACTTTCTTACATGAAATAGAAGCAGATTTAGTGCCAAACAGTATTGGGTACTGTAGTTGGAATGGAGGATGCACTCAGATCGTAAAAACGTTGATGGACGAAGTACAGCAACTTGAACATAGCATAGCAATGTTCACTCCATTACTATTTGTAATCCACTCAGTAATGGTCTGAAATGGCACTATAATTGAATCTTCCTGCACAATTCCAATGGATGCTAAGATGCTTGGTCGTTATTTTTTGATACATCAAAACGCTCTAAAACAGACGCTCAATTGATTTTATCGACCAGTCGCGGCTATAAAAATATCGCCATCCTGATACGCTCACATTCACATCCTTGTTGGAACATAGACTACTACTAACCCATGAAGACGTTCGTGTAGGGTCAACATTCTTACTTCATAAGGCTCTAATAGTTGAGAGAACGGAGAGGGGATAAAGTTGATGGTCTAAGGAGACTGTAATTTTGAAAAATTAACAAGATAACATAGATTCCATAGGGACAGACGGGAAGCAAAGGCTATCTCTATCCTCTACTATATTCTCTGTAAACCTAACTAGGAAAAAATAATCGAGTGGAGAAATAATCAATTCACCTCTTAATTCAGGTTTATACTTATGGTTATCGTAAAGCCTTGATCTATGAGGCGAGGTTCAAGAATCAATGTAAGGGATGGAATCATTTGGAAGGGATAGATGAGATTATGCTCAATACAGTAGTGGAAAACGATGAAAATCATTGGAATTTTCTGCTTCTTCCCAAATAAAATGATTTTTTAATTGACGTATAGTCATTATGAGTGAATTTTTTTTCGATACATCGAATTTTTACCTTTTAAAAAATTTAAAAGCTAATTTGAGGCAGGAGTAGAAAAATGTACAATAACGGATTTATTACTGCTGAATAAGGAAAATTTGGGGTTTCTACAAGCTAACTATACAGGTAGAACCTCTACTATTCCCGCATCGTACGGATAGGGAAATTGAAAGAGGAAAAATGTCTGACATCATTGTTCTCTATCCCTCGAACTGGAAGGAAATACAGCTGGAATAATCATTTCAGTAGAAAATTTCTGTTCAAAATATTCAAATAGGGGATTCTGCATGTGTCAAAACTTCACTAGAACTTGAATTATCAGTTAATGTATTAAAATAAGCGTGTTACTCAGTTTTCCTTCCGGAAACGCAGTTTGTATTGTTCGCCCAACGCCCATGGTTGAAAAAGCAGGATTAATTCACTATTGACCATTTTTGGAAACATTGATGCTATAAATATTGAATTGATAATCAAACTCTACTCCATAACAAGCTGTCGTACTGAGTTCAAAGGTTTTTTATTATTTACCAGGCTCATTCCACTTCAACATATCCGGTTATCCTGATACAATTTGTCATTTCCACGAAGATGTGATGGAATATTGAAGAAATTATCTTGGATTTCACCTGCAAACAGGAGTTGGAAATTTATTGGTTGTTTGTTGAACTTATTAATTCAGTTATTCAAGAAAATTTGATTTCTGTATTGATATTGAATGAAAGTACTTTTCCTGTATTAATTTTGTACATAGAGTACAATAACAATCACTACTCATTCCTATAATAAAAGAGGAATCTATTTAATTCACTACACCATATATGTTTTTCATTGAAATATGCGAGTATGAAGTCAATATTCCAAAAAAATTAGGTTGGAATATAGAGCGAATAACGCTGGCATAAAATTCCATTGCTGAGCATGGGCTACGAAAAAGTATCAGAAAGAGCAGAAGAGAGGGAAAATTGAGTAATAAACCACGAGTTGAGGAAGGAATGAGAGAGAGGGAAGAAAGCAAAATAGAAAGAGTAACTGAATGAGAGGGTAGGCTACTGGATACTTGGAGAAAATGGTAGAAAAAAAGAAGAAATTATGAACGCTCAGCTGCCATTGAAAAGTCGTTCCAGAAGTGACTACTTTTGCGAGTTCTTTTTGAGAGACACAGGAGAAGCGAGTTATGAAATTGAATAATTTAATTAATTTTATTTCTGAAGCGGAGATGCCAAGCCTGGCCGGCCAGCGACATGGTTTTCCATGATAAATTACTTGTGACATTGCTGGTCTCAGCCTTTTTCCTGACATTATTCTCGTTTCGTGGAAAAGTGCATGAAATTCCGTTTCCATACACCGATATCAAAGTATTTCATTTCAATGCCTAACCATTGTTTCTGGATGGGGAGTTGATGATTGAACTTGATACGTTTCATCGAAAACGAGAATTTGCATAGATAGCAACAATCGAGGAAAACTGTTCACTGAAATACTATTCTTCCTCTCGTTATCATATGATTCAGCTACTGATCGGATAGCCATATAGAATAGCCTGAAGAATTCGTATCATATCATCATAGTCTGTCCAAGCAAAGAAGACATACTGGCAAAATGGGGAAATTAGTTACTGGATCGAATATTATAAAGGACGGAAGATTATTGAATTCATCATAAGAGAATCCACAATAGTTCAATTTCTGTTCCCGAGATGAAGGATATAGTCCGTCACATTGATGTTTAATTCTCCAGATTTATGATGACTCGTTTATTTATTCAATGCAATGATCAAGTTCCACTTGATATTTTTGGAAACTTGATCAACCCTGTCCATTATTTGTGAAATTTGAGATTTTTAATAGTTTGGAATAGTGCTATCACTATCCAAATTACTTGAGTTCCACATCTCTTCGAAAAAAAATGCTTTGAACAGTACAGTATCTCTGTTGCCTCTCCTATCATTTTCAAGTAACTTATTTTCTGATAAGGCTGTTTGGGCAATTTGATGAAATCGAAAACTTTCTGGGTCATTTTTGGAATTTATTTCCGTATTCATTCATTCAAACAGGCAAGATCCGCAATTAGTTCGGATTAGTCCGAGCTGCGTTATTTAAAAACAAACAAAAACTTTCCCATGCGGCTCCCTAAAAAATCCAACGCTCGATAAGTACTGTCATTGATTTATCACCACATTCACACATTATCACACTCTGAGCTTTCCCAGCTTGTTTTTCTATTCAATGAACATATGAACAAAGAGGGCAATTAATTTTTATCCTTGATTAAAAAATGTGAAACAATGGATAGAGAAGAAACCCAATGAATGTAATGTTAGGATGTTTTTAAACCTTCGAAGTTTAATGAATGTGAGAAAATAACACGATAATATGGTTGACCAAAATATTTAATATTCGCTGTAACGACAGGTACCTGGTACAGCTTCAATAATATTTTCTTTTGGGATTGATTATTATTACTATTTCACCCAATAAAACATTACTCAAGATGTTTCCTATGAAAGGAAACCAATTATCTGAGAACTATTATAGTTTCTGATCAAATTTTTATTCCAATCAACTTGATTAAGGATAAATTTTAAGGTTTCTCCCATTCCAGGATGAACATTATTGTTCAAAATACCTCATAAATTCTGAGTTCATCGTAACGTTTATCGGTTTATTTATCATTCCATGAAAATAATTCTCTAAAATTCCAATTGAACCTACACATCTAGAACTGATTAGGATTGTTTTGCAGTAGTAAACGTTTCTAATAGTTCAAATCCGGATCCAAATCTTTCAAACTCTTCACACAGGTTTATGGAAACTATTTCAATATACTTGAAGAAAGACTAATACCTAAACGACATCAGAATTAGTACCTTTTAAATTAGCAAGCCGGAGTGTGAATTGATTCTAATGTGGGCAATCACATGGTTCTGTCCGACACATTGTCATCAGCGAAGTGAATGAAGCCAGAAGTAGTGGAGCTGAGGCCAGTGATACAACAGTCTGCCAGAACTGATATCGGGCCGAAATGTGTTTGCCAGACAAAGCAGGGCTTGTACTTGTAATGTGACAGCAAGGACAACTCCTCTGGAGCCCCTACAAAGCTGCTAAAACACAAGTTTCTGATTCAATTTACCCGATGTCATCGTCAACTCGCTTACTTAGCGCAGAGAGTTCCACCCCTCTCACACTCTTTCTCTCTCTCACTCTTCACCGCTTTTGTTACCAATGGACGGACATTTCAAAGTAATGACTCAAACAATAAGCATGCTTGTCACAAATAAAGCAGGAAACAATTACCGCAAAGGATATTGTGCCTGTAGTTTACACAGGTTTGGCGATTTATTTGGTTGGAAACACAGGTTTCTCATAAATTGTTGGCCTTTGTAGAGCGGCTGAATATTATTATTTGTTCATTCGATGGTAATGGAGAATAAATCGGTATCGGAAGTCAGTCGAATTAATGAATTTCTCTGTTGTGTTTTAACCTTTGAGTGAATAGCCTGGAATTAATTTACGATTGGGCGCGTGGATGACCTAGCTGGCTAATGAGTCATTTCGAGTCGATTTAATCCTAAAATAATAAAATTCAATTCAATATACTGATAGGCTACCTGGTACAATAAAACATTCTATTGGCTCTTTTGAGTTGCAATATTGTTTTGTTTTCACCACCCAGTATGAAAATATTGTAATCATTGATATTCATAATTATTGAAAAATGTAATAAAACATTTATATATCACAATGATGAAAACAAATTAGTGATGGAAACAAATTGTCTATGAGAAGGGTATTAATGAAACTGAATTTCATAAATAATATTTAAAAATTTGATGTATGTAACCAGTATTTATCCATATACATATTGATGAGATGGAACTTACCTGTAAGAATCTCTCTGTCAATAGAAGTCATATGCAATATGCATACTATATTTTTCAAATCAAAAGGTATTGTGCACAATCAAAAAATAAATGATATCTATTGATAGATATATTCTTCTCCATTACCCACAAGAAAGTAGAAACCCTTTAATCACCATACAAGAAAATAGTATTGTGAGCTTATGAAATGAGGACTTTGCTGAACCATTAATCATTATCGAACCAATCAAATGAACAAAGCCATTTCCTGATTATTATTAGAAGAATTCATTATTGCTGCTACACCAATAATTGCTCCACGAATGGAAAATAACTCTGAAATTTCGAATCGTGCCTTGGCTGGCAGCTTGGAATGCGCCCAGCAGAATCCGGCGTCATTCGACCCTAACGACAAGTTAACCCCTCGTCCTAAAAGCTTTTCGCCTGGAGAAAAGCTGGAAAAAAGCTGGATAGTCTAATGGCGGGATGGCGGCTTTCAGGCAATTTGCCAAAAACTGATCACCCCAAAAGCAACAACGATATTAATGCGTCAGCTGGCCAGACTCCTCTGCTCAATCCCCTCCCCCACTCAACATCTCTCACACCTGATTCAGTTTGTAAACACATAATAGTCCGGTTCCTTGAGCAATCCCGTGTGCACGTTCGTGAGCATGGCAAGAGACCTTGATATTCCGTTTCTGGGGTATCTAAGGATATCCAAACCACTTGATTGACATCTGAGTGTCACAACTGGCTCGAGTAATGGCGAATTCAAAATGGCGGATGTTTTGCGCCTGTAGCGGTCCAAGAGAATGCTTGTAGGCTATAATGGTAGCCAGTGATGATAGAAACTTCAAATTAACGGCATTCCATTCACAATAAATTGCTCTAAAATTCTGGTTATCATACATTATGTAACATAAATCCATAAAAAGCCTTTTTCAAAAACATATTTTTCTCAATATCTCCTTACAGTACAAATTCTTTTAATATGATTTGAAAACAATTTTTTTATGCAATAATCGAAACAAAGTTTTTAACTATGATATTTGTGATATTTTCCTGTCAATTGGAAAGTTCTATGAATATTGGATTTCAAGTTATGGATATCAACATCAGGGTCGGACTGGCCAGGTCCGCAGGTCCGTGATCGCGGAGGGCCCCCGGCTATACGTTATCCCCATTGAATGTTCTTGTTGTGATTGTGTGTTTTCCACGATTTTCCATTACTTTTTAAAACTATTCGACTCACATAACTAAGAATAACCTACTTCATATGAAAGTTTTATACAGCGGATCTACATAGTTTGGGTTGGTAAGGAGCCCCACATAATTTTCAAAATATGATTTTGGCATTATTTCGTGTTTCTGTTCTTATTAAAAAAAACTACTACACTTTCAAAATTTCCAATTTCCAATTTAATATGAGAATAACATAATGCAGCTTCTGGGCCAAATTTACATAATCTAAGTTTATAAGGGCCCCAAAGAATAGTTTAGGATGGCGGCCACAAAATATTTTCCAAAGAACGGTTCTGACATTATCTTGTATTTTCCTTCAAGATATTCTGTTCAAATTGAAAAAACAGGTTCATGCACAGAATAAGAATAACTAATAGCCTACTGTATCTAGCTAATATTATAAAACTTTATATTGATGATTCATGTATCCTCAGCAAAGCGGATTCACATGTTGTATTATGGGTTTTCTCAGGCCCTAGGCTTCTCTTCGTCGGTTCCTTATTTTTTTTCAATTCAATAATATAGCACCTAGTAAGAGACTAATAAGCTATTCTATTTTAACTTAAATTGATACAAGTGATCAGAGAAGGTATGACCTATTGGTTCAGCCTTCTATATTCATTAATAACTAATAAATTGTTTCAACATATTCACATAGTAAGAAAGGATACTCTGCTTTTGAACACTGAACTTTTCACTTTAGCACTTAACTAATTCGTGTGGCTTCCTGCGTTGAAGTATTCGTATCCCATGCACGTTGAGCAGCTGGATTACTTCCACGTTCACATGTTGATGAAGTCTTGTCTCATGCTCGACTGCAAATCTATGGATTTCACTGATGACTGATGCAACTCCCAGGTCGCAGTGGAGATCAGAGTTCCTGATGTACCAAGGAGCATCAACACTACTCCTGAGCACTTTATTCTGGAAGCGTTGGATGATCCCGACATTGGATGATCGGGTGCAGCCCCACAGTTGAATCCCATAGGTCCACACCGGCTTGAGAATCTGCTCGTAGAGAGGCAGTTTGTTATAAATTGCCAACTTTGATGCCCTGACAAGAAGCCAGTACATTTTCTAGAATTTGATGCCTAGTTGTTCTCGTTTCTTCTTAAAGTGTTCCTTCCATCTGAGCTTGGCATCCAGCATCATGCCTAGATACTTTGCAGTGTTGGAGTAGGGTACAATATTCCCGTTGAGTGTTAAGGGGATGTATTGTACTCTTTTGTTTGTGAAGTTTACATGAACTGACTTTGCTTCATTTAATTTTATGAGCGGGTATTATTGATGAACAATATTTTCTTATCCACCAAGGTATTTTCAATAATATTTTCAATTGCTTTTCGTGGGAGTTCCTGTAGAATCTCACCAGTTATCAAGTCAAAACCTGGCGTTTTCTTTCTGCTCAAAGCTTTTATCTCATATTTTACTCCTCTCGGCTGTTGGAGGTATGAAGCCTGCTTCCAGATGATGCTGATCTTCATCAACTATTATTTCTTTTTGGGGAGAGAAAACTTTTTCCAGATAATCAGCAAACAAATCGGCTTTCTCTTTGTTACTTCTTGCCCAGTTATCATGATCTTTCCTTATTGATGTAACTTGTTCAAGAGGTCTTTTCAGTTTTCTGGTTGATTTCCATGAAGAGTAATTTGTATTAGATTCATTATTTAACTCTTCTAGGTTGATGTCATGTTGTTTAAGATCCTGTATCATCTTTCTCATTCCATTAGTAATTCAATTAAGCTCTGTTTTGGTCGGTCCCTTATAAATCATATAATGTCATTCACAACTGGCTGATTTTCAATAAGCATTAAATTGACAGAGCATTTCAATTTGTGACGGTACGCCTCTGAGAGGGAGGAAGAGTGGAAAATTTCAATTTTTTATTGTACATTTGAAAATATGATGGTGAAAATTCACAATTAAAAGCTTCAAATTCACTCTAGAAACGAGTTTTGAGGAGTTGGAATTTCATTTTTTCCCTAGGGGAGAACCCCCCATCATACTTTTCCCCCTCCAAACCGGTACCTTCAATTTCACAAATTAAACACTCAATAGTAATATGAGTTAGTATATCATTTCAAAGGGCTTCTCATATTATCTACAATTCGGATACATTGCAAAAAGCTCTTGTTTCTTAGATCGCCTGTTTTCTACTTATACACTCTGCAGAGTGAGTCACAGGAATCAAGTGGTTTTAGAAGTGCCTGTAGTCGGCATTTTTGAGAGGTTTGGGGCATGTGATGAGTGTAATCTATAACTTGTTTCATAGTATTTTGATGCTATGTCCAATTGTCCATGGATCATCTGGTGTCCATGGTGGACACTGGAACAACTTATGTCTGCATATCGCTGTTTTGTTAGACGTGGGGAGTCAGTAACTGCGCTTCAGCATGAATTCCATCAACATTTCAACATAAATTGAAATGACTCTGTTCCTGCGCGCGACACAACCTCATATTGAGTTAATAATCCAAGACTAACTGGCTCAAAACTGAAAAATGAACCACCTGGCCCTCGAACAACTGTGCGTACTCCAGAAAATGTGGAAGTAGTGAGAAAAGCTATGATTTGAAGCGCACATTGTTCTGCAATTTTTGCACTGCAGAAGTTTGTTACTGCTGTGAGAAGGGAAAGGGAAATTCGTCAAATTCAATCCTCATGTATACAAGGTAGCATTAGTGGAGAAATAAAATGTTACTGGATACTCCTAACAAGTAAATTTATGCTAAAGCATAGTTGCTGACTCACCACTTCTAACAAAACAGCGAAGTGCAAACATACGTTGCTCTAGTGTCCTCGGAGACATGAACTCATAGATCCATGAACATACCATCAAAATGCTATGAAACGAGCACAAATGATATGGAAGACACTTGTGATTCAAGTTCATTAACACCAAAAACACAAAAAAACGGAAGAAAACGCTTTTCTCAGGGTTGAACCTATTCAGGGTTGACCTATCTCTCGATTTTCGAGTCGATTCTTAATGGTGTAGGTCAGGAGCAAGTTCCTAGACAAAAAGACACTGGTTGTTCGAGTTCATTAACCCAAAAAACATACAGAATCGGTAGAAAACGCGGTTCTCATGGTCAAACACTGACCTATTCCTCGATTTTCAAGTTGATTCTTATTGGTGTAGGTCAGGAGCAAGTTCCTAGACAGAGAGACACTGGTTGTTCGAGTTCATTGACCCCAAAAACACACAAAATCGGAAGAAAACGCGATGTTTATGGTCAAACACTGACCTCTTCCTCTATTATCGAGACGATTATTATAGGTGTAGGTCAGGAGCAAGTTGCTAGACAGAAAGCCACTGGTTATTCGAGTTCATTGACCCCAAAAACACACTAAATCGGAATAAAACACGATTTTCATGGGCAAACACTGACCTCTCCCTCGATTTTCAAGTTGATTCTTATTGGTGTAGGTCAGCAGCAAGTTCCTAGACAGAAAGACACTGGTTGTTCGTGTTCATTGACCCCAAAACACACAAAATCGGAAGAAAACGCGATTTTCATGGTCAAATACTGACCTATCCCTCGATTTTCTAGTCGATTCTCATTGGTGTAGGTCTGGAGCGAGCTCCTAGACAGAAAGCCACTGGTTATTCGTGTTCATTGACCCCAAAAACACACAATATCGGAAGCAAACGCGATTTTCAGGGTCAATCACTCACCTATCCCTCGATTTTCGAGTTGATTCTCATTGGTGTAGGTCAGTAGCAGGTTCCTAGACAGGAAGACACTGGTTATTCGAGTTCATTGACCCCAAAAACACACAAAATCGGAAGAAAACGCGATTTCCAAGGTCAAACACTGACCTATCCCTCGATTTTCAAGTGTATTTCTATTTGTGTAGGTCAGGAGCAAGTTCTTTGACAGAAAAACAACCGATATAACACGTCACTAAGCCTCCATTCGCTTGACGGTAGGCAAAAAGCAATACACAAAAATAAATTTTATCGCATTACCCACTGACTAGCCGGCAGGCTCGCTTCGCTCGCCTTCTCCGCGTAGCCAGGAGGCTCCGCTCCCTGGACCCCCGACAGTATCAGCAGTGTCAGTGAGTCGAACAGACTCGCTTCGCTCGCCTGCAAATTCCATTGGAATAGATTTGCTAAGATAATAATTCATCACAAGGTTCTTTTGGGTAATCGTTCTCAATTAGTTGTTGTATTTCCTCAGCTCAACCTGGTATAAGCCTATGATTTGAACGTATTTAGTTCAGTAGTTTCCGTGAAGTGAACGGAAGTGCAGATTCCAAATGTCTTAAAACTTTATTACCGACGTTACCTCGGAGGGGTATTGAAATTTTATTGAACACAGCAATTCTGGACCTGTTTACCAAATTTCAACATTATCTGCCAATTGGATCTCGAAAAATCTAAGAAAAACTCCAATAATAGTAAAACGCTAATATTGAGTGTAACCTTGAAAAGTATATAGGACATAGTTTAAAACTTGATTCCAAATTAGTTCATCTATAATCTCGCTAGACCATTGAATTTACAGTTAGGATTGGCAGTATCAAGGCGTAAGATATGAACCGGCAATACATCTACAATTTTGGAAACCTGATTACTGGCGTAATCTTGAACGGATTTCAAAAATATTTCAACACAGCATTTCTAGACCCCATCGGAACCTGCCCACCAAATTTCAACATTTCCTACCTATTGGTTCTCGAAAAAAATTAAGAAAACGCCGAAAAACTATAGAAAAACTCAAATATTTGGCGTATCCTTGAATTTTTTTTGAAATCCGTTCTTAGCGCGCATCTAAACGTCCAACTGAACATGTCTGCCAAATTTGAACGCATTCGGTTCAGTGGATTTTTAGTTCTGGTGATGAATGAATCAGTGCCATTTCGCTTTTATATATAGAGATTTTCCCCTGATTTCCGAGTAGATTTGTATTGATATAGGTCAGGAGCGAGTATATAGATGAAACTAGCCGGCAGGCTCGCTTCGCTCGCCTTCTCCGTCTAGCCAGGGGGCTGCGCCCCCTGGACCCCCGACAGTATCAGCAGTGTCAGTGAGTCAAACAGGCCCGCTTCGCTCGTCTGCATGACCTCTGTCAGTGTAAGCTAAGATAAACAGGTTCGCTTCGCTCGCCTGCAAATTCCATTCAGAAGGGATTCAAAACTTATTGAATACAGCATTTTTAGACATAATCTGGACCTGTTCACCAAATTTTAACATTTTCTACCAATTTATTCTCGAAAAATCCAAGAAAAACTCTGAAAATTCCGAAAAATAGTGAAACGCTAATATTGTGCGTAACCTTGGGAAATATATCGGACATAGTTTGAAACTTGATTTAATATCTTCCAAATTAGTTTATCTATAATCTCGCTGAACCATTGAATTTACAGTAAAGATTGGTCGTATCAAGGCGGAAGATATGCAACCCGCAATACATCTACAATTTTGAAAAACCTGATTACTGGCGTAATCTCGAACAGAATTCAAAAATATCTCAACACAACATTTCTAGACCTTATCTGAACCTACCTACCAAATATCAACATTTTCTACTGATTGGTTCTCGAAAAAATTGAGAAAACGCCGAAAAACTATAGAAAAATTTTAATATTCAGCGTATCCTTGAAAAGTCTCTAAAATCCGTTCTTAGCGCTCGTCTAAACGTCCAACTGAACATGCCTGCCAAATTTGAACGCAGTCGGTTCAGTGGATTTTTAGTTCTGGTGATGAATCAGTCAGTGCCATTTCGCTTATATAGATATAGATAGATAGCATTGTTTATCCAAGTTCAGTGAACCCCAAAACACACTAAAGTGGAAGAATCGATTTCGAGCGCCTTCATTCATTCATAAGCAACCAGCGTTACACTTCAGACAGAAATTCTGATAATAAGATTATTGACCACAAAACCACTTCAATACAGGAAATAAAGCGTTTCTCAACGTTCAACACAGTCTTGTCCCTTGATATTCGATTGTAGTTTTATCGATATAGGTCAGGAACAAGCTGGTAGTATGAAAGTCATATTTTTTCGAGTTCATCGACTCCAAAAAAAACACTATACCAAGAAGAAAGCGATTTTTATGGTCAATCACTCATTTTCTTTTAATCGATCGAGTGTGTTCCTATTGTTGGTGTAGGTCAGGAGCTGTTTTTTATTCATGAAGACACTGTTAATAAGTTTTCATTGCTTCCTAAACACACAAAACAAATCGATTTCGAGTGCCTTCATTTCTGAACGTTCTGCAACCAGCGTTACACTCTATACACTATATACACACTATACACTATACACTATACACTATATACTATACACTATACACTATACACTATACACTATACACTATACACTATACACTATACACTATATACACTATACACTATATACACTATATACAATATATACACTATATACACTCTAAACACAGCGTTACACACATCCAACTATAGTATAACTGTATAGTAGAACTGGTGGTTGGAAAATTCTTTTTGGTAATGTATAATTATTATCTCTGTCAGGGAAGTCGTGAAGCCGTTCAAGAAAGGACAATTCGATTCAGATTATATTAGTTTTTCACGTCATGATGATAAAATATGCTATGGCAGACTGTTTTTGTCGACTGAACTGTTAAAGCTGATCATTGATTGAAGTCAATCACTAACCTCTAGTTTCGTTTTTGTCTCTAAATTGTTTCGAAAATGCGACACATGACGATTGTGTGATTGTGTTTGTGAAGGGTATGTGAGGAGGGAAAATCAACATATTTCCTTGTACAACAAGAAATACCATATTTTTACTAAAAATAGCCGAAATAAATCTCTATAATATCATAGTATTAAAGTTTCCTACTAAAATATTTTCTTCGAGATCATAGTTAGGAAAAATACCTACCATACCGCTCTTTATTTCAAGAAGGAAAGACTCGTCAAGGATGATAAATCAAGGACGCCGTAACTTTCGTAAAAAATGACGGATCTTCACAAACTTTACCTCATTGTTTTCAGCGCATCAAGGCGGTTAAAATTCACATATTATTTGTGGAATTTCATCAAGATTGAAGAATTTCACGACCTCGAGAACTTTGAGTTCATCCACATATACCGAGAAAAATGCGACTTTTTGTGTTGAAATACGTTTATCTTGTATGAAATTGGCAGGAAAACTTTGCATTTCGGCCAAAATTGTAGAGCATAATATCCTCTATTATTTTATACATGAATAATATGAATATCATTAATTCGACCTGCTGAAATCATATTTATTAACAAAAACAAGAACTGAAAATTCACTTTTTTATTTTTCCCTACTATCACTATCTCCAAATTTGATATTGAATTGAGATTCATTGGAGTTATCAATGCATAGGCCTATTCGATCTCAAATTGTACATAATTAAATTCCCTATAATTCAATATGAAAAACGCATTGATAACTCCAATAAATCTTCATTTAGAATCAAATTTTGAAGATAGTGATAGTTTGAATTATATTCAAAAAAATTGAATTATATTTTTATATTTTTTTGTATTGTGTATAAATCAAACCTCATCAGCTTGAATTCATAATTTCTACATATCAAATGATAGATGACTTTATGTTCTACAATTTAAGCGCTACAGGTTTAAAACATACACATTACTCGAGCCAGTCGCGACAGTCAGATGTCAATCAAGTGGTTTGGATATCCCTAGATTCCCCAGAAACAGAATATTACGGTCTCTTGTCATGCTTACGAAAGTGCACACGGGAGATTGTTTTTCTTCATAAGGAACCGGACTATAATAACAATGTCAAACATGATACTTTGTGATGTTAGGTTCTCAAGCTTTATCTTCTAAATGCTTCGAAATACTTGACATAATCATGAAAAAAATCTAGTTTGATTTAATCTAGTTTGACATAATCATGAAAAATAGGAAAGATTACTTATTTTCAATCTGGGTACAGATCAAATTTCTCTTGAAGCTGATGTTTTTCAGAAACACATTGTTACACAATACATTTGATCATTACGACATTAATTTTTTTTTCAAGAAAAAATTCTCATTTAATTCTTACGAAACAGTTCGATTTTATAAAAATAAATACTCTCGATTAAACTGGAGCCAAATTGCACCTATGTATTTGTTCAATAGGATGAAAAACAAATTTGAACTGATATACGCATTTAATGACTGGAACAGGAGACATTGAGGCATATGCTTTGATTGTTTATAATTTTACTCAGTCCATTGTTGACTACAAATTGTGAATACATTCTTAAATCTTCTATTTGTTGAATGTTGAATGTCTATAGCGAATACATGTTTAATTTTCGTATCTGAATACGTTTTATCCTTTATATTGAACATTCTACGCTGATACGGAAGCTATACCTATTGAACTACAATTAATACAATGCCTAGAATAGCGTACAATGTGGGAGTACATTCACTAAATGCTTTTCATAGAATACTTTTCATAGGATGAATCACATCCTTTCAAATCTGCTACTTGTCACCCAACAGCTCAAATCAAACTACTAGTTGACACTCTAGCAAATTATAGTGACAATTGCAATGTCGACAGATAATCGGTTCAGGCCAGCATTGTCAAGCGAATCGTATTATTCAAGCTTTGGCTGTTGTCATAGCTAGTTCAGCTCTGATTCGCTGAAAACGTGTTATGTCTGTCATATGAACAGAATGCCGCGACTATCGACTCATTCACTCATATCGACTTTTCAGTCATTCTCGCTATTGACAGTTACAATGGCTAATCCGACGCCAGTGTGCTCCGAATACGAATCAAATCCGTCAGCTGTTGTTAGGTGCGGAAGTGATCGATTAGCATGTATTCGTAAAAATGTGGAGTCGAAACTGATCTTGCTGTTGCACCAGCGATGGAATTTATCCGATGGAACAGCCACTCAACGGCACTGATACGAAACACAGAATATTGGAGACAAATCATTCGCCAGACAAAACCTTTCATGGCTTTTGTTGGAGAAGAATGACATCTACCCTACTACAATTCCGATTTCAAGAGTTAATCTGGTATTAATTTTCAAAATACTACATTTGAATGAGAAAAAGGTTTTAGTTATCTAGGAGATGAATTGTTTCCACAAGGCTAATACCTAGGGTGATGAATGGTTTCCTCAAATGAAGCATACATAATAATAGAGAATAATTTGTTACGAGAAAAATAACTTAAAATCGATGATGAATTATCATTGTTAATAGTTATTTTTTCGAGGACACTATTCAAACAAATGACTCGTAG
Source organism: Sogatella furcifera (assembly GCA_017141385.1). NCBI lineage: Eukaryota > Metazoa > Arthropoda > Insecta > Hemiptera > Delphacidae > Sogatella > Sogatella furcifera. Next base: position 11,504,809 of record CM029549.1, read on the forward strand.
ACTCGATGAGATTGTAACAATAGGCCTGACGCATGAAAGTTATGTACTCGTATTGATGCTTGGGGTACGCAAGCAGAGCTAACTCAACTTGACAGGCTTCTTGACTGAACTTCAGAACTTCAACTCGAGCTGAACAAGCCACAGTACATCAAAAGTTCCAGCTCCCACAGAGACTGCTACAACACTTTTTACACAATTCCTTCCTAAAGTGGCATTTAGTCTCAGCATCTCGAATGCCTCCTTATAAGCTTTAATGCAGGTTCGACGACATTTCAAATATTGAACTCTAGAATGATGATAATTGGTTTTTTGAAAAACAGTAATGGTTGAGAATCAATAACTTCGAAGATACAGTTGAGCTTCAAAATTTCAAAAACTGCGATTCACGTACTTCGAACCCATGTTGAAAAACTCTATTCTCCTATTTCATAATTACATAGAAGATTCAACGATTCAGCTCAATAATTTATTATATTATTATTTCTGGCATGAGAGATACTTTCGCGTCTTTCTAGCTTCGCTTGTATCGCAGTCATAGAGAGGTTGAATGAAGAAGGTCCAAACTTCTTCACATCAGAAAAATATAAAAGTGTTTCCATCCACGCTGCATAAAAACTTTCAATACTCTACCAACTCATTTTCATGAGTATGTGTATAATACTTTCGAAAATATATGCAAATATATTACATACATGAATAGTTGTACATTTTTTACAGTATGAAGTACTACACAACAATCAACAATCAACTTTACTGTGTTAACTCCACAAACTAAGTACTTTGGATTTCGAGTACTAAAGTAGGTTACTCCCTCATTCCTTCCAAATCAAAATGCTTACTCAACAAGTTTTTAGAACTACTTTGCTAGTCCGAATCATTTCGATTTGTCCAACCCAATTTGCAGAGCTGGTGAATGATTAAGACACATCTTGTTCTGACTCTGGTAGAAAATATGAACAGAAAAGTTTCCATTCTAATTGGTACTTTACGAGTCTGATAACATGAGTGGAAAGTTCTCCTTCCTTCGAAGCGCAGTGGTATTGGAAAGCGTCTTGCAACTCGACTTTCAAGTTTCTAACAGTTTATTCAAAGATAGGCTGCTATTTGCTGCTTGCATTACTGACTTCGCTTCCACCAAAACTCAGTTTTGCAGTCTTACTCACCCCTGAGTACTTATTCACTTGAGAGCAAGTAGTTATCACTAGGATTCATGCATGAATAATGTTCCAAACGTTGAGTAATTATTAGTGTGGAACGTAATCAATTATAAACAAGGTCTGAGGTGAATTTGAAAACCTTATTCGAACGATCCAATTCAATTTACATGATTTCAAATGAACTTATTCTAATTAGATTTATTCCGATTAGTAAATCTATTGGTTATGATTAGTAAATACAAAGCATTGGATACATATTGATTGCGTAGTTGACGTTATATTCTAGCTTTGTAATATTGAAGCCATCATTGTAATTCCGCATTCGCAATTGATCAAAAATACTAAATATAATTAATCCCATAATAATAATAATGAAAACACAAAGATAGCGTCACCTACAGTGTACCAATGGAACTATAGGTTCTGGAATATGTTTTTGATAGTGAAAAATGAGACTTGAGCCTTGTTTACACCGGAGTTAATAACAAAAACGTTAATCACTTTTGTGAATAACTCATTATTATATAGACTTATGTATTATATAACTTATAGATAGATAGATAAAGAATTTATTTTACATTCTTGTACAATCATAATTATAAATGCAATACAAAGTGAACATTCCACTCTTCGATAATGTACAATACTGCATTAAAAAACAAAAAGAATATCAACTCAAATTCTATTAGCTTAGCCGAAGCCGTCAGCCAGAGTCTAGTAGTTTCCACTATCTAATCTCGGTAGGATTTCGCCTGAAAAATCCATTCTATCTACTATCTGATGAAAAAAACACTGAAAAACCCCAAAACTATCATCAAGAACTAGACAAACCTACAGTAGTTTCCTCTTTATCTGTTCCAACTTAATCATCATTACAATTTCGACGAATAACAACATTCGATATTAACGCTTGAAAAAAAATATATACATATTTCTCGGATCATTTGCCAACACTATCAAATAATTAAAAATAATCGGTTAAAAAAACAATCCAAAAAACTGAATCAAATGTATCCTAATTTACAAGATAAAAATTTAAACATATACAGCAGGGTTATCTCCTACCATAAATAAAAACCATAGAAAAAAGAATCTTCATAACTATACAATGATACTATCCTGAGAACTGAATTGCTACAATAGATAAACATTCAATCTTACATTATAAAATCAATTTAAACAAACCTTAGTCCATAATATAACTGCCAATCAAATTATACGTATTCAAAAGTTAAATTCCTTTACAAGAAAATCTCTATATTTAAGTGCTGCATTTAAATAAGCTACTAAGAGTTTCCAATTTTCGCCATTCAAATATTCATGAACTATCTCATTAGTCATCATCGAGCAGCCGAACCATTTCACACGAAATTCCGATAAGACCTTACATCTTCCTATGAAATGAATGGTATCTTCCACCACTGTTACACAAAGAACATATATAACTATTTTCTTCTCGATCCACTCTAAAGTTCAATGGCAGTAATGATCCCCTTGCCCTAAAAATAATGCTGATCATTATTTTTTTATTATTATCATTTATGTAATTTGATTTCAATCGACCCCTTTCCAAATTGAAGAAAATTTTACGGAACTGAGAAGTTGATGCCCTATCCCACCACATACCTTGAAATTTATCACGTATTTTGCCGACAATTTCCTCGCACCCCCTTCCCCAACGTTCTGGTTGAGAAATAGGATCCATCCACTCCTCATTAAATTGATTGAATAATTTTCTCCAATCGTTATACCAACCATTCTTCTTCTGTGCCAAGAAAATCGCTAATCTATTAGTGAACCTGAAATCCGGCTGTGCAAGAATTTTTATTATATATTTGTAATTCATTCTCAAAGTTCGAAGCCACATAATATCTCTGCCACTTTCTAAATATACAATGTAATTTGGGGTGTTCTGTGGTATACCAAACATTCTTTTGATAAAAAACCGATTAAAACGCTCTATATCCTCCCTTTCTTGACAACCCCAAACCTGCCCTGCATATGTGATTGTAGCCCTACTAACTGCCTCGAAAAATTGCCATTTCATCGATACCGGGACATCATCATTACTAATTAGCTTACGCCATAAACTATTGATTCCATATCTCGCTGCGACCAATTTGCTCACAAAATGTAATGTAAGAGACAAAGTGAGTAAGCGTAATTCCTAGGTATTTATATTCATTAACTACTTCAATAGCCTCCCCTCCGTACTGCCATCTTTCGTTTCTACGCAATCTACCACCCCTCCTGAACACCATCATTTTAGACTTTTCAAAACTAAATTCCATCGGTTACAATATTGCTCCAGCCTGTTGATCATACCCGGCATTACATTTACATTATCAGCTAACAGCACTAAATCATCTGCATATAAAAGAGAATTTACCTTCAATCCTTCCACCATCGAAACCCTCCTCCTAAACTCTCACAGATATCATGTATGAAAAGATTGAACAAAATTGGTGACAACAAACAGCCCTGTTCTAATCCGCTTTCAAGCCTAATATCTTCTGTTACGCCCTTATCACACCATATCACTGAGGAAGTATCTCTATATAAGGCTTTAATCATACGGACAAATTTATTTGATATGCCTATTTCTAATAGTTCATAAACGAGAGCATCCCTATCTATAAAATCATACGCGGCCCTGAAGTCAACAAAAAAACAGTAAACTTTTTTATGCTTCACGTTAGTATAATACTGTATCAAACTCTGTAAAACGAATAAATTATCTATGGATGAGTAACCTACTCTGAAACCTGCTTGGTTCTCTACAATAATATTTCTGACTCTCACCCATTCTTCTAATCTCTTCAAGAATACCTACGTAAACTTTGTACATGGCGTTTGTAAATGAAATTGCCCTATAGTTATTCGGGTCTTTACGGTCTCCTTTCTTATGCAGGGGAAAATTATTGACTTTCTAAAAGCTACCGGACATATCCCTCTATTGTAAACATTGTTGAAAAATATACTCATCAACTCTTTAAATTCTAAAGGGGCTCTTTTATAAAATTCAGCGGAGATTCTATCTTCACCTGGAGCTTTTCCATTTTTCAATTTTCTTACTGATGCATTGACCTCCTCTATACTGATCACCCTATCCAGCTCATCACTGTTGTTTAAAGGCTCAGCATATAGTTAGACAGCTAACTCTTGAAGGTGAGTATAATTGCTTAAAATGACCTATCCATTCCTCTGAGCTTATATGTGCTACCTGTGTTGAATTACATCCTTTAAATTTTCTAACCATCTCCCAAAACATTTTCGAGTCCTTGACTGAACCAAGCTTATATTTAATATCCTCCCAGTATTTTTCTTTTTTATTTTTACAGAGGGACTTATACTCTTTTCTGATTTTTACATAATCGTTTTAATAGACTTAATATATATAACTTATAGAAAAGGTTATTATCAATAATTTTGTTATCAACTCCGGTGTAAACGTGGCTCTATGATAGTTGTCAACTCCTTTGTGTTTCCATTATGGATAAATGACTTGTTTCTCAGCATATTTTCCTTCTGCTGTATGTATGATTATTGTTGTAGCAAACTACAATATTTTTGGTTCAACTCTCTCAATTCCTCAGATTAATGTAGGTTTATGTCTTATACTCTACTAGAAGTATCAGCAGACGCCAAAGTTTTTACAGTATTTTTTGTACCCAAATAAGTCAACAAGTTTTGGAGGAAGAAAGAACTTCATCAGTACCTATACCTGGTATAGCTGAGGGGAACTAAAATATTTTTCATTGAAGGTTTGTGAAAAACAGTGATATTATAGTCCTATTCGATGAGACACTGTTAACTTCATTTATCCTAGAAGTAAACCCCTATCAACAAACAAAGTCTCACCAGATTCATGGAAGCAGTGAAAGACTCATTGCCATCAATCTGAACTCAATTTGCTGCAGCTAAACGCTGAGTGCCACGCCAAGTCTCAGCTCATGAATCGAAGTAGAGCGTGCTAACTGACTTGACCGCACTATCTTGTTGCGAATATTTGTTCAAAGTTGGGAGGCAAGACCTTGTTTCCACTGCATATTGAATGCTGACATGACGGGGTGCAAGTGGAAATAGAGTGGGTGGAGTTAGAAGGCAAGATAAAGACGTCTCTCTGCCCCTTCCTCGCTAGTAGCAAGTAGGAAAGCCAATTTGCATGTTGTCATAACTCGGCCTAACTTAATTTTGCAAAGGCTCAAAAGGAGCCCTGAGGAAAATGTCTTCAGCGAGCTGCCACAACATGTCTTTCCTATCTTGTCTGGTACTTTATCAGTGTAATAACTGTGACAGATTTATTTCAATGGATAAAGCAATGTACAAGTGATTGGAAGATGCTGATTTTTATTGAATAATCGTTTGATTTTGTTCCCAATTCAATTTTTATTCCAGCTTTAGTTTGATCAAAGATCAATCTTTCTCACCTCCTTTCAACATACCACGATTTTGGACGTCCGGCATTGTTCTCTTTAAAAATGATAATAAATTGGATGAAGCTTGATAAATGTGCGCGGAGACACATTATATATGTTCGTCAAGTTCTGATCAATCTGGTAGAATTTATGAAGAAAACAAAAACCGGACGTTCAAAATCGTAATGTTCGGAACGATGCTCGCAAACCTTGGATCTCACCAGTTATGACTATATCGTTGGCTAGACTTGCTTGAATTGACGTACGTACTACCTATTCTACAATGGTAAGGTAATCTAGATTCTTGTTTTATTCTTCATACTTGATTGATGTGATGAGTATTCTTCATCTAATAAAACTCAGGAACATAGCTGCTAGGAGGAAATTTGATCCTCACAATTTTAATGACTGAGCAGATCTATAAATGATTCATGGTTTATAGTATCAGGTATTGGATTATTATTCATTTTGATAAATCAACCTCTTCTGAATCATTATAATTCATTTGGTTATGTGATAACCTATAGGTTCATTAATATGGTTAGGAGCATGAAGGTATTCTCATAATTTTGTAAGCCGATTATTTTTACAAGTAGTCTGCATTTTTCCATCATTCTACACATCCATGTATTCATCCGGAAATATTTTGTCCAAAATTTATTACATTCATCCAAGTTTATTACATTCATTCAATACATTCATCCAAACTTCATCCAAATTTATTACTCTCATTCAATGCATTCATCCAAATTATTGACTAATGAAGCCATCATCAGCAACTAAATATAGTTGAACTGGAGATGAATGATGTTATTGAATATTTTTAACTTTCACTGTTCACTATTTTGTGTCTTACCTGATATCTTGTTAACAAGTATCATCGAGAACAATAGAGAGTAATAAATACAAGTCTATGGATCTTAATGAATTACTAGAGCTCAACAATACGATCTTCGTGATTGTCCTTAGTATTCTGTTTGACAATCACGCTTGGGAGCTCGCTGACCTCAGTTCTGATTTGTCCATCATGAAAGTGAGTATGCGGCAGAACTACTCACTGTACGCGACTCAGAACTTACTGTTTTCCTCTCAACAGATGCAAACTACGCAAAATAAACAGCAGAGCACTAGACTATTATAGTCTGTCCAAGCGAAGAAGACATTCTGGCAAGATTGGAAAATGACTTCTGTTCGGTCAATATTTATTCAAAAATTAATAATTTGGCCTCAAATTGTAGGAAACATTTAAATCAACAGTTTAAGACCGAATTTATAATTTTCGAACCAATATTGACCGATTTGAAATCATTTTACCATCTTTCCAGAGTGTCTTCTTCACTTGTAGAGGCTTTACTTCCAACATTCGATGGCCAGGGTAGGGCACCAGCTTGTGCTGTATTTTGATGTTGAGTTTGTGCTTTACTCGGCTATGCTCTACACTGCTCTGCTTCAGGCTCGTAAATAGTGGCAATTCCCCACAGTCTCGACTGGAGGTCAATTAAAAAGACATCCTGTCTCGAAAGTTTACCACGACTTCCCTCGAGTCTCCTTTTGCACAGAGTTTTGCAGCCGCGCTGACATGCTCTGCTCTTTACGCCGGCAACAATGGCTTCTTCTTCTTCTTCTTCTTCTTCTTCTTCTTCTTCTTCTTCTTCTTCTTCTTCTTCTTCTTCTTCTTCTTCTTCTTCTTCTTCTTCTTCTTCTTCTTCTTCTTCTTCTTCTTCTTCTTCTTCTTCTTCTTCTTCTTCTTCTTCTTCTTCTTCTTCTTCTTATCTTTCTTTCCCTCATTCCTATTCTAATTCTTCCCCAGCATCACTAGTAGCCTAGTCGACAGCAGCACAAGCTGTCAAAATAAAATTTGGAACTTTGCTTCAGCTCTCATCATAAACACCGAATTTCATTTCAAACTTCAATTTAATGAAGTTGTTCTCATATTTCGAGTTCTCTCCTCATTCGTTTGAGACACTCTTGTTGGAAACTTTTGTTATTAACAATTTTGGAGCAGAGCAACAGTGATAGTATTGAGCTAGAAAATGTGGGTATCACTGACAATGATTTTTAATTTAGTTGTAATATTTTGACAGCTAGCCAACGCCTGCTATGATGTCAGCATCGTCATACGCACATTCACAGCATCGATTTTGGTCTCTTGTTAGACTATACTTCCAATCTAATCGTGCCTTGTTCAGCGCTTATATCTGGGTGATACCGTAGTCGAATGTTTGGTTTATCATGACTGTAAACTGTAGTTACTGTAGTCAACTGTTGTTACTGATTAGTAATCAACAATAAGTCATACATTCTATTGCAGGCTTATTGAAATTTGCTTATAATTATCCAATTATTGTTAGTCTAGTTCAATGTTCACCATGCACTATCAATGGCTACCATTTCAAAAACAACATTACTACCTGAAGGTTAAAATAATGTTCCTTTCTCTCATATTATAAAATAAACATATGATGAAAACGAATTACTGTGCCAACATAGGCTAACAACTAGCATTATTCACATCCATGAACTAGTAATATTGCAAAGTGTGTGTATCCAGTTGTGTAGGTGTTTCTCAGTCTAGTTCAATTTTGTAGTCAGTAGGAATCTTGTTTGTTTTGACTACGGTATAACAAACTAGTCTATCATTAGAAACTTTTGTCTCATACTATAATGTTTATTGTGAAAAATTATCCAATTATTGTTAGGCTAAATTCATCCCGATTTGAGCAAACCTCTCAACTCTCAACCACCCTTCGCTTAACCGTTTAAATTATGTCACTTCATAACGCTATAAATCAAAAATGCAATCATACTAGAGTAAAAACCAAGAAAATAGCAAACTAGTACTGTTGAAATTCTCCTGTCAACATGATCATGAATGAAACAGATCGATCTTCAATCCTTTGCTTTACACGAATACATAAATTCAAACATCACTGATTGAGAAGATATTAATGTATTGAGATGAGCAATGCACGCTCTTATTCATGTGGATGACAGTTGTGTAATTCTGCTGTTGGAGACATCCTGCTAGCAAAATATCCGGCATCGTTCCGGTTCGAGGCATTGAGAGTGTCTCTGTCCGCCGACTGAAACGGGAACAGAACGCAACGCAACGGAACAGAGGAACGGGGCAAGTTTTGCAGCAGGTGAATTATGGCAGGGAGAGTATTGAGACTCCGGAAATTGGATTGGCGTGGCGCGACCTCTGTCATATTAGTTTTAATATTCGAATCGAAACGGGTTCGAAATTCTTGCACTTTCCCGACCCCCGAAAAACCAACAACGCTATCACAAGCCGCCATCCCAACTTTCATTTTCCGGGCCAACAATGAATCCATTAGCACTCCCACCTACTACCATTTCCTTTCCGATTCCGTATTATTAGCTCTCGCAGACGACCGCAATGTTTTCGATTCTGTAGTTGGCTATTCCTCCGATTTGAAAAAATTGAATGGCCTACAAGCTACAATAACTATTTAGTAGTAGCAAATTGCTTCCTCTCTCTCATGTATCTCTATGATCAATCAATGACATTAAAACATGAAGTGGGAGAAAATGTTCATCGTAACGAGAGTAAAATAGTATATTACATAATGAGTTTGGAAAAGGCGTTTTTACAAACGAATAATTATGTTCTCCAAACGAGCGGTACGCGAGTTTGGAAAATAATTATGACTTTGTAAACTTTTCCGCACGAATTATGTACATTTTTTTTCGTCATACTAGACTGAGAAGGATTTATTAAAACCTCAAACAACTGAAAACATTAACTGAAGCCAACATAACCGCAACACAACACTAGTACAAACGCAAACACTGAACTGTCATGGCGGATCGTTCGACTCGTTTATTCATATGTTGGAGTTCGGAAAAAACAGCTGGGCTAGATTTTCAGTGCCGTAATTATCATCGTGATGATGACTAGTGCTGTAATAATCATCAAAATGATTATTCCCGCATTCAGAACAGCTGATCTTTGATTCTCCTGTAAACGGCAATTTTCCAAACGCAAATCTAGCTTGGAATGTTGTGTATTACATACGAGTATGGCGAAATTGCTATTTATGTATTAAGAGCGTAAAGTGCGACTTTATCGCTCGCGCAAAACAGTTATCGCGCGACGCGATAGCGGAGCGTGATAATTTTGCAAGAGCGATAAAGAAGCTTTACACGCGAATTACATACAAAATTTTTTCTACAACTGCACATTATAATAACCTGTTGAACTAATTTGATTTGTCAAATAGCCTACTGTAAACTGTTATTAAATTTCTCTGGTGATAATTGGAATAATAAAATGAATCCATCCAGTTAAACTTGAAAATTATAATTAATTTTCAACTATCATTATATGTTTTAATTATACGAAAGAAAAAACAATTTTATGAACTCCAAAAAAATAAGTCAGGAATCAGATTTGAACCTACTAACATCGCATCACAAGGTAATGAACGCCACTTTAACCACCTCGGTCATTCAGCTTTTACAGAAGAGGGTGGAAATTTAGCTACATGAATTTGCATCTTTTTTGTTTCACTGACTGAAGCTTATCACAACACAGCTGATTAGCAAGCGTAAAGTACATCTCCTGCTCATGCGCAGTTGCTTAGCGAGCGTAAAGTAATTCAACTGCGCATGCGCAGATGGTTAGCGAGCGAAAAAGTAGATTCTCCTCGGAAATGGGCTATTTTACGATGAGAATTCAGTATGTAAAATCTTGTTTTACGCGCAGTTGTAGAAAAAAATATTTTTAATACATTAACCGTTTCGAGTAATTGCTTTCTTTCATTGATTACTTTGAAGTTATTCTTCTCGAGGGAGATCAGAGGATTGTGAAGAGTTGCTGCCAACTAGAGAATAGCCAACGGATGGTAACCAGGTGAGAAGAATAACTAATAACAAAAATAATTATTTCCTTTTTCCTGGTTAGTATCCGTTGGTTCTTCTCTGGTTAGCAGCAACTCTTCACAATCCTCTCAACTCTCTTTAATTGAATACCCATGATAATCATTACATTAATTTTGCGAGAGACAAAGATGTTAATTTTGATGAGATTTGTTACTCATTGATCCAGGGGAGAATTGAAATCTTATTTGACTGAAAACTGGTTGAAAGATAGGTTATAATAACATTATAAGATAGGAATAAGGCTTGAGGTTGGAGTTTTTTTTCTATTGAATGTCATTGAAATTTGTCTTAGAGACAAACCATCAATTTTCAGTTCACTTTTTTAAACTATAACAAGACTAAAAACTTCGTTTCATCCGAGGTTGGAATATGATAACTAGAATATATATAAAGAACTGGGAGAGGAAGACCAGACTCTGTTTCGGACTGACTGGCTAACCGTTTAGGTTTCTGGCAAGGTTTCTTCTGATGCTGGAATGCTGAAAAACTGAAGCAACAACAGAAGATCTGGTTTCCGATAATTTTATCCGGTTTAATTCCACATATGGATTTATCAAATAATCTCAAATATTGAGTAATATGTTATCAACATATCTTCTATCTAGTATTGATGTGAAAGTTATTATGATTTGAATCAGCACCATGCGGTAAAAAAAAAAATTCAAATAGTAAGATTGAAAAGCACTGCTCTAATAATTGATGTTGAATTAGAATGTGAGATACATGATATATCAACATGATTAATAATTATTACTTTTATTCATAGGTATTCAATTAAAACTTTGATTACTATGTTTATATTGGAACTCTTCTCAGATTGATATTTCAAGGTAAACCTGTACTTGAACCAAGAAAGTAATTCGAGAAACAATTAAAAAAAAAAAAGAAACCAATTCACAAAAAACAAGCTCCCACTCTCTCTGAATATCCTCAAACTGAATCTGATTCTTGGAATTCCCAAGCTTTTTCATCCAAGTTGGAAAGTAGGCCGATGAGATCATTCAAAGTTTTTTATCAAAAGACGAGAGTATCCAGGCCGGCATAAGTGAAAAGAGACTTTGCCAGAACAATTTTGCAAGTGGCATTTTGCAGCAATAAGCTCGTTACAATCAATCGATCCACTTAGTTATGTAGCAGTGGCGGCTTTGCAATGGAAGTAGGCCGGCAGTGCACAAAGTGGAATTGATAGCTCTTTCGCCAACTGAAGTAGAAGAAGACGGAAAAGACGAAGATAAAGAAAAAGAAAAGAAGAAGACTGGTCTATCAGGCAAAGTGGATCAGTAGCGGCAAAGTAAGATGAAAATCGATAATTTCTTTTCCAGTTCTCCTCAAAAGGAACAGCTCCAATCTCATCTGCGCTGCGCAGAGTCTACTCACTAAAATCCTGCAATAAGATTTTGTCCCTACTTGGACGCAATATGCATTCTTACATTTTTTCCAAATTATTTTCCCCTTTTCTACCCTCGACTTCCTTAACTGCGCCCCTTTCATAAAGACTTGTTTCAACTGTTCAACTCTCCGAAATGAATGATAAATCGAAGCAGAAGAACCGATTCAATAAGTCATCATACTTTATTGAATTGAGCAAAGCGAATTGTATTAACACTGAGATTTCAATTCCATTTTCAAACAAACTTCTCACTACAAACAACGCTATTAACTTTGTTCGACTCATGCAACACCAGAGAATGCATCCAGTTCTACTTTTTGTGATGTTATGTGTAGTCTATGAACATCGAAGAAGTTTTAAAGATTGGATTCAAGTCTCACTACCCGAGCTCCAACTCCACAAAATTATAATGCTATCAGTAAATTTTTTCTCCATTGAAAAATTGATAAAGAAAATATATAACTTTTCATTTTCATGGAGAAATAGATTTCTCGCTTCATCCTTCCCGCTACTTTCTTTTTCTCAACTTTATCCTGTTACTGCTTTAGTAGCAGCAGCAAAAGCAGCAATAGAAACTCCAATATCGGTAGCAGTATAGCAACAACTGAAACAGCAGCTTAGTTTGTGTCAACAATGTATCCGTTGCTAATTTTGTTTCTTCATCGTACCAATTTGGATGGAACCAGCACTGCTTAATCGCAACAAGTTCACCTAATGTCAGGCGACAGCTGAGCTGAGCGGTATCAAGTTAATCAGGCATCTGGTCCTTGAAACTTCGGTGATTATCAGCTTCTCCTTCACTTGGCTCTTATCGATAGTTGTTGGTTTATCGAGAACAGGTTCAAAGGTGTCGAGAAAACTTTTTGTTCCAAGTTCAACAACACGTGTGCAGTCGACTGCAATGATTATCGACACCACGGCTAATTAGTTCAAGGTTAGCTCAATGATCCGTTGACCAACAAATCCAATGATAATGAATCATGTAGAGTGAAGGGTGTTTCTTGAGAGATCTACTGAACTAAAAATAGTTCTTCATCCAATTGAAATCACCGAGACCTTCACAATTTGAAGAGGTTCGGAAAATACTGCTAGAGAAATTAGACTTAAGAAATATTAAGACAAGGCATTTTTTTTCAGCTTATAAAACAAAAAAAAAAAATGAAAATTCATCTCAAAACATTTTAAGATGATTTTCGTTTGGACGATTCAATTAATTTTCTTCTGAAAGTTACTATCTACAATACGGTCCTTAGTCATGCAGGTGCAAGATATGCAACCAGCAACACATGCTAGAAGTAGAAGCCTACTGCCAAAAAGCAACTTCTTGAGAGATCATTAGTCTAAGAATAATTACTATTATTGATTATTTTAATGTTAGGAGATAATATTTTATATTGTTATGCATACGTTTTTTATGTCTATTAAAAAAATCATACCCATGTAACTGAAATGTATTATACATTATCATACAAGATACATAGAGAAGAAACTACTCGATAGCAAGTTGGAGGATATCCGACGTCCACTCTAGTTCACTCCTGCTTTGTAATGGATCCACCGGCTATAGTCTGACCAAGCAAAGAAGACACCCTGACAAGACAGGAAAATGACTCCAGCTCAGTCAATATTGATCGAAAAATCATAAATGTGATTGCTAAGTAATTGTATATATGAATTTTTTTTTCACAATATGAGACTAAATTTTCAATTTTTAAATCAATATTGACCGAGCTGGAGTTATTCCCATCTTTCCAGAGGGTCTTCTTTGCTTGGACAGACTATACTAGGATATCATACAAGCCAAAGGGAAGACACGTGATACACAGAGTGGCTCGCTAGTCAGGGTCAGCTTACTGCACCAATTACGCGCGTCTCTTAGGGTGAAGTTCACCCCCTCTTGGATTAATTCTCCTGTTACCAGGGATTAATGACTTACACTCTCGGCTCTCTCACCTGACGTACACTGAAATCGACACTCTAAACTAGCCTTACACTGTATTCTGTCAATGGAACCTGTATCAGTTTTGTCGATAGATCGATTGTATTCTCATTTAATTTATTGTCGTGATTGGTAGAAGACATTATGAAGGTTCTGTCTGTGTCTTATTCATTGATTATTGTTCTTATATAATTTAATAATTATTTATATTTAATTTAATATTGTTTTTTCTCGAATAAATGAATTAAAAAAGTTATGATGGATGATGATGTAATACAGTAGATTTTGTTCTGGAATTAGATTGAATGTAGGATAGTTGAAAGTAATGTGGTGTCTCCATTATCAATGAACATTATCAGAAAATCTTATCAGATAATCTACATCGATGTTGCACAAAACAGATCCTGGGTTTATCACAAGATAGAGTGGAACTTGGCACATGATGTGTATTGTGTAATGATATGTGATGAGTGCCGTTCTATCTAGGGACGGAAGAGTCGGACGTCCAAGAATCGTTGATTGTTAGAATTGATCGGATAAGATTGTTGAATTTTGATCAGGAATTCAGGTCTAGAAAGGAGTTTTCTCAAAAATTAGAAAACTCGCATAGATTGCACTCACTGGGAACTGTACGTATCACTTTTGTTGTTCGATCCATTACTGCCGTAGGACATATCGGACATATCTCAGTTTCGTTCAATTTCTATAACAATGAAAATAATGCAGGTTTTTCCATACAATATTCACATGAGAGATTCAAATATATATCCATGTTTGATACAACACGTTGGAGATACATGGCCTCCCCGAACCGGCTAATGAAAATGTATTGGATACATTTGCGAGAGTGAGCAAGGCGGTCGGCATGCCTCCAGTCATAGTGGACGCCATCCACCGTCTCAGGCCGTTCAAAGGTAAGCCTGGACCAGCACCATCCCCACCTGGTATAATCGTTAAATTTGTAAGGAGACTGGATGCTGATTTAATGATGGATTTGAGGAAGAAATTCGGCAAACTGTGTAGAAATCAGATTGAGGGCTTTAATGGACAGGAACCAGTATTTATCAACCGTAGTCTGTCGCCTAGGCGGAGAGAACTTCTTGGTGTTGCACGACGGTTGAAAAGGGAGGCTAAAATTAAGGATGCCTGGGTCGACCATGTTGGCAGGGTTAAAATACGTAAATTTGATGGAGAAATCTCCCTAATTAAAAGCGTTAATGAACTTAAATTTGATTAAGATGGGTCCAACTTCATTGAACGTGATTGGTGGGTTGATTGAATGTTGTTTGAATTTTTTCATGTAAGAACAATATTATAATTGAATAAGTAGATTTATAATTTAGAATAATATATATAATTATAATATACAGTTTCTGAGTTGATACAACTGGAGATGGACAGTAACATAGTAATTATTAATTCAAGTTGTTGTTGTTGTACAGTTTGCCTTAATTATGATTTTTTTCTTCATGAATATTTAAATTGTCTTTATCGAGATTTGAGAGTGATAGTTCATTCTTGATTTGTATTAATGAGTGGTTTCTAATGACTTGACGCCTAAAATAATTTTCTCAATAATTTGTGGCATTATTGATCAGTTCCATTGAAAAGAATAGAAATTAGTATAATAAAACTACTATTGTTGAATAACAATGAAGCTAACTTATATGAGCATCGCTATAGATTTTTATTATTAAGAGCTATTATTGATTGAGTTTATTGGAATAAACAGTGGACTGAGTTATTGTGATGGATAACTTAATATGGGATAGCCTATATGAGGATTTATTGCAGTGATTTTTATGTGATGTTCAACCGTTCAAATTAATTTTACAACATTTTATAACATTACCTATCTAATAATTACATCGAGTCCCAATGCTCAATTAGTGAAATTATATTATTGTGAACAATAACGGAAATGATTTTCATCGATCTGCAATCTTATTATCGCTGCAATCCTATTGCTCAATCTTATCGCTGCATTATTATTGATCAATCTTATCGCTGCAATCCTATTGCTCTATTATCATTGCTGTATTCATTTTTGGTAGGTTAATGTAATATCGATGAATCTTTCAATAGTTTGATGATGATTCTCATCACTATTTTTTCGCATTTTCAAAAACATTTGATAGTTAGCTTACATATTGTATAGTCTACGTCTTTTCCAATGGATATTTTGAAAAATTGATATTGTGAGTAATGGATCAGTTTTGGTCAAATCACTTCAAATTCCAGGAATTGAAATAAATTTTATCATTCATATGCTAATTTATTGTGATGGTTCCGAGATTTTTTAGGTCAACTTCCCATTTAATAAGATAAATGAGTAAATAAATATTTTATTGTCTTGCATGGCAGTCCGAGATTGGACAGAATACAGTGAAAACATTTTTTTTTCTCTCTCTTTACCTATATTGAGACAAAATTTTCAAAATAATAACTATATATAAGGCAAAGTTTGAATACTTATGGAAAATTCCAGTTCTATTAATGAATGTAGATATATAACATCACTCAATGATTTTAATGACACTTTTTTCTCGCTTGATAGCGTAGTTGTTTTTCAAATGAACATCCATAGTATTAATTGTAATTTTGATGATTTATTACTATACATGAATGGCATGAGGAACAAGCCTCATATCATTGTTTTGTCTGAAGCATGGATAAAGCCTGACGATAACATGAACCTATTTAATATTGATGGGTATGATAAAATGACTTCTTGTACTGAGAACAGATGCGGTGGTCTTGTGGTATTTTATAAGCAGTGTTTCCATTGCAATTTAATTGAGAGCTCACTGGCTGGAGCTGATTCTATAGTTTTAAATTTTAAATATGGGCAGTTCAGCTTTGTACTTGTTGGTATTTACAGATGGCATACAAACAGCAATATTCAGTCATTTCTTGAGTCATTTTCTGAACTCCTTTCTGGGATTGATCATGAGGAAGTTGTTTGTGTTGGGGACTTTAATATTAATATTAATCTTACCAACCCTCTTGTGGATCAGTACTTTGAGATTTGTGCTATAAATGGTTTAGAGAGTCTGATAGACGTCGATACAAGAGTTACTGATACTTCTTCTACTTGTATAGACCATATTCTGTACAGAGGACGGTCCTCTTCGGATGTTTTTTCAGCTGTTGTGGAGGCTGGTATAACTGACCACCGTGCTGTATGTGTCTCTGTTCCCTGCGCTAGGGCGGTCAGTAATCACCGTTCTTGCAGTGAGCGCATTGTAGTAGATTATGATAAATTAAATGATTTGCTTGCTGAGGAGGAGTGGGGGACTGTTTATGGGTGCGATGATCTTGATTTAGCTTATTCAAACTTTCAGAGTGTATTACACTTTCACATTCAGTTGGCAACTACTAGGACTGTAAGAAATGGTGGAAATCATAGATCTAGGATGCTTAAACCGTGGATGAATCAGGGTCTCTGTAATGCAATTAACACACGAGATAAATTATTTAGAATAATGAATAGAAATCGTGGTAATGAGTTGGCTAAACAAAATTACATCTCATTCAAGAGGAAGGTTAGAGCCTGGATAAAGCGTGCAAAAGAAATTTATTATAAAACACTTTTTAATGAAAATAGGGGTAATAGCAAAAAACAATGGGAAATTATAAATATTCTGGTTGGGAGACAAAAAACAAGAAATTCTACATTACGCCTAGTATCAAATAATATAGAAGTTACAGATAAATCTGAGATTGCTGAAATGTTCAACAATTATTTCGTTGGTGTATCAGGGGTGAGAGCACTACAACGTCAGCTTCCTTTGGAAGAGGTGATTGAAACGTATAGAGAATCTTTTAAAGTTGACAGGAACGCTCAATCCTTGTTTTGGAGACCTGTGTGTCCAGAGGAAGTAGCCAGTTTTATTGCTGGACTGCATGGTTCCAAGGCTCCAGGCATGGATGGGTTTTCGTCAGCACTCATAAAGAGTATCTCCACAAGAATACATATTGTGTTGGCTCACCTTTTCAACATGAGCTTATTGAATGGTAAGTTTCCATCAAAATTGAAAATTGCTAAGATCATACCAATCCCAAAAAAGCGCAATAGTACAACTGTTGAAGATTTTCGACCTATTTCCTTGTTATCAATATTTTCAAAAATATTCGAAAAAATTGTTAAATCACGTCTCATTTCTTTTCTGAATGTGTCAGATTTTTTTGTTTCAAATCAATTTGGATTTAGGGAGGGTCTGAGCACGGAGCTAGCATTGCGAAAGTTCATCTCTGAAATTCATGCTAATCTGAACCAAGGGGATGTGTCTAGGGTTTCGGGTCTTTTCCTTGATATCAGAAAAGCATTCGATACAGTTGATCACGATATCTTGCTTCAAAAGTTGGAGTTGGCGGGAGTCCGTGGGTTGGCTCTGAATTGGTTCCAATCATACCTCCATGAAAGGAATCAATTTGTGTGTGTTGATGGTGCTGTGAGTACAAATCAATTAATTCATGCAGGTGTCCCTCAAGGATCAGTTTTGGGCCCGGTGCTGTTCCTTGTATTTATTAATGATCTTTTTAGTGGACCCTTTATAGGAAAAATAACAGCATTTGCCGATGACACCGCTTTTACATATGGTGAGTCTAATTTGCAGAATCTTCAGTCTAGTATGCAGGCAGATCTAAATTTACTATCTCTTTGGTTCACTTTCAATAATCTAAGATTAAATTCTGAAAAGACAACATTTGTTAACTTTGGCCTCACCCAATCTTTTACTTTTAATAGCCCACTCAAATACCATTCCATCGACTGTGTCAGCTCCGAGAATTGCCTATGTAGTATAATCCAGCAGTCAGATACAGTTAAGTATCTGGGAGTTGTAGTGGAGAGAGATCTCTTATGGAGGGCCCATATCAATATACTCAGGAATGGATTGAGACAGCTTCGTCACAGATCTTATTATTTGGAAAGAGTGTGTCCTGGGTCAGTTTTGAGAGATATCTACTTCTCTTTGGCACACTCTAGGCTCTCTTATGGCGTTGCTTGCTGGGGTTGCACATATATTACCCATATGAAACCTCTTATGAGACTACAAAAATCATTAGTTCACACTATTGGAGCTGGAAGACATATAGGTAGAGAAAATAGTTTTGCTCTATTGAATATTCTCCCATTAAGATCTTTGTTCTGCTATAAAGTGCTTACTCAATTCTATCAAGCGAGTGGTAGCCTGGGCAATACAGTAGATGCACAGGTGCTTAGGCCTGCCACACGCTTCATGGAGAGAGTCAGGTTGCCCAGACCTAGAAGCACGTTTTTTCAAAAGTCGTTCCTGTTTCTTGAGGGTAAATTTCATAATAGTTTACCAGATGGAATTAAGCACTGTGACTCATTCTCTTTATTCAAGAAATCTGTTAAAAAATACATTATGTCATTAACTGAGGATGAAATTGAGAGAATGTATCTGGTAATAATTTAAATCCCAATTTCTTATCTCTATTAACTTTTTTTATTCAATTGAAAAAAAAAAAAATGGTGGGCTAATTGTTAAATAGTGGTAATCTCTTCCTTTTCAGGCTGTTCATTCATCGAGGTTCTGTGCAGTGTATAGAGATGCATGAGGTTTTATTTTTTCATTATTTAAAATTATTTTTTTTTGTGTCATTGAGTGATGTAAAATTTCTTTTTTGTTCTGTATCCATTTATTTTTGAGTTTTATTTGCTTCATTGTATTTTTTATTCATCAATTAAGTTTTCCTAAATATTGTCCATAAAAGGTTTAATTATAATGTGTTTGGAGAGGTTATCTATTGATAAGTTGATTGATTGTTTTTTTTTGTAAATAATTATTATTGTATTACTGTGTTCCCATATGCGGACAAGCTCCTCGAGCTTTGCATATGAGTATTATTTTCAGCTGAAAATGGTTTTGTTTGTATGAAAGTTTTTCATGTATTTTCTTTGTCTGAGAATAAATTTATTATTATTATTATTATTATTATTATTATTATTATTATTATTATTATTATTATTATTATAATAAAAATAAAACTGAGTTTACCGCCAAGTGGTACAATAATCTTGAACTTTATGCTATGTCATGCTCCCTGGTAGGTTTTTTATTCATCCTAATCAATCCAGAGTTTTCAAATTCCGATATAAAATTAACAGGTTAGGTGGAAATATATATGTAATTATGTGTGTTAAGCAATGATGCAAGATTATCTATGGAACTTAGTACTGAAAAAATCGTCTTCCATCTCCCGACTCCAATGCTAGGATGAATAAAAAGTCAAACACGAAACGTCCAATAAACTTATATAAGAAGTAGCTACAGAATGTAGCTGATGGGCAAAATAAACAGGAGCTAATCCAATTTATAACGCAAACAGTGGAAAATGGATTAGTTATTTTACTGTGTCCTTACGACTCTATTAGCGTTACTTCTCTCACGGGAGTTTAGGAGAAAATCCGAAGAAAGCTATAGAGGAAGGAGGAGAAACAGAGAGAGAAAATTATGATGCACTAGAAAGATATTTGGATAGAAAGGTTGAGGGGAGGGGAAGAAATAGAGTAATATAGATGAGAAGTAATAGAGAGACTTCGGGTTGAAGGATAGTGAAATTGGAAATCTAGGGAAACGGAGAATGGGCGGGAGAGAAGGACTTTGGAAGAATAGGAGAAGAAAGAAAGAGGGAGGGAGGAAATCGAAAGGAGAGAAAAAGGAGAGAGAAGAATTGGAAATCTGGAAAACGGAGAAAGAATGAGAGGACAGGAATTGGGGAAGACAGATAGAAGAAAGAGATGTGGTAGAAAGAGAAGGAGGAGAAAAGGAAGACATGTAGACAGAAAAAGGAAAGAGGGTTTAAGGATATTGCGGATCTATAATTGAGAGTTCCCATCATGTTGATGATGAACTGTAGGATAGGTGGAAGCAAGATGCCGAGAATAGAATTGAGAAAAGACGAATAATGCCTGAAGGAGATGATGGCGTTTAGTATTTAACAAGCTGTTAGAAAATATAAAGAAGAAAATTTTTGGAAAATGGTGGAGAGAGAATGTTCACGCACACTGTTGGAGTGGATAGTGGTCTGAAGAAAAAGCTCTTAGCGGCGCTGCTGATTGCTGAGAGTTCATTAATGTGTGGAACATGGATTACAAAAGGCTCATCGTTTTTAAGAGAGAAAAATAGGGGTGATGAATTCTGTGGTTCAATAGATTGCTAAATTGTCTAGGATATGATGTGGGTATGCTGTAAACAGAACTCATTCTATTGTTCTAAGAGTTTTGTGCAGAAGTGTTCTCATGAAGGGTTGAAGACTGAAACGAAACATTTTAACATTGTCCTTTCTTTGTTCGAACTGTTTGTTGATAACAGCATTTCACATTTACAGTTCCCCATAATCCTTTTATGAATATTTACATAAAAAAAGAATGAGTTTGTGTAGTTTCTGAATTGTTTGATTCTTGAATGTGTATTAGGGGTTTGATAGATGGAAGATTAGACAGTCATCAAATCATATACTCGTCTATTATATCTTATGAATATGAACGTGAGTGACATCTTTATTTTCATCTGAATCTCTATTTTCATATTCATCTTTTAACCCACTAAGAACTTCGAACTTACCACCACAGTGATGTGTGCATTTACTCTATGAATTATCTGACTCCTCAAAGCATGTGATCCACAGTGATTGACATAAATTGCACTCACCTTACCCATCTACTTATAGAAGCTAGAGTTGATGATTGATTATGTGTTGTTTTAAAAGTAGTAGGATCACGAAGATTTGTTTCCCTAGAGCTCTCTAAAGAGTATGTTAGCAGTAGTCTATAACCCTTATGTTATAGAAAACAGTATAGCTGGGTTGGGTGCTATCTATTGACATGGTTCTAGTGCTACACATAGCTATTAGCCTAATTTGTACGAAGTAGTACTAATTAGGTAATATACAGGTTTAAGGGAATACTAACTATAGAGAACTTTTAGTCTTCTTGATCTGTTCTATTCTTCAAACACGGTATATTTTACAACGCAATATTGGCAACAAGGGTCAAAAGAACATGGAAATTTTCGCGACTTTATGACGTTGGAATAGATTATGCATTAATGAAAAGCATCACCATATCACCATGCCAGTAAGAGTATTAAATCAGGATGAACATTGCAATCTTGCTTTAAATAGAAAACAAATATATAGGTTTGACTCTGATCAATATTTTTGGTTCTTTACCCAAGTTTTTAGGCCTCAAGTCATATACACCTGGAATGATTAATGAAGAAATCCAACTTCCCGAACTGGGAATCAGATAATAGACAGCTTTACGAAAGGCTTTTTATCTTAAAGTTTGGCGACCATGTGGGAAAAATGGGGAAAACTTTTTAAAATATGGCACCGGGCTTTCGTTGTTGCTCCCTTTTCTAGAAACGCGCACGATACCTCGAAAGTCACTTAGGTTGCATTTTTATAGATGTTCAAGCTACGAGGGTGCTTCCTGTGGTACATGCAGTAAGGCACTAGTGTAATAAAGACCGAACAAGTTGTTGCAACAATGTCACTTTTTTAGGGGAGTTTCGAGTTTGTCGGTTGGGTTGAGAAAAAATCTCGAAGCCTTAAAAAACCTTACAGTCATGCCCCATTCCATTGAGGCGATAGAGCCGAGGTGAACCTTGATAGAGTGTGGTAGCCTTGTCAAAACCTCCAACTGATTTATACAGCTGCCCGATCTCTTATTGGTGAGTTTTTCGCCATCAGAACGTGAGCTGAAGAAAATTATCGTCAGGTTATCGCTTGATATTCTAATGAAGTGGAAGGTGACTTTTCATTCCAAGGAAAGAACCTGATTTTTTCAGAAGGATTCCCTGGGGATCGATCGCCAGCAAAAAGTTATTACGGCTCTCATCTCAACGAATTCTGAGATCACTTCCAAGAGAATGATTAAGAAAATCTATGGCATAGTCTTGAGTTGATTTAGCTGAATTAAAGAGACGTGAACTTTTTATAATCATATAAGTCGTTTCATAACAAGATTTTGATTTGTTAACAAATAACCATCTATCATTTCTCGAAAGAATGATGAAAGGTTAACACTAGATCTAATAGAAAATAATAATAATTATTATTATTATTCTAGAATATTACTGAAAGTCATTAGTGACAGCTTTGTTTGTCTTTTTTTATTGGTTGTTTGAATTTTGACCCGTTACAGTAAGGCCCACCTTTTCTGTGCTTCAGTCAATCCACGCCATCTCTATGCCTGCTTTTGTAATGATTTGTTTTAATCGTAGAGCTCTGGCATAACAATGAGGAATAAAATATTGAAAATGAACAATTGGGAGATCAGGTTTGGGCGTGAGCCCAGTAGTAGAATAGGCTATACTGTATTTTGTATAGGTCTATGACTTATCCCTGAATGAAAAAAAGAATCGAACAAATTTACAAAAGTATTTCAGAGTACTGAACTGTTTTTGAATATTTGCTTGTGATATTGATATGGTTTCAGAATGGATTAAGTAAAATGCTGATCTATGGCGTTCAGTAGAATCAGAGTGAACTTGATCCATATTAATACTTCAATAATCGCTTCGCTGGAAAATTCTCACTCTAATCAAATCGGATACAGTAATTCGAATACTTTTCGAACGAATACAGTAATTGAATCCATTCTCCAATTACAAATCTGAGAATGGTCCGAGATAGCACTCATCTATCTGCAGGAAAATTGAGAGATGCACTTAAATTTTCGCATGCATTTGCTGCGGTACGGAATTGGCCTTTCAAGAGTGTATTTAGCTAGTCGGGTCTCTGGTTTTACGTTTTGAGCGTACAATCTGCACAGGAAAGTACATTAACTGTCGAAAACCAAATGTAATTCTGCAAGGCATAGAATGTGGTGCAGTACAGACTAGAGCTAGCAGGTCGTCGGTGCAGAACATGCATGTTAGTAAGCAAAATAGGGTAAGTCTTTCCAGACAAGTCATTGGATAGAATGGAGATGCCTATCCTCGGCGTGTTTATCTATCTTTCTGAAGATGCCGTTGCCGGCGCCCCCACAATCCTTCATCCTTGTCTTTCCTTAAATCCTCAGCGTTCGTTTTCTCACTCTTATTGATCTCCATCTCCGTCCTCGTCTCCTTTCCTTCCCTTCGCTTCCATATTTCGACAATGCCCGTGGAATTCAATTTCCTCTCTCCTGGGAGATGGTTAATAGAATCTCGAGGCTGTTATATTATGTAAAATTCCCGTCTCTCTCCCCCCCCCTCCACTCTGCCCTACCCCACCACAACAAGTGCACCGTCAATTTCCGTTGCCACAAACGTCTTTCTCTCCTCTTTCGAAGTCTGCATCGGCTTCTCATTCTATATCCTTTCTGTTCATTTTTTCGTGTTCCATTCTACATCAAATTCACTTTTTCCCATTCACTCGACTCGGCTGTTCCCCCACAGTCAATATTATTTCCTAGCTAGCGATAAAATATTCCGACCGCGATCCAAAGACGAGAAAAATGATTTGAATGGACATTTCGCCTCAGAAAATTTCGTCATAGGAAGGAGATATTCGTATTTATTTTTTTAAATGTTTGCCTAAGGCAGAGACGCTCTGCGAAATCGTGTCATCCATTCTAGTGAAACAGTTTCTATCCACTTTACTGTGTGCTTAGTCGATTCATGTGGAATATTTTGAAGGGAATTTCTCTGACACTTTAGGAATTTGAATGATTACGAAAATGAGAAATTGATAAGGCCTAATCGACTTAATCGATAATGAGCAATTTTGGATTAATAATCAACACTACTTGTTTTTTTCGTGTACAATCTCTTTTGTCTGATGTACAATTAATATTTAATTATAATCATAACTATTTTGTTAATATTTATTCCACAAAGTCTATACTCATAAAAACTTCCGAATTACAATTTTTTATACTATTTTCAAATGTAAGATGAAATAATAACCAAAATAATTTAGTCATATGAAGAGTCAACAATTATTATTTTCGGAATCCTACCATCTCACAATCTTCAAGACAATTATTACTCTACTTCAAGACTCTTCGAGAATTACGATAGAAAGCTTATAAGAGTATAGTAATTTGTTGCAAGGAAAGGTATTGTGATGAATTTACAACTTCCTCCTCTTGCGAACTGAAACTTTTCTTTCCAAGAACTTGATTCTCTTATATTTTCTGTTCTGTTAGGCGGGAAATTTTCTCCAACGACAAAGCTTTTCATCTTTCCTCATTCACTACAGCAGTCGGTATTATAAGATGTGCATTGTTTCAGCTATTTACGAGACTATTAATAATAACTTTGTTGATGATAATGGAGATGACTATGACTTCCGTTTCAGCCGCAGTAACACAATAAAGCTAATAAACCTGTTATGAGATACCACCTGCTGGAAATTTATGGTCTGATTGTTGGTAGGCTTTCCTTGTTGCAATGCAGATTTTTCAATCTTTTACAATAAAACTGTCTCACTCACTCACCATAACAATTCTCACGTTGTATGACAATATTTCACTCTTATCTGTGAGCTATATACAATTTGTAGAATTGCAATTCATTGAATAAAATCTTTCAGCTGTAAATGATATTCAAGTGAATTGATTTTTGAATGTGCTTGATTTCATTCACGATGACAGTAACATTCCATTAAGTCAATGATATTTATAATGGAAAAATGATCTCAACTGCTTTCAACAGTTTCAAAAGTCTATAATAATATTATGAGTGATACATAACGCTCCCATATTGTAACTTATACAACATGACTTGTACTTCATCAGTTATTTTTCTCTTTCCTCAATGAGGCTCTCTCTTAATTAATTCAATTGAATACCACTAGCGCCTCGTGCCCTCGAAACAGTTGGAGTGCTCGTATCCTTTACTGAACAGCACTCCATCAGATTCGTGGGCACGAGCTGCTCAAAATTATTTTACTTTTCTAGCCTCTCCTTCATGATGAACATTGATGTTGAAAGTAGAAAGATTTCAAGTTGGGAAGCTTCTGAGAAAGCCAGAGATCCATCTGAAATTATGAAAATTTTCAAAATATATTGGGAGACTGCATTTCTATAATAAAGCACGATATATTTTTCTTCGATGGCCTCAGGATCTTGCGTGCTATCTGGGTATTACTTGAAAATTCCAAAAAGAGTTTGAAATGAAATTTTGCATGTGACATAAATACATGAGCTGATATTGTATGAATGTGGTCTGTGGTATCTGAGAAAAACAGAATGCACGCATCAAATCGTGGTCATTTATTTCTCCTGCTATAATGATGTGCTCCAGAATACTCTGAATGAATATCAATTGACATATTTTTCGGTTTGACTCCCAGCGTATTGAATATTCGCCAGCTAAATTCTGCATTACGATGATAACGTAAATAAACACTCCTATCCCTCAGATATTCAATCCATTTGTGGCTAGCTATTGGATAATATTTGCGTTCGGACAACAAATATTTGATAAATTCGAATAAACATTGGCAGTAACTCTTCTTCCTTCATTGTTACAGTTTCAAATCGCAAACACAATGTGTGCTGTCCAGAAAGTCATCATCCGTTAATTATCAAATATTTGCTCGAAATTCCATCACTCCAACTGAACTCGATTGGAAATGAGAGCAATACTTCGAACTATGTGATGTGGTGATGTTTCATCACTCAACATCGCACGGTATCCTCAATATTCCGTTTGTCAACTGAATGCAAGCGAATTATGATGATGATAAATGCTACTATTCAAAATTGAATTTGTCAACTTTGTATTTTTCCGTGGACTGTACATAATCCTACAAATTGGAATTTTCATACCTTACATACCTCACATGAAGTACAACTGAATTTTCCAATGAACAACTAGCATAGTTGTGTTCCGTGCTAATTCTATTTTAAAAATTCGAATACTGTACATGTAGGTTCTACCGCAGAGACTCAGAATTTTGCTAATCGTGAATTTATCGAAATAAATATGAATTAACATGCTTCATTATTCATTATGATTAGTATGCATTATTTTGGATCATCTCAATCTGTCTTCAATGAGTTTCGCTATGAGTTGAAAAAGAAACGGTTAATGTATTATTAGCCTTCTATTTTTTACAATGAATCAAACTGAAAACACTCAGGTAATCAGTTGTTTGGGTAGAAACAACTACAAACTTAAACTTTCATCTATGACCTGTAGATGTAGATTGATATCCCATTTTGATGAAAAAATCACGTTCATAAAACTTCTTCAATATTGAATGATTGAGCACCCATGCAGAATTGAGTTTTTCAACAAAGCATTCTTTTCCTCCTCATCAAGGGTCAGCAAAAGTTTTATCGTTCAGCAATAGTCGAATTATTCAGTTTCCTGGTATAGATTCAACGGAACATTAATAAATAATTTAATATATTTCTCATGATGTCATTTGAAGCGATATATTATTACGCATTTGGTCAAAGACTGCATATTAATTCGATTCAAGATTGGTGCAATTGGGCTTATCACAAACTCATAGATATTTGTGTAATGTGGACATTAAATTTGCGTTTTGTAACTACTACAGCTTTGGGCTCTGCTCATTGAGCTTTAAGAGAATGAAAACCAATGCTTAATTGAATTATCTGCTCCATTGACCCATCCTTATTGTGCTAGGCTATGTTCTAGATGGCTTATGTGCCTCTGCATCGGCCTATAAGCCCATAACACACAAATAACACTAATTGGATTCGATTTCCAAAATTGAACGAGTGGGCTTGCAATTTCCATAAGTGATCGAAACAATGCTCCTTTGATGGTGTTTTATTTGTAGCTGAATATTGGTATTGGTTTCCCTCTCATCTGGGATAATGAGTTGAAAAAACTTCTATTGATTATATTGAAGCAATCTTCTATTCTATTGAGTGCGTCAATATCATTTTATAGTGATTCAATCTGTGAAATGAATTATTTTCCCATCAAGGAAATCCTTCAAAATATTCGATACAGTAGAATGTCGATAATCCGGACGTCAAAAATCCGGGCCGTCGATAATCCGGATTCGTCTCCAGCAAGAAATAAAAATATTTTTTTCCGTCTGCCGTTGTACTAAGTTCTTTACTAGAGAGTGGGCGTTGAGAGAATATATACTATAGTGTTCAACGAAGCAAAGGAAATAATCTTCTAAAAATCCTAATAGGAAATACACTATTTTAAAACAGTTTTTTCTCAAATAGAGCCTGCTTTCCCTTTCTGTAAGGTAATTTCAATAATCCGGTCCCAATTAATCGACGTTCGGTTCTACTGTAGTTTTTATCTGCTATGGGTTTTTGAATGGATGGGTCGTTGACGATTGAATGAATACGATTAAGATAGTGTGGCCCCATTCCCATAGTTTATCATAAGATAAAAATACTACTTATAAAGATGAAATACCATTTTATTGAGAAAAAAAATCATTTCAATTCGTGTATACTATCAAATTGTAGACCAATTATTGTAGTGTAGATACTGATTATCTCTCCTTCTTCTTCTTTTAATTAATATAAAGAACTCAATTCTTCTTCTCAATTAATATAAAGTGAAACAGATATCAAAGTTGAGGTTCTCAAGAATTGTACGAAAAACCGCTCTGTTGATTATTATTTTGTAAGTGCAGTTGTGATAGCGGGGGAATTACAGCGGTCAAAACAATATCACTCTTTACAGTTTACATTTTTCAACTTAGAACGAAGCGGTCAAAACAAGATAATTCTTTGAAGTTTAGTATTTCCAACGTGAAACAAAAGCGTTGCCATTTGTTTTCACAAGTGATAATCACAAAAGTGCAGAGTGGAGAGATCTGACCAGCAGCAGACTGGGTGATCAAAGGATTCGCGTGCATTTTTTATCGGGCAGCATCATTCAACAAGTGCGGTTTAAAAATTCAAAAGAAACGTTCGAACGTTCTACGAAGAGATGGAAACGGCCATCAGGCAAATTAAAGGTCTGAAGGGTAATGAAATTTTCAGCCGGCAATCAAGTAAATTGCTAGCCATGCACTGTATCGGCGCCACGTCATCAGGCTCACGCCTGAATTATTTCCTGAAATGCTAAATTCACCTTTCAATACTATTTGTCATTCCATGATCTAATAATAGTGTCTAGAGAGAATGACAATGCACTTTTCGTATGCAGCTTTCGTGATCCAACAATAATTCTTTCTGGAACATTTATTTCCTTCGGCAGCTATCTTGAGGCTGTAGTTTTCTAACATTTTGTTTAGAATAACATGTATCACGGTCTAATAATAATAGTTTTAATGGATTGCTCTTTCTTTGTTACTTGCCCACTTGATTGCATCAATTCCATTTAATAGACTAGCTGATTTGTGAGCTGTTGAAATTCTAAACTTGATTGTGTATTTCCAACGTATTATTTTCCATGAATCAATCGTGCTTTGCAGTCCAATAATTATAATTGGCGTAGGCTACTGGATGTCTTTTCGGCATAAACTATAGACTGGAGATCATGGTTGAGCCTAGCTAAAAACGATTATCTCTTCTTTCCTCGCGGTATTCTCGTTCATTAGAACTAATCTCTACTTCGCATTCTATTCACAAGCAAGTAGCAATCGTTAAATTGTCGGCATAATTTTTTATGTGTTTAACCAATGCTTGAGAGTAAAATTCAAGATACTTGACATAAAACATTTAATCATTTCAAGATTATAACAATTGAGAGGATGAAAGGGTTTCTAGGATTCAATCACAAGACGAACTAATTAATACCTTTCACAAAAAAAACGTGAATTCAAAATGTTCATTCGTACATTAAGAGTTCAAGAGCCTTGAAAAGCAATTCGAACAGTAAGTAGTTGATAAGAAAAGATTATTTTAAAGCTCCTGTTATGACATTAATATTCAGTGTTTTGGCCCAAATGATTTTATAGAGTATAAACTTTGAAAGTTTCCATTTTATGTAATGATGATGTGTAATCTGCTCGGTTCAACGTTGGAAATATCCAAAACAGAAAGCAGCTCAGAAAGTAGGCTACACAGGGGAGGTCTCATGATGAAGACATCTTATCACTTGCAATTTTCTCTTGCTTACAGCGCTAAGAGTGCAAGAGCAACTCGCCCAGCGGGAATATAGAAGAAGTGGCTCAACTTTTTAGGGCCGAGTTCAATTTGCAAAGGCCTACACGCGAATAAATTATGGACGACTGAGAATAGAAGATGCTTGCCAGTCGTTGGTTTAGCACGAAACTTATTAGAAACATAGTCGCTTCAGCTCTTTTTGACTCGTGAACGATGGTGGCGGAATGGGGAGTTTTTGCTTGGAGATGTTATCTGTGGAGGGGGGAGGTGAAGGGGTTGATGGAAAAAGGTCGCCTAATGGATGGAGATGAGTTGTGCAAGAGGGAATTGCAGAAAAGAAAAAAGGCGGAGAAAGCAAAGATTGAGAGAAGAGGACAGTCCAAAGAAAACCAACCACTCATTAAGCTTTTAGGTGGATCCGAAAAGTAGCGATAACACATGAGAGAGGGGGGAGAAAAAGTTCTGTGGTACAATAATAATTCGAGAAAGGTGCCTTGAGAAATTGCATTAAAAAATAAAAAATAATGAGATGGAAGGAGGAACGTACTATGTAGATGACTGTGATGAAAGCGCTAAAACTTTTCTATCCATCGGCTAACAACTGCCACCACGCCTCGTTAAACAGGAAACAGAAACCCGTGCATTACGCCCAAAAAATAATAAGGCTTTCATAGTTCTTTTGCAGGACTTTCCCTCACCCACCCCTATCGTTCTGGCGAATAAAGAATCACTCCCTTGGCTCGTTAGGTTTTCATGAGCCACTATCTTGGCGTTTTGATTCAATTGCAGTCTGCGTAATGCTAAATTTGCATTGCAAAAAGTCTCCTCAGCTATCCCAACATTAAAGGCATGTCCGCATTGTAGTCTAACAACCGTCTATGATTATTGCAACGGGCTCAATTGGATACTTTGCACAAACTTTGGGCCACGTTCTAATTGTGTTGCGAAATAAGGATTGCTTCATTGAATGTACGTATCTTTGCTATTATAAAGCAAACATTTCACGAAAGCAGGATTTAAGAATTTTGGGGTGTACGATGATAATTATTGGGAAATGCAGAAAAATTTATGATCAATTAAATATCAATTCTCACCATACCAATACATTATCATTTAGCCCACCATTAATTTCTACATATCCACAAATTCGACTGAGTCAGAGTGTTTCATTTCATTGAAGATCTATGAATTCTTAAGACAGGCATTCCATGTGGAATAAAGATCATATAATAATCAATCTTAATCGACTGTTCTTTTCAGAATACTATTACAGTACTAGTAAAGTGGAATTCAAATGAATCGGGCTATTTGGTATGATATCATAGCTTCCTTTAATAGGAAGCTTCCTTCCTTCCTCCTATTAAAGGAAGCCATGACGATATTCAATCATTGAGAAATACTGTAGTCAAAGATATTATTTTTACATTACACTGTGTAACATGAGCTTCGTTAGATTTAAAAATATCAATTATTAAAATCAACTTGACCAGTTGCACGAAATCCAATTGAATTAAACCTTAGTAAAATGATATCCAGTTACAAAACTGATACAGAGATACAATGAACGAGCCTAACATAAAAACAATATAGTAATAGTAACATGATATGTTGGTCCAATCAATGTTATCAATATGTTGGTCAATCAAATGTTTTGGTGACTAATTGGATTGATGATTTTGAATTAATTGGAGTTACTTGTACATAAGAATGATTTCATTTCATTCTGGTATGAATTTCATTTCATTTTTTTATTCTGGTACTCTAATTAATGGTTTACATCATTGATCTGAATCTAGTTCCCTATTTCAACTAATCTGTTTTAATTAATCTTATGATACTTTTTTTCACTGTGGATGATGCCCATATTGTTACTTTTGCTTGTTGACGAGGGGATGATTGATAATGTAACAATACTATGATAATCTATTAATAATAATAGTTATCAATTTAATTATCTATGATATTTAAAATAGTAACTAATCGAATGCATGTGCTCACTCACAACTTGAAAACTTCACATTTCTGCATAATGCATTTCATAATAATTATGTTCGTAACGTTGAATTAAATCAATTTGAATTAGCGCATATTTTTTCAGGTTATGGATTGAAATTTTTTACATTTAACTTTTTTCTCCATTATTCATATAATTCAAATTATTATCTCAACAATTTTCTTTCGACTGTAAGAATCAATCCACGTAATGAAAACTCCATACAATAAATGAAATAAATTCCATTTACAATACAAAAAATACATCATAGTTATAGCCTATTGAGATACAATCACTGAGTAATAAAAATTATTAGATTCAAGCTGGAAAAGAACAACCGCATATTATTGATCTCTAATTTTCACCCAATTTAAAATTCAGCTGATTTATTATTGAAGCTGTTTACCGAGTAAACACGATTAATCGATTATCAGTGCAGAGGGGAGAAGAGAAGTAATTTTGGATTCCCCATGCGGAGGCGCGATGTTTTCCATTTCCATTGAAATAACATACATGACAGGGTAGTGAAGTATTGTCATATTGGAGCTTGTACAATTGACTCTCTTCTCCATACATTGATAATACGCAGACATGCCTCCGGCACTATTGAATAATTTATAATGGCTTGACAGATTTTCTACACTCCCCAATTCCAGCATCATGATAAATACGGCTTGAAGTATTCTTCTTTGGCTGTCTCCAGGGCTCTCATCCAATTATATCACGAGAACATACAATATTATGTTTCAAGATATCTTACGGATATTAAGGTTCTTATTTGTTTTCAAGCACTTAGGTCAACAATTTAATGGAAAAAACTACTTTTATCATAATGCTGAATTCAAAAACTTACTCATTTAGGCAATTTCAGCTGTCAATCTTCTCATGTTCTGTTATAAGAGAATTATTCATCATTGTATTGCTAAAGCCTTGATGTGAAATTTAGAAGTTAATCGATTTTCATACTCCCACAATTCTTGTTTTCCAGTTTTATACTTTCTGTATGCAGCAATACGATTCCTTGAAATAATATTATGTTATTAAGATTGAGTAGATTCGAGTAGATTGAGTAGTTATTATTTATTAGTAGATTCACAACTCATCCAATCACAGACTAGAGCTAGAACCAGTCGATAACTAGAGATGTATCGATACCAATCTCATCCAATAATAAAATATAATCTCATACAAGCCCAATGTATTATTGCCTGATTATAGAACAACTATCAATAATTGTTCTTTGTGCATAATATCATTTTCCCATTTTGTTTGATAATCTACCATTCTAAAATCCATGAATTATTCTACTATAACATTGATAACTCAATATTTCAAATGTATGTTTCTTATCTTACATCTTACAGCATCTAAATGTCTACAAATAATTATAAATTATAAATAAATTATTTAAAATACGTGGAGTGAAGTTGGAGACACATCAATGTTTAATCAAAGTTCACCCTCCATTAGAGTCTCGTGTTATGAATACGACATTTCTGGTGTACATTCTAGACTGGTAAATGTAGTAGAAACTTCTAATGAGTCATAAAATGAACATGATACTCTCCAGTCCCCATACTTACCCTACTTTAGAGACGTGGTGTGTTCCTTTACGTTGTCAGAGCTAATTTTCTTCGCTATTCGTAGAGTGGATCTAGACCAATTGATTCTGAAGATGTATGAGAATATAGTTCATGTGCCATTAGTGAAATTTCTTGATGACATAAGTGTTCAGTTCAAGTTCCGTGACATTGATATTATGAAAATACCTACGTTCGAGGTGATGAAGACTATCGCTTCGAATAATATCCATCTATCCATCATCAATACATATCCATCAAATAATATCAATACTTCTAATAACTATCATATCGAACAGGTCAAGAATATTCGTATTCAACTCAATAATATTTGTTATGCAAATTTATAAAGGTAGGCTGTACAAGTTAATGCAATGACGTAATACTATTTATTAAGAACTTTGAATGCATTCTAACATTTTAGACTGTTTGAAAACGTTGGAATTATTGCATTTCTAATGAAGAAATAAGGAGAAGAAGTTTTTTTCGAAATATTATATGTACTGCATGAAGTTTCAAATTACTTGAAATTACGAGTTATCATTGCAAAATGGAATTGATACACATTTCTTCCTCGTTCAAACCTTGTACGTAAAAATTTTCCATTGAAACAAGAACTTATTACAAAAATTCTCTAAGTTGTACATCAAGCTGTTGTCATCAAGCATTGGAGAGGAATCTGAAATAAGCGAATCAATCCTCATTCCAAATACGAACCACCCCACTCATAAAATACGTAATATTCCATCTGTTTTCAATTATAGTATTGATTAAGTGAACTATTCATGACTAAGAATGGTTGCGGATTAACCGTCTCTCTGGTGAATGATGTGTATCAAATTGATTTTATGAGAGAACAAAACATCCAACCTCGAATCTTCGAAAGCTATCACACTATCTACCGTCCTAGTAAGAACCTATCAGATTTCTTTATAAACTACAGCATACAGATAGCTCTATTTCAAGGCTACACAGTATACTTCAGCAATATCACCTCCTCTACGATGTTTCTTCTTTCTTTATCCCTTCCCAGATCTTCTAAAATCCTCACACTCTCCTCTTTATCACTGATCTACTCCTTCTTCCTCTTCTTCTTCTCCTCCATCTTCTGTTCCTTTTCCTCCTTTTTCTTCCTCTTCTTCTCATTCCTCTCTCCCCCACAATCCTTCTTCTTCTTCTTCACCCTGACTCGCCATTCCTTGTCTCCCACGCCAGATAATAAATTCAAATTCTCGCTTTTCTCGTTATTCTATGCAAATCCCATTTATTCGCTCCTGGAGGGAAATTAGATCAGTTCTACATACAGTTTTGTATGCGTGCTC
Organism: Sogatella furcifera; assembly: GCA_017141385.1. Lineage (NCBI taxonomy): Eukaryota > Metazoa > Arthropoda > Insecta > Hemiptera > Delphacidae > Sogatella > Sogatella furcifera. The sequence goes on from CM029549.1 coordinate 11,539,537, forward strand.
AACCATGCCCCCAATACCAAACAAAGGAGGGATTAGATTAGATTAGATTAGATTTCTTTATTCAAATAGATAACAAAATTCGGCTTAGATTCTACATTGTAATATAATATATGAGTAAGACAAAATTATCCTATAAATTTCACAAAATAGAAACTTCTAGTAAAAATACAATAAAACGGTGAAGTAATGAATGCAAAATTTATACAAAATTTTAATTCGAGGTTCTGCAAAATGAATAAGGAGTGTAAGTTATCTAAGTGAAAAGGCGAAGTTTAGACATATATATGTCCATTCTTGGGAAAGGATAATAAGGATATCCTTTCCATTAACACTTGGCCTTGAATTGAAAATTTATAACGAGCTGTTAATATCACTAAAGATAGAGAGGAAAATTTTTATGCAATTAAAAGACTAGATTTAGATAAATTGATACTTAATGGATATTTGAGCTATATCATAAGATGAGTAACAATAGAAAACTTAATGGTAAATGAATAATTGTAATTTAAATGGGTATTATGAATTGAGATAACTCAAATTAAAATTATTTACAAGCATATGCTAGTAAATGATAATGTGATGAATGACAAGAACTAGGTTAATATTAAAATAATGTATAATTAATATCATAATAACGGTTTGGATGGTGAATATGTGATGATAGTGTGGAATGGAAGTTCAATTTATAATTAGAAGTATGAAGAGACAGTTATGATGGTGTGTGATGAGAATTGGATTTATTCAAGTATGCAATGAGTAAGGTGAATAATGGAATTTGTCATGTTGCTGCTCTAAGTCTGGACATATTCGATCATTTTGTCTACAAGATATTTCCTCAACCTCAAGATGAAGCTCGCTCGGCTCTCAATAGACCTAATAGATTCAGGGACAGCATTCCATTCACGACAGCCTGAGACTAGGAAGGATTTAGTATAGATTGTAGTTCGGTGAATTGGTATCCTTAAAGTATTTTCTCCAGTTCTCGTGCGTGATGCGTCTATTCTCCTACCCTCAGAAACAAATTTAAAATCGTTTTTAAAATAATTAGGTTTACCATATTTTAAAATATCCCTAACAAGCTTGACAATTCGAAAAAGTCTCTGATCGGGTAACTTTAAAGTTGAGCTTAAAATATGTGCTTGGGTGATTCTTTCATGCCGTTGGAGAGAGTAAACAAATCTTAAGCAATAATTTTGACAGCGCTGTAGCTTATCATTAAGTGTTACTGTCATGTCATTGAGTACAGAGTTACAATACATAAAGTGTGGGAAGATTAGTGATTTAACAAGCAGCAATCTGATATTTCTTGGTAGGATGTCTTGCAATTTCTTCAATGAATGCATAGCTGAAAATACTTTTTTACACGTTTTATTAATCTGTTCTGACCAATCTAAATTCTTATTCATGATGATACCCAAGTTTTTAACAGAGCTACAGTAAGGAATTTCGTTACCATCGATTGTTATTTTCTGGATTGTGTTGAAGTTAATAGTGTTTATGAGGCGTGAGTAACCAATAATTATTGGCTGTGTTTTAGTAGGATTCAGTTTAAGACCATTTTTATTTGTCCATTCAAAAATTGATTTTACATCTTGATTAATTTTATCTATAGTTTCATTGATTTTAGTGATAGGGCAGCTAGCATAAATTTGAAGGTCGTCAGCATAGGTATGGAATTTGGCAAACTTGATAACAGTTGGAAGGTCATTTGCATACAGGGTAAATAAAAGGGGCCTAAAATTGAACCTTGCGGAACGCCATGTTTAACATTTTTCCAATTTGATTTTTTATCACCAACAGTTACACATTGTTTTCTATTTTTCAAGTAGGAATTGAACCATAACAGCGTCAGATTACTAAATCCAAGTATAGCTAATTTGTTAAGCAGAATTTCATGGTCAACAGTGTCAAATGCTTTGGAGAAATCAAATAAGGTCAGTACAGTACATTTCTTTTGGTCCATAGCTAGCCTAATATCGTCAGTTACGCGTAGAAGAGCTGTTTCAGTAGAATGAGATTTACGAAAACCAGATTGAAAGTCATGAAGTTTGTTATTTTGTTCAAGAAATGCTACAACTTGGCCATGAATGAGTCTTTCAAGTACTTTAGAAAGGGCGGACAGAATGCTAATTGGCCTGAAGTCATCAACTTTAATAGGTGAGGCAACTTTGTTCAAGGGACGAACTAGGGCAAACTTCCAATTATCAGGAAATTTACCATTTTCAAGAGACTTGTTGAAAATTAAAGTGATAGTTGGGAGAACTACACGTAACATTTTCTTTATCAAGTTAATAGAAATTTTGTCAGCCCCAGTAGCGTTGCTGTGCATTTGTTGAATAGCTTTGAGTGTATTTTCTTCTGAAATGGGTTTGAAATGAAATTTATTGGCAATAGGAATGTTTAAATTAGTAACTTGGTTCTTTAAATTATTGATGTTATCACCTATGGTAGTCTCGTCACGTTGAGTTGAATGTGAGATAAAATGGTCATTAATGTCATCCAAAGGTATGTCTATATCAGTTTCAGATTTTTGTTTACCTAGGCCAAATTCTTTTATTCCACGCCATAATAATTTAGAGTCAAGTTTATTGTCAGTCATGAATGAGTTAAGATATCTGATTTTTGAATTACGTAATTGCTGCTTAACTTTATTTCTCAAACGTCGGTATTCAAGTAAACTAATCAAGTCAGATGTCCTCTTGAATTTTCTATGAGCTTTGTCCCTCTGTCCCATCATTTTTAAAATGTCGTCAGTCATCCAAGGTACTCGTCGTTTTCTGTTTATTCTTCTAGTCACATAAGGTGCATGTTTGTCATATAAATCAAGAGTCAATTTTTCAAAAGATTCAACCATATCATCAACTGAGGGCAATGCCTCAATTTGATGCCAAGGAGTTTGAGCTAAGTCGGTCATAAAAGCTGTTTCGTCAAAGTGTTTAAAGTTCCTATAAGTAATAAATTTCTGATCAGGTCTAGGTGTCTTATGAGACAGTACACAATAGATCAAGTCATGCCCAGAAATAGCTGGAACGGAGACCTGACCAAAGTGAACAACCTCGTTTGGGTCACTAACTATTAAAAGGTCGATAAAAGTATCAGATTCGTTTGTATGATGTGTTGGGTCAAGTGGTAGGATAGTCATATTAAGGCAGCGAAAAGTTGTTGTCAACTGATAATAGTCAAAGTTGCGGTTTGTCATATTGAGATCTGTGTTCATATCACCCATAACTAAAATACGACTGTAGAAAGGCATGAAGGATAGTAGAGCATTTTCGAAATCTAGGAAATGGCCTATCTTTGGAGGTCTATAGAATATACCAACGAGTAATTTGTCTGAGCTACTAAAAGACAATTCAAGTAACATGAATTCAGGTTTGGCTGAGTATTCTTGTTTTGATGCTGTTAATATTTTAGTTTTTATTCCATCTTTAACAAATAATGCAACTCCCCCACAAGCTTTATTCAAACGATCGTTACGGAAAAGATTATAACCAGGTAATGCGACTTGCGAAGAAGGTATACTGGGCTTTAAAAATGATTCAGAAATACCAACAATATGGAAGTTTTGAAAACGAAAGATTGCTCTAAGTTCGTCTATATGACAGCTAAGGGACTGTACATTAAGATGAGCTGCTTTTAAAATCTTGTTAAAGGGCTTGAGTTCATTATACAATTGAAATCCCATATCATTAACATTATTACTATTATTATTATTATTATTATTTATTGAAAGCGAGCGAGCTAAGTCGTTAGTACGAGGCATCATTGAAACGGCCAAAAAGCACAGAACCAATCATAGAGCAGCACATGACAGTGAGGATGATGATGATGATGATGATGATGATGATGATGATGATGATGATGATGATGATGATGATACTTAACCTAATTAAAATGTTAGAGTCTCTGAAACAGGTCATCAGCGTCGGGCTGATAACTTCGGCTCCTATAATATTATTTACAAGAGATCACAGCATTATGAAGTGCACTATTTCACATGGATTGGAAAATCAGGCACAGTGAAGAGTGTTCTGGGTGGGCTTTCACTAAGTCATATTTTCAAAGTTTGTTGGTTCATACTTGGGTTTTAAAGAATCGCGATTTTGTTAAGTGTCGGATTAATCTATGAAATAACAGATTCGTGATAGGAGGAGTTTCCTTCTGATTGTAGCCATACGGGTGGTAGGGGAAGACGTCTCTCGGGCCGGGTAAAGGGTGCGGAAGCAGATGAACTATTCTCAGGCCGCATCCAATGGAGATCTCCGTGATGTGGGCTGCAACGAGAGAGCAGAACGGCAGAGAACAACAGCGGAAGGAAAAATAATACAAAAGAGGGATTCGTAAAAAGTTATTAGTGTTTTATTATGGTTAGTGATCTTACATTACCAGGGATAACAAACAACCATCGTATTAGTACCGCAAAAACGTATGTTATTGGGAATAGGTAGATGTAATGGAGGGGGAGAGAGAGAGAGAAGAACTAAAGATAAAAAGAGTACATAAGAGATTGGTGGTACTGGTATAGTCTGTCCAAGCACAGAAGACCCTCTGGCAAGATGAGAAAATGATTCCAGCTCGGTCAATATTGGTTTGAAAATTATTGATTCGTTCACAATCGTAGGAAACATTCTGATCTACAATTTGAGATCAAATCAATAATTTTTGAACCAATATTGACCTATCTGGAGTCATTTTCTCATCGTGCCAGAGGGTCTTCTTTGCTTGGACAGGCTCTGATATCCTTCCCAATCTCATGAGGAAAAACTAGTCGCAATTTTTTTAGGAATTGAATCCCTGACTGAAAATGGTACATTGAATATGAGGAACCACTAATAGTTTGAAAATCTTATCACATATTTGAAAATATCCTGTAGGTTTCAATCAAAGCTTTTCAGATTACATTACAATGAGTCACTTCCTCCTCTTAAGCTGTCTTGAAAAACTTGATTATTTAATCGGGTCTATCTTTTTTTAAGCTAATGTTACGATTCTTTGTATGTTTAGTTCCAGGTAATCATTCTATCATGTTATCAATGGTTATTATTGAAAAGATCTTCTTCTTTCTTCCAAGGGTTAGGCATTTGCCTGTTCCGACTCACAACTCAACAATATTATTGTTATTTTATTTCCAACTACAGAATTTGATTATGACTATGTGATTGTATCCTATTATTTATTGCCACCTCTTTAGTGGTTTCCCTACATCTCGTTTTCCAACCAGTTTGTACAAAAGAGTTTGAATAGAATTCTTTCAGCTGTCATTCTTTCTACATGCTCTTTCCAAAATTGACGATACTGGATTATTTTATCTCTTAGACAAAAAACACCAAGCTCTGCTCGTATATCCTCATTCCTTATTCTGCCTGTCCGATCGCAACCTTTTGTCCGACGCAAAAACCTCATTTCTGCTGCCTGCACTCTACTTTCTTGTGGTTTTGTAGTGATCCATGATTCACTGCCGTAGAGTAGGATTGGGACAGCCATTACTCTATAGAATTTCATTAATGTCTCTTTCTTTGCTTTTCTTCCTAGGGTTCGACTGATGGTACCACATATCCATTGGAATTTCCCAATCTTCTTTTCAATGTCCAGGTCACTTTGAAAGCTGATGTCACAACCCAAATAGTTGACGTGCGATACTTGCTCTAGCACTCTATTTTCTATAACTATTTTGGACCTGACGGGGTGTTTACCAGAGAATGCAATCACCTTGGATTTATCAATAGAAATTCTTTAATTATGATTCCTACACATTTCATTCAAAAGGTACACTGATCTTTGGAGTTCATCTTCACTTTTTTGAATTATCCACAAATCATCTGCAAATAACAACACATTCAGGTAATTGCCATCATTCAATTTTATTCCCTTATTGGCTGTTAACTTCCATATCTTGAGAATGAAGTCAATATATATATATATTGAAAAGAGTAGGTGATAAACTACACCCTTGTCGTACACCTTGGTTTACCAACATTTATTTCAATTTTTTCTTACCTGTATTGATAATTATCTTAGTGTTGGGATACAGAGATTTGATCATATTAATAAGATGAAGAGGATATCCCTCCTCGCACAGAATTTCCCAGAGCTTGCTGCAATCAACTCTATCAAAAGATTTTTCCAAGTCTATGAATGCCATATGAGTTTCTAGATTGTATTCTCTTCTCTTCTCAATTATTCTCTTAACCGAGAATATGTTATCAGAGCATGATCTACCAATTCTGAATCCATTTTGTTCTTCTATCGGAAGCGCTTCAGCAATGTTCTTAACTCTGTTGTTAACAATCCTAGAATAAATTTTATAACTGACATTCAAAAGACTAATACCTCGGTAGTTCTTGCAATCTTTCCGCTTCCCTTTTTTAAGAAGAGAAACTTCTTCATCTATTCTCCATTCTTCTGGAATCTCCAACATTGATTCAACAAGTGTAGTAGTTTCATCTCAAAAAATAAACCTCCATACTTGAATAATTCTCAATTCAGTCCATCCATACCAACAGCTTTCCTATTTTTCATTGCTGTCAATGCCAACTGCAATTCTTCCACGGCTATTGGATCCACTGAGTTGCTACTGCATGGTTGAGGTATCTCAATATGTGGAGCATTATCTGAGAACCATAGATTTCTATAATGCAGGTCCCATTCCTCATGTGCAATCAGATCCAATGAAGCATTATCCTTTTCCACTCTGTTCAGGGATCTCATGATTTTGAAAACACATTGCTGTCTACCATGGATGTCGGTCTCTACTACATCTACAAATCTATCCCATGAGTCTTGATGTGCTACTCTTACAACCTGTCTTGCATGATTCCGTTTCCTTGAATAATTCTCTTCAGCTTGTTGTGTTTTCTTCTGCAATAACTCCAGGTAAGCTTTATGCTTCTGACTTATGGCTTCTTCTATTTGAGGGTTCCAAATCCGCAAGCTATTTTCTTTTCTTTTCAACCTTATCTTACCAATTGCTTCTGATGCTGCTTTTTGTATACTTGACTTTATATTTGACCATTCAGAATTGATATCATCTTCGGTTGGAGTTGCTAACAAATAATCTTGTAACTTTTTCTGATACAATTTTCGAATACTTTCCTCTTGTAGAAGATGTACTTTGAATAAATCTTCAAGACACTTTTGGGACTTTCTCATTCTCCTCCATCTCCGAAGTACTAAAATCTTGCTTATAAGTAGATAGTGATCACTGAAGATACCACAGCCTCTGAATACTCGCACATCTTTGACCAAACTTCTCATTTTCTCATTAACTAGGATATAATCAATAATGGATCGCAGGCCTCCAGCATTCCAGGTATATTTATGTATAGCATATCCTTTTTCCTGAAGAAAGTGTTTGTTATCTTGAGACCATTGAATGAGGCAAACTGTCCTAGCTCCTGGCCATTTTGGTTGTTTGTAGCCTCACCAAAAGACCCAACAATCTCAGGTATAGGAACGTTTACCACTCTGGCGTTGAAGTCTCCAACAATAGCTACCTGATCAGTTTGGCTTATCTTACTCAAGATTTTTTGGAGGCAGTCATAGAAAGCTTCAGTCTCCTCTCTCTCTTTCCTTCATCTGGTGCATATATTCCAATTATTGTTAAATATCCTCTTTCAATTTTCAAACCTACAGTAATTACTCTTTCATTGATGATTGTATAGTCATTGATATTACCTTTCCATTTGTTACTGACAAGAATAGCTACTCCAGCACTTGCTCTCTGATTCTGTGGGACTCCTTTATTGAAAAAATTAATTCATAAAGATATCAGGTTGAAGTACAAAATTTCGAACGGATAAGGAGATAAGCCTATTAATAAAATAGAGTGGATAATCGGGAGTGATTGTATCATTTTTCACGTGAGTTTCCAACTGAATCTATCATATTATCAACTCAATACTAGCTTTGCTAAACAACATAAGCATTAGCTTCCATACTCATTTTGTATTGAGTAGGCTATTTTGTATTGATTGCGTATCGCAGGCTATATGCTTGATCACGATTATCCCCTTGAAAGTCCAATTTGCGCATAGCGATGCTTCGCTATTGATTAATATTATTTGAATAAGAGTATATTTTGATATAGTAGATATGTTCGATGATCGTATCTCTTCAATAATTGTATAATATCCATCCGCACTTGTAAAATCATAAATAAATAATTGAAAAACTGTTGTGAAAGCCTTGAAGCGTTTGTAAAAGGCAACAAGTTCACGGAACAGGTGAATCACCACCACAAGATAAACTTCTCACGAGACTATTATTGGGAATAATTAATTATCCCTCGATAATAAATTATGAGAGACAAAGGACTCGAATTACTTTGATGGAGTTTCCTTTTGAGAGGTTCCGCGGAAAACTTGGTTAATCATTTCATTGTTCAGCAATTTAAGTTGTTTAGTTGTTATTTTTGTTTGCAATAAATTCATCAGTGGAATTTTGTTGATAAGTTTTCTTGAATCTCTCAACTTATAATGCCAGTTTGCTTGATTCCAATCCATGACCGTGAATTAATACTATCATCCTCTCATCTATTCGTAGAATGATCATCAAGGATATCATGTTATGATAATAAACATGAAGATTTTCTCAATTTTTTTCTTCCAAAGCGGCAAAAGCCATAATGAATCCTCCTTAATAGACTGTTTTAGATTATCATCCTTGAATGATAGAAAAGTATTAGGGTAATTCAGGGAGAGATGCCGCACATTTTCTAAAACTAAGCTCCACAGTTCCATGATGCATGTAAAACCAAAGTAAAAATTTATTTGAATAGTCAGTTAAATGTAATAACATATTCAATGAGTAAAAACTATCCATGCAATACATTCTAGGCTTGTGAATTTTTTTTTCAAAAGTACTACAAAGCGGCAACTCTCCCATAGGGTGCGGGTGAGATGCCGCACTTATAGGGGAGTTATGCCACATGTTGTAAAATCGATTTCAAGTGGAACAAAATGAGTATATTGATGAGAAATTTATTAAACACGCAAAAAAAAACACTTTTTATATGTGTCATATTGCTTAAATTTGTCAATCTCATCTACAGCCCACATCAATCTCGTTGCAGCCCACATCACGGAGATCTCCATTGGATGCGGCCTGAGAATAGTTCATCTGCTTCCGCACCTTTTACCCGGCCCGAGAGACGTCTTCCCCTACCACCCGTATGGCTACAATAAGAAGGAAACTCCTCCCATCACGAATCTGTTATTTCATGGATTAATCCGACACTTAACAAAATCGCGATTCTTTAAAACCCAAGTATGAACCAACAAACTTTGAAAATAAGTGAATAAACTTTGACTTAAGTGAAAGCCCGCCCAGAACACTCTTCACTGTGCCTGATTATCCAATCCATGTGAAATAGTGCACTTCATAATGCTGTGATCTCTTGTAAATAATATTATAGGAGCCGAAGTTATCAGCCCGACACTGATGACCTGTTTCAGAGACTCTAACATTTTAATTAGGTTAAGTATCATCATCATCATCATCATCATCATCATCATCATCATCATCCTCACTATCATGTACTGCTCTATGATTGGTTCTGTGCTTTTTGGCCATTTCAATGATGCCTCGTACTGACGACTTAGCTCGCTCGCTTTCAATAAATAATAATAATAATAATAATAATAGTAATAATGTTAATGATATGGGATTTCAATTGTATAATGAACTCAAGCCCTTTAACAAGATTTTAAAAGCAGCTCATCTTAATGTACAGTCCCTTAGCTGTCATATAGACGAACTTAGAGCAATCTTTCGTTTTCAAAACTTCCATATTGTTGGTATTTCTGAATCATTTTTAAAGCCCAGTATACCTTCTTCGCAAGTCGCATTACCTGGTTATAATCTTTTCTGTAACGATCGTTTGAATAAGGCTTGTGGGGGAGTTGCATTATTTGTTGAAGATGGAATAAAAACTAAAATATTAACAGCATCAAAACAAGAATACTCAGCCAAACCTGAATTCATGTTACTTGAATTGTCTTTTAGTAGCTCAGACAAATTACTTGTTCGTATATGCTATAGACCTCCAAAGATAAGCCATTCCCTAGATTTCGAAAATGCTCTACTATCATTCATGCCTTTCTACAGTCGTATTTTAGTTATGGGTGATATGAACACAGATCTCAATATGACAAACCGCAACTTTGACTATTATCAGTTGACAACAACTTTTCGCTGCCTTAATATGACTATCCTACCACTTGACCCAACACATCATACAAACGAATCTGATACTTTTATCGACCTTTTAATAGTTAGTGACCCAAACGAGGTTGTTCACTTTGGTCAGGTCTCCGTTCCAGCTATTTCTGGGCATGACTTGATCTATTGTGTACTGTCTCATAAGACACCTAGACCTGATCAGAAATTTATTACTTATAGGAACTTTAAACACTTTGACGAAACAGCTTTTTTGTCCGACTTAGCTCAAACTCCTTGGCATCAAATCGAGGCATTGCCCTCAGTTGATGATATGGTTGAATCTTTTGAAAAATTGACTCTTGATTTATATGACAAACATGCACCTTATGTGACTAGAAGAATAAACAGAAAACGACGAGTACCTTGGATGACTGATGACATTTTAAAAATGATGGGACAGAGGGACAAAGCTCATAGAAAATTCAAGAGGACATCTGACTTGATTAGTTTACTTGAATACCGACGTTTGAGAAATAAAGTTAAGCAGCAATTACGTAATTCAAAAATCAGATATCTTAACTCATTCATGACTGACAATAAACTTGACTCTAAATTATTATGGCGTGGAATAAAAGAATTTGGCCTAGGTAAACAAAAATCTGAAACTGATATAGACATACCTTTGGATGACATTAATGACCATTTTATCTCACATTCAACTCAACGTAACGAGACTACCATAGGTGATAACATCAATAATTTAAAGAACTAAGTTACTAATTTAAACATTCCTATTGCCAATAAATTTCATTTCAAACCTATTTCAGAAGAAAATACACTCAAAGCTATTCAACAAATGCACAGCAACGCTACTGGGGCTGACAAAATTTCTATTAACTTGATAAAGAAAATGTTACGTGTAGTTCTCCCAACCATCACTTTAATTTTCAACAAGTCTCTTGAAAATGGTAAATTTCCTGATAATTGGAAGTTTGCCCTAGTTCGTCCCTTGAACAAAGTTGCCTCACCTATTAAAGTTGATGACTTCAGGCCAATTAGCATTCTGTCCGCCCTTTCTAAAGTACTTGAAAGACTCATTCATGGCCAAGTTGTAGCATTTCTTGAACAAAATAACAAACTTCATGACTTTCAATCTGGTTTTCGTGAATCTCATTCTACTGAAACAGCTCTTCTACGCGTAACTGACGATATTAGGCTAGCTATGGACCAAAAGAAATGTACTGTACTGACCTTATTTGATTTCTCCAAAGCATTTGACACTGTTGACCATGAAATTCTGCTTAACAAATTAGCTATACTTGGATTTAGTAATCTGACGCTGTTATGGTTCAATTCCTACTTGAAAAATAGAAAACAATGTGTAACTGTTGGTGATAAAAAATCAAATTGGAAAAATGTTAAACATGGCGTTCCGCAAGGTTCAATTTTAGGCCCCCTTTCATTTACCCTGTATGCAAATGACCTTCCAACTGTTATCAAGTTTGCCAAATTCCATACCTATGCTGACGACCTTCAAATTTATGCTAGCTGCCCTATCACTAAAATCAATGAAACTATAGATAAAATTAATCAAGATGTAAAATCAATTTTTGAATGGACAAATAAAAATGGTCTTAAACTGAATCCTACTAAAACACAGCCAATAATTATCGGTTACTCACGCCTCATAAACACTATTAACTTCAACACAATCCAGAAAATAACAATCGATGGTAACGAAATTCCTTACTGTAGCTCTGTTAAAAACTTGGGTATCATCATGAATAAGAATTTAGATTGGTCAGAACAGGTTAATAAAACGTGTAAAAAAGTATTTTCAGCTATGCATTCATTGATTCAGTCGTTGTTCAACTGTGGAGCTGAGTGTTTGCATTCTGTATTTGGTGTTCAGTGTTCGGCTACGTGGTTTAGGCTTTAGGTTTATAGTTTTATTTTATTTTCATTACTAAGTTACAGTATTTAAAAATGCCAAAACAGTTAGAAAAAACGTTCAAATATAAATTTGCTGAATTTATGTGCAATACGGTGCATAGGAGTGATAAGTGGCTGGAGCACTGTAAAAAGAAACATATTTATGTTGGGAAAGGAAAGGTAAATGTACATTAAAATCAAAACATTATCTCTCATTAAGTAGGCTAGCCGGTAGACTATTCTCAGCTTTGTATGAGTTCTATAGATTACAAAGCCTGGTGCCTGGGCCCCGTTTCTCGAATAATAACTGGTGAATTTTCCACCGGTAGAATTGCCAAGCTGATTTTCAGCAGCTGAGCTAGAATTTACTTTGAATTCAGTTGCCAGTCTGAGCAACTCGCTAATTTGATTGGCTGTAGCTGATTGAATCGCTAGCACGATAAAACGTTTCTATAACAGTTCCAATAAAGTTGTTATAAAATAACAACTCACTTGTTAATTTCAAAATTTCAATGGCAACAGATTCGCCAAATCTTGAATGTTACGTTACGTGGGAATTGTAAATGTTTAAAAAATTTCCATTGTATAAGTTTGAACGGGTTTTTCAGGGATGACAGAAAATACTGTCGGATATTATTACTTTAATATCAACTTTTTAATATATTTCATAGCATTTAGTTGCAATCCAATCTATTTAATTATCTAATTGATATTTAACTAAGCACAATAAAAATTTACGGTACCGTACTTTTTTTTAATGGATTACGTTTTTCCTATGGAATTTTGCTTCTGAATAAGGTATAATTTTTGGCAATTGTCCTTGGTATGAGTTTCAAAAGTAATTTGAAAATTAGCGAATTTTCATTGATATTCTTCGAATAAAAAATTAAATTATATAACATCACAGTTTTACTATCATTTTCTCAGAAATGAGTTTACTTATTATTTATGTAGAATCTCTATTCCGTAATTAATTTTTGTAACACAGTAATATCTTTCACAATTCAATATGGGAAAAATAAGAATTTTGATTTCGAAATGAAAATTCTTATGGAAATATAGTTTCAGTTATTGGAGCATTTTCACCAAAAATCGTCTAAGATCTGAATTAGTGAAAGCTTGGACTCTTGGGACATATTTGGAGAATTTTGGAATTCTATGATAAAATAAAAGACTGATAGAGGGTGTCAATTCAACTAATTTTGATTAGTTATTTATAATATTAACTACAGTAGTTTTATTTTGAATACAATTTAAAAATAAAAATAATCAATTTAAAGAATATTTGTATTATAATTTTAGCCTCCTAAAACATTAATTTTTCCAATGACTTAAAATTGCAACCTTCATTGAGGATCTATATTTAAAATAATCCATAGATCTCATCATCAATGATTCGCAATCGTGAGTAAGTTATTCATCAGCTGGGAATTCGTCAGCTGACATGTACGAAAAGATAGGGAAAGCATTGGAAAAGTGGCGACCCTGTTGAAATTCAAGCGAAAATTTACTGGTATCTCTCTTTGAAGGTATAGTCTGTCCAAGCAAAGAAAACCCTCTGGCAAGATGAGAAAATAACTGCAGCTCGGTCAATATTAATTTAAAAATTATTGATTTGTTCTCGAATTGTAGATCAGAATGTTTCCTAAAATCAAGGTCAATAAATTTTGAACCAATATTGACCGAACTGGAGTCATTTTCTCATCTTGCCAGGGGCTCTCCTTTGCTTGGACCGACTATAACATGATATCAATATCTTACGCATCAATTAAAATTTTATATGGGTCATATCCTTTAACAGAGAATATAAAATGAAGATGATGATATTGATCCAAAGTTGAATCATTGCAAAAATTATGTTGTGAATTATGGATTCCTTATTCAATAGAAACTTCAGCTTTCCTAAAGCCGCGTATCGACAGTCCGAGGCATGTACTACGAATGCCTCGCTGTACAGTCTGTTGACACAAAAAAAGAGTACTACTACTAGTCCACTCATGCCTCGGACTGTCGATACCGGGTTTGCTAGCAGCGAGGCAAACGCTGCACACAATTCGCAGCGAGCAGTGCCTGTTGCCTCGCAACGTACAACGAACAATTCTACAAACTAACCTCAAAATTGTACCACATTCCTATGCATTTTTGTGATTAAGAATTCTATTTGGGTGCAGAAAGTTCTAATAGGCAATAATAAGCATTGCCTTGAATTTTTATCTACTAATTGAGCACAAACTAACCTCCAAAGTCCAAAATATCAATTGTCAGAGCTTAGTTGCTTTGTCTCCCGCTTGATGGCGCTAGTCAATTTGTTCGCGTGCTCGCATTTTTGGTTACAAAAAATGAAGATTTTTTATTATAATTATATACTATACTATAATTATAATTATTTTTGATTATTGCAGATTATATTCACACATATGCCTCAGCCATGAGTTTATACTTTTTTTGCGTCACCAGACTGTACTGCGAGGCATTCGTGGCACATGCCTCGGACTGTTAATACGCGGCTTAATTCGAACAATCTGTTTATGAAGAGTTCAGCCAATGCCCTATTTCCTTCCTTCTTTGTAGGTCGCAAACTGATCCTGTCGATATAAGGCCTTGAACTTCAACATCAACTTCGCATTCCAATGAAGGAAGTGAGAATGTTAACCCTCGTGAAAGTGAACCCTCGTACATAGATCAAGAAAATCCTCAAGATTTCATTGATAAGGAACTCTCAGCAGAGATGATCAATGAGGCTTTGAAGTTGGAGCACCAAAACTTAGAAACAATGGATTTTTCCTCTTCAACAAATAGAAAGTTCAACAAAAATTTTAAGAGAGTTTTATTGCCTAATGGAACAACAAGGGATCGGAATTGGCTAGTTTACAGTAGGAAAAGTGACGCGTTTTTCTGTTTACATTGTTTAATTTTTGCTCTACCAACAGAAAAAACAATATGGAGCACTACGGGTTACAGGGGCTGGGTAGACCACAGAGGGGAAAGAGACATTGAGCTACATGAAAGATCCAAACCGCATGCATCTTCTCAAATCGCCAGACTGCAATGGATATCCAAAGCAAGGGTTGATAAAGACTTGAGTGAACAAAAAAACCAACTTGTGAACCATCAACGTGAAGTTTTATCAGTGATAATAGACTGCTGCCGCTATTTGGTGGAAGAAATGTTGGCTTTCAGAAATGAAGATTCACTTGATGGGAAACTTGTCAATCTCTTCAAACTGTTAGCAAAATACAATCCTGATGCAAGGGTCTATTTGGAGAAGTTGGAGAAGTCAAAAGAGAAGAAAGGCAAGCTGAGTTCGAATCTCCTTAGCTATAGAAATTTATATGATTTATTGGATGTGATGAATAATACAGTTATTTCAAGAATAGTGGAACGTGTCAATGAGACTAAAACATATTCCATAATAGTTGATTCCACTCAAGATGTCAGCAAGAAGGAATGTACAACTATTCTTGTTCGATATGTAGAGCAGAGGGATGGTGATGGAAAAATAAAAGAGAATGTGAAACCAGAAGAGCGACTTGTTAGTGTATTCACGAGTGGGGATACAACTGGTGAATATTTGTCAACTAAAATACTTGATACCCTTCAGGAAATTGGAATCGATAAGAGTGGATTGGTCGGACAGAGTATGGATGGAGCTGGAAACATGCGTGGTCAAATAAGTGGAGCAAAATCATTCATACTTAGAGAATGCCCCATAGCTTTTTATATCTGGTGTTGTTCTCATAGATTTGCTTTGGTGGTGGAAAAATCTATGGAACTCTGCCCTCAAATAAAAGACATGTTCTCTCTTTTGCAAGAGCTATACAACTTCATGTCAGGACACAAAAGGCACCATCTATTTGTTGAAAAGTTGGAGAAAGGGGCATGTGAGATAAGAAGGAAACGTTTGAAGAGGGTCAATACTACAAGGTGGAGTAGTAAAAGCGATGCTGTAAACACAATTATCTCTTGCTACGATGATCAACGAGAAACACTTGAGGATATATCCAATGACACAAGATCAGAGAGCGAGTCAAGGGTGTCGGCCAAAGGTCTTCTGAAAGCGATCTCTGAATTTGAAACATTTGCAGTTATTCAAATTGTTATGGAAGTGTTTAGGATTTTATCGCCAGTAACCATCTGTTTACAGTCGAAGGTAATAGACTATGGAATTGTCCCATCAATGGTGTCAGACACAATTTCAAGACTGATGAGGGATGGGGTAGTATAATCGATAAAATAAATACGTTATCCATTGAGCATAATCTTCATCAAATCACAAGAATTCGAAAGAGGAAACGCTTCATGGATGAGCTAACTATTGATGAGACAACAACAGATCCAATGGCAAGATTAAGAACCAACGTCTTCTTCAATGTACTTGATTGTCTTATTCATCATTTGAAAGATCGTTTTCCCGAGAACATTGAATATTGTGAAGCAAATGATTTACTTTCCACAAGAGAAATTGTTAGAATTAAATGACAATAATAACTTCAACTCGGAAATTATCGAAGACTTTTGTAAATACTACGATTTGGATTCTAGTATTGTAAGTGAGGAGCTCAACGCTTTTAGTCAATTGTATAAAGTAAGCTATTGTAACATTGACATATCAGATGTCCTCAATTCAGGTGGAAATGAGAGTTCAAGTGATGAGGAAACTGAGTCATTTGCCAACTTCGATAAAAGTTCAAATTTTGAAAAAGAAAAATATCAAGATCAATGGATCAAAAAAGGTTTCATTAGACCGCATAGATGCCTATTAAATTTTTCAGGGTTCCTATATTTAACAAATGTGTATCAGATAATACTCTCTCTTCCAGCAACAAGCTGTTCTGCTGAACTGTATTCTCAATTTTGAAAGTGTTGAGTAGCAAGTCAAGCCAAATAGAGTCTAGTTGCAAAAAAAACAACTTTTATTTAAATATTTAAACTATTTCAATCAATAAAGTACACGATTTCACCGGTAAAAATTTGATTCTCTCGTTTTGGTATTGTGGGGGGGTGAATTTGTAGTTTTTGAGGGACTATAGGGCTATTGACAAATTTTGGGGGGGATTTGCGCCATCAGCCTTGGGGGGATAGGCACCCCTGCTTCCTAGTCTTAGGCTGTCGTGAATGGAATGCTGTCCCTGAATCTATTAGGTCTATTGAGAGCCGAGCGAGCTTCATCTTGAAGTTGAGGAAATATCTTGTAGACAAAATGATCGAATATCTCCAGACTTAGAGCAACAACATGACAAATTCCATTATTCACCTTATTATTACTCATTGCATACTTGAATAAATCCAATTCTCATCACACACCATCATAACGGTCTCTTCATACTTTTAATTATAAATTGAACTTCCATTCCACACTATCATCACATATTCACCATCCAAACCGTTATTATAATATTAATTATACATTATTTTAATATTAACCTAGCTCTTGTCATTCATCACATTATCATTTACTAGCATATGCTTGTAAATAATTTTACTCTGAGTTATCTCAATTCATAATACCCATTTAAATTACAATTATTTATTTACCATTATCATTTTTATTGTTACTCATCTTATGATATAGCTCAAATATCCATTAAGTATCAATTTATCTAAATCTAGTCTTTTAATTGCATAAAAATTTTCCTCTCTATCTTTAGTAATATTAACAGCTCGTTATAAATTTTCAATTCAAGGCCAAGTGTTAATGGAAAGGATATCCTTATTATCCTTTCCCAAGAATGGACATATATATGTCTAAACTTCGCCTTTTCACTTAGATAACTTACACTCCTTATTCATTTTGCAGAACCTCGAATTAAAATTTTGTATAAATTTTGCATTCATTACTTCACCGTTTTATTGTATTTTTACTAGAAGTTTCTATTTTATGAAATTTATAGGATAATTTTGTCTTACTCATATATTATATTACAATGTAGAATCTAAGCCGAATTTTATTATCTATTTGAATAAAGTAATCTAATCTAATCGAATCTAATCTACAGTCCATGCAAGAAGTGTTAAACTGGTAGCCTACAATATTTGTGAATCCACTTATTATTTAGCTTATTATTATATAACTTATTTATTTAGGATATTAAGTGAAACAGAACATATATGGACTATATAATAGAGAAATATAACAAACTCAAAAAATAGCACTTTTTTATGTTTTACATTTCTAAATCAGTGTGCGGCGTATGTCCCTTATGGGGAAAAAATGCGGCATGTATACCGGATTCTAAGGCGACATGTGTCCCATTTTGTCCGGGTGAGACGCCGCATCTCATAACTTTCTTGTCTAGGGAGCCTAGATGGCGCAACAGGACGGAATATGTAGCCAGTGACGAGAAGTGTTGACTCAAGCCCAAAAAACTCAAATCCATCGAGCAGTTATGGAGCAATCACAGATCTAGGATGTTTAAAATTAGTTTCTGACACATAAAAGTTGTACTCTCCTCATATAACTGGGTATAAACCGAATAAAACTAACAAAAGAGTAAACTGTCAACACAACACTTGTTCAATGGCCATTGCTTCAACTATTACTGCAACTGGCAGCGCATTCTGGTGATCACTGTGAAAAGTAGCAGGGGTGTGGCGTCTAACCCACATGCGGCAACTCTCCCCGAATTACCCTATTCTTTGCTACACTGCGGATACTCACAGATATGAAGCGAAGCGATCCTACCGGCTAGTGCAGCTATATTCCCAGATATTTACATTTTTCAGGTAGGTCAGATCTATTTTTGTTATGGATGTTGTGAACCTTCCTGAAAAATAGGTTATTGATTGAATCAGAATTTTATCTATTTATATTTTATATTTATTAACTAAATATTATCTGAGAATACTAAAATTTATTTTCTGATACAAGATAGAGCTCATGTATAAAGAACAATAAAAATACATGAATATTTACAGTAGAGTGCATCCTGACGTTTTCAAGAGTTTCAAAAATCATAATGCTTATGGAATTCGGCAACATTTCTTATAGTTATCAGCAATAAAATGGATTTCACACACGCTTTTATTTGAAAAGCGTGAAAGTGATAATCATTCAACTTTTATCACCCTCATCATTTTTTATTTGCTGATTTTCCAACGACTGGACTTTTCAAAGCAGTTTCTCGATCGAGCTTGAGAATTCTGTGACGGAAATGAAAGAAGGATGTGTCAGTCGCGTCAAGTTGATCGTAAATCTCACATTTTTGATAGTTTTTTCAATGTTGAAACAAACTTTATCCCTCTCACACTCTAGTATATCATCGATATTCTCCTCGGTTTATTTCAAAACGCGCATAAGCTTGAAGTAAAAATGCTGTCACACATTTTCGCTACTAGTCTGTTACTGCGTTTTTATCCGATGTGGTGAAAATTTGTCTTTGATATAGGCTGATTCTATAACTTCAAATTTTCCTATAAGTTATTATTCTTATTTCCTTTTCAAATCCTTTTTCTTCAATATCCAATCCACATTCACAATCTGCATCCCATTCAATCTCTATTGTCAACCAAATCAACTCTCCCACATTCTCCTATTCACTCTTTACAGTATCTTTCTCTAAAAGATAAATCTAGCCTAAATCTGATTTCCCACTACCCGTCGCTAAGTGATTGCCTCCTTATAAAGCTGCTATCTAACCCTGCTCTATCGGCCTCCAAGCCAACAATTCCTTTAGATGATAGATTTGCAACAAGCCAAAGTCCGTGCCTGCGCTGGGGAGACAGATCGTTTCACAGAGATTATTCACCATTCTAGACACAGTGGATCGACTGAGAAATTTATTACCACATGGACTTTGCAGATGATAGAATATTCTACACCAGCGGCTCAACATGTAACGCCTAGTATTTTACCTTGTAAAAATAGATTTATTGGTGACTTCTCGATTACCGAAGTTATCATATTTAATTGATTCTCGTGGCCAGATTCGAGAATTGATAGGTTGAATTCTGTCCAATTCCTTCGATTTGTTTTACTTCTTCGTCGATTTGTTCTGATTTATTCATAATCTTGATATTTTCAAGAGGATCTCCTTTCGATTGAACTTTCAAAAGAAAAGCACACGGATAATCTCAATATATCTATTTTTACAAATAGTCTTTACTGGTTATAATCATTGGTTCATAGTTCCAAGAAATTTGAATCGCCAATCGTAGATATCTAATTATATTCAGAACAGGAATAAACAAGTATTTTGGAATTGGTTTTAGAACAAATCCTGTTCAATATTTACAGTATCGAAAACCTCAAGAAGTCTAGAGTATTGTAGAGAATTAATTTGAAATCTTGTTCAATTACTTTTATCTGGAAATGAAATATACATTCATATTTTCCAATAGTGATTGGATATTTGCAATTTCCTATTTCTTCCACTTGGATACGTTCCTCGAATTTCTTCGAATTCATAAATATACATATCATATACAGTTTTATAAAACTGTTGAGTTCCGAATGTTTATTTATCAGCTATAACAAACATTCGAAAAGGAGAGTTACCACAGTGATTACAAAAGTATCATGCTCTCATGATAGACAATCATTGGGATTCATCATATTTAATACAGTATTCACAATTACATTCAATAATATTCACAAACCAAATACAATTTTTGTTTGATACAAATGCTTGATTTAATTGAACCAACAAGAGCAAGGCTTTAATGTGCAATGTAGCGGCTTTATTGATTAACCAGCCAGCAGGAAGAAATGATGTAACTACTATAACTATATATTCCTAGGCTCTAACATTTATCTGCCCCATTATTATATCCATATACATTATTCTAATAGAACCCGATCGTGTCATTAGCTTTGTGTATTTTAACCAGGTTTGTTGGTGAAGTGTCGTAGCCACAGGCTATTTTCTGTTCTGTGCTCACACACGGGTTGTTGAATTCTCTATTAACTTCGACCACAAGTAGATTACTGAACTATCCATTCTATTGGAGCAATTCAGAGTCAATACAACAATGTTGTTCAGCGAGAGAACACCGTTTCCTGAAATATTGGACTTCTATTTTGAGCTTATTAGGTAGTTGTAGCTATCACACTTTATAAAGGGTTATTCAAAAAGAGCGCCGTTTTCAATATCTCAAATGAATTGAGAGTTTTTTTTCACGAGAAATTGAGAAAATAAATCAAAATTTTCATCTTTTTCGTCTATTTCATGTATGAAAAATGATGTCAAACATGTGGCCTTCTCTATTGCGAAGGTGGGCATCAATAGATAAGATTATGTTGCAGCTCGCATTACACTTTATTAAACTAATAGAGTTCAAAAATAACTATTAGCAATCAATAATTATTCATTCAGGAAGTAAGCAGATCAAGAAATCATCATATTCATGGTGATGAATGTTTTAATAGATTAAGTAAGTGATGGCAACCAGAATCAGAGGATTGATAATTATTTTATATGCATTTTCCATGATGACCCAGAAAGATGATCATTATCCCAGAATGATCAGCATATTCTATAATGTATGTACCATGTTAATGTTTTCACTTTCCTCCTACAAATGCGATCTAATCTCATAAGAGGCTGTTGATCAATTAATTTCTACCTTATAATTGGAGTAGCCTATTTCATTATAATAATTGGTGTATTGGACTAAGTTAGGAGTACTCACAAGGACTAGTACTTCTGCATACTAATCGAATTATAAAACTATATAATTCATGTCAACGAATAAATATCTCAATAGAATAAGAAACAATGGAATCCAGAGTTAAGGTGAAAAATATCATCATTTCCATGTTAATAAATTATGCTGAAGGGAGAATAATTTTAAGTGCTACTTTATACTTTATAAATACTATACTTTATAAATTTTCAAGTACTACTACTACTACTGCTGCTAAGTAAGGAATACTACTTTTACATACTAATTAAATTATTTCAATCATGTTAACGAATAAATAACTCGATAGAATAAGTAATTGCAACCAGATTTGAGGTAGAAAAATATCATCATTAATTTCCATGTTAATGAATAGGAAAAGTAAGAATGATGGGAACTGGAATTAAGTTATTTTCTGTTGTGTAAAAGCGTACCAAAAAGTTTCGCAGTCATTTTGTCCGTTGCACACGTTCCCCGTAACATGATTGCATGAGACTGTCTTGTTTCAAACAGTGTTTCTCATAGAAAATGCAATCGTCCAGTGCAGACTCGCCTCGAATTTTGCTCTTGAGCGCATCAATGTGCCAAATCCACCCATTACGTGACCACGCATACCTTCGAGCTGTATCTGCGCTGTTGAAGTATATATCGAATCTGCAGTGTGATTTAATAAAGTTGGGGAGCAGGAAGCAGCGTGTGCTAAATTTCATTACTGTTCGATTCTAGCTGTTCACGAAGAAAGCTTACGTCGATTCAGGTGAGTGAGCGGTGGCTGGAAAGTCTTTACAAAATGCCGATGAGAGTGTACATAGGTGAGCAATACTGGGGAGCGTGAGAGGGAGAGAAAGAGAGGAAGGTAATAAGGAAAAAGAGATAGAAAAAGAAGGATGTGAGGTAAGAGGGGAGGAAAGATGGAAGAGGATAGTTGCCTCTTCACGTAGCCTGCCGAACTTTCATTCGATCAAAGTTGTCCTAACTGGGCAACTCCTTTCAGTGCCCTGATCCCCGCGAACAGCCTTCGAAGAATACAGATACGGCCAACTCAACTTTGGATAGTGGTGGCGGTGGGCCTTTAAATTTTCCGTGTGTATGCTAGCAGTCGGCTTAGAGTGCACATCTTTGTTCAGGCGGCAAAACTTTGCTCGGAACAGTAATGCCTTGCCTTACATCCACCATAGAATAACCGACAAAGCAAGGATATAAACCCCTCTTTTTCTTGATTATTCAATCTGGAAAGTGTTTGAAGCATACTCATATCTTCCAAGATTCACTCTTTTCAACTTGTTTTACAAATTGGAATTCAAGTACTGAGTAAGCTATAGTGTTTGTGAGAAATCACTTCTACATGAAGAGAGGAAACCGATTTCCTCTAATCTCCACAGTTTGTAGCATCATCAAGAGTAGTGCAAAGACAAATAGGTGTGAAGTGCACGGGTAGAGAGGGTGCGATTATTAAAGGTATCGGCCATGTCTCTCGGAGAGAACCCGGCCCCTTCCATTTTAAATCATAGATTTTATTCTGAGTGATATCTCGCGGACAACCTCTCAAGTTGAGGCAGCACTGCTAGATGAGATAACAATGAATGATTAGATCTGAAGAATAAAATCTATAAAATCAATGATTATCAATAATGAGTTCATTGATCAATTAGATCAGCTGATCTATGATTAATTCAAATCGATCTTAATCACATTCAATACTGTATCACATGAATTATTAAGATAATAATAACATTTTGATTAATAAGGGGGCACATGCAGGTATCAGTTTTCAAAACTTCCACCGAATATTGACTCCCTTATTTCCTTTTCATGAACTTTTTCAAACTCGTATAAGGATTTCACGTAATCGATATGATACGATTCTGACCTGCGCCTTGAGTCCAGTCAGAGGTTATCTGCTTCAGATCACCTAACAAGCTATTAACTTTGCTCCAATGAGCTTGAAAAAAATCTCGGGAAGATGAACGTTTTGAAAAATTATTTCCGTGCTTGTGGGGCTCAAACGAGTGCTCTCGAGTAGGCCTATACTCTCTCACAACTGATTCTCACTGACTGTTAAGCATGAGCAAAGACATAATACGATTATGTTTTTCAACTGCAAGATATTTTTCAGCCTGTAAACAATAAAGGCATTTTTCAAAACCCTTTTTCAGTAAATAAAATGCTAGGTTCAGGATTACAATAAAATTATATCTATCTCTCCAATTCAATAAGCACAAGAAAACCGATTTCTCAAAGTAATGGATAGATAACGGATAACGGAGAGAGTGTGCATAGAAAGAATAAATTTTCCATTTTCCATTACTATTCAAAATTCAAATTACATTTTTTTTATTCTGTTTGCAATTGAGCAATTGATTAAAGGGTGTGTATATTTTTAAGATTTGGAATTCTACTGGCTGTGAATATCTACAGTGTTGCTTTCTTTCGGATAGTATTTGAGAGTGAAATGTTCAGTTTAAAGTGTAAATGAGAATTTGATTAATTTTTGCTTGTTTGACATGATTTTAAATGGAATTTCTTACGCCAGCTGGATCTATTGCGATTATTTTTTATTGATTATTGTAATGTTATGGATTTTCATTAAACAACAACCTCAACCATGCAGTTATTTTGTCAATGGGAGCTCAGAATATTACAGGAATTGATATTGAAATAATGATAACAATCGATTAATTAAACATTCAATATTCAGTCTATCCGACTGTAATATTTGACTATCAGTTTCCTTTTTGTTCAACAATTTAGTGGAAATTATGTACAACTAACAAGCTGCGTTATCCATACACTCCTAAAATTGAGAAAAAGTATTCGAAGACTAAAACAGCAATCTCAATAAAAAGTGTATAGAGAAAATCGTTTTTAGTATGAATAACTTCTAAAACCTGACTCACTCCAAACACTTATCATAACACCAAATTGAATTCAACCATACATGATATATATAATAAGAGAGTAGTTGAATATTTTCAGTATCTAGGTTATTCGTAGTTGAGCACTGTGAATGAAATAATGAATGAACTGAAGATCAGTGTTGGGTAAACTACTTTTTAAAAGTAGTTAGCTACAACTACAACTACTTTATTCAAAAAGTAGTTAAACTACACTACAGCTACTTTTCCGCTACTTTACACAAAAGTCATGATAGAATGTTTTAATCGTGTGGTTTAGACAAATAATGTCCATCAAAACGAAAAAAACGTTATGCTTAAGCTACATATTTACGAGCTTGTGGGGCTCTACATTTGTGTATTTGCTTACTTTAAAAACGAGAGTAACTTTCCCATGAAAAAAAAACAAATATTGGAGCTCTCATTGAGATCCCCGTTTAATGGATATTTCATCGGAATATCTACGGAATATTTTATTGATGATTGATAAAACATGATTGACCAAATTCAGGGCAGTACAATCACTGTAGAACGTGAAGTACCGCCGGTTATAAATAGACAGACCCACGGTAAATTGTTTTTATTTTAAATAATAATCATAGTACCCTTTTCAATTATTTTTTCATGCTTCGATTATTTATAGTCATTTTCAAATGCGAATGAGAAAATAATTGAAAGGGCACTATTATTTAAATTAAAAAGCAGGCATAAAAGTAGCCATGAAATAGAAGAAACACCACGGTAATATGGATTGTATGCACCGTTGACAAACCGGTTCCCTGTCTATTTAGGAAACCCCGCTTATGACATGAACCTATAAATTTCGCGTTGTTTTTTCAGAGAATAATTCTTTGCGTCGAATGCAAAATAAATAGTGTAGGCCTATTTCTCAGCAAACAATGATAAAGTAAGAAAATGAAATGACAATAATTGACGCCAAATTCAAATATACTTGCCTCTGAGAGTATTATAAATAATGAGTGTTGCTTCGTTTTATTTGCATCCAACACGACCAAATGCGATAAAAAATAACATTGTATTGGTCAATTTCATGAATGAATAACGAGACTGAACAGAGTGTATACTATATCACTGTATGATCAGGGGTGCCCAGACCTGGCGCAAATGCGCTTCTGCGATTTTTGGGGGGATTCTATTTTTTAGCTCATTTCCTATAAGTTGGGGGGGATTTTTCATAATTAGCCCTCAGAATGTTTTTTGTGTTATATTCAAGCACTTGTAGAAGATTATATTTCTCATATTCAATTCTAACAATCAGTAGCGGTTCCAGACCCGAAAAACTGGGGGGGGGCAAGGACTCAAATTCACGAGTGATTTTCTAGGGGAGGGGGCTGGAGTTTATAAAAGGGTATGTGGGTGCCCTTACCCCTACCCCAGATAGTAGGGTTCCCAGGCGTCTTTTTTCCTTGGGAAAAAATAAAAATTTCATGACAAAGTAAATAATTAGTCAAATAATAATAACTCAATTTGATTATTTTTCGAGTCAGGTTAAAAAGCTTGATGCCTTAAAAACTTGTCCTTATTTTATTTTTTTTTTAAATATAGTCTTGAGGTTCAAGAGTAGATAATTTGGCAATAATTTTTAATAACTACTATTGAATTAATTCTAATAGTTTCATACTACGGCACACAGAGTGTTTCAGAAAGATGCGCAGTACTTCTCAGGCAAATTCTCTTTTGAGAAATTTAAATTTTTCGCCATTGTTATCTAAGCGGTAACAAAGCGTTTTTGGTAATATGTCCCACGGAACTTTTTCCTCTACTTGGTGTAAAGAAACAGCTTGAAAAGTATTGCACATTCCTTCTGGAACACTCTGTGTGGTATGAAAAATTTGGAATTAATTCAATAGTTGGTAAAACTTATTGCCAAACTATCTACTTTTGAACCTCAAGACTACCTTTTTAGATAAAATAAGGCCAGGTTTTCAAGGTATTAAGATTTTCAACTTCTAAAAAATCATCAAATTAAGTTGAACTGATTACTTTGTAATGATATTTCAGATATGATGCAATCATCATAATCCACTTCATTGTAGATTGAAGGACTCAATAACCTTATTTCATGGAAGATATCGGCAAGCTTCTTTGGCTGGAGTACCAAACTATAACATGAGTGAGGATTCTCAATTATAGGCTTAGAAAGTCCATATGAACTTCCAATAACAGATATTATCTATTCTATAAACCATTAAATGATTTTAGTCTACACTAAATTGATTATTTTAGGAATAATTATATTATGTGCGTCTAACTAGAACTCAACAATTGGAAAAATTCCCATGAAAACTGGGGGGGCAGCTGTTCACCCAGCCCACCCTGGAACCTGCCACCACTAACAATGTTAGGGGATTGTATTTCCAGCGTTTATTTTTTTAATTGGGGGGGAAATTTTCTTGACTATACCCAAAATTATTTTTCTTATATTTATTCACAATTCTTCTCAAATTTAGATATACTATTGAGTTCTATTTTCAGCTTAGGCCTATATCTTATAAGTTTCGGGGAGTATTTTTAAAATTAAGCTCAAAATGTTTTTCATGTTAAATATTCGACAGTCGTGAAATTTTTTCCTATGATATCTTATTCTATTATCTGTTCTCAAGTCTTGGGAGGGATGTTTTTACAATCAGCCTTCTTCAATGGCTTTTTATTATATTCTTTCACTATTAACACTCATAAAAAATTCACCCCGAAATAAAATTATTTCAAAAAATTCAATTATTCTATTTTTAGGGGGAATGCTGTTGTCACCGTATATTTTATGAGTTTGGGATTTTTTAAAATAAGTCTGAGAATGTTTTTGGTTTTATATTCATACCGGTAGAAAATACCTTGAAATAAATAATTATATTTCAATTTTTAACTTATTCTGTTTTCAGCTTATAGTTTTCAAGTTTTGGGGGGAACTTATAATAAGCTTTGATTTTCTGTGTTATATTCATTCACTATTAAAACTCGTAAGAGGTTTTCCTCTGATATTAAATTTTCATATTTTTAGGAGGGATTTCATTTCCCGCTTATATCTTCCACGTTGGGGAGAGGGAGATTTCATAATGATCCCTCAATTTTTTTGGTGTTATATTCATACACTATTGACACTCAGGGAAAATGTCTATAATTATTCTAAGTAGAATAAATGATGAATAAATTTTTTTTCCAAAGAAATAGGAGATTATGTTTCACAATTTAAGTCCAAATGCGACTTTTCCCCGCCTATGGCTTCCAAGATGATCACATTTTAACAAAAAAATTTCTTGGTACCTGAGAATGTACTCAAGATAGTGAAATTCTTAAATTTTGATCAAATTTAACAAATTATATGTACATTTGAAACGTCTTGATGTGCTGAGAACAACAAACTATGGTTTATCAAGATCAGCAGTTAACTTTATGAGAGTCACGGGTGTCCTTATATTAGTTTATTATCCTTGAAGAGTCTCCTACTGGTAATATCCTGAACTCAGGGCGATATGTTAGGTACTTACTATATTAAAACATGATTCAAGAAAAAATATTCTAGTTATAAAACTCAAATACAGGAATATAGAGACTTAATATGAAGGTTCTTTATTAGTTATTATGATCTTTTTTATTGTGCAATGAAACATGTTGTAAGTCCTATCACAATAAAGTGTTCAATTACTTATATTTGTGAATAGCCAATATGATTCCATTCAACATCGCTTGTGCACTCAATTCAATTTTGAAAATTATGTCTTATAAATGTTACCATTCTCACTTTTTTCTCTTTAAGTTGTTCATAGTTCCTCGTGTAACTTCCCTTGGAATGGTAGCCAGTTCCTGCCTAATGGCATCTTTTAGTTCTTGCAGAGTTCTGGGACTATGTTTATTTTCCCCTGTATTATGCATGGGCCTACTTCGGAACTTGTCGCAAATTCATATTAGACTTATTTGAAATGATCAAAGTCGATTAAGACGATTTTCTTACTAAACCTTATCTTTTTTGGAGGTGAAAGTCTTTTCATTCATTTGCTTGTTCAATATCACCCTTAAACTTCCACCTCTACATTTTTATCCATTGTATCACCTCCATTCTATCACCTCATTGTCTACTGAGAAACGTCTGTAAGCCTAAGTATTACTCACCCACTCATCATCATCACCTGGGCTATCTGAATGAATAAAAAGTGAATGGGTGAATAAAATATATGTGTAACTTGGGAGGAAAATCCTCGAATTTTTATGTGATAAAAAGTACGGTTTTGAGAAACTTTTGAACTTCATGAAATAAATTTGTATTCTGATTACAGCTATATATGTTTACTATAACCAGGGCTTAATCTTGGTGGTATCTCTGTGAGGGAGAGTGAATCATTCTAATTTTCTATTAAAAATATGGAGAAATTATGGTAGAAATACACAACTAAAAGCTTCAAAATCACTCTAAAAACGGGATTTGAAAGAGCTGAAATTCCATTTTTTCCGGGTGGACCCGGACCCCTCCGACCAACGCTCCTGCCGCCGTAATAGAACCTGATTTAACAAATCAAGCACTGACTACATCAATAATTTTTCAATGATATAGAATTATACTATTGATTCACTATTTACTCCATTTTGTGACAGTTTCATTTCAATAAGTCTAAACTTTGTCAAATTTATAGATCCTAAACTACTAATATAACCCACAGAGAAGAAACTCTTCTTTCTTCTCTGTGTATAACCTTAATTTAAATTATGTCTCCTTGATGCTAATATTTTGTAATCTACCTGAAAGTAGAATAAAACAATCGATGGAGACGCATTTAATCAATGGCAAAGTGAAAAATACAGCCTATCAATAAAAGATCCTTTGAAGGACTTCTTTAATTTTCGTACATCAAAAATTCATTTGAGAATACTTAAATGTGTATGGGAAAATATATGATTGTTTTCTTCTGTATGTAGGCTGTTGAACGCTTTTTCACTCTTGGGAATCATTCTTCTTAATTATATTAGGATTATATTATTTGGTTCCAATTGCAAATTGAACTTATATTGGGAGAGGAGTTACCGAATTCAAATTGGTGGGGAGGGGGGGGTTGAAGCAGTTGAAAATGAGGGGGGATTTGCGCTTCTGTCCATGGGGGGGATAGGCACCTCTGTGTATGATTATATCCATCTATCATTTCTCTAGAATATAGAGGGTTATGATGATACAGTATCTGTATATTGGGGATTGTATTAGAGACAACCACTTTATTGAATGTAAATGAAGGTGTATATGTAGATTAAGATATAATTAATGTAGATAAGTGATGAGAATGAGAATAATATTCCTTTTAATTCAAAAGTGTATCCTATTCAACTACCAACACTAAAATTTCAAAAAAATATAAAAATAGCTGAACTAAAAATGTTGTGGATTAATCATATGCTGCAATTGAGTACTTTAATGTAAGTTATTGTAAAAATTACTTGAATAACAGTAATTGAAAAATGGAAGAACAACCAATGATGTTCCACAAGTAGATAAATTTATATTTAATTATCAATAGAATCACTAATATTCATTTATTTTCGCATTGTCCAGGAATTTCAAAACTTTTGCCGAACATTCAGCTTATGGAACCGTTGTATTGACTTTTGTTATTTATGCTGAGTCTGTCATCGGTATAATATAATACTGTATATTATACACAGTGCTCAAGGAAGGTTGATCTCAATATTGTAATCAAATAATAATTGATTACCGTAACTCATAACTTATTTTCTTGCTATATTGCAATATTAATACTACCGCTGTCATAGCGATTGCTATCAATTTATATCAAAGAAGAATTATTATAAAAAATTAATGATATTCAGTTTAACATGTTTAAGTTTTCAGGCGAATAACATGGCAATGATGGTGAATTTTGCAATAGCTTGAGTAATTGTCAACCTGATAATACTATTCTGTTATCACAATGGTCAAAGGATAGTGAACCAGGTAAATATCCCCTCACATAATTATAGCTGTCACCAAAAAGTTAAGCAGTTTCCTAGCTAAAGCAATTATGTTCTAAAATTTCAGCCCAAACTTTCTTATCAACGGCTTACAATTAGGATCACAAAAATTTTATTTTTCTTGATATGCAAATCAAAAAGAAAATAAACAAAATTCTCCAATTTTAAACAATTTTTTTACAAATTATAAATAACACACATTTCAATAGCTTTGATGTGTTGAAAAAATGATCTAGGTACCGTATTGGTTGTTGAAATTCATCAACTTTTACGACATTAATAAGGGTTTTTCTATTCTGGTTCTTAGTAAGTTCATTTTCCTTGAAGAGTCCTCCTTACTGGGAATAATAAGGATTCAGGGCAGTTTGGTAGGTATTATATTGGACATGATCACAGAATGGTTATTCCAGTGGAAAACTTCAATGCAAGTAATTATAATATGGAAATTTATTTCGATCGTCACTGGTGAGAAAATTGTATTTTTGTGTAAGGATGAATGTTGAAAGCTCCAACACAAGAAATATATTTGAAAGATAGAGAATTCTGCTTGATCTTAAATTGTAGAGAACAAAATTACCCTTGAAAAGATTCTGAAATGCACATCCATTAAATACATCAGAATGATGGTGTATGATGATTGATACATCAAACCATAGTAGACTTTTATGACTTAAGCCTACAATATTTTCGTAATTCAATGTAATTATATATGTATTGTATGATCACAGAATAAATATTCCAATGAAAAACTGCAATTCCACAACTGTGGAATAATAATTTCAAAGTTTTTTAAAAAGAGTATTTGATTTTCCATTTAATTTATCAATTATTTCAAATAGCCCCAATTTTAAAGTATATATGTATATATATAATTCATATTTATTATAAATCATTATGTGATTTTTTTTTTAAACTTATGTAATAGGCTACTACTTTTTTTTTGGTAGCATATCGTAATATATTATATCCCATAATAAAAATAAACAGTATAATAACGCCACGCCCACTTAGGTTACGGTATGAGGAGTGTAACGTTGGTTTGCAGTTTCCATTGTTACAGAAGGGGTTGTTATAAATGGAAGCCCCCTGCAGGCTTGGCTCTGACTCTGGTAAATTTGCAGAATCAGCATCCTACCAGAATTTTCCCAGTATCAATTTTTTTTCCCCTTTTTAATAGTAGCCACCTACTCTACCCGGGGTTTTCAAGTAAGCCCAAATTAAGGGAACACATCAAATAGAATGATGCCATAAAAAGATTAATGGGTTTTTTAAAGCTCTCAAATCTTTTGGGGAAAAACCTTTCTTTAGAACTATCGCTCCGACGACATCTTCCCAAGTTCCTTGGCTAGATAGCTAAAATGGTTAAAAAACCTTGAGCATTATGATAGAAGGGCAAATATGACATGAATTAGACCCCTAAACTTTGTTTGAACACTTTTTTTAAAAAATGTGTTGTATTTAGCACAAAAATATTCAATTTTTTTAAAACTAAAGGGAATATTTTAGAGACTTCAAGAATATAAATCATCTTGAATATACCCTATCATCTAACATTGATTAATCTTGGTTTTTAAAATGCATTTTAAACATTATCATAAATAGTAATATCATATATTTAAAGGGGAAAACATTTGAAAATAATATTTTGTAATATTCCAATTATTAAATCCCCCTTTGGGGATTTGGGAAAAGGGTCAAATCTCTCAAAGACTCTAACACACTAAATACAGATAATACCATCCCTTATCCATTAAAAGATTTTATTGTATGGGTTTGTTTCTTTTTCCTAGAAACAAATTTGGAAAGGGTACTGTGATATTTAAAAAAAAAATCGTTGGGTATGTATGAATAATTGATTGTTGTTCTTTGCATATTATACTATGTATTATTATTTTTAAGAAAAAAGATACGGTATATTTTTTCAGAAATTTTTCTTACAGTGAAAAATTTTAATGCAATTTTCCTCTATCTTTGATTCTGAAGGCAGCTTTCTCGTTTAGAATGTATTCTATTCTCTCAAATCAAATACAGTGTGAAAAAATTAACCATATTGTCAAAGTTTCTAAAACAAAGTCAATAAAGACTTTTCAAAAAAAATTTTGTAAATGACGAATTTCCTCAACACCCGATTTCCCACCTCCTACGTAGGCAGTTGAATACGACACCTCCTATCATTACTTAAAATATGACCGTATCAAATTTTTTATGTACATTTTCAAATCGAAGAAAAAAGAAGGTGGTCAAGAAAGGGAAGGTAATAATGCACCCAATTTTCAAAACTCTAACTTGGTTTGATATCTTCAAGTGATTGAAGAGCCGAATTCAGGATTTACCGCTCAAGGTTAACCAAAAAAGATTCGTAAACTTTGTAAATAATTGAAAAGTTTCATTTCAGTCTGCAAAAATAAAACCATGAAAAAATCTATAGGTCTATTGGGCGAAGTTTTCGGGATATTTAAAAACCACTTCTATCAGCTCTTCAGTTGTACAAATTTCTCTCTTCATTGTAAGAAAACTCTCTTACATTGTAAGAAAGTTGTGAGTTTTTAGTTGAGTCATTTCTGGGAAAACTGAAAAAACAAGCAAAATCTGCATGGAAAACACGTATTTAATGATAAATTTGAAATAATCTTTTGTGCTTATTATTTTTTGACGGTCCGGCAGATTGCGAGAGATGATCTAGGTCATATATAATATTGTATCATATTATTTTGGAATAAGACATATCAATACATTCGAATTAATAAAAGAAATGGAATATGGGAACATGCATAATAATGAATAGAATTACAGTTTTATTCTGATTTTATTATTCAATTCAACACTTTCTGTTAATTATTCATATTCTCTTATCACAACTGCTTCTAGCATTTCTCTATCATTTCTTCTTCATTATTTTTTTAAAATAAATTATGGAATTCTTAAAAGCATGAAACTCGTCCTGAATCTGTTTTATCCTCTATCTTATTGGTGCTAGAAGAATATTTTCTGTAGAAAAAATGAGAATTAGAAATTAATAAATGTAGGACTATTTCCGAGCTGCACCAGATGAAATAATTTTTCTAGAGGACAATCGCATTTTAATAAAATTGGAGTTATTTATAAAGCTGATGCAAAACGTTAGGCGGTTTTGTCTGTCTCTTGTACGTGAAGAACCTACTATAACCGATGTAAATAATCTATTATTGTCTCTTTCAGTTAAAAAACATCATCTAGGCAAAACTGGATCCTGACTGAAACTCTGATTTTTGACAACATCAGCTGAAGGAGCGCACAAGGAACAGACAAAATCGCTCAATTTTCAGCCTCCTTCCATTAGTGTAGGCTGCATTAGGATACATTAGGGGTTACGTTAAATAATAAATTATATTGCATTAAATATACATTATATTTAGATCAGAGTTAACCTAAAAAAGGTTTCATGAGGAGTCTCAGAGGATAACTGCTGGCTCAATCGGCTACTGCATTGTAAAAACAATCATATTCTAGAAACTCAAAGGGACTTCTAATACAGGAATAAGCTGCCATCACACTATAACCTACACATGCGGCAAGTTATACTGCGACCTGAGCTGATTTTTTTTAAAATTTTTTCTGTTCATAATTTATCATAAAATCTATTTGAAAATCCCATATTTAAAAACAAAAATATCCATATAGCCTATTATGATATGAAATAATACTAAGCATTCATTCAAACACTCATTTCAATTATATGCAGCTAATGCCTGATAAGAATTACATTGAAAGATACTATAACACAAATTATTATCAATTTCGATTTCAAGTATCTGTTGTGGTTAGCCACATTAGCAAATTATTAATGTTTCAAAAACTGAGCAATAGCCTATTTAATTATATTCAGT
This sequence comes from Sogatella furcifera, assembly GCA_017141385.1. Classification (NCBI taxonomy): domain Eukaryota; kingdom Metazoa; phylum Arthropoda; class Insecta; order Hemiptera; family Delphacidae; genus Sogatella; species Sogatella furcifera. The sequence goes on from CM029549.1 coordinate 11,573,975, forward strand.
AGATCTTACACTTTATACTCAGCATCATTAGTTGGATTGTTCCTCTGGATGGTTGATCAGATTTAATACTCGGCTGAAAATGTGGAAATTCAAAAATTGATAAATATAGGTACGTACCGTAGTATTACTCAAGTCAAAAGATAAATTAATGGATACAAAATGAAAATAATACACTATTTAATATAAGCAACAACGCAAGAAAGTTAAGCTCTAAAAAGAGTAGGCCCCTCACTAGTATGGATTCTTTCAATATTCAATTTATAACAAATTAGGGCTACTATTGTATACTAGCGCAATAAATAATCACAGTAACCTTAAAATGATTTGATTAAAAATTTTACTAAATACGTAGGGCTACGTAGTAAACAATAATAAATTAAATTCCAAATGGTATACTGTAATTATTTATTGCTTAGTACTCCTATTATAGATATTATAGATAGCTATTGGTAGCTCTTTTTTACTAGGCAAAAGTAATAAATATATTATTATAGTTTTTATTCAATTTCAGGAGTGGAATTGTAAGACTCCACGGATACTAGAACACAAATAGTATTCTAGTATCCGTGGTAAGAACTATTACTATTCTTAGTAATACTCAGTCAGTTTCAAACTCTGAAATCATTCAATGATTGTATCATTGAAATTCTCAAATGAGGAAAGGCTATATGATTGTATCATTCCCCAAATAAATAAAAAATACCGTAGCCTACTGATATTGATTCGGTAAATCATTATACTTATATTGGAACAGCAGATATCTCACTCGTATTGTACCATAATATTTATGAGTTACTTGCTCAATGGAAAAGCATGGGGTTGTAGCCTAATATTATATCTTTGATATAATTCAACTATCCACTTATCATGGAAAAGTATACATGTATATGTTAGCAAGATGAAGATTTCATTGAGAGAAGCTTTACATTTTAAACTATAACATTGTTAGTAGTCCATCAATAAACCTGTCTACACGGGTATAGAGTGCATGGAATTTTGCCCCATTTTTAACCTCGGGGATCTGTTAGACACGTTGGGAGGTTAACGTACTAGAGGATTATTCTAGTCCTTTCTACTGCAAGTAGTCCAGATTTTAAGCAGTAAAATAAGTATTCTGATGAGGAATGATCCATATAGACAGCCAGAAACCAGTTTGAATATATTTATTACTTCGTAACTATGTATATTTTAACATCAAAAATTAACAAAAAACCACCTGTAGCTGAATTTGGAGGAACTCCATTCTTTGAAAAGTGATTTATAAACTTCCAGAAATATGTCAAATATCAATATTGATATATTATTTGAACTCTACTTCTCATGCTCCACAACTTATAGGGCGAGGGTAGTGAATTTAAAGTTACTTTAGAGTTACATCACATTTAAAAAATTTGTTTTTTTCCTTTTTTTTTTAAAAATTTTTAAAAAAAAAAAATTTTTTGGGGGAAAAAAATTTTTTTTTTTTAAATTTTTAAAAAGTTTTTTTTAATTTTTATTTAAAAATTTTTAAAAAAAATATATGGAAAAAAAAAAAAAAAAAATAAAAAAAGGGTTTTTTTTTTTAAATTTTAAAATTTTTGGGGGTTTTTAAAAACCCCCTTTTTAAAAATTTTTTTGGGGTTTTTTAAAATTTTTTTCCCCCCCTTTTTTTTTTTTAAACCCTTTCTAAAAAAAATGTAATTTCAAAAAGGGGGAAAAAAAAATTTAAAAAATTTTTTAAAACCCGGGAAAAAAAAAAAGGGTTTTTAAAAAAAAAAAACCCCTTTTTTAAAGGGAAAAAAAACCAAAAATTTTAAATTTTTTTAAAACCCTTTTCTTCAATATTCCGGTTTTAAAAAAGGGGTTTTTTTGGGGGAAGGGGTTTTTAAAAAAAAATTTTAAAAAATTTTTTTTTTAAAAATTTTTTTTTTAAAAAAAAAAAACCCCGGTTTAATTTAAACCCTTTTTTTTTAAAAAAAAACCCTTTTTTTTTTAAAATTTTTTTTTTTTTTTTTAAATTTTCCCCCTTTTTAAATTTTTTTTTTTAAAATTTTTTTAAAAAAAATTTTTGAAAAGGAAATTTTTTTTAAAAAAAAAAATTTTTTAAAAAAAAAAAAGGGGGATTTTAAAAATTTTTTTTTTTAAAAAATTTTTAATTTTTTAAAATTTTTTTTAAAAAAAATTTTTTGGGAAAAAAGGGAAAAAAAAATTTTCCCCCTTTTTTTTTTTGGGGCCGGGTTTTAAATTTTTTTAAAAATTTTTTTAAATTTTTTAAAAAAAAAAAAAAAATTTTTTTTGGGTTTTTTTAAAAAAATTTTTTTTAAAAAATTTTTTTTTAAAAAAATTTTTTAAAAAAAATTTTTTTTTTTCCCCCTTTTTTTTTTTTTAAAAAAAAAATTTTTTCCCCTTTTTTTTTTTTGGTTTTTTAAAATTTTTAAAATTTTTTTATTAATTTTTTTTTTTTTATTTTTTCCCCCTTTTTTTTTTTTCCTTTTTCCCCCTTTTTAAAAAACCCCCCTTTTTTAAAAAAAACCCCCAATTTTTTTCATTTTAAGGGCCTTTAAAAAAAATTTAAAAACTTTTTCCACCCCCAAAAAAAAATTTTTTTAAAATTTTTTTAAAAAAAATTTTTTTAAAAAAAAAAAAAAAATTTTTAAAATTTTTTTTTAAAAAGGGGGGAAAAATTTTTAAAACCCCCTTTGGGGGAAAAAAACCCCCCCCCAAAAAAAAAAATTTTTTTCCCCCCAAAAAAATTTTGGGGTTTAAAAAAAATTTTTTTTAAAAAAATTTTTTAAAAAAATTTTAAAAAGGGTTTTTGAAACTGGCCAAAAAAAATTTTTTTTTTCCCTTTTTTTTGATTTTTTTTGAAATTTTAAAACCCCTTTTGATTTTTAAAAAAAAGGGGGGAAAATCCAAAAATTTTTTTAAAAACCCCCTTTTTTTTTAAAAACCCCCAAAAAAAAAAAATTTTCCCCAAATTTTTAAAAAAAACCCCCCCAAAAAAAAAAATTTGGGGGAAAATTTTAAAAAATTGTTAATTTTAATTAAAAAAAATTTTTTTAAAGTTTTTTAAAAACAAAAGGAAATTTTTTTACTTTTCTTTAAAAAATTTTTTTTAAAAAAAAAAATTTTTTTTTAAAAATTTTTGGTTTTTTTTTTGAATTTTTAAAAGGGGGCCCCAAAAAATTTTTTTTTTTTTGGGAAAAAAAAAAAAAAAATTTTTAAAAAAATTTTTTTTTAAAAAAAAAAAAAATTTTTTAAAAAAAAAAATTTTTTTAAAAAAAAAAAAATTTGGAAAAAAAAAAATTTTTTTTAAAAATTTTTAAAAATTTTTTGGGAAAAAAAAAATTTTGGGGTTTTTTTTAAAAAAAGGGGGTTTTTTAAAAAAAAAATTTTTTAAACCTTTTTAAAATTTTTTGTTTTTTTTTTTTAAATTTCCAAAAACCCCTTTCCCCAAAAAAAATTTTTTTTTAAATTTTTTAAAAAAAGGCAACCGGATTTTTTTTCCCCCAAAGGGGTTTTTTTTTTTTTGGCCCCCTTTTTTTTTTAAAATTTTTTAAAAAAAAAAATTTAAAAAAAAAGGGGGGAAAAAAAAAAAAAAAAATTTTTTTTTTCCTTTTTTTAAAAATTTTTTTTTCAAAAATTTTTTTTGGTTTTTTAAATTTTTTAAAAATTTTTTTTTTTAAAAAAAAAAAATTTAAAAAAATTTTTTTTTTTTTCCCAAAAATAAAGAATTTTTCTAATTCCGGGGGGGGCCCAAAATTTTTTTTAAAATTTCCTTTTTAAAAAATAAGTTCAAAAAAAAAAAAATTTTCCAAAAAAAAGGGGGAAAAAAAAAAAAAATTAAATTTTTTTAAAAAAAAAGGAAAGGAACCAAAAAAGGGGAAAAATTTTTTTTAATTTTTTTTTTTCAAAAAATTTTAAAAAAAAAAAATTTTTTTTTGTACCTTTTTTTAAATTTTTTTTTTAAAAAAAATTTTTTTTTTTGGGGGTTTAAAATTTTTCCCCCAAAAAAACCAAAAATTCAAAAAGGGAAAAAAAAATTTAAAAAAAAAAATTTTCCCAAAAAAAAAAAAACCCCTTTTTTAAAAACCCAAAAAAAAAAAAAAAAAAAAAAAAAAAATTAAAAAAAAAATTTTTTTTTTTTTTAAAAAAAAAAAAAAGGGAAAAAAATTTTTTTTAAAAAATTTTAATTTTTAAAACTAAATTTTTTCCTTTTGGGTTTTTTTTTTAAAAATTTTTTTTTAAATTTAAAAAAACCCAAAAAAAAATTTAAAATTTAAAAAAATAAAATTTTTTTTTTTAAAAAAAAAATTTTTTTTTTTTTAATTTTTTTTTTGGGGAAAAAAAAGTTTTTTCCCCTTTTTTTTTTTTTCCCCCCCTTTTTTTTAATTTTTTTTTAAAATTTTAAAGAAAAAAAACCCCCCTTTTTTTTTTTTTTTGGCCCAAAAAAAAAATTTAAAAAATTAAAAAAACCCTTTTTAAACCCCAAAAAAAAAAATTGGGGGGAAAAAAAATTAAATTTAAAAAAGTTGGTTTAAAAAAAAAAAAAGGGGGAAAAAAGGGGGGGGGGGAAAACTTTAAAAAAAAGGGTTCCCGGGGGAAAAAAATTTGGGGGGAAAAAAAAAAAAAGGGGAAAAAAAAATTTTTAAAAGGGGGGAAAGGGGGGGGTTTTTTTTTTTGGGGGGCCCCCCAAAATTTTTTTGGGGGCCCCTTTTTTTTTGGAAACCCCCCCCCCCCGGGGGGTTTTCCCCCCAAAAAAATTTGGGGGGGGGTTTTTTTTTTTGAAAATTTTTTTTTTTGGGGGGAATTTTAAAAATTTTTTTTTTCCCCAAAAATTTTAAAAAAAAAAAAAAAAAAATTTTTTTTTAAATTTAATTGGAAAAAAAAAATTTTTTTAAATTAAAAATTTTAAAATTTTTTTGGGGGGAAAAAAAAGGTTTTTTTTTAAAAAAAAAAAAAAAAACCTTTTTTTCCCAAATTTTTAATTAAAAAGGGGAAAAACCCCAAAAAAATTTGGGAAGGGAAAATTTTTTTTAAATTTTTAAAAAAAAAAAAAAACCCCCCCCTTTTTTAAAAATTTTTTAAAATTTTTATTGGCCAAAACCCCTTAAAAAAAAAGGTTTAAAAAAAAATTTTAAAAAAAAAAATTTAAAAAATTTTTTTAAAAAAAAACCCCAAAATTGAAAAAAATGAAAAATTTAAAAAAAAACCCAAAAAAAATTTTTTAAAAAAAAAAAAAAAAATTTTTTTAAAAAAGGGGGAAAGGGTTTTTTTTTAAAAACCCCCCAAAAAAAAAACCTTTTTCCCCTTTTTAAATTTTTTTTTTTTTTTTATTTTTTAAAAATAGGTTTTTTCCGGGGAAAAAAAAAAGGGGGGGGAAAAAAAATTTTTGAAAAAAAAAAAGGGGGGAAAAAAAAAATTTTTGGGGGTTTTTCCAAAAATTTTTGAGGGGGAAAATTTTTTTAAAAAAAACTTTTTTGGGAAAGGGAAAAAAAATTTAAATTTTTCAAAAAAAAAAAAAAAATTTTGGCAATTTTTTAAAAATTTTTTTAAATTTTTGGGTTAAAAAAAAATTTTAATTTTAAAAATAAAAAAAAAATTTTAAATTTTTAAAAAAAATTTTTAAAAAATTTTAAAAAATTTTTTTTTCCCCCCCTTTTTTTAAAAAAAAATTTTTAAAAATTTTTTCAATTTTAAAATTTTTTTTTTTTTTTTGGGGGGGTTTTTTGGGTTTTAAAAAAAATTTTTTTTTTAGTTTTTTTTTTTTTAAAAATTTTTTAAAAAATTTTTTTTTTTTTAAAAAAAAAAAAAGGGGAAAAAAGGGGGGGTTTTTGGGGGGGTTTTTTTTAAAAAAAAAAAAATTTTTTTAAGGGACCAAAAATTTAAAAAAACCTTTTTTTAAAAAAAAAAAAATTATTTTAAAATTCCAAAGGCCCCCTTTTTTTTTAAAAAAAATTTTTTTTTTTTTTTAAAAAAAAAAAATTTTTTCCCAAAAATTTTTTAAATTTTGAAAATTTTTGGAAAAAAAAATTTTTTTTTAAAAATTTTTTAAAATTAAAAAAGGGTTTTTTTTTAAAAAAAAAAAACCAAAAAAAAAATTTTAAAAAAAAAATTTTTTAAAAAAAAAAAAATTTTTTTAAAAAATTTTTTTTAAAAAAAAAAAAGTTTCTTTTTCCCCCCAAAAAACCCCCCCAAAAAAAAAATTAAATTTTTTTTTTTTTTTTTTGGGGGGTTTTAAAAAAAAATTTTTTTAAAAAAAGGGAAAAAAAAAAATTTAAAAATTTTTTTTTTTTGGGAAAAAAAAAAAATTTTAAAACCCAATTTTAAAAAAAAATTCCCCAGGGGGGAAAAAATTTTTTTAAAAAAAAGGGGGGGGTTTTTTCCCCGGGGGGGGGAAAACCCCCCCAAAAAAAAGGAAAAAAAAAGGGGGAAAAACCCCCCAAAAAAAAAATTTTTTTTCGATTTTTTTCCCTTTTAAAAATTTTTTTTTAAAAACCCCGGAAAAAACCTTTTTTTTTTTCCCCCCTTTAAAAAAAAAAATTTTTAAAAAACCCCCCAAAAAAAAAAAAAAAATTTTAAAATTTTTAATTTCCAATTTGGGTTTTAAAATTTTTGGGTTTAATTTTCCCCAAAAAAAATTTTTTTTTTTTTTGAAAAAAAAAAAAAAAGAAAAAAAATTTTTTTTTAAAAATTTTTTTTTTTTTTTAAATTTAAAAAATTTTTTTTAAAGGTTTTTTTTTTTTGGGAAAAAAGGGAAAAAAAAAACCCCCCTTTTTGGGGGGGTTTTTAAAATTTTTTTTTTTTTTTTAATGGAAAAAAAAATTAAAAAATTGGGGTTTTTTAAAATTTTAAAAAATTTTTTTAAATATTTTTTTTCCCTTTTTTTATTTTTTTTTTTTTTCCCCCAAAAAAATTTTAAATTTTCCCAAAAAAAAAAAAAAAATTTTTTCCTTTTTTTTTCCCCCCCCTTAAAAAGGGAAAATTTTTTTTGGTTTTCAAAATTTAAAAAACCAAAAAAAAAATTTTTTAAAAATTTTAACCCCAAAAAAAATTTTTTTTTTTTAAAAAAAACCCCCCCAAAAAAAAAATTAAAAATTTTTTTTTTTAAAAAAAATTTTTAAAAAAAACTTTAAAAAATTTTTTAAAAAAAAAAAATTTTTTCCAAAAAAAAATTTTTTGGGGAAAAAATTTTTTTTTTTAAAAAAAATTTTTTTTTTTTTTTTTTAAAAAAATTTTTTTTTTTTTTAAATTTTTTTAAAAAAATTTTAAAAAGGTTAAAAAAAAATTTTTTTTTTTTTAATTTAAAAAAAAAAAAATTTAAAAACCAAAAAAAAAACCCCCCTAATTCCCGGGGAAAATTTTCAAAATTTTTTTTTTTTTAAAAAGGGTTTAAAAAAACCCAAAAATTTTTTTCCCCCGGGGGTTTTTTGGGGGGAAAAAAAAAAATTTTTTTTCCCAAAAAAAAATTTTTAAAAAAAAAATTTTAAACCCCAAAAAAAAATTTTTTGGGGTTTTTTAAAAAATTTTTTTTTTTTTTTAAAAAAAAATGGAAAAAAACTTTTTTTAAAAAAAACAAAATTTTTTTAAAATTTTTTTAATTTTGGGGAAAAAAGGGGAAAAAAAAAACCCCTTTTTGGGGGCCCCTTTTTAAAATTTTTTTTTGGGGGGTTTTTTTTTTTTTTTTGTTTTTAAACCAAAGGGAAAAAATTTTTTTTTAAAATTTAAAATTTTAAAAAAGGGGGGAAAAAAAAATTAATTTTTTTTAAAAAAAAAAAAGGGGGGCCCCCCCCGGGGGGAAAAATTGGGTTTTTTTCCTTGGGGAAAAAAAAAATTTTTTAAATTTTTAAATTTTGCCAATTTTTGGAAAACAAATTTGGTTAAAATTTTTTTAAAAACCCCCCAAAAAAAAAAAACCCCGGGAAAGGGAAAATTTTTTAAAAATTTTTTTTCCCCAAAAAATTTTTCCAAAAAAAAACCCTTTTTTTTAAAAAAAAATTTTTTTAAAAAAAGGGGAAAAAAATTTTTCCCCCTTTTTTTAAATTTAAAAATTTTTTTAAAAAAAAAAAAATTTTCCCCGGGGGGAAAAAAAAATTTTTAAAAAAGGAATTTTTAAAAAAAAAAAAAATTTTTTTAATTTTGGGTTTTAAAAAAAATTTTTTTTTCAAAAAAATTTTTTTTTTAAAAAATAAGGGTTTTAAATTTTTTTAAATTAAAAAAAAATTAAAAAAAAAATTTTTAAAAAAAATTTTTTTTTTTCATTTTTTTAGTTTTTTCCCCCCTTTTTTAAAAAAAAAGGGGGTTTTGGGGGAAAAAAAAAAAATTAAAATTTTTTTCCCCAAAAAAAACTTAAAATTTTTTTAAAAAAATTTTTTTAAAAAAATTTTTTTCCCCAAAAAAATTTTTTTTTAAAAAAATTTTTTTCCCCAATTAAAATTTTAAAAAGGGGGAATTTTCCCCCCACCCCCCTTTTTTTTTAAAATGGGGGAAAATTTTTTCCCCTTTTAAATTTTTAAAGGGGGTTTTTTTTAAAAAAATTTTTAAAAAAAAAAATTCTTAAAAATTTTTATTCTTTTAAAATTTTTTTTCTTTGGCCCCTTTTTTTTTTGGGGGTTTTTTTTTAAAAAAAAAAAAAAATTCCAAAAAAATTTTTTAAAAAAAAAAAAATTTTTTTTTTTTGGGGTTAAAAACCCCTTTTTTTTTTTTTTAAAATTTTTTAAAAAAAATTAAAAAAAAAATTTTTTAAAAAAAATTTTTAAAAAAAAACCCCCTTTTTTTTAAAAAAAATTTTTTTTTTTTTTTTTGGGGTTTTAAAAAAAAAAAAATTTTTTTTTTTTTACGGGGAAAAAAAATTTTTTTTTTTTAATTTTTTTTTTTTTTCCCCCCGTTTTTTAAAAGGGGGGTTTTTAAAAATTTTTTTCCCCCCAAAAATTTTAAAAAAAAAGGGCCCCCAAAAAAAATTTTTTTTTTAAAAGGGGGTTTTTTCCCTTTTTTTCCCCAAAAATTTTTTAAAAAAATTTTTTTTTTTTTTTTTAAATTTGGTTAAAAAATTTTAAAATTTAAAAAAATTTTAAAAAAAATAAATTTTTTTAAAAAATTTTTTTAAAAAAACCCCGGGCTTGGCCAAAACAATTTTTTTTAAAATTTTTAAAAGAAATTTTTTTTTTAAAAAAAAAAACCCAAAAAATTTTTTTGGGTTTTTTTTTTTTTATAAAAAAAAATTGGTTTTTAAACCGGGGGTTTAAAAAAAAGGAAAAAAAATTAAAATTTCTTTTTCCTTTTTTTTTTTTTTTTGGGTTTTTTTAAAATTTTTAAAAAAAGGGTTTTTTTTAAAAAAAATTTAAAAAATTTTGGAAAAAAATTTTTTTTAAAATTTTGGGGGGGTTTTTTTTTAAAATTTTTATTTTTAAAAAAAAAAAAAAATTTTTTTTTAAATTTTTTAAAAAAAAAATAAATTTTAAAAAAATTTTTTTTTTAAAAATTAAAAAAAGGAAAAAAAAAAAAACTTAAAATTTTTTTTTTTTTTCCCTTTTTTTTTTTTAAAATTTTAAAAAGGGGGGGTTTTAAAAAAATTTTTTTTTGGGGGGTTTTTTTTTTTTAAAATTTTTTTGGGTATTCAAACCCTTTTTTTTTTAAAAATTTTTTAAAATTTTTAAAAAAAAAAATTTTTTTTAAATTTTTTTTGGGTTTAAATTTTTAAAATTTTTTTTTAAAAAAATTTTTTCCAAAAAAATTTTTTTTTTTTTAAAAAAAAAATTTTTTTTAAAAATTTTTTTTTAATATTAAAACCCAAAAAACCCCTTTTTTGAAAAAAAAAAAAAAAAAATTTTTAAAAAAGGGAAAAAATTAATTTTAATTAAAAAGGGGGGTTTTTTTTTAAAAAAAAAAAAAAATTTTTTTTTTTTTAAAAAATTTTTTTTTTAAAAATTTTTTTGGAAATTTTTTAAATTTTTTTTTAATTTTAAAAAAAATTTTAAATTTTTTAAAAAAAAAAACCAAAAAAAAAATTTTTTTTCCCCCTTTTTTTTGGGGGGGTTTTTTTTCCCCCCGACCAAAGGTTGGGGGAAAAAATTTTAAAAAAAATTAAAAACCAAAAATTTTTTTTTGTTTTTTTAAAAAAAAACAAATTTTTTTTTTAAAACCCCTTTTTTTTTTTTTTTTTTAAAATTTTTTTTTTTTTAATAAAAAAAAAGGAAAAAATTTTTTTTTTTTTTAAAATTTTTAATTTTATAAAATTTTTTTTTTAAAAGGAAAAAAAACAAAAAAAAGGGGGTTTAAAAAAAAAAAATAAAAATTAAAACCAAAAAAAAATTTTTTTTTTAAAAAATTTTTTACCTTTTAAAAAAAAAAAAAATTTTTTTTTTTTTTAAAAAAAATTTTTTTTTTTTTTAAAAAAAAAATTTTTAATTTTTTTTTTTTTTGGGTTTTTTTTTTTTAAAAAAAGGGGTTAAAAAAAAAAAGGGGGGGGGGGGGGGGGGGCCTTAAAAAACCCCCCCTTTCCCAAAAAAACACCCTTTTTTTTAAAAATTTTTTTTTTTAAAAAAAAGGGGGGAAAAAAATTTTTTTTTTGGGGGGGGAAATTTAAAAAAAAATTTTTTTAAAAAAAAAAAATTTTTTTAAAAAAAAAATTTTCCCCTTTTTTAAAAAAAAAAATTTTTTAAAAAAATTTAAAATTTAAAAAAAAAATAAAAAAATTTTTAAAAAAGGGAAAAAATTTTTTTAAAAAAGGGGGAAAAAAAATTTAAAAAAAAAAAAAACCTTTTTTTTTCAAAAATTTTAAAAAAATTTCCAAAAGAATTTTTAAAATTTTTTTTTAAATTTAAAAAAAATTTTCAAATTTTTTTTTTAAAAAAAAAAATTTTTTTTTTTTGTTTTAAATTAAAATTTTTAAAAAAAATTTTAAAAAAAAAAATTTTAAAAATAATAATTATTAAAAATTTTTTTTTTTTTTAAAAAATAAAATTTTTTTTTTGGGTTTTTTTTAAAAAAAAAAATTTAAAAAAAAAGAAAAAAAATGGGTTTTTTTTTTCCAAAAAAATTTTAAAATTTTTTTTTAAATTTTTTTTTCCCCCTTTTTTTATTTTTTAAAAAAAAAAAAAATTAAAAAACCCCCCCCCCAAAAAAAAACCCCCTTTAAAAAATTTTTTAAAATTTTTTTTTTTAAAAAATTTTAAAAAAAATTTTTTTTAAAAAAATTTTTTTTCCCTTTTTTTTAAAAAAAAAAAAAAATTTTTTTAAAAAAATTTTTTTTAAAAAATTTTTTGGTTTTTTTTAAAAAAAAAAAAAGGGGGGGGTTTTTGGGGTTAACAAAAAAAAATTTTTTTTTTTGGTTTTTAATTTTTGGGTTTTCCCCTTTTTTTTTAAAAAATTAAAGGGGGTTTTTGGGGGGTTTTGGGGGAAAAAAGGGGAAAAAAATTTAAAAATTAAAAAGAAATTTTTTTTTTCCGAAACCCTTTAAAAAAAAAAGTTAAAAAAATTTTAAAATTTAAAAAAAAAAAATTTTAAAAAAAAAAAAAATTTAAAAAAAAAAAAAAATTTTAAAAAAACTTCCCTTTTTTTGAAAAAAAAAATTTTTTAAAAAAAAAATTTTTTTTTCCCAAACCGGGTTTTTTTTAAAAAAAAAAAATTTTTTTTTTTTTCCAAAATAAATAAACCAAAAAAAATTCAAAAATTTTGGGGGAAAAAAAATTTTTAAAAAGGGTTTTTTTTTCCCTTTTTAAAAAATTTTTAAAAATTTTTTTTTTTTTAAAAAAATATTTTTATAAATTTTTAAATTTTTATTTTTTAAAAAAAAAAAATTTCTAATTTTTTTTTTTAAAAAATTTTAAAACCTTGGGAAAAAAAAAGGAAAAAACCCCTTTTTTTTAAAATTTTAAAAAATTTATTTCCCTTTTTTAAAAAAAAATTTTTTAAAATTTCCCGGGGGAAACCCAAAAGCCCCTTTTAAGGGGGGCCCCAAAGGAAAAAAAATTTTTTTTTTTTTAAAAAAAATTTAAAAAAACCCCCTAGGGGGCAAAAAACCAATTAAAAAACCCCCCCCCCCAAAAAAAAAAAAAAAAGGGTTTTTTTAAAAAAAATTTTTTAAAAAATTTTTTTTTAAAAAAAAATTAAAAAATTTCCGAATTTAAAAAAAAAAAAAATTTTTTTTGGATTTAAAAAAAAAATAATTAATTTTTAAAAATTTTAAAATTTTTAAAAAGTTTTAAAAAATTTTTTTAAAAAAAAAAAATTAAATTTTTTAAAAAAAAATTTTTTAAAAAAAAAAAAATTTTTTTAAAAAAAAAAAACTTAAATTTTTTTTTCCCTTTTTAAAATTGGGCCCCAAAAAAAATTTAAAAATTTAAAAAAATTTTTAAAAAAAAAAAAAAATAATTTTAAAAAAATTTTAAATTTTGGGGGGGGGCAAATTTTCCCCCCCCAAAAAGTTTTTAAACCCTTTTTTTTTAAAAAAAAAAATTTTTTTTTTTTTTTAAATTTTAAAATAATTAAAAAAAAATTTTTTTTTAAAAAAAAAATTTTTTAAAATTTTTGGGTTTTTTTAAAAAAATTTTTTTTTTTAAAAAATTTTTTCCCGGGGGTTTTTTGTAATTTTTTTAAAAGGGGAAAATTTTAAAGGTTTTTTTTTTAAATTTTTTAAAAAACCCCCAAAAATTTTTTTTTAAAAACAAAAAAAAATTTTTTTTAAAAAATTTTAAAAAAAGTAAAAAATTTTTTTTAAAAAAAAAAAATTAAAAATTTTTTTTTTCCCCCCCCTTTTTAAAAAAAAAACCCCCCCCTTTTTAAAAAAAAAAATTTTTTTTCCCTTTAAAAAAAAGGGAAAAAAATTTTTAAAAAAAAATTTTTTTAAAAAAATTTTAAATTTTTTTTAAAATTTTTTTTTTGGGGAAAAAAAATTAAATTTTTTCCCAAAAATTTTTTTGAAAAATTAAAATTTTTTTAAAAAAAAAAAAATTAAAAAAAAAAAGGGGGAAGGGGGTTTTTTTTTAAAAAAAAACCCCCAAATTTTCCAAAAATTTTTTTTTTAAAAAAAAAAAAAAAAGGGGTTTTTTTAAACCCCCCCCAAAAAAAAATTAAAATTTTAAAAAAAAATTTTTTTTTTTTAAAAAAAAAAATTTTTTTTTTTTTTTTTCGGCCCCCCCCCTTTAAAAAAAAAAAAAATTAAAGGGAAAATTTTTTTTAAAAAAAAATTTTTTTCAAATTAAAAAAAAAAATTTTTTTTTAAAAAAATTTTTCAAAAAATATTGATAAAATGACAAAATTTTCCCTCAACGGTTTGATTTCCCACCCCCTAGTAGGCAGTTGAATACGAACCTCCTATCATTATTTAAAATATGACCGTATCAAATTTTATGTACATTTTCAAATCGAAGCAAAGAAAGGTGGTCAAAAAAGGGGAAGGTAATAATGCACCCAAGTTTCAAAACTCTAACTTGGTTTGATATCTTCAAGTGATTGAAGAGCCGAATTCGAGGATTTACCGCTCAAAGGTTAACCACAAAAGATTCGTAAACTTTGTAAATAATTGAAAAGTTTTCATTTCAGTCTGCAAAAAATACAAAACCATGAAAAAATCTATAGGTCTATTGGGCGAAGTTTTCGGATATTTAAAACCACTTCATCAGCTCTTCAGTTGAACAAATTTCTCTTTCATTGTAAGAAAACTTTTTACATTGTAAGAAAGTTGTGAGTTTTAGTTGAGTCATTTCTGAGAAAGCTAAAAAAACAAGCAAAATCTGCATGGAAAACACGTATTTAATGATAAATTTGAAATAATCTTTTGTGCTTATTATTTTTGACGGTCCGGCAGATTCGAGAGATGATCTAGGTCTATATAATATTGTATCATATTATTTTGGAATAAGACATATCAATACATTCGAATTAATAAAACAGAAATGGAATATGGGAACATGATAATAATGAATAGAATTACAGTTTTATTCTGTTTTTATTATTCAATTCAACACTTTCTGTTAATTATTCATATTCTCTTATCACAACTGCTTCTAGCATTTCTCTTCATTTCTTCTTCATTATTTTTTTAAAATAAATTATGGAATTCTTAAAAGCATGAAACTCGTCCTGAATCTGTTTTATCCTCTATCTTATTGGTGCTAGAAGAATATTTTCGGAAAAAAATGAGAATTAGAAATTAATAAATGTAGGACTATTTCCGAGCTGCACCAGATGAAATAATTTTTCTAGAGGAGCAATCGCATTTTAATAAAAATTGGAGTTATTTATAAAGCTGATGCAAAACGTTAGGCGGTTTTGTCTGTTCTTGTAGATGTAACCTACTATGGCAACCGATGTAAATAATCTATTATTGTCTTTTTCATTTAAAAAAACATCATCTAGGCATAGCTGGATCCTGACTGAAAACTCTGATTATTGACAACATCAGCTGAAGGAGCGCACAAGGAACAGACAAAATCGTCAACTTTTCAGCCTCCTTCCATTAGTGTAGGCTCATTAGATACATTGGGGGTTACGTTAAATAATAAATTATATTGCATTAAATATACATTATATTTAGATCAGAGTTAACCTGAAAAAGGTTTCATGAGGAGTCTCCAGAGGATAACTGCTGGCTCAATCGGCTACTGCATTGTAAACAGACAATCATATTCCTAGAAACTCAAAGGGACTTCTAATACAGGAATAAGCTGCCATCACACTATAGCCTACACATGCGGCAAGTTATACTGCGACCTGAGCTGATTTTTTATAAAATTTTTTCTGTTCATAATTTATCATAAAATCTATTTGAAAATCCCATATTTAAAAACAAAAATATCCATATAGCCTATTATGATATGAAATAATACTAAGCATTCATTCAAACACTCATTTCAATTATATGAGCTAATGCCCGATAAGAATTACATTGAAAGATACTATAACACAAATTATTATCAAGATTTCGATTTCAAGTATCTGTTGTGAGTTAGCAATTTGCAAATTATTCAATGTTTCACAAACTGAGCAATAGCCTATTTAATTATATTCAGTAGATCTTGCACTTTATACTCAGCATCATTATTGTTGGATTGTTCCTCTGGATGGTTGATCAGATTTAATACTCCGCTGAAAATGTGGAAATTCAAAATTGATAAATATAGGTACGGTACCGTAGTATTACTCAAGTCAAAAGATAAATTAATGGATACAAAAAGAAAATAATACACTATTTAATATAAGCAACAACGCAAAGAAAGTTAAGCTCTAAAAAAGAGTAGGTCCTCACTAGTATGGATTCTTTCAATATTCAATTTATAACTAATTAGGCTACTATTGTATACTAGCGCAATAAATAATCACAGTAACCTTTAAAATGATTTGATTAAAAATTTTACTAAATACAGTAGGGCTACGCTAGTAAACAATAATAAATTCATTCCAAATGGTATACTGTAATTATTTATTGCGTTAGTACTCTATTATAGATATTATAGATAGCTATATGGTAGCTCATTTTTTCTAGGCAAAAGTAATAAATATATTATTATAGTTTTTATTCAATTTCGGTGGAATTGTAAGATTTTAGATACTAGAACACAAATAGTATTCTAGTATCCTGGTAAGACTATTACTATTCTTAGTAATACTCAGTCAGTTTCAACTTGAAATCATTCAATGATTGTATCATTGAAATTCTCAAATGAGGAAAGGCTATATGATTGTATCATTCCAAATAAAAAAAATACGAGCCTACTTGATATTGATTCGGTAAATCATTATACTTATATTGGAACAGCAGATATCTCCACTCACGTATTGTACCATAATCATTATATGAGTTACTTGCTCAATGGAAAAGCATGGGTTGTAGCCAATATTATATCTTTGATATAATTCAACTATCCACTTATCATGGAAAAGATATACATGTATATGTTAGCAAGATGAAGATTTCATTGAGAGAAGCTTACATTTTAAAACTATAACATTGTTAGTAGTCCAGTCAATAAAGCCTGTCTACACGGGTATAGAGTGCATGGAATATGCCCCAATTTTTAACCTCGGGGATCTGTTAGACACGTTGGGAGGTTAACGTACTAGAGGATTATTCTAGTCCTTTCTACTGCAAGTAGTCCAGATTTTAAGCAGTAAAATAAGTATTCTGATGAGGAATGATCCATATAGACTGCCAGAAACCAGTTTGAATATATTTATTACTTCGTAACTTATGTATATTTTAACATCAAAATATTAACAAAAAACCACCTGTAGCTGAATTTGGAGGAACTCCATTCTTTGAAAAGTGATTTATAAACTTCCAGAAATATGTCAAATATCAATATTGATATATTATTTGAACTCCTTCTTGCTCCACAACTTAGGGGAGGGGGGGGGAATTTAAATTTTTAGATTACATCACATTTAAAAGAATTTAGAAATTT
This sequence comes from Sogatella furcifera, assembly GCA_017141385.1. NCBI lineage: Eukaryota > Metazoa > Arthropoda > Insecta > Hemiptera > Delphacidae > Sogatella > Sogatella furcifera. The sequence continues at coordinate 11,590,357 of CM029549.1, forward strand.
TTTTGGGAATTTTTTAAAAAATTTGGGGGTTTTGATCAAATGAAAAAAAAATTTATGATCAGAGATTTTAATTTTTTTTTTATAATCTGCAATTTATCCCCCAATTTTATTCAAAGCTTTTTTTCAAGGTTTAAACGTTTTGAGTTTAACCCCTAAAATTTACCTTTCCCCCCCCCCCAAGCTATGTTTCAGGTGGGATTTTTATTTTAGTATTTGAACCTCCAATTAGTCTAAAAAATTTCCCCAAGGTAAAAAATTTGGGGTTTTCAGCATTTAATTTTATTGTTTTTACAGGGTTGGTAGACAACAAATTGAACTTTTTTCCCAACCAATCTCAAAAAAAATGGTTTTAACAAATTATTTTATCATTGATGTTAGGATTGTTCGGGCATTTTAAACAAAGCAACAAAAGCCTTTTTTATTTTTAATCCTAAAGTTTTTGAAAAGAAAATTTTTTTTTTATTTACTCCGTGTGGTATAACATAACACTCACTGTATTGTATTTTCAAACAATGAACTGGGACGTACCCAAAAAGCCCTTTCACCACCGATCTACTTTTCATCAGTGTATTGAATTATCCACTTAAAAGTAAAAAGAGGGAATCATTATACCACTTGAAAATTTAAAGTTTTTGGGAAAATTGGTACCACGGTACTTACTGTTTGAGATTGAATGGTTGGTCTTTTTTGCAATAGTGTACGCCTTTATTTTACCTATGGTCCATTAATTCATCCCAATTTTAACCCAAAACGATACCATTGAGTAGGTTTCTTTGTAAGTCCAATCAATTGTTTTCCCCTGTGAAAGTTTTTTGTCCTGTTTGGGGGAAAAAAAACTAAAGATGATGGATACAAAATTTTATGTCAAAAAATTTAAAAAAACAAAAAATTTCTTGATGTTTCTGATGATGGGAAAAACATGACTGCTGGGGCAAAAATGTGGTGATATTGTAGGTATGAAATAAAGATTTTATACAACCTTAAGATCTTCAGAAGCAATCTTGGGAAAACAAAAAACCATCAGGGGGATCCCCCCAAAACTTCCAAAAACCCCCAAAATTCATTGATATCCCTTTTTAAATTTCCCAAAAAAACCAACCCCCCCCATACTAAAAAAAAAGGGGGGACCAATTTACCCTAAAACACTTTATTGATAAAAAATAAAAAAAATTTCAAAAAAAGTTTTTTCAGCACCGAAGTTACTCATTTGACAATTTCGACAAACCCCCAAAATAAAAAAATTTTAGATTCCAAGACAGAAATTCGCACTTCATAATACAGAGTGTCTCACGAGAAGTGTAACAGCCGGCAACCATATTCTACATGCAATTTGCAACAAAAAATATCTAGTAAAGTTTTTTCTTATCGATCTTCGTTTTCGAGATATATAGATTTTTCGATATTCTTCAAGTAGGCCTACATACCGTCATTAAATCGTCAATATATCGTTGAAAAGAAGATAGAATTTCACATTGATTTAAGGTATAACACATGCCGAAGTCGATTACTGAGCAGTATTTTTTAGCGGTCAAAGTTGAAAAATAGTGATTTTTCAAGTTTTTTTTTTAATTTCAAACAGATTTTTCTTGATTTTTTTCCAGGGTACAAAAAAATTTTTATAGCGTTTAAATTAAAAGTTTTTCATTTGATTATTTTTCATATGAGACCAAGTACAGGGGTCTAGCTCAAATCCAAGAGTCAGAATTCCAGTTTTAATTTGATTAAAAATGAGACTAATCTTGTTGAGTGTGAATAATCGTCTACAATTTGATCGCTCTGTTTCGAGTGATTTAGGTCATACAAAATACTTTTTCTACTGTAAATTTGGCTTAGAAATGCAATGGAACTGGTTAGAATCTGCAATGGTTATTGGGATATTTGTAAAAATATGAAAATAATTAATATTTTTCAATTTCAAAGAGGATTAACATGTTTACCTGATGCTTCAACTCACTTTTCTGTGGCTGAAACTTGTGAATAATGTAGTTTTGAATAAGAAGTGTTCAGTCAATAAACAGGACTTATTTCAGTACCTATTTCTGAAATAAATTAGGCTACAGTATAATACTAATGATACTCACATATGGTCTAGATTTCTACGATTTATGGTCTCTATGATTTTTTTCTACGATGGTCTTGATTACCGTATTGAATTAAACTACAGTTCAATCTATATGAACTATGGGACTAAGGTGTTCTACTAAGGAACTAAGGAACTAAGGTGTTCTACTATGAGACCACCTTATTATGAGATTATAAGGAAATCGAGATAAGGAATCTTTTCAAAGGAAATCGAGAAAAATTATCTATCACTTTTTCTGATTTTTGTCGTCAATGTATTGAGTATGAACAATCTTCACTCAAAAGAGGCTATTGATCTCAGTATCCAATATCACAATCAAATGTGTTTTTTTTTTGCTCCTGTTATGTATAATTGATAGTTTGTTTATAGAACTTGTAAGCGCTCCAGTCCTTCGTCAAGAACCAAAAATATTACTAAGAAAGAAAAAAAAAAATCACAGTAAAATAAAAAATGAAGTCAGTAGAACATGAAATAAGTTAACGTTTTCCCACTCCATGACATTCTAAAAATCATGAGCTCGGTTACGCAATAATTAAAAAATTAACACTATAATTAAAAACAACAATATTTAAATGCTCTTCAATATAACATTCAATTTCAAATCAGAATGCTCAAATATCCTGATTTACAATAAGTTGGAATTGTCAAGGTCTAGATATTTATTTCCATTTCCAGATTTATCACTATTTTCTTGCAGCCGTGCTTCCCCTGAGAGCTTGTACATCAGGCAGCAGCCACTTATTAACTGTATTCTATAGAACTCATGCAAAGCTGAAAATAGTCTTCCCGGCTAGCCTACTTATTAATTAATATTTTTTTAATTATAGCCTACTTTATCTTTCATATTACCTTTATAGTTCATCACCCGACGAAGCTTTTTTGCTCCTTCGGCTTGTTTTTCCATAACGTTTTCATGGACTTTCACTTTGATTACCTATTTTATATTCCACCGGAATGTAACCCCTATGTACTGTACATGAACTCCGCACATTATTTGTATTTTTCAACTTTTTTGGAATCATAACTTAGTAAGTCTGCATCCAATTCAAAAATAAAAATATAAAACACTATACATTCATAAGCCACGTACTGTATTACGAACAACAAAAATACCACCGCTCAATCCCACAGCAGAACAACAACTGAACAATACTATGAGCATTGTATAAAATTGAATATTGTCAAGTCGTCAACTAAGAAGAAGGAATAATTACAGGAACCGATTAAAATCGATTTTGTTTGTTCAGGTCTGAATTCTATTGAAAGTTTTGTGTGCATTCTGAGAAATGACATCAACTCAGGCAAACGGAAACCTGGCAGCCGCGGTGATTTGTAAACATGAATCGTTAGACATTGTTGATCCATAACAACTATAGGCTACTAATAAGTAAATTAACTATATATGTATTGGTTCTACATCTACAACTGTCAGAGACATTATTCTATTCAGTTGGATTATGAAAATATATAGAGAACGTTTAGGCCTACATGTGAAAGTGAACCATTCAAAATAATAACTCCATACTACTGTAATCAAATTAATTTGTTGATTCCCCCCCAAAATTTTCAAAATCCCCCCCAAATTTCGTGCCGATGGCGCAACTTGCGCCATCAATCCCCCCTGTGGGCGGCCCTGGATACCATAGCTGTATACTGTATAAGGAAGTATACTGCAAGGAAGTATACTGTATAAGGATATATATACGGTATATACTGTAAGTATACTATATAAGGAAGTAGCCGTATACTGTAGAAGGAAGGTTATTGCAGTCTTCAGATTTTCAGAAGCAATATATACCGTATGAGTCTGGAAGGTTCATGATCTTATAGTTTGTGAGAAAATATAGATATAGGCCCACTGTGTAGGAAGTCGATCACAACTCTATTAACGCCTGCTGGCTGTTTGTAGGTCTGTTAAATTTTAACAAAATAAACTCCATAGGTAGAAAATTGAATCACTGCATTTTACTTATTATTACAGAGCCTTGAGTAGCAATAGTCTCATTTTACAAAGCTCAATGACACATCATATTCAGCCTACATTATTGACAGTGGCGTAGCCAGGATTCGATTTCGGGGAGGGTTCAAAGCCGAATAAGGGGGGGATGGATCTCCCTCTAAAGCAAAGGGAACCCCCTGGACCCCCCTGGCTACGCTACTGATTATTGAATTCTATTGCATGAGAATATGTTTGAGTCAAGATCTCTATTATGATTCTACTTGGATCTATTATGATTAAGGCCTGGAACGCTATCCTTATTATTATTTTAAAACTCTCATGATTATATCTCTAGGTTACGTAAACATTCATTTGACCAATGTTTTGATATTCATTTTGCTTGACATAAAACTTGTCCTATCTGATTAATAATTGTATCGTGTTACACTACCGTCCAAATAAAAGAATATTTCATTTCAATTGTTGGTTTGTCATTCATAACTCACCCCCTCAATCGTGCAATTCCAAAATTGATGTTTGGTGACAGTGAAGTATTCGGCTAAAACGGTTTGATACTTTGGTTTACCGTAATTCCGAAACCACTCCTTGAAGTGGTAATTATACAGTTGAAGGTCAGGTAGGAGACTACTACCCTTATCTCCATGAATAGCAATCCTGACACACCTTTGAAAAAATATACAGAGTGTTTCAGAGGGATACGTATCACTTCTCACTTCTCCTAACCAGTTCCTAACACCAAGCAGACAAAAACAAATCCATGGGAAAACCCACAAAAACGCTTTTTTACCGAGATAACAATGGCAAAAAATTAACATTTTTCAAAAATGTTTATTTTTAGAGACTTTATTCAGGATCTAAAATTATAAATTTCTATGCAAAATAAGCTGGTAAATTCAATGAAATCAATAATTTAAAATATTGAATGAAGCCCCTAAAAATAAGAAAAATTTATATTTTTAAAAACATATAAATTTTCCGCCATTGTTATCTTGGTAGCAAGGCTTTTTTGGGGGTTTGTTTGGACCTTTTTTGTCTGCTAGCTGTTGGGAATCAGCTTGAGAATTATTGCACATTTCTTCTGAAACATCCTGTAGGCTACTACTGGATACATCCCTTTCTATATAATACTATAATAATTGTGTAAAAGTGAAAAAGTAGAGGAATAAGTTTGCGCACGCGAAGAAGAAGAAGAAGAAGATGAGGAACAGGAAGAGGAAGAGGAACAGGAAGAGAAGGAGGAAGAAGAAGAGGAAGAGGAAAAGGAAGAGGAAGAGAAAGAGGAAGAGGAAGAGGAAGAGGAGCAGGAACAGGAAGAGGAAGAGGAAGCTAGAGGAAGAGGAAGAGGAAGAGGAAGAGGAAGAAGAAGAGGAAGAGGAAGAGGAAGAGGAAGAGGAAGAGGAAGAGGAAGAGGAAGAGGAAGAGGAAGAGGAAGAAGAAGAGGAAGAGGAGGAAGAGGAGAAGGAAGAGGGAGAGGTAGAGGAGGATGTTCAAAGGAGGTTAAGTTGTAGAGGATCAAATCTAGAAGAAAAAGTTCAATGACCGTGATTGTGAAAAACTTATTCAACCCTCAAAAATCGCTATAGGTTCTCACATTGTGCAATGTTTTATCTATTTGTCTCCTCTCTGTGATTTCTGAGTTTAGGGAAAGTTTTACACAATGAATGCATGTACAACCATGCGGGTTATAGTTCTTTTAAAATAGTCATTTTAAAACAAAAAAATTTTGATTTCACAACTTCATTAACAAGCTGTACTCCACGGCTGTAATCCATAATCACTTCATCTCCAAAATTTGATCCTCACATCTAAAGTTTATATCAATAAAAAACAGAAGTTTATAATTATTTCACCAGTGAATTATACTCACCTGGCTTCATCTGTACTGGTTCCTATCTCCTCGCTCCAAGTCTGCCCTACCATCAGATCGTGCCCAATACCGAAATGAATCTCTGAGGTACGACTCTGGCCTTTCTCTAGCCAAGGCTGGTTAATGTCTTTTTGACCGCTGCACTCGGCTGCACCTGGCAGGCAAATACCATCACGTTCATCAACGTAGACTGCTTCGAACATGCTGGCAACGGAAAAGTAAGTAGCGACGAATTTAAGTTGGTTCACATCTAAAATCTATAGTAGGCTACCGGTAGGTCTATTGTCTCTCTCTAAATATAACCTTCATTTATCAGATTCTAATATTGACCTTATTCAACTAGTTAACTTATTCAACAGACATTACCTGAAGAGACAAACCTCGCAACATCTCTCGCAACATTATTTTCATTCATCAGATTCTTTTATTGGCTTAACAACTCATTTCAGATAAATGAAGACAGAGTGTTCCGAAAAGTACTGATTCGGGTACCACCACGGTGTTCCTCAAGCTATAACAAACAGAGAATGTCGTGCACAAAATGCCGAATTCTCCTTAGTTTTCCTGTTATCTGCCATTTTGTGTTTTCATGATTTTTCATTATAACTCGATGATAAATGCACATATTCCTTTGGAATTTGATATGCCCAAGAATAAGTATGATTGCTTAGAAATAGTAATCTCAAAAATTCAATTCAGAATATCTGAAATGTCAAAAATGGCGGCCAACTGAAATTTTAATTTTGAATTCACTGTTGAGAAGAAAGGATTTATGAAAATTAGTACCATTAAAAAAATGTAGAGCTTCAAATTCTAAAAAAATGGTGCCTAATTTGCCAGGATTCAATAATAAATAATTGAAATATGACGATTTTAATTTTTATTTTTGTGAATTTACGCCTGACAAGCCCAACTAACTGTATACTTAGAGGCTCAGTTCATAATAAAAATGGTTGTATCTCTGTTATTTATTATTGTATTTGGGTGAACCAGGCACCATTTTCTCAAGAATTTGAAGCTATACATTTTTGTAACTGTACAGACTTTTGTAAAATCATTATTTTCAATAGTAAATTCTAAATTGAAATTTTAACCGGCCGCCATTTTGTAAATTTCAGATATTAGGAATTTTTGAGATTACTATTTTTGAGCAATCATACTTATACGAACGATACGAGGTCAAACTGATCATGCATGTCAAATTTTATGCATTTGGTTCAGTACATTTTCAGTTCTGCTGATGAGTGCCATTCCGATTATACAGTATAGAGGTAATTCAATCTCGGCCATTCTATATATGTCAAAAGAAATTATGTTCAACTATTAGAAAGAGTCATCTTATATCACCTCAACTTTTCATTTTTGGAATCTCCATCTGGGTAATAATATTCCATCATTCCTTCTGAAAATAAATAAAATTATTCTTATTATTCTTATTATTCTTATTTTGACTCAAATTATTGAGTCAAAATATTGTCAATTATTAGCTGAAGGATATATTCTGGGCTACCTACTTACAAGTTTTTACCATATTGAGATAATAATTCATCTATGAGGATTATAATTCATAAATAATTGAATCATTCAATAATAAATAATTGAATAATTCATAAATAAGGATTGAGATGATAATTCATCTATGAGTTGAGAATTATATCTACAATACATATTTAATATATATATAATATATGTACTGATGAAAAATTATGCATAAATCCTTAGGATTAGAGCTAGTAAGACTTTTGTGATTAGGATCTGATCTGAGCTAAATTGAGCTCCTCTGAGGATTTAGCTCCTCTGTGCTAATACTGTACCATAGTTAGTTTTTCTCTTCCAGAACCTGATATTTTCCTGTGATCAACAACAAATAAGTAAACATAAAAATTATGGATTACTGTATAAGGAGATTAATGTAAGGCTGCATTAACAAAGAATTTTGCTGTTTTCGTGTTACAATGTTACAATAAAGTGTATTCATATTGAGTACAGTATCAATCCCATATTATTATGTCAGTTACTTCTATCACACTAAGGGCCGGTTGTTTGTATAACTTTGTTAAGTTTTAATGCCGTGATTATCCTGGATAACAACATCTTGTAGCAATGGCATACTAACTCAATTCAAACAGAGAATAGAAACACATAAATTATCAAAAAGCCTTGAGTTTCAATAGTTTCATTTACAAAACTCGATAATTTTATTGCCTAAAAATGTTACTAACCTTCAAGTTCAGATTTATTATCATTAAGGCAATGATATCAATGAGGTAATGGAAAATTTCAATGGCGGTTTTTTCAAATTTAACAGGTCAGCAGCTGTTTAAATAGAATTGAATACTAATTTCACAGTACCAAACTAATTGGGCAAAATTAAAGGCGTTAAAAATTTTAACAGAACCATCAGCTGATGATTAGATTTTCAATATCTGAAAACAATAGCAGCTAAAAGGTTTTAGATTTTTGTGGTTGTACCAACCTGACAACAATTAAGTTGTATCAGCATGGAATTTCCAGATCATGTTTTTGTTTTTATAAATGAATAATTTATACAACAATGATATAATTATTGATTTCAATATCTATCTTGAATAAGTACATTTGAATATTTTGCTGCTACTATCACATTTCAATACTTAATTCATTTGAACGTTTTTCCACTTTTGACACGGTGAAATAATGCTGATTAAACTAACAGAACGTAACTTACGTGCAACCGGCCCTAACTATATAGCTGCTTCAGTAGTTGGAAGTCTATATCAATAGCCTAAAAGTATATTTAATGGGAATTTTATTATCTAGAGCTGATGTGTTTATTTCAGTCCAAGGTTCAAGAGTTTAATAAAATATTTTCTTGCAATAAGATAAATTCATTATGAAATGTGAAATGTAAAATTCAAGTCTCACCAAATTTCAATTGTTTGCTCCAGTCGGTAATATCCAAATATTTTATTTCTTCTACAACACTGGTTACTACTGGAGTCACTACTGGATCGCGTTTCGTATTTGATTGCTGCATAGCTGGCAGTTGAAATTTATACAGGACTTGTACACCATCAACGTAATAGAGCTTGTGTATTTCTTCAACGCCTTGTATTACGTGGACAATTCTGTAAAACTGCGATTCTGGTTCCTGTCAGGGAGTAAAAATTATGGAAGAATTGATTTCACAAGATGTAAAGAAACCATTCAACCGCAGTTAGAAGATGGCAGCCAATTTGACGCATCATGAGCTCTGTTGAATGACGTTATTTCACGCTAGTTTAATTAGATTTTTCTGCTTCCAATTGCACCGACTATGCAGTCAACCCTCGATTCCAAAAACTTCCTCATCTATTCTTTTATTAATTCAATTTCCACAAATTAACAGTTTTACAGGTCCTGGAAACCATCTTTTCAAAATGTTGACAGTTGACATTTCAATGGAGCTCACTTGATTAAGCTGGGATTTCTCCAAAACTTTCTATTTATTAATTTTTGGAAATAATCCTTTCAAATTGTGAAAACAAAAGAGGAGTTTCGCCTTAGTACCTGGAATTCCCTTACAATTCTCTTTTGGCATGGATTATTAACGCATGAATAATAACAATGGTGCAGGTTCAGAACTAACCAATTCTCTACAATAGAGCATGAGCATGGAACAGATTATTCACAGATCATTAGTTTGTACCTACCTGGGGAATTTTGAAATATACAATACAGTACAGTACTGAGAAAACTTTCTATGGGTTGACACCAACCGGTAACTGGTTGTAGGGTCATTGATACATTATTAATATTTGAAAGGGTTGACTCCAATTAGAAATGATAATTGGATATTGTAATAATATAATATATTGAAAGGTTTTATGAGGAGAAAACTTAATATAATTAGATTCATGTATCAATCAAATAATTTAGTTCATGTATGAATTACAAAAAACTCAATATGAGTAAATAAAATAACATGTACCTAGGTTAGTCAGGTACCTGATGTAGGTACTCACGTTGTGTTAGGTAATCACGTGATTGATAAGAAATTTAGTTTAAGAGTTTATAGTTGATTATCATAGGTAGGAATAAGAATATAACTTGAGTTTTAGGTAGGGATATTGGTTTCAAGATTATTTTGATAAGGTAGTGCACTACAATAGAATAAGTAATTAGAATAATGATGATTATTTATCTCATGTAATATTCAAATATTATCTATTTAACATAATTATGAGTATGATATGTAAATAATGTATTTCATCTGTTCATTATGTGAATATGAGAAATTTGGCAATGTATTTATGTTATGAATTTATTACACTTTAAATATCGTCATGTTTAGCTATATTTTGAAAAATCAAAATTAACTTGATATGTTAATTAAAAATTATGGATTGATACAAGCAATTTGTTTTGTAATATAATATTTGTCTATTTATACTGAAAAACTATGTATCTTCAGAATTGTATTTTTTGAATTGTTTTTATTAATTGATTTTAATCAAATGATAATGTACAAATTCTTTGATGTTCATATATACATATGCTGAGAAGTCAGGTTATACATTTTTAATCATTGAGCCTAGTAACTTTAAAAATTTTATTCTTTTATAATATTTTTCATTTCCTCTGAAGAATAAATGTTGGTACAAAATAACGTTTTTAGTAGAGTCCAATATATTGTTCCACTGGAAATACAATGTTATATTCTTCATGGCATGAACCACACACACAAACCCCTTCCATTGGCTAGTGTGACTGACCCTCTGATTGGTGGAGGCGGCCATGACGTCACAACCTGGGAACAGGGTACCTACCCTTTGCAATAAGAAGAGTCAATGAGTTCGATTTGGAGAGTGCTCGGTTTGGGTTGAGTAGTGCGAGAACGTGTGGAGTACTTTTGGAAATCTGGATACTGCGAGCTTCAGAGGAGACCAGTGCAAATGGAACCATACAAGAATCTTTTCTTTGGATCTTCAAGTCCCTATATCAACTTGTGTGAGTTCTATATGCCATCTTAATATTTCCAGTTTCCTTTTTATTTATTCAGGGCCATAGTGCTTCAGAGGAGTTTATTTTTTTATCTTTATTTTTTTTTAAAGTTTCAAATTATTAAATTTTCTAATTACTTTGAATTTCTACAAAATAAAGAACATTTACTTTATTTGAATTTTATCAATTTATACATTTTTTATAATTAATTTCTTTTTATTATTGTTGACTCTTTTAAATTTATTCAACTGAGTAAAGTAATTCTTCTTTTCAAGCTCAATTTTAAAGTCAGGTTAGTTAATTTGTTAGGCTACTCAGCAGTTTCATTTGATTTTTGAATTTTAATTAATGTAATCTATCTTTATTTTCACTTTTGTTTTCAATCAACAAATCCCTTACTTCACGCCCTAGTGATAAGAGTTTTCTCATTTATTAAAATTACTATCAACTTATTTGCATAGCTTTAAAGTGTTATTGTTGTATTTGGGACTGAGTGATTGAAGTTTCTCACTCCGTTACAGGGACAACTGAAACGCTGGAGCTATTTGAATCAAGCCTTTGTTTTATTTAAATACTTTCCCAGCAAGAGCTGGGTGGCGCCCAAACAAAGCCATAAATTTTGGCAAATCTTTAGTGAATATTCAAATGGTTTAACAATTTATTTTTCATTTTAATATTTTTCCTTCTTCTATTTTCATTTTAAATTTTTGTTGAACTTCAGTAAAATAGCAAATAGTTCACAATCAATGAATGAATATAGCAACCTGTTCCCTTAGGTACCTAGATAGAGCATTCCCAAGTGGCAGCTCAAGCTGTTGCGGCTTTAGCAGGCTGCTCTAGCTGCGCTACTCTAGCCATCATAACTCTATTCACATAACTTAATTGGTATATATTATAAGTGTTCACTTTGATGTTAAGGCTACTAATGTATAATAAATCAATAAATAGTGAAAATCACTCAAAAATTACTTATGGGACTATGACTAAAATGACTAATAGGCCTATAATAAAGCCAAAATATAAATTATTCATGTTGACAATTTGCTATAGCCTTTTCATCTAATATGAACTGAAAACCCAGTGTAACAAGCTCAAATCGCCTGAAATATGAAAATACATGGTATAAAAGCAGGGCCCAATTTCACAAAGCAACAAGTCTTGTTATTAACCATGGTTACTGACAAGTACTTGTGATAACAAGTTGTTAATTACAGGCGTTTCACAAACAGAATGAGCTACAATTTTACAATTCTACAATTTGACAAGTGTTCCCACCCATCAGTGCCATCTGTACCAGTTTTTCATTCTTTCTATAGTTTGCACTGATATAGTTTTGGTTGAAATTTTAATTATTTGTGGTAAAGATAGATTGATATAATTGATTTTGAAAATAAATCAATCATTAGAAATCCAAATTGCTCAACCCTCATGTTATTTGAAATAGAAATAATAATATTAATAAGACATTTTCAATCCATTTAGATCCTTTACTTGAATGAAAAAATATTATAGTGAGCTTGGAGTGGTCTCCCCTCATCTCACATGTTATAAACATAGCCTATATTCTACTGGTACTGACAATTTTTCTAATTTATTAAATTAGATTTCTAGACTCATGTTTGGCACAATAAAATGTATGAAGAAAAAATATAAAATAGTTCTAATCATTGAAAATAATATTGAAGCATTGAAAAGCATCTTTATTAACACTTGTAACTTAATTACTTAGGTCTATTCATGTGTAGAAATTTCATGGTTTTTTTTTACAAGACTTGTTCGTTACCATGCCAACGTTTGTGAAACACTTTTCATAACCGGCGGAACACTTGTAAAATTCACTTGTTATCACAAGTCTACAATTGTATGTTTGTGAAATGCCTGTAATCAGCTGGATTAGTAAATTTGTTATAAATCATGGTTAGTGACAAGACTTGTTACGTTGTGAAATAGGGCCCAGGCAGTACAGCATCAAAATTTTATTGGGAATAACATTATTTAAAAAAAAACTTTTTAAAATGCACAAAAAAAGTACAGCAAAGGAAGTACCGGTAGTACTGGATACGGGCCACCTGGTGAGAATGTCTGCTTTGTGATTGTGAGGTTAAGTCACAAGCACAGTGGACTGATCTTGGATGGGTGACCAGTATTTGGCCAAGTACACTTTGGTGGGGTGGAACCTACCCGTAAGGGTCTCCCCACCATTAAAAGCCATAAGCATATATATATATTATATTTTCATATAATATTTAACATGAGAATATTTCACTAATTGAAAAAAATTAAGATTCCATACTCACCACCACTTATACATGAATACATCTGATAAACACATTCTTCTATAAATCATAATCAATGATAGCGCAATATTTCAAAAACACCTGATTCACCAATACACAATTGTATAGTATATAAAACATCCAAATTGTCTCACTTCAAATTTTATTCATTTTTGCCACACTGCACAGAAAGCAGCTGTTTTCTGTGCACTAAAGAGATTTGAAAGACGCCATTTACAGGCGGTTTTGCGCCTTTTGTTAGTGCACAGAAAGAGACTGGTAGTTACCTATCCGGTTGCTAGATTGGGCAACAATGCACTGCTTTTCTGCTTTAGCCTACTTCAGTTCGAATCAGCGATCGCCGCAAACATTCTTATACAATATTTATTATTCTTATTCTTGCAGTGTGGCAAAAAGTATCGTACTCAACTCTCACAGAAAGGTGTTTACGGTATTTGGATAACATATTCCAAACTTTCCTCATACCGTAAACACCTACTTTCTGTGCTTGTAGTGTATAACACTACTGGGTATTTGGATAACATATAACAAACTTTCCTCATACCGTAAACACCTACTTTCTGTGCTTGTAGTGTAATGTACTATTATTGGGCCTGGTGAATAAAAACAAGTAAAGACTTTACTAAGGGTTTTACGAGTTTGCCGCCTGTGACTTTAACCAGTTGGTTACGCCCTCCTGCAGCTCCACGTCGTTGTCATCAAAGGGCTGCATAGCAAGCCATGTCTTCATTACCGGAAACAAGTGATAATTGCTGGGAACAAGGTCTGGACTGTATGGCGGATGTGGGAAAACCTCCCATTTGAAAGCATCCAAGACATCTTGTGTTGGATTTGTCGTATGTGGTTGAACGTTGTCTTGGACAAAGAGAATTTTTGAAGTCTACTTTCCTCTGCGCTTGTTTTGGATCACTCTTCTTAATTTTTCGTAAACATCGTTCCCATAAACTTGACAGATTTGGTGATGAATCTGGATTGGTTTATTGTTGCTAGCCAACTAAACTTGTATTACCGACCGTACTTCACAACTCGCGGATTTTGAATTGCGGCACACATTCTAAATTGTTATTGAAAAAGAACAAAGAGTGACACGAACCTCCCGCTAGCACGGCTGGATAGCCAGTGAACGGAGGAACACCCTGACGCCAAGACGGCCGTGATAGCCCCGCCCCTAGCGGCTACAACGCAAAACAAGACAAACTTTCTGGACTGCCCTTGTACTGGCTTTGGAGTGAATAAAAACCTGTCTAGTAGAGGCTTGACTCGAGCGTTTACTAAGGGGCCTAGTAAGCTCTAGTCGACCTTGAATTTTTCTAGTGTTTACTAGCTTTTGTGTGAATAAAAGCTAGTAAAGACTTTACTAGGCTAGTATCTACTAGCCTTTTTGCAAGGTAGGGTCGGAGCAGACTTGCAAGAGAATACTAAGGCAATTTCCCCTCTAACATATTCAAGTTTATCAACGAAAATTAATAATTCAGCCTATTCTATGGAGCTATCTTTCTATCTATTGAAATTATTTAATTATACAAATATTTAGGAGCTCACAAAAATTATTTTTCAATCGGCTAATGTCTGTCAGGCTGGTCTTAAACGGTAATATTTCTATTATTAAATGAAATCATATAAAAAGAAAGAAAAAACTAAATTATAATTTCCATCTCTTTTCATATTATAATACTATAGGAATATTAACATGTAACTAATTCCGGCTTAACTGGACTGACAACATTTCTTGATTATTTTCAGGCCAAATTATTGTCATTAATATAACTATACTATGATATGGTACAGTATAACACTTATATAGATGAAACTGATGTAACAATTTAACTACCTAGCTAGTACCCACATAGCACATGAACATATCAGATACGTATTAGATAAGCTCCATCAATACTTACAGTATGTATCAGATACGTAAATTTATGTATCTAGTACGTATCTGATATGTATCTGATACGTGAAAATGTCCGTTTTTGAGATACATATTATTCAGGTATTGATTATACGTATCTGATATGTATCACCCTCATGTCTTGGATATACATCTAATATGTAACTAACAAAAAAGAATTGCCAAAATACTTTGTTGATCAATGATATAAATATTATCAAATGATGATATTGATATTTGTAATTGTTGAAATAAAATCATAATAATTCAATTAATCCCATTTGGAAAGACATAAAAAGATCATAAGAAACTTAACCTCAAAGTACTGAATGCAATCAATAGCCTACTTAGCATTGGATCAGATTCAAATCAATTCATAAATGAAACACAGATTTATATAATAAGTAATATATTTTAATATCACATTCAAATAAACAATTTTCATCCTTTTAAAATTACTATTCTGGTTTTGTCTCCACAATCATATCAGCTTACATTTCATCACTTCTCACAACAGAAAATTTCAGTTCAGAAAGAGCACACAAGCAGAGACACAGTTACTAATGCATTGTGGGTAGGTTTAGCGGATATGTATCTGATATGTATCGGAAAGTATTGGGAGATACGTATCAATTCTGCCTTAAACAATATATGTATCAGATACGTTTGAGGTACATATTTTGTAATACATACTTTAAGGGTTACATTGATATGTACTTAATATGTATCGGATACTTTGTGTGCTATGTGGGTAAGTATATACAAATATAATTGTTCATACATATAGAACAAGATATAGTTATATATAGTACTATGATATTATAGATATCATAGTCATACAATGGTTTTGTGTTGGTTTGGTACAAAATAGAATGGAATGTTATATTTTGGTATTCGACCAGGTCTTCCCAAGAACTCTTTTTATCTATGGCCTCGACTACGATACCGTAATTCTATAATTAGTAGGATGGCAGGTAGTGAATAGCTCATAGCAGATGTCCACTATATGAGCATTGAAAAAAGTCAAAGGCTATAGAGAAAAAAAATGCATGAGAATTGTGTTTGTCCCTCTTCCTACCTAGGAATCAATGAAAGCAGAACCGTAATTGGGTTGATAGCAGGTAGGTAACAAATAACTTGTACCTATCTTGTAAAGCTCTCCACAGTTATCTTGTGATTAGAATCCACAGCTATTCTTAATTTCATTTTCTGAGAAATATGAAGAATAGGCCCTCACCTGAAGAATACCAAAATGGTCAAACCGAGTACAAAAATAGATTTGTTGGCCTACTCGTTGCACGGTACCTATTCTAATTTTGCTTTGTTGTCCAGCCTATTCATTCAATGCATTTAATGCGGTGGTTGGATTCCACCATGGAAGGATTTAGAAATTCAAATATCCAAAAGCAAAATAGTGCTAGTTTTCAATGGGCTGTATTTTTAGGAATAGAATAAGTTTTGGGCAATTGATTGTTTTTTTCCTCTCCTCATGTTGTATATTTGTACTCAAATGAATAAATCAATCAATGACTAGATATAAATTTCAAGAAAATTACTATTATTGAAATAGTCAATATATTAAGTAATTAATTTTATTTGAGAATAGATTAGCTGCGGGAAATAGAAATAATTGAAACTGGTAACTCTTAATCTGAAACTTATTTCATTTTTAAACTGATGGTCCCACTTTAAAACAGAACAGATATCCTCAAAACTTTCTTCTATTCTTTAAAAAATTTCTGGTGGGTGAAGCCTGCTTATTCAATAAAACATTTTTATCTGAAAATCAAAATAGCTTCATCTTGAAATTCTTTTTATTTTTTCAGTTTCCAGATATCCACAAACAAATTTAATATCTTCAAGAGTATCGAAGTTTTTACTATTTTAGAGAGATTTCAAATAATTTCATGTGTAGAACCTGATCCAATCAATGATTTTATTCATTCAAATAGGACTAAAAATAAGAAGAAATTATTCAGGTAGACTTGAACTTTCTGTATTCGGTTGCGAACAAATCTATAAATAGCTGCTTAGTAAGAACTAGGGAGATTCTATATGTGAATAAAAGCGCTGGAGAGTATACTCTCTAGTAAAGACTCGGGTTTTTCCTAGTAAACACTAGAAGAGAGCGTACTAGTGTTATTCACATCGAAGCGAGTGATTACTAACCGGGCGAGCGTTTACTAGGTAGTAAAGACTTTACTAGACAGACCGTACTACCAAGTATTTACTCGTTTTTATTCACTTGGCCCAATAAAAAAACTAATTAACACCAAATCGAATGGAAACGTTGCTCAAATTGTAGTGTCGGATGGTACCAATGAACAAGTAAAAACCAGAACTCTCTATGTGGCCTATGAGCCGAGATAATAATCGAAGATATATGGCGTGTTTTTTTCGCTAGACAGAGTAACTAGATAAAAATTCGCTCCGGCAGCTGGCGGTCGGAAAGAGTGCATTTCAAATGCAATTCTATGATGGCTCAAATCATATGACTTATAATGAGCTATTCAGGGTATGAATTCAAAGGCGCCGTTTTCGAAAAACACAATTTTTGGCATTGTGTTATTCGCCATTTTCTCTGCCATTTTTGATTGGATTTTTTTCGTTGATGGCTCAAATTGTAGGGAATAATAAGGGTATTATACCCACCAATTTTCAAAACGATCACGTAATTGGTCGATTTGTAGTGATTTTTCAAAATTTTCATCCCCTAATTTCACCCCCTACCCTTGGACCAATTTGGCTGGTTAACGAACTTGACCGAGATATTAACACTAATGATTTTTGTGCAAAATTTGGTCGCTCTCCGACAAGCCCTTCGGGAGTTATCGTGTTAACAAGAAACTGTACATATATAAATATATATCTATACATATATATTACATATATATATATATATATAGAGATATATGAATTTGAACGGACATCAGATTCGTGTTCTAGGGGCTCGGAAACGTGTAAAAAATATATCACATCATAAATTTTCGATTGTCAGGGCAAGACCAATAGTGCATTTTTTCAAATGAAATGCACTAAAAAGTATTGAATCTGTCTCTTAGAAAAAAATGGATCAGTAATTATTATAGCAAAGAAGTTGAACAACTAAAGGTACTATGGTATGATTTATGATGATAATGTTTTTTGTTTTATTTTATTTCGTTGTTATTTTTCTTTGCATTCAATCATCATTTACAAATAATATAATGCACTTTTTTGCTTTGAAGATAGTTATAAATCTTTGTAATAATCAATAATAAGTGGCTTTATTATTTTAAATAATCTGTGATAATGATAATAATTATTATAATGGATTATCTCTGTACCTGCATGGAATCCTAAAAAATATTATGTTAGAGTAAAGTTATCTTGAAAATGTAAATTTTTTACCATTGTTGCCTATCTCGGTAACAATAAAGCATTTTTGGGGGGTATGTCCCATGAAATTTGGCCATTTTCCCATAGTCGTAGTCATAATATCGTATCATATAATTAAAACCATTTAAATAGATTGTATCATCGTATGAAATTATTTGAATCGCAATAGGAGGACCAAGACTTGGACCATAGTTGTATACAGAGTGTTTCAGGAGGAATGTGCAATACTTCTCAGGCTGATTCCTTACACCTAGTAGACGAAAACGTTCCATGGGACCAACCCGTTTTTGGGGTTGGAAGTTGAAGAGAGTCGGATTCTAAAGAAAAAGTTGAATGGTGGCGATTGTGTAAGTCTTACCCAAATTTCAGAAATACGGTAGCGATCAAAAATAGCAAAATCGCTACTAAACACAAATTCATCACTTGTGCTATGTTTTGTCAATTTTGCGATTTTTGATCGCCATTTCTGAGATTTGGGTGAGATTTACACAATCACCGCTATTTAACTTTTTCTTTAGAATCCGACTCTCTTCAACTTCCATTAATAAAAATACAATTTTATTATTCCTTATCCAGTTATAACCCTTATTGTTAAAAAATGGCGTTTTCTAGCATATTTTTCCAATTATCTCAATAACCGTTGAAGTTACAAACTTGGAACTGGTTTCATTGAATTCTTCACCTAATTTTACATGAGATTTTATTATTTTAGAACCTCAATAAAGCCTCTAAAAATTAGAAAAATTAATATATTTTGAAGAATCTCAATTTTCCGCTATTGTTATCTCGGTAACAAAGCGTTTTTGAGGGTTGGTCCCATGGAACTTTTTTGTCTACTTGGTGTAAGGAATCAGCCTGAGAAGTATTGAACATTCCTCCTGAAACACCCTGTATAAATCTTACCTTATTTTCAATTGTACATTTCCATACTTCTCTGCCGAGAATAACGAAATGATCGTAGAAATCCCTAAATCTAATGTAATTAGCTTTGACAATGTTATCGCCAGAGACTTCTGCTATTCTAGTTAGAAATGAATCTTTGTATTGATCTGCCATGAGCCTGGTGCACCTTTTGAAAATATTATAATATATTTATACCATATTACAAAACGTTTCAAGGGTCAAATAAGTTACCTTAATAGATATTTCGGGAGTGTGACAAAAATGCTGAGACCAAACAAATCAACTAGGCTAGTCAAAGAAAGTTCACTGTAACTTAATTAATTTTTCTAATGTTGTGCTTGTTCAATGACCTCACAAGAAAATACATCCATGATCCATCAGAAGGAAAATTATCACATTGAAACATCATTTAGGTAGATAGCCAACATACGGTAATGATAAAAAAGGTAGTAGTGGCCGTGACAAAAGAAATAATAATAGGCTACATTGTGAGATATTATATTGCAAACAAACAACGACTACTGCCCACTCTCAGAAGATTTTAATCTTCCAAATAAACAATTCAACAATTTAATTTTAAAAATTTAGAGTATATTTATGTCTTTTATTTTATCAACTTACGTGGCTCTATCCTTCCTAGTTCCCAAAGGAATCAAACAATTTTTGCCAATTTTGAATCTCTTCGCCTGATCATTGGAGGAGATTTTCTGACCAAACAATTCAGTTTTCCTAAGTTTGTATTCAATATCGCCAGCATAATCTTTATTGCCAGAGTGGAGTAAATTTTTCAACTTCAACATGCCAGTGACCCTTAAAAATTCCAAAAGTTTTCATTCACATTATTTTATTCAAATTATGTTTTCATCATATTTATTCAATGAGCATGGATAGGTTATATATATTTGTCCAGTAGGGATACATATATGAATGCTGTAGAATCTTTGCTGAAAATTATCTTGGCAATATGTGAGTAAAACTAAAACTCAAGCATCTCCAGAATATAGAGCAGTGAGAGTGATACGAGCAGCCTCTATGTTTCTTAAATATTGATATAGGCTACAGCTAAAATAGTACCTATTAATAGCAGTGCAATTAGACAAAAAGTGACCAAACCGGGACATCCAAAGTAAAAGATTCCCTCCAACGTCGAACTGTTCTATCATATAGCTTCCTCCTATATTTTAATGGTAGGATAAAGTTACACCATTTTGAGCGTTGGGTTTGATGGGAAGGGAGGGGGGGGGGTTGAAATGTGCGAAACTTCAGTTATTTCTCAAATCCTTCATAAATAGCCAACTCAGAATTAATAAGGAATGATAATTAATTTTCCATTGATTCTCAATTTGAAATTGATTATAATGATAATAAGAAATGAATTCAATCCACAACAAGAATAAAAAATTAAGGCTCACCTTTGTATAACAACAATCAGTAATATGGTGCAAAATATAGTGGATTTCAATCTCATTGTAAAGAAGATTACACTCTTTACCAAGAGAATGAATTGAACTAATTATCACAGTGCTATCTATATGATGTTCCGAATTCTACAGAATAGCCTAGAGTCGATGTCATGTAAATTACTGTTAGTGTTGACTGATCATGTTTGGATTACTGTAATACGAATTTGAGATCATCAATAGAACTTGTCAAAATTTGACAAATTGATAATTCGACGAAGCTCTCTACAGCAACCACAGCATACTTTTAGCGTAACTCTTTCTATTCAATAATGTATTAGATTCTTACATCAAACTTTTTGTTTCATGCATTAAATATTTTAATTCTTCGTTTGTATTAAAGATGATCTAGTTTTACACAATCTGACAACGCTGCCATTTATTAGGTGGCGGGTGCAATCACAAACTTATGTTGTGTAAACTACAGTCTGAAGGATTTTCAAAAATGATTCATGAGAGCAATATAAGATGTAAATAAAGATATGAAATTAATAATAAATAAATGGATAAATAACGAATTTTAATTTTTATAGTCTATCCATTGACTCCAGCTCGGTCAATATGGGTTCAAAATTATAAATTTTGTCTTGAATTTTAGAAAACATTCTGAGCTGAAGACAAAATCTATAATATTCAAACTAATATTAACCAAGCTGGAGTCATCTTCCATTCTTTCCAGAATGTCTCCCTTGCTTGGACAGACTATACCTCCTACTAGTGAATGAGGTTTAGATTCAAGACGACGATTTTGCATTTTTTAAGTAGTTATGTATGTTTATACGCATTTACGACAAAACGCGGCAATACATTCTGTTAAAATTTGATAGGAATGTTCCTCTTGAAATTGCGCGTCGATGTATATGTAAGGTTTTTGAAATATTACATTTTAAGGATAATATGGAAGGAAAAGGAATTACCTCTATACTACAATAATACTATCCTATTATATTTAGCCAGTAATTTCTGTATTTTTGTATGTTTCCTTGATCTCGGGGCTACTTTTATCACTGATTTTCTATTTTAAATAATTATCAAAGTACCCTTTTTGCATGACTATAATCAGTTAAAAAATGTAATGCATTGAAAAGGTAATTAGAAAAGGGTACTTTGATAATTATTTAAAATAAAAAAAAAAAAACAGTTTGTATCTTTAAATAACCATGGATCTGGAAAACGGCTCTAACGATTTCCACGAAATTTGAAATGTAGTATAATTGTGATGGAAAAATGAGATTGCACCAGGTCTTATGTCCAGGATAACTCTCTGGCAGAATTAATAAAAGGATTAAATATTCCTTCAGAAATACTCTGAAGTGAGTTACTTCGTTTAGGGTGTTGAATATCTGGTACCGAGCTCCGCTCTGAAGCTGTCTGCGGCCGAAAGGTTGAATTACATAAATGTGTTGTTGTAAAAAATCAATTGAAAATTGATCACCTCTCACAATTTTTTGACATGAACATGTGTTCGTGTTGTAGACGTGAATGTAACTCCATTTACTCCCGCTAGATAGAGTTGGTAAACTAACGATAACAGCCGTCATACGCAGAACTTGAGACTATTCCTGAAGGAATATTTAATTCTTTTAATATGTTGAAAACGCTTATTCTTATAATTCTTTCGAAGAAAAAACGCTTTCTAATTCTTAGAAGATATTGTTCAGTTTACCATCATAGATTTTCAATCATAATTGATGACATTTATGAATGTATTAATTTATTATCAATGAACTCACAATGGAGGCTAAATAAATACAATTCTGCATTTCATGAGTTTATTTTAAAATCAAATATTGATATCTAACATGAAGAAACTGCATTCATTTCATCTACAATCATCAATCAACAATTTACAATTTTAGTATACAAAACAATTTATACAAAAATTTATAAAATTCACGATCACTATACTTCCATGATTTATAATCATCCCATTCAAACATTTTCATTATCAAAATTAAAACTTTGACAGTTACATAATATTGGAAAGCTGAGAGGATTCCAGAATATTGATTGACTATGTTTTATTAGGAGGTATAGTCTTTCCACGCAAGGAGGATATCCTGGCAAGATGCGAAAATTACTCCAGCTTGGTCAAAAATTGTTTCTCTCAAATTGTGGAAAACATTCTAATCTATAATTTGAGACCAGATTTATCATTTTAAATCAATATTGACCGAGCTGGAGCCATTTTCCCATCTTTCCAGAATGTCTTCTTTGTACTATACCAAATTGTTGTAAGTAGACTATATCACGCATCATGCATCTCTACATGGTGATTTGATTAATATTTGGAAATGTCAAAAATAATCAGATGGAATTCTTATTATTATACAATTAACATGTAATGATTTTTTTCTGTGACTTTCAATGTGTTTATAATGTACCCTTTATTCTTGTGGATTTTTATTGATGTATTTTATAAATGAATGTAAGACAGCAATGTAAATAAATGAATAAACACTTGTACTTATTAACTTAGGTCACATTTTCATTACTTGGTGGTCACTGGTAAAACCTACTCTACTTTACCATGGTACCTCATAGTGGAGTAAGTTAGGTCAATTTCCACCCAAAAACACTAAACATGTAGTGTAGGCATGTTAAAAGATATTTTCCTGAAACTAATCACTGGATTTAAATGCAAACAATATATATTTTTTTAATTGAATCAGGGATATTTTTTGGGAAATGAAGTATTTATTTATTCAATGCAATTATTTTCCTGTCTTTATTAATAAAACTAGCCGGCAGGCTAATAATAAGAATTTCCGTACAGAAATAATTTCAAAAAGTCTGTGATAATTTTTCAAAAATCTTTGCTATTGAACTAGAAACTAATAGGTGAGTCTACTTTTATATTCATTGCTAGTGTTTCCAAACACAAGTACGGAATGCAAGGTGATTTAAGCTCCGGAAACTTGTAATATTTTCAAGATTATAACTTATGCGTTTATAATTCAAATCTCATGATGTTTAATAATCCATTGGAAATAGTTGTTTTACTTGATGCACATTGGATAGCTATGGTTTGGACATGGAATGAATCAATAGTAAGACATTTAAAAAAATATTCTCAACAATCGCCGGTTCATAGTTCAATGTTATTCCATAAATTGTACTGATTTGATTGACATCAAATGAGAATCACCTATAACATTTCATACCCAAAATAGCTGTATTATACCTGCCGTACACGTCTTTCTATTCTACAATAATCACAATCATCAATGGCACACCGACTTTAATTGTCATTAGTATCTCATAGAAAGTTTATGAACTAGGGGAAATAGCCTATCCATCAGTCTTTGAACAGAAGCACATTTTCATCTGGAGAACCTGTTTTGAAGAAAGTCAATGTTCATGGAACTTCGTTTCATCACACATAATCGATTTCTTGAAAACAGTTTCCTATTTATTTGTCATCAAAAGGAGTTTTAACAAAGTAAGTTGTGAGAGTTCCTTTGCCTTTGACATAGGTTGGTCCTCTGCATTCACATTCATATCCTGCACCCATTAAGATTTTTGCAGTGTCTTCTGTCACCTGTAGAGTACCAAAAATACATTTGTTATGAATTTATTAATCTCAAAATATTGAGAAATAGTTTCAGTGGCATGTCCCAAAATATTTCAACAAATCACCTTTGCCTGAATCACACTGGATAGAATAATATTTATTGATTTATTCATATAATGACAAAATAAATAGTGGGAGAAATAACAGGCATATCCCCAAGTACTTCCAACACAATTTTGATGAAAATATAAGCAAAATTTCAGGTTAGGCACAGTTTTGTTCCTGCCAAAGGTTTTCCACTTCAAGAAATAATCCGGAAGTAATTAATGATCTGAATATGGAATATCAAATATATTTATTAAATAAGCTATATTATGATAGTGGGTATTGTAGCCTTGAATAGTAGTATGTCAAAGCGAAGAAGACATTCTGGCAAGATGGGAAAATGACTCCATCTCGGTCTATATTGGTTCAATAATTATAAATTTGGTCTGAAATTGTAGATCAGAATGTTTTCTACAATTTGAGACTAAATTGATAATTTTTCAACCAATATGGACCGAGCTGGAGTCATTTTCCCATCTTGCCAGAATGTCTTCTTTACTTAGACAGACTATATCTATGGCATGAATGTTAATTTATAAAATTAATCGTAGCTCACACCAATTTTCTACAAAATAAAGATTTAGCCTAGATTCACATTTTTTTAAAAGATGAAGCCCACATAAGTAGGCTATTCAATTTTACTTGTGCGTGGTTAATGGAGTGTGCGAGGGTGATTTATGAGGTGCATAAACGACCATGCCTCTGGTAGGATTCGAACCCATGACCGGGTAGCCCTAGCGGACTAGAAGTTGTAACGCCCCAGTCCACTCAGCCAACCCGGTCAACTCGGTAATTTATTTTCTCTGGTTTTCCCCCAACGAATGAATATTATGTAGAGTTCATAATAGACGAAGTATTACATCCAGACCGAAAAGTTGGAGATTTTTTTTATTACTTATTCCCTGACTTCTGTTCTCAATTATGGATCTCGAAATTTTCGTTTGATAATCACTTGAAGAAGAAACTTTACAGTACTTAATATTTCTAGATTTGGTAGTTTCATGATGATTATTGAATAACATTTTGACAGAAATTGAAAATGCTATACAATAAAAACTAATTAAGAGTTGTTTTCAAATACCAAATTAAATCAATGATAAATTTTTGTATCAGGCCATTCTGATAGATATGATATTAAGTATCAAGACTGAGAAGAATGTTGTATCATAGAGATCACAGAATATGGGTTTAAAAAATTGTCTAGACTGGAAAAAGAACAGTTCCATGTTAAACTTCAATTATCTTGAAAGCATTCGGATGCAAGGCAGAATTATTTCATACATAATTACCATAATTATTTCATACATAATTACCATAATTATTTCATCATGCACAATACCACAAGCTAGGTATCATCAGCGTAGGTGATTTTTATGAATATGAATGAGTGTTTTTGTAATACGTAAGATAGGGCATTCATACAAAGACAAACATAGAAAGAGTATTATTTTAGAATGATTCAAGAATCGACGGTTTCTATTTGCTAATTCATTGTTTGGTTTTAATTTACTACAGTATCTGAGTAATCTTAAGTGAGTGATAGAAATTATAATTGTTATAATTCTGAACCTCTTATATTACAATTTTTATTAGTTTCATTTCTTTATGAAAAAAATAACAACCAAATACATCAAAACTTGTGCAGAATACACACAAGATCGATTTATTGATTAGATTGTTGGCATTTTAGGGGAAAAATGAATCAAACCATATTCTATTAATTTATCAAGAATTATTCAATCTACCATCTGTACAATTTTCCCTTTTATCCTTAGAAATTATTTTTTTCTTTAGCATGATTTTTGTTGAGTTAATTTCATTCAATTTGATATTCTTTTCTCAAATTCAAAATCTGTTTGATTGTGGATGAAAATAGTTGACAAGTGAAATAAGATACACAACGCTTAACCTAAATTTAAACATCTTAATGCACCGTTGGGTAACTTGAGCACCCAAGATTTTCAAGGTGAGATATACGATGATTATATATAAGGAAGCTTAATAAAATTCATAAATTAATTATTATGAGAAGCAGGACTCGAATGGACATAATTTCTAACGACAGTAGTTGAATGAATGATTTATTCATTTGTCAAAAATGAATTGAAAAAATGTCTTTGATGTTTTACAAGTCCAAGTCGACTTATAAGAAACATTAATTCGGAATTGAACTATATAAACTCGAAATTATTGTCAAAGCAAAATTTTAAATAAAAATAATAGTATTTGAGAGACATCTGAACATACCTGCAATCTCCCCATGATGCCACAACTGTCCATTCTGGATGCAACATTGACAGTGTTGCCCCAAATGTCGTATTGTGGTTTCTGAGCTCCTACTACTCCTGCTATCACAGGACCATGGTTCAACCCTGTTCGAGAAAGAAATTGTCATCAAAATCAGCTGAACTAGGTCATGGCATCAAGAGTGGTTAAGTAGAAGAGAACAATGACATCCTATTTCTTGCCAAAGAACGTCAGGAACTCATTTCATGGAGATTTACAAGCAAAATTCAACTCACAACTAATCAGTTGTTCAATAAAGAAATTGTTGGTTGCCTGAAAAGTCGGTATACGGGCGAAAGTTTTACGTGACAACGACTTTGAGTGGTTTTAATAGTACATTACGCCACAAGCCTGGGAAGGAAAAGTTTACGGTATGAGGATAGTTTCCCGGGCGAGGCTTGCCAAGCCTGGGAATAATTCCGAATACCGTAAAAAAACTTCCTGGGCGAGTTGTGTATAATTTTTTTCGCTACACTTCAAATAAATATTATCAATCTAATTTCATGAATGAACAAAACAAATAGGATTAATGAAATCTAAGAACAGCTAAGACCAGATAACTTAGTATACTAGCTTTGGCTGAGCTGAATCTGGAGTAAGCTGAACTGCTAAGTATTAAAAGTTTGCATCACAATTTTTTTGATTTAATCAAATGGATATTACTCAATAACTATCAGAATACTCGATTTTCTTAGTCCAGAAATGTTTAAGCTCATGATAGTTTTTGTACAATCATCCTAAATTGTACAATAGCAATACAAAGTTTCTTGTTTTTGACAAATTTCTGGCAGTTTCAAAGAAAGTGATGGTCCATTGTAGTTGCATTTTCTCTTGCTAGATGGCGTCAGTTGTCCACGCTTGGAAAGAGATGGTCCTTGTATGGAAAGGACTTCTCTCCGCTCAAGGACAACAGCTGATTGATTATGTATGTAAATGACGACTTCCTAGTCTACATAGGGACTGGTAAGCAGCTTATTTCCATGAAGTGTAGCGAAATAGTACATTACACTACAAGCACAGAAAGTAGGTGTTTACGGTATGAGGATAGTTTCCCGGGCGAGGCTTGCCGCACCCGGGAATATGTTATTTGAATACCGTAAACACCTTTCTGTGCGAGTTGAGTACAATACTTTTTGCCACACTGCGAGAATAAGAATAATAAATATTGTATAAGAATGTTTGAGGCGATCGCTGATTCAAACTGAAGTAGGCTATGGCGGCTTGAGAAGCAGAAAGCAGTGCATTGTCGCCCAATCTAGCGGCCGGATAGGTAACTACCAGTCTCTTTCTGTGCACTAGCTCCGAAAGAGCCCTCTTTCAGAGCTAGTAGCAAAACCGCCTGTAAATGGCATCTTTCGAATCTCTTTAGTGCACAGAAAACAGCTGCTTTCTGTGCAGTGTAGCAAAAAATTTTTATAATAAAACATATGATTTTTTTGTCAACATGATGGTTATGGCCAAACACTAACATGTGTATGCCTATCTCTCTCACTCTCTCTCTCTCTCTCTCTCTCTCTCTCGCTCTTCCACTTCCGAGTAATCACTTCTGTAACGCAGTTTCTTGAAGTGTCACCCAGCAAACCAATTTATAAGATGTTGTCACATCAAAAATAACAAAACGTTGGACGGATACAGTCTTGTTGAGCAAAGAAGACATTCTTTAAAAATGACAGCTGTTCAATGCTGCCAGCAGTCAAAATTAGAATAGTCCTACAAATAGTTCCCTGAATAGTCTTAACATCTGTCTCTCATCACATTTCACCAGCGGTATATTGGCAGAAGTGATTTCACTAGGAGTTTTGGATCTGTGTATGTGTACAGTCTGTCCAAACAAAGAAGACATTCATGCAAGATGGAGGAATTACTCCAGCTCGGTCAATATTGGTTGAAGATCAAAATGTTTCCTACAATTTGAGATCAAATTTAGAAACTCATTTTCATAGAAGAGAAAATCAAGATTGTGTAAAAAAAATTTTTTCCTACAAATACCTGTAAAATTGCAGTTTTTGCACTGAAAATCGTGTGTAAAACGGTCCATTCTTGAACTAGTAATAATTAGCATGCCTAAAGTAAAAATTAGTGTGCCTAAAAATTTTTACGCACTCCAGATTTTTAACCTAACAACACAAAGTAGTAAGTACATCAAATGGATGTTCTGTATTTGGAATTCAAAATTAAGGTGGCAGCACTGGCTGTCGACCAAACGGGAGTCGATCAGCTGGTAGCGGCAAGTTGGAATTTTGACCAAAAGGTAGTAACCCAGCCAGACCTTCTGTCAGACATCTCACTGAAATTTTTAGGTTAGCTCATTGTTTACATCAATACCGTAAGTTACTGTGATAAAAGGTCTATTTATTCTCAGACCTTTTATTTAATAATTACAAGAGTAGGGATTTATGTTATCATACTGTTCATTGTTGTTGGTTATAAAACCTGAGCTTGAATTGTTTGAATATGGTAAGATGATTCATAGTTGTCGTTTGTTGATCTTGAAACTGTTTCATACAGTAGTTGACTCAATTTAAGCTATCAGAATTCAGTGGTGTAATGCATTATTAGGATTTTTTTTGTGAAAGTAACTTAATACATAAGTTACAACTTTAAAGAAGACTCTGGCGCCATAGTTACTGGAATTTTGAAAATACTGTGGGCTAAAAAAAAAAAACAAACTCAGATCACATTTACATGTTATGAGTACTTCAACTACCACATATTTAAGTTAATATATAATGAAAAGTGGTTGAAAGCATGATATAGAATTCATAGTAAATGCAACATTCTAATTTGATACTATCATTAAATTACAGCTTCAGTTCAATTCAGTCTCATTGTTGGCTGGTTCAGCTTCAAAACTTACACTTAATTCATAAAGTAGGCTTCTGTTATGCAATGCAGGTGACAGCCAATGACTAAATAATTTTGCATAAAAGCATGATAAAGTCCTGAGAATCATAAGCAATACGATTGTAACCTTGCATAATTTTAACATAGAAGCAGTTAGCTGTTATGCTATAAATAGCCTAATCACTCGCGGGTTGCATCAATAAAATGCCTACCTGCTAGAACTGATGAGATATTTTGTCTCAAGTGATTTGAAGCAGCAAAATTTTCCCAGAAAGAATAATATACAGTACTTTACATGAAAGTACGTTATTCATAGCACTATTAAGTTATATAGGCTATCATTTCAATGAAAATAGAACCATGAGTTCAATTAATTGTGAACTAGAAGATTCTAAATCCCTTCCAGTCACATTAAATAATGTTTAAAAAGTCTAATTTGCGCGGAATTCTAGTAAATATGATTATTTACAGCCATAGAAGTATGAAAGGGCGTTTTACACTTATCAGTTACCCGGAATATTTCAAGATCTCAAAAAGTAGTTTATACTGATTTTAGCTCATAACTTACTGGTAAATATTACAGTGAGTATGTATGTATGTATGTCTGGCTCAACAGCCCATGAAGGGCCTAGGCTTACCAGCTGGTTGCCAATTTCAAATTCACTCTACTATACAGCCTGTCCAAGCCAAGAAGACACCCCGGCATGACAGGAAAACGGCCCCAGCCCGTCCAATACCGGCCCAAAAGCCATTAAGTACAGTGAGTACAATAATTTATTATTCTATAGTCACTGTGATACATAGAATAGATGCAATGTTTGAATTACCATATATTACTTCATATTACTCAAATGAAAAGTAATTATTTGATAATAGATGACATTGGACATTGTAGGCTTCTAAAATTGAAAGTTCCAACTCAAGATTTCCGCCATCTTGGATTTGTAAAAATTGTGAGATAATGCTACTTTACATGATTCTTATATTGATTTCAAAGACAAAATAAATTGAGGAGATTGCGATAAGAAATACTTGAAATTACACTAAAAAACACATTTGAAACTTTTTCCTACTTTTCACACAGGCCCAATGGTAACTGTAGGAAAACTTTAATGTGTAACTCAAGCATAAAGTGTTATTGCTGCACTCAAGAAACGTTTTTCACTCGCCTTCGGCTCGTGAAAAAAACTGTTTCACTCGTGCAGCAATCCTTCACTTTATGCACTAGTTACACAAATAACTATTTAACCTATGTCGAGCTTGCATTGAAACACATCGGCATCATGGAGCCATCAAACAAGGATGATTCATATTTCACTCTAGTAGAATCTATTGCCACTGAGCAGTGCCACTGTACTGTGCTTCAATTTTTTATTACAAAGCTTGTCTCACTGTTATCAGAGACAATGTATATTATATACAATGATATATTATATTATAGACAATGTATATAATATACATTGTCTCTGCTGTTACCCAACTCTCCCTTAAATGGGAAAACCTCTCCTCTTTAAGATATTGTGGAGGAGTCACATCATGGTAGTTGTCTTAGAACAGCATATAAGGACTTTCAGACACCAGAATCAATAATCTACTCAAATTTACTGAACAAGATCCCAGGACAGAATGTTTTCTTATAATAACTGACTAAGATGTTCTTATTATTTTTTATTAATAATGTATTAAGTTATTATATATTCACAATATATTTGAGAGTTGTTTGTTGTATTCCAGTCATGCACTAAATAATGAATTGCTAACTTATTAACGATGAAGGACAATGATTTTAAAAATTGAGGAATCTATAAGGAAATCCAACCAAGGACACACAAAGAGTCCTAGAGCGTAGAGCCTGAATTAAGAAAAAAGATAATGTTTAAAAGGACACAGTAAAATGTTAGCCTACTTACTTGGATTTATAATTCATAAGTATTTCAAATTAATATATGATTTGATCAATTTAATCTTATGTAGAAGTCAAACGTGAAAACATTCATTTTTCAAAACAAGCTCAAATTGGAAACATTCTCAATAAGACTGCTTCGACTTGAATAATTTAAATTGAATTGTTAATTGGACTACACCCTTTATAATACAGTATTCATATGTAATATTTCTCTCCAAATCATAAAAATATAAGTAAATATTTATTTATTTGACAAATTTTGCCAGGCTGAAGCCTAATGCAACAAAGAATTGAACAGCATGTCACGAAAATTGAATTGAAATGTACAATAAAAAAAGAGTAGAATATTTTAAATTGAAGAAACCAAGAGAAAATAAATATTAATTATTAAAAATTAATAAGTGATAATTGATAACAATTTCAAATAAAAATAATTATAAAATGGAAATAAAGACAGTAGAACCTCGATTTTACGAACCCCGATTCTACGAAATCCCCGACTTAACGAATTTTTTTCAAATCCCCTTGAATCGTACATAACACACAATGTAAAAGTAACTCCGCTGTTAAGTAGGTTTTTGGCCTAAAAACCCCGATATTGCGAATTTTCCAAGCTTAAAACTCAAGGTCAGAGCCCCTATACAACGAATATTCAAAGACCAGAACCCCTATTGAACGTACGTAGCCCCTATATAACGTCTTTCTCACGCTACAGACCCCGGTTTTACGTATTTTATAAATCCGTCCTCTACTGAAATTTAAATAGACGAGCCTGTTTCAAAATGAAAAGTTTTGTTTTACAACAGGAGACGTCCTGTCAGACTTTTTCTATGCCTCTCACCCTCCTCCTTAGCATGAGCATTCGGTATTCACTCACATTTCCAAGTCAGTTAGTTGATCACGCTTACAGTACGCTAACGGTTTACAGTACACTTTAGGGAATCTCAATATTACGAATATCAACCCCACAGCTTTCAACCCCAATATTACGAGCCCCGTTTTTAAAAATACCCCGATTCAACGAATTTTTCTCTCGGTCCCTTGAGCTACGTTAATTGGGGTTCGATTGTTTTAGCAATAGAAATAGTGAAAATTTCATCGAGTAAAAATGAATAATAGACATTAGTTTATTGAGCTCATCAGCAGGTGCATGTTTAGTCGGGATTTAAAGGATTTCAAAGAACTGGCAAAAATTGGCAAGTGGTAAATATGAGTGTAAGTGAAGTATCGATGGTTCTTAATAATTATTATAGGACTGGAATTATTACTCTTTGTAATTAAATTATCACTTACCTATCCTGAGTTTGAACCTTTGGAATGAGTCCCTATTTATTTGATCTAATATTGTCATGAGAGCAACTGCAAACTCAACTAGAACCACGATATCGTGCTCTTGTTGTTTGCTAGAGTTCTGTAACACAAATAAGTGATTCATTATTAAAAGAAAGTATCTGCTTGAGAATGTAAAAATATGAATGAAAGATGACCTACAACTGTGTTCTTTTATTAAAAGCTTCAAATAACGTTTGTGCGTCCACTACATTCGTTCTTCTTGCTTAATTTAAACCATGTTAAATGCTACATTATTAAATCAATTAGCTTCAAATGTTTGTAGATTGACTACATACGTTGTCCATGGCTAATTTAAACCGTATTACATGCTATAAAATGCTACATTGTATAGCTAGAGCAGTGAATATCATTTCAATAACTTGCCGTGAATCTGTTTGGAACCTTAAGCACCAAGTGAATATTTTTATGATATTACTTTCAATTTCATTACAAGGAGACAGAATTACTTCATATCAATTCTCGTGAGATATACGAATCATCAAGATCAAGTCAATAGCAGATTTGATTCATCAATTATTGATGACGGAGGTTTTTCTTGCCACTTCAATAGATGATATTAAGAACAAGGAGTAATTAATTAATGCTGGGAATTTTCCTCCTTGAGAAGAATTACTCAATTTGAATGCACCCGAATTGAATGAGTTTTGATGAATTATCTTCATTTTTCTGTAAACAATCGTAATAAATCTGAG
This sequence comes from Sogatella furcifera, assembly GCA_017141385.1. Taxonomy (NCBI): domain Eukaryota; kingdom Metazoa; phylum Arthropoda; class Insecta; order Hemiptera; family Delphacidae; genus Sogatella; species Sogatella furcifera. The sequence goes on from CM029549.1 coordinate 11,623,858, forward strand.
AATATTAGTTTAAAGCCGCGTATCGACAGTGCGAGGCATGCGCCGCGAATGCCTCAAGGTACATTGAAGATCGAATTCTTTCCTATAATTGAGACCAGATCAATAATGTTTGAACCAATATTGACCGAGCTGGAGACTGGAGTAAGACTTCTTTGCGTGAACAGACTGTACCTAGAGGCATTCGCGGCACATGCCTCGCACTGTCGATACGCGGCTCAACTATTGCTCAGTTTTAATCTTAGATAAGACTATAACGACAAAGTACAGTATGACGATATTGGGAAACGATTGTACAATAATTTTTACGACTAGATGATTCGTACAAAAGAATTTTAGAATTATGATGGAATAATATGTTTCTAGAAAATGAAATTTAATTCAACAAATTAAAGCTTAAATTGAATTGAGATTATATTAATCATGAATGTCAAGCACGGAATAGGTACTGTGTTGACTCTACTAATTCAAGTTTTACTAAGATTGAATGTTTCTGGTATACAATAAACCATGTTTCTTCCTCTATCAGAGATATCGTTCTGACTTATCATTGAATAACATTGATAGTGAGGTTCACCAGCAATTACTTATTATTGACATTCATATCACTGGTTCACTTGAATGTTAAAACAATTCTACATCAACTGTTATATTTTTTATTAAAGGAATGATTTAAAATTAAGTTTACCTATAACTTAACAATTTAGAAATACATTATCACACAGTGATAATAGTAATTTGAATTCAAGAAATACAAATAAATCTATTAAAACTGTGAAATTTCTACCAAATACATAAATACTTCTACCATTTTACAATAGTACACATAGAGAAACTTGAATTCGACTGGTATTAAATAGCTTACCGGTGCACCTCCTTCTTTGCCAGGTCTTAAGCCGGATGCCAACATGTACGTACTTCCTATAGTTTTAATTTTCTCTATACTACTGAACTTTGGTTTCAACAGCAGCTGCAAAAATAGAGACAAATAATTGAATCAGGATCAAGTAATCAGTACTATACCCTATTCATGATCACTTGAGACGAAATCAACAAACTTTTTGCGCGTGTGTGCGTGTAATGATAGGTCTTCTTCTATACGAAATGGTCGGCCACAGTCCAACAGCTGTAGCCAATCATAGCTCAAGACGAGTATTGAGACAAGACAATTCGGACTGTAGCCAATAATAGCTCCGGACAAGAGTCAGCTGTTCAATTATTACCAACCTTTTTGCATAGAAGAAGACTTTCCATTAAACGCACACACACACAAGAAGTTTGTTGATTTCGTCTCAAGTGATCGTGAATAGACTTCAAGTGAGATACTTGAAAACTTGTGTATTCTACGTGAAAATATTGTACGTTGGAACATGAATTTTTCAACTACTACAGCACCATAGCTCAAGTAACTGTTTTGAGAACAATGCATATAATATTCACTGATTTCAATGATTCTGATTTCACTGATTGAACAGAGTTTTTCACATCATGTTTTAGTAAAGACTGGGTTATAGCTTTTCCTAAAAAAATATTTTGGAAAGCGCAATCTAAGTAGTACAGAGTTGTAACATCCAAAAACTTTGTGGACAAAGAATAACTTAGTGCAAGACTATTTTATTAATACAACATCAGAAGTTTATTATTCCTTGAAATTGTATATTCATAATCATTTTTCCCAAAGTTTAGGCTGGAATAGATTTCAATTATTCGCTATTTCTTGGATAGAAAATAATCCCACATGAATAGAATCACATAACCCTGTTGAATCACATAAATATAGGGTATAAGTTGGGTCAAAGCTTGACGTCATTACATTATAATCAAACTTCTAAGAAATAAAGATAACTGCTGAGCCCTTGAGGAAGCAATTCCTAAGCTTCCATTCTTAAGCATTCCTAAGCTCAGTTGCAGGATTTTAGAAGAGCGGTTCTACCTGCGTGTCTCGAGCCGTGACAGCTCTAGACTTGGAACGATATATCATATAAATAAACATTATACGCTTTAATCTGCAAGTATATACACGTGCAGCTAGAGCTGGAGCAGCTCGAGACGACGCTTGGAAATATGCTACCTTAATAGGAAATAGCAAACCTCGATTTTGTACTAAACTTGATCAACAAGTCAAGAAAATCAATTTAATTAGGAATAATTAACTTGAAGGAGTATTTGAACACGACACCGCTCAAGATTGATAATGAGGAAAATATATCAATATAATTTTAGTACAGGAACTAATTATTAATGCTTACCTTATCAAAATCACATATGATCTCATTCAAGAGCCTCAAACATTCAAGACCTTGTTTATTAACATCGTTCTCGTCATAGAACTCTTTGTAGTTTGGTATTGAGGCAAACATTACAGCAATGCAATTGTACCTCTCATGGTAGAGCTCCTAGAAAAGAAACAAATATAATGATAAAAAATTCTTGAGATCATATTTTACTTACAATCATTAGAATACTTTTTCATTTCATGATAAAAATTTATTTGAATCATCAGAAGAGTTTCCACTATCATGATTAAGTTTAAAGCTTCTTCATCAAGCAACAAAGCATTTCAGAATTATATTGAATTATTATGGTTCTCGTGAATGTGCTTTCAAATATTAAAACAATGAATCGATACGGTAGTGAGTAGTCAAACACACACCCTTATCAAATCTCGTCAATTATATCAATAACTAACTAGACAAACAGTTAATATTGCTGTTGCTCGTAGAAAATCCTCATTCAAGACTGGCTGAATAATTTGAACTCGTCTGACACATTTATATTAATGAAACCAATACTTCCAGTGGATAATATAACATATGCATATGGCTCTTAATGATAAGGAGACTCGAGGGTAGCTCAACATTGTCAAGATTAAATTTGATGAGGATCGTGGTGATAGTTTGTTAACATTAGAGAATACTAAAGAGACTATAATCATAGTGTGGCCATTGGTGTGGAACGCTCCATAACAGTATGCTAAGATAAAAAGTTTTCCCGCCAACCGCAATAGATTTGCCATAATTTCAAATTCTGTTGAGATTTAGCAGTAAGATTTGGAATATTAGCTCATTCTCAAACGTTTTTCAAGAGTAACGACATTGAAAATCAATTCTCCGGGATTAATAAATTCTTCGGGATTGAATAATTTACTTCTAGTATTACTTTGAACTATTTAATTTAATAGGAAATAGCACTGGCAGAGCGGCATAGGCGAATTTTAGGTTGAAAAATTTTCTCTTCAACATAACAGATGATTCAAGTGTCTTTTCAATGTAAATCTTATGAGACTTGGCAAAAATATGGCGGATTTCACCGAGCCGACCAATCAAAATTGAAACAGTCAATGTCCACACTATGGTTATACAGTCTCTACAGAGAATACTATTGTTTGAGCTTCAAGTTTTATCATAGAGTATACATTATTCATAATAGTATTCATCTCTTGCATAAAAGACGCCAAAGAAACGGGCAATTGACGAATAGCTCATTTTTATTTTTCAGTTTCATCAAATCAGTCTGAAAGCGGTCTGCGAGAGCTTAGCGGTTTAGCTGAAAACACTCTTGACTAGACAGGTTCTCACAGACCACTCTCCAACTGTTCTGACTAACTGAATATTCGTATAAATATTGGAAGACATTATGTAATAGCGCATTGGCTTACCTGAGTCGCTCTGGTTGCAAGAAAGTGCTGTGCTACATGAGCGGGAAGAATATTTTCTAAAAGAATCTTATTAATCCCTCTCATAGTTTCCACTTCCTCTTGTTCCACTTTCAGTTTCGCTTTCCACAGAAAGTCAGTTCGAGATGTGAACTCAATTTGGCGATCGAGAACGTGGAAGAGTAGCAAGACAACTACTATTGGTATCCACATTTTCAGTTGCCAAGGGATGTCAGACAAACTGAAATTTGAAAGTAAACTAGTTAACTTACACAAACATCTTATAAATAATTAAAATATAATTTAAAAATAATTGGAAAAAATTGCTTTATATTCTAAGCCTATCATGTATGTAATACGTACATATTACCAAGAATTCAAATTGAAAAGATAATTCTAGAAAAAAGTCAAGTTGGCTGATGTATATCCTGATGATAATTAAAATAGAAAAATGTATTATCATGTAATATAAAATGTATATCATGTAATATCAAATGTATGTAATATCAGAGTTCTTTGTAGATTAATGTTCACAAAGATGAATTATATAGATTAATTGAAAATGTATAATACAGATTATTGAAATAGTATTAATTATAGAAAAGTTCATCGAAAGATATAGTAGTTTTATTACAGGCTTTTATTACAAATGTACAAGCTTGTTAAAAGTATGAATGCACCATACATAGAATAGCATGGCTGCTGATTATTTAGAGCAGAAAAATTTAAAAATCTTGAATTAAAAAAATTCAAGAAAAGTATTAGAGCTGAATTTGTTATTTACTTTCAGCGCTATCTATTAATGAGACTAAAAAATTGGTAAAATTTTTTATTGTTTATTTCTCACTTCATAAATTTCATTTCTTTCAAGTTCGTCCTAAACTGCAAATGAATAGTGCACGAAAACAAAAATTAATGATCTCATTTAATGAAGAAGTAAAAATATCAAGCAGATTTATATTTTGGCTGCACCAATCAAACCGTTATCTCAAAATTTTGATACAATATCGTTGTTATTACAAATTTGTCTTTTTCGTTCATTGTTAGGCTTAAATTTAGGCCTGATTGATTTTTATTAATCACCTCAAAGACCCAAACAAAATCATGAGGCACACGCAAGAAAATTGAACCTGAATAAGATTCACTATGTTTGTACGAAGTTAAACAATAATAATTTATGAATACAGTCTCTCACCTGTCTGGATGTATAAGAAAATATTGCTTGAAAAGAGGATGAGAACTATACAGAGCTAAATGCAACGATGCTGAAATAACCATCAAGCACAGTTTTAGAATGAAACCAACTCGTAGAAAAACGGATATCACTGCCAAAACAATCGCTGAGCTGTACAAGTAATTCTGGAAAACATAGAATTTCTATAAGATACAACGTAATTTCGCATACAAAACATAACTTTCTGTTATACGTAATTTGTATAATCTTTGAAAATTGTTTTGAATATTTTGTTTTTTTAATTTTCAAGTTGATTTTGTAATGTTATTCAACAGAAATAACATTATTTTCCAGAGAGTGAAATTACAATATTTCAAGAACATTAACTTGGCGTCAACACATTGCATGTATAGCTAAAGACAAGGGAACTGGTGGATGGCGAATGATTATTAATGCTCAGCTCTTTTAGGACAAGCGGCAAGCTGTCTGCAAAAGTATTTACTGTCGAGAGCCACCTTAGCAAACCGTCATGCAGTCAAACACTGATTTAAGACTGTCCTGATAGAACTACTGAACATATCTGAATGTTCAAAGACAAAACTGAGAATAATCAATAGGCTAACAGACATTCGCCAAACGCCATTATCGTTGTCATCAGCTATTTATGCAATAGAATAAATGAATGAGAATCTTGCAATGAAAAAGTGAATGCATTTAGGGGTATAGTCTGACCAAGCAAAGAAGACCCTCTGGCTACTCCAGCTCGGTCAATATTGGTTCAAAAGATATTGATTTGGTCACAAATTGAAGATCAGAATGTTTCCTACGATTGAGACGAAATCAATAATTTCTCAACCAATATTGACCGAACTGTAGTCATTTTTCCATCTTGCCAGAGGGTCTTCTTTGATTGGACAGACTATACCAAACTCTGCAGAATCGTAAAATGATATGGAACGGTTATTCAAGCAATAATTTTTCAATTTGAACTACAATTACTACATACATGAAACTTACGAAGAATAGAAAAACAAAAACTTTTGTTGTCAACTGTATAGCTGGTGACAAAAATTGGGGTGGTTTCATCTATTCTTCGTAAGCTCCAATAACTGATGTTGTTCAGTCGATATAGTAAACTGATACAGAACAGTTTCTAAATAATTATTTGATTAATATTATGTGATTATTATTTAAAATAAAAAAAACAGTGATAAAAGTAGCTCTGAGATGAAAGAAACAGTTTCTCAGACTATTTTCAGATGACATCGGCTGTTGGAACGTACAAGGAACACACAAAACCGCCTTAATTTTTCTTGCGAACAGTACCTGTTTAAGTTTAGTTTAGATAGTAGTCGAAACTACTATCAAATTGATAAGTAGTTTTTTTTAATTTCACCAAATGTACACTGATCTAAAAGACTAAAATCATTTATAAATGTTCTAGGGTTCATAAGTTGATTAATAACACAATAATCTAATAATTAAGAACTCACCGGAACTGAATTGACACCACGTGTATTTTCAGTTGTATCCTGGAAGAATGACAGATTAGCCATGGCGATGAGCTCCTCCACATTTGTCGTCTCAAGGCCGGGCAATTGCACTTCTACTGGCTCTTCGGGTTCAACATTCAGCTGAAACAAACAATTACTGTCAAAATTGATAGATAGAATCAAAATAAAGTCGAATACCCTTTTAAACATTAAAAATATTATTTTAAAACAAACATGTTTCGGAGCTTTAGCCCATTCTCAATGTATTGGAACATTTTTGTGTTAAAATAGTATTTTTGAAGTTTGAAAGGGTATTTGATTTTCATTATTATTTTATCTATTAACTTTGAAATAGCCCTGAAGTTTGAAGTTTGATTTTTAATGTTAAAAATACGGTATTATTCAAAAGCGACATCATTAACTCTACAATAATAGAGTTGAGCTCTTGTCTTGAAAATAGTCTAATCAAATCAAATATTTATTTATTTTGACACTTGAGCAATACAATTCATCAAACGAAACAAGTTTTCAAGAAAATGAAAGTATACATCATGAAAAGATTTATCGATAATGTTTCATGTACAGAAATGCCAAAAGCTAAAAAAATGTCAAAATAGAAAATACCACTTGCTAAATTATGAAATTTGCTCGCAAGTAGGAGTAAAGTAGGAGCAAGTAATCACTCTAATCTATTCTAGTATTACTTTGAATTCTTTCATTTCATGGAAAATAGCACTGGCGAAACGGCATAGACTAGGAGAACTTCAACAAAACAGATGATTCACTCTCTTTTTAATCTTTATCTAATGAGGATTGGCAAAAGTATGGCTCACTTAACCGAGCTGAACAATCAAAAGTGACACAGTCAATATCCACACTCTGATTATACAGTCGCTATAGATAATTACCACAATATTACCCACACAACTACTCAAAGAATGACTCATAAACTTTGGAAGGACACATGATAGTATTATTGAAAAGTCTTCCGAATATTATAAGGCATTGATTGGTAATTCTGTTCAATACTTTACTTACAAGAGTGATGACCGCACAGCCAGAAACAAGAGAGACAGCCACAAGGAAGACTGACAGCCTGAGCCACCTGCTGTCACTGAGCACAAAGCCCTCTGGCTCGTCGTGAGTGAGAGAGCTTGACGGCCCGTACCAGCCATCCATCGCACTCAGGTACACAAACACTATCAAAGCAGCCAGCGTCGAAAAGTAAGCGCCGTAGAGCACTATCCCACTGCAACACAATTGCATCGTTAATAATAATTATTATTATACAAGCTTCATCCCAAAATCAAATTATAAAGAAAATACTCTATGCAGAGGCGAGGCGTCCGGTCATCTTTGGATTCGCCGATGACTAGACAGAAATTGATATATAATGTGTAGGAATTATCAAGTTAGAAATATTAAAAATAAATACAAAGAAGTGAAGAAATCAAAGTTTTTTGCAAGCGCGCCAAGTTCGAATAGAGTGAACTACTCCATCATCATCGTTCCATCGCTCCAACAGTTCCATTCGTTCAATATGCTCAACAGAAAGCGATTCCAGTAACGCTGATTAGCGTTCGTTACCACCACTCTTCTGCATCCACCCTCCCACTCCCTCCCGCAAATGATGGACGGAGTATACGGACGAAATCATCGCTATTTTCTGCGATTCCACTGTCTCTGACAACAAATTCTCTGCACTCTGCGCTCCGTACAGTGTTGCAAACTTAAATCATATGATGTTTATTGTATTGTACAATTATTTGGCCTCTTGTACAATGAATGATATGATAAATAACTATGATAACTAAGATAAGGAATAATTTGTCATTAAATGAATAAATCAATATCATTCGGCTAGGTAATCATCAAATTAGGGATAAATTGAAACCAATTATATTTGGTTTCTTGGAGTTTTATTTCAATTCTTAATTTCTATTTCAATTAGCATACTGATTTGAATAACAGCGTATTCAATTTATCCAATTATTTATTAATTTCCAACAGATTTTTGTGTTCTTCATCGTGTATTATCTTTAGTAATTGGACTAGTTATAATAAAGCTTGATAAATAATTGTCTAAAATGGAACATTATTATCTTTTGGGTATGGGAGGGGGGTGAGATAGATGGGGGTGCAAAACTAAATTTTTACTAGAGATGACCGAGCCAAAAAGTCACGCCTCGCCCCTGACTCTATGATGTAACATTGTTGAAGACAATACTGAACTTTTACTCTGTAGCACGATAAGATATTATGTGACTGCATCGGCTGCACGACCAGAACTGAATTAACTAATCTAATACGTACGTCAAAGTACAGTACGTTATAGCATTGTTGATATGAGCTATGTTGATACTGATATGAGTTAGTCCAGTCACTGAGTGTTTTCAGAGTAGGTAAAAAACGTATTCGCCTCATCGATTATCATTTAAGCTGACGTAAAAAACTTATTTGGTTTAGTCAGAACCTTGTACGCTCCAACAGCTGATGTTGTCAATTACAGTTGTCATTTAGCTACGAGGTCTGGTTGATGTTTTCGTAATCAAAAGAGGCAATAGATACATTACATCAGGTATTAGTTTAGGTTGAATCACGTAGAAAGGACAGAAAAAGGAGAAAAGTAGCTTTGCCGTCAGCTACATCATATAGTTCTTAGGGTGAAGACTTTTGAAACAACACTTGATTAAGGTGAAAATTGACTTTACTCTCTAATTATTAAAATAATTTTCAGAAAAACATATTTACGCTGGTTACACACTCACTATAACTGACTGACTGAAAAAAGAATTGATTGATACAATGAAGGATTTTGGAACCCGACAACCTGACATATAGTGTAGATTACTTCGAGATTGGAATACCTGCTTTTAAAGTCTGGTCGCACACAGTTGACATTCCTCCAAAATGGAAACTGTTCAATGCTGCAAGCAGTTGAAATGAAAATATTCTCATTCTCCCCATCTGTCTCTCAAACACATTTCATCAGCGCTAGGTTGGCAGGAGTGATTTTATACTGAAATTTTTAGATGTGCACATGCGCAGTTACACTCTCGCTTCAAGTGGTCATTTTGAAGGAATGAAAACTGTGAGTATACAAGTAACTTCTCAAGAATTCAACCTTGAAATTTAAAAATCAATATAATTTCTCTATCCATGACAATGCAACGTTAGGGGTTCAAGCACTTGAAGTAAATAACTTGACCATTCACCATGTAAACATTTCATTTTTTTACTACAATAGGTGATGGTTATGGACAATAATAATATAGTTTTAGGATGTAGTTATTGTCAAGATTTTTTTTCAATTATATTGTTTTAATACCGATGATTACCCCGACACATATATAATTATAGTGGGGAATCATTTCTTTTCTTATATTTATAGAGGCTAACTATAATATTGCAAGTATCTGTATCTTAAATTTTCATGTATTATGTAATGATTTGACTGACAAATAAACTCCTCAGGATGTATTATTCAGCATCCAGAGAAATTATTATTATTATTAAACATCATCATTGACACACTCATCCATAACCTTTGCTGAAAATACTTGCTATCAAGTCGCAATCGTTACAATGAATAAATGAAATGGATTATATCAACTTATGTTGTTTCAAATGCATCTTAAGATATTGTACAAGCTTAAAGCTTGGCAGACTAACACTTTCAATGAAAAAAAGAAGTCTCACCTTTCAACAGTGAGCACTTGTATCAGCCACATGTACATGAAGAGTAGAGTAGCACATAGGATGTAGTACTTGAACTGAGAGTCAGTTTGTGACCGGTAGTCGTCCTCCTGTGATTTCTCCCTGAACCACAGCGCCAGCGGATTCAAGTCCTCACTTTGGAACCATTTTCTTAAACAGAATACGCAAAAACACACTTCATTTTATAACATTAGATTTTCGATTACCAACCACTATTGAAAAAGGAATCACAGATAACATAAAGAGAAAAGTAATTTTTCCATTTTCCACATTAAAGGGTGACCTATGAACGGCATTGACACAAACGAGCCCTCTCTTCCACTCAACCACCCATATTACACCAAGATAAGATATACTAACATTAATAATATAGCCTACTATTTCTGTTCAGTCAAGTTTTCATTTTTTTCAATTATTTCAATTTAAACTATGTTCTTTGAACGAACTATCACATCAGAATACATTAAGGTACGTTGTTACTGGTGCGACTGGAACCATGGTCGTTCGCAGTCGATCAGCTGTGGCCAATCACAACTCTTGCTATTGAATAACAATCAGCCGCACCAGTAACAACGTACCTTTAGAACACGAGATTTCGATAGAACTATTGTACTCCATCATAATAAATCCAGGATACGATTGGCAAGTTTTAATTCAAATACTGGAAAGGTAAGCTCAAAGTGTAACAAGTAACAAGAAATCGTTGCATAAATAAGTATTTAGCATATTTTTAAATCGTTCCCTATTGTGAATAGAGTATGTTGGAGTCACATATTATTTCAATCCTCAGTATTGATATTTTAAAGCAGATCTGGTGATGATTTGGTAAAAGTGTCAAACTAAACTACCCCAGCATTATACTCCATGAAAACTAGCTTATATTGAGAACTTATATTCTATTAAAACCAGCCTTCCCCAGTAATATATACCATACCGGTATTATAAGACCATTTTCAATACGTTAAAAAAGTACATCAATCTGAACCGGGCACATTGGGCTTGAAAAAAAGAGAAGTGTACAATGACTACATACATTCTGTAGGCTAACCATGAAATATTTTGACTGGGTAATGGATCACCATAAAACGTAAAATGAACGATACTAAAATAGAGGACCACATAGATACTATGTTTTCATACTGATATTCATCTACTCTTTATTTTTGGGTTTAGAAGGCGATAGATGGGATACTACAACCTTGGGCCCTCAGAAGTATGATTTTTATGCTAAATAGATGAATAAATATAAAGACTGACAAATCTCATAGAGTTGATACTTACTTGCATTCCAAACAGGTAGATTTGCTCGGTATTAGATTGGTCTCAATCATTGCAATACTCTAAAAAAGAATTCCAAAATTATTCCCAATTCACTTGATATTCATGCATCAGGTTACGAAATAGGAAATACACTAGTTCTAGTTGAGCAACAATACTATGATTATTTATAATATGATTTAATGTACTGTTAGCAGTGAGATTCAGTTTCAATAACGTTCTAGGATTACTTGAGATAATTATTATTGGTAGCCCACATTAGTACTTACAGTGCTAAGTTAAGTTATATAAAGAAGCTTAGAAAGACTCACACATGAATAATAACAGAGGACCATTCAAAAATCTGTAGAATAGCTTGTAAAGAATCATCTCATGAGTCAGTGAATATCTCACTATAATTATATATTTCCAATTTGAAAAACATTGGGCACAATTGGTATTATGCAGCACTTCACAAACAAATAAGTTAGTCAAGTTAGGGTTGCTGGCGGAGAATCCAGTTACTTGCTTAATTACTTCCAGTGTACTCCATCAGTGAGTTTTTTATGTTGGAAGACATTCTGGTGAGTAGATTACTTCTATTCAAGTTGAATAAGTAAGAACACAAGTGTTGCATCGGCGGCAATGCGAATTGACAACATTATTTTGTGTTCTTACTTATACCTCATTATGGAGAAGTTCCACAACATACTGTATCTGAAGGAAATGTACTATTTAAACATTAATATGTTTTATTCTATTTCTTGCCTCTTATTTGCCTTATATTTTTCTTACTGATGTGTCCATGGTTGTTTTCATCACCATATTATGGATTCCAAAGTACCGTATTAAAAGTTTAGCATAAAAAAATTCGATCTGAGCATGACTGTTCAGTAGCATAAAAGTTTAAACATTTTCCGGATTTGCCATTTTCAATATCTAATACAATCCTAGAGTTCACAAAAAATGGAGAGTTCACAAAAAAGTTTGTTGACAAATTTGTATGCTACCCAAGGACTACTGTGGTTCACAAACTGTAGGCCTATCATCATTTTCCCTTTTTCAGAAAAATTTTGTATATAAGTTGAGAGACAACTGAAGAATAATAACAAAACGATTTACTCACGGTTAGACCAATATTTTTAGCAAGAGTTGTTTCTGCAATATTTGCAAACGGCTTATCAGCTCCCCAGCACTCGACATATTTTGTCATCTTGCTTGGTGACCGATTTCTGTTCGGACATGACTCTGCAACCAAGCCAGCCAAATAATCCTTTCCATTTTCTTCAACCTGCTTCAATTTTTCTTCTTCTCTTATCTGCAACATATAAATTTACACACAAATTGATGAAAATTCAAACACATCGAGTTAAGCTGAATGGCTCAACAGACATAGGCTTGATGAGGGGGAGCGAGGAGGAGATTGTGAGTTTTATCAGTTTCTTTGATCTCCCATCTTGAGACAAGTGTAAATATTATTTGAACTTTTGAGTTTTTAAACTGAACGACAATGTCTATCCAGTACTGCAGTACATGAACTGGTCAGACAGAAGAAGAATTGAATTGAATATAAGTTAATTATCAAAGCTTAATTAGTTTTCCAAGTAATACGGTAATTGGAATGAATAGCAGTAAATAGCTTAAGCAGCACGATATCTAAGACGATCAGCACATAAAATTATAATCAAATAGCGTTATTTTAAAATTTATCGACGAATATAAATGGGCTATAAGTCAAGACTAAGGGTTGGCACGGGACTCTCATATTCCTCAAGAGCTGAAGAGTCGTTTGCAAAGCAACTATCAATGTGTTAGAAAGGCGAGTTGATTAGTCAACTAGTAAAGTTGGGAAGAAAAGAATAAGTTAGATGAATAGAGGCTCATAATCAAAGCCACAGGGATTGTTATAGTGCAATTTTATGGCTGTGAACCAGACTCTGAATCTGTATGACGACTATTAAACATAGGTCACCTTGTCACTTGTTATGTACATACAAGGAATAAATAAATTGAAAAGTCACAAACGCCCAAAAAATTAATATCTAACGAATCATAACTTATTTTTATTTGAGAACCTTGCAAACTAAAATTCAGTTGTTTACTTACAAACGTCACAACAAATAAAAATAAGTTCGTGCTTTTCAGTGGTCTATGGTTGCCCATGAATCAATGAAGTTAAGCTACATAACTTACTATGTAACTATACTAATCAAAAGCTCATGTTATGAATTTTCAACAGATATTTCAGCAACACTTTTAACTGAGTGATTGGTTAATAACTTAGATAGCCTACCTACAGAATATTCTCTGACTTAGGATAGTTAAATTTTGCTAATTGCTCACATAAAATTTTGTAAGTAAAAAAATAACAAAAATGGCAAAAATGCATCAAATTTTATACAACATAACCTATAAAAGTTCAACAGACCTGCGCTGTTTGAATTATTCCTGAGACTTTTCTTGGAATCATCTACAATATTGTATGAAGTTGACATTTCTATTCCCTTCGCACACTCAAAACAATAAAATGTTGTTTATATTTTATCAAAACAACATGGATTCTAAAAAATCTACAACACTGCCGGCCCACTAACAACTTTTTTCATTGTTTTCTTCATTCGAGAATCGAGATCAAGATTAACGCTATCGAGTATCGACATTCATCTGTCGACAGCTATCGATAATGATAATTTCGATTCGATAAATCGATTTAAGCTCGATATATTTATTTCAAACTATTAAACGCCCGCCAATTACAAATTTCCGGTCACAAAAAACTTGTTTCATGAAGATAATTTAGATAATACAAGTGAAATAATAACTTGGCTTCTAAAATAGACCAGGAAGCTTCTCAGGCTGACTCCATACACCAAATTAGTGAAAACGTCCTGGATCAACCCACAAAAATGGGGCAAATCAGAAACCACAAAATTTTTGAGGCATCATCAGAGTATTAAAATTAGCAATTCTTAAGAAAAACAATGTTATAAGTTGGAAAATTATTTGTTTCTTCAATGGTTATTGCGATAATGGGCAAAATAATATGCTAAGAAACTAAATGTTTCAACTTTGAATGAATAATTACTTACTATAGTCGATAGGCTATAAGTTAATGAATAGAATATTTTGTTGTTGTATACATATTGTGAAAAATAACATTCTGACGGAAAAATGTCGAGTGGGATTAAGTAAGTATTGTGGCTACGATAAGTATTTTGGTACATTGATGGAGCACCTAGAAAATTGTAGACTATGAGATGAAAAATGTACTGTTTTGAGATAATGAGACCAGTAGGCTACTGCAAGGTGATTAGAATTACCGGTAAAACGTTGCATTCGCTGTGCTTCTTCTTCTCTTCTTCATCTTTTCTTTGTGGGGTTTCTGCTTAATAGCAGATAACTTTATTGTAAATTTTTCTTTCTTTCATTTTCAAATTGTACTAATCTACTTTATTATTTTTCTTAATTTAATTTAAAATTAAAGCCCCCGAACAGACGAAAAGTCTTGTGAGCTTCTTATTCTATTGTAAAATGATTTTCTTGTATTGTGTCTTTGTAAAGATAATTGATGTAAAGTGTACAAAGAATAAATAAATTTGAATTTGAAAAAAAGAATAGCCTTTTTTAATTACCTTGGGCCACTGTACTATTCAGTACGGTACTGAGAATTGCTATTCACTCTATCTATAAGGATTCAGTCTATTCAGTATTCAATTTAATCACATTTATCTATCAAACATACAAGTACATGAAGCTTATTAGGTTTTCTAATAACCTTGCAAGTACATATTGGATACTGTCACATAAAAAAAACAAAACAAAATTAAGAAGAAACTTCTTAACAGACAGAGTAAATGCAAAAATCACATAAAATCATTCCTTAGAAAATTCCTGGAAGGAGTACAAAGATAATCTTGCCAAGAATAGTCCTTCATATTAGCTTCGAAGAATTTGAAAATTATTATATAATGACTTCAAATTACTGGTCAATATGCTAAAATATTCATCTCCATTATAAGTTGTCTTCCTTTTGAAAATTTCCAAATTATCATGTCTTTGTAAAACTAATTCTGATTGAGATTTACCGTATATAAGCTACATATGTGAACTAATAATTATTTTCTTTGTTCGAAATTAGTAGATTTTGTTTTTTTACATTAATAACATCAAGAATATTGTAATATTTTTACTAAAAAATTATCGAGTACGTATATAGTATACAGTTCTGTAACTCTATTCATTGGTCTATTACGATTATCTGATCGAATGCAAATGTAGTTATGAAATATTCAGATTGCTTTGAACTTTGAACTAGTACATGAACTTTGAACTATAGGATATGCTACAAGTTCAATGTGCGAATGTTTCGATATTTGATTTGAATACCAATAAGTTTTGAGTAGGATATTGATTGAGATGGAACATTCAAACATTATGAAATGTATCATTCTGAAGTTGCAATCGAATACATGAATATACAACTTTGTTCAATCTCATTTGTAGAGAGCTACTGTACTATTGCAGAGTATTGATCACTGATCAACGCTAAATCCTCTAATAGTCTAGTGGAAACAATGTCATTCTATCATGAACTACTAAGACTTATCTTGACTCAGTTCTTATTACCACTTGGTGCAATACGACCTCAACTTATTTCAATTTTCAATAATTGTCCTGTTAGTAAATGCAATAAACACATCCCACTGGATAGTTTCTTATTATTATTATTATTATTATCGTGAATGCCATATCTGGTGGGGGTAGGGAGTCCAAAAGAAAGTTGCACTGGCAAAATAACCTCAATTTTCCTCGAAGGGAAATTGTGGTATTTCTTGACATGATCCACAGAGATTAAAAGTTCAAAAGTTTTCCCAAAAATTGAAGAAAGTGCAAAGACCACTAAAATCATTACTCACTTCTGAAAAATATCAAATTTCGAAAAATTTAGAGCACAAAGAGTTTTAACTTGTTAAAATATTTTTCCATAACAATTTCCAATGATACTATTAATAATTAATATGATAATTTCAAGTGGGTATCAACAAAGAAAGATCCATTTTTATCGCGATGGATTTTTCAAAAACCCACAATATTATGAATAATGAATTTTATTTTAATAGGGAATAACAGGATAACATATTAACACACTAGCCGGCAGGCCCGCTTTGCTCGCCTGCGAAACCTCTATCTGTGTCAGCTGAGACGAACAGGCTCGCTTCGCTCGCCTGCAATTTCCTTTCGGAAGGATTTGCTTTGATCATTATATCACTTAACAGGGTTTTTTCCAGTAATCGTTTTGAATTAGTTATTCTATTACCTCAGCTCAACCTGGGTATATGATTTGAACGCAAAGTTCAGTAGTTTTCGTGAAATGAACAAAAGTGGAGATTCCAAACATTGGAAAACCTTATTACAGGCGTAACCTCAGAAGGGTTTCGAAATTTATTAAACACGGCATTCCTAGACCTATAATCTGAACCTGTTTACCAAATTTCAACATTTTCTGCCAATTGGTTTTCGAAAAATCTAAGAAAAACTCCGAAAAATGGTAAAACGCCAATATTGAGCGAACTTTGGGAAGTATATCGGACATAGTTTGAAACTTGATCCAATATCTTCCAAATTAGTTTCTCTATAATCTCGCTGAACCATTGAATTTACGGTAAGGATTGGTCGTATCAAGGCGGAAGATATGGAACCCGCAATACATATACAATTTTAAAAAATTGATTACTGGCGTAATCTTCAACGGATTTCTAAAATATTTCAACACAACATTTCTAGACCTTATCTGAACCTGCCCACCGAAAATCAACATTTTCTACCGATTGGTTCTCGAAAAAATTAAGAAAATGACGAAAAACCATAGAAAAACTTGAATATTTGGCGTATCCTTATAGATTTTTAAAAATCCTTTCTTAGTACGCGTCTAACCGTTCAACTGAACAAGCCTGCCAAATTTGAACGCATTCGTTTCGGTAGTTTTTTTAATTCTGCTAATGAGTGAGTGAGTGAAAGAATGAGTGCTATTTCGCTTTTATAGATATAGATTGAAAACTATACTAGAGAAAAACTAACTAGGGAATGTACTGTTCACTACATCCACTAAATTTTATTATATTAGGCCTATGATGATAGCTGACTATATTCATTTATCCTTGCACCAATTAGAATAACAAATTATAAAATTGTTTCAAATAGTTAGTTAGAGGGGGAAGAAAGAATCCAATACAATTATTATTTAAATGGATGACGCAATAGTTCAACTACATGTAGATTGTTGAATGACAATTTCATCATTGATGTTTATTGCTTCTCATTGACTCCTTTTACTTTAAACCCCATAAAGAATTAGTTTTTTGGGAAAATCTATTTCAGGCAGCAAGAATTACTAAATTCCTGTTTGAATATTTTGAAACTACATTGAGTTATTGTCACACTTTCAACCGCTAGGATTCTGTGAACTGCGGACCTTTCCTCAGTGTAGGGAAGTCGAGAGTTGCTTGGAAAAGTGAATCACTTCAAGAGCTCATTCGTTCTTATGTTCCAGAGATATTATTTACGGACTTTCATGCCTTAAATGGGGAGATACGGTACGGGACATACCCGTACGAGTTTCCTCGTACGGGGAAAGGGAAGAATTGTCTGCCATGAATAATGGTCGTTGCGTGTTCCATTTCACACTTTTTTCTTTTCTTTTTTATCTACGTTAGCAGACGTATAACCTTATCTTTCCCACTCCCCTCCCATTGTCAGCATATATTGTCAAGGAAACTGTAAGTGGTTGAATAAGACGGAAAAGTTCCAAAGACACAACCGATTCAGAGGCGAACAAAAGAACGAAAGAGCATTGTCCGTTTGCAAATAAAGATTTTTAATCTTTTCAAAAGTACTCTCAAAAGCTGTAGAAATAGTAATCTTCTTTCTCAACACTCAACATTCGTCGCAGGGAAACTCTTCTTCATTTTGAGTTTTTCATCTTGTTTGACTTTTCCTTGAATCGTTACTTCGAAAATTTGATTATAATGTCTGTAGAAAGCTGAACGAAGCTACCGTGAATGTTCATCATCAACTCTCTTTGAAGGAAATTGCGATTATCATTTGTTTTTTCTTAATGAAATCGTTGGAGTGCACCAGTAAAATTATTACTTATAAATAATTGACATGAATAATATTTTACATTTTGAACGCGATTCCTATACAGTCATACGAATAAACAATATAATACATGAGCTTTGTTGTATATTTTTATACTATCAGAAATCTATTAAAACTGGAAATTCCATTACTATCCATTCCAATTTCATAATTATTTTCATTTTAAATTGACGTAGATAAGAAAAACATAATTGAGAAAATGAAACCAGGTTTTTTTGAGTTTTCGCTAACTCTGCATAACGACATCCTCGGAGACTGTTATAGTGGTGCCGCGAACAGAAGAGCCTTTGGAAACATGGATGCCATTCACTGCTGCCAGCAGTCCAAATGAAAATTGTTCTACTCTCACCATCTGTCACAATTGAAATATTATTAAATATATTTAATAAAATATATAATATATTCTTGAATTGAATATATTTCTATTTGTGGAATCAATATGATTATGATTTCCCTGCAACACAATATTTCATAATATCATTACAGTATGGTACTTCTGTGCAGGGTCTGTGCTCTCTGGTGGTGAAAATTGATAGCTACTTTGATTTGTAAACATTCATGTTTTTGTGGCTAAAAACCGCTCATGGCGAACAGGTTGTTATGAAAACAAACTGGGAAAGGATTGAAATTGAATAAAAATATAATTACCATTTGCAGGAGACCATAATAGGCTAGGTACTAATATCCATTCATTTATTTATTCATATTATGCTTGTTTTAAAACCATTCAATATTCCAACAACCTGCAACCAACCTACCTATTTGAAATTACCATAAAGCTCAGAACATAATTGACCGAACGTAAGTGAGGTCTAGATTCAAGACAACGATTTTGCATTTCTCTTTATGCATGTTTGCATGTTTGTTCCGCATTTACGACAAAACGCGGCAATAGATTCGGATGCAATTTGACAGGAGTGTTCCTCTTGAAATTGTGCGTCGATGTATATGTAAGGTTTCTTGGAATATTGCATTTTAAGGATAATATGAAAGGAAAAGGAATTACCTCCATGCTAAAATACTACTATACATTTATACTTCTGAACATAGGAGAATTCACACTATATAATTATTCATGATGAACCAGCTGTTGAGTTTATTATTAATTGCATGCAATGACGCATGCAATTTATGAAACTGGACATAACGAAGAATTCCCTTCATGAATAATGGTTGCCCCATCCATAAGCGACTTCGTGAGGTCTACTGTTCACAGAACTACTAGTTATAAAAAATGTTTCGAAGGAATGTTTTCATAGTCAGCTGATTTATGAGACACGGCCTTGTTCTGTAGATTATGTGGCGAAGACTACAAAATCATTTTGGCAGTTGCAATGTGTGCTTTGTTGATTCAGCCTCTTGGAACTATAATTCAGTGTGAAAGCGTTAGGTTGGCTGAAGTGATTTTTCCCTAGAAGTTATAGTTCTGCGCATGCGTAGTTACACTCTCACTTCCCTCCGCCATCTTGCCAAAGGCTCTTCTGTTCTCGGCACCACTTTTTTTATACAAACTCAATCTTATTTGGAGTGCTCAAATAAAGATTGTTTTAGATCACTTCTAGCCCTACGTCACTTCATATACCTACACAGCTAGACACTCTTCTTTGTTAAATTTTCCATGTACTGAGGATTAATGATTTAAGATTTCCATAATCCTATTCTATTAGTAGGCCTACATTAATAACCAGAACAAACAATATGACATATAAAATCAATGTTGAAATAATATGAATCCAGTAAGTTCTATGTGAAAGAAAATCAAAAATTTTCAAAGAGGAAACCTTTTCATTTTTCAAGTTGAAATTCCACCAGGTTTTAGAAGTTGCTCTAGTTCACAGAAAATGTGAATTCAAACATATGCAAACATGTTCTAATGAGTAAAACCCTGAATATCATTAGGAAATCAAAATCAAAATAGGTGGCGTTACCCTATCACACAGTTTTTCTTTTCATTTGAGCAAATAGCACCCGTGTGTGGGTGAGTGTTGGGAAAAAGAACGAACGCTGAAAATGCAAGATGGCTGAAATACCTCCGGGGAGCCTTTCCATTTTCACGTGCTCGCCTAGCAATCCGCTAAGCTGCTAGGGTTAAAAGTGAGTGAGGCTGAGTAGAAAATGTGAGTTGAACGAGCACAACTGTAATCTCTGTTAACAACCACTCCAGTTAGTCCGTTACGACAATATCGACAGGCTTTGAAAACTTTTCTCTCTTTTTTTCTCTCTCTCCATTCCAACCTGATCCCTGGACCATTGCTGGTTCCACAATTAAGCAAAGGTAAACATCCAATTACCATTTCTGGTCTGCACCACCAAACCCCTGAAACCGGACGCCTTCTAATTTTCAACAGTACTGTCTGAATTTCATTCACTCTCAACAGATTAGAAAGCGAATGCAAATGCTCTTAAGTGCAGGGAGGACTTGGGTTCGTTCAAATAATCTCTACCTTCATCTTTACAAGCTTCACTAGGTGGCCAACTTGTATTTTTCAACGTGGAGTTCAAAAGACGATTAAATTCTGAAGAATAATCGTCGTTAAGAGTATTCCAAACTCGGTTACCGGTAGTTCGAAAAAGCGTATAAAAAGTTCGGTAGTGTATAAAAAGCTGTAATGTGAAATTTTTGAAGCTCATACTCATTAAGTGAGCGAAAGATTGTTTCTAGACTTTCGAGTCTTGAAAATTTATGTGCAACGTATGTGAATGAAATAGAAATTCATGTTTAAATTCTAAGACTTGTCATGATTACAAATGTGAATGTTGATGTTTACTGCATTATTTGAGTTGGGAGGGCATGAACTTTGATAGATATCATCAAAGAGAGTATTAAGGGGTATTATAATAATTAATCATCGTACAAGAGAGAATGGTAGAATATCAAATTACCATAGCTCTCTCAGTGTTAACTTGGGACAAATTCTTTAAATAATTTCGTCACCCAAGATCCAGATATGATTCGAGAATAATATCGGATTCAACAGGAGAAGATAACTCCATACTTTAGAAGAGGAAAAGAGTACGAGAAAATGTTCCAATAATTCCAAAAATCTGTAATAATTTGGATTTTCATTTCTATTTACCCTCTAACTGGTGAGCGAACTATTGAAGAACTCATTTTTACCATCCCAACATTCACAGATGGAAAAGCACTTTAAAATGTATAACTTTCAAGACGGGTAGAATAAATCAATTTATAATGTTGATAGCAGATAATGAAATAGAATGAAGAAATAAGGTGGAAACAAAGAACAATTGGTAAGTCTATAATGAAAATGGTGTATCTGTATTTTTACTGTAATATTTACTGACGTTGCCGATGACTGTACAGTCCGCTGGCAAAAATATTAAATCTATCTATCTGATTTTAAACATATAATATTCCTTCCAAAAAAGTACCAGTTTCAAACAAATATGATTATTTATGAAGCTCTTGAAATAATAGAATTATTAACAAGAATCAACTAATAAACTAATTCTACCACTAAATTCTCGTTTGTATGCGATTTTCGTTGATACTTTGATACTTTTCAAGTCGTTTCACAATCCCCTACTCATCGGTCATGATTTCAACAAGTTTTTTAAAAGAATATAAACTCACTTTTTCCAATTTATTGGGATGAGAATCGTGATCATCATTGAATATCATTGATGAGTTTTATGAGTAAAAATAAAGTTTTTATCTAATTAGGGCTTAAGTAATTTATCAATGGATGATGGATTTCAAAATTCAAATGAATTCAACAAACTCTACTAATGACCCCCAATCAGTGGAATCATTTGGATACAAATAAGTTGGTCACACAACACGAAAAGCTCTCCATGAATTCTGTAGAGACAATGGGACTGAATTGGGCTTATTTCGAATGCTATTAATCTTTGAATGACTATTAATTCTAGGCCTATAAAAAGCGTCAGTCCAATGTGGCTTAGAATAGGAAGGAGGACAATGAATTGAATTGTTTTTTTTTCTCTGAAACATACAGTTTATCACTATATCCTCCAACAAAACCCTGAATTCCATCGAATCAATAACTATATATAGCTATTACAACGTGGTAGTATTAGTTGTTCATTTGTTGAAATTTCGACGTTGGCTACATGAAAATTAACAGCCAAGTTGAGGTTTCAATAAATTGAGAAATTATAGAGGAAGAGTTTTCGAAAAAAATATTGTGGAAGGCTCTATTTATTATGAAATTTGAACCCTGTCATTATATTTTTACACTTATAAAAGACAAATAATCTTATGATTATCATTCAAAAATAAGAATTCATGCTAAACCAAACCTCTTCACAAAAAACTCAACTTCTCCATAATAGGTGAGTTTTCTTTCAAGACATAAGAATAGCAAAATATATCAAACAAATAATGTAGAACGTGGGATTGGCCATTATATCCTGAACTTGGATCTTGATAAACTTGAACTAAATGGAATATTTTAAGCATGTGAGCGATTCAAAGTATTCCAAAACCCCAGTAATGTGTCTCCTCTATTGAAATAGTTCCAGATTTGTATTTCTCTTAGGTGAAAATCGCCAGATTCTTCGCATTAGCCAATAACACCAAACAGCTTCTACACACAACATTGATAGCCTATCACAACCATGATCCAGACACAAACCATCCAGTCGCCAAACTTTAACATACCTCAGGCCTCAGGTACAGTTTGTGCAAGCTGAGTAGACACGCCGCGACAATACACTCCACATTGTAACGGAGTGTCTTCTCAGCTTGCGCGAACTGTACACATGGAATCGTTCAATCCTCATACTGTAGCAAGTTCACAACTAAACCGCAGAATTAGAGCAGCAACAGATTGTTGCAGCTTTTGCGTTTTGCTTTATGCGACGAAATTTTCGTCACGTCAAAGTTCAAAACGGCAATGGCACAACACAACTGTAGGACAGCCTCTGTGTTTCTGATAGTCGCAAAACAGAATAATGATTCAGCATTTATTGACAGTACGAGAGCAAGTTGACAAAAGCCTCTAGTTCTAAAATTTGAGACAAAGTTATTGTACAGTTTGGGACAAGTACCGTATAATTGGTTCAAAGTACGTTTTACTGTAGCTTCGGGATGTGAGGCTGAGTTTGGAAAATGACCAGAGATGGTAGACGAGTTTTGAGGGAGAGTTTGATAACCAGAGCATGAATAACAGTGGAACCAAAGACAAATAGAATGAGTAAGTTACACCTCGAATAGGTTGAATGGATAGTAGGCATCAAGCGTCAAAAAGAAGTATTATTATTTTTACTACTTCTCACCACTCACATCATACTGTTGCCTTTTATTGCAAACACGTCATATTAAACGTCCGAATGTAAACGGCTGTCAAGTCACATCGCATTTTCTCTATCATCATTCTATCTTCATTATGTTTTACAATATGAGTTTAGATCATGTTAGATTCATGCGTTAGATTGTTGAAATGATAGCGATATTGTCAATAATCTTATAGTCTCGATTGTTGTGATTTTGTTACACACATTCTACCCTCACAACTTAATTCTATAATTTACTATTTCACTTCGATTTTGATGTTAACTTATTAAAAATACTGATTCTCTTATTAGGTGCCATTCAATTTTGTTGAGAACATTGTTCATTGGATCTTATGCGATTATTTCAACTTGGGCCTACGTAAATTATAATTCCTTCTTCAATTCATAGCTCTGTTAATTCCATCAATCACTTCTAATATTCCAAACATATTAACATGTAAAACAAATTAACATGTTATTGAATAATTTCAACTATTACTTGTTTTCCAATCAAACTAGATTATTTACAATTCAATTTCAACTGCTGAGCATAGTTTCTTCCGTGAGTTCAAACTTCTTCTTATAATTCCCCCAACTATATCTTTTCGCAAACTAATTCCAATAAATAATACAATAAATGTTCTAATTTTTTGCCAACAATGTTTCAACAATAAATATTTTCCTGGCCTAATACACTACGGAATGAACCCCGCAGCCCGATACTAACTCCAATCTCGTCTATATTATTCCTCTGCCAGCGAAAGAATGAGAAAGTCTGTTCACTTGCGGTAAATGCCAAGCTGTTCGCCGAAGAAGTACACGACACCCTGGCAGACTGCCAAAAAAGTTCACAGGCCAACAAGTAAGTTTCACCCCCTCGACTATTGTTTCAGAACTTGTGTCAGTGGTCCGCAGCGACTTTAAGCTTTTAGAGCTTATAACGATCTTGAATCGCCCCTCTGATTGCAACGAACCCAGCCTGATCTCTTTATTTCTTAATCCGAAGGATAAGTTTACTTCATGATTTTTTACTTATTATGACACAAATCCAACCAATAGAACAAAAATTATATGAGTAAATTTAGTCACGTCAATTTAAAATAAAAATTTCCAACTAACATTAAAATAAATTAAATTTTTCAAAGCAAGAAATTTGTTGTTTACGTTATTTTCAGGTAAATCTGATGTTTTCTTCACTGTGCTAGTCACGGTGCTAGATCTTTGATTAAACTACTATTAATTAAGAGAACTACGAACAACCAGGCGAAGATGGAGTAAGATAATAATGTAGTTCAATTGTAAACTTTATATTACAGGCAGCTTGAATTGAAAGTTTCCATTCATTTCTTGTAATACTGCTTTTACATGTGTTGATGCAGTACACAATTTTCAATGATTTTTTTTATGAAGTGTGAAATCGATCCCTGTATTCAAAATGACTATATACCCGTTGTACCTATCATAACTATACAATAGCTATCGATGTGAGTACAAGAATCCATAAAGTCCATTCAACCATTATTCTTCTTGATTTCAAAATAATACTGTAGACTCTGTCGAGTGAAAAATATGAGGAAAACTATTCATTATTCACATGAACACTCGAAATTCGCAATGTGGATGGAAAACCAATCAGAGTTTTTCCAAAAGACAAAAAACTTTCCATTGTTGTTTTCCAGTTACGAACCATCCAGCTGAAAATACTATCCTGTTATACCAAAACTAGTATTTCAAGTGATTTTTTCAAATTCAAACAAAACGATCCCGATGCACGAGTTGAAAATAAACTGAAAATGGACCGATCAAGTACAATTCTGAAATTCTATTGGAAAAACAGAAAAAGAGGACCACTACAGTCTGAATCAAAACCTAGAGCTCTCGATCGCTTGAAAAATGGCCATTATTAACCGGATTACTGGCTGGGTCAACCCTGCTGACCTCAAACCATTCAATCTTGCACAGACAATTCTTCCTGTCTATCAAAACGCCACTAACCTAATCCAGCTGCGACCCGCAATGCAACACAATAATATTTCTTCCTCCGCTTTCAAAAACGCTCATGCATCTACCGTAATATATCTGTGGCAGACAATTTTCTACCCCATTAAAAGTACAATCAGCATCACAAATGACTCTTACTACAGTATGTTCATTCCTCTGAGAAGTGATGAACAATGAGTGGGATTACATTCTGAAAATAAGGCTTTTAATAGACAATCGCGCTGGAGACGATTATTATTTACACTCACACAGAGGTGATCAGGGCCGGATTTAGGGTCTGTGGGCCCCTAGGCTCAGCTTGTGGTGCGGGCCCCGATGGGGGGATCGCCCTCTCAGCTAAGCGGGGGGTCCGGGGGCAAAACAATATCTGGGGCCACTTTTATTTTATAAAATACCAATCGAGTTGATGATATGTCCTTCTCATACAATGTTTTGTAAAAGAGCAAAAAGGTGGTTATTCACTGTGAGCGACACTTGGCCTCTTAGAAGTGTAATAAGGTAGAGTAGTGTAGGAATTAAATGTTTCAATATTTGATATTTTTCTAAATAAATCGTTGTAATATTTCCTTGATTCAAAATCTCATAGTTTATGGCTAATTGTTTTTTTTTCTTCTAATAAATCTTTGTGATATATTGTTGGTATCACTTATAATTTAACATGCAGGAGCTGGAGTAACGACTATTATCATGAGTGATTGAAAATTTGTCTTTTATTTTTGTATAATTTTATTACGAAGCGCTGCAGGCAGTTTTCTAACTTTGTAAATTGTATAGACTAGAATCAAAATTTGTATCCTTATATTTTTGTAACTTTTGTTGAACACTGGCCACATTTACTGGATATAGTGGCCAGTTAATTTACTAGTTTTTGAAATCGAAAATATGTAATTTTTTACGATGGGAATAAAAATTCATTATTCATTTAAAAAAACTATTATAAATTCAAGAAAGATTCATGAGTTATTGGAAAACTCATTCATTATGAGATTGGGATAAAATTTAAAATTATACAACTCATTCTTTCAATGCTACAGTCCTTACTAACAAATCTTCACTTGCTTACTTTGCAAAATAATTGATCCCGATAGAACTGTTTCGATTTTCAAGCTGAAGTTTTTATTAAGTTTTCATTTTATTCATTTAAATTTGAATTCAACTTTCATTGAATAAATAAGTGCCAAACTGCCAATTTTGTTACAGTAGTGTGGTAGTGCGAACTGCCAAAGCATATAACTTATTACAATAATTTATTATTCACTGTCAGAACAGCTTAGCAATATATCTACAATTTTATACTCCCTGCCACGGTCATAAACAAGAATAGCTATCAATGATGGTGAACTGAACAAAAAGGTATTTCTCCCGCTAGGGAGAAAATTTTTCCAGAAAAATACTCTGAAACTATATTTTTTAAATAGTTTTGAGCCTTATTATTAGTTTCATTATTTGTAAACTTACGGTATTAATTTCTCATTTATTAAGTACGGTTTGCTGTATAATAAGTGATTGTAAATAATTGTAAGCTTAAATCCGCATGTAAGCTTAAACAAATAAAATTCATCTGAATTCAATTTGTTAACCAGGCAGGTGAACAGCAAATCGCAGTTCTATCACCTAAGACAGTGATTTTGTACAAGAGGGGTTTAAATAGCTTCAACTTGTATTATTATTAAGCAGATACATTACATTCAACAAATACAAATTATATGGCCATTTAATTATTTACAGTTTACATTATACAGTTTGGCCATTTAATTTATTGATATTAGTTTGCTCGAATGGAAGTTGCCAAGTTCTAAAAAATAATTTTTTAATTCTTTTTTTCTAAAAATATCTTTTCTTTTCAATATTTTTGTGGTGCGGGCCCCCATGTGGTGCGGGCCCCTAGGCGCCAGCCTAGTTGGCCTACCCTTGAATCCGGTACTGGAGGTGATAATAAATGAGAGAGATTACAATCTGGGTGAGGATTCTGATGGAAAACGTGCAATCGATTGATTTTATTTATTACGAGTTCACTTTGAAATTTATTTCTCCTCAGTGTGATATTTAATTGATAACTGATCTGATAATAACCTGAATAATGTTTCTTATGAAAATTGTTTATATTGATTTCTATTGATCAATTGATTGATTTTATTCACAACTTAGTTACAATTTTTCTCTAAGTAATTGATGATAATGAATCAATGGAATTTTCAATTGAAATCGGGCTTCTGTTGGCGAATTGTGAATTGATTGTTTCAATTATTCATGACGACCAGTAGTTTGAAATTTCTTCCCCCTAGATTAATAATCATCACAATGGACAGAGTGATATTATATCATGAACAAGATGTTTCTGATTACACATTTTTTAGAATTGATTGGTTCTACCTATCATGAAGCTTGAATGTATACTATTTTCTCAGTAATGATAGATCAGTTACAGGTAACATAGATGTTTTAGATAAGATTTCTGATTGAAAATTGGCAATTCAATTCGAAAGCTCGTCCAAAGGACGTTCCAACAACGATCCAAAATCCAAAACCGACCCAGTCAGAAGAAAATATGTTGAGTTGACATTCTAGAGGATATCAGTATTCAGGCTGTTCATATTGGATTTTTCTCCTTTTGAGCGCTTTCAGAGTTCAGGTTATCTCTCCTTCTTCCACTTTCCAAGCATGGGATTTTATACAAGCTCAGGTTTAAAGTTAATAAAATTATTATTTGTAGTTCTATTCCATCAATAATTATTTTCTGGATGTTTCAAACATTCTTTAAAAATTCAAAAATATGATTGAATACGAAATGTCATGTAAGAGGAATACATATATATGAGAAATTTTTGGCGTATTCTGAAAATGATTTCTGCATACAATACTTCAAATTGAATACCTTCATAAATATGCACAATAGATAATGTATATTTTGAAATGAATAAATAAATTTCAGCTAATGTGAATTGTCATCACTGAATATTGATAAACCTTCATATTCATATGATTACTAATATAAGGTGAGTTCAACACCTCTGCAATATTTGGGGAAAACTGTAATATAAGATTTACGAGAACTTCAGTTCCTAGATTCATATCTGAGGATCGTTCAAATTAATATTCGAGATATGTTCAAGTTCTAGTTCAAAATCTTCACCATTCATTTGATTATTCTAATATTCTATGACCAATTACTATAATTAGGCTGATATTTTCACAACTATTTGTTCTCAATTTGGCTTATTTATTCAAGTAATCACAATCTTTCAATCGAGTCAGATCAAGAACAAGATGAAGTCAACTACTCCAACTCAATTCCAACTTAATTCCATTATTTTCTTTGTAGGACTTGATCAAATACCTCCTAGCATCTTCCTTTGAAAACATTCTCGCACTGTAATAAATCCTCTTCGTGCTTTGAAAAACTGATTCAATTGAACGCTATATAGCACAACAGTAAACTCAGGATGTTTTCTTACATTGAGAAAAAGATGTCGAGTCAACATGGCCAGTTATCTTTATGAGATCGGACATTTCTAATGAAAAGAAGGGAATAAACGTGTCTACTGATCTGAAATGGTTTGACAGCAGTTGGCTGAGATTTAATTAAAGCCCTTTCGCCTGAAACGAAAATACCAGCACGCCGTGGAGATTTCAGGTTGAAGGTTGAACAGTTTATTGGCTTCAGTCGATGTAATTAACAGCTACAATTCGGTTTATCTATTGAGGAAGAGAAGACGTCTTGGATCCGCACTGGAGAAAATTACTGCTCCCGGCAGATTCATCTCTACTGTCTTCTATAGTCTGTCCAAGCAAAGAAGACATTCTAGCAGGATACGAAAATGACTCCAGCTCTTTCAATATTGGTTCAAAAATTATAAATTTGACCTCAAATTGTAGGAAACATTCTAATATACAATTTGTGTCCGAATTGATATTTTTTGAACCAATATTGACCGAGCTGAAGCCTTTCTACCATCTTGCAGAATGTCTTCTTTTCTTGGACAGAGTATATTCTGCCGTCTTCCGTTGGAATCTACGGCAGAGCATCTGTATTGCCACTTGTATTCGGGAAATGTTCTTTATTGAAGAAAGCAATGTTGCTACTCTCAAAAGAAACCGGAAATTCGTTCTACCATGAGCGAAGTAGTGGATTGGAATTTATACTCCCCGGACAAGACTTCAAATTGAAATTAATAGAATAGCTGTTTTTCGAAAAAGTTCAATTTTATCTGCTGGGAAGATAAAGCTGTATTGAATAGGGGAAAAGTTGGAATGAATCATGTACTACCGATTTAAAATTGATTGATGTAACTAAATCATCAATAATAGAGACCAGATAAATAATGAGACTCCTATGATTGTTCTAGTATGAAAATACATGAGAATAAAAGGAGATAAATTTGTCATGCTCCCAAACACAAGTTTAGCAATACATTGATGTATTAGTACAGAATAAAAACAAATTATACATTTGAGACGAGTCAGATCAATATTGAACTATATAACAGGAGGATGAAATTGATTTTGAATTTACCTTTGAAGGAGGGATAATAAGGTAGGTTTCAACTTTGTGATCAGCCAAATATCCTTCTCTCTTTTGGCCGTCTCCTTTTTCCACTTGGAATCGATTATTCAGCTGTAGTAGAGTGGCTTTTGTTATATGAACTCGCCTGAAAAAAATAGTTCAATTGAATTTAGTTTTGCATAAATATAGACTAAATTACTAAAGACGTGATATAAAAAAATATAAAAATATATTTTATAGCCGTGATGAATGGCATTGATTTGAACGGTGGCGTTCTAATAATTAATTAATTTAAAATTGAATTTATCAATATGAACATGATCAAATTTGAAGAAACAGTGCTAGCAGTGAATGACACTAGTTGCATTACGCTAATGATATTATTGCATTATTCTAATGCAATTGAGAATGTTTGTGAATAAGTACATTTTTACATCGTGATTGAAATACACGAATAAAATGAATAACTTCTCAAAATAGTCATGGAGACCGTGAATTTGAAATTTTTCGATGAATTCCCTCTGTATAATAAGTAGCTATCTTATTCATCCATCCATAGTACTGTATAATTATAGGTTTAGTACAATACACAGTACACTTTCAATACTACTTTTCATTATGATTTGTTCTTGAAAGCAGCAAGGGAGATCACATAGAATAATAAGAAACACTTTGTTGCAAGCAATTTGCTCATATTTGAGAGTCATCGGAGTTCATTGAAAATTAAAATCAACTTGGAAATTGATTGGATCTCATCTGAAGCTATAAAGATTCCATCCATACTGAAAAAGTTGGTAAATCATCTGAGAATTCCATCTTGATAATTATGATTAAGCATTCATGACATCTTTGTTCTTCGAAGAAATTGAAAGTTTCCAAATAAAATTGAAGTGGGATTATTACTACTTATTGGATACTGAATTTTTTAATGGCTCAGATGAAGCGTTGCTTTATAACAGGGGTTTTTATTCCCTGAAGCAAACAGCATAAGAAAGTGAAGTCTTCTATTGTAATTACAATTTAAATGATTCTCAAGAGTGTTTTCGAAAGTTGGAGAACGAGAAAGAGAATATGCTCATTGAGAAAAGTGCGACTGAATTATTAAAGCGGCGGAAAACTCGAAAGAATCATGAGCACTTTTCTTGTTGGCACGCTATCGTGGAGAAAAGTCTGATAAATAAATTTCTGAAACTTTGAGAAAGTTTTCAAAAAGGTCGAACACTGTGCTTATGGAAATTTTCTCCATATTCATGAATTTCCCGCTGAATATATTAGCGAAACCATTACAACTGGGATAACAATTGTGGAGGATACCAACAATTTCAATTAAAACTTGTAATTATTCGTACAGACTGGCAATTGAATCCCAAAGGAGCAAAGAAATGTTATGCTTTCTTAGAGAAGCAGAAATGGATTCTATTCCACAAGATTTGTCTGAAAAGTCTTGGAAAATGAGGGGAATGTCTTGGCTTTCTTGTAAGCCACAAGGACTCCAAAGATTGTTAACAACTTCATACAGTGCATAGGGATAGAAAAATTCCCTGTTCTTAGACTGATTGGATAGGGTTTGAAGATGTTGAAGTGTTAACGCGATAGTCCGAGATTCTTACTCCGAGTGCTTATAAATCAATCAGTAATCCAATAAACAATTATTATGAGAAAATGATTTCATAATAGAGAATTATTTCTCTATTGGCATATTGGTGCTCTAAAGTTTTCTTAAATTCCAAATTTTCCAGTCTTGGATTAGTGTTTTGACCTGTGTTTTAGTGCTCTCGGACTTTCTAAATTGTGAAGGACTTCCCGAAATCTAAATTACAGTGGAAATAATCAATTTTTTTATCATGTTTCCTATTGGCGAAACATGGTTATGTTGGCGAGGTGGAATTACCTTTTGGTCTCCCCACCAAATAAAGCCATACGCTAATAATAATATTAATTGGTGATCTATTCCCTATTGGCGATTTGCATACTAAAGGCGTCTGACAAATTTGGGAAAATTTGACAAGATTTGTTTGCGAAAATCCAAGACACTTATGATGATTCTTCATAGTCTAAATGTTCAGTCACCCATTATTATTATTTCATTCTATTACAATAATCAGAATGATCCTCCAGACTTCAGAAGCTCT
Organism: Sogatella furcifera; assembly: GCA_017141385.1. Classification (NCBI taxonomy): domain Eukaryota; kingdom Metazoa; phylum Arthropoda; class Insecta; order Hemiptera; family Delphacidae; genus Sogatella; species Sogatella furcifera. The sequence goes on from CM029549.1 coordinate 11,656,205, forward strand.
CATTCGTTAAAAATACTTTCCATCGTCCCTACTGTTTCTCTCAATCGAATTGGCAGTACCTGATATAAGTTTCTTGTATCACACCACATACACTCCAACAATACACTCCACATTGTAACGGCATCTCTTCTAACCTTTTAAATTCAGCTTGTATTTTACACTTCGGATTTTCCACCAATTCTTCTAAAATGTACATTTATCTCATTTATCATGAATAACGAAGAAGCAAACTGTGTATTATTGAGTGGTATTGATGAAGTCAATTACTCTCATATTCCGCAAAGTAATAATTTTACAATTCTTCATCAAAATATACAAAGCATAGGTAGTAATTTTGATAAGTTTGTCACTTATTTGAGCTGTTGGAATGTGAGGCCAGCAATAGTTGTATTATCTGAAGTGTGGTTGGACACGGATGATCAGGTATCGCATTATTATATTGACGGGTATGAGTCTTATTCAAATATTTCTACTTATACAAGAGCCACTGGTATTGTTGTCTATTATTCCAGAGAATTGATTGATTTCAGTTGTAATGTAACTGATTGTGAGTTGGACGGTGCGGATGTACTTCATCTAGAGTGCGTCTTATCAAATTACAAATTTAATCTGATTTGTCTTTATCGATGGCACGGTATTGACTGTGATAGGTTCCTGACAAGTCTTGATTCAGTCTTGGCTCGTCCAACATCCTGCGATGTTATCTTGATAGGAGATATTAATATAAATATTCTTAATACTGAGGATAATAAAGTTGATAGATATTTAGAAGTTCTCAGCTATTATGGTTTCGAATCAATGATTAGCATACCTACTAGGAAACTGAAACAACGATAACATTAATTGACCATGTTTTTATTAGATCGCGGAATTTCTCACATTTCGTTAAAAGCGCTGTAATTGAAACCTTAATTGGTGATCATAGAGCTGTGTCCTTGACTCTTCAAGCAAATGCTGTAAGAAGTAGTAATACTCCACTAAGGGATGTATATAAAATAAATTTTGATCATCTTAATAACATGCTGCTGTCCCATGACTGGAGTGATGTATTATTTAATAATGATGTAAATTATAAGTTTAGCAAATTTCTTGAGGTTTTTGGAAATTACATCGAATGTTCAAAAATCAGCATTAATCGTACCGGTACAACTAATTCTGTAAATGTTAAAAAGCTCAAGCCTTGGATGACTGATGGTCTATGTGCAGCAATTCACTCCCGTGATAGGTTATTAAAAAAAGTTAAAAGGAACCCCGAAAATGAAATTTTGAAAAATAATTTAAAAACTTTTTGTAAAAAAATTAAAACTTGGATTAAGATTGAGAAACAAAAGTATTATGCTGCAATAAATAAATTAGCTCCACGTCAAAAATGGGTAGTTCTGAATAGGATATGTGGGAGACCAAAAAAAGCTAGTAGTCATAATGAACTGAAAATTGAGCATGAAAATGAAATGGTACGTGATCATAATACTTTATCAAATTTATTCAATAATTTTTTTGTAAATATTGCCAAGGATATTGCGGCCTCTTCCGGTAATTTAGATGACAGGGATATAGATAGATATAATGAGAATTTCACCAAAACCATGAGTCAAAGGTCTATATATATTGAGCCTGTCACTTTCAATGAAGTGTTGATGTACATTAAAAAATTGAAATCTGGTAAGGCTCCAGGAGACGATGAAATATCTTCTGGAATATTAAAGCATGTTGCCCTGTCTGTTGTTCCAATTTTAGTTGATATATTTAATTGCAGTCTTTCTACAGGCATATTTCCGTCCAAGATGAAGCTGGCAAAGGTCGTTCCTATCTTTAAAAATGGCTCCAGATCAAAATTAAATAATTATAGACCTATATCCCTACTCTCAATTTTTTCCAAGCTGTTGGAAAAAGTAATGAGAAAAAGAATTCTTGATTTTCTCAACTCATATAATTTTTTCTATAAAAATCAGTTTGGTTTTCGTGAGTTGATGAATACAGAGATGGCTCTTCATACTTTCATGGCAGCTATATACTCTGGCGTTAACTCCAGACCAGCGCACTGTGTTGCAGGATTATTCCTGGACATAAAAAAGGCATTCGATACAGTAAGCCATTCAATTCTGCTGGACAAGCTATACGATGCTGGTATCAGAGGTATAGCTCATAAATGGTTTTCATCCTATCTGGAAGAAAGGATGCAATATGTAGCCATTGGAAGTGTGAAGAGCAGAGTCCAGGAAGTGAATTGTGGTGTACCACAAGGTTCTGTCCTTGGACCAATCCTGTTTCTTGTATTTATAAATGATCTTTTCGCATGTAAATACCATGGTGTACCTGTGTCATTTGCGGATGACACTGCTTTTGCATATTGTGCCTTGAATGGTCTAAACTTGGAGGAGATGATGCAGACAGATGTGAATAGGATTTTGCTGTGGTTCAAGTATAATAATCTAACCCTAAATTTATCTAAGACCAAATATATACTGTTCACACTGTCATCAGCCTGGAATTTACCATCTGGATTGAGGTTCCATGTTGACTGTTTACAGGAGAATTGTAATTGTGAGGTTATCTCGCGGATTGACTCCATCAAATATCTAGGTATTACAGTTGATGAGAAGCTTACATGGTCCCAGCACATACGGAATACAAAAAATTATCTACTTTTAATCCTGAGAAAATTCTATTTCCTGAATGATATTCTTCCAATTAATGTTCTTAGGCAGTTGTACTTCGCTCTTGTCGATTCAAAATTAAATTATGGTATAAGTTGTTGGGGCTCCACTTATGTTATCCATTTGAGACCACTCATAACACTTCAAAAATCTATTATCAGGGCTGTAAAAAAATCAGGAAGATATGAGCATGCCTTTCCCTTGTTCCAGGAGCTCAAAATTATGCCTCTTAGATATTTATATGTTTTCAAAGTTTTATACCTGTTTTTCGTGATGTCTGGAAACAGTGGTGATGCACTGTTCAGGGAAAGATATAGTTATCAGACAAGGGGAGTAACAACCGATATGCTAAGGCTTCCCAGGTCATACACCACTTGTTTCCAGAAATCGTTTCTTTTTCTTGGTCCTAAATTTTTCAATCAAATACCTTCTGAAGCAAAAAGAATTGTAAATAGAAACATTTTCAAGTCCCATATCAACAGATGGCTCAAAAATATTATGCCTGATTGTTTGGAGAGAATGTTTACTATTGCTTCGTAGTCTTGATATGATTCCAGTGGTGGAAATTATCTCACAAATAATAATGCTCAAATTGGAAAGGCATGAAAGGTGAGTGAATGTGTGAGTGAGTGTAATTTTTTTTTTTCTTCATAAAATTTTTTTTCTGGTTCTGTTCTTCAAACAATTTCTTAAACCATACATTAATAAGCACTCCTACTTGCATGCGATAAGTATAATATGCTTACAGCAAGTAGTAGAATATTCTGGTTCATTTTTGTTTTTGTATGTGCAGGATGTTGATGTGTCATAGAATATTTTATATAGAATACTCTATCTTTAATTATTTTTCTTTATCCTTTGTTGTGTTTTTTCTTTATTTAAACTGTTGATAATTTTATTTATTTGATGTATTTGCATTTCTGTACTGCATTTCTTTGTGAATCAGAATAAAACAATTTGAATTTGAATTTGAATTTGAACCTGCGCGAGCTATAAATGACATTTATGATGGCTACATATTTAAATGAGATACACTGTATTCAATCGTTCCTTGTATTAAATATCGGCTATCTATAAATTTGTTGGCTTTTATAGCATCAAGGATTTGTCAATTAGGCTAGATTATAGAATTAGATTAAGGATTTGTTATAGATTAAAAGGATTTGTCATATTCTATTGAGACAATTGGTTGTGAACAATTTATGATATGAAATTTTCAAGATTTAAAAAGTTTTTTGAAAACTTTAATAGCCAAACTTTTTCGCCAACAAAGTTTTCCTTCAGCACTGACCCAGGCACTCCTCCAGACTCCATGTGATTGGCCAAAGTGACGTCATCACTCCACACATCGAACTGCCATTTTCTCAAGCCAAGCACACCGCACAGCACGTTCCCTGTGTGAATGCCAATCCGCATGTCCACGTTGAAACCGGTTGCTTCCCTCACAAACCTGCAAACAACAAATATTTCATCTTGACACATTGTTATTACTGGACAGACTGAGAAGAGAAAATATTGAAAATTGGGATATTGAAAAATGTTGAAGAGTGGACGATAATGACTAATAATAGCCTACTATAATTACTTTTCAATCATCCCCATTACAGTATTCACAGTATTTGAAGTATTTACAATATTTACAGACAGTATTTATTGATGAGTAAATGATGATTTATTTTTCAAGCAATCGATTCTCCACTTGAACTATCGATATGGAGTCCTGGAAATGAAGCGTGAGAGGAAATAATAAGTCAAGATATGTTTCTTTTCTAATCCTGGTCAAGTTTCTTCCCATTTTTATTGATTCTGTATTATAGTGAATTTTTAATGGAATTGATGAAGAAGATTTGCTATAAAAAATTGATAATGAGTGAAATATTTCGATCAATGAGGATCCAAATGATAGTTTCACTCTGAATCAGAGTTTCCAACTTTCCCAATCCAATGTTGACTGGAATAAGAACTTCTGAAGATTTCGCCATGCTTAGCAATCCATCTCCTACCAGCACAAACATCAATGCAACAGTTTCTTTTGAATACACTGAGAGATACACTGTGAGCTGAATGGGAGCATCGAATCAATAAGAAGCAATAGCTTTCAAGGATGAGTAATCCCATTCACGTGATAAATTACAACTATAAGCTCACAGCTTTCAGAGGTGTCTGAAACTGAAACTGGCGATCCCGCACATTTCCAAACTCAGCTATCACAAGTGCCAACTGCAGTAATTAAGTGTTGCGAATTAGCAATAATTTATCAATGTGTCCGAGATGGCAAGACTGTCAGCCGAGAAGCCCCACATTGAAGGGAAGAGCCGATATTGAATTTCAACTATTCATCTTGCAATGATGAATGATGCCGAGTATGTCTACCTACAGCCGGCGCATTACTATTCGTGTGTCGATACATTATGCCTGTCATTTGCAAAAGGCTTGTCTTATCAGTGGAGAAGCTTCGTACGGAGCACTGTGTGACGCAAATCTCACAGCACTACAAGTTTCATTTGTCAGACAGCAGGTGAAATCCAAAGGTATGAAGGATGGATTTTCAATACAGCATTTGAGTGGAGTAAATTCCGTTTTCCGTTCTAAGTCTTGTTCGATTCTCGATGGACAGAATGTTCTGAACGTATCAAATGAAGTATCACTACGATGAAATCGAATATTTTATAACTCTATTTCAATAATAATTAATAGAGTAATTGAGATAGAAGATTAATGAGATAAATAAGAAATCAAGTTTGGATTACTGAACTTGGAAACTAATAGTGAATTTGGAAGTACATAATGTGATTTACCCAGATCAGAAGTTCAAATGATGAATCAGATCGAGCAGTTCAAATTCTGGAGAATTGTGAAGAGAGAGCTGATACAATAAGAACTCAGAAATATGGAAGTGGCAGAACTGATCTGGAAATCTAACGTAAACGACCCTCAATAATCCAGTCCCGTCTCATTGGTCACCATTGATCAGCTGATCAGACGCCATTCCACAATTTCGACCAATCAGGAGCTAGCTGCTCGGAATAGTCAGTTGGGCTGTCATACGTAATGTGACAATGTGACGTTCTTGTACAGCTGGTTGCTGATTGGTTAGAGTCGTAAAATGGTTGCTGCTCAACCTATTGGCCAATAGGATGGCTTGTTCAATTTGAAGGCTTGACAATCTAGGAAGCATCACCTCTTTTGCGTTCGATGAAAGCTCCAGCTATCTCGTAGTTTCTCATAATTATATGTATAGGATGTAATTTTTTCAAGTATTCACTGAGAGTTTATCATATAATATCAAAATAATCCAAGTCTTATTCAAGATAATGTTGAATTACTTCTCATTTCCCAGTTGAAATATTTTTTGATCCCAATCTTGAGCATCATTTTCGAAAGTATATAAAATTAAAATCACCTCAATTTCATTCAAATTCTGTAAAGATTAATTTCCACTTCCCAATTTATCAGTAACAATGCATTTTTAATAGTTTTATGTGAATCACATTCTAGCATAATAATTTAGAAGGTTAAGGAATTGAAAAAGGCTGATTTCCATCCAAAATAATATTAGTAGAGGATCAATCAAAGAATTGTCCAGTAATTATCAATTTTGAAATCGTATTTCATAAGCGTCATTTAATTCAAATTGTAAATTTTTACATTGATTCTTTCATCCACATCCATTATTATTCCATGACAAAATACAATATGAGTGGGAGAAGTAACTCAAAAATTTTTCATCTCAATTTCGTTGAAAATGTCATTGTGACCTGTTTTATAGTGTTATATCCTATATTATTCACTTACACCAATAATCAAATTGTACTTGTGAAACAATTAATCTGTTCCTGGATGATTTATCTCATAAAAACTCTACTTCGTATTGCATTCCATCATTTCAAGATCCATAATTATACATTTATTGAATTGGACAGTAGAAATCGAAGTCGATGTCTCAGTTTTAGTTGAAACTAGTGTGTGTAGTGACAAGTGTGCAAGGTTTCATGTCCGAAGCCGTGAGTGTTCTTCTTCTCACAGCTCGTGTGAAGGAGACACATTGAGGCCGTATTGTTTCAAACTACTTTCGGAGAAACACTCAACAAATCGATTGCCGCCACTCACAGCAGGAGAATATCAATCCTTGTAAGCATTAGCCGAGATTCGAAGCCTCGTCTCAATTTATCTCTTCAATTCAACCAGCCAACTTTTCAACCTTTCTGAATGACACTTCGATATTCGTTCAACTTCTATCTGGCAATAAATTGTAATCGGAACCGATAATATTCGAGATGTAGACTTCATCTACATTGTAAATGATTGAATAAATGATTATGATATGATTGTACAAATAACCTCTCTTCTTTTATTCAATAATTTTTCTAAAATTTATTTTCTGAGAGGATTAAGGAGAAATGTTTTTTTTTATTATAACTAGCCGGCAGGCTCGCTTCGCTCGCCTTCTCCGCCTAGCCAGGGGGCTCCGCCCCCTGGACCCCAGACAGTATCAGTATCTGCAGTGTCAGTGAGTACAAATTTCGACATTTTCTACCAATTTATTCTAGAAAAATCCAAGAAAAACTCTGGAAATTCCGAAAAATAGTAAAACGCTAATATTGAGCGTAACCTTGGGAACTATATCGGACATAGTTTGAAACTTGATTCAATATCTTCCAAATTAGTTTATCTATAATCTCGCTGAACCATTGAATTTACAGTAAGGATTGGTCGTATCAAGGCGGATGATATGCAACCCGCAATACATCTACAATTTTGAAAAACCTGATTACTGGCGTAATCTTGAACGGATTCAAAAATATTTCAACACAACATTTCTAGACCTTATCTGAACCTGCCCACAAAATATCAACATTTTCTACCGATTGGTTCTCGAAAAAATTTAGCGTATACCTGAAAAGTTTTTAAAATCCGTTCTTAGCGCGCGTCTAAACGTCCAACTGAACATGCCTGCCAAATTTGTACGCATTCGGTTCAGTGGATTTTCAGTTCTGGTGATGAATCAATGAATGAATCAGTCAGTCAGTCAGTGCCATTTCGCTTATATAGATATAGATAAAATGACTACTTCATTTTAACGACATGGCATAGTTTGGACAATGGACAGTAATGTCCTTCCTGCCACTTGATCACGACTCCCGATATTACTGGATAGATGTAAAACTTGGAACTCAATTGTTATTCGACAGTTATAAGAGAATAAGTTTCTCTTTGTCTTAACAGCTCGTTGCGGGTGGCACATCTCGAATCGTTCTTAACGTGTTCGGTGTATTGGCCTTCCTCGTTATTCTCGATTTCACTTATTCCTTCTCACGTGTCAGAAAAATGATTCTCAAAGTATGTAAAGCATTAATAATGGGAGGAGTGATTACAATAAAAATTCACTGCAATATCAACAGCTGTTAAAAATGTTATACATTTAAGCCTGTCATTAAAAATTATTAGGACCAAAGTTTTGGATCTCGCTCATGAGTAACTAATTCGATTTTCAATATCAAACACGATCCTAATCATGCTGATTTTGCACCACTGAACCGATATTGAGAGCAAAATTCGTCATGTGAATAATATTGAGCAATATCAAAGATAACGATTTCATGCCCTATAACCTCGAAATCCAACCGAGTGACAGCGAATTCTCCGATCACTCTCATGCACTTGATTTCCTAATATACCCGACTGGATTCATGAATAATTTCAAATACGATTGCTCCCATCACTTTACGTAACCTATAATGCATTTCCCAGTATGCTGACTCGTATACTATTCTCCGTATCGTTACGTGAATCGCAATGCTGAAAAACAGTGGATGATAAGATAACGCGATTCTAATTTCTAGAGACGATTCAAATATAGAACTTGTTGTATTGTGAATGTCCATTTATATTGGTAACGATAGAAAATAATAAAAATATAATTATATAAACTATAAAGCTTTATATTATGAAACTATTCAAATGAGTGAGATTGATACTTCAATCTATTAAGTGTGGAGTTTGATAGAAATGTGTAAGAATGCTAGGAGAGGTTAGAAAAAAATTATTCAGAAAAAATTAGATCAGCTAATTAGTTAGCGCTAAACTGTATCTATATCAAAATCTAATATTATGAAAGAATGGGCTACGTAAGTAACTATGAAAAAACAACATGAAACAATATAAAAATAGAGTAAATATGTTCCAGTTCAAACACTCGAAATTCATACTAAAAGTACTCCAGTGCCTTAACAAGTAGGCTTTATTGAAATCAATCACCTCTTCCTCAATATTATTGTTTCAGACATAATTTCTTTGGAGCTGAGTTTTGCATTTTGGAATTATTCAAATCTTACAGGTGTAAGATACTAATTCGAAGTTAAATCAAAGGCAGTGAACTGAATTGGAGATACTACCTAATTCAATACACCTACATCAAAAACAGTGAATTGGAATTGTAATTTAAATGGGAAATCTAGATGTTTCCTTGGGTTCAAGTACTGTATATGAGAAGCGGAGGAATAAGAGTTTCAGCTTTCCATCAATAAGAAGACATCGTATACCGTAAAGCTCACGGAATGGTAGCTTTTCAGGCTGTAAATAGAATTGTACTTAAACACAAGCCTCGGCTTTAGTCGTTTCTTGAGATTTATACTGCAACTGGAAGTCTCCACGGAAGCAATAACGCTGTGGCTCTGATTGATGTACTCAAGAATGTTCAGCAACAGCCTTCCCAACCCATATAGCACAAAACAATGGGAGGATCACTATTGTACACTTTGAACATAGCTGGATCAATTTGATTGTGATTGTTTCAAATAGGCTATGATATAATAAATGATTTTATTATCCAAATACTTCACAGAATGATCACGCTAAACCTGAGAAGGATTTCAAACAACTGCCAATCATAAGAATAAAATGGAAAGCTTACTACAAAAATATAAGAGAGTTAAGAAAGACAAATATATTGCCAATTATTCAAACCAATCTTTAAGAATAAAATTGAAAGTTTATTACAAAAAATCTAGGTTAAAAAATAAGAATGTTATTTTGAATTCAGGACTTATTCCTGATCCTGATTCTCAAACTTGAAGATGATTGCTAATTGCTAATATATCCGCTCAACGACAATATTTTAATATCTACCCTATATATATAGGGTAATATCTACAAGAACATATTCCCTACGGTACATTAAAACTATCACCATCATCACATTGGAGAGAACGGTTTCATTCAGTTCTTATGGTAAATGAAATACATCAAAAACAAACAATAGAAGAAGTCATGAAATCTTCAATAAACACCTTATTGTAATTGTTAAAATGATATAACGCTCGTGTTTGAAAGAGAGTTACTTTACTCGTAGGAGTAAATAATTATTTGTCTATAAATTACTCGTACGTTATTGTCTATAAATTACGATAACTTGTCTATAAAGTTGCATTTCAAGTTGTTGAATTGTCAATTCCAAACATTTTCAACAGTTATCACTTCACGTCAAGTTTCCAAACGGTAAATGACAACCTACATAATAAGGAAACCATATCTTTTCGATGGAAACTCCTTACTTGGAAATAATTATTACTTAGTCACAGTATACATTTGAACGAAAGCCATTGTGCTTTGTCAAACGGAAGATTTTAATAATTATCAGGAAACAAACCGAACAAGAAGTATCAACTAGCTGGAGGAGAAGAGAACGAGGCAAGGGAAATTTTTAATTGAACAAGGAAACAGCTGCTCATGACAATTCAATTAAGTGATAAGAAAACTTCCGACTTGGTGAATTTGAATTTTGCATCGGGTAAAAGCATCACGTAGCTTGGGCAAGCAACCGAGCTTGCTGACTTGTTTGGTGGCTGGGAGTCCATTACCAGACGGTTACAGCCCACTCGGGAACAAACTCCAGACACTAAACTCTAAATATTTATTAGCTTATGCTGCCGAATCATTTCTCCACCTAGTTCACTTGGTATAGTTCGCGCAAGCTGAGAAGGCACGCCGTAAAGTGTAATGTAAGATTTTAATAGCGTGTCTTCTTATCTTGTGTGAAGTTTAACTGCGGTTGGCACACAAGATTGACAGGAACCGTCATGAGATTTTCATTGTATTCTTGTCTTGGTTTTTGAGTTGTGGATACATCCCATTTTCATTTTTTAAATAAATATGGAAATTTTGTTAAAGTTATAGATGACGCGCCGGTCTGGTAACTAGAGGTTTCGAGTTCGATTCTTAACTACGGAACAATTATTTGAATGACATAAATACGGCCACCCTTTTGGAAGGTCTACGTCTTTTACAAGAGTCGAAAAGCCGTCGACCCCGACTGCCTGGAAATCATTCGTTATCTCTCAACTACAGCGCTGTCAAAACTATTGCTTAAGATTTGTTTACTCTCTCCAACGTCATGAAAGAATCACCCAAGCACATATTTTAAGCTCAACCTTAAAGTTACCCGATCAGAAAATTCTTCGAATTGTCAAGCTTGTCAGGGATATTTCAAAATATGGTAAACCTAATTATTTTAAAAACGATTTCAAATTTGTTTCTGAGGGTAGGAGAATAGACGTTTCACGCACGAGAACTGGAGAAAATACTTTGAGGATTCCAATTCACCGAACTACAATCTATACTAAGTCCTTTCTAGTCTCAGGCTGCCGTGAATGGAATGCCATTCCTGAATCTATTAGGTCTATTGAGAGCCGAGCGAGCTTCATCTTGAAGTTTAGAAAACATCTTGTTGACAAAATGATCGAATATGTCCAAACCTAGAGCAACATGACAAATTCCACTATTCCCCTTATTATTACTTACATACTTGAATAAATCCACTATCATCACACACCATCATCACTTTCTCTTCATACTCTTAATTATAATTTGAACTTCCATTTTACACTATCATCACACATTCATCATCCAAACCGTTATTATAATATTAACCCACTCTTGTCATTCATCGCACATTTTCATTCACTACCATATACTTGTAAATAATTTTACTTTAAGTCAATCCATAGTACCATTTATCATTATCATTTTTATTGTTACTCATCTTATAATATAATTCGAATACGATTAAGTATTGATCCATTTAAATCTAGTTTAAATTGTATAATAATTTTTCTTAATATCTTTAGTAATCTTAATAGCTCGTTATTGATTTTCAACCCAAGGCCAAGTGTTAATGGAAAGGACATCCTCATTATCCTTTCCCAAGAATGGACATATATATGTCTAAACTTCGCCTTTTCAATTAGATAACTTACACTCCTTATTCATTTTGCAGAACCTCCAATTTAAAATTTGTATAAATTTTGCATTCATTACATCACCGTTTCCGTATTTTTACTAGAAGTCTCTATTTTGTGAAATTTATAGGATAATTTTGTTTTACTCATTCATATTACAATGTATATCTAAGCCGAATTTTGTTATCCATTTGAATAAAGTAATCTAATCTAATCTAATCATCATCCCTCTTATTACCCACTCACAGGGCTTGTATCATATGTAGGCATCGTCCTCGAATTAAAAAATATCGATTGAAACGTACAGAGGAAGATAACAAGGAGAACCGATTGTCAAAATAACGTGATTTGAATTGTTCGCAACTTAATTATTTGGAATCAGTGTGACTTAATATTGGTTTCAAATCAATAAAATGTCAAAGATGTAATCGATTTTAAGATTTATGAGATATTCATCTTCGTAAACCACTCAAATCAACTGACGCATCTTCAGACACTGGATGAAATGATGTAGCCTACTGAGATTTATTCATTCAATGAATAGATAGAGCTGTGGTCAAAAAGTAAGGTGGTTTCGTCTGTCTCTTGCAAGTGGTGTAACCCACTAACAGCTGATGAGAAACGTGTCTTGTATTTTTTTATTCCAAAAGCATCATCAGACATCAATTAGACAACTTTGAGAACATCAAGTGTTGGAAGCACAAGGAGCAAATGAAACCGTCTAGCTTTTTGGCGTTAGATTTATAATGGGATCAAGTGGTAACAAGAAGTTGGTTACTTCTCTTATGTGTTTCATGGTTTCATTTAATAACGACACCTTTTCCAATCATCTCATAATTATTATAATTTTATTATACGTTCTTCAAAATAATGTATGTGTACGAAAACGAATGTTAAATTCTATTATACAACATTGAAAACAATAATCAAATTCAATTCGAACAAGAGAAAACAAATTGTATTATGATTGGAACACTACTCGGCCTACATTAATGATATTGGTTTTCCAAGCTGTGAAGGGTTAGTTTTATGAATTCAAATAGGATGTTGATAATGGGACAGACTAATAATTTACTGCACCACACTGAATGGGTTCCAGTAGAATAGATCATTCTGTCAATGGATTATGTCGACGCTAAATCAACCGTACAAGTTGTGTTCAACTATAGAGCATGTCGTTGACAGAAATACAAACACACGAAGGCCTACTGCTCACTGACTACCCACCCATGCAGCTTGTAAAATTGTTTACCAATCAATGAATAACATGAAAATTCAAATTGAACTGCCAATTCAATACTGAGAACAGAACTTGTTTTATTGGTACACAAATATACAGTGACCGATTCGAATGTTATTTTCAACCAGCAGCAAACTGACTCCATAGTTCATCAAATAATTATCTCCCATCCCCTGATTGAACTAAACTTTTTAATTGAAAAATGAGACTCATCTGAAAATTGACTGAGTTTTCAGGACTCAAGAATGTGAAAAAGCTTGGATGCCACTGAAAAAGTCCAGAATTTCTATATGGTGGAATACAATAAATCATTGATAGTAATGTCTGTTGATTTTTATATTGTAGGGGTGATTTTTTCGCTCCAAGCTAATAGAGTCCCTAATTCTTCGACCACAATCTTAAATAATTTTTGTAATAAATTGACACCAATCTAATCTAATTTTTGTAGAATCTTTATCTAACAAGAACCACCTTGCATCATAGATTTCTACAGTATCTTTAAATTTCAATTTGTTATGTTATTGGTTGAGTTCGGTTTTCAAGTTTCAACGTAGTAGCATCTCGATCTATGCAATCCTAGTGAGATACTTACATCAGTAATACTATAGCTTCCTTCATTAGAGGAAGCTATGGTAATACCCGTCATCAATTTACTACCTGTAACTATGATTTTCTCATCCCAAAGGAAGGAACTAAAAAATGTTCTAGCAATCATCAGTGCGATCTTAAAGGATTTAAAAACAAAGTTTTATAATTTTCCTTTGTTATAAGAGCGAGAGTTACATGATATGGAAACTAATTTCATAATTACGTAATAAGGTACAATATGACACATGATATCGTCCAGCGCAGTGAAAACCAATCATCACCCCACTTTCAAGGATTAACGATTAATACAAAGTTACATAATAGTCTAGGATTATTGAAGCAACAGTTACATGATGTGATCTTTAATTTTATTGTATACCACATGAATAAATTTGAACTCCACTCAGAGAGATCAGAAAATTTTTGATAGAATAATCAATAATAATTAATCATCTAAATTATTACCTGATTGCCTCGATCATTTGCAGGCCCATGTTGACGCAGTTGTAGGCATGATTCGGTCTGGAAACAGGAAGACCCGACACGCAGTAGTAGCAGTCACCAAGAATCTTTATCCTCATGCATTGATTCTCCTGTAACAAGCCGGCGATTCAAGCATAAGGTAACAGTGCGCAGGTGTCAAAATCACAAAAATAATGATGTCAGAGGTCAGTGAGAGAAGCTGTGAGTTCGCTTCTCCAATTTCTTACAAGAAGATATATAAGATCATCAAATTAGATTATACGATACACGACGTTTGAATGAGATACAAAATCCATTCAAGTGATACGTGGAATATCTTCTCCTTAGGACAGAACGGGTTACTAACACTAGTTTAAAAAGAATAATACTCCATCACTAGATTAAATTCGTAGAACAGAGCTGGATGCTTTTATGGGAGACTTTCATAAATTTAATTTAATTTCAATTTTTTAGAAATTAGAGTACATACATAGAATTGATTTTCCACAAGTGACAGTTTCTAATGAAATTGATTGAAAGGAACTTGATGAAATAAAGTCATTGGAAATACGTGGAGAAGATTTAATGAATTTAGTTGGTAAATTGAGCAAACATAAGAAATAATGAGAATAGAATATTGCTTACGTTAAAGAAGACTGTTTAAATAGTATGACAATTTTTCATTTTCATATTTCACATGATATTGGATTTTACAATAGAGAGCTGGAGACCATCTTTTGAGAATCATATCAATCCAGATAATAGATGTATCAAAAGAGCATATACTCCGTCCACTGAGTGTTCGGAACTAAGCTCCTCCTCCGACGTTCTGACGTCATGATCCGACCAGCTCACAAGCGGTCGTAATTGATAGGAACGTTTAGAAACTTCTAATCGATATTGGAACTTCAATATCGAATTTTTGAGTGGCCTTAGAAATATTGATGTTCTAATAGTTGTTCGGCAGAATTTACATCCTTCTAACATGAGACCGATCATTATCAATATCACTTGATAGAATTATAGTTGATTGAACGTAATCCTTCATAATAATATTTTTGTTATTGTTATTTTGATTGCTCAGTTCAAGCCGGGAATTTCAAACTAATTCAACTACACACTACTATAAATTCAAGTATATTACCTAATCTAAAGTTTAATTATGCAAGAAATTAATCTCATTATTGTACATTCTTTGAATCCAATAAAACCAATATTTTAAAAATAACTATGTTGTTCAGTTTAAGGTGAAAGAAATAACAAAACATATCCGCCAAAAAATCTTCCATAAGAGGTTTGATTATGTAAATCAGCTGGCAGAGAGATGCAAACACATAGATTCACTGAAAAGTGAAAGGCTTGCGTTTCCCAGATTTCCGCAGCATGACTGTGACCTAAAAAGTGACAGCTGCAGCATGATGACCTTACTTGCCATTGGCTAAAGCCGCCTGCGACGTCAAAATGGGGGAGGAGCTTAGGTCCGAACACTCCATGGACAGATTTATAGTAATAGCATTGATCTGAGAAGTGAACGACATTTTAAAACCTCTCATAATGCTCATGTGATATTAGAATATGCTTCGCGATCCTCTTTCATAACCGCTCGAATGTCGACGAGTATCCTCCTATGTCGCGCATTTTGGATTCAAGAGTGAATTTGCAAACAGCGTTCTATTGTTATGGGGGAGAAGAACGCAATACGGGCGAAATTGCTTTCCTAGTAGCGTCATTCAATTTGTTGTACTACCTTGTTGAGAGACACAAAGAAACGAGAGCTCTCAACATTTCATGAAGTTTCAACTTTGGAAATTGAGGAATACTCTAAGCCATATTTGATGGATTTTTTAGTTCACAACGAAGATCACTTATTGTCAAGGCGTGATATCATGCAGAATGTGTTTTATCACTTTCATGTTATAGCTGATTCCACCTGTGGTGTTTCGATATCAAACAACCAATTGTTAGTTGGAGGTTTAAAAAATTGAAATTAATTCAGCAAAAGCGAAATATCAAATTCCCTCAAAAAGCGTTTCCCCTTCAAAAACTTGTAAGAAGATTACAAATTTTACAGAACGATATCATGGACTGTACTATTAGCATTACCTATCTGACTACTATCAGGCCGGTATTGAATGATAATTTTTATATTTTCATATGATATCATATGATGGGTAGTTATGAATATACGAAATCATACTCATACTCATATGATAAAAATAATTTCACTGTTCAGGGTTAATACCGGCCTTAGAAATAGTAAACTCTCAATTGAAAAATAAATCACTAATTAGTTCAATGCTCTGCACATGATTATACCCTCTTGAAACATTCTAAAACAGAGTGGATCTTTAAACTTCGTCCCTTGGAAGCTCACATTTGGAATCTTATTTATCGCGAATAAAAATTCCTATTGGATTCAACCCATTCACACGATTATACCTTCTGAAAAGTGCAACTTAAACACGTTATCACACTAACAAGGTGTGTGAATCAAATTATCCCAGTAACTGAGCTTGATAGAATAGTCTCTCCTATCGTCCCCGAGGAATAAGTGAGAACCATATACGGATCTCACCGTACGGGTACCTATAGGAATGACCTTGGGGAGCTCAATTATAGTGAATCCAGCCTACCGTCCTATTTGCTGTTTCCATCCAGTCGGCCTAATTTAGTTAGTCGCCAAATGTGTAGCTATTGGTGAGATTTGACAGGCTCGTATTCCGTTTAGCCCGTATCGATGCACAAACGCCTGTATGGGATAGGCCTATTTGAATTCATTGTGCCTCATAGCTGGAAGTACCAAGAAGTGAGTACCAGTATCAGTAGTTAGTGAGTATCAGTACTAAGCAATAATTGTACAAAAGATATTCCAATTAATGGAATCATGAGTGAATCGAGTCTACAGAGTAGAACATTTCATTATTATTTAGTTCAAGTTTATTGTTCTATTCTCTATTTTGTACCAGGTTCGTTAAATTATGAACAGAATTGTCCATCCTCATCCTTGAGCCATGTACTCGCTAAATGATTGTGATTATTATCCACATTTTAGCTTTTCCATTATTTGAGTTGGATTCGGATACTTATCGTTCAAGATCTTCACCCAAAATTCAAAAATTGACTACCTGTACGGTACTGAACTACTGATTTTTCATTGATCAGGTAGTAACATGTGTTGATAAGCCAATTGATTAAGCGTCACAACGGAATATTAAGCTCAATGACTGATACTGTAAAAATAGTAAATCTTCAAGTTATAGAATACCTATTTCTGCATGTAACCCTTCTAAATACAGTTAATACCAGTCAATTACCCTTCTAAATACCCTCTGTACTATCAGAGTTGAATGAGGTATTCTAAATACCATCAATATGGTCTTTTCGGGTTCTTGATAATGTCTTGGTTGGCGAAACTCTAATCTAAGACAATGATCTTCCTGTCTGTACGGTATATTGTTTCATCTCACATTAATCATTAAATGTATGAGAATGACTAGGGATATGAAATCTTCAACGCTCACCATTCACTATACTCCAAAGGATGATTCATTGTTATGAGATATGTAGGCTATTTGAGAGAATTCGTACCAACTCGAGTGTTATTGTATTACGTACTCAACATCCTAACTTAACATCAGGTGTAGGCAAATGGTATTTCCGGCTTCTTTATTGTCAAAAGGAAGGAAGAAGATTGTACAGGAGCAAAATATAACTTAATCAAGGTTAGAGACAGGGGCAGATGACACCGACTGATATCGTCTTATTTAATCACGCCAGCTTTCTGCGTCAACAGAGAAATGTTATTTCTCAGTCAGCTGCCGCTTTTACACTTGGATGAATGAGTGAATTCATCCGATGAATGGGTGAATTCGGCCGATGAATCAGTGTCGTCGCGACGCGGTCGTTGTGCGGAAATTCGACTGAAAGCTTAATTGCCCTCACCGTTCTCAGACAAGTGCCGTGTAATCGTGCGGAAGCAGATAAGAATTCAATCTGCCAGAGAATGCAAATTTTCTGTCCTATTGAGAGCAGCGGTAAGATTTAATCTGAATGGCTCCTTCAGCCCCTTTTTGCTCTCCGTGTTGAAGACGTCTTCAACTTATTCCTACCAATGATACCATTTATCTTCGCTATTACGAAAATCTGCTCTTCCTCTATCTCCGTGTATTTTATGGAATCACTCAACTTTTCATATTTCTCTACTTTCTCAACTTCTCTATAATTGTAAACTACTTGGAAAAGTTCAGTCATTCTTTTAACAAATCATGCAACTTGATGGGAAAGGAAAAAGCTCGACTAATGATCCAGAACTTTATTAGTTTGGTTTCAATAGATTTATTATCAATGAAGATAATTTTTTCAATCATGACTCAAAAATTTTCTTTTAATAAGTCTCATCCATATCGAACTCAATAACAATTCAAGATACCAACAACTAATGTTTTGTCAATTGAAGCTGAACGAAGACGACCACTTTCAAACTGGAGATTATTCGTTTTTATTAAAAAAGTTTTTTTTGGCTAAGGGAATTCTTGTACTTTTTAAGACACATTCTCTTTGAAAATACACTTAAATTTGAAGATCTCGCGGAGCCCTCTAATTGGATATTTGAAATCTTTGAGATTTCTTGACGATATCCTATGCTTCCTTGCGTTACAGTTTATGGAGAACTCACTTCACTCTTTGAGATCAATTTTATTGGAAATTGAATATTCTATCAGCTTATAGAACCAGAAAGAAGAAATGGGCCTATCAAAGGCTTAATAACATCGATCAGTCGGTGTCACTTTTGCAAAAGAGGTACATTTTTGATACACTTGACAAGAGTATCACTCCTCTCCTTTTGGAAGATACAGGCAGAGAGGATCTTGGATAAGTCTATGATTTTATGATACAGCTCACTTCAAAAAGGTTCATACGATAAAATAACAGTATAAATTTCATCAGAACAGAGCATCGATCATCGGATATTTCTATGTAGGCATTAATTCTAGAAAGCGTTCACATAGATAATATCCCTCATACCTGTGCAATCTGGTCGAATCTGCCAAAAAGTTCGTTCAAAGTTTTCACCAAGTCGGAAGCGCTGAGCTGTTCAGAGAGTGGAGTAAAGTTGACGATATCAGCATAGAGTATGCTGCAACAAACCAAGATACTCCATCTCACTATACTGTTATTTTCACAAAATGATGCTTTGTTCCACAGATTGGGAGAATACACGAAGATTGCTATAAAGGTAATCTTTTGTATTGATGATCTACTATACTATATTAATATCTTACAAACTTACAGATAATAATTGTGTGTATTTTTACTTTCATTGTTTCATTATATTCGATGAATACTATTCATTGTATTTAACACACCTACTTGACAATGTGGTTCCCAGGCTTGAGCCTATTGGAATAGAATCAATGGAATAATAATTGCAGTAGGTCAAAATGATTTGAGATGAGCTGAAGGAAAAATAGTAACTTAAATAGTAGTCATGAAGCTAATCATACAAAAAAAAAGAGTAATAATTATATAAATGCTAATTAATAATTGATATGCTATGTGATGTATACAATAATATTATGATATTGAAATGTGAAGAGGAGAAATTCAACAGATTGTGAATAAGAGATATATAAGAATTAATTATTGGAGGAGAAATAACGAGAGCCAAAAGGTTTTCATGATTAGAATACTAATCATGCATATTCCCTTATAAATTTGCAATGGTTATTCCCCTGAAAGTGTAAGTAGGCTATAACTTGAGTTCAAATGAGTTAATAGAAGGAGCTGACACTATAAAAATGGTGAAATCCTCTATCATTCATGTATTCATTTTGTCAATCACATAGTACACAAGATAGGCTAAACTATAAGTGGAGAGTGGAGATGTATGGGCGGGTTACTAGATTGCCACAAGGAATCTATCCTGAGTAGATGAGAAGCAATTGGTGTATTTGAGTCATTTATGAGTAATCACCTCAGTTTCATAATTTAATATCATATTCATTATCGTCTTAACAAATAATGTCACTTTAGTGACTCTTGAATATGTCAAGAGCTAGTTTCCCTCTTGAAAGTCTTCAAAACTTGAAACGAACTCAACTTAAGATGCTGACAGTTATGCTGTCAGATTTTCACAGTAATTGCAAAAGTTTGAAAATCGGATTTACTTGCTCAACATGAAAGAACATATCATGAAAAGCATACATGGAGCTAGGTGTGATCTGATAGTACACTTAAAATTTCTCAACTTTGCTTACTTCCTAAAATCAAGTGAATCAAGTGTGTTCAAAACTTACCTCACGTTGTTGTGTCTCTGAACATACATTTCATGGAATCGTGTCTGCTTGTTTGACATGTCCTGACAGGCGTCAGCCATTTTCAGCATTATACTTCTTTTCACCTGCGAACAGACATTCACACTTGAAAATATCTCAAATTCTCCCGAAAATAGATTGAGCAGGATACAACGCAAGAGTACACATTATAAATGCTGGAATTATTCATGAAAATGAGCTTCCCAACATACAACGTGAGGGTTCACATCATGAATACTTTTACTGTATAAGAACTTTCAAAAAAAAAAATAAATAAATAAATAGAAGAGGGAGAAAATGAAATAGAATAGACTGCATTTTTTTAGTATTTCTGATAGGCATACCTGTAATGTGGAAACGAGTGAATACAGTGAATTGGGGAATTATAATCACTTTTATTATTCAATTATTCTCATAACCTCTATTTTTTAATAATTATTAATTTTTTAATAACCTTATTATTAAGAATAATTATTATTCTTTAATTGGAGGACGAAGAGAAAGGTATTGATTGGTCAACGATTATTAATTACTATAATGATAACAATTATTATGACAGTATTATTGATAGTTAGCTGCCATTGTCCATACAATCCATAAATATATATCACTCTAATGATTACTACCATCATAATGGTACCATAACTAATAACAAAAACCGTTCTACTTTATAAAAATATTCCAGAAACATTAACCATAATTATTCTAAGTGATAAACAAATAGAGAAGTTTTTAAAAGCTGCCTAATTAAAGTAACAAGTTTTCATGTCGAAATAAGTTAAACACGAAGCATGAGGATTGAGGATAAAAAATAAAGTAAAGAGCAATGTATTTGTACAGTCCTATTCACCCTAAGAACAGAAAGTGAAGAACAGTATCCACTTGTTAAACTGAAGTTCAATGCTCCTCTATCTTGTTAGTCAGTGGAGTGATCTTGATTGAGTCAGCTATGACAGCAGAGCCAACTTCATTAAATCAAAGTGTTTCAATCTAATTAACAGTGACAAAGGGCTATGACTGCTGATAAAAACCTTCTGAAACATCGATCAATATTACTCTTGAGTGGGAAGGGGTTCTTCAGAGAGATTTCTGGAGGCAGATAAAAAGGTTCATACAGTACAATGTATTTTATCTACTTTATTATCTTCAACAAATAAGTTACTGCTAATTCCCAACAACATATTACCAAAAGTAGAATAGGATAGGTTTCTTAGATTATTCAGTTTAAATAGTATAATTGCTAATTCGTAACAAATTCGTCGGATTGAATAGATGTTTTAGCAACAAAGTGTTGTGTTATTGCTCATCACATCCGTGTTCCAGATGGACACGTTAAGCCGTCGGTCCCGGCTGCCTAAAAACAGTCGTTAAGTCATGTCAGAGGCCCTGAAATTGATCAGGATCTGAAAACTCTGACACCAGACCTGAGCCAGCCAGGTTACACGAATATTATTATTGTTATTGTTATTATAATTACACCTCTCCAATCCAATCCATAAACTCATAATCCATAGGCCTATTCTTCCTCACCTCTCATTTTATCTCTGGTCTATATTAATGAAATCAGTGCCTTGATGGAATCAATCTTCTGTCTGTTTGTTTTCTGTAACAGACAAACAATTTTCCCGTTCGTTAAATATCTTCCCTAGATGAAATCATTCTTCTGTAACATATAGGATATATATTCAAGGATATATATTCAACGAACGGAAAGATTGTACTCGTTTGAAATTTTGAAAACGATATTATTGATAAATAGGAATCTCATAGATTTTGGACATTGTCGGTTGGGTTCAGAAAAAAAATCACAAGAGAGAATAGATCCCAGAATATAGGTTAGAATGAGAATGTATGTCCACAGCATTATTATTCAGGTCACACCTGATCGAGGATAATGTGGGCATTCCTCCCTTGATTGAATTGGACATCGGTGGCTTTGTTAGTCAAGTGTGTGACTCAATCTGGTTCAAATCCGGCTGGCGACTTTTTTTACTGAAAATTTCTCTTTCAAAAAGTTGATTTTATGTTGAGTTCTAGGATACTTTTTAGTAGGCCTATCTGTTTCTATTACTTTACATCTGTTTCTGTTACCTATTAATCCAACTAACTTTATATATTACCTTGTATTCCTGTAATTTAGGGGTTGTGAACTGTATATATTTTTTTTAATTGCTATAGTCAAGTTTTTCACAGCCAAAGTATTGATTAGATTCATAAGATTTGATTTGTTGTTATCTTAGTGAACAGCTACAAAGCAATCAAATTATTCATTTGTTTCAGAGTAAGAGTGATGGATTCAATCAAGGACAACGTAATTAGAAGTGAAATTATTAGAAAGGTTAAGCTCTAGTAGGAAAAGACTTTCGTTGCCATTCAACTATTTGACATCACTACGAACAAGAGACAGCTCATTAAATTATTGTCTCTTACATAGCCCACTCCATGCAACTCCCATCTTTTACACAACTGCAGATCTTTCCACCCTCTCATCTAGCAAAAGTTCGAATACGACAGTTGCAAACTCCTCTCGTGAAAGACACTTGTTGTTAACATTGTTATGACTTGTAACGAAGAACAGCACTAGTTTCACACTCCGATCCTTTGTGAGTGGAGTGAAATTGTTCAAGGACTGATTGATTCTTTCTCTTTTGGTATTTTGTGTAGTTGGAAGAAGTTTTAGATTCTGAAAAGTTGAATAAAGACTGATTGATTCTTCCTCTTTAGAATAGTTGAGAGAAGATTGTGATTCTGAGAAGGGAAATAAAGTCTGACTGATGCTTCCTCTTTTGGAGTTTTGAATACTTGAAGATGTTTGTGATTCACAAAGGGGAATGAATAGGGAGATAGATATATCAGAGATAGAGTAGAAAGCATGAAAATATGTTGAGAAAATGAAAGTTCTCAAATACTTTGAATAAACTGAAATGAATATTTGAATAAGATGAACAGAGATAGATAGTAGATAGCATGAAAATGGGGTTAGAAAATTGAAGTTCTCGAATAATACAAATAGAATAGAATCAATATTCAAATAAAGTGATTGGAGAGAGATAGATAATAAGAAATGTCAAAGATAGAGAGGAAAGAGCATGAAAATATGGTTGAAAAATAAAAGTTCTCAAATAATTTGAATAGGATAAAAGAATAATCCAATAAAATAGATATAGAAAGATGGACATGTGGGAGATAGAGAATGAAAAGCAGATATATTATTCGAAAATAAGAGGTTTTATTGTTTGTAAAACGAATAAATAATTTGGCAGATGGAATAGGAAGTGAGAGAAGTTGAGCGATAGAAGAAAAATATCAATATTCAGAATATAATCACAATATGTTGTACTTTGTGAAAGAGTGCTAGGAAGTTCGAAATGTTCGAAAAGTTCTAGGAGTATCTAGGAGAAGCAATGTCAAAATTCAATTTCAGATAGTTCCAGACAGTAGAAAATTTGAGTAGGTGGATGGGGAAACAAATAACATAAGATAATGCAAACCGTTGAAAGTTTCCAAACATGTAAGTAGCTGGAGCTGGGAAGAGTCGGAAGCACTTAGCACAGAATTTAGTTCTCATATCAATATGTTAGATATGTAAGAGAGTTAAGGAAAGAACTAGAAAACTCAAGTCTTCAGGTGAAGCAAAGTGGATCAAATATGCAACATTGGCAAACTTGATACGATGTCGATCCCAGATAACTGCCATGAAAACACAGTAAAGGGAACATTGTTTGATACCTGTCTATGAGAAAATCTTGGATGTTCTATTAATATACTGTTTATTATTCAGATTGATAGCAAAATGCGAACCCAATTCCGAAAATATAGCAAGAGATTAGATTATACAATTTATTAATAAAGAGATAAGATTATGCGTTTCATTCATTGCATGAAAATAAAGAGAAAATTGGAGAGGAGGTAGATAAATATTTATTTAGAGATAAATAAATATTATAAATATATATATATATGCATGGATATATAAATATGGAATGGAAAGAAGAAAGGAAAGGGAGAAGAGTGAAATAATGTTGGAATAAAGAGATTGTGGAAGGAAAGGATAGAGAAAATAAGATTCTAGGATAAAGAGAGTGTGTAGGGGTGTAAGCTGTGTGTGAGATTCACAAAAGCAATTTCACGAGTCAGGAGATCTCAATCCTGGTTAGTTACAAGAATTCCAACAGGAAGCGTGAAGGACATAATGTGTCTCTTGATCTAGGCCCGGCTCAGGTTGTTTCCGAAAGGGTCAAAGGGTAGAAAGGCGGGCTGGGCTGTTTCCTCAGGTTGAACCGCTCAGAATGAAGGCAGCTTCAGTGGTGAACAAATAGATCAATTTATTCTGACGGCATTGATGAATGATGGTGTACGGGTCAGGTGGACACTGAACAAACAAGTCAATAGACCTCACGGTTGAGCTGAAGTTTATAAGACTCCAAAATGCGTAGAATGCTTCAGTGTAGGAGAGAAGGCAGAATTATTAAGCGAGAAACCGCCGTATTAAAAAGAATTTTATGCGATTTCATTATGTTGTCAAGAGTATTTTCAACTTGTTGTTGTGTTGGCCCTTGATGGTCTCAACTGAATAAGAAAAACCTACTTTCCAGTTTCTTCATGAATAATAATTTGAATCACTGTATTGGTATACCTCTATAACGAATGAAAAAGATAGCTATTCACTTCAAAGATGAATGAATATAAGGCAGGTTATTCCAGAAGAGCATGGGCCCGTTATTTACAATATGCTGAATGCTTTCAGCCTTTGTAAGGGAAGGCCACCTGGGATTGCCAGCTGTAATCATAACTCAGTCTTTTTCATTGGTAGTTTCATATCAAGTTATTTTTAGTTTCCAATTCAATTTTATGATAATCAGGAATCATGGAACTGGAAATAGTATATTACATAATAAGTTTGGAAAAGGCGTTTTTGCAAACGAATAATTATGTTCTCCAAACGAGCGGTACGCGAGTTTGGAAAATAATTATGAGTTTGTAAACTTTTCCACTCGAATTATGTACATTTTTTTCGTCATACTAGACTGAGAAGGATTTATTAAAACCTCAAATAACTGAAAACATTAACTGAAGCCAACATAACCTCAACACAACACTAGCAGTAGCACAAAACAAACGCACACAGTGAACTGTCATGGCGGCTCGTTCGACTCGTTTATTCATACGTCGGAGTTCGGAAAAAACAGCTGTGCTAGGTTTTCAGTGCTGTAATTATCATCGTAATGATGACTAGTGCCATAATAATCATCAAAATGATTATTCTCGCATTCAGAACAGCTGATCTCTGATTCTCCTGTAAACGGCAATTTTCCAAACGCAAATCTAGCTTGGAAAGTTGTGTATTACATACGAGTATGGCGAAAACGATTTGTTCTAAGACGACAAAATACAGCGTATTCATTCTGATATACTGTAGGTCCTTTTGAACAAATATCATATTAATTAGCTTTTATTGTTATCACGATTAAATGTGATATTACAAAACTGATGTGTGCTCTCAAAACACTAGAATGGTGCACTCATTACATTGACTCATTCAATTAATTTCGTGAACGTTATACATTCTACAATATTTGATTCAGTCACGTAACAAAATTGTTTTTGCATCATATCAATCGATATCTGAATCACAAAATCTTTAAAAATTTATTTAAAAAAACCATCTTTTATTTCAGATTTAAACAATTTGATAACGTTATGTTATTATCCAATGAAAATTTTTGTTATTATCTGTCTACTGCAATGTTGAAATTGACTAGAGCCAAAAAGGGCAATATTGGGCAACAATATTGTACAAAAACAACCTCAATCTGGATTGATACTGAAAACAAAAATATAAGATTGTATAATGTACGATACAAATAATTTCCTATCCACAAGTAGGATTCGAATGGAGCTTCAAAATTACGAATTGAAATTAGTCTTGTGAATGATTGATTAAAATGCTTAGATTGATAAGTAAAGAATCCAGAAGGATTGTGGAAGTGAAAGTGTGTACTGTGCAATGAGAAAGTGTATAGGGTCTGGTTCGATGGCAAGGATGAGTTGAATAGCGGTCAGGCCACAACTAAGTTGTGTTGAAAGCCTTTGGAAGAGTAATCAACGTTTGGCCAAACTCCAAAATTTGGTCACCGAAGTTGAAAACCACAGAGCTCGATAATTTTCCAATACTGCATCGATTGGAATAGCTGAGTAATTGAATTGTGAGTTATGTTGAGAGTAAGGATGATATCTTAGGATGAAAAAGATGTTTTAAAGTTCGCTACATCTTGATTCTGATTTGAGTTTACTGATACAAATATAACTAAGAATTTCATTAGATTTCATTATGTTGTCACAAGTATTTTCAACTTGTTGTTGTGTTGGCACTTCATGGTTTCAACTTTCCCTGGATAATAAAAACATATTTTCCAGTTTCGTCATTAATAAGATTCGAATCACTGTTTGGTATTAGTCTATAACAAATGAAGAAGATGAATATAAGGCAGGTTATTCCAGAAGAGCATGGAACTGTAATTTATAATGTGTCAATAAATAGATTAATCATAACTCAGTCTTTTTCATCGATAATTTCATATCAAGTTATTTTCAGTATCCAATAAAATTATATGATAATCAGGAATCATGGAGCTGGAAAACGATTTGTTCTAAGACGACAAAATACAGCGTATTCATTCTGATATACTGTAGAGTAGATCCTTCTGAAGAAATATCATATAAATCAGCTTTTATGGTCAATTTATCGTCATCGTCAAAGGTTTAATCTCCTTTTCATTTATATGGAATTATAATTTATAAGTTCTCTTTGAACTAAAGCCAGTTGAACAATTCAACTAATAAGATACCGTAATACATGGAGCATGCTTCTTGAACTTCTTTATTGAATTGATTCCATAAAGGGATTGAATTCTCGCTATTGCATTATTCATTGTTTTCGAACTTGAAATTCCATTCATAAGAAGAGTTGTTATTACTGGAAAAAGAAACCAATAATTGAAGTCTGTGCGTCTGAACTCTACTTTGAAGAAGAACCCACTTAGATTAAGTGATTCCTGAATTTATTCAGGGAAATTACAGGAGAATCAAAGGCAGTATGGATTTCTAAATTATGTAATTGATGCAATAAATTATAGGAGTTCGAATATCATCTCTTACATATTATTGATAATGCTGTACTCAGGAAAGTAGAGAATGTGAATAAATTTACTCATGAAATCGAGAATGTAAATATTTTGTTTGTAAATTAGCACAAAATGTGATCTGGAACAAGAGAGACGACTATTTTTTTCTACCTTGGAATGTTTGTTCACAGGAACAAAATTCGATAACGATTCACAAACATTTTTCAAGATTTATGAGTTGTGGGTGTTTTCTCATAATTTGTAGCTCAGAGAAGAGTTTTCGTAATAGAATATTAGATCCCCAGTAGTCAATAATAAATGGGAAGTGTGCTGTGTTCAGCTCACGAAATTCTCACAGAGCTTCATAAATCAACTCTCAAGATGAAGAACAGTCTCAAGACAAGGTAAGACAGCTTTGAGTATATTTAATGGGGTTTCTCGACATTCATTTGTTAATGCTCTAAGGTACACATTCTGCAAGGTAAATCATACATCTGATGGAAGATATCATTATAAATTACAATAAAATACTGTAAAATTGATAGTTGTTTGAACATTTATTTCAGACGAAAAATTTGAAAAATATATACTGTAAGATTAATAGGTGACTGAATATTGATTTCAGATGCAGAATTTAATCTAAAACTGATGGTTATAAAATAAGGCATGGTATCATTCTGCAATAAAAGAATCATCACAAGGTTCAGTCTGTCCAAACAAAGAAGAATTCTGGCAAGATGGGAAAATGACCTTAGCTTGTGCAATATTGGGTCAAAAATATTCAATTAGGTCTCAAATTGTATAAAACAATTTTAGCTCAAATGTGGGTATAATTGTTCAACCAAAATTGGCTGAGTTGGGGTCATTTTCCAATACTGTTAGTATGTCTTATTAGCTTGGAAATAGGTGTGATGGGCTATAGAAAGTAAAATAGATGTTAGACCTGTATAAAATTCATTCCAAATTCTCAAGAATGATTTCAAACATTCAAATACTCGAATTCTCTACGAAAATATTCATGAGGAGAATAGAATATTCTCAAGTATTGATAATTCATTAGAGAATCATTATTTTTCAAGCAAAAAATAAATTATTTGACTACATCATTTCTATTCCAAAGTTTGGTCGGAATTGAGAAAGGTAATCACTACTGACTATGTGTAGGAACGTCCCAATGAGCCAATGTTAGAGGGTATTTACAGTAGAGCCCGAGGGGGAATTAAGTGCTTAGTGGTTTTCACTCACTATCAGCGAGTGTTGATTTCTGCCAGCGTTATAACTAATTTCGCCTCGACAATTTGCATGTATATGCGGGCTCACTGTGTACTAACTCTGTGGGTCAATCTCTTCAAACCCTTTCTGGTGAGAGAAAAGCAAACACTCATACAGCTAACCAGCATTGTGTCTTCCAATACAATGTAAATTTCATGCGCAAATTTCGCTAAACCTAATGAATTTGATATATTCATTGTTATTGAATTGAAAATCGTTTATTAATTCACAAACGTGATTGAAGTTCATTATAGTCATGAAGGGTCTATTGAGTTTTGGTGAGATCAATTCGTTAAAATACTAAAATTGAGGAATCTGAATGATAAAGAGCTGATCAGAATCTACTCGATTCACGTGCTTAAAACTACTCTCCTTCTTATCTACTACTAATGTAGTAGTAATCACTACTACCACTATACAGTTTAGCTCAAGAAGATTTACAGACGCTTTAGAAGCTTTACAATACAGACAGAAGCTTTAGAAGATTTTCTACACTTTCGGAGTTAATATGATATAAATGATCATATTATGATCATTCTTTCGATAAGCCTATAAAGTAGTAAAATTGTACAAGGTCAGTAAGAGAAGCTTTACTTTTCCCACTAAAATTTTTGGTTAATCAAAAACATTATTTCAAACTGTGATCTGAGGAGAAATACTCATTAATTAAAACATGAATATCAAGAAAACCCAAGAAAGGCCTGTGATATCACCTTTTGCTTAGTTTTGAAAAATGAATTAACTTGATAAATTACTTGCAATAGGTCCGTTTTAATTTATTAATTTTCTTATGATTTCTAATAATCTTATGTTATTGATTACCAAAATATCAGAAATGAATGCTACGAGATTTTATAAATTGAAGCAATGAATAAATCTGCAGTCAACAATTACAATCAAGCATGTAAATAGTAAATGTGATAGCCTACATCACAAGTAGCAAATTGTATATTTTTCAAGAATTCATTATTGCTACTGAAGTCAAAAATAAAAAAATCAAACTAAAATTAAATTTATAATACGGGCATTTTCTAGGATTGCCCATCCCCAGAAAAAAATTACCTTAGAGTTTGAACAATCTTAAAACAATTACAAATCAACTTATTTTAATAAGAGCACTGCCTGTCTGTCTGTTATGATATTCCTTTTCCAAATCAAACTTGAAAAGGAAACGTATTTCTAGACATATTGCTGCTCTGATCTCCCACGCTACGGGAATATACGACAGAGATAATGTTTCTCATCATCAAGTAGACGGACGCTATTCCATTGGGAGTCTGATAAAAACCACCACTATAGAATCATCTTCGACTGCACTGTCTCTAGGTCTCCATAGGAAATTCACCACACATTCCCTTCGTTTCGACTTTCTATCCAAAGCTGGGGAAAATGAAAGTTCCTCTCATACTAAAAAGTACATAATATACTCTAGTGGAAATGACTTGTTTTATTATCCTTCACATCAAGTCGAGGTTGCAAGTCGATTGGCAACTATAGTAGCCTTTTTCAGATTATTCCCGAAATTTCAGATATATATGGTATTTTGAACGTAGAGTAGCCTAGTATTGTATGAGGAAGATATGATTTTGTTTTGTATGGCGTTTCTCCATGATATAGCATTCAATTATTGAATAGATCTTTTAGAAAGCACCAAATCTGGAAATTACTAAACAGATTTTTAGTTGACTTATTTATGAGTACTGTAAGAATAATTATTGTGTCCATAGGGTATTCATTATACTATAATCCTCTGATGATACCACTCGATAATGCAATTCTAAAGTACAAACCTGAAAACTTGTCATTGGTAGCAACGTGTAACTCAAACTTTCAACTTGTATTTTGTTGAAATGCTGGTTCATCAAAGTTTTTGAACAAAATTATTCGTAACCAGTTATCACATAGGCTCGCCTCAAAGTGAACAAAAAGTTTTATAATTAATTTTCTATTCAATGTGAAAGCCGATACAAAACTCAAGCATGATTATTGAGCCGTGCAAGCTGAGAAGAGACGTCGTCTCAATACACTTTACATTGTAACGGCGTCCCTTCTCAGCTCACGCGATTCTTTCAATAAATGTTCCATATCAATCTTCTTGTATCATACTATTGCGTTCATGAATGAAATCCATTTTCTAGTCTTTTCATCCATCCAATCCCATTCCGGCTTCAAGAAACTTACTAAATTCCACGTTCCGGTTGTTCCTCTGTTCTTACTTGTAGGGACGACAATGCCGTTGCAGTAAGCATCTGCTTTCCAATGGTGTAACATTGAATTTATGTGGATCACGTGACTCAGACTCCTTCACTCTCATAGTGGAACAAACGAGCTCGTTCAACACAAACTGTACAAAGTCTCGAACTCTGTCCATGTCAAAATTGAATTTCCAAAGTTCAAGTTCTACGAGATTCGTTTGCTTTTATTGTTATTACAGTAGCTCTATTGTTGAGACTCTTGTATTCAGCCCTGACAGTATAGCAGATTTGATTCTCCATTTTCGGTTTTTATTGTAAGCTTCATTCACGTCAGGAGTAACTATTCTATAAATCCTTTCAATAATCAGTAAAACTTTTTTATTGCATGAGGCTTGAATCATTTTTATTTGAACTATTGAAAATTTTAATTTTGTGATGATCGTATTGAATGGAATGGAAACGTATTCATGAAACAATCATCAAACTCAATAAATCACTGATGTAATCAATCAATCAAAATGTATTTGAATTTTCTAAATTTGGTTGTCTGGTGAAAATTCCGTACTGCAAGCTACTCAATCTAGATGAACGAATTCACAAACAGTGAAAATAGAGACTCGTATCTTGAGGGAGCTTTTTCCTTCTGGGAGAGTAAATAAAGGGCATTAATCAGTCTTAGAGTGCCAAGACAAGCCACAGCCGCACACAAGAGGAGGGCTCATGAGTCCCCAACTTCGAATTTCTAGAATTCTACTTTTTACAAATGCAAAGTTATCAATCTAGATCAGTCATCGTTCTTTAGTGTCTCGGACTTTTACAAAAACGCTTTTGGTGAAACGTGCAGTAACACCCTTTCTATTAAATTTATTCCTTATTATCTGGTTGACGAGTGTGATTAGTTAATGAGGAAGAAAATCATTAAAATTCGATGTAACAAATTGATAATAGTTTCATCATTGGAATTCTAATTAATTCGAATCCAATAGCTGATAATTTAAGTAAATCAATTAGCTCTATTACTCCAGTAGTTTCCAATTAGGCCTACTAGTATTTGAATCTGAATCAATACGATGAATTCGTTTAATCACGGGCCAGTCTACCCCGGGTGGCAACCTAGCGATCGCGAGTTCCTTTATCGATTATGCATGTTGACTGATCAATTTATTATTTGTTTTTTTGAAAGACTCATAGAAAATATAAATTCTCCACGGAAAAGATACCTATATTGGGAATTGAATCATAAATATTGCATTTTATTGAAAATAAAGGTTTTGACAACTGTATCACAAGCAAGTTCAAATTTGCAGCCATTTTCACTGCCCTCCACAACTCTCTTGACAAAAATATTGGAAATTTTTCCGAATTCAGCCATCAGATGGCAGTAGCAATAGGGTGTCTTGTTTCGACTTCCATTGGACACGCCTACAAGCTACGCCTATGCTCTGATTGCCCGACAATATCGGTTCAAGAAGTTCCCAAATTCCACCAGTAGATGGCAGCAGTTGTCCGGTGGTGTTTCAGATTTGACTTGGACACGCCTTCATGCCCCGCCTGCCCTTCTATGATTGGTCAATAGAAATTAGTGAGTCCTGCCTTAGAAAATGGCTGCTAGCGAGAGACCGATGGACGGATATCATTCATACAACATTATACTCTGTCCACGGAGTGTTTGGACCTAAGCTCCTCCTTTCGACGTCGCAGGCGGCTTTAGCCAATGGCAAGTAAGATCATCATGCTGCAGCTGTTACTTTTTAGGTCACAGTCATGCTGTGGAAATCTGGGAAACGCAAGCCTTTCACTTTTCAGAGAATCTATCAAAATTTATCCGTTTGCACTCTTTCAGCTGATTTACATGATTCAAACCTCTCATGGAAGATTTTTTGGCGGATATGTTTTGTTCTTTGTTTCACCTTCGACAAAACAACATAGTTATTTTAAAAATATTGGTTTTATTGAATTCAAAGCACATACAGTAATGAGATTAATCTATTGTAAGTGTAAACTTAAGATTAGCTTATAATTAATAGGCCTACTTGAATTTGCAGTAGTGTTTAGTTGAATGAGTTTGAAATTCCCGGCTTGAACTGATCAGACAAAATGATAATAGCAAAAATATTGATATTGAATATTATGTTCAATCAACTATAATTCTATCAAGTGATAGGCCTATTGATAATGATCGTTCTCATGTTAGAGGGATGTAGATTTTGCCGAACAACCATAAAACATCAATAATTCTAAGGCCACTAAAAAATTCGATATTGAAGTTCCAATATTGATTAGGAATTTCTACGTTCCTGGCAATTACGACCGCTTGTGAGCTGGTCGGATCATGACGTCAGAACCTCGGAGGAGGAGCTTAGGTCCGAACACTCAGTGGACGGAGTATGGGCTGATTTACTATTCACTGTCCAACGCTACAAAGTGTTTATAAATTTATAGAAATTATTCATTTTAATTTCATTCATTTATGGGATTAAATTCAGATTCTATCATTCAGTGTTAATTTTATCGTGCCAGTAAGGCCAGTAGTAGACTCTAATAGTTCAATATGCTGTATGGAATGGGATGAAAATATGATCCAGCATTTTTTTCTTGTAGATCTAACCGATATTATTTTATTTTATACTGAACTATGATTACGATGTATTGATTACATTGAGTTTCAAATTCGCTGTAGCATATTTGATAAATCATCTTTTTTTAGGAGTTATTTTTTCCCAAGGGCTGTAATATCGTGTGCAATAATTAGTATTGGAACGGACTCACTCAATTGATAAATAATTTTCTGAACCTTGGATACTTTTCCCAATCAGTAAAGCATCAATCAACTATTCACACTATTATTTTCACAATACACTACACATACATAGTTACATTATTTTAGTTTATAAAAATACATGTTTGTTTGTTTTTGTCCGCGGCTCACCAGCCCACGAAGAGCCCAGGCCTACCAGCTAGTTGCCAGTTTCATATTCACTTCCACTAGCTCCCTGCACACGAGGACCGCAGCGCCGGCCAGCCGAACACCTGCAGCCACCCACAGCTCCTGTCATTGAGTCAAAGAACAACAGCCGCGACCGGCCACAGATACCCAACCGGCCGACACCACAATCCCCGCGTACAGGGCGCTATACAGTCCGCCCAAGCAAAGAAGACACCTCGGCAAGAAAGGAAAACGACCCCAGCCCGGCCAATACCAGCCCAAAAACCATGAATTCTCAAACAGAACCTACAGCTCCTGAACCGACACCGAACGAGCCGAAGTCAACCCCCACAACGCCATAATGCCCTCCCCCCGCCAGGACAGACCATACAGCAAGCGGATAATCATCAACTAGGATAGAGGTAACGTGTGGTCAGCACGTTGATCCTCTCGACCATAAGCCAGTCTTCACAACCAAGTGAAGGTGCAGAACACCTCTGAATAACATGCAGTTAATCAGTAAGTGTGTAATGCCCTCAGTTTATCAATCTCCAGGGGCCCCCGACCTCCCCAGAACGGCCCTAATATTTCTCATTAAAAAATACATTACTAGATTGGCTCATAAGAAGAAGTGATAACGCGCCTTCCTGATAACCAGGTGGACCCGGATTCGTGTTTCTATCAGGTACTCAATTCTTTTGCCATAGAACAATCACATTAATACGGCCACGCCGTCTTTCGGAGGAGACAATAAGCCGTTGATCCCGACTGCCTGAAAAGTAGTCATCTCTCATCATCATCCCTCTCATAACCCACGCACAAGCCTTGGAGCCCATGTGGGCATCACCCTCAGAAAAATTATATATAGTGCACTCACCTCAGCCGCAATATAAGCAGGAATAACACTGAGTAGCAGCTGTTCCTGTTGTTCTTTCTCGCACTCCAGCTTGACGCGGGACTCGATGCACGTCCTGGTGCCCACAAACGTCTGCTGGTGAGCGGCCTCCGTCATCAGTCTGTAGTAGAAACCAGCCGTGTTGGCGGCCAGCAGTACGCACAGATCTGCTCCCAGCTGTAACAACCAAGTCGGTGAGAAATATTGAAAATTAAGATTGGAAAAAATTATAGACTGTATAGAGATTATACACTATTATACAGTCTCTATAGAAAAAATCATTCATATTTTGCATGTACACCATCATAGCTATAATAATAAAATCATATTATATTATTATTACCATCATAGCTGCCTTTTCTAGTCTACATAGGCTGCCACTTTCAAGGCAAATATTATAGTCCTCTTTAAAAGTCTTATTGGAGGTAGCTGTAACACCATTAATATTCTAGTTTCAAGTTGAGTTTCTATGAAATTGGAATAAGCCAATGAATTCAACACATGCACTGCCGTTCGATCACCACCAAAATCAGCTATACTTAAATTCCTTTATCTATATTAAAGAGACTGCAAATAACCACTGATTATTTGAAAGTAGAGCTTAGCCTGTATATTTATTCATCAATTCGATTAAAGATTCATAACAAGTAAGAAAGATAATGGAATAATTAAATCAAATCACCTTCATTCAATAATTAGTTTACTTTCATTCAATAAACAGATCACAAACAAAAAGATTAAATTACATTTATTAAAAAAATTAGCATCCGCAAAGAAAAAATCTGAGTGCGAATGCTTCATATTACAATGCGATTATCTTCAGGAAAAAATTGTTTCTGATGTTATACTTTCCATCTATGTGATTTGATGAATATTATATTAAGAGTTTCACCTACACCCGAATCTAAGTCTAATTGAGAATTGATTATTCTGAATACTCTACTCCAATATTTTGTCTCACATGTAATTAGCCCGAACTCTATGTGAGAAATGATGATATCATTGGTAAAAATTATTCAAGAAATAAAAAAAAATCAAGATTTACGTGCTTCCAGAAATGGTAGTTACTGGGAAAAGTAATATAAAGTGTACAAGTAAACTTGATAGTGTGCAAGTGTGATAAATGGTAGTTCCAAATCAGGTGCAATTCTTCTATTGGAAAAACAGACAGCAATTATTACTGATTGGAAAATTCTAAGCTTCAAGTTGGTGATCAGAGTAATCCATCCAATTAACGACACAGGATTTTCAAAGCTCTCTGGAAAAACAAATGAGAAGCAATTTTGCAAAAAGGGATGTCTTGTTATTGATTATCCAAATTGATAACTTTTCTCTTCGAGTATTTCTGTGCATTGAAAAATACATTTGAAAAAGATGTAATGGCCAGTGAAAATGGGATAGTTCTATTCAAATCTCTCTTGTAATGACAGCTTATTTGAAAAAGGGATTGAATCTTTGCAATTCATCCGTAAATGGAGATTTGTAGATAATGGTTACAGGAGAGTTATTTTTAATGGGTCCAATTATTCAATCCTGAACTATTTTATTCATCCTGGAAATATTCATATTCAAGACAAAAACAGACATAGTCCCAAAAAAGTAGGAAGCTTATAACAGGACGAAGAAAAAATTCTTAAGTTTTAGCTCCGTATAAGAGTGTATTGATTTATTCAGAAAGTAATTTCGACATGATTGCAACAGAATTAGAAATTTTAAATCATTATTGACCTTCATGAAAAGTTTGTTCATGATACAGTCATCTCAATCTCACATCCATTGAACAATTGAAGAAACATCCAAAATTATTTTAATTTTTTAAAAGTATTTTTATGTATGGTTTCACACGTCATATTAATATTTCAAATAGGAATCTTTCTCATTTGAACACAATAGTGCGAACTTTGAAGAAATCCAAATTCTATGAAGACAATTCCCAGATTCCAGTACAGTCAGATTATCGATTTGAAGAGTTGTATATAAATTATCAGGAAGAATAGATTCGAAGTAACGTTGAAACCGACACTTTCAGCAAGTAATTTCATATGAAGATGAATTTCACCCTCAATTTTTCTTAAAATATCACACATTTTAATCTAGCCTTTGTTCCATCAGACCTAAAAAGATACCGTTGTGATATGGGATCTCTGTCAACGCTTCTTGTTTTCAGTTACTCGATCCTTTATGTCTCACATTCCAAGTTTCTTTTCAGAGACGAATACAGCTACAATTCTCTGCAGAAATTTTGTTCTGTGTGAAATTTTGAAGCTATACAGCTTATTGTTCCTTGATGAACTATTGTACGTCAAGCATCACATCCTTTCAAGTCTCCTAATGAGAGTGACGAAAAGCTGAAAATTGCGCTTCTTTAGCATTGATGAAAGAAGTATGAAAACTGAAATGAGAAAATCCTAATCCGAAACATCCTTGTAATTTACGGTTATGCCGAGTCCGGTGTACACTATAGAATGTCAGTGATACATTATTATTCGCCAGTAGAACTATTATGCAAATAAAAACTATTCTGAGATTATGCGATTTAATGAGAATCGTTCATACCTTATGTCACGTTTACACCGGAATGTTAATAACCTTTTTTCAATAACGTATTATCATAAAGACTTATATATTATATCACTTATCATGTAAAAGTTATAAACAAATGTTATTAACATTCCGGTGAAAACGTGGCTTTATACATTTCACCTAAAATTGAATGTCTTGTAAGCATGATGATTAGCAATGATAGAGTTCCAATTCATTTTTATGATGTGAGAAATGTATGTAAGATATGTAGAGAGGTTGATTCGAAATATTATGAATAGGTTAAGCAATTTCAGATGAAATTGGTTTGATTAGATTAGATATTTTCATTCAAGTAGATAAAAAAATTCAGCTTTGATTCCACATTACAATACAAATGAGTAGAACAAATTTTTCAATGAATTTTAAAAATTATTAACTTGTAGTGAAAATTCGAAAGAGCAGTTATGTAATGAATGCAAAATTTATATTAGAAATATTTCTTCGAGGTTCTGCAAAATGGGTTAGAAGTGTCAGTTATCTAAGTGAAACTCACAATGACATTTTCAGCGTTTATATTATCCGGTTCAGGGTTGAAGCTTTAGGTTTCATAGAATCAAAATGGATATTTCGATTACTTGTTTTTGGCTAGGGCTAAGATGAGTTCATCCCACAATGAGGTTGAAATGCGAAGAATAATAAATGCGAAAACATACTGCCAAAATCCTGTACGATTATTGTATCAAAACCATTTTTAAGTTCGATTAGTAATTGATTGCTTTAAAAACTTACATACACACAAAACAGAGCTTGAAAGTTTACAGACCGACAATAGATGGACAATTACAATAGGATAATTCTTGCAATCTCATAAAAAAATGAGTTTTAGTGGAAAATGAGATCAAAGTCAATAAATTAATGAATTTCAAACCAAATTCAGTAAAGCTATCCAATCTACTGTAGTTACAGGGATAGAAAACAGCGATGCTCCAAAGAAATTGAATATATTGTCAGATCTGCTTTCAAATATGGAATGAATAGTATTAGCTCTTCAATGAGTGAGCT
The DNA here is from genome assembly GCA_017141385.1 of Sogatella furcifera. NCBI lineage: Eukaryota > Metazoa > Arthropoda > Insecta > Hemiptera > Delphacidae > Sogatella > Sogatella furcifera. Next base: position 11,694,699 of record CM029549.1, read on the forward strand.
ATTTGGAAAAATAATAAATACGTATCTGTTTTTCAAATGAAAGCAAAAATTCATCTCAAGCTAGCTACATTGCAGAGAAATTATTCATGAACTAAAAGCATCGACCTTTGATATAGAATATTTTCATGAATGAATACTACAATAAGCACAACCAACAATATGAACGGTGAAGGATTCAAGGGATCAGCTCATATTGAACGTTATCTGCACATGGAGGGAAGAATGACAAGAATATTGAGGAGAATGTGTGGGATGAGGATGAGTGAAATTCCAAAGCCACGAACACTCCGTAGTTCAATAGAATTGACCAGGTCATTCATAAAAGGAAAAAATCAACTTGAGCCAAGCCACGTACAAAATTAATTCTCCATACGTATAAGGATCAGCTCAGGGCTGAAGATTTTCTTATGCGAATTATTGAACTTGCGAATTATTGAACTTGAGAATTATTATTTGTTTGTTGTTTTAGAGATGAGAAATTGTGATATTGTTTGTTTGTTTGTTATGAGGGTGAAGCCCACGCTTGTGCGTGGTATGGTATGATATGGCTTATCGTCTTCTCCGAAAGACGGGGTGGCCGTATTTATGTGATTGTGCTGTGGTCAAAAATTGCTCGCTGCTTGGGACTTGAACCAGGGTCCACCTGGTTGTCAGACCGGCGCTTTATCACTCCTCCAACGAGCCACCCAATGGATAAGCTACTGTGATACAAAACAGAAAATTAAGAGTGTTTGCATTTTCAAAATTTTACTAGGTGATACATGATATACTGATAATGAGTAATGATCCTTTGTTATTAGGGCTACTAATCAATAAAATAATCATAGTACCCTTGAAAGAAGTATTAATCCTCACAGAATAATCAATAAATAATTAATGTACCCTTAGAATAAGTTTATTTTCTCTCACAAAATTAACTTATTCTAAGGGTACTTTGGTTAGTTATTGACTCATGATAATGAGCAATATATTGTTTATAGTGGAGAATTTGAACTAAATATCAGAACGATTATAAATGTGTGAGTACTTCCATAAAGTAAGGTAGGTTATTTCCTCTCGTGCTAGACTGTCTGTTGATATAATCACTGCTTGTTATCTAAGCCTTGATTATAAAATATCGTAGTCACATTCCTATGAGTACTTGTACCGTCTTCCTTAATTCAGTACAGTACCTACCATCATTATAAGGCTTCAAGTATCAACATGCTTGTAACATTATTTGGATCAAAGATGTGTAACATATTTTAATATATCATTCTAACCAAATTGTAATTATCAATAATCAATTTCATCAGACTTATTGACTATTGTTCTTGTGTTATCGCTTACAATTTTAAGGTCATGTTACTTTAATGATATTATAAATTCAGTGAAATAAGAAGAGGATATGTTGAAGTGATAACTCACACATGACTCATTATATAATTTTCCAGAAGATAACATAAAAACGATAACTGGAGTAAGAAAACCCTGAATTAATTACATTGTTGAAATCAACCATCTGCGAACTGAGAAGCTGGAAGTTTTTTCAGCTACAGCAATATCTGGAGGGGAATGGACCATTTTGTCGTTAACTATTTGAGATGAGAGAGTAAAAGTTGAAAATGATGTGGAAGGAGTGTTTCCCCATTAAGAAACAAAGAATAGGCATTTAATTGCCAGCTAACAACGAGCAATTTATTGTTATTCAGGGAATCAAGTATGAAGAAAGTTGCCTCGTTTCCGTTTCTCATACACTTTGCCTCATTTCGCTCGCTTGTTCGCGCTGGCTTATCTTCTCTTCACTTATTTCATATCTCCTCTCCTTCCGCCGTTTCTCACATCTTCATTTTTCTCTTCCTTTTCCTTTTTTCTTGTACAATTCTGGTGTTTCTCTTTTCTCACAACTGTTAGAGGCTAAATGACTTTTCTCAGAATTTCTCAAATGGAAGCTTTCTCAGCTCACGATTCTGATATTGGAAAATTTTCATCAGCTAAACCTACAGACCTTTTTCAATTAAGACTATCATCATAATTATAAGACAGTATCAAAGCTATACCAAATGAAGGTTATGTAACTTATTCTATCGAATAATATTTTGTGAAAGATTATGAACGTTTCGAATAAAAAATAGCTAAATATTACAAGTAATGTCAATAAATATTTTGATTCAACTCATACAAAAATAGATTTTCAGTGATCATTTTCAAAGTAGGGAATCCATTTTTCTGTCCCACCAGTTGAATTAGGCCTACACAGTACACACTCATATTTTTGTGTTCATGGAAAATTCATAATTAAAGAAACTCAAGCTGCTGTCGCATTTCCACTTAAATTTTCAATGAAATATCCAGAATTGTACTTTCGTGTGCACTCATACATCATCAGATTCTTGCAAGGCACCTTGTTAGATTCTAACAAAGAAGCATGCTCCTGTGAATTAATTTTCAATTTTATTGAAGATCAAATTGGAATTGTGGCAACTCAAGTTCCTTTTATTATGTAGAGGTTCCACAACATTTACTCTACAAATTTCAAAAACTTCATAACTGATTATTTCTCCGCACTATCACATCATCATTGTTACTGTTATATTGTTACTACGGTATAACTGTCATTTGTGCTGTGATATTATCTGTTTAGAGATCCAATCGGCTACTAGGCCTACCTGCGAGTATAAATGTTGGTCGGCGAGATGTCTGCGATAGCACACGGCCAACACAAAGTGAGCGGCGCTCATGACAGCCGCCAGCGTGCACGACACGAACCGTGTGATGGGCAGCATCGTGTGCACGGCCACCAGAAGGGCGAAGAGGGGCAGGGGCACGGCGGGGCCCCCAAGCACAAGGGCGCCACCACCCAGGGCGCTCGCCGACACTACTGCGCCCGCCAAAGAGGCGTAGCCACCCTGCAGACACTGGCTCACCCCTAGCACCGTACCAAGGCAGATCGTCATACATGCCAGCACCAGTACTGCCTCCACTCGTTCCCAGATGTTCTGCAAATTGAAACAGTACTGCATTAGAAAACTTCAACCCCCAGAACTAGAATGGTAGACCCTTGTAAATTTCACGAATACGTCATAATATTGACTCGTTGGAGGAGTGATAAAGCGCCGGTCTGATAACCAGGTGGACCCTGGTTCAAATCCCAAGCGGAGAACAATTTTTGACCACAGCACAATCACATAGATACGACCACCCCGTCTTTCGGAGGAGACGATAAGCCGTCGGTCCCGACTACCTAAAAAGTAGTCGTCATCTATCATCCATTTCATTACCCACGCACAAGCCTATGAGCTTATGTGGGCTTCACCCTCATAAACAAACAAACAATTATGAGATTTCATGCAAATTCAAGTGATAATAGATTGGCTTATTAGTCTCTGACAAGAAGCTATTATAAAGAAGAAAAAAGTGTTCAGGCGGTGAAATATCTGTCAGAGACTTCAGTTAGGCTTCCTTGTGGTCAGTCTTTCAAACTTTTTTCTTGTTGTCTGTGAATTGATCATAATCATATTAATACTTGATAGGATAAACTGTCAGAGGTACTTTCGTAAAAGTTACGTTTGTGAATTTCACATAGGTCTACCAATCGATAGGTATTGTTTAGTAGTACTCGATTCTACATTTTTTATTGATTATACATTCTATCATTTGATTTGGAAGGCGATTCCCTAGTTTTTACAGCACTTTCTTTCGGTATATGATTTTTTCTCATATATTGGTATTCACCATGAAATATCACTCATTACTTTGTACATAAATTACATATAAGTGTAGGTTACCAATACAAAGTGCAAGTAAATTATATAATTTTGGAATAGAACGAAATTAGAGCCGAAGACATAGAAATAATGCCGAAGAATGAAATAATAATGATGGAGATCAAAATTGTAATAATAGAAGAAAACTGTCGACATACTTTTGCTAAATCATTGAATTATGACGTTTAGTTCAGGAAAACTTGAACCATTCACTTATTTTCTGTATTTGGCCATTTAGTTTTAACATTTTCTATGAATTGAGTTTGACACGCTCATAAATTGTTTTCTATAATTTTCTGATCATTGGTTAAAGGCCACTGTTTCCAACCCTTTCAATAGTCATAACCATTCATTCATGGTATCATCACAAGTGATTCAAAACTTCAGCTATAGAAATGCTCTTCCTTCTTTGAGTATTCTCCAACATTATTCCATTCATAGAGAGGAATTCAAATTATATAGGCCGGTGCGTTCCCTCTGAATTCGCCCAGTTAAGGAAAGCCCTTCGTTTCCAGCACTTGTGAAGTCAAAGAGGAATGCCCGTATACATTCAGTCTGTGGGAGAGTAACATCTGCTAAGTTTCTTTGACGGGCAGCGTTGTGAAATGGGGAATTTTGCAGTATTTCCCTGGATGGCGTTTTGCTATGAGTGAACCGCTTTTTCCTACATGAAGGAACGCAGCTCATCAAAAACATGAATTGCAACTAATTGATGTAGAACAACGCTGCGATTACATTGAGAATTCATCGAATTTATCATTACAAATTTGAAAAAAGTAACAGTTCTTCAACTGTTAACATGTTTTTTCAGCATATCTCTCTATATTATAATAATAATAATTGAATATATCTATTCAGTGATCGCTTTGTTATTAGGGCTTTTCAAGAAATATAATAAATAATAACCATTAATGCTTCTAACAAATAATAAAATATAATAAATAACAAATTCAATAAATCAATAATAAATAACTTTTTTTTATTTATAGTTTCAACTGAAAGAGCAGAAAGGTTAATTAATTCAAGCGAAGATTCATTCACTGAATCTTTACTAATAATAATTTAATATTCACTAATAATTTATTTTTCCATTATCCACATTGACATTCAAAAATAAAATTCTCACCTCAGAGGATATGAATAACAAATTGAACATCAAATTCATTCACATGTCATTTATAACTATGATTCTTTCACCTCAGAGAATTCAACTAATTGAACAACAAATCTATTCACTAATAATTATTAATAACCATGATATCCACCTTTGAGAATATGCAGAGCGCTAGCAGCACAAAAGCGCAGGTAATCGTGGCTACAACAAGACACGCCACATAGAGCGAGTGCTTCAATCTCACGCAGTAGCGCTTATAGAGCTGCTCCAGCTCCATTACGAATCTGCAAAAGATAAACAAGATTTATTTGTGTTGATTCATACAATTGGAATTGGAGCTCGATCAAACACCGTACGTTTGAAGGCATAAAGCGTGTAATCCAGAAAGCTTCTATAGTCTGTCTAAGCAAAGAAGACATTCTGAAAAGATGAGAAAATTACTCAAGCTCGGTCAATATTAGCTCAAAAATTAGAAATTCAGTCTCACATTGTACGAAACTTTCTGATCTACAACATGAGACCAAATTTATATTATTTAAATGAATATTGACCGAGCTGGAGTCATTTTCCCATCTTCCCAGAATGTCTTCTTTGCTTGGACAGACTATACCTACACCTCGATATCATTCCACATACAGCTCAGTGGAATCAAAACAGTCTGATGATGGTTTAGATTCTCTCTGACTTTCACATGTATAGTTCCCTCTAATTGTATCAGATTTCCTGTAACATTTATATCCGAATAAACATACGAACCCATTCGTTTTCAATGCAGAGATGTACCACTAAGCGATTTGTGTGCACAGGCGGTTAGAAAAGCATGGCGTACTTAATTATATGTATGTGTAGGTTATTTGATTGGTGCCTGAATTCTGTGTGCTCAGGGCACAAGCTATGTACGCAGAGTCGTCGTCCTATTAGGAGCCGACTAATTTGGGTCTAAACGCCGAGCAAAGTCCAACTTCGCTCGCTCCCACTCTTGTGAAATCACATTCAGTGAGAGATCATTCACAAAACAGTTCATAGCCTCTCCTTGCTATGAAAATCGACCACGTTTTCCGGGCGATTTTGCTTCGAGATGGAATAAATGCCGTAGTTGTTTCGCGTTTGAATAGATTCGAGGAGATATGAATAATTTTCCACTGATGAATAAATTAGTGTCTAAAGTTTAAAACTTCAATTATGTTCAATCCGTATTTGGAGATGAATAAAATTAGGTAAGCCTGATAAAAAAATACACGATTATCGTTTTCAAAGTTTAGTACTTCATTAGAACCATCTAATTACTCAAGTCCTATAAGATATTATTGAATCACGAGCCATTGATGTTGTATACTTGAAAAAAGAAAGTCCGATTTGTTTTGAATCGTTTCGAATTTTTGTGGTTTCTATCAAACTACAACAAAAATTGCGAACCATTAATATTTTCTCTCATTTCTTATAGTTATTTCTAGAAGTAATTTTCATCAGTTTCCAAAAAAATTAATAAATAATCGGAAATCAATTAGTTTAAGGAGAGATCAATTTTCCACTGTTTTTCCAACAATTTTTCTGAAAAATTTTCATTACACAAAAAACTGTTCACATTGGATTTTGTGCACGTTTGCAATTCATCACTATCATAGATCATGTACTGTGGAGTTCAGAAAGTGATAATCACTTATACTGATTTAATAGTTTATTATGATTATAGAGCCAGTATTTGTTTTTAATCAACATTGAATCCGTTTTCAAAGTATTCTCAATTTCCAGCAATGATGAATTTGCTTTTCAAATACACGGTTTCAGAATTCATCCAGTTATCAACATAGAGAAATTCGTTGGAATATTCATTAGCGTTATCGTTCAATCGATATACTCGTATTTTAATACTCGTTTTCAATAGATAAGTTTACAAAAGATTTTGTTGAAAATGAGAAATTAATTTTCATTACGATGAAAATAATAATGAACCCTCCCTCAAGTTTGATTGTCACTTATAGAATGCTTATCTCCATCATACATAAATTATATTATTATTGCATAGATTTAATTACTCAGCTTGAACAAGCTTGAAAAAGTGCAATAAATCACACTTAACATTAACCTCCACACGAGATACTTATTAAAATGAATTAAACACTAGAATATCTTGAAATAAGATAACCTAGTGTTTAATACATTTTAATAAGTATCTCGTGTAGAGGTTAATGTTGAGTGTGATTTATTGCACTTTTTCAAGCTTGTTCAAGCTGAGTAATTAAATCTATGCAATAATACTATAATTTATGTATGATGGAGATGAGCATTTTATGAGTGACAATCAAACCTGAGGGAGGGTTCATTATTATTTTCATCGTAATAAATATATATAATTCAAAATTTAGGGGATGCTTTTGACCCACCCTCAAGAATCCTACAATACTTTTGGTCGGATGAACATTCCTAATGACAGCATTGGGTCTCAGAAACAGTATACAAGAAGTGTAAGCAAATCCAAACTTTTTTAGTAAGATTTTTGTGTTGAAATATTCAATTTTTGGGGTTTTAGGGGGTGTAGCACAAAAAATATTGAACATAAGTGTGGAATTGGTCTCAAATGAAAGAGAAATGAAAAGGGATTCTGAAATACGAATGTACGGGTGCTCAATTTATTTTTACAAACTTCTTAAGTAAGAGAAATTTCAAATTCTCGATCCTATGAAAAAATTGTATCTCAAAAACGGTTAATGATACAGAAATGCAATAATTATTGGTCTTATTTTTCCAAATTTTATTGTCTACAAACAAGGTCCTATAAAATTTTCTCGTCCGACGCTTGGTTCGGCCACAATTCACGAAAAACCAATTCCTAGTAGGTAAGTTTTTCCAAGATGGCGGCTGAAGCTCACAAGGGACTCTTGGGGACTTTTAGTATGTTATTCAGTGCCCTTTTCTGATCATATCTGCAAATTTTCAGCTGGGTCCTCCGACTTATACTTCTTTTGCTTAATTTGACTGGACTATTTGGCCTATTACAGATCTTGTTGTTTAAGCTCTGTTCTGCACAGCTGTTCGACTGTGGCCGACCGCCGGATCGTTTCGCTCAAGAAAAACGTACCTTTACATGCACACACACGAAAAATGTTCGTTTATTTTGTCTCAAGTCACCATGAATAGGGTGTAGCCAACACCTACTAATACGTCATAGCAGATGTGATAGTACGTGTTGGTGGAGCTCTATCACTTCATTGATGAAAATTGCATGAAAATCAAATTTACACGCACACACACAAGCAAAAAGTTTTTTTATACGGTCTCAAGTCTCAAGTCATCGTAAATATGGCATAGGATGAACTGAATAGTGGAGAGATGAATGACAATTTCTAAGTTTTTATGTAAGTAGTAATGGAACAAGGACCAAGTACAGAGTTAAGAGGTAGAACTATTCGCTTTATGTGAATTCGAAACCGAATTCAATAAATATCAAATTCAATTCTCATGTAATTCACAGTATTTTCATCCAAATTATTATTGAATCGTTATCTACAACCCTACCATGTAGTCAAGGGTTACGAGCCGGGTGTGCATCGAGCCCGAAGAGCAAGTAATTTTCTTGATTCCAAACAGGAATCTATTGTCAGCCATAATCCGCTTCCGCTTGTGATCACATCATCTATGCAGTTCCGACATTAACCTTGTTCAACGTGGATCCAATTTCAAACGTCACATCTATTATTCGAACCAATGGAAGGATCTGATCGGATACACACCTTCTGTTTCACAAAGCTCGGGTGATAACAATCCTGATGGAAAAGTAGTTCCTGGTTTTATCAAATGATTGGAAAATATTTTCCCTACTCTGTGGTTATTTTATGAAACGAGAGAACGAGCTCACAATATTATGAACTTCTCATGTACTTTGTATTATGTTGCAAGCGAAATTGTTAAGTTCAGAGATAGTATCTAATGGTGAAGAATCATCTACACTATCTTTTAGTATGAACTGATAAATTGAACAATACTGCTACTGGTAGCTAATTAGTCTGTTAACTAAAGTGGTACTACTATCTGAATAGCGAGAAACCAAAGAAAATTGAAACCAATACTCTTCTATCTTATACTCATCTTCAGTAGATCGTCTTTGATAATAATGTACTCGTGAAACAGGAAAATGGGCTGTCAAGTTTAGCTGGTTGCCTATACAGCTCCTTACATTACTACAGCACCGAGAGTAAAATAAAACCTTGATCAATCATAACCTTCTATCATTATATTGATATGAGAAATGATATATGGTTATGGATTAATAACGATTTTGCAAACTGATTAATCAATATTGTGTTAAATCACATTCACTCTATTTATACAGGGTGTTTTAGGAGGAATGTGCAATACTTCTCAGGCTGATTCCTTACACCAAGTAGACAAAAAGTTCCATGGGACCAACCCCCAAAAACGTATTGTTATATACTGAGATAACAATGGCGGAAAATTGAGATTTTTAAAAATATATCAATTTTTCTAATTTTTTAGGGGCTTTAGTGAGGTTCTAAAATAATCGATTCATATGTAAAATTAGGTGAGGAATTCAATGAAATTAGTTCCAAGTTTGTAACTTCAACGGTTATTGAGATCATTGGAAAAATATGCTAGAAGGCGCCATTTTTCAACAATAAGGGTTATAACTGGATAAGGAATCATAAGATTTAATTTTTTATTAATGGAAGTTGAAGAGAGTCGGATTCTAAAGAAAAAGTAAAATGGCGGCGATTGTGTAAATCTTACCCAAATCTCAGAAATGGCGATCAAAAATCGAAAAATCGCTACTGAACACAAATTCATCACTTGTCAATTTTGCGACTTTTGATCGCCGTTTCTGAGATTTTGATAAGATTTACACAATCGCCGCCGCTCAACTTTTTCTTTAGAATCCGACTCTCTTCAAATTCCATTGATAAAAATACAATTTTATGATTCCTTATCCAGTTATAACCCTTATTGTTGAAAAATGGCGATTTCTAGCATATTTTTTCCAATTATCTCAATAATCGTTGAAGTTACAAACTTGGAATTGGTTTCATTGAATTCCTCAGCTAATTTTATATATGAATTGATTATTTTAGAACCTCACTAGAGCCTCTAAAAAATTAGAAAAATTGATATATTTTGAAAAATCTCAATTTTTCGCCATTGTTATCTCAGTAACAAATCATTTTTGGGGTTTGGTCCCATGGAACTTTTTTGTCTACTTGGTGTAAGGAATCAGCCTGAGAAGTATTGCACATTCCTCCTGAAACACCCTGTATAAACTTGAACATATATCTAACCAAACTATGATGACAATAGAGTAATACCTGTTCGCTTTTTTAAAAGAGATAGCTCAATGGAAATTCTTCAAATGGATGAATAGAATACTATTTGTGATTCCTTGTATCAAAGCCCTTGTGGGTCAATGCTTGACTTTACCTTAAAGAGAGCTTCTAATGATCATTCGTATTTATATAAAGAATATTAAAAACGAAACAAATTGAATCTTCTAAGACTACGATATAGTAATTCAGAGTTCTAGCCGTATATTACAAACTCAAATAATGTTCAATCCAAAGTTGTAAATTGGTACATACAGGTGAGCAATTCATTCAAACTTCTACTTAGCATTGTTTCAAGTTAGAAATCGAGCCACCCCGGACTCCACCAATCAATACTGTCTTCAAGGCTGATATGTAGGTATAGACCATACACTCACTTACACATACATATATAGGTTACTACGTAGGTATAATCTGTACACCAACTAGAACATGTATAGGTTATTACATAGGTGTACACCAACTCATACAGGACGCGGAAAATATATAGGTATACAGTGAAATCACATAGTGTATTCACTATACAACAACCTATACAAGTATAGTTATACCAACTATGGTCTGTCTCGTTCATCAAGCACCAACATCGGTTAACTCAATAACTGCGAACATCGCAGAGGTTCACTCACGGAGCTATTAGCAGCATGCAGTAACTTACGCCAAATCACCTGCTTACCACAGCGCCGCGTCCACTAAATCTGTCATAGAGGAGTGGCTTCAGGTGTTCGATACTGTCCAGGGCATAAATTATCATGCCAACGCGTAATAATCACTTGAATCCAGCCAGCATTCGATATCACCCGTGATTGAATAGCACAGCGTGCAGTGAGCCATGACATTATACGTCAAGTGTAGTGGACATCAAACTATGATCAAATGATCCAATATCATGATCCACTGATATTGTTATGATTATGATTATAGGATTGATTGTTATGATTGATGAGAGGATCATATAAGCTACCGGAATTGCAATAATAAACAAGTTTCATTAAGTAATAGATTCCAAATATTTGAGAAGAAAACAGCCAGACTGCAGAAATAAACTGATTACAACGTGGATACAACGCTGTATTCAAGGAACCCGACATACAGCATAATAGAGAAATACAGCAGAAAATAGTACCTTTTCAGATTAGAATACCTATTTTCTCTTGTAACTTTCATTGAATTCAACCCTCAATATTCAAAATAATGTCCAACTCTGAAGAAAAAATATATACCAAATTTCTAATGTTTGATGTATTGCGTACAGACAAACAAACACAAGTACGATCGCTAGAATACAATTATATTCATAAGTCAATTATAATTATAGGTATAAGACCCTGGCGCAGATTCTTGATAGTTCTTTACATCGGATTCGACAATAAATTCATAACATTTGACTCTTTTCTTGTGTATTGTATGGTAACAAAAAATTCATTACATTTGGCTCTTTTCTTGCTTATTGTATGGTATCAAAGTACCCTACAAGAATACTCTACTTATGTCGCTTTTCAACACAAGTAGAGATTACATTATACGAGTATTCTCTGCAATCCGTTTAGAGCTGCAACCCTGCAACTTATCCAAAATCTCGATAGCAATGTGAACTAAAATAAATCAGAATACGTATAAATTGAGAATATGAGTTTGAATCATGATCAAGAAGTGATGAAAACAATAAGAGGTTCTCAAGTAACTTATGGGAATAGAGCACATCACAACAATTTCGCTAATCTCGCACGGTGACAGAAAAACCTGACAAACAGGAGAATAAATGTAAACATACATTTGGACAAGCTCTGATTCCAGCGTGGTCTGGTCCATCCATTGCGCTCTTTCCTATGCAGTCGCATTTCAATGCAAATTTTGTACGCTGCAAGATATAGTCTGTCCAAGCAAAGAAGACATTCTGGCAAGATGGTGGAATGACTCCAGCTCGGTCAACATTGGTTCAAAATTTTTCAATTTGGTCTCAAATTGTAGATGAGAATGTTTCCTACAATTCGAGACCAAATTTTCAATTTTTGAACCAATATTGATCGAGCTGGAGTCATTTTCCCATCTTGTCAGAAGGTCTTCTTAGCTTGGACAGACTCTGGAGCACAGCGCAGTAACAAATGACAGAGAATCGCAACTAAGCTTTTGTCTGCTGGAATTATGTTTGTGAGACTACCGCATGAGACGACTGTGTCCTTTCAAATCCAGGCTGACGCTACTCCGAACGTAAAACTGATACAATTGTGAGCGCACTCACTCACTTCCAAACTCTATTCTCTGTAAGTTTCGACTCAAAGTAAGAGGTATAAGATATGGAAAACAATGTACTTCAAGTCTGAAGTTACATTAAATAATGGAGTATAGTTGTGAATGTGAGAGCAAATCCAGTACAAAGCTGTATTGATGATTGGACAGTTGGATCAATGGTTCAGTTCTGACTTGAATAGGACAGTTACCCATAAACTCTAAAACGGATCTGCAACCTTGTTTAGCATCGATTATACTCAATGCTCATCATCAAAATAAAAACTAACAACTAACATATATAAAGTTGAAATGGATATTTTAATCCTGGATCATCCTTGAAAGGTTGAATGTAATTTAAAAATTTTCAATGATTCACATAATTTGGCACTTTATTCACACTTTTTAAAGCTTCATCATCATCTTATTTAGTTATTGAGTGATGTATAAATATTGATATTCGAAGAAAGATCCAACAAGCTATTACCCAGTTTCTCGTTTCCAACAAGTGGTAAGTTTCCCAAAGCTTGATTATGAATTAATTCAAGCGCCAATAAAAAATCAGGATAAGAACACAATTTTTATGGTTTCAATATTATTTCCCCATTTGGTCAATAAACTTCAGTCAATTGATTACCAACTTGGAAATGTAGAGACTCACTGGCGGCTCGTGCCCACGAAACAGGTGAAGTGCCTGTATATTTGGACAGCACTATTTATTATTGTTACCACATTGTAACAATCATATTCTGATTGTTCTAGAAGTTCAAAACTTGCAACTGACAATACTCTCATATCCACTCGATATAGCTAAATTCCTTCGTGGCATTCGAAGTTTACCTTGTAACATTCAAGTTACATTTACATGTAGTATTGTAACTAAAAAGGAATGTTCTCTTCAATGAATTTATTACAATAGCCTATCATTCAGCCTATTTATCAACTCAACAAAATTTCAACTCAATGAACATCCAATTATAATTAATAACAATAACAATTATAATAATAATGATTATGATATTTAGTAGAAATTATCTATGTACATAACATCACCATGGACTAGATTCAAACAATCAAATAACCAATTCCAATTCATTGGTGTGCTCCATTACTTCAAAATGTTGGACAACACTAATATTCATTCATTTTCATAGTCGTATCGGCTTCGAGATCGAAAGTTCAATATTCAAAACCCAATAGAATTGGAGCAGTTGTGCGGTAGCTAATAGCACTAAGCATTCATTTCCATTTTAATAGCAATGCCTGCTCTGAATGGTCAACTAAAACCGTTCAGTTGTTCAGTACAACATCATATTGGAGCTAATATGGTAGAGGTATTTTAGGACTATAAGCTCTTGTTAGGACTTCCTGGCTGAAAAATCCGTTCAATGATTTTGAACATTGTAGTCGTTAAAAATCCGGAGCCATAACAGTGCGGAATTTTTTTCCACGGCCGTGGAACCAATCCAGGGTAATAACAGAAGAGATTCATGATAATTGTGTTGGTGTTTCAAGAGTTCTTTCCAAAGGTTAATTGGAAACATGTAACCCGAATGAATTGACAATATTAGCGGGGATCACATCCAATGGAAACATTTGTGTTGTTCAATATTTGTAGGGGATGAGACAGAAAGCATCACACGACCTATATCCGATACTGTTATGGTTTTTATGAGCCTTGAACTTCAGCCTTTTATAACTGGGATATCAATCGATTTTTGAGAGGAGGGAAATTAGACTGGATATTATTTAAGGTAGATCTTACCATGAATATTGTCAATTCCAATCACTGTAGCAACACATTAGAGTATGATGTCTCCTCACCAGTGAATAACCATGATTAGATCAACTTGATCATCTAAATTATTAAGGAAGAAACAATATGCAGCACAGACTGAATTATAATCTATGTAGTAAAATTACTGATTATTCTTGATGTAACGAATATTTTTGAAAAAATTCTGGGCTACATATTTGTACGGCAGCACATAATTTTAATTTTTGTAGAGCTTCAGTATGTAACAAATACACACTTTTCTCATGTTGAATAGAATGTATTGTTTTTATCAAGAATTTCAAATTAAAAAATATGAATATCATTGGCGGCTTGTACCCACGAAACAGGTGAAGTGCACGTATATTTTACTGTACAGCACTTCACCTAGTGGGCCAGAGCCACAAGTGATGAATATAATGCTTTTGAAAGTATTGAACGTCAAGACAAAAACATATCACAAAACGATAGTGGAACTAGTTCCATTCTTTCCCATTTATTCTTCTTTCAGGAAGGACATTAAATATTTCGTGATAGCCTAACAACGTTGTAATAGAACATACTTCCAAAGTTCCATTTCTAATTTCTATCTGATGGACTCATTCAATTTGTTCCTTGAATTAATCATGCATTTCAATCAGAATTCATGAATTCATGAATGAAAAGTAAACTAAATGAAATCCATGAATCTACATGGGATGACCTGAGAAAGATTATTTTCTTCTTGAAGACTACAGTGACCAATTTTGCAGTCGCTCAGAAACCTCCATTGCTAACTTAGAATGCAGGCAAACTTTCTTGACCCAGCCGGAACAAGGAGTTGTGGCATTGTGGATGGAGAAACGTGACTCATCACAGTCTACTAGACTTCACTTCACGTTTGAAACGATGCGATGACAATTGCAAGCAACTTTATAATAGCTTCGCTCAAACTTTCCATGGCACCACAATCATCGAGATCTAGCAGACATGTAAAATCTGGCAGAATTAGATATGTTCGATAATAATTTAAATGCAAATGCACTTATAGCAAGCGATCTCTCCAATAATAGGAGCTGCTTCAGTATTCCATCAAGAGACAAACATTAACTCGAGGGGTTACACAATACTTACATAATAACATCATGATAGATATGATAGTAACCTACCAAAGAGACAGTTTGTCATATCAAGGGATTTTTTCATTGCGGATGATGCCCACATAAGCATTTTAGCTTGTGCGTGGGTAATGGATCTTGAATGCTAAGGTGATTGATGAGGTGAAAAACAGCCATGCCACTGGGATTCGAACCCAGACCTGCGGCAGTGCTAGCGGACTGAAGGTTGTGACGCCCTAGCCCACTGCGCCACCGAGGCCGGCTATCCCAAAATAATTTATTACAGATACACTTTTCATTTCCAATAAGAAGATTTTCTTCAGAATTCCATCAAGAAACAAACATTAACTCGGGTGGGGACAATTCTTGCATAATAACATTCATATTATAGACATGCTACCTTCCAAAGAGAAAGTTTGTCACATCGAGGGATTATCTACAATAATTCAATGTAAATGTAAATTTTAAACTCCAATAAGAGGAGATTCTTCAGTATTCCATCAAGAGACAAACAATAACCTGAGATGACACAAAATTTGAATACAACAATGTTGAAGTTTCTCACGTAAGTGAACCTTGAGATAAGAGCTGATTGATTGGATTGGAAAACTTGGCGTGAAGGATACGTGTAGAAAATGTATCAATCTCAAGTTTCAAATTTTCATCAAACTTTGCTCATTCTATTCGTGAGAAATAATGACAAAGTGTAGCTCTTTTCAAAACTCAATTATATCCGAGATTTAGGAATACCACGCTTAGTGTGCGATAATGTTATAAAGAGTTGCTAGATAGTTTTATTTAACAAATTTAAACTCCAACAGATTTTGTTCTTAAGGGATTTCCACAACGATTTTTGATTATTTACAGTATTTCTCGTAGTATTTCATAATTATATCGATACTTTCTTCATTAATTGAAATTTAATCCTTCTCAACAAATTATACTCAAGGAATCATAAAAAAGTGAAATTGAATTATCGAAGAAACTGCAAAAAAGATTTGAAAAAACAATAGCAAAAATCAACAAGAATTATTCTGAGACCCCTTCATTTAATAACTTTATCTTCCCAAGCAGAAACTCCTCGAAACTCTAGGAAAAGTTTGTTCGAGCTTCAGTCTGTCACATAATGCGACTCAAACTCACAAACTAGTTCCAGAATTTCGAGAAATATTCGTAGAGATTCAGGTTTGGGAAATAACAGTTTAATTCAGGCAGAGCATGCAAATCCACTAAGGCGTTATTGAGCCTATTGTAATTATTAGTAAAATAATTATAAAACAATAAAATGGTATAGTTAACAACGTTTCTCACGAGCTACATAGAATGAAGTGGAAGATAGATTCGAAGGTTGAAAGACACTAGTGTTGTTTTATTACGGTGGGACGGAGTTCAAATTCAGTCTAAACAGAAAGGGGTCGTTGAGAAAACAGTCTATTCATCAAGTCATGGCTTACAGTCGTGATAAGACCTCCAGTAGGAAGACCTACAGGGGAAGTTTTCAGGCCTGATGAGACCAACTACGGAAGTTTGCAGTCCTAGAATTCATGGTGTTATCACCAAGTATAGAATTATTATTGGAAGCAAAATCAATATGTAACTTACATCTTGAGGAATGGAACTTCTTATACCTAGATTTGGTTGGAATAAACAATTTCAAGGTCTAGTTCATTCAGTACTATTGCTTAATTGTGATAAATTGATTTAAATAGCAATAAGAAACAATAAGAAAGTTTTTTCTAGCATTATTATGTAGCACGCACAGAGTACAAGCATTTCGCTAGTTTTATGAGAGTTTGTTCTGATGAGGAATTATTGGAGAAAATTTGTTGAATTTCTCACAACAATCACGGCCTTAGAGTTTGTTAATAAATGTTAAACAATCTTGTTGTTATTATAAATGACCATTCTTCAATTATACATGATTTGGTACCAAAAAATTGATGAATTGCAAAACTTATATATTGCACAAAGTGAAAATTTGTTTTCTATATTTTTCCAAATCCTTCAAAATTTAAAAATCAAGTTCGAATCAACACCCGTGAGCATCGTACACTTCAAACAAATGTTTCATGGAAAATAATATTATGTTTGGGATTATTTTCAGAGTAATGATCTTTTGGGATGACTTTCATGGTATGCTGCTCTTAGTGACTTCGTTCTAAAATTGTTGAAAATTCTTGCTCTGTATAATATGCTGCAAAATGGGAATGATTTGAGTTTGAATCATCGAGACGTTTGTAAATTGGCAATGCAATATAAAAATTCTACCCACTCTACCAATTGCCAATAGTTAGTTTAGTATACCTGGCTAATAAGACCGGATACTGGGTTTTTTATCTGATATCTCTATTATGGTAACCAAAATAATATTTTCAAGTTTTTGCTCGGATGACAGCTAATATTTTTTCTCTTCTGAGCTTTGTTCCAACCGATTTTTCCAACATCATTCACAAAAACTTGTATCTGTCCAATAAATCACGGCCAGTTAAGAACGTACACTCATTATCGTGATAGGAAACTGAAATTGGTTTTTATCCATGTTAATTAATTGTTCCTTATCAATTTGAAAATCGCACAAATGCGTCCTCTCACGTGATTAATGCCAGAACTTGTGAATAATCTCCCGAGGTAGTCACATAATTGACAATTTTGAATCAATGACTAATGCTAGATTACTATTGGGTGCCGCTCGAACGTAGGATTAATTCATATTTTCGGCTCCCGCATGGATTAACAGTAATTAAACGGAAGAAGATTAAGAGCGACAAGCGCGTTACAGTTTTTCAGACAGCAATTTATTTTGAGCACAGTGGCGAATCAGAACGATGGACAAGGGGAAACGAGGAAAGGGGATGAGATGGGAGGGGTTGGTGGGGGAAAGGGTGTCATTTGTCGCTACAGCATCAGTCCATAGTGACGCTTATGAGCCGGAAAATTGAGTGTATTGTACGAGCTTCAATAAAACCGACTACTGAATATGATGTCCAATCTCGCGACAAATAATCTCTCCCGTGCGAGATTTACAGGTAACAAAAAACTTGCAAAGTGTGTTTCCATTATCCAGATGACCAAACCCACACCTTCATCAGTTTTCATTGCTATCCTTTCATCTAGAAGCAATTCCAACAGCAGAATTTAAACTGCAATAGAATGAGCTCGATTATATGTATGAGCTTTTCGTGAAAACTCTACATTATAATATTGAATCTGAAACGGAATTCCCTAAAATGCATTACGATGTTCAGGAATGTAATAACTTAGCACAATTCACAGGAAAAGCTCAATGAATAAGGAAAAATCAATTTGAAAAATAAAGTAGCTATTCAACACTGGAAGGAGTTTGGCGCAATCAAAAGATTTTTTTTTCATTTATTTAACGTAAGGTATTTCATAGTAGAGGGACCCAAGGGTTATTCAACTTCAACGATATGACTAATTATTCTTTAAAATGAGACATAATTCAATTTTTTTATCGCTCAGAGAACAGACACTTGCATTTTAAAAAGGTAATAAGAATTTATCAAAAGATATCAATAAAATAGGTGCAGACATTGCATTCTCAGAATAGGCTACGTTTGACGGGAGCTATTCCGTTCGAGAAAAGTATTGAGAAAAATATGAAAATTCGATGGATTGAGATCCTTTGAAGAATTACAACTCAAGATGACTGGAATTTAGTTATTCATGTATATTCGTTTCAATATAATTTCCTTGACAGGAGCAAACGTTCATCTAATTCACTTTCAAAAGTGAAAAGTTCTGAAATAGAAATACTTCTTTGTAAAGTTATTTTATATTATGCTATTTGAAATTTATAATAATTCTTTTTCACAGTAAAGACGTTGAAGCTTGAAAAGTTCACTTTAAAATATTCATTTTTTCTACTCCCCGTTGAAGACATTGACACACAAGTTCATCAGACCCCCTTTAATAGAGCCGTACATTATCAAAGTGAAGTATCATGCTTCAAATTTCCGAGAATATGAATGTCTCATGTCAAAACTACTGATATCAGAACGATTGAATATTGCATAATTATGGGTCCATTATCACCTGCACCAATCTCCTGTATATGCTGAGATTGCATGCACTATCAACTGTTCAATTACCTCCTTATCTCTGTCTCTATTGATTTGAGGCAAAT
Organism: Sogatella furcifera; assembly: GCA_017141385.1. Classification (NCBI taxonomy): domain Eukaryota; kingdom Metazoa; phylum Arthropoda; class Insecta; order Hemiptera; family Delphacidae; genus Sogatella; species Sogatella furcifera. The sequence continues at coordinate 11,714,133 of CM029549.1, forward strand.
TATCAGTGAGGACTTGAATTGGATCAATCACCACTAATACCATTGAAGACATAAAGTGCCATTACAACGCATGCTTTATAGTCTGTCCAAGCAAATGAGATCTTCTGGCAAGATGAGAAAATTACTCTAGCTTGGTCAATACTGGTTCGAAAATTATAAATTTGATCTCGAAATGTATAGAACATTCTGATCTATGATTTAAAAACAAATTATTAATTTTTGAACCAATATTGACCGAGATGGAGTAATTTTCCCATGATGTCAGAATGTCTTCTTCAGACTATAGACTATATTGGAAGCTGTTATGCTGTGTACTGATTTGATTAGAATCGATTCTCAATCAATTATTGATGACAAGCTCAGTATGCACTATGAATCCTCATTGATAAGTGGCTACGCGTGGCAAACTCTCTTCTATTCGATCATGATGTAATAGATTATTCGAAAAAATTAAGTGGTTTGAATGCTTACTTGTCTTGTTGTATTGTAATAGATAATACTCGAAAAAAGTTAGTAGTTCATAATAGGCTCACTGTCTTTTGTGTTCTTCAGCTCCAAATCTAACGCTCGCTCCAATTCCCTTTACTCATCTTACTTATTTTACAAAATAGAATTCATACTGAAACCTTCATACATTCGCACATGAAGAAAACTACGACACATTTACAACATTACTCAAATGTTATGATAGGCTTACAACTGCTCGATTATTTATTTCAGATAGGGCAGAAAGAGTTTTGGAGAGCACAGAGAAAGACTTTAGGATAATATTGTTGATAATCTGAAATGAAAAAAGTTTTCTGCAACCTCAAATATCAAGCATCAAGTATCTAGTATCTTTCCACCACACTGCACTCTGATTTACGGCAGGTGATGACAAGTTTCTCTTTCTTGAATATCGCATTTAATTGGGTGATACAATGAAATTGAATATCATCAACAATTGGTAGTATTAGCAAATTAGTTTAACTTATCAGGAAGCTGGATGACACAAAAAATTATTGTGTGAAATGAAACATTAAGTAGTAATGTTTGGCATTAAAGAACAACTAAATACTTCACTATCAAGGTGGTTTCTATTTTGTTTTGAGCAAATTATACGAGTAAAACACGATAACCATACACCATACATAGGTTTTCTCATCTTTCCGAGTGGAATATTGAATTCACTTATTTTAAACTCATCAAATGAAGGTAAAAAATTAATTTCAAGTAATTGAACCCAAAATCGACCCTGACGACTATATTGATAACTAATTCAAACGAACTATTCCAATCGATATTCATCAACAACATTGTTAATGATTCCTCAATCCATTTTCAACTCAATGGAGAATTTCATCTCGAGAACTGCATAAAATCTTAACGATTCCACGATGCTATTAATCACAAAAAATGATCTTTTGAAAGCCCTGCGGGTTCAAAGGGAGGAGAGTCTACTGAGTAATTTGCATAGCACTGACTGAAATGCGGCATCGAATTGACACTTCATTCACAATCGTTTGACAATGGAAAGATTAGGGCTATTCAAAACCATCGAATTGTGATGAAGAGGTGGCCAGTAATGACTTATTGATGAGAAATTATCATGAATTGACACAAACAATCTTATGTATTTAAACGGAAAATGAGTTATATTCATTTCCATGAAGTAAAAGTGATAATTATATAGAAAATCGAATATTGAGTTCTTAACGAGTACCACAACGAACCTCATTCACGAAGTTTCAAGTACTCCTTTCAGTAGGACATGACAATCGACAGAACTGATTATATCGTAACAATTCAACAATCATAACTTGTGCTATACTCGTATCATTAGAATAGTCCATGAAAATGTCAATCAATATTTCTAATC